>CM061043.1:63071229-64414405 GCA_030762985.1 Adelphocoris suturalis
TGGGAGGACTTGAAACTTTTACATGTATAAGGTGGCTAGTCTTAATGTCGTTATTAGTTATTCGTTACCTGTTTTGGAATATTAATGTACAATGTTGACCTTATGTGATTTATTTTCTTAATGATTAATTTTTTCCTAAAAATTGTTTTCTTAAAACTATTTAATTGTAATTTTATTATTATTTAGTACTTTTCTTACAATTATTAATTCTTACAATTATTATTAATTTCTAGGGTTTACATTTTCGATTGAATTCGTTATTTTTTCTAGTATTATAACTTTCCGTGTACATACATTTCAATAAATCCTGATAATTTCATATTTTCTTTCATGACCTACAATTAATTCCTTTTATATAATTTACTCTATTTTATTTTCGCTGTTTTACTGGTTTTCCGTTACCTACATTTTTGTATTCATAAAGTCCATTGTTAAATTCAATTTGTAATATCTCTGAATATTCTTAAATAACGTCATCATTCTGGTTCTATTATGTTATTCGTATTAATGTATTCTTACTTGTAGTAATAATAATAAGCAGTTAAATCTAGCATATCTTTTGTTGCTAACTATGCATGAAGCATAATAAATTCATATCTTCGTTTTTTTTTTACTAATAGTTATCCTCTACAATTTTAGTTTTTCTATCCTTGCGCATTTAATGTTCAATTCTATATGAATTTACAATTTATGTCAATGATATGATTAATTCAATGTTCACACTTATAATTAGTATTCCCTTTGCTTAAGATGTTATTATAGTTTTCTAACTGTAGTCTACTTCTGTATACAATTACAATTTGTATCTCCTAACCTATGATCTTGGTATAGTTTTCTAATGTGTCATAGTTACTTCCGTATGCAATTACAATTTATTGTTCTCCTATCTGTGATCCTATTGATCTATTAGGTAGCTATCGATGGCTTAGTTATCTATTATCCTGGTTGTAGGAGCTCCTTGTATCTATTTCTTGAGGAGCGTGATTTTCTGTCAACGTGAAGTGTGGGTAGCTTTGAAAATATCATATCAATTTTTAATGTTTTGTACCTAGGTGTCCTTTCAGTTTTCATTTAAGTAAACCATTACTATCATGTCTGTGATTAATGTAATTGTCAATATTGTTGTGTTCGTTTACGTAATTTTGGAGGTAGAATGTTGTGTTGTAGTTTCCAAACTATGAGTTTTTTTTCGCTGAAAATTGCATTTTAGCTTTCAATTACGTTTGTATTAGGTCATAGATGAGTGTCTGAATGGATTTATTAATCAAAAAATGGGTTTTGTCTCGTCGTAGTGGTTTTCCTTATGTTTTCAGTGTACCGAGCGGGTTGTGAAGTGGCGGTTGGTCTTTTCCTCCTTCCGACTCGATCGTCTTGATCTGCCGTATTTTGAAATCTCGTTTTGAATTCGTCAACTATTGGCCTCGCCTACATTAGGTTCTGCTTCCACTTTGTAATTTATTAGTTTGAATTAGCTTTTTGGCATTTGTGAACGGTATACTTCAGTAATTCCAGGTTACATTTTCTGTGGAAATTTTATTTGGGTGAGGTTAAATTGGCATGGAATTGATTTAGGTAATTGTTCCTTGAAGGTTAATAGGTGTGGTTATTGATGTATGTTGCCTATCTGTGAATTTATGTTGCTAGGTTGAATTACTTTCTCCCCTAGTTTGTTTTGTTTTGCTAGTGTGAAAAAATATCAAGAATTAGAACTTAAAATCTAGAACTTCGTCATTGTTTTTCCTGATATGTGTAGTATTATAATTAACTGATAATAAATTGTGTATCCATGCTTTTGTTTCGATGTACCTACATCATGTCCCGTTGTAATTGTTTGATTAATGTTTCTTGATTTGAATTGAGCTGGGCATATGTCACTGGTGGTTTTATTAGAGTTCCATTTATAAATTCGTAATCCGATTGTGCCATTGTTCTGAAACAAAATGGTCTGCTTCTCCCACCATGTCTATTTACCCACGTTTTTGTCTATTTTTCGTAGGTGCTGTGAAGCTGTTTAGTATAGTTAATTAATCTGTGACTGGAATTGAAATTTTGGTGGTTAGCAAACTGTCTTATGTTTTCCGTGCATTGTCTTTGATTGAACTGATGTTTTGGTTGGATTTGATCATGTATTGTTGAACATATTTTTCGGAAGTCTTCTGTCTGTTGGACGATGTCATCAGCCGCTTTTATTAAGGCTGTGATTTAGGAAGGTAAAGAGGCGCGCTGTGCCTTTTTGTTCTAGAATTTCATCTGTCTTGACGGCGTCGTCAGACAGCCGCTCAGCGCTTGCTCTTTTTTTTTCTTTGTTCTCCTTTGCTGGTGCTTATCTGTGCAATCCCATTGTCGCCTCCTAGATGCATCTATGAGGGGGTTTCTGAGAAGCTGTGTTTCGCTGATCTATGTGTTTCGGCTCAACGTGGAGCTGGACTTACAGTAGTTGGTATTTCAGTTGTGATCCGGGCGCGTTGTGGTAAATATGTGCTTGTTCCCAATAGCTCCTTTCATATCTATGGCGTTTTTGGATATTCATTGAATAGTAGGTAATATATTTGGTTTTATTTTGATAGTCGTCTAAGCTCTTAGGTGATTTCTAGGTGTTTTTGGTTCCGCTGTTTGTGAGATTAGGGGTTTTTTTTTTTTTTTTTTTTTTTTTTTTTTTTTGAGATATACTTATCTATCAATTTTAAAGTTATGTTGAATCCCAATTGCTATTCCTAAACGCCCTCTGATGGCCTTTTATAATTATTGTATTTTATAATTTATTTTAAATTATATTTAATTTATTAATTTATTTTATATTTTATATTATCCTATATTTATAATTATATTAAATAATTTTTTTTTTTTTTTTTTTTTTTTTTTTACGTAATTCATGACTTTTGATTTAATGTCCTCTATCTGACATTTTCGCGCATTACGACCTCTTTATATAATTTATTCTCGTATATTTTCCTCATATTCACGAAAATCGGTTATCTCCTTGTTTCCGCGCATTCTTCGCGCGTGATATCATCCATCATTCTTTCCTATTCGCTGTATCCTTTGTTCCTCTTATTTTCTCATGATTCTCAAGTAAGTACTTGGTTAGGTACGTCTATTCTTTGACGTTCAGTGCGCATTCTTCGCACATTAATTCTTAATCTTCTTCATATTGTTACGTCTCTTCTTTAGACGTTCATTACTCGTATTCCTGCGCATTCTTCCCGCATTTTGTGCATTAATTAATTATTCATTTTTCTTTGTCAATTCTTTATCTATTCTCACTTCCCTTTTGTTATCTTTTTCTTCCGCGCATTAATTAATTATTCATTTTTCTTTGTCAATTCTTTATCTATTCTCACTTCCCTTTTGTTATCTTTTTTCTTCCGCGCATTAATTAATTATTCATTTTTCTTTGTCAATTCTTTATCTATTCTCACTTCCCTTTTGTTATCTTTTTTCTTCCGCGCTTTAATTATTTATTCATTATTCTTTTTCAATAATTATTATTTATTAGCGCGTCTACTGTAATCTCCATGTCCTCTACTTTTCGCTTTTATCTATGTCTATTTAATATCGTTTTAATATTCGTTTATTAGGTCTGCTGTATCCCAAGTTATTCTGTGCAGATTATTGTATCCCTAGTCTTGTATCGCTCCATAATTCGTATCCTTAACTTGGTGATATTTGCCGCAAGCCTGATTCATATGTAATCCATTTTGCTCTCAATCCGGGTTCCCTTTTGCTTGTGCTTAAGGACCCTGTCCAACGTTTCACGTCACGTTTTGTTCAGCCCTATACCATGCTCATTTATACATCATTTTTCTCATTTATGCTGTTCTAGATTCGCTCTTGTTTTCATACAATTCATACAATATCCATATATTCGTGGCTCGTCAGCCTACATTCATGCTGCAATTTCATTCGTTCGTTTCTCTCATTCTGTGATTCACGCATTTTCTTCCTCGTATACAGGTCCTTGCATACTTTGTCATTCAATCTTCGCATTTTGGTATTTTTTAACAGGCATTTCACATTTCTGTCCCGTAACTGGGATGTGTGACTATTTTTGACTGAAGTTGGGGTGTTATTTGTTCGTTACTGGATGAATCAAAATGAATTTTCTCTTTTTGCTTAAATATCTCTTCGTAGAAGGGTTTTTGTGGCGATTTCCTGGTTGGGTTTTAACCAAAGTACTAGGTCGGGTTTTAGTAGTGGTCACGTAGTAGTGGGTAGCATTATTTCTGCGTGATAGTAACTTTTTTTTTTGTTGGAATGTGTTTAATGATCGATTTGATTTAGATGGGGGATATAATTTCCTCTCTCTTCTTTTCTAATTGGTATCATTCCCTCTCGTTAATCCTGATCGCCCGTCGTTTCTAATTTTAGTATAAGTCCTATCATTTTTTTTTTTCTCTAAGGATATATGTTTTTGAGTTTAAAATTTTATTTTTGATTGCGTCTTGATTATATGTAATTAATTCAATGTTGTTTTCGTGTTAGGGTACGTATCCATTAATTAGAAATTTAGGTAAATTTTGGTGGTTTTTTTTTTTTTTTTTTTTTTTTTTTTTTTTTTGAAGAAAACATGTTTTTTCGTTTAAAATCGTCGCACACTCAATGTCTTGAGTCGTCAATCAATTAGTCGTCGTATGTCTTTTGTTGAGGGGCTGGAATGTCTTCCTAGGCTATAATTCCTGCGGAACTTCGCTTATATACGTTCAATTCCTTTAATCATTATACTTTTTTTTTTTTTTTTTTATACATTATACATGGTTTACACATGGTTAGATTTATGGTCTTTTTGCCGACTTTTGAGGGTAATGTATACGAATGGTATAGCTATCAAAGATGAGTGAGTGATCACGGTTAGGTTTTTTTTTTTTTTTTTTTGTAACTCATAATTTCCGTTTTGTGTAATCCGTTGAGTACATTTTGGGTTAGCATTGGAAATTTATGCCTTTGTTTGTATTTTCTGCTCTTTAAAATTTGGAATTTATATTAATTACTCGTAGTTTAATTTTTATTATTTTGGTTGTAAATTCGTGCTTTTCGCCTTACTGACAATTGGTAGTTTGTCTGTCTGTCTGATGGTACATTCGCGCTATTTTTGTTTATAAGCGTGTTTGGGTGTAATTTTCTACACAATTTTCCACTCTGAATTTACTTGTGATTTCCAAATTACGTTTTCGATAGTTTTCTCGGGGTTTGGTGAATTTATAGTAAATTGTTTGTTGAATAAATACGACTCCGAATTTCGGGGGTTTTTGGGGGTAAATCGATATTTATTAATATCGAACTTGGTTATTTTGTCAATTTTTCACATACATTTTTAAGCCTTACTTTTAGAAATTGTCTAATTGCGCTTAACACTACGATAGTTTTCTGATTCTGGTTTTAATCTGATTCTAATTCCCTATACCTAATGCCTCTTCGTTGAGTTACGCTGCGTGCGAGTTTCTGAGAATTTTAGGCAATAGTGCTGTAGCCTGTTGCGAGGCAGTGTTCATGACCTGTCTTCCTTTTAGCATGTAAGTGTACCCTGTGGGTACGATCAGGAGTTCGCACGTTGTAGAAAAATCTGGACTAATGTACGTCCGTACAATGGAAAGGATTAGACCCCTTAACGAAGACGAGCAGAATGGTAATGTTCGAGAGGTCTACGTTCTTAGGTAGAAGTTCCTGTTTGAAAATGGCAAGTACTGCGACGCACTACTTTTTGTATGGCTCATGTCCGGTTCGGAACCATGAGTTGTGCAAGCAGCTGATAAATGCTGTCGCCGAAACTGTTCACTAATTTTGATGGACCCCTGATACTCGCAGATGGTATATCATGCATTCTCCACCTAGGCAGGAGAGGGTGCGTGTTCTAGCATTTGCGGAAAAAGGGTTTTCTCACGAGAGATGTCCATTTTAAATTCTTCCTGAAATTTGACCTTTTTGTGACAACTTAGATGAAATTTGACCTGAAATTTGACCTTTTTGTGACAACTTAAATGGGGTTATGTTCGTAAATCGTTCACCTTTGATATTGGGTTCTAAATTGATTTTCTGCGTAGAAAAGTTCTTTACAAGGGTGCTAGGTTCATTTCATGTTCGGAATCACTATATTTTATGGGAGGTCAATTTCTTCTATCGTACTTCTTAATAGTAACGTCTTCTCACGCCCTTTTGGGCTTTGTAGTGCAATTTGTGCTTCATTTGATTGAAATTCCTATGGCTTCAATAATCTTCTTTCGTGAGATAAGGTGTATATTTATGTATGTTAATCTACGATTATATAGTGATTGCAATCCAGAATTTCCTAAGTTATTCGTCTTTTGGTGTATTTTCGTAAAAAAATCGTCCGTTTTAATCTATCGTGGTTTAAATTATCTACGTATAATTGTTCTTGGTTGGAATTCGGCTCTCTACCTTTTCACTCCTTTATTTTCCTAGCTATTTTTCACGAAATTTGTAGGTTTTTCTACAATGCTACAAGGATCACAATGTGAGTTTCCTCGAGTTAACTATTTGTAATAATTTGTATTATTATTACCTATTATTTATTTATTTTTTATATACCTATATATATATATTTTTTTTTTTTTAATATTGTTTATGATCGTTTGATTCTTTTTTCTTTTTTCTTGGAAAATGTTGGCAATTCTCCCATGCTCCGAAGTTTGTAAGGTCCGAATTCTCGCTGTGATTATTTCAAGTTCATTTCCTAGGAGTAGTAATTTCTTTCGTGTTTGTTAATTTTGTAGATGCTTCAGGTATTGTTTAGCTATCGAATTTATTCTATTCAGGTATAGAATGTAATCTATTAGTATCATCTTTATGTTCACTTGGGGATCCGTTGTACGGTATCGTACTTTACGCTATGCCGACGGCCCTCGGCCGTCATAATTCAAGCGCCTTGAGTGATTGGCTAGTGTTTGAACATCTGTCCTAAACCTATTTCTTCTGATAATTCATTCTGGAATTAGTACTTTCTTTTGATTCTAACATTTTACAAATTCATTAATTTCGTGTGTTTAATAAAACAACCTTGTTTTGGGTAATTTTTCAATGTATTTTGCACGTTGAAATCGGGTGACTTGCTTTATGATCAGCAACCTCTATGTTGCTTTAAATTTTAGTTAAAATTTTGCGCAAGAAGTGCACACTTTTCTAAGCGGAATGGCTAGTAATTTAACGGTTACCTAAGTATGAAATGAATAATGTCAGTTTTCAAATGTGTTCCCTACTTTATAAGCAACTTGTTTAAGAATTCGTGCAGTTCAACTCTTAATTTCATTCCTAATAATAGGTTCTAATTTTTGGCGATTTCTAATATATTTATAGGGAATTTGTTTATAAATTCGTGCAGTTCAACTTATAATTTCTTCCCTAATAATAGTTTATATATATATATATATATATATATTTTTTTTTAATGGTTTAAGCCGCACCTCAACCTGAAGGGTCATTAGCAGCATTGTACAGGGTCTAAAGGGACACTGGAAGTGGCACGATTCTAAGGGGAGCCGTGTTTCCATCCTTGGCCAAAAAGAAGGGCCGTCTTTTTTTTTGCGATTTCAAGTTTTTATTGATTTTTCTAGAATTATACATTCTGGGGATTCGAATTCCTACCCTCTACTTGATGTTGAGCGTTGAGATTCTGAGTTTAGGTGATTAATGTATTATTACTTATTTTAAATAAGGGGGGGGGGGGGGTTGTTGATTTCCGATAATTTTTAATATTCTAAATTGTATTTCTATTTCTTCAATGGTTAAGCAGTTTTTATTAAATTTTATCCGTAGGTATTCATAAATGTGAATTTTCTTTCTCTGAATTTCCGAATTTTATTTCTGTGGGCATTCCGTGTTTAGCGTTGTCAAAATTCAATCGTTCGTGGTTCAATTCTGCTTGCATAATTTCTCTTGAATGTGGTGATTCTCTCCAGTTGAAAGTATTTTCTATCTGTGCAGTTCCGTGGGTCGTTATGCGGGATTTTCTTCCGCCATGTGGATCCGTTATTAATCATTTATTCAATTTTGGTGTAAGCTCGAGTGGTTATTGAGGAACTTTTGCGCCAGTATTTTAGAGGTTTTGTGGCGTTTGGACCCCTATGTGAATTCGGTCGTTAGTGTACGTGTGTGCGCCGTGATGGCGATCCGTCGGGTGCTGTCTGGGGGTGCCGTCGGTAAGTCGTTCTGCATGTTTATTTAGTTTCTTTTTTCTTTTTGCATGCCTTAAGCGTGTTTACCGTTCTAATTTTCATGTGTAAAAAATAATTAATTAATTCTATTTTATTTTATTATCTCTTTCTTAACTAATACCTACGCGTTACTTATTTTATTAATTTTACGGCAATTTCCCGAGAGTGTTGAGTTCCATTTTTTGTTTTTCCCCGTGTTGTACAGTGTACAGTGTATCTATCCTGATCGTTGATATGTTTGTGACAACGGAAACGTGTGTTAACGATGACATATAATATATAGGGTGAGTTAAAACTACCTTATTCTAGACAATTTTTCTGCATTAAAATGCGTGTTAAAGATGACATAGTATAACATGTTGGGTTTGTTCATGCACAAATTAATAATTAATAATAAATTAATAATTTTAGACACATTATCTTGTTGTTCATGCAAAAAATATCTTATTCTAGGTACAACCAAACGCTGTATGCTCCAACCTTATTTGTATGCGAATGCACTCCTAGTGTGGTGCAATTTTATCTATTATTTACCGTCTTACACTATCTCGTCCCTTGTCTGGGCTTGAACTTCATCGTCACCTTCTTTATATTAATTATTTTCCCAATCTCCGTTATTCGGTAATACATCAATCAAATTTTGTAAATTCCCATAATTCGCAAAATTCCGTTAGTTAGTGGTTTTATCGTCTACTTTAATCTCCCTTTCAATTGCGGATTTTCTGCGTTTTTGTTATTGTGTTACTTTAATTTCTCCGAGTCAATTTTTGGGGAATTTTAAGTTTATTTTTTCGCTGAGCCTACCCGTTGATCTACTTTGTGGGGTTTCCATAAATTTCGTTTATTTTTAATTTTGGTTACTTGTGCTAATTCGGTTTCAACTTTAATCTCTCCGTTCCGTTTCAATCTAAGTTAAATTTTTTTTTTTTTTTTTTCGGTTTCAATCAATTTTCTAACGCATTTTTTTTTTTTTTTTTATTTTTTTTTTTTTTTTTTTATTAAATTTTGTTTGTTTGTTTGGGGGCGGAACATGATCGAACTTCGCGTCTCCACAATTTGTAAGGGTATTTGTGGGGGGGTTTAATCTTAATTCCTTGTCGCTTTGATTTAAACGCCTAATGTAATTTTTGTTTAGGGTTGTCAATTAATGTTTGTTAGGGGCATAACTCGGTCGAAACCGCGCCTCCACCAATTTGTAAGGGTAAGATTAGTTCGTCTCTTGATCCCTTAGTTTTGACGAGAATAAAAGTTCCCGTTTTGGTCTCAATACGCACCGTCAGGCTCGTGAGACATTTGACCATAACCAGAGAGTATAATTCCCCTGTCTCCGCGCTGTTTTAGGAAGAATGATAAATGGAATGGTTAATAATGATGACAATTTTGGTGACAAGCATGATGACAATTTTGAATTGGTCAACACGTATTTATTATGAATATTCAGACATTTCCTCGTTCTTCAAATACACTTATATGACCAGGTTATGACATATGTTTTTTAGCGCTAGAGAGACTACCTACAGTCCTTTACACTCCTAATATACACACCTACCTAAGCCTCCAAAATTCACTACTCCGTCTCGCGCAGGTTTATCGGGCACGGCGCGACCGAGGGAAACCGCGGGACGTTTTCTTGAAGTATCTGGGCGTAGGTACTTAAGTGGGTGTCGGAGAGACTGTTTTTTGGCAGTAGATGGAAAAGGGGGTGTTTGCTTACCGTTGGCTGAACGGCTCTCTGTTGATCTTGAACCCTCCTCAGCATTGGCGTCTCTTGGCTAGGGAGACTCGCTGATCTTCGGCTGCCGATTCTTCTTGGCATCATAGGTACACGAGCGCCGAAGAGTGGAGGCCCGCGACCGGTCCGTCTTCCACTGCTCCCTCAACGGACAAAATTCCGCCTCCGGACGGGTACACAATTTCAGAAACAAGACCTCGAGCTGATGCTCGTCAAACAGTTTTATTCATTCGTCCAGGGCGTGTCTGCTTTTGGTGGGCCCAATCATCGCCCAGCAATTTCCTCCAAGTCGTTCCTTCTAATTGTTCATTCCGTTCATTGGATACAAGTTTTCGTGACGTATAAGTTAAAGGGCGGTAAACAATTCTCCTTACCACTTTCCAGGGTGCGAGTGGGGGAATTTAGCCTCTTTTCAACGTCACGCCACGTCTCATAATCCGCTGACATCAGCGCAGTCGTGTTTGTGTGAATTGGGTCAGAGAACTGCATATTCCGGACGTCGGCTTATTCTTGTCTCGGGTATTGTCCATTGTCAACTGTGAATTGTCGATTTACGAGTTGACAGGGTTACCTAACATGTCGGACGTGAGCCATGCAAGCTTGCATACCTTTTGTGACGCTAGTGACTCTTCCTATGCTGCAGTAATTTTCCTGCGGGTTGAAAACTCGCACGGGGTGAACATCCAGTTGGTACAATCGAAAACCCGTGTTGCACAGAATATGACGATTCCGCGAAAAGAGCTGCTTGCTGCTCTGATAGGTGCCAGACTTTTCACATCTATTAAAGACAATTTTGATGCAGGTTTTGAGGAGTATTTTTGGAGTGATTCTAAAACGGTACTTGCGTGGTTGAGACGCTCTGAAAATTTGGCTCCCTTTGTATTTAGGAGAATTGATGAAATTCGGAAATTGACCCCTGTTGAACAATGGAATCACGTTCCAGGTGCCCAGAATCCCGCTGATTTACCCTCCCGTGGATGCCTCGGACAGGTATTGCTCCAGTCAAAATGGTGGGAGGGGCCAGATTGGCTGTACCTGCCGAAGTCTGAATGGCCCTCTTCTCCGGTTCAGTGTGATGAGGAGCAGATTGCTGGTGAGAAGAGGAAAACAGCTGTGTCAGCGATGATTGCTACCAGCACGGAGGAAGGGACACCCAAATGGTACTATAGGTATTTTTCAAGGTACACCAAACTCATCAGAATGGCGGCCTGGATCAGGAGATTTGCTGACAACTCAAGGTCCATGAGCTCCGAGCATTTTGTGAAGAAGCGAGGACCGCTTTCGGTTGAAGAAATAAGAGATGCTGAACTGAGAGTCCTTGAAATGGTGCAAAAGGAAACATTTTCTGGCTTGAAGGATGCTAAAATTTCTTCTTTACGACCATTTGAAGACCATATGGGACTAATGCGACTTAAGACGAAGATTTCTAATCGCCCTGACAGCGAAGATTTTCGTTACCCGATTTTACTGCCAAAGGGACACCGAGTGGTTGAGAGACTTATCCGACACATTCACGAGAGAGAATGCCACGTGGGGGTGCAAGGTTTGCTCTCCATTCTGCGTGAACGCTTTTGGGTTGTTGGTGGAAGAAGAACCCTGAAATCAGTGATTTCTGAATGCGTGACCTGCAAGCGTTATGAGTCTAAACGACTTGAGGTGCCAACCACACCACTACCTGTAGATCGTGTTCGTCAAGCTGTGGCTTTCGAAGTGGTGGGAGTTGACTTGGCAGGACCCATCTTCTTAAAGGGGCAGATAAAATCATGGATTTGTTTATTCACGTGCGCTGTTATACGCGCTGTTCATTTAGAACTTCTTCTTTCACTTTCTATGGATGACTTTTTGCTTGGATTGCGTCGTTTTATCGCACAAAGAGGTCGCCCTAAAAGGATCTGTAGCGATCAAGGAACTAATTTTGTCGGGACAGCAAATTTATTCGAGAAAATAGACTGGGATAAAGTACTTCAGTACAGTGTTACCAACCGAATTTCTTGGAAATTCAACCCTCCCACGGCATCTAGGTGGGGTGGATGGTGGGAGCGCCTTATTGGTTTGATGAAAAGGCTGCTAAGGAAAGTTTTGAGAAGATCAACTCTCACACATTGCGAAATGGCGACAGTCTTGTGTGATTGTGAGAGTGTGGTGAATGCAAGACCTCTAACTTTCCTCTCCGACGGGGACAACGAACCAACCCCTATCACACCTTCTTTATTCATTCAGGATGTTAAAGAAGCTGGTTTGCCTGAGTTGGATGTGATCGAATCAATAGATCGGAAGAAAACTCTGCAACATCGTTTGAAGTTGAAAGAAGATTTCCATGCAAGATTCAGGAATGAATATCTTGGTCAACTTCAGTTTGAGATGTAAAACAAAGAAACACGACAAGTCAAGATTGGCGACGCTGTACTGATTGGAAACGATCAAACGAAACGATTGGATTGGCCCATGGCCAGAATTGTTGAACTTCTACCTGGCAAGGATGGAACTGTGCATTTGGTTCGCCTTGAAACTGCTGTCGGTTCGTGCTTGAGACCTATTCAGCGTTTGTATCCCCTCCTGGAAGCTGACATCCAAATCTCGGACCATGAAGAGCCTGGTAATCTGAACGAGCCTCAACATCCTGCTGATGCCAGTCAACCAGAGTTGACCCCTCCTGAACAGGAAGAAGACACCGTAATTGAAGACGTATCTGACAATCAAGATGATCCGAAGACCACTTCTTGAGGACGAATCATCAAGGGACCACAACGATTCCTTGAATAATTTATTTAGGCCCTCTCATTTTGAATTAATTTCTTATTCTAGAGATCGGTTAGCCCTTTTGCATTTTATTAGTTTGAGATTTTTGTAAGTTTTCTCCTTTGGTATGACAAAATTCGAAAACTTAGGTGGGAGGATGTCGTGATTGATCTCAAGTGGGTGACAAATTAGAAACAACCCATCATTTTTTTTTTTTTTTTTTTTTTTTTTTTTTTTTTTGTATTCAGACTCGTATTCAGAATAGCGACCCGTATTTTACGATTTTATTGTGTGAAAACTTTTGCTTAATGAATTTTACGTCGAATATACCCGTTGGTGATGTTCAAACGGTGTTTTCATTCGCACATTTCACAGTTTTCTGTAACACTGCATATTGATTACTATCTACATCTTAGTAGTAAGTAAGTAACTATATGAGTAACTATTTTACATTTTCGAGCAACCTATTTCTTCTATACACTTATCGTATTTCCACATAAGATATGTCTGTTTGAGAAAAAGGAATGTATGTATATTTCATTCAGCAACTACCCTGACTCCCTCCTACAAAGTAACGTAAACAGCTTGCTAGCAAACTAGTTTCTTTGGTGTGCATAGAAATACTGATTATAATCATATTAAAGTCAATCTTGAGCAATCACTTTCAGTGATTCCTCTACTAGAAACTATTACACGCAATCGTGAAAGTCTTCAACTCGTGTCTCATTGGAGTAACGCATTGAGAATACCACTTTCAACCACGAGTAACTCTGACCATCTAGCCACCAATGGCTGAGGTTGCACATCATCCACTATGGTAAGTGTTTTCTTTTTCATCGATGGCGTAGTTACAATCGTAGTAGAGAAGTTTCTTCCCTGTTTTCAGAAAGCCTTCCCCAGAAACCCCTTTCCTACCCCCGTACAACCAAGTGCTTCCTCCTTACTGACACAATTGAGTTGAAGATAGCCCCCTTTCCCAGCAATAGGGCTCCGAACTAATAAGGTCCACCAGTCGCTAGGGGCGAAGGACCCAAGGAAAATGGTGGATGACATGACTTTCCCCTTCTTGATATCTTGCGACATCCATTTTCACGCTGCCATTAGTTCCTCGCGAAAATGAGAATTAGGTACGTGTTTAATAAATGAATTATTATAATAAAGAAACACACTCAAACAAACAGAAAACGAAAACAACTTGTGTCGGCCATGACTGCCCTTATAGGCAACAAAAGAAGAGCAAATCAGTAAGGTCCTTGTTCACGTGCTGTGCTGTACTGCCAGCTTCTCATGTTTGCAGCCCCATTCGACTCGAACACACCCGTTTCCACATTCATATACCTCCCACGTGAGCCCCTGGCAGTAGTTTCCCTGGTAGTCAGTCCTTCAAGCACCGATTTACTAGCCAGATAGTTTCCACACCAGTGGCGGCTCTGATAGGTCAATTGTGGGTTGGCGACAGGAAATTGTTTGTTTCTTTTTTTCGGTATTTTATTTAGTAGGTACACTCCAGAAACAATGAAGCTACTGACTCTCAGAATACGATGTGATTCTGATGAACTTACAATAACAAATGATGAATTTGCCTGCTACATAATTAAGTACCGTTAAGATTACGAAAATCACGTTAAAAACGGTTAAAATCAAGTAAAAAGGCCGAATCGGACCTTTCCTTTCTTCCTTGTACAATTCAAATAACCTACTCGTAGTTAATTAAACACAGGTGGCATGATAAATTATATGGTTCAGTCGCTTTTGACACTCATTCGTTTTCACTTGTGCGTGTGCATCTTTTTTTAAAAATGAATTTTATAAGGAGGCAGAAAAGAAGCCAGCAGCGGGACCCATTCGAAACAATAATGCAGGACATAGGTAGGTGTTACCTAGCGTTTTGTGAACCTGGTGAGTTGTAGTTGATTTTTTATATTTCATTTTGGCACCTACTAGTTCCTCATTTTGGGTTTGATTTAAATGTTTTAACACAGGGTGCTGGTTACATTCATACTTTACACTCATTGTCGCACCCCGATCTAGTCGCAGGTAGGACTAGATATTGGTGGTTGTATGCTATCTGGAGGAAGTGCTAGAGGAGCACTGGCGGACAGATAACAGGAAAGGTCTTTACGAAATCTTTTCATTTCAATCATTCATCTAACTTTTTCAAGACAACCTAGGGATGGCGATATTTACTTGCTATCTTGCCTGACATTCGACGGTCGTCCACATTCAATCTGGCAAATTGCTGTACCAACAGAAACAAAAAGACACGAAAAACGAAACAAAGAGCAATAGGCACCTTCGCACATTAAAAATATCCAACTGGAAACACCCAATTGGATGTTATATTTTCTGCCTAGAGAAGTGATTGCATGAAATGGACAAGAAAACAAGTCCGGGGTTGTAGAAAACTGCACCGCCATGCAAAAGCATAAACAGTTCCACAGGACGGGCGGAAATAGTGAATGAAATTCGGGGGGGGGGGGGGGGGGGGGGTATTCGAATCAACCAAAAATGTCTGAAAATCGCTCATTCAAAAAACCATAGAAAACACCCAGCAGGCGCAACAGGCCATTAGTGAGGGAGTCGCCTACCTCCTTCCAGTTGCTTTGAAGGGAAGTGCTAGGTGGAACATGATTGAAATTTGTTCAAGGTCAGATGATTTTTTGAATGGGAGCTCAAAGGCGATGGGCCCCGAAATTATTTACAGCCTGACTGTGACAGAGAGCGCTTGGCCCGTTTAGCATTCCTAACTGTTCGTTACTTCATATCTGCTTCTGTTCCATTGTCGCTGTTTTTGGATTCATTGTTACTATTTTCTCATCTTCTCTCCAAAGGAACTGCTCGGAACAAACTACTTCATTCCACTCATGACTCGCCATAAATTCAAACCTTTCCAGCAAACCTTTTTTAGGGATGGGAAATCAGGAAGTTATATTCTCTCTAGCAATGATTGGTTGTAGGTGAAAACAAAAATGGCATTTTTTACTGTCGGTCGAAAATTTGGAATTATCACCCCCACAGCTAAGAAATATCCATGTAAAAAAATCAACTCAAATTATTAAAATTTAAATTTAAATTCAACTTCGAAAAATTGCCTAAAACATTAAATACAAAGTCATGCAGTATGATTGACGAGCGAATTTTTGTAAATCATCTTATTACATTCAGGAAAATAGCGCACTCTGAGGGCAATTAAACCAATTTTAGCACTGCACTGATATTTCGAATTAGTCTAATATTCCCTGGAACCAATATGAAAACCTTAATATCAAAAACCTTTTCCTCTTTATTTCTGTAAAATTTCTTCAACTTTAATTAGTATTGAGTTTTGTTTACTCAAAAAACGGCTAAAAATAGTTTAATTTATATTTTTTGGTAGAATATTGCTCAAATATATTATTATGCTGAAAAATGTACAGCCATCGTATTATATAATATTAGATCACTTTGAACAATGTTATGAATTTCTTTCTTATTTTGGTGTTTGGCGAATTTTTTAATATTAATCCTAAGGAAATGACATACACACATACAACCAAATTTTTAAAAAGTTCCAATTTATTTTTGAAGAAAAATATTACAAAAAAAGGTGACGCGATATACATTAAAAATACTCAGTCATGCTGTATCGCTAATAGAGCAATTTTAGAAGAACAGTTCGAATAGAACTGAGTAGAGAGCCATGTGACGAGATTGCAATGAAATTTTAGGACACTCAGCGAACTTGACAAATTGGTCAATATTATCACGATTAGTGGCCCCATTTCTTTCGAAATTGGAGGATGGTTATTCATACAAGCACATGTTACAATAATTGAGGAAGCTGTACAGCCTACCCAAACTTGTTTTGACATGAATATGTCTACTGGCTGGCCTTGCAAAATTTGTACTTACTGTAAAATGCAACGGTTTTTTTTCTACTTCTATTAATTTTCACGCACAACCAATGCGTTACTAGCGAAGAGTAACTCCCTTAGTTTTAGTAGCAGGAAAATGTTCTCCATTTTTGGAATGCTCTCATTTTATCACAACATCTAATGATCCCCAATCCATTGTAGTGTCAAGGATAGCTGATATATTTCGCTAAGTAATCTATATTAATAACATCGTTGGTATGTCTGTCTGTACATTGATTAGAATCATAAAATTTCGCGTTTCTTTTCCGTTTCATGCTTCTAGTCCATTTTCTCAATTTTTCTCTGTCTACCGTTACAGGGGTCATTGGACAACTGATATGAGTTGGGGTAAATGTCTTGTCCAACTTTAATTATAGGCTATTTGAAGTTTTTAAAATTGGAGCCAGAAGGGGTGTTTTAGGGGAACGGGAGGGGGTGAAATGGGGAATCTTGGACACCATTAAACGAACTGGTGTTCAGGGACTTCCCTGTTATGCATGCATGATGCATTACTTACAAATGTTTCTAGGCTGCATTTCAGAGGTTCAAGGGTACAGAAAATTAACAAGGGCATTTACAAGGCTCATAAGGGTTGATAGCAATAAACCAAAACTGAAGACATGACAAAATAATGCAAAAGGAAAATTTAATTTAGAACATAAAACGTAAACTTTAATTATTTATAATGATAATTATAAAATATAATATGAGTATAATGTATAATATTATATTTCTAATATTATAATATTATTTCTTAATATTATATAATAATATTATTTCTATATTATATAATATTTATTATATTATTAGATTTCTTTTGCAGCCCATATTTTCGAAATAATTCAAAAATAATAGATAATAATATTTCTACACCACGCGCTGTTTTGATTGCGAGTACGAAGCTTGAACTGAACTCCAAAGGGTTGAAGGAGAGGGCGTGGAGGGTTCGGCATGAGCCTGTGTGGGGGGGGGAATGACCTCGAAGGACCCCCTGTGGTCTGCCGTTTTGGCGGGAATATAGCGCTGGTAATTTTGGAGACAAAATAATTCTTGTGGGACTTCTGTAGTGAGGTAGCAATATGGTAGGTAGGTACCATGTGCATATATCTATTCCAAAAAAAGTGAAGTGAACCGAGCTCGTCATAAAATCCCGGCGCCTAGGATGAGTAGTTAGGGAGTTATCGAGGGGATGGATCAGGCAGCAGTTTTGTGCGGGAGGGGGAGAAGGTGGTGCACAGCGGTGGCGGGTGAACGGTGAGCGCAATACTGGCATCTACCAGCAGCCCGTTGAACTTGCGTGACTTCGAGGATCCTCTCCCACCCCCCGCGCGGCCTATGCATATCTCAGAATTCCCCGTTACCTGATAACAAATTTTTCTCAGCTAATTTATTCCCTATTTTGATGCGATAGGTGGCATTCGTTTCTTTATAATATTACCTACTGAAAACCTCAACGTTTTTACCCATAGAAATTTTGTTAATTAGTTCAAATTCATGCAAAAAAAATTTTTTTTAGCAAAATTTTCGAAAATTTGATTTTAAATTGTGGATTGCATTAAGGTACTCTTTCCTTGGTAAAATGTCGCAAACACTATCAAAATTGACCAAAAAATGGCTGAGAAAAATACTTCCAACTTTTTTACATCCTATCCGGTCCCCCCTTAAACCAATTAGCAATGTAATTTTGAGTTTTGAATATATTATCAGCCCACTTTGAACAATGTTTGAATTATTAAAAATAATTTATTTTTGAAGAAAAATATTACAAAAAAATCAAGCAATTCATATTTTTTCCATTTTTCGCGAGTCTAGATTGCTGGTCAGGCGGTGCCCACCTTACCTACCCTTACCAGCCACACTCCTTGACAACTCATTTATACGATACCGAGATTGCCTAGTCACTTATTCCCCCTACCAGTCCAGCTAACAACATGAACTTGATTCAATTTGAACAGGAAAAAAATTCCAGTCATGCAGCATGACCCAATGAGCGAATTTTTGAATAAATCTTCGACATTTCAGTCAGTCGCTATTGATCGTGTAGAGAAATTTTAGTTTATGATTTTGATAGACAAACATGGAATCAAATTATTAAAAATAATTAGGAGGTACTCATACTTTATTATTATTAAACTAATCTTGTAGATTTAAAGACAAATGTAGGTAAATATTCATAGATTTCGATGGAGGGAGGCCTTGAGATTAACGTTACTGACGGCCGAGCGGAGCGAGGCCTCGGGTCTGCGTGCTAGTACGTACATAAATAGAACTTCTTCATAATTTCATGGCTGATATTTTCTAAGCCACAGTCAGTATTAAAGCTACATCAAGTCCTAAAACAGTTGAGCGTAAAACATTAAAGAGAGCGACTGAGAGAATCGGAGGACGGAATCTTTCACTGAGTAAACTCATCAGTTGTGATAACATTTTTTTTAAACAAACACCTACTACCTACAGCATGGTTCTAGGATTGGTTATACAGGGATACTTCCATAAGAGTAGTTCAATCTGAATTTGGACAATGTTTCATGCAAATATTACCAATTTTTACAACTAGCGAACGGCATTATTCCGATTTTTGACTGATTTTTCAACTTCGAAAATTTTCAAAACTTGATACATATTCTTATAGGAAATTTTACGCTGATTCCAAATATACCACATATTAGTATGCTGAAAAAATTATTTCGCACAATAAATCGCAAAAAACAGGCTATTTTGAAATTTTTGACTACATTTTTGAAAATTTCAACCCGAAGATGTAATCCGATCATGCTGGCCAACGAACTTGAACTTTCGTTTTGTGTCCTTAAAATTTTAAAATTTGTTTGAAGTTTCTAGCACAATTCTACGGACAGTTATCGTCTGGAATGACACATACATATATACATACATACATAAATATATACATACATACATACATAAAAAAAATGCGTTAAACTTCAGAATATGATTCAGAATAGCCTGAAACGGATTTCTGCATAAATGTTTTTCAAAAATTCAAATTCTACAAATTTTGAGGCGAGAGCAATAGCTTAATTTTCTTCAAAAATTCGCTAAAAACAATCCTTTTGGCATCAAACCTGTAGGTTCCTGGGCAAGGTCTGGGATTTTAGTCATAATATCATATCATGGATTCGGTCACAAATTTTTCTGAAGCCTGTAGAAGGAGAAGAGGAAAAGAGAAAGTCGAGATTTTCATTAAGCACCATCTTACGAACTAAATCACTCACGAAGAAGTTGTTAAAACCATTTTCAAAATGGAATTTAGTGAAAAAAAAAACTTGTCTATCTCCACGAAAAATAAATAGTTAAGTAGGTACATTTTTAAATCGGTTTCGACAGTTAGGTCATCATCAGTAACAATCAATAACTAGTTTCACATCAATAACTAGTTACTGTTTGTTACTAATGATGACCAAACGAAATCAATTTAACATTTAATTCTTCATTTTTCGAGGAAATAGACTAGACTATACCAGTCAATGTCTAATTCCATTTTGTAATCGCACGCTACTGCAACATCTACGTACCGAGAGTAGGAAAGTATAGAATACATCAATGTTATAACTATCGTTATAAAATTACTACACTTTATAACATTCGCACCTGATCAATCAAAAAAAGTTCGCTAACACTAACCGACGTTTTCTTAAGGTCAGCTCTTGGTTCCAGTTTCTGAAGAAGAAAAGCGTTTTATTCAACCATTAATATTAGTAATAGATCCAATTCTTCTATTCCTATCCATTAGGTTTTCATGGGCAAAACAACCTTGGTACCAAAAGTTACGAAGCTCAGTGAGAGTTTGAATAACGAATTTGATTGATCAGGGATATTTTAAACAAAACCAATAGGCACACCTAAATGAAAATAAAGGTGGCAATTCCTGCGAATTCGTCCCTGTAGGGGTGTGAGCTGGGAAGATGAAAACTTGAATCCTTTTTCCTTCATCTTAAGGGATTGTCAATTTATTGTAACGGTTTCGGTCCTCTGTCACAGACCCTCTTCAGCAACAGAAAATGCAAACCCAGAAGGCTTTGAGCATCCTAAGATCATAAAAATACTGGCAAAAAATAACTTCGGATTTCCAGGCGCGAGATTATCAAGAAATGATGCTCTGCTAACATTCAGGCTATCATAGCTCAGTGGTTACAGTACTCGATTTTGGGGTAGCACTCAGGCCATAATCCAACAGGGGGAGGTGGTTCGTATCCTAGTGGAGACATTTTTTAGTTCTTTTCCCTGGTCACTCTCAAGCTTTTTTTTTTTTTTTTTTTTCTTTAAATTTATTCTTTCATTTATCAAGTTAATTAATTTATTTTCTTCAGGTAGTTGACATCGTCGAGGTATATTTTGATAATAAACCATAGACTCAGTTTGATAGGTAATTTTTTATGGAACAGAGTTCTACGTAGGAGGGCTATCTAATACAGAATTAATAAACCTTTGTGTAATTGTTTGCAGCCTTTTTAAGATATGGAATTTTGAAGAACCCAGAATCTACAGGAGGTTTGAAACAACAACAACCACCACAATCCCATCCCAATTGGTCCCACCAAGAATCCATGGGAAAGGAGACCAGCTGGGGCAATTGTGGGGGTGGTGGGGGGTCCCAGGCTATAGGTGGTATCGACGTGACGTCATGATCATGGATGGATCAAAGTGACAAAGTCAGCATAAGGTAGGTAACAGCTGATCCATGAATGACCGCCAGTCTTGTCACCACTCAATGGGAGCCGTGCACTTGAACCCAGTTATCAAGTAAGTGAAAGTTGTGTTTCCAATCGTGTTTAGATTCCTACCCAGGGATAAACCTGATTGAAATCCCAAAAACCCACTCCAAGTTTCACTTCAATATCTCAAAAAATTATGGAAAAAAGTAATACAGGGGTTAGTATTGTATACGATTTCCAGATCTTAAATTAGATATATAACTCAAAACCCGTTCAGTATTTTTATTGAGCCCATGAATATTTATGATTGAGGCATAGTGAGCATAGTTTCATAAGAATTTTATTAAACCCGAATTCCTTATGCAACTAATGACCCTTCTGGTTGAGATGCGGCTTAAACCTAAAAAAAAAAAAAATAAAAAAAATCGCAAATTAGCCGACGATGTGCCAGTAACCTTGGCATTACTTGTGATCATTCCAAAGGATTGGTAACATTTAAGCTCTAAAATGATTTTTTTTAAATCGAAATTTCAAAACATTTTTGAACAGGAGCATCTAATTCGTCGGCTGCCATTTATAGATATCAACTCAATGAATCTTTTGAAACCATACGATGAAACCATGTAACTAATGAAACTATTAATATTCCGTGCATAAGTTCATCCATTTGATGAACTTAGAAATGAATGATTACATAGTTAATTAATTGGAAATAAACCAAAATGTTGGTTTGGTTAATGAATGTAGATTTTCTTTTGGTTTTTCATGTAGACACCTACCTACCTATTCACATGAAGTACAAATAGCTTTTTGAAGCATGTATCCTGAGAAAAATAAACTTGATTTAGAACCCTATTAAACAAACCTTATAACATCAATTAAAATGATCAATTTTTAAGACAAAGTACTGATTATTTTGATTAATCAATTCAATACCCATCCCTAAAATAGTTATTTATATGATTCAAGATTGAGCAACAAAATTTAGAAACAGAATTTTGGGGATAAAATTCTACAGCAGGATTTTATATAGGAACAGAGCCTCCTTCGACTCATTGAATTTTGTTGATTTTCTACAGAATCGTGCCATTAAAATAAAACAATGAGGTAAAATTCTGGTTACTTCTGCATCTGTTGAACGGGCGCCTGGTAGTTGACTTTCCTTTTCAACCTGCAATGGAAATCAGTCAAATTATTAGTCAAAATTGGAACCTCGTCCATGTATTGTGCCTTATATAATCCGAGAAACTGCCACACTCGATCTTAATCAGAAACATATGTATATCAGGGAGAAGCGCCAGTACTCATCGTTTGCATTACTTAATAACTCGCATGATTAATTGTTCCTTAACCGTATCTTATGGCATATGCACCAGGGTCCATTTTAAGCCAGTCCTTGTTTAAGTTGGTAGTTCTGGGTTAGCTTGGAGAGGAGATAGATTCCTTCTCACCCCCTCCGCTACCTAACTTACCCCAAGAGACTTTCAAACGCAGCCCTTTAGTTAGATTCCAATATCCTTAACACACGTTTAGAAGCTCCTAATACAAATAAGTTTTTGCCTCTTCTCAAATAGTCTTTATTAAGTATAAAACCTGTTTCGTGATATCACAAGACAGCTCATATTCACTACCTATATCAGAATTGAAATTGTTAGGCAGTGGCTGGCTCCCCAACGCCTCAGGCCCCTGAATGGCGCCTCAGTTATTATTAATCTATGTCCGCTGCTAAAATATAGATCAGTAGAACAAATAGATCAGAATGATTTGTGTAGTTTGATGGTCTGGATGCTCGCATCTCAAAAATACATAACATCAAGTAGTCCATCCCTAAGTGAAAATTCAGATTAGTTTGACGAATAGCGAACCGACTGAAGCGCCACAATAGCGTCATTGTCAATTTAGACGATATCGTTCTTTTAGTTAGGTAGGTACGTGAAAATTTACCTGGTTCACTCGTGTCTTCATCTAACATTCTGTTTCTTGAGAAAGTCGAATTGATTTCATTTATAGGGCATGATGGCTTCGATCCTACTCCCAGAATATTGATTTTGTCAAGGGGTATTGCATTTGAGCTTGAGGCCGAAGACTCGTGTAGTTGTTTATGCACGAGGATAGCTCTCATAGTAAACATGAATTCCTTGCAGCTGGGATTATTGTTTCGACCTTCTCTATCCACCATCATGCCCTATAAATGAAATCAATTCGACTTTCTCAAGAAACAGAATGTTGGATGAAGACACGAGTGAACCAGGTAAATTTTCACGTACCTACCTAACTAAAAGAACGATATCGTCAAAATTGACAATTAATCCATCAAAATCATTATTTTTCTTTGATTTGGAACTCACGCATTGGTTATTTATTTTCATGCAGGACACCAAGATTCAGAAACAGATATATCGGAATTTTTCTCAAAAAAGTGCTGGCTGGCTGTGGAAGATATTGCACAATACATATCTATCGAAGATACGAATATATCGAACGTGACGCAAGATATTGTCGAATACATATCAGGTAAAAAATGTAGGGGCACAAAACAAACTGATAATAAAATAATAACCACTCTCGAAGGTATGTAGAGAATTACATTAAAAGTTAATTATTTATTCCATGTCCTAGTACGATTTACTTGTTTAAAGTAAAGCATTTTCTTAAACTTGATGCTAAAATGTGAAGCCTGTTTGGAAGCTATTGAGGAAAACGTCACTGCTACTGGGAAAGGCCTACTTGCAATAAAGGACCGTAGAGGATTGATTTTGCCAGATGAAGATGTAGTTAATATTTGTACGATTTGTGAAAAAATTTGCAGGAGCAAAAAGGACAGAAAAGAACTAACGGCGGACTCGGCGACTTTTAGGGTCCTTTTACTAAAACAGTGCGTTGGGAAGAATTTTTTCGAGAAGTCTGCTCATTTTTCAGAAGAAGAAACTCATTATGTACGTCACTTATTAGAGCAATTGGACAGCTGTATTTGAAAATTCGAATGCACCATCATTTGAAAACTCTTAATGACGATCTGCACAGAGGACGGATTCGAGCGAAAAATAACAAAATCGTTCTTTCAAAGGACAATAATTTTAATTCTGTTTAAAATATTGTTTTGTATCTTGTATCAGCTACAGTACTGTATTACCCCACTAAGGTATTATAACAATTATTACAAAAAAGAAGTGGTGTATTATTAATTCTTGCCCACAAACGTTGAAAAATCTCGGTCAAAAGTACAGCAGTGGGACAGCTTGAACGGAGTGACTAGGGTGTATGAGAGTGGGGGTCGGGTCGGGCGGGCTGGTGCCACCCACTTACCTAGCGTTCGGCGACCTTGCCTCTTCTAGTCTATTCTATGTTCTGTGCTTCCTACGCTGACCCGACTGTAGTCACAACCAACTTGTTATCCATGTCCCACAGCGCGGTTAGTGCATAATTAGTGTTTTTTATCTCTTTCGGCCGTTTCCATGTGGACTCTTTGTGTTGTGGATTGTGCCTTGTGACACAGTTTCTGAACTTTACTCCCCAGTATTTTTTTTTCTCCCAAAATGGAGAAAAAGGGGAGTAGGTAGGTGAATTTTAAGGCCTGTGTTAATGGAGAGGTTGAGAAGAAGTGGTAGGTGTGCTTACCGAGCACAAACTGAGGCCCCTGTTGGCCTTTGGGCCTATTTGTACCTTGGCGATCTCCCTCTTTTTTCCGCTTGGTAGTGAGGGGCCCGGATTTTACTGAAGGATGTTGTCAGCTCAGGGGTGCATCCTGACAGCTGGAGTATGAAACATCCGACTATTTCCTGCTCCGAGACATTCTTCAGAAACATGACTGTGAGCATACAGTCTTCTGTATGGTCACGGCAGTAGCAATATTCGTTGGAGCATCTGCTGCTTTCGAGGCGTTTAACCAAATTTTTATAAAAAACAGCTGTTTTTGTGCAAAAACCTCTTAGATGAGCCAAGTGGTTGAAATTGATATGGATTCTCATGTTTTTTGGGGTGCTGAGTCGATTGAAACCATTCCCGACTCGCTAACTATAATGACTAATCGGATAGCAACGTTTTAGCGAATTTTCTTAGAAAATGAAGCTATTGCAATGGCTCCAAAATTTTTAAAATAAAAATTTTAAAATAAATATATAAAACAAAATTTTTTAAATAAATTTAAAAGAAAAATAAATTTAATCCGTTTTGAAGTATTCTGAAACGATTCCTGGATTTTAACGCTTTTTTATATGAGTACATATATTTGTATATATAAGAATGCCCTGCTTTCTACATTGGAAAAGCCGAAACCAGTCATATCCCTTGTTACTGCACCAAGTATCTACAACCAAAACGATAACTAGTAAATAAAAGATGTGGCGATGAAGGGCAAATGAGAACCTTTTTCATTTTTCATAGCGCGAAAGCTGAATCAACAGTAAATCAAGCTGAATAATTATTTTGAAGGTACGTAAGTATAACCGCAATGGGTTTCTTAATTATTTTTTATTCACCTGATGTAAAACCGTTTCTTCCAAATTCGGGTATCGTTCGCACAGATCTTTCTCAGAATCACTTCCACTCTTAAATAAAATATCGCAAAGCACTGAATATGGAATTTCAAAAGACATTTTTTTTCACCACGATGCTGCGATTTTCTTTTTCCACAATGTGTGTTTAAATGTTAGGTACCACGCTTCCGCTGACGATGAATGTGATAATGATAGAAGACTGCTCCCAAAGAACTATTTTTCTAGACGAAGAATGAATCGTAACATTCATTCTCGGGACAAGGTTCCGACCTAGTGGTTTAGGTATTTACTCCGACTCGTCAAAGCAGGAGTTGATAGGCGAGTGCAGTCAGTTACTTTTCTCAACGTTTTCGTTCATTGTGATCACCGACGGCGGAGAACGGCGATCAAATTAATACACAAGACACTTGAATGAGTGCGTAGTCGGATTATTCCAGTCCCAGGACGACCGGAGATGACCTGCACTTTTGGCACTCTACCAAAGTTAAATAATCACATGATTTTTCCAAAAATCCTCATAATCACTGCTTACTCTTGGTGATGCACCAAAAAAATGTGAAAAAATGATCAAGTACACCTAAACATGTATACAATACATGGTATATTTCGTCTTGGGGAATTTCCCCAGTTTTGGAGGCGTAATCAATCATCAATAACTGCTACACCAAAACCTTAATTTCAAGCATACGACCAATTATCACACTCAATGCCTTCTCAAAATTGTCTGCATGCCCAAATGGGGAAACTAAGGGCTAAGTTTGAGTCTGAAGGTATCTAGGAACAATATAAAAATGGGAAAACATTTTT
This sequence comes from Adelphocoris suturalis, assembly GCA_030762985.1. Classification (NCBI taxonomy): domain Eukaryota; kingdom Metazoa; phylum Arthropoda; class Insecta; order Hemiptera; family Miridae; genus Adelphocoris; species Adelphocoris suturalis. Next base: position 63,097,735 of record CM061043.1, read on the forward strand.
ATTAACTCTTTCATTTTTTGGGGTTTTTGCACGCTTCCATCCACCGTGCGGCGCCTCCTCTCACTCCACCCCCCCGCTCGCCCCCCCTCACCGCCCGCTCGCCCCCCCTCACCACCCACCGTGACCCCCTGCCAAGTGGACGAATTAAAGACACAAATCCTTCGTAGTTCGTTCATTTTCTGTGTGGAACCTCATTTGTTCACCATTGTCTACATATTTGCAGCATAAATATATTAGAGTAGAAATCCACCTTCTGGTTTCTGTCAATCAGCCCCTGTAAAGGCAGTTTTTCCCCAATAACAAAAGCACTTCAGCGCATCTGCAATAATCTCCTCTAGGTAAAAGTTGTTGTTCTTGATTGAGAGTAAACGATATTGTCTTCAGCTTTCTATTCTCAATGTCTGAAACTTTTGTACATTCGTTATTGCTAGGACTCATTGATGGCACACATAAAATCTAAAAACTACGACGGATTCTTGTGTTTAATTTGTTAATTTTTATTAACATCTTGTTGAATGCTTTAAAGTAGCAGAAGCTCCAGCGAACCACTGAAAATGCTGACTCGTTCATGGTAGTTCGTTCATTTTCTGTGTGGAACCTCATTTGTTCACCATTGTCTACATATTTGCAGCATAAATATATTAGAGTAGAAATCCACCTTCTGGTTTCTGTCAATCAGCCCCTGTAAAGGCAGTTTTTCCCCAATAACAAAAGCACTTCAGCGCATCTGCAATAATCTCCTCTAGGTAAAAGTTGTTGTTCTTGATTGAGAGTAAACGATATTGTCTTCAGCTTTCTATTCTCAATGTCTGAAACTTTTGTACATTCGTTATTGCTAGGACTCATTGATGGCACACATAAAATCTAAAAACTACGACGGATTCGTGTGTTTAATTTGTTAATTTTTATAAACATCTTGTTGAATGCTCTAAAGCAGCAGAAGCTCCAGCGAACCACTGAAAATGTTGGCTCCCCCGGGACGAGTACACGATAACCCACAAAATTTGTTACTGATGTGGCTCAAGCTATTATGGCAACATTAGATCGGCATTTTCGGTATTTAACTGAAGAAGTGGTGATGTTTTCTCTCTTTTCAAATAATAATTCGACAGATCCTTAGAATAAGAAAATGGTTTCTCCCTATAATTGAAGTACCGCAGAATATGCTACTTGACGGTATATCGATTTTTAGGTGTTCTCAAGATAAGGACACGAAATTAGTTCACCTTACAGGGCCAAACTCAAAACTCCTCTTTGATTAATTTGAAACTAAATGATTGGTGGTTGAAAGCACCTTTAACCTAAAAGGAACAAAAAAACTTTTAAAAAAAAAGTGGATGTAAACAATTTAAAAGTATGACGTATGGTATATGACGTGGCCCAAGGTGGTGACATATAGGTAGGTACCTATTTTAAGATTTATCTCAAAAATTTATTAAAAATGAACATTGAAGTTAAAACTTGCATCTCAGTTAGAGAAAGTATAAAACTATCATTCCTTCCCAAAAAAGTTGATAGGTTCCGAGAAGATGAACAAATATTTCAAGATTTGTGGCGAATACTAAAAAAACAAAATTTGTTTTTCTCAGTTAAAGAAAGCTGAAAAATACCTTTTCTCTTCGAAAACGTTGTTCTTTCGAAAAAGTTTATTGTGATTATTCCTTTTTATTGTTTATGTTGCAATTGATAAACATTTTGCGTGAGTTCATAGTAAAACGACTAGCTGAAGGATTTCTTGTTTTTCCTAAATTTTTCAACGTTCTGCCCTTTTAAGAGATGTGAACTTTTTACGACTATTATTTGTATTTCAAGCTGAGTGATCTCCTTACCATCATAGCTTTACAACACCTGACTTATCATATTAATTTAATTAAGTAGTGGACTTAATTGCAAAAATGATGAAAAAAAAAAATACTTAGTTTTTTTCCTTAGATTTCAAAACTTTCAGCTTCTGGCTTTTGGACTTTTGCGCAGACTTCGTAGTATCAGTGTCATTTGGGATCAAAAAGGAACCAAAAAAATGAAGAGCAAGACTTTTTGAAAGAAAAATTGTTTTTTTTTTTTTTTTGCGAGCTCTCTAGTTTTTTGGTCTTTAAGTTTAGGTAGGTATTCAAAGATTTTATGGTCGTAGCGCTATGCAATTTTAATATTTTTGAGTTTACTGAATATTTTCATCACTTTATTTTCCCACTCCTTATGGTAAGGTAAAGATATTTATTTATTCAGTCACAAATTAGTGTTATATTTACAGTAGAACCCCGATTATCCGTAGAATTAGGTGGCAGGGGCACCGCAGATTGCGGAAATCGCGGATAGTACGAAAAAAGACGAGGTAAAAACACGAAAAAAATATTTCAGCGTAAAAATTGGGTTTTATTGTACAAAAAACATGATATACTTGAAATATTAATTATGATAAACTTTTAAAATATGTACAGTATAGCAGAAACCTATTCTCTACTCCTAAATCAATTTAAAAAAATGAATGGTAAACCAAAAACACGGTCAAGATCAAGGTCGTAATTAAAAAAAAAAAAAAAAAAAAAAAAAAAAAAAAAAAAAAAGCAATTCCTGGCACTCGCGGATCATCCGCCCGCGGATAATCGAGGCTCTGCTGTACATTCACGTATGCCAGGACTGCAGCCTGATGAGAAACCATCAACTCACTGAGGCAAATCCCCCAATCATTGATTATGGATTTCTGTTTCTAGAATTTGTGCCTAACTCCTATTATGCAGAAAATATGCAAACCTACCAAATAATTCATTCTATAGGTACATATTTTTACCTCAGATGTACGTACATGATTTTTATCCTTCCTTGATTCTGATGTTTTCCTTTTTTTCTCCTGGAATATTTAAAGTAATTTGCTTAATATTGAACTAAATAAAAACGATGCAAATTGTTACACAAAGGATTTTTATTTCTGTATTAGATAGTCCTACACGCTGATCACTGGTCTATAATTATTAGGTAAACGAACATGTTGTATATATTGTTACCTTAATAAATAACCAAAGAACGTGATGTGAAGAACATGAAAAAACAGTATTCAGAAATTATATTAACATTCCATTTCAGTGGACCTTATATGGAGAGCAAACCGAATGGACCCGAAAGTTGGTCGGCAACGTTCGTTCCCCTTCGGTTCCCCTAGCAACTGATAGGTATTTACACTCAACGCACATTTGCCCATTCGAGCCTGTATCGGGGAAGTTTAGGCCTGTAGTTTCGGGGGGGGGGGGGGGGGGGGGGGCAGTTTTTTTTTTCTTTTTTTAATTTTTTTGTTTTAAGCGAATTTTTGTAGAACATGAAACTACATATTGCAAAGGCTCAAAAAAATTTAAAATCACAATTTCTGAAAATTTTCTTCCTTGGAATCCGTTTTGAAGAATTCTGAAACTATTCCTGAAGTTTGCACTCTTTCATTTGTGAATATATCGCCAAATTTTATTTAGTACGAGGTTTTTGCCATAAATTTGGTTTTTAACAATTTTTTTTTTAAACATAAATTGCTCAAATTTTGATACAAGTTAACATCAATATTATGACACGATCGGTAATCTAAGAAAATTCGCGAATACGACCATGATGCATGACTTCTTTTTGTTTTGTTAGACATTGGGAAAAGGTGATTAGGGGCGTCCACAGATGGTTAGAGAGGGGTGGGGGCGGTTCGGGCAGCGGGGAATATGTAACCATGGAAAATAAGGTCACACTGTGTCATCACAACCCTCATTGTAACATCACAATTTCGATTAATAGAGAGCTGACATTTTCGGCTTAGTTGACTCGAAACCAATGTAAGAAATTTCGAAAATGATGGGAAATACTAGCCGGTAGTCACGTGCTAGTCTAGGAGGCGAGACCGAAAATAGTTAGTAATTTCAGGAGAAGTTTTGAGATTAGATTTTGAATATTTAGTCCGTTTTGAGTGAGAAAATCATTGTGTACCATCTCGAAATCGGTGGAATACAAAAAAGCGGCCCCAGAAAGGTGGCTTAATTTGCCCATTTTAAAGTTTTTCGCTAATAATTCCTGAACCGTACATCCTACAGAAATTTGTGTACGAAGCAAAGTTTTAGAGCATAAAATAACAAAACGATTCGATCCCAAAACTCTGAATTACCTGTCGAAATAAGCAAATTACAAACAATTGAAAATAAGGCTAATTTTGAGTCAGTCCTCTCTTCGCCCCGTCTAGGCTTTTGCCCTTCAAAATCACCTAGTAGCATTAATGTTGGTCTGATTTCAGTCTGCCAAAGCTCATTACACTCGAGATTAAATACCCTCCAAGGTTCAAAACTAGCATATTTTAGCTGAGACCTTTCTCCATTGACTCACAGCAGAACTCAAGAATTTTATGTAATTTTACACATAAAGTTCGCAAAAACGGAGTTTTACATTGTCCTTTGATGGGAAACGGTCTGAGCAAAAACTTGCTCGTTATGAACTTTGAAAAATATTCAACCCTGAGTCGGAGGAGATTTCGCAAACCTGAATCAGACGAATATTAAGGCCGCTACGTAATTTTTAAGGGCAAAAGTCTAGACGGGGGGAGGAGAGGACCCTCCTATAATTAGCCCGATTTTCGTTGTCCTTAATTCCTTATTTCGGGAGATAGTTCATAGTTCTTGGGTTGAATCGCTTTGGTTTCTCATACTATACATCTTTGATTGATATACAAATTTCTGTAGGATATAAGGTTTAGGAATTATTAGCGAAAAACTCTAAAATGGGCAATTAAGCCATCTTTATGAGACCGCTATTTTGTATTCCACAAATTTCGAGATGCCAGACAAAGATTTTTTCACTCTAAACAGAGTAAATTTTCTAAATCTAATCTCAAACCTACTGGTACCTATTTTCGTCCTCGGCTCCTGGACTTTGTATGCTGTTCTCAGTTCTCACACACAATAAGTGTGCCTTTGCTTTTTGCGTCCAAATTCTGGAATCTACTAGGTTAATCAAGTCCTACGAACCGAACTTTTAAGGTAGGTAGATACTGACAGATCTATCTACTTATATAGTTATCAATACATTAGGTACCTAGATATGTACGTAAGTAGTTATATTTTGATTACTTTGATATCTTCACTCCTTTCGTTTTACAGGTCACGAGTTTTATCGAGAATATTAACTGACTGTAGTAAATTAAACGCAGTCACCTTTTCATACCCCTCCTTCAACTGAATAACTCTTGTCTATCAAAGTGTAATACCTACATAAAAGAAAACGAAGTGTCAACAAAACTAAAATCACAAAAACAACGTGCCAAATGACATGAAACGGCGCCTTGCAGAAATCAGTTTTGATACATAATGATGACGCCTGACTCGAACGTTGGCGCGGCGTTTTGGTGGACTCTCAGAAAATTCAATCTTTAATTATGTACTTTTATAATATCAAAGAGAGTCCTAACAAAACAAAAAATAATAAAAAATATGTCGCCGCTTACCTATGAATCCCATCCACTTTTAATTTCTGCTATAAATAATATGTGCACGCTCCTCATGGTCTAGAAGTCACTTTCCCACTTAATAACATTGGATAGGCTTTGGAATTGAGGGCTCAAAAAGTTTCTAAAATAATTCACAGGCCAGTAAAGTCTATGGTGGCTACGGATAGGTACAAGAGTTACGTGGGAAAATTCTCATAAGGAAAAATTCTATCATCGAGGGGTTAAAAAGTGGGTTTTACAAATAAAATGGTCTTGAAGATGTACTAGGATCTGTTAAAGATAAAATCATTGTTCAGGATAAAAACTGGGGTTTATGAACTAAAATGTTATTGTGAGTATTGCGGTCAAACTGGTAGGAAATTCATGTAAATAAAAGACGACATGAATAAGATTTCAGGAAAAATATAGCTAAATCCACGATGACTTGCAAATAATCTTAGAGAATCCTATCAAATTTACAATATGATTTGACATAGACACAGTTTGCAGAATTTCTTCATTTTTGTTCAAAGGGAGGTATGTATGGGGTTAGGACCTACCTACTTGAAACCAGTTTGAGTAGGGAGGTAACTTTCATCCAACTCTTCACTTCATCTAATTAGCTATAATTCCTTTTACTATGTTTGCACTTGATTGGTTGTGCTTTCACTTCTTCTGATTAGCGATAAATTCCCTCTCCCTTTGTTTACACTTGATTGGTTATACCTCCCGACCTATCCTTTATCTCGACCATTGAGTTTAAAGCTCCCTTTCACATGTGATAAGCCACAAACTTTCCATTGTATGTTCAGTCATTGTTACTGATGATGGCCCAAATGTCAAAATCGATCTAACTTTGTATCTCTTTATTTTCATGGAAATACTCGTAGATAACGTTCTTGCCTGTATCTCTCAATAGAATCGAATCAGAAACAGAGTTTACTGACGAGAAAACAAATATTTATGTGTATCGAGTAGTTAGATAAATTTGGCTTAGTTAGATGCTTTAGCTGACTGATTTACTAGCCAGGGTAGGTGATGATTTTTTGCGGTTCACCATCACCTCTTAGTTTTTTTTTCAAATTCAACAAAATATATTTTAAAGGTTAGGCTAGGGGTCTTCACGGTAAAGTTTCTAAGCTACTTTCTTTTTGCTCAATCCTCTGGTATCGGGAGTGGAGCGCCATCCTCTTGGTTCATTTCACCCCCCTCCTCTTGTCGAAACTGTCCATGGTTTTCAATTTTTCTTCTAGACCCTCGCAGTCTCATGGAGATGGCCCGGATGATGGTCATCTGGAGTTTTACTCGTACCCAGCCTGCAACTTGGGACCGGGGTTTTTCCCATTTATTTGCGAGAACTGAGACCAACTTCTTTACAAAAATGTTGAACTCTCGATGCAGGACTCCCTCACATGAGCTGATCAGGGGTGTGAATGATCCCCGTAGGTCTTCGGCTGCACCATCGTACTTCCGGTGCTTCGCTCGGGCGGCTTCGTCGGCGACTGCGGACCACTCTCGTGTGGAATAGGAAGGAGCGTCGGCGTTGATAACGCGATTGTCAAAAAAAGCCGCTCTCTCCCTATCCCACACTCCGTGTACCTTGATGTCAGCCATCAAGCCGGGTGAACCGTCTTCGGCCTCCTGCATAATTGGTTCAACCACTACTCCTCTCCAAGCTAGTTTGGCCAATCCTGCAACTTCATCCCTTATCCAGACATGCCCTTGCTTCACTAGTCCAACCCTTTTGCTATTGAGGGCATGATTCACCGTCACGTGTTCACCGCATCCATCAAAGGTAACTGGAAGGCCCATCAGAATTTTTCCGTATCGCATTGAAAGTGCGTCCCTGAATTGAGTAGGCGATAAATCCAAATTATCCGCTGCCAAAGGAATAACGGAAAGCCACTGTGAAGCGTTTCCTTCGATAATGCGTTTTATTGCGTTTTTTTGTTCGCATCTTTCCATTTTCAACCTTATTTCCCTCTTCAGTTCTTCTAACACATGCAATCTATGGGCTTCTTCATCAAAGTCGGCTCCTGTTACTATGCATGATGTCAGTACTGACGTGGCCCGAATGGATGTCTCGAAGGCTTCTGTGCCTGTATACACCGGATCTTCTAGGGCTAGACCTCCAAACTTGACTGGTAGAGCATATAGATTATGCTCGTGATCAGCTATTTCCCGACCCAAGATTGAAGGTGTCAGTTTTTGACGGATCACATTTCGCAGTGGTTCATATTGATTTGGGGCAGCACTTACCACTCTCTGTAGATATGACCATTCTCTTTGTAAAGATTTTCTGAAGGTGGTGTAAACTGCTTGGAGGCTTTCTTGGGCGAACTCACTGAAGGTCAAAACGTGATTTACCCGCTTATCCACTTTTTCTTTGACATAGTCATTTTTCGCTTCACATGACCCTAGAACCCCCCCTAGATATCTATGACTTGTAACAATATGTATGTTGGGAAACATATCTTGGGCTCTTTGTTCATCTTCTGGTTTTACGATGAGGTAGCTTTTTTCAGGTTGTGGAAGATAGCCTCATTTCGGTCCTTCAATTTTGAGTTGAGTGAGCCATGCTTGTATGTTTTGGAGGTCTCCTGCACAAGCTGCGTCATCCGCATACCAGTTTTGATGCCACTGTGTGCTTTTCCATTTTCTTATGAGAGGAAGGGTACCAACAGCGTACATCAGCATCCCAAGAGGATCACCTTGTGTTGTTCCTTCTTGACTTAGAATGGAGGCTTCGCTGCCCCTGAACAAGATTCTGGGGAACCCCCGATTGGTGTTAAAGGGGAAGCGGGCGCATCTTGGCCATAAGACCTTTGCGTTCCATAGAGCCAGTGGACGGCTTAGTGTGTTGAAGGCATTTGTGGCATCCATCAACAAAACCCCTTCGCAACTATTTTCTCCCTCAAACAACTGGGATATCCCGTGTACCGCCCCTTCAATCCCCGCTTTTGCTCCCCCACACAACTGATCCGCACCGCATTCCTCCAAGTCTTCACCGGAGACTATTGCCATAGTTTTTGAGCAAAGTCTGTAAAGTACCTCACCAACACCTATAGGGCGCACCCCAGGATTTTTATCCAAAGCAACACCTCTTCGTGACAACAGTGCATGGATTTTGAACCAATCAGTTACATTGTTTGCCAACGAGTGGGTCAGGGTTGCGACAGCCTCTCTCAGGCGGAGGCTATGGGTTCCGTATCGAAGAAGGACGTTTCTCCACTGCTCGGCATCCATACCGCTTGGCCCAGCACTTCCTTTCATATGGTGTGTGGCTTGTTCTATGTGACCCGCCGAGGTGTTCACTTCAACCAGCAGGGGAAGGTCATCAGAAAGAAAGAGATTTGAAGTAGGGACCATTTGAGATGGGTGTTTTCTATTTAAGATGTCTAGAACTGTTTGATCTTCATTGTTGACAACTTGTTCTGGCTGTAGAATCCCTTCTCCTTCTCCCCGTCCTGTCGCCCATCTTGTTGCGTCACGTAGTCTTCCACTTGTGGCGAGCCTTGTGAAGACTGTAACCTTTTGTCTATGATCCATTTTGTGATTGTTTTGTATTATTGTTCGATCACATCGAACCGCCTCTTGCACCAGCTCATCGTACTTGCCTTGTTCCCATAGTTCCATTCGTTTGTTTAGAGATCTCCTTATGTCTGGGCCTGATTTTATTAGTTTTTCTCTTTGTAGAACTACAGCACAAAGAACCAGTATTTTTTCTGAAGTGGATTCTCTGTTTACAACATTCAAAATTTCGGAAGTCAACATAGTTGCCAATTTTCGGCCCACATTTCCTTGTGGTATTTTATACTGCTTTCCTTTCAGTCTTGTTATTTTACGCCATCGGTTCTTCCAAGCCACATCCCCTCCATCGTCCCATGTAGTCTGGGACTGTGTCTCCTATAACCTCTTGCGAATCTCCCGGGTCATTTGCAACCACACCTCGGTGCGCCAGCCGTTGGTGTACTGGAAGTGCTCGTCTCCTAAAAGTTCTATCACACTGTGGACATCGTACGTCGTCACTCCGAGAATCATTCATTTTCGCGTTTCCTTGCTATTTCCCAGCAACACTCAAACAATAAACAATGAAAAACTCAACTTGAAAAATCAAAACAGTTCAAAAAGTTTTTCTTAGTGATTTTGGTTTAAATACTGGTAGAATTTCGATGTCTTATTTTCCTTCATCTTCCTGACCCTTCAACTAACAAAAACAGCCAAAATTCACTTTCGTACACTCACTTTTTCCCGGATCAATTCACAAGTTTTCACGGAGCAAATTTCCCATTCAAATACACTCATTTGAATTAATTCAAATACAATCACCTCTTAGTTGATTGCAGATCAGTACTTACCTTGATTTCATACTGCTGGCGCTTATTAAATGTGCTTGGTTCCCTTTCAGTGTTTAATTTTGTGTTTGTGAGCCATGGTATGTCAGTGCAAGTGTGTGAATTGTGATTTTGCAGGAAAATAATTCGGTATCTAAGCGATCTTACGAAAAGAAGACCAAAGTGATCACCGGCTGGTGTTCTGATGCAATCCCGTTATTTATTGCTCCTGCTAAAAAGAAAGGGGAAAAAAAAGAACGGGGAATTCATTAAGCAAAACGACGGAGTATAAGTTAGTGTTTGTCAGGCTGCCCAAGATGAGAGAAGCTGTTTAGTTTTCTTTACCTTATTTCATTCAGTTGTAAGAAAACAATTGGACCGCCGTTGGTTATGAAACCAGACAGGTTTCATGAATGATGTGAATGAAGATAAAGACCAAGGGAACCACGCTCATACATAACCGCAACTTCCATGAAGTTTGGAAGGTCAGCACGTGTAATTCTTTTGTTATAATAGACAAATAATTGGATATTGAGGGTTACCGACCCATCGGTCTGAAAATATTACGTTTACTATTTTTAAACGCAGCTAGAACATTCAGAGAATTTCTTCACGATCTGTGCTTTTCTATGATTAGTACGTAATTGCACTCTAAGATTTTTATGTTTCAGCAAAATGTGATGTGACGCTAGACAGCGAGAGAGAGAGAGAGAGAGAGAGAGAGAGAGAGAGGGGGGGGGGGGGGTCCCGAAATGACGTATCTTTCTGTCAAAACTTAAAATCATGGACAGAAAACTTAAAATCATGGACAGAAAACTTCTAATCATAGAAGAGTGTTGACGCCTACATTCTTATAACTTCATGTGAAGGCCAAGCAACGTCACTGCGTGATTCCCCGTTTTGGGTTATATTCAGATCGTGAAAGTACTACCTCCAGTACCTATTCAGTTTGAGCGAATTTTCGTAAAAAATGAAGCTATTGCAATGGCTCCCAAAATTTTCGAAAATTTTCATAATTGATATCAGTTTTGAGATATTCCGAACGAATTGTAGAGTTTAACGCGTTTTCAAATACGTATAGATATATAGATATATAAAATTATGTGTCGTTCCAGACATAACTCTCCTTAGGATTGAGATAAAATTCCGTTCTTGTTCCAAAAAATCAAGCTTTTCTAATGAAAGGATAAGTTAGTTAGTTGGCCAAAATTTCCGTACGTGCATTCGCCCACACAATCACGCTGCATGACCGGAACTTCTCTGCTTTCTACAATTTTTGGGTTGTATATTTAAAAAAAAAAAATAAAATAAAAATGAATAAATAATAATAAAATTTTTAAAAAAGGGCTGATTTACAATAGATAGGTAGGCAATATGAGGATTTGAAGTTGGTTGAGTGACGTACCGCAGTAGAGGCATCTGAAGTCTTGTGGGCGATTTTCCTCGCTTCATCCTGAATAGAAATAGAAGTTAGTAATGTAGCCAGCATTAATTGTCACCTGTTTCAATATCAATTATTTCTCCGAGTCAAAGGGTACTTGGAAACACATTACATGCTTCAATAGTTTTCATTATTAAAGTTCTAGGTGGTTATAGTAAAAGCGTAAGTACCTACCTAGTTATCCGTTAAGCGGCGACTAGAAAAAAAAAAACTTGTAGGAATATTAAGGAGTTAGATGGCAACACCGTCGAGGGCAAATGGTTCGCTCTCATTCCATCATTAGTGGATCAATATTCAATCTGTAAATTGCTTTGGATACAGAAATAGCTCAGAATTTCTGCCAATCGGTTCCGATATTCAGAATTTGTATAGTTTGTTCACCTGGATTAAATTTGGCTCAGTTTGTGGAAAATCCAATTTTTTATTTATTTATTTATTTTTTTCATTTATTTTTTATAGAATTCAAGCCGCGTCTCAACCGGAAGGGTCATTAGCGGCAATCAAAAAGGAGGGTGTCAAAAGGACACTGCAACGGGCACGATTCTAAGGGGAGCCATGCTGACAGTCCGTCACTAAACGGATTGCCATCACGGACTCCACTGGCAGATCGGAGGGGGAGAAATAATAGTAATAATAATAATAATAATAATAACCCGCAAAACGAGGCATCGCTGCGCTCTGCCTCAAGGGATACAGCGATTACCGCTTTGTAACCCCTTCAGCGGATAAAAATACCCCGTAATAAACACTAAACTACGACTAGATGATCCTTACAAATGCATAAACATTATCGATAAATATTTAATGATAAATACTACCTATATATCTTAGTTAAATAAAGATATGATGTACATAAATAAATAAATATATCACAGATCAGAATATCACAGTTCGTAGTAAAGCTCAGTGGCTTTCAGGTACACCAGGAGGGACTGGACCTTGTCTGGTCCGGACAGAACATCCACCCACTGAAGGGGTGAATGCTGGACCCTGAGGCCCATGAGGGCTGGGCAATCCTCCAAAAAGTGGCGGATAGAAAAATCACCCCCACATCCCCCACACATAACATCACGAGCTACTGGATCTAGCAGGTGTCTGCGAGTAAGACGGGTATGGCCAGTGGCTACCTTATTGACCATTGACTATTCGGTCCCTCCTTGGAAGGTGGGCCACGAAAGGATCAACCGGGCAAAGGTCCTGAAGGACTCCACACATACCAATGACCTCGCCTCGCATTGCTCGAGCCAGACGTAATTGGCTTTATGCTGCATGTAGGAGATTTGATCATCAATATGCATAGACAACATTTCGATGGAGCCATCACCAATGTTTCTCCTTGCTAGGGCATCAGCACACTCATTGCCGTGAATACCTACATGCCTTGGCACCCACATAAAAGTTATGTTAGTGCCTAACATTGTGGCTCGGTGTAGTGACGCACGCAGGCTTTGTATTAGGGGATCACATGAATATGTGTCCCTAATCGCCTCGATGGTACTCAGTGAGTCACTACAGATCACATAATTCCCATCTCCCAATAGCTGGCAGTGTCGAACAGCCAGCGTCACTGCCCACAGCTCTGCTGTGAACATAGACTCAACAGATGGAGGCGTCTAGTGACTTGGGAAAATCCCAATTATTCAAGTTCTTGAGGAATGAGTACTAATCACAATGGGTTTTCAAATTCAAAATTGGACCAATTAAACCCCTCGAATTTATGATAAAAAATATAATTGAAATCAGTAATAACTTAAAAAAGTGAAAATCCAAAATCTCTTTTGAATATTATTTAGAATACGTTTTTGTGTGATAAAATTATAATTAAAAATGTCTTTGCATTCCAAGTGTTCAAATTCTTTTTTTTTTTTTTTTTAATTAAATTGATTATACTTGATGCTGTAGTTTACGAAAAGTCGCTCATAATTATGATCTCATATGATTTGGTCGCATGAGGTTAAACCAACTGGACTAGGGTGGTCTCACCTCCCCCCTCCCCTGCGTTCCTTTTTTTTGAAGAATTGGTGGGGTTTTAGTGGTCTACATTTGAATTGAAATAAACCATCGTGATCACTACCTACTCACTCCTCCCTTAACTAATTGTGATTTTCCAAAAATTGAGCCAAGTTTGGACCCCTGTGGAATAAATGTACAAATTTAGAAATTTTTAACATCCGAACCAATTAGCAGAAAATCGGAGCTATTTCTGGATCTATTGCAATTTAACCACAGATTGATAATCAATAATTTATCAACGGCAGGAGAGGGACAATTAATTTTGGTGCTACCACACAGAGTGGTAGCGTTTGGAACTACATATCTGTCAATTTGTTGGTCGATCTACTCTCCACAATTTTATAGTGTAGGTACTTAATCCAAAATTTAAATTTAAATGAACAGTAGAAACAGATTTTTAAGAATGAATGAAGCTTTCTTAAAGTCAGCTAAACTTCTGTGTTTTTGTCCCGCCAATGCCTATAGTTGTCAGTTCAGTATATCATTGTCAATTTTACTAAAACTGCTGTTATATCACTAAAAACACCGCTATACAACATTGAGGGTAGTCTTTACCAGAGCTTGTCAGCTTTGTACGTTGTTAGATGGGATGAATGTGAATCCGTGGTTGGGTTTTTTTTTTTTTTTTTTTTTTTTTTTTTTTTTTCAATTTACTTATTCATTTATTTATTTTGCTTCCAAGTCTACCTAAAGGTAGCGGAAGCACTGTTTTCACTTTCGGGAGAAAAACAATTTTCGGTCTCCAAAATCAACATTTTCACTCGCATGTTACGTTTCAGACCATTCTGAACAATTTTGGTTCCGTGTCTGTCTCGTGTGTCCCCAAACCCTTGTAACAGGTGTAATGTATTCGACTTCAATGAACTATTGTTACCAGATGTTCGGCCATTACCTAGCAACGCTTTGTGATACTTTTTACTAATTATTCCACATCTTTATCCTGTGAGCATATAAAAAATAACTCAATCGTTCAATATCTTACATATTGTAGTTCTGTATGTATAGAGTAACGATATATCTAACAGTGGCGACGAGGACAGTTAGAACCTTCATGATGGTAGTAGGGAAGAAAGGAAAATCCCAGAAAAAGAGACAAGATGAAGAATCGAGTGAGGAAGACAATAGCTTCGTTCTCAGTGCGCGTTCTAACAGTTCTCGAACTCATGAGAACTGGGACGGGGAGTCCCGAGGAGTTCCGGAACTTGTGGAACCGCGTTCTGCACTGCGAACGATTTCAGAACTTGGAAGTGGAATAACCTGTGTTGTTTGTATGTTTGTAACCTCCCTCAACTCGTGTTACCTTCCAGTGCTCCCTTTTCGAATATGTTTAGTGCCCGTATATATAATTCTTGATGCCTATTACTAAAGTATTGCAATTAATAACAAACCGGCAATAAAAAAAATATATATATATTCCACGATGACTGAGGAGTATACTTTGAATTATATTACTTGAGGAGTAAAATGTTTGAAAATTTTTTTCATTGAAATCCGTTTTGAGACATTCTGAAACGAATCCTAGTGTTTAACGCGTTTTCATATATGTATACACGCATGTGTCATTCCAGAAGATAACTATCCTTAGGATTGAGATAAAAATCCCTTTACTACTTACATTTCATTATTATTTGCTGAAAATCGATAAAAGCTCCCCAAAAAAGCTAAAATTCCCAAATCTTTTTTGAGTCGCAGATTATTATTTAGAACGAATTTTGTTGCCATAATGTTGGTTATTACGATTTCAAAGTGTTCTAATTTCAAAACCATGTACCTAACGTAATATAGGTAGGTACTAAGATAATTTACGAGATTCGCTCGTACGATCATGCTGCATGACTGGAACTTATTTTTGCCATACCTTGCCATAAGGACCGAAGTGGTGATGGTAGAGGGTGCTGGCCTGAAAACGGTGGGCTAACTCTTCCGCGAGCCCACGGCTTATTCTAAAGTGGTAAACGAACTCTTCGTCGTCAAACCTTGGCACGATTTTCTCAAAAAAATTTGAGTTTCTTGGATGTAGACGAGATCCAACTATAACTTCGATCTCGTCCTCATCGTCTACAAACCACGGAACACCATCGTCGAAATTATCGCTATCTGTACTTGACGAGCTAGTTGACATTTCGAATTATAGAATAGTTTGGTAACGTATAGAGACTGAAAGAGAATGAAATGAAAGAAAGAGAATGAAGCTGAAATTGTTATGATCGATGAAGCGAAATAAAACGAGCGAAATAAAACGGTATAAGGTTGTTTAATGAATAAAGTCGATGAAGACGAAAGTTGTTTATTCCACGAGATCCGAAAAATAGTGAAATGCGCATGCGTTAACTACGTCCTTGCGTTCGAGTTCTCACAGTTCCGAAAAAAAACGGGAACTGTCAGAACCGTTCGGAACTGGGTTCCGAAGACACTGCGAACGCAGAACTCGGCGTTCTTGGCGTTCCGGAACTGGGCGTTCTGGCACTGCGAACGACAAAACTCTACTGCGCTTGCCCAGAACCGTTCCGAACTCCCAGAACGCGCACTGAGAACGAAGCTAATGCTTCCAGTGCCCCCCACTGGAAACCGGTGAGACTACCTACTTTTGATAATTGTAGCACTTCGTGGGACGTTTGTAGCCGCAGAGTTCGAAATTGTTTTAAGCTGTATGATGTCCCCTAAAGCAAACAAACCTTGGCGTTATTGGACGCTATCGGAGAACAAACTAATGGAAGGGTTTGTGACTTGTGCATGCCGAGCATGCCAGAGGATAGAACTGTTGATGAGCTGTTTGAAATCTTATCCAACTTTTTAACCCCCAAACCTTGCAAGTATGCCGGAAGGGTGAAATTCCAGGCTAGGGTTCAAGCCACTGGTGAATCAGTATTAAAGTTTTATGCGAAAGCTCACTCAACATTGTGCCTTCCCGACCACTTGGTTAGATGAGGCTATTTGTACCCAATTCATTATAGGTGTTGAAAGCTCTAAGTTGAGGAGTGACCTCTTAAATTTGAATCCCAAAGGTGAAAGAAGCGTTAGATTTTGCCACAAATTTCGAACTGCAGTTCATGCCAGCAAACTCGTAATAATCCTCCCCAAATATATTTACATTCCTGGGAATATCCAACCGGTCCAATGCAGCGCCTGCACATTGATTACACGGGACCATTTAAAAATAGATATAATTTGGTCGTAGTTGACGCGTACAGCAAATGGGTTGAGGTGTATCCTGTAACGTCAACAACCAGTTCAATCACTATCGACTGCTTATCAAGATTTTTCGCAACATTTGGTATTCCCCATCTTTTGGTTTCGGACAATGGAGCCCAATTCAAGAGTACTGAATTTCAGACCTTCTGTTTAAATCATGGAATTAAACAGAAATTCACAGCTCCATATTGCCCAGCAACAAACGGTCAGGCTGAACGAAGTGTTATAAGGAATTTAGGTGCCCTCCCCAGAGGTGCAATGGGGGCCTAAATCCTCATAAATCAGGTAGAGGAGGTAACAGGCATCCTGTCAGAGAGATACCACCCCTACTATTAGCTTTTAATGAGCCATGTTCGGGGAAGGTTGATTTTCCTGTCACCAGGAATCCATCCAACGCCAAACTAAAATGATCGAGAACAGCGTGTGGTTCCCATTGATTCCTCAACGGGACGCCAACAGCGCTATCTCTGGTGCTCTGACGGGAGCTTGATGGGCCTCTCAGGAGGTAACTCTGTTACACTCCTCCCCTTAAAGACATACTTGATTGAAGATCAAGTATGGTAATTGGGTGGAATAGTGAATAGCTGAGAACTGATGCTCATTCGTTCATAAATAGCTGCATTGGCGTTTTGGATGGGGAAATAGAAATTAAAACTGGATTGTCAATGAAGCTTCATAAGAAGTATCTTCATTGAACAATCCGGACAAAACGGATGCTCAACGATGGAGACTTATACCTTAGGAAATTAAAATATATATAGAAATTGAATGAATGAAAATCAAAGAATGACGACTGGCTTATTAGGCACAGACACTGGCTGACTAGGCACAGTAAAATTAAATTGCCCAACTGTGGGGACTTAAATTAAATTGCCCAACTATGGGGACTTGAATGGTGAACTGGCTGACTAGGCACAGAAAAAATATAATATTAAATGAAATTTATAATATAAAATATAAATGGGGAATAAAAGAGAGAAATTATAAGTCAAAGACCAATGAAATTATTTATATACCAAAGGGTGATAATGGGAATTCCTTCTGGAACCCCGGGCCATGTTTCTTCTGAAACATTAACGCCCCAAAAAATAGTGGATTGGACTACTAGGCGTCAGCCGTGCATAATCCAAACCACGCTCTGCTACCATATAAGGAATTTAGGTGCCCCCCCCCCCCCCCCCAGAGGTGCAATGGGGGCCTAAATCCTCATAAAACAGGTAGAGGAGAGTAACAGGCATCCCGTCAGAGAGATACCACCCCTACTAATAGCTTTTAATGAGCCATGTTCGGGGAAGGTTGATTTTCCTGTCACCAGGAATCCATCCAACGCCAAACCAGCTGCCAAAAATGATCGAGAACAGCGCGTGGTTCCCATTGATTCCTCAACGGGACGCCGACAGCGCTATCTTCTGTGCTCTGACGGGAGCTTGATGGGCCTCTCAGGAGGTAACTCTGTTACAGTGTTCAAACGCTGAAAAACAGCTTGAAAAGTGCCGTGCATGCTGGGGATAATATTATTAGGGGACTCGATAGATTCCTAATGACATATCTATAGAAGAACCCCACATTCTACTACGGGGGTTTCTCCTGCTGAACTGTTTCTTGGACGACAAATTCGGACAAGACTAAATTTAATTGGTGAGGAGGTACCAAAGAGGGAAGGAGATGTAGAAGTGCACCAAGGCCACGGGTCGAAGAAAATAAGGACACTGAGTCAAGGGGATCAAGTTGCAGCCCGTTTCTATGGACCTGGAGAAAAATGGCGATTTGGAAAAATCATCAAAAGTTTAGGAGTCCTCCACTACCTCGTATCTGTTGGAACAGAAACACACCGGAGGCATATCAACCAACTTCGGAAGATTAACTCAATCGTTCAATATCTTACATATTGTAGTTCTGTATGTAGAGAGTAACGATATATCTAACAACAGGCTTATTTTCTACAGTTTCTATCCGATTTGGATGAAATTTTCATGGGATGTGCGGGCTAGAGGGTGGACGGTCCCCTAAGTATCAGTTTCATTGTTCTTGTGTCAATAGGTACCTCACTCGCAAACGTAAATTGTACCAAGCATCATTTTCTCACGCCCTAGTCGTCCGAACTCGCTCAAATTTAGATGATAGTTGAGAAATAACGATTTGATCATCCCATATGAATTTCAACATGATTGCTCCTGCGCATGCGCCAATGTGAAATCCTTGTGACGACCTCAATTTCCACAGTTGTTATCCGATTTTGATGAAATTTTCAGTGAATGCGCGGGTTAGGTTGTAGATGGTCCCTACCTATGTATATCATTGTCCTACTCATCATTTCATTCTGCGCATGCTTGAACGTAAATTACATTGAGAATACCTATTTTTTGTTTGTTTCTTAATTGACCAATTATGACGATTCACGCTACTTCTTGGTTACTCTATTCACACAATTTGATCATCTTATATTAATTCCAACATGATTGTATCATCAATAGCTACTGCGCATGCGCCAATATGAAATCCTTGTAACAATCTTAGTTTCTACAGTTTTCACCCAATCTAGATGAAATTTTCAGGGAACGTGCGGGCTAGGGGGTAGACGGTCCACTGTCAGTTTCATTGTTGCCGAATCAATATTACTTCATTCCGCACATGCGCAAACTTAAATTCCATTATGTTCCATTTTATCACACTCTAGTCGTTTGATTTTGCTTACATTTGGATTGTAGTTGGAAGAAGACGACTCGATTACCCCATATCAATTTCGGCATGATTGTATCATTAATAGCTACTGCATATATGCGCCAATGAGAAATACTTGTAATAACCTTAATTTCCACAGTTTTCGTCCGATTTTGATGAAATCGTCAGCGAACGCGGTTCAGGTTGTAGATGGTCCCGTAACAATTTCATTGTTTTCAACTCATTAGTTCATTCTGCGCTTGCACAAACGTAAATTACATTGAGTATAATTTTTTCGTTTCTTAATTGACCAATTATGACATTTCAAGCTACTTCTTGATTTGCTCTTTTCCGCTATGGAATTTTCCAAGATCATTAAAAACTTTTCAATGATCTATGCATTCATGATAGGTAAACGAGGAAGTTATGTGCCACACTCAACTTGGAAGAATTTTTCTTCCTTTTTTTTTGTTTTGTAAAGCTCGTTTGTTCAATGATATAGCCTATTTTCACTTTTTTCTTTTTTGCACGAACTTTTCAAGATTTTTTATTAAATACATTTCCCGATCAAATGCCTTCCAAAGGTGCCTACTTATGTAAAATTTATCGCTGATTCCGAATATCACCTCAATTTTGCTTCCACACTACCAAAGGTAGTGAAGCTTTGTGGTCATGATTAAAGTCGAAAAAATTGGTGTCCTCCAAAATCAAAATTTCCACTTCCTTTGTGCACTGAAGGTCCCCAGAAATCCTAACAGAGTCTCAAGTTGTAGAGAAGGTTGCGGAAGGCCACCTTGGATCGAAATCACAACCCTAAATCGTATATAACAAAATATTTGAGTCGATTTGCAAACCTAAAAATAAGTATTGACTGCATACTCGGGAAGCGATTATCCCTCAGACTTACGTAGTGTCGAGTGCACTCTGGGGAAAAAGAAGCAAGCACAACACAATCCTGTCAAGTGTAACGATACAAGTTTATTATATACAGATATACATCCATGAAAATACATGCGAGAAATGGCCTCGTGGCGATGCGATATGATTTGGAAATATATGGTTATATGCAATTACTTACAAACTAGATACGAACTACTATTCAAATAAACTATTAAACAATATAACTTCATGCCTTACATTGGGTTTTGGTATACATTTGGTTGGCCTGAGGATACATAGCGTGCATTGATTCCACATGTATGATAGACAGGATAAGTTGATAGTTGATTCCGGTTTCGAATGCCGTGATTTTTTCATGTCTGGCAAAATATATCGTATCTGCGTCATTTTCAGGCCTAAAAACGCATTGGTCTCATTCCATGTGGAGGAATGTCCTCTAGAAAATGCAGATCCAAAAGAATTCTTCCGGCCTGATTTTTTATTATTAGCCGATGAAATGTGCAGAAAAAAATGGCTAGAAACTGGGATTTTCCCACACTTTCCCAAGTTTTTTGAGAAAACAGGGGGGTTGAAGCGGTGCAATAGGAAAATTGAGGTAATGTTGCAAATCAGCGATAAATTTTACATAAGTAAGGCACTTTGGAAGGCATTTAATCTGGAAGTGTAGGTATTTAATGAGAAATCCTGAAAAGGTTGTACACACAAAAAAATAAAAACAGGCTATATCATTAAAAAACTATTTAAAAAAAAAAAGACCTCGGCTTCAGCACATCAAATAACGTAAGAAACCAACAAGCTCCGGCCGGATGCAAGACCACCGTTAAATTTTGTGAAGTAGTGAAATCCTTCTCAACAATTGGTACAAATTGAAAACAAATTAAAATTAAAATTTTAAAAAATCATAGTTTCTCCCAAATTGTAGCAGACGTGTCTGTAATGACATTTTTGTTCCAACCAGGCCATGAATAGGTAGGCATGTACCTTATTGTAGGAGGAGAATGTTAAATAAAATTTAGATTCAGTACCAGAAGATTTGAAGATAGAAGACTCAATTGTCATTATCCGGCAGATTTCACAACAGATATTTGTTAAGGTAGGTACTATGCAGGAATATTGGATATACCTACTCACAAAGTCACATTATGTAGACATACTTACCGCAGACCCATCGGAATCAGACTGAAAACAAGATAATGAAATTTAGATTTGATTTGAAATGAAATTATTTACCTATTTGTCAAATGATCTTCTTATTTAAAAAAAAAAAAAAGAGCAAGACAAGGAATTCATATTGTGTTGTTTGCAGTGAAACGCGATGCAAGAAATGGAGTAAGCGAACAAAAGCGTCAATAACTAGTTTCGTCTAATTTGCCATGGTTAAGTAAGTAGGTACTAAATAAACTCCTCATTGAGGTAATGTACCAAAGTACAATTATTATTTTTTTGTCAGTGATTATGGCTCAGGGTTGCCAGATCTACAGTATTTCCAGTATATCTATGGTATTTTGAACCCTTCTCAGTTTTTTTGCAGTTATACAATAGGGTGGTTCAAAAAAAAAAAAAAAAAAAAAGTTCTGGGATTTCTTGTCCCCATTGTTTTTTTGATTCCTCGGTATGTACCCTCCTAAATGTTTGGCAAAAAATAATAATCCTAACCACTTTACCTGGGTCGATTTTGGCCAGTTATCGACCACTATCGTAAACCAACCTCTAAATTGGTGCCGAGGTGATGATTTGAAGGACGGATTTCAATTTTTTTGGGTCAATTTATGGGTTTTTGCATGCGCTGAACACGATGAACTTATTTATTTTACGGTAAACTGGCACTGCTTGAAGATAAGTAAAAATTGAAAATGTCACCGAAAATGCTGTCGCCTGGTTAAGAATTGTACTAGAAACATGCTATTATGGTCGGATAATATGCTTTGGCATATTCTGAACTTGATCCCGTTTTTTAACGGGACTTTTTCGCCGATGATTGCTTCGTTTATCGGCCATAAACCTCAAATTGATTGTAGGGTAATAGACGAACTCACCCTAATTTCACCAGAAATTATGTCGCGTTGATAATTTAAGGTCCCAAAATACCTTGTGCCGATAAAATTCGGTATTTTCGGTACAAAGCCGTTGGTAATTTGGCAAAGACTTGAACCCGTATTGTAGCTAAATATCTAAAATTTTCCCATTTATCTGTAAAATTCCTTAGTTAGTAATTGGGTCGATAAGCTGAAAGAATCCATGATCGTGGAACATAAAACATAACATTTTAACGAGAATAACATATAATGATAAACATCTAATTAATTTCGGGACTTTAAATTTTCAACGCGACATCATTTCCGGTGAAATTAGGGTGAATTTGTCTATTACCCTCCAATTAATTTGAGGTTTATGGCCAACAAACGAAGCAACCATCGGCGAAAAAGTATAGTAAAAAACGGGATCGTGTTCAGAACATGCCAAAGCATATTATCCGACCATAATAGCATGTTTCTAGTACAATTCTTAACCAGGCGACAGCACTTTCGGAGAAATTTTCGATTTTCACTTATCTTCGAGCAGTGCCCTCTGCCAGTTTACCGGATAACTATTAGTGGACGGAGCGTAAAATAAATCATAGTGTTCATAGTTCATAGTGTTCATAGTGTTCAGCGCATGCGAAAACCCATAACTTGACCCAAAAAAATTGAAATCCGTCCTTCAAATCATCACCTCGGCACCAATTTAGAGGTTGGTTTACGATAGCGGTCGATAACTGGCCAAAATCGACCCAGGTAAAGTGGTTAGGATTAATATTTTTTGCCAAACATTTAGGAGGGTCATCCTGACATACCGAGGAAGCAAAAAAACAATGGGGACAGGAAATCACAGAATTTTTTTTTTTTTTTTGAACCACCCTAGAAATACAGTATTTTGAAAATTTTCTACGGTTTTTTTTTCAATTGAAAAGGAAACATTAAAAAAAAAAAAAAAAAAATGATGAAAATAATATTGTAATTAAACCTTCTTTCACATTATTTACTCTGGCAACCTTAAAACGGGTCATTTTTGGTATGTAGGTACCTGAATAGTTCCACGATCCACAATCATGGAAGGGTAGGTAGGTAGGTAGTTGGTCTTCTTAAATGAGCGAGTTCATCTAGATTGTCATCATAACAAAAATCTCGCCCCTTATCTTAAGTACCGAGTTGAATTGTAATTCTCAGGACTAAGGCGAATTACAAATTGAGATTATTATCCACTGTCATTAGCTGTTTTTGAGGTGAAGTTCTATTTTTACATTCATTTCGAAAGTTATTGGTTAGTCTTGACAAAGTGTTTTACAGTCTCAGTATGGTTGTTCCTTCAGTCCTCGGGGTAAAGTGAAGCAAGTTTTTTGGGCAAAATATAATTTTTTTCATCGTTATTTTTGTTAGGTTCCTTCACTCCCCACTCGCTAAGTGTATAAGTACATGTAAGGTGAGTATTTCAATGATGGATGCTATCGTCTTCTGAGCTAATCTCTCTGGCTTTTTGAATAAAAACAATCGACATTAAAAAAGTAAAAGTAAAGTAAACAACCATTCCAGGTTGGGGCTTTTCAGCTGTCCTCCAAATGGAGGATCAGAATTCAAGAACCATCTACAGTATTCTACGGTTTTTTAAATTAAAGTCTACGGTATTATACAGTATTTTTGAATGGAAGAATCAACAGTATTTTTCTGTAACATCTGCAGTATTTTGCTTTTTCGAGTCTGGCAATCCTGCTCATCCTTTGAAGTCGATGTAACATTGCAACTGTTTACATTCGTGGAAATAGAAAATGTTCTTCGCAGCGATTAGAAAACTAAAAAACATTGGGGAAACTGCTTCGCCACGAATGACTCAGTTTAGTTCGTTTTATTTATACTTTAGTTCGGTTTTTTAAAATCGACTGCAGTGATTTCCGAGCAAAAAGTTGAAGAAATGAAAATCGTGGAATTTCTTCACACGAGAAGGATATAGTAAGTTTCCACTCCCTAGGCATTAGATATGTAGATAGTAATTTCTGTGTAAATACTTATTACATGAATTCGGTACCAAGAAGACAATAATTAAGCGGCAACTACGATGTAGGAAACGTATTTCTCTTTAAAAAGATAGGCCATATTACTTTATTCGTGATTACAACAATCATTTTCGTTGTTGGTTATAAATTGTGAGAATTTTGAGATCAATACATTTCTGCCTTTGGTCTGGTTAGTAGAAATTGTTTAGAAAATGTCTATATTTTAGTTGGATGATATCATGGTCCTTATATTGTATGTATGCAACAACAATACCTATGTTTTTTCAGCTATTTCTGTTTTTTCATTAACAAACTATAGGTAACTATCCGCGTTACTTTCCCGATGGGTGGGAAAATGATCGGTGTATCGATTCGTGATGCTTAGTAGAAGAAGTGTATAGCCGGATTGGTCGAAGAAGACATTTTATTAATCTAATGAAATAAGATCGAGGGCAAGGAAACGGTAATGAAAATGAAAGAGGGCATAAGGTATTAGGGGATATGAAGGATGATCATTATAACAGGGGGAAAAGAAATAGGGGATTAGGTATAATTTTGATTCATAGTTCGTCAATTCAAAAACTAAGCGGTCTTCTTAATTTTTATCTGTTCTTCTTCCTTACTCCTTCCATTTTCTATTGACGGGCGCTATGATGTCTTTGTTCATCATCCGTCCTAGTAGATGACGTCATAAGTACAATTAGCTTAACTCTTCATTTCTTCGTGCAGACAATTGCTAAAACATAGCTTCTTTTTCTTCTTAATTTTTATATATTCGTCTTCCTTATTAGTGGCCTCCAATTTTCTTTTGACGGACGGTATGATGTCGTTGTGAATCGAATCCGTCTCAGTAGTTCAAATGACGTAAGTTCAGGCCACTCAACTCTTCGTTTCTTAGTGCAGACAGTTGCTAAAATATCACGTCTTTTTCTTCTGCCAATGTCAGGTTTTTTAGCGCTGACTTAGCTAAATTCTCTCCGATTCTCTCTAGAAATTTGAAGTTTGATGGGGAGCCTGTTATGGGACATCGGGAAACGTATAAAATTATGGCCCTTTCCTACATTTACATGTGGATCCGTGCAACTCAAAGGTAACTGGCTTCGCAACCCTATTTTTTACAACAGGGTTTTATGCGAAAGTACAATTTGCCTAACGCTAAAAAACCTGTTCAAATTCAACAGCAACTAAGTTTTAGTTGAGCTGCACCTGGTTACCAATAATCAACAAAACAATCGGTGTAATGTTGAACAGTCGCAGTCATGTAGCTTAAAATCCATATATATAAAAAAATCGGGTTGCGAAGCCAGTTACCTTTGCGTTGCACGGATCCTCATGTAAATGTAGGAAAGGGCCATAATTTTATGCGTTTCCCGATGTCCCATAACAGGCTCCCCATCAAACTTCAAATTTCTAGAGAGAATCGGAGAGAATTTAGCTAAGTCAGCTGATCTGGTTAAAACCCGTTATTGCATTCGTTTCTTAATGTCTTAGTGAGGCTCCCTGTCAAATTTCAAATTCCTAGGGTGAAAAGCAGTGAATTTAGCACACTCAGCTGACGAGGAAGGTGCCCATCTTTTTATCCGTTTCTCGATGTCCCAGAGAGGCATCCTATCAAATTTAAAATTCTTAGGATGAATAGGAGAGAATTCAGATAAGTCCGCAGATCTGTTTTGACTTTTTTTTTTTTTTTTTTTTCTCTTGTACAAACCTTCCCAGTGCCATCCCGATCATTTTTCGAAAAACCCCGTTCAAATCCGTCCATGAGTTTGAGCGTGATGGTGCTGACATTACTGATTTATAGAATGGATAATCAAATTGTTACCTAAAAATAATAATAATATAATAATAATAATAAATAAAAAATAAATAAATAATAAGCTGATCAGAGGTCTATCTGACCTGATCGTGTAGTACCTAATGCTTACAAGTACGAGTACTACCCACATTATTAGTTCATTACGGTTACTTAGCAATATTGGTTTATAACTTTGCGTAATAAATCAGCTTTCCTTGACACTATAATGGCTTAGGAAAAAAATGTCGAACGATTTTCCTGCTATGAAAACTAAGGGAGTAAAACTTTGCAAGTAACGCATTGGTTGTACGTCTCCGTGACAAGGGGCTCGTAGCCGTCTCAAAAACTAAAAAAAAAATGCCTACATATAAGTAGGTTCCTACTTCATTTCTATCTTGCTTACCTTCGACGAGGTTGCGTCAGACGATGACATGTGCTGAAAAAGTAAATAAACAAATGAATAAAATAATAATGATAACAGTAAAATAAAATTCATTGTATTTACGAGACTCTATTACTTAGTAGTGGGTACATCGTTTCAGTTTTCTTATTTCCAACAAATTCAACGTCTATGGTTGTGGAGGTGGATATAAACATTAAGGGAACCTCCAACCTCAACAAAACCACAAGGAAATTAAAAAACCAAAAATCGAGATCAATTAGGGGAAAATAGTAGTTTTTTTATGAGTGTACCTAAGTTAGTGTCGGTATAGTTAGATCTATGGGACTTGTGAAGTCGAGATTTTTTATTTAATTGATTAGTTTTCTCAGGATACAAGCTAACATCTATTCATGCATATTGTTGACAAAATCATATTTTCTCCCAACCACCACGGAATCATGTTACTCATATCGGTCCTGAGGCGGGACCCGTGAGGCTTATGCCCCCTTATAGTGCTGGCATTTGTAATGAACTCCTTTGATATGTTCAATGCAATTACAATGTGTGTATGGGCTCCGATCAACTACGGGACCTCGGAGGCTAATTTCTACCCTAATTGATCTATGAAATGCTGACATTTGAAATGATGGAGCGCCTTTGCCATACCTAGAAATCAATAGAGGTACGGACGAGTTGTTAGCTGAGAGATTCTGAGGCTGATTTATTTTCTAATCGACATACCTACTGAACTACATTAGGTACCTACTTTATTGTAACAGAGGGTGCTATGTACAATAAACAACCATAGTTTCAATTCATGGTGGGAAGATGCATTTGTCATAAATGGTTTTGTTTATTAACATTCACAAAAAAAACGTGAAATTGGGGGTCAAGCCACGCTGAGGGTCCAAACCCTTTCGAGAGGGGTAATACCTCGAGTTAATATAATGTACCTACTGTATATATAGTTTAATAATGATAGGCCATTGATCTGTGTAGAAGGCTTATCTAATAGGTACAGGAACAACAAACCTTTGTGTAATAAGTTGCAGCGTTTTTTCGAAATGGTTCTCTCCTAAGAATAAGTAGGGTAAGGTTAAAACATTTCTTCTTGACACTTTTATAACAATCCATGAGGAATTTTTTATGGAATATTGTGGTATTTTTTCCGGTGAAAATCCCATTTGAATCCAATAACAATATATACCTACTTCGAATTTGTTAATGTGAGTTAAATAAAAATTCAGCTATAATATCCCACTATTTCTAATTTTTTCTACTTTACTGGCTTTCCAGTCTCTGCTCCCCGTTGTGGTTTAAGAAACTGTTGAATTTGACTGAAAACATATTGAATGTTATTGAAAAATAAAAGCACCCCACATCACAGCACCAGCACATTCAATTCATGGTCATTGTAATCCGAAATTCAACGTAATATCGGTACCTGTTGTATTACTTATGTGCAAGATACAATTAATATACAATGAGAAAATCAATGTTGAGAAGTAGATATATAATAAATTGCTGATTTCGTTACCTCATGGTCAGAAGTAGTTTTCCCAGTTTTCTGGAACAAAAGTAAAATCAGATTACTGTTATTATTATTATAAAATGAGTATAAAACTATTGATAATTCAATTAGGAAGGGCCGTAGTTAAAGTCGATGGTATTGAAATAATGCATTAATGCTGTTGGAAACTAGGTATCAGTTAAGCGTTTCGAATGGATATCTACTGAACTCTCTAACTGTTATTACCAATGATCAACGAATCAATCAAATTATCAACAAAACCAATTGTTATTATCAATAAGTTTTTGAGCCGCAGGGACAAAAATTGCATAATTATTGATTCTTTCAAGTTCTCACAACGTTAAGTGTATATGGAAGGATGGTAGTGTCAAGCTTAGGTGCTGCAATCCCAAGAGTAGCTCGACGGTTGTTGCCGATCCATGTGTTACGCGAGTGCTGTCAACAACAAATAACATAACCACGTACCTGAGTCACAGGACTCAACTGAGCGTGAAGATGTACGTAGTAAACTAAAGCGCAAAGCTTATCCGGAGGGAACTGTCATCGAACAGAAACCAGTTTATTGGAACATGATTTTAGAAGAGTTAGTGACAGTAGGAATGATGACAGAGAAAAGAAGTTACCGCCTGAACCTAGAACATTAGAAGAAATTACTGTGAAACTACGAAAAACTGACGTTATCTGACGTTTGATGTATACAACCCCTATTGGAGGTACGTTTGGTTATTATTTCCATACAACCTACATTGAAGAGGACAGTTCGTTTCCTCCAGAACTTTGGTCCAGTGCTCCATCAGATGACAACAGCCTAAGAACAACAAACGGTGCTGAATCATTCCATAGCAATTTTAATAAGCAGTTCTACACCCCGCACCCTACCATTAATTGTGATATCTCCGTGCTGAAGGACATTCAAGTTGAAGGCGATTTGAAAATCCCCAGTGTTAAGAAGGGTAAAATGAATGCTAAAACTTTTAAATTAGGTGAATAATTTTATTAAATTCATTAATATCACTATATTTCGTAGAGGCTATCAATGTACCAAAAAAGCAGACTGGAGAGCCCCCACAGCCCTCAATGTGTCCCTCCCTCAAAGATATGCTGGATCCCAAACCCCTATCCACCAACCTATTTTTTCATGGTCAATGTTTAGATGTAAGAAAATTTGAAACTTTGAAATCTGGGCTGGTACCTAATTGGACAGCAATCCGAAACTGTTATGTTTCGGCGATTTCTAAGGGAATTGGTTTTACTCACACTTGTTGGGCGTGAAGAACTCTCGTTCGTTGGGCGTCCTCGTTTCTGGAATCAACATAAAAGAAACCTACGTTTAATTTATATTTTTCACTAGCTGCCGGAGATTAGATAGCTGGCCAGGCTAGTTATTTCGAACCGAAAAGAGCTGGGTAAATCAATAACAACAAGATCAAAATCATAAGACATCTCCTCTACTAAGATACATTTATAATAAAGTGGAAGGTGCTGACCACAGAACTTTTCCCTTCACGTTCACAATGATGCAATGTCAGCAACAGTCAACAGTTGCTGGCATTGCAACAGTCTACAGCTGCTGGCATTGCAACTGCAGACTGTTGCAATGTCAGCTTACGCTATTGTTAATACGTCCAGGTTAACAATAACGTACAGATGGAATGGAATTTTAAAAAACTAAATAAAGCTCCAGGTGCATCAGCATCTGAACCTAGTTTCGTAATGCTTCGTGTAATATCTAAGTCCGTTGAATTATTCTCGAACTTAAACACTTTGGAATCACAAGAATTTATTCTATCAAATTTATACCGAAAAACTATCCCACAATAGTATTCCGTGATGCATATTAATTTTAGGATTTGAAAAAATTTATTGCAATTTTACAAAATTGTCTACACATTTTAATCAAAATTAAGCTCATTTACCTACCACCAATTTTTTTTTCTCACACATTTCTAATGATTTACCTTACTTATATTTCATAAACTTTTACAAGTAGGTACCTACATAATATTCTAATATAAAATATAGATTTGTCAATGTATTTCGCCTTTTTCAACGAACATGAATTTTAAAATTTGAAATTTTAATTTCAATGTGCACGAATCAGCTCATCAGCCCACTCTTTTTTATTGAAAAGCTTGATTCTTAGGATATTGAACGATTTTTGTTTCAAGTTTGTAGAGAGTGTAAATTTATATATGAATTCATAATAGGTATTCAAAATTTCAAGAATTGAAGTATCAAAATCATCCAAAACGGATTTTTCTGATAAAAAAGCAT
This sequence comes from Adelphocoris suturalis, assembly GCA_030762985.1. Taxonomy (NCBI): domain Eukaryota; kingdom Metazoa; phylum Arthropoda; class Insecta; order Hemiptera; family Miridae; genus Adelphocoris; species Adelphocoris suturalis. The sequence goes on from CM061043.1 coordinate 63,127,725, forward strand.
AAAGTGAGCATTTAATTTTTTGATATCTAGATGTTTTTATATTGGCGTTTGTGTCTCATATTATATTCTGTAACTTTGTAATATTATGAATGTAAACCAACTTCATGGCTATGGCTAACACTAATGCCCACTGAAGGAAAAAAATCGAAAATTTTCAGTTTGTAACGTTTTTGTAGGTACGGCGGGTACGAAATCTGCTGAGATACATAAGTCCCGACAGATAAGAACAGAACGTCAGGCAATACACTCCATTTATGAAATAGGTACATAAGGTATATCATACGTTTTCCTTCCCATCGATTCCAGTATTTTTCGTTGAAGACTCCAAAGTTTGAGTGGCAACATCGTTCCCCTCACAACCCTTGGACTGCCCCATAACCTTCGATCCGCATGAACTACATTCCAGTCTCACTTCCTTCGGTTTCCGGTCACATGCTCCACATTTATAATCTTTCTGAAAATATAACTTACATTTTTAGAAGCATCCCATCTTATGCTACCTTACCTGACGTGTAGAAACGATGATTTAATAAATAATTGTGGAGGAATAGATTAGGAAGTCCAATTTTTTCCATTGGAATTCGTCTTTGTTACCAGACAATTACCATAACGAATCTTGACTTTGATTTCATACATGAATGTATGGGTCTTAGAATGTGTTAATGCTGAGTTATGAGCCTTACATTCGAAAAAGAAGGTGAAAATAAAAGTTTTGGCATAAATACTAAATTTTTGAAACGATGTTGGTCAGCCCATATTTACAGAGTGCTCGCCCTCAAATGTTTGCAAATTTAATATACTTTAGGAATGGTAATTGTAGCGAACCTGTCGGATTCATATTTTGAAAGTTATAGGCCAAATAACGACGGACAGTCAAAAACAGCTGAAAATGTCGCTATTTTCCCCCCATGCACCTTATTGGCCAATTTTCTCGCGACCTATTGCTTTAATTGGGATGTTGTGGCACTCAAATAAAAGTTCTTCAAATTTCCTGCGAAATTTTTTTACGTTTGGGGGTTCGAAGCTCGTCAAAGTTAAAATGATAAGCTCTAATCTTGATCGAAATGGTAAAATTGAATTTTTTTTTTTTTTCTTTAAACAAATGGGCAGTTTTTTATCCGATGTATCTCGGTCCCTATTTGACGTACAAAACCATACATGAACTCGAATTGTCAAATATTTAATGAAGTTTAACTAAGTCAGTGGTCGAACCCCTAGAGCACACAGTTAGGGATTTATTCATGAATCTAAAAAGCCCAAGAATTTCAAGGTTCTCCGGACATTGCAGAGTTTTGAGATTGTTTTCCTTATGTTGGGCATTGGCTGTACAGATGAAGCACTGAGAACAGGAAGCAGGAATGAGCCAAGGAGTTATTAGATGCCTGTCACTGTGGAGATTCGGATGGCAAAATTCGGAGAAGGGATCACGAAATTCGGACACCGGTAGATTGCTTTGGTAGACGTGGTATGCATTCGTCAGATTATTTGAGTCAAGTGGTTCTAGGTAGATTAAGAAGGTAATGGGAGAAGAGTCCCTTCCATGTTATTCAATGAACCTAATCATTATTCTAAACTATGCAACAGTGTATAATTTATCACTAATCAGTTCCTTGATTCATAACACCACAATCATTCAACATGGATTTACACAGTACAAGGGAAACTCAATATATTATTTTTTAATGCACATAAAGAGAGAACGGTGCGGTCGTTCTCAGACTTCAGTCTACCCTAACTAATTGGTCGAAGTGCGCGGGTGATTAAGTCGAAGGTAGTGTTGAACTGCGCAGCCTACAAATCAGTCCACACCGCCAAAGTATACACATCATTATGGCCTATATGTCCAACAAATCTGAATTTTTACCAAGGGACTGACGACTTGATGTTATTTTTAGATGCGAGCTTGCGAGCATCCAGACTATACCAAACTATGCAAACCATTTTGAAAGATGCAATCAACCGTGTATAATTGACCGTAGGGTCTACCTGCACAGCTCAACTATAGCCCCAGGGGCCAAGAAATGATCCGTTTAATAATTTCTTGACCACTTGCACAGGTTGACCCAGTACAAGAGAGTAAAACCATTTCCAGCTGCCTGGAATTGCACCTCATTTTTCGCCTATGTTGCCTGGCAGATGGAATAAAATAGGATAATCCGAATCACCCATTCTTGGAGAAGGTGTTTCATGTTACCTGTTCATCTCGAGCTTGCTGCTGTAGCCGCTGGCTTTCCATACTCCCAACTTGTTCCATCTTGTCCGAAGGTTTACTCATTATCCAGGTCACGTATTCGTCAACCAACTGACAGATTTTGAGCTCGAACCCCCTCTCTTGGAGGGCGTCCATTACTGCCATAGGCGTAGCTGTGAGGACGTACGCAAGCCTGAGGGGATTTTATAAAATAAATCATTCTTCATTCTACAAGTCAATAGGATTTGAATGAGTGTGTGCTCCATAGGCTAATCGAATTATCCTCAAAAACTAGGCTTCAACAAAGAGTTTTCAAGCTTTATTGGAATGTTGTTAAAGCCAATATGAGTAGTAAAACAAAGTTTGCGTATCCCTAATACTTTTTCGAAAGCTACATGACTTTCTGCATAGTTATTTAGACGCCCTGCATACTATCAAGTACAACACAAGGACCTATTATTTCCTACATTTTTTTTTTTAATGTTTAAGCCGCACCTCAATCAGAAGGGTCATTAGCAGCTACACTTCATGTTCTCTTTCAAAATAATTCAAAGGATCAGAGTTCAATAACTCTTTATCCAAGTCAATTTAGAGTGAGTTCCTTATGACTTCATTTAATTAATCCATTATTATCAGTGACGTGCTACGCTAATCAAATGTTGAAACTGTCGTGTCCGGCCTTAGTAAAATTATAGTTTTTCCATATAAACTCAGCCAGATCCAAAGTTGGGGTACGACCTCTCTGAGAGTGTACTCACATAGTAAGAGAACAACTACCTACCTACTATAGAATAATTTCGACCAGACTCACATTTATTCTCGCGCTTCAATTTGAAGCATGAACAGCCTTCTCACTTGCCCACCTAAACACCTCAGTTCGCCATTAGATCTTAATCCCCACCAGTGTTATAAATTGGAATAATTAAATCACCAGTTAAATAGTTCTCTTTTAAATATTTCATTAATTTACTACATTCTACGGTACCCACGTGGCCCAGTCCTAGGTAAAGCTACGAAACCTACGCCCTCCAGCTATTAATTAGTAGGTACGACGGTAACACAGGCAATTAGCGCAATGGTACCCAGTGGTAATTAGATATATACGGAATGTCCAGCCAATAGGGCTACAGTATATCCGACTATTAGACTAGGAGGCTACCGTACATAAAGATTCGGCCATGTAGAGTTAACGTCTAGCACAGATAGCAAACGTTAACGTTCAGGTAGTAAAATTTCTTTTCACGTAATCAAATTTCATTGGAGTACGCACAAGTTCTCAAATCTCTCTCACACGAAGCCAAAACAGGAAAGAAAGAACTTCATTCGATCCAAAACATAATGTATGTAGTGTATAATTTGACACTATTGAACATTTTGAGAAAACATTGGTTGGCGATGAAATTCCCTTAACGTTTGGTGAAGCTAAATTCTTCGACAAAGAATGAGTGACAATATGAACTCTCATTAATTTTGATATATTTTAACTTGACATAAACGTAAAGTTTGGGAAAGTTCACTAGTGTTTAGGTTCATGGAACAAAGTTCCATAAGAAATTGCTCGATATATTCAACCACTTATCTAGCGGTGGCGTAGTCCCTGTATCCTACAAAGAATCTCCCATTTTCCCCATCCTTCAAGAAAGGAAATTCTTCAATTGTAGGTTCCTACCACATCCAATAATGCAATATCTTTACACCTAATCGTTGATAATAATTCACCGGAACCATAAACCCCAGAGTCCTCACCAAGTTCAAACTTCAAGCTCAAGTACCTTCAATACTCCTCACTCTTTCACATTTCTACAAGTCAGACCCCAAGGAGTCAGTCGTTTTCTTCGAGCCCTCCCCACACTTCGTCTCTGTGAACTTGTTCCAATATTATATATAATGCACTAAATTCAGTGCTGCTAAATATATTTTTGCGGATGTATCTTCGTCATAGCAGTAGGGAGGAGTCAAATATATCAACCCTCACCTTTTAGCTGGCTTCCTTGTTACACGATGCACCACCGAAATCCAAAAAGTACATTTACCCAATAAGTAATACTTCTTCTGCATTCTAAAGCTCACTCCAGTGGTCCTTTTTTTTTTCAAATCATAACTTGTAATTTTATGAGCGTACTCCAGTGGTCCTATTTTTCCAATCATCTATATCATTAAAATCGTAAGTATGTCTGTCTGTACATTGATTAGAATAATGAAATTTTGCGTTTCTTTTCCGTTTCATGCTATTTGTAAACGATTGGTACCATTTTCTCAGTTTTTCTCTGTCTGTTTGTCCGTATGATGGTCCGCTTTTAACGGTTACAGGGGTCTTTTTTTTTTTTTTTTTTTTTTTTTTTTTTTTTGAGGAAATCTTTAAGATCCTAAGGTGGTAATCGGATCTCGTAAGATACCCAAAAGGGACCGCACTCCGGGTTATGTATGATTCAAACACACTAAAACCTCACCTTCCTTTTCCCACGTTGGAACTCAGCCTGGAACTGTTTAACACATGTAAACCGGGGTGAAGGCGATCAAAATTTCAAGTTTTTCTATTATTTCTCCCTATTAAATGGATACAAAAATTCTGCAAAAAATAATATATATTCCTTCACATTTCACAATTGCAATGACATAAATTACATTAAATTGATCATGTTATTTACCTTTTATTTATTTATTTAAACACTGATCGGCTTCACCCCATAGGTAGGGGTGAAGGCGATCACTCATGTTTTTACACTTGAAATCGCCTTCACCTTTCTAGAAAGTTGAAGGCGATCGAATTAAACTTTTTTTAAAATATTTAATAAACATCCAAGTGCAGGAAAATTGGTTTGGAGGATTAAAGCAGATTATTTAGTAGGAAGATAAATGAACATGACTCAACGTCACGAGACATCAGTTTCAGAATGGTTGAGATAAAGATAATAACTAGTAATCATAGGTAGGAGTAGAAATTGGTAAGTAGGTACCATTACCTGTCATGGTAACACCTTAGAATACAGGAACTTTAATGATTAAAACTAGAACTTCACTTATTAGTCAACATTATCAGTCTTTTTGAGTTATTGCAAGCTATGAATGCAGCCATTAGCAAGGAAGACTTTGAACATAAGTGGTATTATTAGCAAAACATTTTCAGAGATAATCAAATTCAGCAAACTAGAATAAGTTAAGAGAAGGAAAAACAGGAGTGTTAAAAATAAAAATAAAAAGGTATAGGTACAGTAATCTATGGGCTTGGCCCTGAGGCTATGAATAGAAATAGTACTCTATGGTAATATAGAATATATCACCATGCTTTGTGTTAACTAGAACATCATCTAGGAATTTTAAATGTATTTTCGAGGCATGATCGCCTTCACCCCTGTAAAATGAAAAAACACTCATTTGGTACTGCATAGACAACACAGTTACTCCAAAATTTATTTTAGCAACGGTTTTCTCTTCTCTTACCTTCAAAGAACGAAAATATTTAAAAACAATTGCAGAAGTTGAAATCTTAAACTATCATCCACAGAGGTTTTTCGATTATGAATAATCTTGCCACGAAAACGTGATTCACAAAACTGGCTGATAAGGCACTAATAAGATTAAAAAACGCGCTAAAAACTTCATCATCGTGTTGATAGACAATAGTGGATATGGACTGCACATTCTATGGAGCCATCAGTGATCACCCGCTAGGAGCACTAGAGTAATTAGTGGTCAAAATCAAAATGATCGCCTTCACCCCGGTTTACGGTACTTCAGGCCGAGTCCTTGAGAAATTTCTTCAGTCCTCTCGGTCCATGTGCTCCCTCCTCCTCTGTCTCTCCCGTTCCAAGATGATCTTTTTCTGGAGGATGTCTTCAACGTAGGCAGCTACAAAATTCCATTTTTGCTCTCGTTCAATCATTTTGGCTACTACCACCTCCGGTGTCACGTCTTGAGGTGGTAATTCCAGAGCATCCTGTAGCCCTCTTCTTTCTGTAGCCCATCGCTTGCATACAAAGAAAGTATGGAGCACATCATCGTCCATTTCCTGGCAGTATGGACATATTGGGGAGTCTACTTTTCCCATTTTATAGAGATATGCGTAAAACAGCCCATGCCCAGAAAGGAACTGAGTCAGGAAAAAGTTTACTTCTCCATGTTTTCTATCTAGCCATACCTTGATCTGAGGAATCAAGCGTGCAGTCCATCTCCCTCTCTGCTCTAAAGTCCACATTTCCTGCCATCTTGCCATTGTATATTCTCTCTCTTCAGCGGCTAAATGAGCTCTTTCTCCTTCCTCTCTTCTATCAAAGATTCGTTTGCGTTCTGCAGCCAATAGATGGATTGGAATGCTGCTTGTAAGTACGAGTATGGCTGGCTCTGACACTGTTCTGTAGGCACATGCAATCCTCAGCGCTCCTCTTCGTTGAACTGCAATAATTCTCTTGCGATAGTAGGCAATGTTTAGGGCATCTGCCCATACCTCCGCACCGTACAAGAGTATTGATTGTACAACGGTCATCATGAGACGACGCTTACATGGTCTCGGCCCATTGACATTTCTCATGAGATGACTAAGAGCAGTTGTTTTCTTTGATGCCTTGTCTGCTGATTTCTTTATTTGCTCCCAGAATGTAATTTTAGTATCTAATGTGATTCCCAGGTAGTTTACTGTTGGTTTGCTGGTGACTTCTGTACTCCCTATTTGTATTGGGATTATGGTAGGGATCCGTTTTCGAGTGAACACAACTACTTCGGTTTTAGCTGCTGCTAATGTCAACATATGGTCTTCCATCCATCTAGTGATCTTTACCATTACTTGATTCAGTTTATACTGTGCCAATTCCGTGGTTCTAGCCAGGATAACTGCCACAACATCATCTGCATATCCGACAAGATAGCAGTCTTCTGGCATTTCCAGACGTAGAACACTATCGTATGACGCGTTCCATAGTTGTGGGCCCAGAACTGAACCCTGGGCTGCTCCTGCGGTGATTTCTTTCTCCCTTTCCCCTTGAGCCGTCTCATAAACCAGTGTTCGTTTTTTAAGATAGCTGTCCATAACTGCTAGTAAGTATCTTGGTATTTTAAAGGTGGTATCCAGAGACTCTAACAGATCAGTCCATCTTGCAGAATTGAAGGCATTTTTCACATCCAGGGTCACTAGCATTGCCAGATTCCTAGTATATCTACTACCTTCCTGAGTTTTTTTCAAGGTGTTCACTACATCTGCCAGTGCATGAGCAGTGGACCGACCCTTTCGGAATCCATACTGTCTGGGGGATAAGTCTCCTGACGCCGCTATTGCAGGCATCAAGCGAAGCAGGAGAAGCTTCTCATAACCTTTTCCAGCAGTATCCAACATACAAAGAGGCCTCCAAGAGGATGGAGAGTTTGGATCCCCCTTTCCTTTGTCTAAAAGCACCAGGCGAGCTTTTTTCCATCTATTGCTAAAGATCCCTTCTCTAAGGCTAGAATTGTACATTCGTAATAGTAGCCTTGGGCAGACTTCTGTTGCTATTTTTAACACCTCTGAGGGTATGCGATCTGGTCCTGGTGTTTTCTTGTTTTTTAAAGCTCCAATCGCTTTCTTTAATTCGCTTCCAGAGAATAAGAGGGAATCTATTACATCCTCTGGTGCATAATTACTGTTCCTGGGAGGGTGTGTTGGGAAGAGCCCATCAACAATGAGATCCATTCTTTCTTCACTCATTGGTACCCGTCCACATGATACCTGGAGTTTTCCGGTCACGATCTTATACCCTCGACCCCATGTATCAATATTTACTTCCTCAATGATTGTCTGCCAGCAGTCTGCTTTACTTCTATTTATTGCATGGCGAAGTCGTTTTCTGGCCTCAGTGTATTCTGATTGAATCTGCAGCCAATTTGCTCTTCTTCTGCTTCTCTGGGCTCTGCGCCTCAGCTGATTACATGTCCTTCTGAGTTTTGCAATATCTTCATTCCACCAGTAGACTGGGGGCTTAGCAGATGTCAAGATTTTTTTCGGCATCGATGCATCGCAGGCTTTTGTGAGGATCTGCATTGTTTGGCTTACTACTTCCTCAGCATTTGCAGTATGCTCATTATTCTGTTCTTTGTCAGCTAGTATTCGATCTCCTTCCAGTAAAACAACTACCATTGCATCACGGTCTAATCTAGCCAAGCTCCATCCTACATCTTTCCTGCTATTATTTATTTGGTCGTTTATCTGCCGGTTCACTGGTAGAAATTCAAAGGATATATACTGGTGATCACTCCCTGTATAATCTTCGATAACTTGCCAATTGCGAATTTTCCTGGCAGTGGTTTCTGATGCAAAGGAGATATCTGGTATTGTCCCCCTTTGTCCCAGACGATGGAAAGTGGGCGTGTTTCCTTCATTGAGTAGTATTAACCCTGTTCTTGCTGCCATTTCCAGAATGAGCCTCCCTCTACGGTCAGGGTCAGGCATGCCCCATTCTAGAGCCCTTGCATTGAAATCCCCTGCCACTATTTTGTCCCCACTCACTATTTGAATAGCATCTTCAAGGCCCCACAATTTTCTTTCAAAGTTACGAATGGACTCATTTGGTGTGAAGTAGCAGCTGAAATAGGTAACTCCCCCAGTTCTTAGCCATACATATCCTTCACCACTTCCCTGGTCTTCTATGTGCCCTTGTGTCACTGACCATATGGCAGCAGTTCCAAGGTCGTCCGTGTACCATTTTTGGTTAGTGTTATTGTGGTGCTGCTCACTTACTATCACAATGTCTGTTCTTTTTTCCTGCACCAATTGATGAAGTAGGTTTTGGGCTGTTGAGCTCCTATGGAGGTTTCCCTGTAGGATTCTTATCATTGTATGGATCTATTGCCAGCTGCCTCCGAAGATTTTTGAACATCCATGAGTGGGTTGACTCTCCTGATGTACCTTTTGAGTGCCCGCCTATATACAGGGCAATTAGGGTTCTCCACCGCATGAATGTATTCCAGATTGATCCTTTTGCAATTGACACACTTCTTATGTTCTGGGGCTACATTTGAGGGTAAATTGACAATGGGACAAACCCTAGTGTTGTGGTCGCCTGCACAGCTACCACAGCCCTCTTGGCTTTGACATTTGGCTGCGATGTGGCCGTATCCCTGGCACTTGAAACACCTTGTCACCTCTGCAAAGTCAGAGATGGGGCAAATGTCCAGGTTAATGTACAACTTTCCCTGTTTCAGAAGCTCCTTTCTAAGTGCTTCTGTAACTCTTACAACCCAGATACAGTCATCAATAGGCACTCCATTTGCATCATTTCGCCTACCCATTTGAAAAGCAGGGGCGAATTCTTTTTCAAGATCTGTACATTGGGGGAACATAGTCCTTACCCAGGGGTTTTGATCGTAAATATAGGAAGCAAGTTCCTCTTTCTTGATGTTACGATCTACTCGGCGTACCTTTACCATCAACGGTCTATCGGGTAGTCTCTCTTTTTCAACAATGAATCCAGCGTCAACAAGTTTGTTTGACAGTTTGACTGCCTGATCAGGTGTTGCTGCAACCAATTTCACCACAGACTTGCCTACAGGTCTCATTTCATCAATCTGCAGACCTTCCTCCCTTGCATTTATTGAAGATTTAATGTTCTTCCTAACTGTTTTTGGAGAGCACAAAGCCTGAGCGTAAGTGTTCCTTGCTCTCACTTCATCTCCACTGCTTGCAGCTTCTAGCTCCATGTTCAGAGAGTCGGCATCCTTCTGTTTTTTAACTATGATGGTACGCCTTGGAGCACTTAGTTGTTTTTTGGATCTATCTATGGCGATCTCTACTCTCTTAGATATGATACCCTCTTTTTTCTGAGTACGGGCCTTCCTAGAGAGTTTTGTTTTCCTCTTTCTCCTTTTTTCAACAGTTTCCCAGCCATCATTTTCGTCTTCAGTGGCTGCAGGTGTGGTTGGATTTAGATCGGACTCCATCTCTCTGTGGGCAGATTTTCTTGGCATAATGTTGGCCTGATCTTTTTGAGGCTGCACCCTCTGTTGCTGGTCTCTTCGTTGTGGAGGTCTGAACGGTTGTTGCTCTCTCTGTTGATTTTCTTCTCCTCCTACTCGTCTCCTGACGACCTCGACTTTGTTTGACAGAGCTTTGAGGCCTTCGCGTTCCAGTTTGTCAATCCTACTGATCACATTTTGGGTTATTTTCCCAATTTCCATAATTTTTGCCTCAATTCGGGTGGTATTTGCTACTGTAGACTTCTGCAGTTCCAATAGCATTGATACCAAGTCACTCGTTCCTGCTTCAGAATACACGGATGACTCAGAGTTTCTTCTCTGTCTTTGTTCTTCAATGACGAGTCTCTCGATGGATTCTACAGAATCAGTAATTCGTGAAAAATCTATGGTCTTTCTCCGGAGAAAGACTGTCTCATTTGCCAGGTCCTTGTAAGCCCTCAATAGCGGAGTTATCAACTCATCCTTCAGGTTCATCACCCTAGAGGTTGCCTGCTGCATTGGCCTCTGGCCAATATGTTCCTTAGTGCTTCCCCATGCATGCCAGTCGTCCTCCCATTTCTCCACCTTTTTTTCTAAATCCTCTATATCCAGGAGCTGTGTATTTACTGCCTCCATTTCCAGGCGTTTTAGCCTTGCCTGCTTCTGTAGGGAGTTCTTCTGCCGCTTTATTTCGACTTTATCTTTTTCTATTCCCTCTCGAGGTCTTTTTGAGCTAGATGGCCGCTGCTCTTGCAGATTGCTCTCTTGCATATCTGCTGAGTGGGAACTCTTAGACACTCCACCATATGCTCCATCCTGTTCAATATCATCATCATCTCCCCCACTGTTGATTCCTCCTGCCATGTAGACCCACTGCTTTCCATGCTGCTTGGCCATGCACCTCACACCTTCATCGTTCTGAGGTCGGGTCAGGTATTGCATGAGGTCGTATTCGGGAGATCTCGTGACTTTCTTTTTACCATGGTCGTCCAGGTCATATTCAGTCCAGTCCGACTCACTATGCATCGAACTGAGACAGAGCTCCTCTCTTCTAGGATTGCTTTGTATCTCAAAGTTATCGCTGGTGCTGTCGGACTCATCTCCTCGTAACCACTTGGCTACTTTTACCAGCTCACCCCATCGTCCTGAATGCACAGTTTGGACTATGTGATTCAACAATGCCGGCGTGTTGGGAACATCGTATTTGGAGTTTTCAATTCTCCTGTATAAATGATACACAACTTTCCACAGAGCATTGTGGTGTTCTCTGTAGACCAACTCGGCCAGTAATACAGCTAAGTCCTCATAATTCCTAACCAAGACCTGAGATGTGTCATTCATGGTTGTTGGATCTTCCACTGCATCCACAATAGGTATTTCTCCTTGCGTTGAGTCTGGTGTACATTTCTTTGCCTCTGATTTGGAAGGGTGGAGTTCTCCATTTGCATCATACTCCCTTGGCTGTGTATTTCCTTGCTTAGGGTTCAGGGAACTCACATCCGTACTTTCCACCCCCATCTTTTTATGGCCAGGCTTATTACTTCTCCGTTTGTTGGAGTGAAACCATAGCTCAGCTCCTGAGAAACAGGGTCCTTCTGGCCATGTTGGTTTCTCTTTATAACCATTTGGCTTGTTGTATGGAGAATATTTCCTAGCTTTTTCGCTCTGTTTGTTGCCATGACCAATGTTTAGTACTGCATTAAAACTTGGACCCCAGTTCAATTTTTCTTTTTTATTAGTATTGTTTTTATATACTTCACTACGAATTTTTGCTCTGTCAGCCTTTTGTTTGTAGTACTGATCGTTATGATTTTGTCTCAATCTCTCTGAGTTGACCACATTTTCCCTGAGATTGGACTCTTGGTCCTGCTGATTTTCACGTTGATGTTCCCACTGTTGTAACCTCTCCCAGATTTGATCGCATGACTGACCTTCCCTGTGTGTTCTCCTGAAAGGGTTTGGAGCAAACCTTGTTGGATAAAAGGTCTGCCCAGTGGCTCTCTCAACCAAGTATTTACCCAATATTCCGGCAGCTCCTATAGCCCCTCTGCAACTTCCATTTGCTGCAACATCCGAAAGGAACCCGCAAATAGCTTGTTCATCAGCCTTTCTTATATCCCTTGGTGTCCTGGCGTACTTGTATCCGTAGTCATGTTCCTCAGCAATCTTGTCTGCGTGGCATGTAGGTATCCCATTTGGTAGGGGATTGTTGAGTCCGGCATAGTTGCATCCAGGGACCATGAATGTCCTCTTATCCCTGTCCTCCATTTTTCCTAATTACTACAGTGTAGAAGGTTCAAGCTTATATTAGAGCTTACAAATTATTTTCAGATTTTTCTTATTCAATTAAAAATGTTGGAAGTTGACTACTGTATTTTTCCCCTCATTAAATTGTTAAAATTGAATTCATTAAAGTTGAATAATCACGACTTATTTGAGCCCCAGATCAAGTTTTAAAGTCTTAACGTGACCTAACTTTGTAATGTATTATACAACCTACATTTACTGAATGTTTTAATTAAGAATTGTCCATCACCTGGTAAATTACACCATTAAAAACCGCAAAGGCTGAAAAGATACGGTAATTTTGAGTTCTTGTTGGCACCACTGCGTTCTCTATCTTGCCATTGACGCGTCAAGAACGTAATCGGTTTCGATGTGGCAAAGAAGGTTCATTGGCCTGACCTAATTATCAACTTAAATCTAATTTTCCCGTTAAACTATTCGGCTAATCTTCACAAAACTTACACCAGAGGGTCCTAATCCAATTATTTATCTAATACATTTGTAAAATATAAATGTTTCCAATTGAGAAAAGCCCTACAGCATTTAAGTCCCTAAGTCCCACTAGGACTTACCACTCGTCCGAGATTTTCGTCCTCCCGTGGAAAGTCGCCAACATGCTACCGTTGTACCAAAAACTAGACACATAAACACCGTTTGTACCACTTTTTTATAAATACTCAACAGAGCTGCATCGGAGCTGCTCCTCACTGGTTCACGCTGCTCTATGTTTTCTGTCTGTTTGTCCGTATGATTGTCCGCTTTTCACGGTTACAGGGGTCATTGGACAACTGACATGAGTGGTAGGAAATGTCCAACTTAAATTTTGGCTATTTGAAGTTTTTGAAATTTGAGCCGGAGGGGGTGTTTTAGGGGTGGGGGAGGGGGTGAAATGGGGTATCTAGGACACCAATGAACGAACTGGGGATCTGATTGGGCGAATATGGTTGGATTATTCTAACCAATCACAGACTACTTGAAATTTTTCAAATCCGCCTCATGGGGGGTGTTTTAGGGGAGGAAGGGGGGATGGGTTATCTCTGTAATCACTAGACAAACTGGGGATTAGAATGTCGAATATGTTTGGATTACTCTAATTCAAGTTAAAGACTACTTTATTCAAATTTTTTAAATCTGAACCACAATGTTGGGGGTAGGGGTGGGGGAGGTAAAGCGTTTCGAACGTCACTGAACCAACTGGGGATCTGAGTTATCGAATATGTTTGGAGTGTTCTAACTTAAATCACAGGCTACTTGAAATTATTCAAATGTACCCATAGAAGGGGTTATTTTTGGGGAAGGGGTGACGGGGAAATGGGGTATGTTTGTCATCACTGAAAAATCTGGGGATTTAATTTTCGAATATGTTTGGATTACTCTAATTCAAGTCAAAGACTACTTTTTTCAAAATTTTCAAATCTGACCCACAATGGTGGGGGGAGGGGGTGGGGGAGTTAAAGCGTTTTGAACGTCACTGAACCAACTGGGGATCTGAGTCGTCGAATATGTTTTGAGTATTCCAACTTAAATCACAGGCTACTTGAAATTGTTCAAATCTGAACCAAAGGGGGTGTTTTCTTAGCGGAGGGAGGTGGGGGTGAAATGAGTTATCTTAGACATCACTGAATAAACTGAGGCCCTGATTGATTAAATATGTTTGGAATAATCTAACATGAATCACAAACTACTTGAAATTTTCAAATCCGAACCGTAACGGGTATTTTGAGGTAGGGGTGGAGGTGGAATGGGAGTATCTAGAACACTGAAAAACTGAGGACCTGATTGATAAAATATGTTCGGATAACACTAAAAACCCGCAGCCTACTTAGAAATTTTCAATTCCGATCCATAGGGGTGTTTTTGGGAGGGGGTTTGGAAAGGGGTATCTTTGACATCACTGAACAAACTGGGATTTGATTGGGCGAATATGTTTAGATTACATAAACCTCAATCACAGGCTATTGAAATGTTTTCCAGTCTCAACCATAGGGAGGTGTTTGTGGTAAGTAAAAAAAGGGAGGGGGTGGTTAAATGGAATAATTTGTTCATCACCGAATGAACTGGTGATCTGATGTTCGGACGAATGAAATTGAATTAGTCTGAACGTTCTTTTGGCTTACCTATCAAAAATATTTTTAATCTGATATATGGGGGGTGTTTGTGGAGATGGAGTGGGGGTTGACCTCAGTAGTTTGATCCTAATAGGTAATTTATAATTAAGTACTTTATGTAAAAGTACTTTTAAGTAAGAACTTTTTTGAATCAGATCCACAGGGGTGTCCCAAAATGTGATGGGTGAGGGGGGGGGGGGGGGGGGGGGGGCTTGCGTATATTCAAGTCAATCTGTGCAACGCACGGGTGAACTATAATTTATAGTTCACGGTAGTAACTTATAATTTTTTTATCTTCCAAAGGGTTGTCCCAAATCAGCGTGGGAATAAATAACCGCAAACTTTGTAAATCTTTTCAAGATTGGTAACTACTTCAAAACAGAATTCCATGATAAAAATTCTGAAAATTGTGATTAAAAAAATGTTTGATCCATTGCAGTAGTTTCATTTTCTACGGAATTTCTGTAAAAGATGAAAGTGCTCACGGTGCGAATGGGACAGGATAGTCCTTGGTTAACTTGGCGCCAAGAAACGTCATGAGTTCGGCATCCGTGTACTTATCACCCACTATCAAAGTGGTGCATTGCTGAAATAATCGTACAAGTGCATATAATTCCAGGTAAAATAGCTAATTAAAGCTAACTAAGAGTTCTTAATTCAACTTCTACGCCTAGTATTTAATAGGTACGGAGTATGTGTGTATGAATGGGTAAATCAGTTACTATTGGGCGCGCTGCCTGTTTTGCGATAACGGTCATTATTGGGAAAACGTAGATTTGAGGAAAACAACATCATTATTGGGATCAATATGACCCACAACCATAGACTCACTGATATTTTTTAATTGGTTAATGTTGTTTGGAGCTAAGTGAGTCTATAGCTTCTCTTGTGTGAACTTAGTGTTTGCAGTTTTACTGAGCCTTGCTGAATAAAACCTTGTAACTGTGGATGTAGAAGGAAGACAAGTAGGGAGTAGGGTTGCTCCATCAAAATCAATGTTTCAAAAATATCGAAATATCGTTTCACTGAATGATGTTTTTAGCCCGATTCATGCTATTCAATCTAATCGGCACAATTAATGGTGTAGTCTCACTATATCGAAATATCAATGTCAATGTGTGTGAAGCATAGATTTTTATACTATGTATCTGAATTTGAACAATACAGGGATATTAAAAATATGAGTATGGGAGCGCAGGAACACGAGAACTTAGTTTTCTATCATGGAGAGCAATGGAGGCTTGATTTGGGTGATCTCCTATAGCATGAACTTAGAACGTAGTTTGAAGAATTACAGCTTTAGGTTCATGAACTTGGGATATCTTCAGCTGATTGATCCCCATTTGGCACCACCACAACCATCTTGGCTGGCAAAAGTATAACTACCGCGTGCCTAAAGTTGTAATTGTCCCACCGATTC
This sequence comes from Adelphocoris suturalis, assembly GCA_030762985.1. Classification (NCBI taxonomy): domain Eukaryota; kingdom Metazoa; phylum Arthropoda; class Insecta; order Hemiptera; family Miridae; genus Adelphocoris; species Adelphocoris suturalis. Next base: position 63,143,647 of record CM061043.1, read on the forward strand.
AACATCTGAAAAACTGTTGTTGTTTGGATCGCGGGAATGTTACACTGAAGAAAACAATGCTCTTCAACAATTTTCATGTATCTATTTTTTTATTATATTATGTTTTCTAAATGAATGTGATTTGTTTGGTGAACCAAGGAATATTTTTTCAACATTTAGATTTTTGTAAAATGAACTAATAAGTGTTCTAAACATCGATTAATCGATGTTTATCAAACGATTATTGATGTTATCGATAGTGGTGATGTGATGATTTTTGTCATCGATATACCTATGGTTTTTTACTGAAGTAATACATCGGACATTCCTATTTTTCATTCGATTTTGCCACCCAATAGAGATTTACCCCGACTTTCGAAACAACGTAGATCAGAAATTCATTTGGATGATATGGCCACATCGAATGAGAAAGGAGAAGAGGGAGACAGGCCTGGTGCTCACCCCCGATCGATCAGCGGATATGTAGGAATTTTTCAAGGATCTGCTTTGAAATTTGCTACTCCTAGTCAAACAAAAAATTAAATTCGCATTTACTTATTTATTGGTAAATTTCTTGGTAGAACCAATCTCAGTAAATTTATCAAGATTATTTCTGTTCTAGAACCAAAAATTTCAACCATGTATCATGTTTTCTCCACTATGCAAGCGGTTGCAATCATGTTCACAATATCAATTATTGAGAATGATCACCAGTGTGTAAACAATTATTTATATAACCATGCTCATAACTCAGTTTGTTGGACACGCACTTCGCAGTAGTTAACATAATATTGTTGGATAAATCGAGAGCTTTCGAACGAATGGTCAACGAATTTTGTGGGATGAAAAACGACGAAGTACCATTTCCCTAGCAACGACTCGGTTGTAGGCGGAAATCACTGTAACACTATATGTTTCGTGCGCGGAAAAAAATTGACTCGCAAAAAATGCTAGGACCCCAGGGCTAAAACATGATACATGTTAAAATGATTACAAGTTCGGCATAACAATATTAAAAGTTGTTAGGAACGTACATAAAACTCATACGTGACCAAACAAAATGAATGCTACTTTATAAATATTCTGCTCTGAGGGGTTGATCGGAAGAGATGCTCGGCCGATAAATGATTTTTGAAGGGAATTTCACTTGTAAAAGTTCGGTATAGTAATTTTGGAAAAAAGCTTCGGACGGTAGACAGTCCGTCCAGTCCGGTTGTTATCTTTTGCACCGTCCATGACTTTTCTTCCAAACCACTAGACAGAAGTTTATAAAATTACTTAAAAACGTCTGCCAAGTTGGGTGGGCAGTATAACTTCCTCACACATTGTAACATGGACGTACAGAATTAGTTGAATTGCAAAGACCGAGTGTAAATGACTGAATGCAAAATATAACAGTATCTAATTGATGTGTTTACATGCTGGAATGCAAATTAGAGCCACAATTCATTTTTGCATGTGCAGAAATTGTCTCACATCAAATTATTGACCCACACAATAATTGAAAATTTCATCAAATTCGATTCACTATTCCCGGAATGACATCCAATATTAATTTTGTGCATGCGCAATAGTTACCTATTATTCAAGCGAATGCGATAAAATGCAGAGGGAACAACCCTGGACCCAACAACCTCGCGAGTTTAATCGAAATCGGACCAACAGATGATAAGAAATCGACGTTATAAGAAATTAACGTTGCGCATGCGTACAGACTACTTTTAATCCAACAGCAATGAAATAGGGGACTGTCTAGGAACTAAACGGCACGATCCCTAAGAATTTCATAACAATCGGTTCATTAGTCACGGAGTTTTTTCAGTTTAGATCAATTTTAGTCTTGCGCATGCGCTATAGTTATTGCTCCACCAATCGCAGTATAATTCATAAGAAATTTTTCTGGAACATAGGTATACCCATCTACTCCCCGAGTTTGAACGAAAACGGTCCAATAAATGGCAAGAAATCGACGTTATAAGAAATTAACGTTTGTGCATGCGCACAGACCATTATTTAAGCGACGGCAATGAAAATGATGGGGGACCGTTTAGAAGCTAACCCGCACAACCCCTGAAAATGTCATCAAAATTTATCCATTAGACTCGAGGTTCACTCGGAATTGACTCATGTCAACTGATATAAGTTTCGCGCATGCGCAGTAGTTATTGCTCCAACAATCACGATGTAATTTATAGAGCACATTTCTAGAACATTCACCCGACTACCTACCGATTTTAAATAAAATCGGAGCAACAGATGATGAGAAATCGACGTTATGAGATATTCACGTTTGCGCATGCGCACAAGCTACTGTTGATTCGAAGGCATTGAAAATTATGGGGGACCGTCTAGGAGCTTACCCGCACAATCCCTGAGAATCTAATTGGAATCGGACTAAAACTTGGTATAGTTTTGGGCGTGAAAAGGGTTAACCACAGACAGACAGACAAGGAAACAAAATTGATCAGCACGTTCTGAAATGAAAAAAGCAAGTGGAAATTTCGATTTTGGAAGACAACAATTTTTTGACTTTAATCATGAACACAAAGTTTCTCTACCTTCGGTAGTGAGGAGGCAAAAATCATACATCAGCTGCGGATGTCAGTAAACTCAATACTTTCATCAAACACAAAGGGTGAAATTAAAGTGTTGAAATATTACAAATTAGACCTCGAAAAGAAATGAGCGATGTTTCTTGATTCTCATTGGTGATTCTCATTTTTTTATCTCAATCTTATGGCCAGTGTAGTTATCGTCTGGCATGACACAATAATATTCGTATAATTGTATATTCAAAAGAGCGTTAGATAAGATGGCATTTAAAAAGTGTTATGGCTCATAACGGATTTTCATGAGGTAGATTTTGGAAAATTTAATTGGAAAATAAATTAATTATTTTAAACCAATATTCTGTCAAAATAACAAATATGTAAAAAACAAAATAATAATAATAAATAAATAAATCCTGAGTTCTCGGTAATTTTAATGAAATTTCGATTACTTTTCTTTGTGACATTCGAAATCCGTTTGTGATTGGGCTACATGGCAAGTAGACAAAGATTACAGCAGATCTTAGGAAGCTTATTACGTGTGGCAAATGTTTCTGACCCAGATGTTATCGCATTTGCACTTTCGCATGAAGCGATAAACAAATCACGCCTTAGTGGTGACAGATAAAGGAAACTAAAACACCACTTCGGTCAACAAATAAAAGAAAGAATATTACACCACCGTAATATCGAGAGTCTTTTGGAACGGCAATGATCTCTCGGTTTTTATTCACAGATTCATTGTGCAATGAGATATTTAATGAGTGTTTAATCTAACACAAGATTGACTCTCGATCTGACTTTCAAAACGTCATAGATATATATGCCAAAGATGTAGACATAATAATTATTGGTTTTACTCACAGCATTTGTGAAACCTGTAACGAAATATAACCAACAGTGGTCCAATTTGTTTTTTTTTTTTTTTTTTTTTTTTTTTTTTTTTTTTTTTTACTACAAAAAACAGCCTTACCTTGTCCAGGACAGTCATGTTTAGTATAATTTTCAGTACGAGAGTGGAAGAATTAATTAAAGGAAGAGCTTCAGAAACCGAATGTTTCCTTGGCATTTCTCTCACTTGCACTGGCTTCCCATTGCTCAAAAACTAACGAAACACTGACAAACAATACCCAATATAACTGCATGAACTAGGAATAGTTATCACGATATCGATATATCGGAAATATCGATATTAACATTCAAAATATCGACTTTTTTATGTAGATATTAGTGCTTTCCGTAACACATGACAGGTCATCGATCAGCTAACTGAACTCCAAAGCCAATTCGTCCCCTATTCAACGCAGGAAGTGTCTATTTCACGCGGATCTCTTTACAAGAAAATGCGCTATCATGTCACTCACTTCGTGAGCACTGATCTACCTTCATTTATTTATTTGATACGGTAGTTATGTACCAATCAAGGTAAGTAAGGTACCGTGCTTATTAATAAATGAATAAATAAAGGATTACTAGAGGTGATTCACACCAACAGTCACGGGACGATCAGGTAACAGTCAAATCACCGTCAAGTCGAGGGGCGACCTATTCACGCCGCCTGGACAGATCACCGTCAGTCTACAAATCATGCAATACAATAAGTTGAGCGTATTTGATTGAGCAAGTTGTCCAAAAGCGATTTAAACACTGAACAAAACAGCTTCATCTACTCTTAGAAATAAAAGAAGAAGTGAAGCCTTGTCCTCCAAAGACTGTGCGCACCCAAAATATTTTTGTCGAGGAGAGAAGAAGGAGAGTTCACACAACTGAACCCACAACACGTGGATGATAAGACGAAATTTGTCTTCTCCGCAAATCTTAGTGTAACAAGTTTATTGTTCACAGTTTTCATCCGATTTGGATGAAATGTTCATGAAAAGTGCGGGCTGGCATGTAAACGGTCCCCCATCAGTTTCATCGTTCCTGACTCAATACTTCAATCTGAACATGCGCAAACGTAAATTCTACACAGCATCATTTTCTCACTCCCTAGTAGTCCGATTTCACTCAAATTCGGATGATAGTTGGGAGAGGACGACTTGATTACACCATATCAATTTCATCATGATTGTATCATTAATAGCCAATGATGTGGAATCCTTGTAAACCTTAGTTTCCACAGTTTTCATCCGATTTTGATGAAATTTGCCAGTGAATGCCCGGGTTAGTTTGTAGTTTGTTTTGCCCGTACTTATTTCATTGTTCTCGACCCAATCTCCTTGACGTTCTAGAAGTTAGGGATGTTCAACAAGGGTTTCAAAATATTGTTATAAATGGTACTCACGTATATCTGAGCAAGCTTGGCTTTTGCACTGATGCAGATGTGCATATTCGCTAAAATACTCTGCCACTACACAAATAAAATATATGCAGGTATGATACTTATTGGGTGTTTTTCAAAGGAAGTATCACGTAAACTTCTAATTTTGTTCTGAAGTGTACGCTTGCTATTTTATGGGAATGTACTTAAGTTTTAAATTTATCTTCAACGTTAACAGTGTAGTTTTTAACAAATTATCCAAATCTCCTATATGTTTAACTTGATGCTGTAAGATAGTATACATAGCAATACTGAAGTACCATGAAAGCAAATGGAGTGTCTGACAACAAACAATTCAGCATAAGATGCGAAGCGACATTTAATGATTTCACTTGGCAAATGTCTGATACTGTGGGTACAACAGAACAGTTTTGACGGGAAAGCAATCTCCCATCCAGCTATACTAGATTCCATCTAGAATCCAGAGCGTACTAGAGGAAGAAGTATTGCAGATGTCAGCCGTCGCTGGCAGTGGGCGCTAGTGATGGACAACCGAAGACTGAACGAAGATCCTTTCGTCTGCCATCTTGCCTGCTGTCCGCTTCTTTTGAAAACGTCTATGCTCTCTTGCTGCCCAGGGACTATTTTACATCTCAACCTTTTAATACGGTGATGATACGGAGGAGAATCATCAATCCACGTAAATCCGGAGGTACCTACTTTTATTTATTGTTCTCTAATTGATACTTAATTAGAGGGAATCGCCCGACATGTACACAAGTCTGAGTTTGGGTTAAGATCCTTGCTATGGGTCGTGCGTGGTATTTTCTTGTATTAGTACGGAGCTAGCAATTAGAGACTTATTGCTGAGCGTAACGAACAGGTTTCTGAACATAAGGTTTCGGATAATACCGTGAAAAAGTCAAAAGAACATAGGAGTCTCAAATACGGCTTACAAGCAAAATTACGGCAGTTCTCAAAGTGGAACTGGTAAATTTTCGATTGGGTTGACTTTTTCGGTTAGTATGGAGTTCTGTAAGTACAGCAGTGTAAATCCCAATGTAAATACGGAGCAATCATTCTATTTAATAAATACGTTGATGTTTGCTGTTCGGCACGAGAAAAATATTTTTCAATAATTATTATTGAATGAAATTACGATCTTGAATCCGGCGCCTCTGTGATTGTGGTACAACCCAGAAGTTGGTGTGATATCAAATACGTTCGATTAAGTATGGATGATGAGTATAGTAATAAAGGCTTGGATTAAGAATACTTCATTTATAATTTATTATAACGGTGTTGTCCATGCTCGGAGTGACATGTCAATGAAACCGGGGTAGTATGTTGAAGAATCCGGAAGTTCACAACGTAATGTATCGATCATAATTTTCTGTGCAGGGTTGCCAAACCTACGGATTTGTCGGTTACAGAGTTTATGATCGACCTACGGGTTTTATTATCAAATCTTGGCTGTAAATGCCGCGGACGAATCTCCCCTAAACACAATGACGGACTAACTGATCCCAGTGCGAATTTCGTGTGCTAATAACCTGAGGGATGCTGATTTGATAACAAATTATTCCGGAGATATGATATAGGTACTGTAACGATGATAAACGAAAGTTCGGTGTTTTAAAGGGAGTTTTACATGCCCCTGACTCAGTAGAGAATCTGTTTTATAATAAAAAAAAAAATAGCAAAAGGGTTATCAACTCACGAATTACGAATAACTAGCTTACGAATAAGGGAGTAATTATAAGTGATCCAAGTACGGGAGAAACGCTAAAGACGGGATCATTTGATGGGCATTTCTGGTGGCTTACTTTCTCTCTCCCTAAGTCAATGTAAAGTTCGTATGAAAAACGGAAATTATTGAAATTAGGTCAAGGTGGAACTTTAATGACAAATCCGGAGGAATACAGTAAGGGGTTTAAACGTAAACGCGGTACTTTCTCAGAGGGTAGTACGGATAACTCTTTTGAGGGGAGTTCCACCCAATCCAGAGTAAACTCGGTCGAAATTTCTCAATTACGAGATGACAAGGGCCTGATGTGCATTATAGACTTGATCATGCCTAGAAGAAGTAGGTGTCTAGAAATAGCTAGTAAAATTCTCCCTGAGTATGAATCCTGTCCTTATTGCAAAAGAGCCAAGGCTAAACGGAAACCTTGTACGAAAGTAAGGCATAGAGAGGAGATGCCATTTCAGAGATTACACTCTTATCTAATGGGACCCCTCAAGCCCGGAGCACATAGGTTAATAGCTAAATATATCGACACATTTACGGATGATGCGAACAGATACGCCTTTGCTTATGAAATAGGAAATAAAACGCAAGTTAATATGGCATTACATTCATGTCTCAATGAAATTAGAAAGTTAATGGGGGAAGCCACTAGAGTGTCAGAAATACCGTCAGACGGAGGTCTTGAATATAAAACGGAGAAAATGAAATTTCTGTTAAACCGTGAGAATATATCATTAACGATTAGTGAACCGCACAGCCGAAAGACTAAATTTAGGATTGGAGGAGAAAATCGGGGTTAGTTCTTGATCTCATCGGGAATTCCAGCTAAGTTCTGGCCATATGCCACGAGGCATGTATTGTATATTCACAATAGAACGCCCAACAGATCAATAATATTTAAGACCCCGTTTGATGTGGCACTGAAACGGCTTCCATCTCTTAAATATGTGAAATGATTCGGCTGTGAATGTTATATTCTAGATAGGATGTTATATTCTCGTACGTCTAAATTTGCTTTTAGAGCTAATTTAGGTTTTTTATTAGAATGCGGTGAAACAGGGTACAACTTGCTTCATTTCCACAATAAAATGGTGGTAAGGTCCAAACATGTGGACTTTGTAGAATTTAGAACCTATGTGGATCATTTGTGAGACGCACCAAGTACGAAATTCCCATTTGTTCATGCGAAATTTTCATAAGAAAATTTACCCCAATCTGGCGTGGAAGAACAAGTGCAAAAGGTCTCTGTAGAATCCGGTCGAGAATTAGAAAAGGTTTTTAATCTTTTATTAGGAATAGTCAGGGTTCGCTTCCAGGAGTTCAACTGAGTGGATATAAGAAGAAATGCCGAACATTGAAAATAAATATGTCAGATGATTGATAACAGTGGAAGCAGACAAGTTTGAGCAAGGGAAATCGAGAGTACCTACTCATCGACGACTGTGAGAAGATACTGGTTTTTTAATGAAGGGAGGGGTCCTTTGAAGTCCAGGTTGATCCTTTCGAAAATTGCAGTAGATCGGATGAGAACACCTTCATTTTTGAAAAATTTCGGTTCTATCCACACGCAATCCTTTACGGCGTGTGGTCAACCGCTGCACATCTTCAACTGAGTATGGAAGGTGTTATGTGTCGTGGTAATTGAAATAATTATATAAGACTCAACGTGGGAGAGAGGAGTTGTATTTAACATAAGAATAAGACAGAACACATGGCATGAACACTATAAGACGACATATTGGAATATTGGAGAAGTGGCTTACTAGATACTTAGATAAATACATGATTACTTGATTATTAGTTAGACAATTTTAGTATATATTATGTATAATAATTTTATTATAATAATTTAATATTATATAATAATTTTATTATAATAAAGTTATTATTTATATTTAACATGTCCTCTTTTTTGTTTTTTTAAACGATTGAATATTACTATACAAATAGCACATTAATTTGATTTTGGATTATCAAATTCCGAAAACGAGAAACGTTTAACGGGCTTAATTATTCTATTACTGGAACGTACTGGAATGGGACTTTTATTACATGTTTTTGAAGGACTATTATTTGCCGGTATGTTAGTACTATTCGGCGAACTAGAACAAGGAGAACTGATTTGCTGTGGACTGACAATGCTCTTTCTGTGGCTAATATGCTGAGACTTATCTGGCGATATGTATGAATCAACAAATCTCTCATGTACAGAATCCTTCAAAATTGGCGTTGGATTTGCGAGTAAAAACTTCCTATTACGTACGTATTCTGAACCTTCTTGATTTCTAATCAAATATGATCTAATCCCAACTGGCTTGATAACAATCGCTCCTGGAATCCAATAACCGTTAGGTTTTAGCTTGTAGTGTACCTTATCTCCTGAATGTAGTGCTGACATTACACGACACTTTCTATCAAAATATTCTTTCGACTTGTTTTGTTTACTTCTGGCTAATGACATGTGATTTTTAAAGTTAATAACTTTAGGTTTCAAAAGATTTTCACTGATCAGTAATGTGCAACGCAGGCGTCGCGACATTAATAGTTGTGCAGGAGAAGACAAATCACCTTTAGGCGTATTTCTATAATGTAACAAAGCAAGGTAGGGATCATTACCAGAATCATGACATTTTTTCAAGATATTGCCTACAATTTTCACTCCGCTTTCAGCCATTCCGTTAGACCTACTCATATGGACTTGTCACCACATGTGTAATTTCCCATTGGTGAGTGAATTCTTTAAATTCCTTCGATTGAAAAGGAGGTCCACCATCAGTGACTAACTGAGTCGGAATCCCTAATCGACTAAACATTGATTTGAATTGTGGAATCACAAAGGATGCTTTTGATGAACTGACTTGACATACATCTATATATTTTGAAAAATAATCTATAACAACTAGATATTTGACATTATTAAAATCAAGGAAATCGGCACCCACTTTCTGCCAGGGTAATGTAGGTAACTCGTGAGGTCTAAGAGGTTCGTCAGTTTGATTAGGGCGGAATTTCATACAAGTTTGGCAATTTTCAATTAAGTTTTTGATGTCGACAGACATTTGGGGCCAGAAAAGGACACCTCTTACTAACGACTTTGTTCGCTCAATCCCCATATGACTAGAGTGAACCTTATTTAATATGGACTTTCTGAGCTTAACAGGAATTAGAATACTAGTATTGCGAAATAAAAAATCATCAATTATATTAATTTCTGCTCGGAAATCCCAATACGGCTTGGCTAGATTTGAGACTTGATTTTTAGATCGTGGCCATCCATTTTCGGAATAGAATTTTAGAATTGTATGAGCATCATCATTTTTACTGGCTTCGCGAATTTCCGACAATGTTTCTGGTGACACTGCAAGTGAACTACTAACCAAATTAACATGAACGGCAATATCCTCATCAAGACTGTCGTCTGTATCGGGCAATGGCGCACGAGATAGCGTGTCTGCTATGTACATGTGTTTACCCGGTCTATAAACAACTTCAAAATTGTATGCTTGTAGCTGCAATAGCATTCGTTAGAGTCTACTAGGTACATTTGCTAGATTTCTTTTACAAATAGTAACCAAAGGTGCATGGTCCGTTTCGACCTTGAATGATTGACCGTAAATATACTGCCTAAATTTGTTACAACCTACGACAACTGCGAATAGCTCCTTCTCAATTTGAGCATAACCTTGTTGACACGTCGTAAGTGTTGAAGCGTATTCAACAGGTTTATTATTTTGTAAAATAACTGCACCGACGGCAAATTTTGAAGCATCGACCGACAATATTATGGGGGAATTTACCTCAAAATGTGCTAATACAGGTGCCTCTGTAATTAGTGTTTTTAATCGATCAAACGCTTTTTGATGATGTTCTTCCCAGTGCCATGGAACATCTTTCTTTATCAAATTATTGAGGACCGAAGTCTCTTGTGAAAAATTGGGAATAAAGCTGGACAAATAAGTGACTAATCCTATAAACCTATGAAGGGATTTCTTATCATTTGGTTTTGTCATGGAACAAATAGCTTCAATTCGACTCGGATCAGCTTTCATGCCCTGTTTCGAAAATAAATGTCCCATATATCTGACTTGACTTTGACCAAATTTACATTTAACAGAATTAAATTTTATATTTAGCTGACGAGCTCTATCTAATACCAATTTTAGCCTAAAATAATGTTCATGTTCGTTTTGTGCATGAACCAATAAATCATCTTGGTATATACATACTCCTTCCAAGTCACCGAAGCTTTCATGCATTATCCGGTGAAATATTTCCGGAGCTACAGATATGCCAAACGGTAGACGAAGAAACTTAAATCGTCCAAATGGTGTCCCAAATACTAACAATTTGGAACTCTCAGGGTCCATCGGAACATTCCAAAAACCAGAATTAGCGTCCAGTGTAGAGAATACACTAGATCCATTCAACTGTGCCCTAATAACATCTATAGTAGGAAGCTGATAGTGTGATCTCATCAAATTTGAGTTTAAATTTCTCGGATCTAAGCAAATTCTAAGAGCCCCAGACTTGCGTTCAGTCACAACCATAGAACTCACCCATTCGGTCGGTTCAGTGACTTTGGCAATCACTCCATCTTTTTCCATTCTTGTGAGCTCTAACTGAACACGATTATATAGTTTAAATGGTAAACGTCGTGGTGGATCGATAATGGGTTGGGCATCTGGTTTTAATGTAAGTTTACAAACAGTTGGTAAACAACCTAATCCTTCAAATACGTCTTTGTATATGTTTCTAAGCTGACTGTACTTAAAATTATCACCTGAATTAGATATTAGACTATGAATGCTTTCAACAAGACCTAATTCTCTGCATGTTCGTAGTCCTAATAAGGTTGTTACGTTTTCATCGATTATGTTAAATACCACATTGTAGGTATTTCCTTTCAAGGTGCATGGCAATACACAGCTACCCAAATTTTTTAAGGGAGTACCACCATATGAAAATAATTTTTTATCGCATGGGCTGACTGACTTGACAAAATGGAGATCATTAATTTGACTTACTGACATGCAATTTACCCTAGACCCAGTATCAATTTGAGCACGAACATTGACATTATTTATAGATAAGTTTACATACCAGTCTTCTTCATCATTATTATGTCGATCGTGATGTTCTTTTTTGGAGTAAAATGAGCCTCAAACTTTTTTATTAGTTCCACATACCTACTTGATTTTTTCGGAATCTTCGCCAAATGAATGAAATATTACCATTCCCTGGGGACCAATAAGAGACAATAAAAGAGCGACTTTACGCTTGTCAGACTCCTCCTCTAAATCAGCTGCAACGAGATAGAGTTTGAATTGCGTTATCCAATTTTTCCATTTTAGAGCCAAATTTGTGCTGGACTGGCCTTCAATCTCTAAATTACCGACGTTTGGTGGAAGGTTTATCTTTGCCTTCGCCATTATTAATGAATCAGAACTTGAAGTTTCGGACTCACTTGATTCGCTGCCTCCGTCGTCGGATGCAGACTCGGCCACTCCTGAATCCTTTTTCATCCAGATACGATCTTCCTGAAGGATTCAACCGACACTTCTGACACCATGTTATTTGTCGTGGTAATCAGTTATTTGTCAGTTTTCTAATAAATCATTTAAATGCTAGTTGTGTTTATTTTATTACCTACCTTAGAGTCACGGCCAATCTTTCTTGCGGTGGTACAGCCTGTCGGAAGGACGTATTCCGGTACGTTATATGTGGTCCGAGAGCTACCAATAGTTCATCAAAACTTTCTCTGCTCATTCTGAAGTAATTGAAGAACTTATTCGGATGTTCTCTTAATTTGCCGAACAGTTTATGAAACTGCCCATCAAGGAGTCGAGAACTGATGATTGGATGGACCCAAAACGTTCTTTTCATCAGCTTCTTCCTTCTTCGTCTCAAAATGAGCGCACAAACACAAGCAGCTTCGTCGAAATTCATTACCTGACTGGCCTGACAGGCAACTATTTAGTCACCAGTGCGCGGTGGTGGAAACTCCCCGGCAACTAAATAGTTGCCGGCGATTAAAGTTGCCGGTGATTAAAGTTGCTAGTGCGCGGCCGGCCTAAGACTCAACGTGGGAGAGAGGAGTTGTATTTAACATAAGAATAAGACAGAACACATGGCATGAACACTGACTCAACGTGGGAGAGAGGAGTTGTATTTAACATAAGAATAAGACAGAACACATGGCATGAGCACTATTGGAATATTGGAGTATTGGAGAAGTGGCTTACTAGATAGGTAGATAAATACATGATTACTTGATTATTAGTTAGACAATTTTAGTATATATTATGTATAATAATTTTATAATAATAATTTAATATTACATAATAATTTTATAATAATAAAATTATTATTTATATTTAACAGAAGGTTTTTTAATTTAATAAATTGGAACAGCCTCGTAACTCCAGGATAGCACATTGACTTGTGTAGTTCCATTAGATCAGAAGTTGATATGTAGAAGCATAGACCCGTGACGGTGTATCGGCTTCTATACTTTCTTTCCCTGAGCAATACAGAATTTCGTACTTAAAACAAGATAAATCGAGGCGCCAACGCATTTTATTAATTTTATTATTTTTAATTTTGCTGTGCCCAGTACTGTCAAACATAAAGGGAACCGATCGTTGATCTGTAATAATTTGAAAAGGCTGGCCAATTAAATAGTGACGCCACTTTCGAAGAGATTCGACTATTGCTGTTGCTTCCTACTCAACAGTTGGCTGACGCTGCTCAGATTCCGATAGCGTCCTTGAAGGAGAAGCTGGAGAAGCAACAGGACTAACACTTTGCGACAGTGTGGCGGCAATTGCAAAGTCTGATACATCCATTTCCATTTAAAAAAAAGAAAGTTCCAGTCATGCAGCATGATTGTATGAGCGAATATTCGTAACTTTATCATCGTACTATATTATGTTACATTGTTTTGAAAATTAAGGACTTTGAGGGAAAAGAAATTGTTCAACCAATTTTATGGCAAAACACATCTGCAATTTAAAAGGGACTTTGGTTTTTTAACTTTTTGCAGTTTTTATCGATTTTTTTAGGTCATTTTTATGAAATTTTAGTACATTTTACAGAATAATTTTGTACATAAATTCTTAGTGTTCTATTTTATAGTTAGGTACTAGTAATATACTTTATTTGAGCAATGTTCTGCTAAAACATATAAATTAAACGATTTTAGCCGTTTTTGCCATTTTCAGTGATTTTGTAATACTTTTTCTAACATTTGACCAATGTAATGTGCTCAACAAATGCCGCCCAACGAACTCGTCCTTTCGTTTGAAAAGCTTGATTTTCCGGCGCAAGAACGGAATTTTTATCTCAATCCTAAGGAAAGTTATCGTCTGGAAGGACACACACACACACACACACACACACACACACACACATTTTTTTTTTTTTTTTTTTTTTTTTTTTTTTTTTTTTTTTTTTTTTTTTTTTAAATAAACCTCCCCTCAAAGACGGAGGGGGCACGCCATTAAATTGAAAAATAAACAAATAAAATAAAAAAGTGGGGAGGACGCCCAGGTTTACCCGACGCCGGCTCTAGGGATAAGGGAAGTTGTAGGACGAGGAGGAAGAATGGGATGAAAGGATGTGCCCCTATAAAATGACCACCAGTTCAAGTAAGAACCCCTCAGGACGCGGGTGGTGATACCACGGAGTACTCCTGCCGAGATGCCCAACTCGAGTAACTCCGTGGCGCTTTTCCCGCACCACACCCCGCGCCAAGACACAGTCGCGGCAATGACCTTGATGTTATTAGGTGCCACTCCTTTTAGCTCAGATATCGCTTGGCGCAGATCATTTCTATCATATTTGCTTTTCTTAGCCCGCCAGGTCTGCTCCATGTCCACGCTGCCACTGACAACCTGGACATCCAGGATAATGGCAGACCTATCGGGCTTGATCGCAACAATATCTGGCTTCTTGCCCCGGTCACTCGGCATGTGGTACAGTCTCTCCCTTTCGACATCCCAACCGCTAGATGACAAAGCACCTGCTATCTGCTTGGCAACCGCATCGTGACGTAAAATGCGGCCACCGTGAGTACGAGGACACTGCTGCACCACATGATACAGATTCTCATTTTTACCCCGACAGGCACGGCAAAGGGTGTCAACTGTCCCGCGACTACTCCTCGAACACCTCACCAAGGTGGCTAATGTAGCCACCCGGACGGCGTGAAAATGGCGATAGTCGCGGGCCCCAATGCCCTCTGAAGCCCATTCCACCCACTGGGTAGAAATGGGGGATTCAGAGCACTGTCGGAGTTCTTTACCATCTACTGACTCATGCAGTGCAGCAGCGAACTCAGCAGATGAGCTGGGTTTTGGAGCAGTTGGTGTTGCTCGATCGCACCACAACAACTGCTGCCGAACAAAGTCCAGGTCAGCAGCAGTGCGGGCGACCTCCCAGCTCGAGCCCCTAAGGGCAAGCAGGCGCTGGCGGCGTAAAGATGGGATGCTGGCAGAAAGAGAGACAATACCGAGCCCACCGGCCTTGACCGGTGCGTGGATGTAGGCACTTGGGACACCAGGTGGAAAGCCTAGCCAAGAGCGCACAGCAGAGCGAACTTCACGATCTAAATCAAGCAGCCTCCCCGCAGTAAGCCTGCCAAAGACTAACCCATAGGTTAGCTTTGGCAGTAAGTACGTGCGAAGGAGGCGCAGCTTCTGCTGTGGCTTCAATGGAGCCTTGGTGACACGAGCTAATGCTCCACCAAGGTCCACACGGCTTGCGGCTATAGTGGCCACACCCATGAAGTCGACCCCAAGGTACCGCCAGACCTCCAACACGGATCGGGCAGGGATGGAAGTTTGTCCTAAGACAAAACACTCCTCATCCACTACCTTCACCTTATGCTGGCGACCCGACGGGACCAAGGAGACCGACCCACACTTAGCTGGGTTGACCACCAAACCACACCTGGCTAGCTGCTCAGCAAATGCGTTGAGGGAGATCTGCAAGCCCTCACGGGTTTCTGCGAGTAGGATGACATCATCAGCAAAAGCTAGTGCACCTACTCGCACCCCAGGGGCGAGATCAAACCCTATTTCAGCTGGCAGCTTACCCAAGGCCGTATCCACGACCAGGTTGAAGAGGAGTGGCGACAGAGGATCCCCCTGGCGTACCCCGCACCCAATAACAACATCCCCTGACATCTCACCTTGTGCCTCGAGGACCGTCACGCCTTCGTGGTACAGACAGGCAACATACTCAATTAAACGAGCAGGTGCCCCGACACCACGAAGACAATCGGTCAGGGCAAAGTGGCTAACTGTGTCAAAGGCCTTAGCGACGTCCAGAGCGGCAAGATGGAGCTGCCGTTTCTTGATACGGGCCAGCGAAATGACAGTTTGGAGAACTGTTAGATTCTCCGCTGTGCCATCCGCTGGCCGAAATGCTCTCTGGACGTCACCTATGACACCAGCCACTTGGAGGCGAGATGCCAGAACCTTTTGGAAGTGGCGGAAGACTACCGACGAAATAGAAATTGGACGGTAGCCTCCAGGCCCACTTCCCCCTTTCTTTGGGATGAAAATTGTCCGGGCACGGGTCAACGCTTTCGGGGGTCTTCCAGATAGTAGCAACAGGTTGAGGATGAGCAGCTTAACATTCTTTGGAGCTTTATTCCAGCGTCGGGCGGAAATACCATCGGGTCCAGCAGAAGTGGAGTTTTTGACACGGCACTTATGTGCCTCGTCATGAAGCACCGGTGTGCACATGATGCTGCGTAAGGAGTCCCTGGTGGAAGCTGGGGGTACCACCGGCTCACCAGAGTTGTGGCTGGGAGCACTCATAAGTGGCTCCCAGTAGCCCACAAACTCCTGGAGGCTGGGCATAACTTGTTCTTCCCCAGCTCCCTCCAGTACCTCCGCAGCTGCACGAGCCGGGTGCTTCCTCCACAATCTCTGGACACGCTGGTATTCCCGCCTCCTCGCTTGCTTAGCTGCTCTGCGACCTCCACGAGGCACCACATTAGGGGGAACTTCTCCCTGGTGCCTCGCCACGGTCGCTTCCTCAACCTGCGGGAAGATCCTCTGCACATAGGCCGCGACCTCGTCCTCCAAGCCATTCGGCCCCTCAACAGCCCGCCTCGCCAGATCCTGCAGGTAGGCACTCTCATAACCAACAATATTGCCTACCTGCTCCCCGAGCCTCAATACTTCAGTCTTCAAGTCTGAAAGAAGACCGGAGGTCACGGGGGAGGATTGCTGAATGGCGGGCTGCTGTCCCACGTCTGCCGGAGATGCGGGAGAGGCCCCACTGCTATTTGCCAGGATTGCATCCTGGACAAGCTGCTTGTAGTGGGGCCTCAGGCGAAGAGATTGAATGGCAGAAAGCGTGCGCATGGGAAAACGGGCTTGCAAGAAAACATTTATATTGCGTACCCCATTACGCACTGCTTCCGCCTCCTCTGCTGCCATTCGCCGCAAATCCTCAGAAGCATACCTAGGCCGCTCTCGCTCTATATCTATTGCAGCGTTGGCCTGTACAGGATGCTTCTGCCAGACGTGGGCACTGAGGCCACGCTTGGAACTGAAGGCTCTCTCGCAATGGGCACACTGGTGGGCATTCGCCGGGGCTGTGGATGAGGAGGAGGGATAGGATGATGAGGAAGTAGAAGAGGGAGAGGAAGGCCGACGCCCCTGCCTGGGGCGCCCCCGAGCGCCTCCCCTAAGACCCCGCTGGCCAATGGGCGAGCGGGGGTTATGAGGCTGGTTGTCTATTGGTTCCATAACGGGGGAGACGAAATTTAGAAGGGTCGGGAGACCCGTTGACACGAGCCTCCCCCCTAATCGCCATTGGGTCATTCTGCCACCCTCCAGTAAACTGGAGGGTGCCCGGGTTGCACGACGGGGACGTATGACCTTGACTTGGGTAGGGATATGAAGGAGCTCCGAAGAGATAAAAACACCAACAGTTACCCTACCCCAGCAACCAAACCTACCTACACCTACACACTACCAAACCTACCAAACCTACACACACACACACACACACACACACACACACACACACACATATATATATATATATATATATATATATAATAATTAAAGTTAAAGAAATTTTTACAGAAATAAAGAGGAAAATGTTTTTGATATTTCGAATTAGTCTTTGTCAAAATTAGAAGAAGATAGAGTGTTTTTGGAATATTCCCTGGAACCAACCTTGTATCCAACGTTTCATGGTTGTTATGTTGGAGTTACTCAATCATTGGTGTTGAGTCCAGGAGGCCGATTTGAGCCCAGCACCCACCTATGGGCCCGTTCGGACTGTTGAAGTAGCCGGTCGTACGTTTTTTCAGGCATCTTCTTCAACACCTTAACACCGTAACATTCGTCATAGGTGACTGCTGGACCGTGCGTTCTTGCATGCAGCTTTATCTGTCGTTGCTGGCACTGAGTCAAGGAAGCTCTATGGTTGTTCATCCTTAGATTCAGTTGGGATGCCTTCCCCACATAGAAGCTCCTTGACTGATCATCTTCACACTTTTTAAAAATCAGCTGGTACACGCACATCCGTGACTGGCACTCTGCTGACCCTTGGCACCTGTACGTGTGGGTGTTATTTGGGGAGGTGAAATCCGAGTCCTCAATGACCAAATCACAGAGTTTGTATCTCGGTCTTTGGCATGGGTGGAGACCTCGTTGTTGCGGATTCTCACGTTGGACAGCTGGATGCCGATGCGACAGTATTTCACCAAGGTTCTTTTCCTGTCGATAGGTCATCCGAGGTGCCTCCCGAAATACCTCCTGGGTCAGTGGACTGGAGTTCAAGATCGGCTGGAGTTCCCTGAGGATCCCATTGATCTTTTGAGCACCATAAAAGAAAGTTGTTACCAGAGGAACTCCGTCACTTGTTGGCTTAGGTCGTTGTTGGTAGTTGACGTGGGATGGAACCATTCTGTCTTCCACAAAGTGTCTTGGGTAACCTCTCTCCATCAATTTGTTTTTAACCCCGGACAAATAGCCTTCCAAGCTCCCCCTGTTGTTGCATATTTGGTGGCCTCTAATAGACAATGATCCTGGGATAGACCGCTTTGTGTGTGCAGGATGACAACTCTCATAGTGCAGGTAAAGTTGCTTGTTTGTAGGCTTTACGTGCACACTGGTCGAGAGGTTTCCATCCTCCATCACAATGTCTACGTCGAGGAATGATGCTGTCGACCTTGAGTATGACCACGTGAATGTGACAGAATAGCGGGAATTCAAATCGTTCAGGAATGACTGAAGTTCTTCCTCACCATGTGGCCAAATCATGAAGGTGTCATCGATGAACCGCTTCCACATCAAAGGAGTTTTCTCTCTTGATGTTAGGAAGCTTTTCTCCAATGCTGCCATGAACAATTCGGCGTAGGATGGTGCCATGCGTGTTCCCATTGCTGTTCCCCTCTTCTGTAGGTATACCTGATCACCGAACTTAAAGACATTCATGGTCAACACACTTTCAGCCACTTTAGCTGGAGGATGGGATCCTCGGTTCTGAACGCTCCTCGAGGAAGTGACTAAGAGCTCGCAACCCTTCATCATGTGGGATCTCAGTATACAAAGAGTTTACATCAATAGTATATATATATATATATATATATATATATATATATATATATATATATATATATATATATATATATATATATTTTTTTTTTTTTTTTTATTTTTTTTTTCCAGGAAAATCTTGTTGACTTGTAATTTGATATAAACGAGGGTTTTTTGAGGTAGTGACAAGTCAGTAGTATACACAATAATTGTAATGTTGTTTATATTTCCTAGTTGATAGGAACCATAGTTTCGATTTTCTGTTTGCATTTTACAATGCATACCTAGTTATCATGAGTAACTACCTACCAGGCAATGTACAACTTGACTAGGGCTCAGATCCAGAGCCGAAACGTTGTTGTAATTATGGAACAATAAAAAACTACATCCACCAACCACAAGACTAGCTTGGTCACCACCTCAAAAAACCCTCGTTTAAATATATATATATATATATATATATAGGTATATGAAAAAATTTAAACTCCAGGATTCGTTTCAGAATGTCTCAAAATGGATTTTAATGAAAAGATTTTTCGAAAATTTTGATTTTATAATTTTTGGAGCCATTGCATTAGCTTCATTTTCTACGAAAATTCGCTAAAAGGTAGCTTGGGGTCTACTGCGGTCAATACTGCTTTTGATATATCTGATTTTAACGCTTCGGTCAGGCGCTGTAAACTATTTGATAACGGAAACGTTGTAGCTAGTAAAAGAGGGCGAATTTTCTCAGAAAACTTAGGAATCCACTGCAAAAAGTGGGCAAGTATGCCCATGACTCTTTTGAATTGCTTCCTTAGGAGTGGATATCTCACGAAGTGTTCGTAAGCGATCTCCATCTTGTTTGATTGTGTTATACACAATATTATAACCTAGTACATTCATATTTGGTTGTGAAAATTTTGATTTTTCCTCATTTAGCGTTAGGGTGTACTTTTTGGCAGCAACAAGGAAATCTCTAAGGTTAACATCATTTTCATCCTTAGTTTTACCTCATACCGTGGCGTCGTCCAGGTATGCATAGGGTTCTTTCAAGTTCTCTTTCCGAATTATTTCGTGTATAAATTCTTGAAAGGCCGGCACACTATTGGTGAATCCAGAAGGAATTCTTTTGAATTGGCAGAGAACATCTTCGAAGCCTCGAATGCTGTATAAAATCTTCAACTGCCCCAAATAGGTACTTGATGGTAAGCTGATTTCAAGGCTATTGTCCTGAAGCAGTTATTTTGGGCAACTTCCTCGATTATCTTTTCAGTTTTTGGAATTCAATATGCCTGTATTAGAGTGTACCTGTTGAGTTTTGGAAGTAATCGATACACATTATTTATTTTCTAACTCCGCTCTTAACAAGGACTTGCGCTCCCCGTGGGGATGTGCTCTCTTCAATCACGTCTTCATCGGTAAATTTCTGAACCTCCGATTTAATGAACTCCGCGCTTTGTTTGAATAGTGGCGAGATGTGATTGTGATAGGCCTACGATCCGGCAATAAATATGCAAACAGTAAGAACAGGTGGTCGGCAGCTGCAGGTATAATGCAAATCAAGAGTGGCTCATTAGGAACTCCTAATTTCATCTCAAGTGTTGAATGTGTTGCGAGTAAATCATGACCTATAATTACATCAGCACAAAGGTTCTTCATGATCAAAAGCTGCGATTTCTCATTTGTATGCTCTTGAAGTTTCACCTTCACTTCATAACACCAGTCTTCTTTGGAAGAGAGGGTAGAGCTAGCCATTGTGATTCGGCTTGGACTGAGCGTTGCATTTGTTTAATAAAGTTTGATCTACGATGCTTGATTTGCTTCCTGTCTCGATAGAGGCTGAACAGCGAAAATCATTGATTCTGACAGGTACCATATAGCCTTACTTGGCCCTGACCTTTTGGAATCAACTTTGCTTCTAAAAACGGATGAATAATGACCCAGCTTGTTGCATCTTTCACAAGTCTCTTCGTTGGCTGGACATTAGCTTCTGGGGTGATGCTTTCCTCCGCAGAAATAGCACGAGGATTTGTGGGTAGCAGCTGTTGTCAGTTCTTCCAGCGACTCACTTTCCTGGCCCTTAGTTGCCGCGGAAAAACTAGTTGGTTGAGAATAACTAAGGGAATTAAGTTGGGCTCTAAAGCTCTAGCTTGATTGGTTACTTGAGTAAGAGTAAGATTTAATTAAGTTCTCGAGAAGGCGTTGCCAAATCAAATTGGATGACAATCCAGCTTTGATTGAGTCACGGATGTATTCTTTTCTATATGCTCAGCAGTAACATCCTGGAATGAGCATTCCTGTCCATGAACGTGTAAGGCCTGCAAATAATGATCAACTGACTCAACAGGATCTTGTCTCCGAGTCGCTAAGCAGTGTCGAGCATAAATATCGTTTTTGGGCTTAATGTAGATCCCATCTAGTGCCGTTAGTGTCGACTGAAAATCTGGTTTGTCTTTGACTAACTTGAAGATGGAAGAGCTCAGAAAGTTAGTGTGTACCTATTCTCGATTTTACCTGGTCTGTAACTGGTTTTGTCTCGGTATTTATCTCGTAAACAAAATTTATGAACGTTTTCTTTCAGTGATGATAATCCACTTGGGCACAATACAAGGATGGATAAGTTGAGAGCCCTCAGGACGGAGATATTTGTCCATACCTAGTAGTTTTTTTTATCAAATGGAATTAATTGTAATAAAGAAAGCCGTAGAATTGTAGGCTTTATTCCATTTGTAATATACATATATATATATATATATATATATATATATATATATATATATATATATATATATATATATATATATATATATATATATAAGTAGTGGTGGAATTGTTGAGGTTCGATCAGTAAAACCAAGTGGGTGCCAACGTTTCGAAGAATTTATTCCTCCATCTTCAGGGCCTTAAAATTAGACAAAAAGGGGGGACAAGTGATATACATATTGAATTACAAAATTAATAACAGAATAGAATAGAGGAAGTGTATATGATCAGATAAAAAGGGGGGGACAAGTGATATAGATGATGCGAATGGGCATATTGAATTACAAAATTAATTACACAATAGGGGAAGTGTATATGAGGTTGAATTGGTAAAACAAATGAAAACAGAAGGAATGGAAACAATCCAGGCGTTTAAAACTAAGATTAAGTTTACGTTGAAATTTATACGAAAAATAGAAATAAATATACGGAAAAGGGAAGAATTACTTACAGCAGACAGTCGAACAGCAGTGGAGAGAAACGAAGTTTACTTCCACACAAACATGTGACGACTGATTTTGAATGTTCAAAAAAGTTCCTATTTATGCTAAGAAGTACAAAAGAAGAACGGGGAAACCCAGCCGGAGTTATTGACGTGTTTTGGGGGAAATATTTGTTAAAAGCACCGAAAGCTATTAAGGTTGGTTTCGGCGGCCCTTTGACAGCCATGTGTCCTTTTCATTAAAGGAAACGTAACGGTACTAGGAAAAGGTAACGGAACTGAGTGTCCGTGTTATAGGAGGGGAAATAATTGAGATAATAAAGATAATAATTAAGATAATAACTAATAATTAAGATAATAAAGATAGTCATGGAAGAGATCGTTTCTGATGGATGAGACCAGAATAACATTTATTTAAGTTTTGAACATCAGTTCGAAAATTCACAGCCCTATCTTTATTTCGTTCTATATGGATCATTTCTAAAATTTCCCTCTTGAATGTAATAGGCTCACTCCCAATGGTCTTGGCTGTTTCAAATTTAAATTTGTGACCAGTTTCTTTACTGTGGATAGTAAGGGCAGTCGAATGTGGTTTGATGGATCCTGAGCTATCTTTTTCATGGGTTTGAACTCTACTGCTTAAGAAATTTTGGGTATGCCCTATGTATCTTTTCGAACAAGTACATTGAATGTCATAAACTATATTTTTATGTTGAGCTGGAGGCACGGGATCTTTAGTTTTAGAGAAAAGGGATCCAATAGTTTTTCTATTTTTGAAAGCTAATTTGGTGGAGCTGGAATTTAGAATTTTTGATAGTTTTTCGGATAATGTACTCCCTTACAAGATGATCCTACAGAGCGTTATCAGAATCAAATCAACAGGGAAATCATTGCATTACATAACAAGAAATACATTTCAGCGGATGTCAAGACCTCACTCACTAACAACTCTTGCCACAGCCCTCGTTTATATGGCTTAATTAAAAATCACAAACCAGGCAATCCTGCTCGTCCTATTTGCTCATTCATAAACTCACCACATTATAAAGTTTCCAAATATTTAGCGGACATATTACAGTGTTTACCTCCTTCCAAATACACCCTTAAGGACTCATTTGATTTTAAATATAAAATAGATCAAGTTCGTGTTCCCCCGGATATAAATTGATCTCTCTTGATGTTTCGGCCTTTTACACCAATGTTAACATAGGGGTAATCACTCAAATTATTATAGACAATTGGAGAACTATAAAGGAACACACCCGAATTCCAAAACGAAATTTTCTAAAACTTTTCAATTTGTGCACTAAAAACGGGTATTTTCAATATGATGGCAAATGGTGGTCTCAGACCTATGGTACTGCCATGGGATCACCTCTAGCACCCAAATTGGCAGAATTATGTCTTGATTTTGTGTTTGATAAAATTATTCCAAAATTGCCATTCCACTTACCATTCATCTTTAAATTCATGGACGATACAATCATGGCTATTCCCAATAACTCAGAACACATTATTTTATCGAGATTTAATTCATTTGACCCCAGACTTCAATTTACTATAGAACTCGAAAATGAAGAACGTAGTATCCCATTTTTAGACACTCTTGTCGTGCGTTCGGAGGATGGGCATATCGATACTGATTGGTATCGGAAACCCCAGAATTCCGGACGCATAATACATTTCAAGTCTAATCAACCCTACAAACACAAAATCAATACCATCAAAAACATTTTAGATCGTATTGACCGGCTTAGTTCTCCAAAATTTAGACCGAAAAACTATGAACTCGTCAAAGAGATTCTTAAGAAAAATGGTTACCCCTCAAACTATATTTCTGGACTGTTTGCTCGGAGGGGGCCAACATCTGATGGTTCTCGACCAGAACGCCCTAAATTCTATTCAACCCCCTACATTAAGGGAGTATCCGAAAAACTATCAAAAATTCTAAATTCCAGCTCCACCAAATTAGCTTTCAAAAATAGAAAAACTATTGGATCCCTTTTCTCTAAAACTAAAGATCCCGTGCCTCCAGCTCAACATAAAAATATAGTTTATGACATTCAATGTACTTGTTCGAAAAGATACATAGGGCATACCCAAAATTTCTTAAGCAGTAGAGTTCAAAACTCATGAAAAAGATAGCTCAGGATCCATCAAACCACATTCGACTGCCCTTACTATCCACAGTAAAGAAACTGGTCACAAATTTAAATTTGAAACAGCCAAGACCATTGGGAGTGAGCCTATTACATTCAAGAGGGAAATTTTAGAAATGATCCATATAGAACGAAATAAAGATAGGGCTGTGAATTTTCGAACTGATGTTCAAAACTTAAATAAATGTTATTCTGGTCTCATCCATCAGAAACGATCTCTTCCATGACTATTATTATCCATCTACTTCTTATTATCTTAATTATTAGTTATTATCTTATTTATTATCTTTATTATCTCAATTATTTCCCCTCCTATAACACGGACACTCAGTTCCGTTACCTTTTCCTAGTACCGTTACGTTTCCTTTAATGAAAAGGACACATGGCTGTCAAAGGGCCGCCGAAACCAACCTTAATAGCTTTCGGTGCTTTTAACAAATATTTCCCCCAAAACACGTCAATAACTCCGGCTGGGTTTCCCCGTTCTTCTTTTGTACTTCTTAGCATAAATAGGAACTTTTTTGAACATTCAAAATCAGTCGTCACATGTTTGTGTGGAAGTAAACTTCGTTTCTCTCCACTGCTGTTCGACTGTCTGCTGTAAGTAATTCTTCCCTTTTCCGTATATTTATTTCTATTTTTCGTATAAATTTCAACGTAAACTTAATCTTAGTTTTAAACGCCTGGATTGTTTCCATTCCTTCTGTTTTCATTTGTTTTACCAATTCAACCTCATATACACTTCCCCTATTGTGTAATTAATTTTGTAATTCAATATGCCCATTCGCATCATCTATATCACTTGTTCCCCCCTTTTTATCTGATCATATACACTTCCTCTATTCTATTCTGTTATTAATTTTGTAATTCAATATGTATATCACTTGTCCCCCCTTTTTGTCTAATTTTAAGGCCCTGAAGATGGAGGAATAAATTCTTCGAAACGTTGGCACCCACTTGGTTTTACTGATCGAACCTCAACAATTCCACCACTACTTATATATATATATATATATATATATATATATATATATATATATATATATATATATATATATATATATATATATATATATATATGTATATATATATATATATGTATATTACAAATGGAATAAAGCCTATAATTCTACGGCTTTCTTTATTACAATTAATTCCATTTGATAAAAAAAACTACTAGGTATGGACAAATATCTCCGTCCTGAGGGCTCTCAACTTATCCATCCTTGTATTGTGCCCAAGTGGATTATCATCACTGAAAGAAAACGTTCATAAATTTTCTTTACGAGATAAATACAGTAAAATTAATAAAAATACAAGATCCCAAGTGGAAAACCGAAGTTGGAGGATCGATATGTCAGTGAGATTGGAGCGAATGTATTCAGCTGTCAGTGGGATCATTTTATATTTTGAAATAGATATTGAAATGAAAAGTTAATTATATTTGCTGTCTTTTCTGCCAACTGTCTAATTTTAAGGCCCTGAAGATGGAGGAATAAATTCTTCGAAACGTTGGCACCCACTTGGTTTTACTGATCGAACCTCAACAATTCCACCACTACTTTAATACTCTACGATCAACATACTTCAAATTAAATATATATATATATATATATATATATATATATATATATATATATATATATATATATATATAGATATATATATATATATATATATATATATATAAATCAATTGCTGTTCGTTAGTCTCACTAAAACTATGAAACGGCTGGACCGATTTGGCTAATTATTTGTGGAAGTCCAGAGAAGGTTTAAAAGGTTTAAAATTTCAAATCTGCCCCCTAGGGGGTGTTTTAGGGAGGAGGGGGAATGGGGTATCTTTGTCACCACTGAACAAACTGGGGATTTGATTGTCGAGTATGTTTGGATTAATCCAATTCAAGTCAAAGACTACTTTTTTTCAAATTTTTCAAATCTGAACCACAATGGAGGGGGAGGGGTGGGGGAGTTAAAGCGTTTCGAACGTCACTGAACGAACTGGGGATCTGAGTTGTCGCATATGTTTGGAGTATTCTAACTTAAACCACAGGCTATTTGAAAATTTTCAAATCTAACCCAAAGAAGGGGTTGATTTAGGGGAAGGGGGGAGGGGAAATGGGGTATCATTGTCATCACTGAACGAACTGGGGATTTGACTGTCGAATATGTTTGGAATACGCTAATTCAAGTCAAAGAATACTTCCATCAAATTTTGGAAATCTGACCCAGTGGTGAGAGGAGGGGATAAGGATGTTAAAGCATTTTCAACGTCACTGAACCAACTGGGGATCTGAGTGGGCGAATCTTTCAGAATTACTTTAACTTGGTTCACAGGCTATTTGATAATGTTCAAGTCAACCTGTGCAATGCACGGGTGAATCAGCTAGTCCCACATATAAATGGTGAATAAGAAATTCTGAATATTTGCAAACATTGTAACTAGGAACTTGAACATAATTATGATCATTACAGTCTCAAAGGTTAATTTATTATCGGAAATAACAAGTAGATACAAGAAAATCACTCGATTCTCCATAGTTGGTTGGTAATCTACTGCTTTATCGCACCTCTGGCTCATTTTATAGTTGAATCGTTCACCCGCAACGACTGTCGAGTTGGACAGTTCTGAATAATAATTCCAGTGGCCCAGGGACGTTGTCGTCGCGTCACCCCTTCCCCGGACTGCCGGCGTTTCACCAATCTCAACTTGGTTATTAGTTTGAAGTGTGACTCCGGTGAACGTGTTTCGTTTACTAGAGCTGGCTGGCGTGGAAGTGGAATAATACCTCAGGGACGCTGAAAGACGTGAGTAAATATAAACAATGCATTACGTCCAAATAAACAACTTGGGCGGTTAGACTAATACCGTGATAAATTTTATGACTCCATTTTTAAGCCCCCCTTGTTACTGATCATACGTCGTTTCGATGTAATGACAAAAACTGTGGGTTTTATACCCATAAAAATACATAATAAAGGAATAATTCGATTTATCTTGAAATTAAAAACAATTTTATTCACAAATGAAGACTTTTCTTCATGGATTATTCCATTCTTTGCCGAAATCATTTCATTAGGACGACTAATAGTGTGGTATCTAATGGCAGTTTATCTCAAAATGAGCAGGAAAACAATGTTTCAAAATGAACTAGACTGTTCTTTTCTGTTACTTGGTACCTGAAGTACCTAATGGAAACAAACCAATTTGTAGAAAATTATAACCTAATATTATATAGGTATTAGGTTGGGATATAAGGTATGAAGGGTAGGTACACATATATTTAAAATGTACATGTATGAAAGATGTATTGGGTTCTTGAGTTTTGGTCGACAATGACCTACCATCAAGAACTCAAAACATCTCACATTGAACTCAGTTGTCGAGACAAATTAGTCCGTAATATTAATATATTACGGATTAATCAGCCCTACAAGAGCATAATAAACGTACGAGTAATGACAATTGAGACAGAGAAAAACATAAATTAACACCACAAACTAGATTTTAGCGAATTTTTGTGAAAAATTAAGCTATTGCAATAATTCCAAGCATTTTAAAATAAACATTTTCGAAAATACTCTCGAGGACATTTAGAATTTTATACATTTAAAATGTATTTAAATTTCAATAATACGTGCTAAAAACATCGACAAAAACTGAAAAAAAAGGAAGACAATTCAAAATCCGTTTTTGAAAAGCAAATCTTTATTTAGAAAAAAGTTTATTGCCATAAAATTAATAGTTTAACAGTTTATTTCCTCTCTAAATGCTTAAAATTAAAAACAATTCCACATAAAATATAATACAGCTCACAAAATTACGCTCATATAATCATTTTGCGTAACTATAACATTATGTAATGTGTCTGAAAACCTTACGAACGAAAAGCTAGGAAATACTGTTATTTGAATATTAAATGTCGATGATCCAACACGGACTCTCAAGTTAATTGTTTTCATGGACAGCTCCAATGATTAATTGAAAATATTAAGCCGATAGTGAGAGATAGCGGAGAATCGATTAGGTATTTTGCTCCGTTGACAGCCGTTCCATTTTGTGGAGGATTCGCGGTTGTAATTTCAGCCTTGCACTAATCCGGCTGAAAGTTTTGATAAATATAACCATGGCCTACCGATAAATATAATGATCATTTTCAACTGACAAGGTTAATGGGATCGATCACGAAATTTAACAACTGCTTCAAAATAAGTTTGATTCAAACTGAAAATCATTGAGCATCAAAAGACAAAGACAAATCAATGTCTCTTTAGGATTGAGATAAAACAAAAGAAAAAAATTAAATAAGGAGTGTTAAATAAAATAAATTAATCAAAGTAAAATTTGGTACATACCTCACTATTATTTGCACAAAACGTGCCCGAATTTAAAAAAAAGGAAAAAGTTGGGTGTGGCACATAGCTTTCTCGTTTACCTATCATCTTCTTCCAACTATCATCCAAATTTAAGCGAACTCGAACAATTAGAGAGTGAAAAGATGGAACATGATAGAATTTACGTTTGCGCATGCGCAGAAGTACTGATTTGGCAACAGTGAAACAGACAGGGGACCATCTACAACCTAACCCGCGCATTCTCTGACAATTTCATCGAAATCGGATGAAAACAGTGGAAATTAAGGTTGTTACAAGGATTTCACATAGGCAAGTGCGCAGTAGTTATCCATGATACGATCTTGTTGAATGTGATGTAGGTAAGATGATCCAATTGTCATCCCCCAACTATCATCCAAATTTGAGCGAGATCGAACAACTAGGGCGTGAGAAAATGATGCTTGAAAATTGATTTCTAAGTTTCCTAGTCCTTTTCTTATTTGAAAAAAAAAAAAAAAAAAAGCTGCAAATTATTACACAAAGGTTTATTATTTCTATGTCATACCTACCTTCTACGTAGAAAACCGTAATATTTAGCCTCACTTATAGTATATTTACTAGGTATCGAAACTCGTTCCAATATTTGGTTCACTCGTTCACTGCATCACAGCTCCAGGACCCCATAATTTTACGCTTTATAGTAAAGTTGAGGGAAAAAAAAAAAATAAATGGGGCTGTCTATGGACACCCGAAGGAAGCGAAGCTTTATATATCATAAAGCGTAGAATAGAATTATGAGTATTTTCATACTCATAAACAATCTCTTCTAATTGGAATTAATTTCCTCACACTCTCTCTCTCGCCTTCCCTCACCCTCCCACCCCCCTTCCTACCCCTCCCCTCCCTTCCCTCTCACGCCATCTCCCCTCCCCTCCCTCCCCTCTCTTCCCTCCGCCTCCTCCATACTCCCTCGCCCTCCCTTCCCTCTCACTCCCTCCGCCTCGCCCTCTCTCCCGTCCACCCTCTCTCACCCACAAGGCGTGCGCGCGTTTGTCAGTCTAACACTGACACTTTTTCACACTTTTTCGCCCGTTTTTGGCCCATAGCATCTATGCGAGTAAAGCGATCGTGATGGTTAAACGTTAGGACCAATTAGACCCCAAATGGAGTCTATGTGCGAAAGAACGGGTTTTTTAAGTCAATTCTTAGGCCTTTTAAGGCCCGGACGGCGAACGGCGGACAGCGGACGGCGGACGGCGAAGCGGACGGACATTTCGAATTTGGATTCTACGCACCTTGAAACGTAAAGTGACAAAGTTTGAGAGGGGGTTATAGAAATTTTTTGCTACACGATCGCATAGGCTTATTATTGAAAATAATAAACCAAAAGGTTTTGCAACGGCAGATTTTGAAAATTTATGAACTAGAAAATGAATATAATTTCCATTAACCATGAATACTAACAAGAAATTAATATCACTGTTATCGATGTGTAAGGTTACTTTGCGATAGGGAGGAAGAGATGAGATAGGTTATTTTGGGATAAAGCGTCTTATGTTTAGGTGAAATAAATTTGTCTTATCGGAGAAGAGGCGCCTCATCTGCCTGCACATGCGCAGTAGTGTTTCCCGTTCACGATAAGGCGTCTCATCTCTATCTCCCTATCGCTTTAGGAACTCTCTAATAACTATTGTGTATGTGTGGGGAGATGAGGCGCCTCATCTTCAATAAGACAGATTTGTTCCACCCTACGCATAAGACGCTTGACCCCAAACCTACCTATCTCATCTCTTCCTCCCTATCGCAAAGTAACGTTACACACCGATAACAGTGATACTCATTTCTTGTTGGTACTTATTCATGAAAATTATAAGTATTCATTTTCTTGATCATGAATTTTCAAAATCTGCCATTGCGAAATCTTTTTGTGAATAAGAAAAGAACTAGGAAACTTAAAAATGCTGGAAACTGAACATACAGGATAGGCGGGAAAATCCCGTTGATGGTTCAGCGTTACCTCAAGATCTTCAGCGTCACTTTAAGATAGAACACTAATGCTACCCCTATGACTTCATTACGTTATCATACGTGGCTCGCCCCAGATGATAAAATCCCCAAGCACCTTAGCCCAAATGAATTATCGTTTAGGAACTCTCTATTTACCAACCACCCTTTAAATTTTAGCTAGATCTAACGAACAGGCCATTAGAAAATGACGCCTAATAGAGTTTAAGTTTATGCATTGCTTTTATGCTTCAATTTCTGAGTGATGAAATTACTAAGGGAATATCCTTAGCCCAATCCATCTTATTCCCAGTTCATTTAAATCAAAAGGAAGCAGTACAAGTTGTCTTTGTTGCGTGGATTTATTTTACATTTGCTCATGCTTTGCAGCAACTAATGATTCGATCATGTTGAAATCGGAATAGGAATTAAATCGCTATTTCCCGACTACCCTACGGCGTTGAGCTAAATCTGAAATATAGGCAGTAGCGGCAGCGTGGAACATGAAATTGAATGTAGCTATGAATTTGACTCCTATGAATTTGACGACGTTTTGACATTGTATTAATCCCCGAACTAATAACTCGGCGCTCCGCGCCTCGCCAGGGGGCAAGCCCCCTGGACCCCCGGTTACCTCTATTTACATACTTCGGACAAAATTATTGAAACACAGAATGTGTTTGCGTTGTCGCGCAACCAAGTGACAACCAAACAAGCGTCATTGTTTACTATTAATTTACTATTCATGCTCATAACTCAGGTTGATGGCCACGCACTTCACAGTAGTTAACATAATATGGTTGGATAAATCAGGAGCTTTCCAACGAATGGTGAACGATTTCTGTGCGATTAAAATTGCGGAAGTTCCATGTCCCTACCAACGGCTCGGTTGTACGTGAAAATCATAAGAAAATTTACAAGCGGTTGCAATCATGTTGACAATATCAATTATTGAGAATGATCATCTGTGTGGAAACAATTGATTCAAATAACCATGCTCATAACTCAGGTTGATGGCCACGCACTTCGCAGTAGTTAACATAATATGGTTGGATAAATCAGGAGCTTTCCAACGAATGGTGAACGATTTCTGTGCGATTAAAATTGCGGAAGTTCCATTTCCCTACCAACGGCTCGGTTGTACGTGAAAATCATGTACGTCACACATTTCGTTACCATCCCGCGTTCCATTTTCGGCTAGTTAGTCCATGGCTAAAACACATTCTGTGTTAAAACACTATGATTGACGTTAACCCTTCTTGGGCAGGTCTAACCCTTCTTGGGCACGTATCGTAGCATTCTATTCCAATAGCCGGACAAACCATAGCCCTATTGGCCCAACACACCACAGCTCTAATAAACGGTAGATACTGTAGCTCTAATCATCAGTGTATAGGTACCTTGGCACTAACTAGTTGATGGTGTTACCAATGCACTCCTTTTCTAATCAACTGGACCGCATAGGCTCCATAGCTCTACCTAGGTCCGGATGTCTCAGGCCCATAAAGTATACTAAAATAATGTAAAAGCAGAAAGAGACTATAGAACTGAATATTAAAATCTTCGGATGTATAACACTGATAGAGAGGAGAGCTAAGGGCAAGCTAAGGGAGTTAGGTTGGATAGAGAGAAGGCAGTTGTTGATTGAGTTTGAACACATCTAACAATCTGAACAATATACAAAAATGTACACTTCCGTCTAAACACGAAAATTCGGCAGTTTCGATTTTGCCCAGAGAATACGATGGTGAGGAAGGATATTTTTTGAAATCCATCAGTCACTTTTGCATGAGAAATTAAATAGCTAGGAGGGACCTTAGGTCGATTTTTAAAATTCGGAATATTGGCGAAATGAAATATTGAAAAAGAAACCATAAACTTTCAACTTTGCCCGTTTGCTACGCACTCAGTACCTATTCAAAATCCTCCTTGAGTGTTCCTTACTCAACAATTTTCTGTTAAGATTTTTCAAAAATCTTGATGTTTCATTCCGTGGAAAACGGGCGAAGTTTTGATGTTGAATACCTATGCATACAACTTCTTGGCTGGAAGCCCAATGGAAGTTTCAAACGTCCCTTCCGCTGAGCTGTAGAAGACCTTTATTGCAGACCTTATACCAAGTATGATGGACGGAAGCTCTCTTGTCCATGATTTCAAAGTTGATGCCGTTGCGATTGATGGTTTCAGTATCAGATTAAGTTCTGAAGGTTCTTCTTGCAGTGATCCTTCTTCTTTGTAGATTGTGGGATGGCTTACTAATATGACACGTGTGGAATGTTTGGCCGATAAACATTTAACATTTCGAGGAACCTCCGAAGATCTTCAACTGCTTTTGGACAACGGAATGTTGCCTGCGAGTGTACTTTTGATAGTACCGGCCTAATTCCATGCGCTATAACTGTGTAGTCGAAGCAGGTACCTAACCTTCGACGTACCTACCTAGGAATAATTTCATTATTATTATTATTATCATTATATACCTGGAGGCACTTGCGTTTGAAAATGTCCAACACAGTAGATACTTGTTTGAAGTGTTCTTCTGGCATGGTACATCGTTGGGGAACTAGAAGAAGAAAGCAAGCCCATGGAGAATCTCGTTCGTGTCAACTTTGGCCAACTTTGGGCAACGTTCCTTACGCTTAAGATCATATTTGTACGTATTCATACAATCGGAACGGCATTAACAGACAACAGATCTTTTACTTTTTGAATAGCTTGGAGGTGTGCGCTAAAATCCTTTAAGTGTGGGAGAGTTGTTCTAGCATAGTAGTCTCCACGAGCTCTGATGGTGCCATTGGGTTTTGAGATGTTGTGAAGTGGTGATAACCTAGCAGAGTCCAAAGAGTGGATTATGTTGTTGTCCATAAAAGTTCGTCAAACGAGCTTTAGCTTGTCTAAGTTGGTGGGGTTCAGCCTCTTGGCTTTAGCTCAACTCGGCATCGTTTGCCGTTCTCCGAATATCACTCGGAATCCACGGAGCGAGAGAAGTATGTGTCTTGAGCAACAAAGCTATAAGCTGAAAGTTTTTATATGTAAGAAAAAAAAAATCTTGTTGTTAGTGTTCATGACAGCAAAAATTCTGTTATTTCAAGTGGTGTTTTTAGTCCTATTCGATAGAAGCATTTTTTACCCCGAAAAACGTGTATAATAACTGTTGAAAGTAATATTTCAAATGTCGACATAATAAAAAGAAAACGGACGGTAGACCTACGGTTCTACAGTCAGATCAGTCAGATAACGATTAACAATAACGATAACAATAACGATAACAATAACGATTAACGTTTGTTTCGCCAAAATTTCCTCTTTATTTATATCGTTTTGTGACGCTCGCAACCAGCATAGTAACGTGTTATAATTTCGATGGTGCAATTTCGATCGTGATGTGACGCTCAAAAACCCCACCGTGACGTGACGCTCGTGACGTGACGAAAACAAATGGAAACGTCCTATTAATCATTATTAAATGATAAAAAAAAGAAAAGATTTTTGCCTCAGGACGGTGCACACAATAATCGTTACCCACGTATTCATTTTATATTTTTAATTGAAAATAGATTCCTACGTTGAGTAGTTTTCTTTTTATGATTTTTCAAGGTGGGCTACACTGGTAAGAAATAAAATAATAAATAAATTAGGAGAAGTATTATTACTCGATAAACTGTATTTTAAATTGAAAATTTTTTGTAACAAAAAACTGAATACGCAACTGGAAAGTGCAAGATTTGGTCTGTCAAGAACGCTATCCACCAGATTTGCAAATGAAAGGCGATAACAGCTACAAGTAGACCCTTACCGTCAGTTTTTGTAAAGTCGGCTGTGCGGGGAAGGACCAAAAACATTGTTACATACCTGAAATTTGAGGGGAAATCTTTTCTATCATATAGTTACAAAATGTGAGAAAATAGCAATTCTGGAGAGGATTTATTTTTGGATTCGAGTTTGATGGAATGTGTAACAAGAATAAAGTTACGATTCTAAGACAATTAGACGATATTTTACAGCTCATAGACACGAGTTTAGGAATCACCTATATGAATGAAAATCCATTTTAAGATCTATCCCCGCTGATGTCGCTTCTTTAAAACACGATTATTAAAAAACCACTCAAGCAGATTCCATAACGACCGGATGTTTGATTCGTCACTCTGATTCGGTACTGGATCAGCGATCAGCTGTGCTTCTTATTCAAAATATTAACAATCAAAGAAGTGGCTAAACGAACGGGCTACTCATAGTTTCAAGACTCTCAGGGATAGAGAGCAATAATACCTATTGTATTCTTCTCGTAGGTGTTACATAACCACCAATTTAGATTGGTGTTACGTTTTCAAGGTCTCTACGGAAGTTTGCTTTTAAAAATTTATTAAAGAAATATTGATTAAACCTGCAGTGAGTTGAAGTGGCCAACACTTATTGATCAACACATATATCCTACAGTTTTCCCCAATAAAAAGATGGGGTCGAACAGTGGTTCACACATTTTTTTCGGCGATGATTCAATCGAGAAATATTTTCGTAAGTTAAAGATGGTTAGCCGTGGGTTCGCTCTCTTACTTGTGTGAAAAAAAATAATGTGTAACAGGGAAACTGCATGCTATACTAATTTTATACTGGGATTAGTCCCCAAGGAAGTTCTAATTTCTAATATAAGGAATAAGGAGACAAAATCCCCCCTTTTGTCGTGAGGCCTCTCCTACCCTTGTGCGCCTAATGGCGCTCCCCCGAACAACTTTCGCTGGTTGTGTTGTGACTGAGTCGACAGAAGATTGTATACACTGCCGTGTCACAGTCCACCCCCGGCGATCAATTTAAGACATTTACTCCTATCCTACAATGATTTCGTGGATGTCGGGAATCGCCTGGCCAAGGTGTAGTCAGAGGTGCGTGGAAGTGGGGTTGGGGAAGGATATAGGGGATTGTGGTCGTACGGAGTCCTAGGGTTGACATTTGCATTCGATAGATAATACTTCATTAAATGTCTTTCCTAGATGGAGAGCATATTTATTTCATGATTCTACTGTGTTATCTTCGTCGCTGAAGGACCATTTGGGGTTTATTTTGTTTTGGAGATAGTTTTGTATTTAGGGTTTTTTATTTTGTGGTCGTTACATTAAGTGATTATTTAGGATTGATTAGCGATTTGCCTGTTGGTTAATCCATCAATTGGAGTTCAAATTTAGCATTTGTTTTTTGGGATTTGATTTACCTTTAATGTGCTGTTATTTTTTTGTTTTGGGGCTGGGACATCTGGTTGCTGTGGTTTGTCAGCCTAGTCTGGCACATCAAAGTGATGTGTCTGGTTCTTCAGGTTTTTGAAATTTTGTTGCAGAAAATTATAGGTTTTTTAATTTTATATATATAGGTACATATATATATATATATATACATATGTATATATATATATATATTTTTTTTTTTTTTTTTTTTTTTTGTGGTGTGTGTTTGAATTTATCTAAACCCAGGTTGGGATTTTTTATTTTTAGTTGGGTGGTTCTTGTTAATTGTTTTATTAATTTCATGAATTTCTTATAACAATGACTTATCAAGCATTTGGTCTCGTACTTTGGTCTTTAACTAATTCAATCATATTACAATGTGTGAGGAACCTATACTGCCCACCCAACTTGGCAGACGCTTTTGTGGGCCTTATTGTTGGATGAAACTTCTTGTTGTTGACATTTTCATAATAATAAACTCCATAGCGGAATATTTTGGATCAATATGTAGAAAACGTAAAACGTCGAAATCGGCCATTTAGGAAGCGGGAAAATTATGTATGCTTGAATTAATTTATGTTTGCAGAATGGTGTAATGATTTGAGAAAAATGAAATTGGTAGGGAATACACAACAGCAGCTTTAATGTATTGGGCTTATCCGTACCATTGAATGAATAAGTAAATAAATCAGAACCCAAGAACTGTAGGTATAGTATGCGGATGAGTAGTAGTTGTATGATGTATAGTTGTACAAGAAGTATAGTAGGGTGGTTTAATTTTTTTTTTAATTGCACCCATTTTTCTGCACCCAGCTGTGTTTTCCTGATCAAACGAAACTGATAAATTTTCAGCCAATTTCGTTGAGTTTAAGAGTTCGCCCGAACGCGTTTTTCACTTTTTTTAGAGTCGTGGTTTTTCTTCCCAAAGGATTGAATTAACAACAATAGTAGTGGCGCAGAAAATTAATTCGCACCCCACTTTCTCGTTTTTTTTTATGTCCCAGCTTTCTGATGGCGCGAAAACTTTTCCCCAATAATATAGCCTACCCCTGGAAATTGAGGGAAAATGGCAAAAAAATCTCTTAAATATTTCGGAATTTAGTAGTAAATCTCCTATTAAACTGGTTCACAATTCGGCAATGATTGATTCCCAATCATTTAATTCACTATATTTCCCAAAGAATCGCATGGTACCTACTATTAGTTGGACCAAATAATTACTTCAGCACTCAAAAAAACGTCCTAAATCCCGTCAATGTAGTTGGCAAAATCAAAAAATTTCCCGCAACTTGCAATTAATTGTTGAAAAATCATAATTTATATAAGATATAAGTCAATTAGTAGGTGACATATTTTTCGACCGTAAGCAGCTTTAAATTCAATTCCAGGGCCGTATGCAAAAAGTCAAGTTTGGAGCCCTTGCTGTGTGCCCAGATGAGCAGTTACTTGCGTTCCTCATTATTGCAATTCTTATCATCATCATTATAATGACCATTACCGTTATTATCATTACAGTAGTTAATAATAATTATTGTTGCAATCAATATTATTTTTATTATAACCGCGATTTTGCATAATTTCTCACGCTCTTCGCTATCATTAATAGTCTGGTCTGTACGCCCCTGTTTACCGACTATCAGCAGACACTTGTGCTAGCGATTTCGGAAATATCAAGGGATAGAAGAATCAATTGAAGGGTACAGGGGAAGAAACGTAAATGTCAAAAACAGAATATTGGAAAAATAAACTTTAATATCTTACAACAACTGTTTCTTCCTTGTACGGGTAAACTTTAGCGCTTAAAATACTAATGGCAAAAGCGGTTCTTCTCGGTTTTGACTTCCAAAAGGTTCTTGAAACCCTAACAAGTGGCACCACAATCTCAATTTCAAAGAACTCATAACTTTAAATTCGATTTTTAACAAAACACTCTGCTGCGAAATGGCCGACGAACTTTTCTTGATTCTAGCTAACAACCAATTGCTACGGTCAATTTTTCATCCCTTTTTCGTCGTGCGAAAATCGTTCGCCCGTTATTGGAAAACTCTGAATTTATCTGAAACATTACCACATCTCACGCTGCCAATTTCCCCGTCAAGCACTGATTAGGTATGACCTCATTATGATTTCAAAACTTGTTTGATGTTTTGTTCGGGCATTGTTTTGTCTGTGCAAAGTAGGTACCTTAACGTTCAAATATAGGGAAGCGAGTCATATAAGAAAGATCAGTAAGAAAAATGAAAGTTAGGTGGAGTTAGGTTGCGGGGTTTGCTAATTATTATAGTCCAAAGATCTGTGTAGAAGGGCTAACACAGAAATAATTAACCATTGGGTGATAATTTGCAGCGGTTTTTTTTATAATTAGGTTTTTGGATTCTACACATTTCGAAACGTAAACCAAAAAAGTTTCAGGGTCGGTTAAAAATTTGTCTTTTCTTGGTCGATTACAAAGTTTCATTATTAAATATTGAAAGGTTTACTAATATTTAATAACTAGTTTTTTGCCATAAAACTGGTAGCTAACAATTTCT
Source organism: Adelphocoris suturalis (assembly GCA_030762985.1). NCBI lineage: Eukaryota > Metazoa > Arthropoda > Insecta > Hemiptera > Miridae > Adelphocoris > Adelphocoris suturalis. Next base: position 63,182,185 of record CM061043.1, read on the forward strand.
TCGCACTCAAAGACCTCAAATTTCCAAACAATCTAACATAATAGTACGATAATTTACGAAAATTCGCTCATACATACATGCTGCATGACTAGAACTTTTATAAATTTAAATTTTCTTTTTCAAACATCTAATGTGAACCTTTCATTTACTGATTACTGTAGAAAAACAGTTGAGTGGTTCCACAAATCTCTCCACACTTCTCTATGTCAGTCGATGACATTACACAACTTTATCAATATGCCACGATTTGACACTAATAAACAACAAACTGTGATTTTGAGCTTGAATCAAGAGGCTACTACTTGGTGATGTAATGTAATAATAATAATCTTCTTTTTTTATCGTGGAACAAGCTTTTACCGGGACCTAAAAGTGAACAATATCACGAAATGTTGTGACGAAAAGACGACACTAGAGAATGCTATTCAGCCTATAGAGCTGGAATTTGAAATGGGACGTTAAGAAACGAAACATGAACTCTAAAGCACCCCAGATTTGATGAGTGAGATCCGGAGCAAAGTTCTTTGCTATTCAACCTTCAATTCAGAATGGAAGCCTCTTGGGGCGTCTAGGAACGAATCATGACGGCTAGACCCCCCCCCCCCCCCTTTCCGATCCACAGATCAGCCGAGTAAGATTCAGAGCTGATGTCTTTGCCATTGAAACCTATGGAGGTGAAACTTTGAATGGAGGTCTCTTGGCATCTAAAAACGAATCGTCCAGTCTGAAGCTCTCAAGATCATGCTGCGGGGTGAGCTCCAGAGCTAATGTCTTTGTTATTCAACCTATGAAGCTAAAAACTGCAATGGATAACCCTTGGGACATCAAGAAACGAACCATAAAGTCTGAAGCCCTCCAGAAAGGGAAATAGTGTCACGAAAAAACGAGACTAATGTCGCGGCTGATCTAATTGCTTTGCTATTTAACCTATGAAGCTGAAATTTTGAATTGAAGAATCCTAGGAGCGTATAGAAACTAATCATGAAGTTTAGAGTCCTCCAATGTTCTGCCGAGGCTCAACGTCAAAGAAAAAGGGCGAGGCGCGCAGCGCCGATTCTATAGTGAGCGGACGTTTTCACCTTCTCTCTCTCTCTCTCTCTCTCTCTCTCTCTATTTCTGGTTTTACCTAATGACTAGTGTTGATTTTCACATGTTACATAATAATCAGTTTTCTTTGGAAATTCTTTTAACGTTTATCATGTTTTTTGGACTCTTCTACAGGTAATATGGACCATCAAATGAACGGGGATCACCAGCAGGACCTCCATGTGCGTCACAAGTATCCCGATGATGACGGCAATACGAGCTCTACAACGTTTCTTACGGAAATTACGCTTCCACAATCCGAATACCTTGAGCCTGTGAGTCCAACTGTAATTTTTAACAATAAAAAAAATTACTAAGCTCAATGAAAATTATCATTAAAAACTTAATTAGTGCATTTCTATGTGTACCTAGTACATCTGAAGGAAAATCAAGAAAGATCACCAAGCAAAGCTTAGATCTGACTAAGTAGGGGAGAGCGGGGTTGTGCGGAAAGGCACAACTAGCGCATCCTTCTGGCATTCCGAGCTACTAGTCAGCTGATCGGGTGCCTGATGTGTGTATTCGCCGGCTTCCCGCTTATACTTGAACCTCGTTGCTTTTTAGTGAATCTGGGAGAAATCGTGAGTTAGGTATCGAAATGGATCCAATACGAGTAGTTTCGTTGAGCGGTTGGCAACCATCTCAAAATAGGTTTATGTACAGGTAACATCAGAGATTGAATTAGTGTTTAGCGTTTGAAGAAGTAGGTACCTAATTTCTATAGATAGGTACTTAGGTAGGTAGGTACCTACCTAATAAGTGAGGTGTACATACGTCTTGATGTTTCATTTTTGCAGCTCTCCACGCTGACACTCATGTCAAGCGTCTAGGGCAGATCTCTTTTTGCCTCCATGCTATCAGTATTTTGCTCTTTGCGGAACAAAAAGTGGAAGCTTTGTGTTTGCGAAGATTCTTGTACAATTCCTACATATTCGTATATAATTGGCCGATAATTTGTTCCGAAAAGAGGATACAAAATTAACAAAAATTCGCTCCTTTAGTTCTCAGTTTAGTTTTAGTCATGTAGCATGGCTGGAAAATCTCATCTTCTAAGGAATTTTTCTAGGTAATGTCCTTTTTGTTAGGTATCTATGTAAGTTTTCCGAGAGTTAATAGTAAGGAATTCATCCGTCTCTGTGTGCTTGCTAGGATCCCTGGGTGTGATTGGGACAGTTTTTAACCAACCCGCCTGAACCTGAAATCTAAAGCACAGTGTTATCACCAATGATACGCGATCAGCTGTCTAGTACTGAAAGTTGCCCAGAATGCCACAAGAAAGCGCTAGTTGTGCCTTTCGGTGTGCTCCCGCGAGACTCTCCTGGTTGTCACTTGGGGTCGGTTGGCACTAAGCTTTTAGAACTGTTCCTAGTGGAGAGGGGGAACAGAGGAGCCAGTCACGTGACCTTCAGAGGGACCCCTACCACCCACAGAAAGTTCAGTTTGTTTGAGCTCATGGATGAGGCGCAATGAGTCGCATGATCAGTAACATTTTTCTTTCTTTGTTTTCTCTCCTTTTCTTGCTGGGGTAATGTGATGAAGACACGATCAGTGGTTTATTTGAAAGATTAGGATTTCATGTTGATATTCTACGAGTAGTTTTCTCTTTTTCTAGAGTGAGCATGTCGTCACCGACTTATTTTTCCAAAATGGAGCGTGGGGGTCGGTTGGCACTCTCAAAAAGGTGCTCGTTGTTACTAGTGGCAACATACCCCATAGCTAGTGCCAACTTTCTCCTCTGCATTCCCTGCACGTAGATTTTTGTACGGCTATTAGAGGTTCTTTTCGATACCCTTGCATCATTTAATGGCTTTCGTTTGTACGAGTTTTGTTTGAAAGCCTACACCAGTAATTTTTTGAGATTGAACAATTTAGATGTGTTCAAAAGTTTGAAAGTTCGAAGTTTGAGTAATTAAAAGTCGGATGGGTAGGCTATAATTTTGTGCGGTCCTTCAATAAGCTTGCTGTATTTTTTATGTCAAACCAATTTTATCTTGTCAGTATCTTTTCTGTCCTATTTGTTAAGGTTGGTCTTGGTTATCATTTGTCAGTGTTATGTTTCAAGTTTTAGAGCAATGGAAAGCCAGTGCAAGTGAAAGGAAATCATTTGGTTTGCGTTCTTATGAAGAAAATGGCGAAGTAATATCGGTCATTCGTTTTCTGACGTGCTCCCGTCATTAAATCCTCAAGTTTCGTAATTAAAAGTATACTAAACATGGCTGTCCTGGATGAAGTAAGCTGTTTTGTTTACCATGCATTTTATTCACTTATGAAAAAACGATTTGGACTACTGATGGTTATACTTCATGACAGGTTTCACAAATTCCGTGAGTAAAACCCACATATGGTATTGGCCTTTGACATTTATGGAAAGACAGATCGAGTCAATCTTGTGTTGATAAATAATCATTAAATATCCCATTGCACAATGAATCAGTAAATAAAAACCGGGAGATCATTGTTCGTTCCAAGAAGCTCACGATGTTACGGAGGTTGATATTCTTTCTTTTATTTGTTAACTGAAGTGATGTTTTCCAATTCTTTATCTGTCACTACAAAGGCGAAATTCGTTTATAGCTTCATGAGAAAGTCCAAGTGCGATAACACCTGCGTCCGAAACGTTTCGATTTCCCACACGTAATAAGCTTCCTAAGAACTGCTTTAATCCTTATCTACCCACTATGTGGCCAGGCACGTAGCCAGGGGGGGGGGGGGGGGGGGGGGGTGCCCATGGGGTCCGGACCCCACCCCCCCTCCCCCCCCGAAATTTTTAGTATCTATTATTTCACTAACATGAACTACCAACAGAGAATATTCGTCTGAAGTGAAATTCTTCAGAAATTATTTTTATAATACTCATAGGTTCTGCTAATAGCTCCAAAACGTAGAGGTAAGATTCCTGGGATAAGAAGTTAGATATTTCGGTACACGGACATGGGTCATGTATACGACCTTATAGACAGATCAACGCCTCTAACACTATACTTGAACGACCCGTGTAAGCCTTGCCTTAGGATTTAGATGGCTGAAAATGGTACATGACTAATATAACGACTTCTTGAAATCGCCTTTCTCTTTTCGTCTAGCTCTCGGCTAAAAATAGATTATCCGAACGGTCATCACAGCAGAATCCCTCCCTTCATTCCTTTTATATAGGCGTTCAGGACCGTCAATCCATTTCATCCTCTCTATCGAGTTCGTGTCAGTTAGAAGTCTTGATTAAGTGAAGTAGAGTGATTTTGTGTTGTGGAGGAAATTACTATTTGCTGGTCCTCTTAATCGTTCACGAAAGAATTATTGACGATTTATATGTGGGAGTAGAATTACATATATTATACTTTTTTTTATCAGTATTTTTTAGCAGTATTTTAAATATGAAACGGACAAAACGAGGCACTTTAACCAGTTTTTTAAAGTGTCCAAAACCACCGAGTGATGTAGAAGAAACCAGATTGGAAATATCCGAAATAAAAAATTGCCCAGACACTGACTTGAAGCGCCGGAAGTTAGCCGAAAGGGATACAGTGGTGGAAGCAAATGATTTTGCTGCTACAATTGATTTGCTGATGAAAACGAAATCATGTAATTTTAATGTCACTCGTGTTTGTGTCGATATTGGGTCCGTATCTGATGGGCTTTTTCAAACTCCGCCGTTAATGAAAAATACTCCAGAACTAGGAATAAATGCCCTCAAAAACACCATAGAGCCCGATGAAAATTTTTTCAATCATCAGTTATTGGGAGGAAGAATCTGAGATTCCAGCGGAATTGGCTGAAAAGGTGGACATGGCTTGCCTACTCACCCCAAAAAAAAAATGGTGCATACTGTAAATACTGTGTACTTTTCGCGACAGAATTTGTAGGAAAAGGTATTCACCAGAAAACGGAACGTTGGTAGCCTCACCATTCACCAAATGTAAAGACGCCGTTGCGAAATTTGACAACCATGCCTCCATGGATTATCACTATTTTTACACAATACGCGCGGAAAACTTCATAAAAGTCCAGAACTGTAACTCTGAAGTAGAAGATGTGGCTACGCTGATGGACAACAAAAAAAAAGAAGAACGTCAGAGGAATCGGGCTGCATTGAAACCCATAATACAGATCATAATGCTGTGTGGAGAAAATGAATTACCGTTAAGAGGGGATAGGGACCGTGGTCCTTTAACGTTGGAAAATCCTGAGAAAAAAAATGGAAATTTCCGGGCTCTGCTGCGATTTCGTGCTGAAACTGACAATGATCTAAAGCAACACATCCTCAGTTGTCCCCGAAATGCAACTTATGTCAGTCCTGAAATCCAAAACGAAATAATAAATATTTGTGGACAAATAATTGAGAAAACTCGGCGCCGCGCCTCGCCAGGGGGCAAGCCCCCTGGACCCCCGGTTACCTCTATTTACATACTTCGGACGAAATTATTGAAACACAGAATGTGTTTTAGCTCACTCGTATCATATAAACCCGTCTTCAATCTTAGGTTGAAGATTGGTTAACTTCCAATTGTGAGATAATAACTTAAAATATTTATGACTCATAAACCGTTTCATAACAAAATATCGCATAGGTTACACCAGGTTACACAATCCTTAGGTCCGTATCATCGGTATCCATGTTGTCGTTCCAGATTTCGTCCCAGAATTTGTTACGAAATTTCGTTAGCTTTTTTGGCTAGTTAGTCCATGGCTAAAACACATTCCATGGCTTTGGAATTCACTCAGCTGATCAGTGATCACCCAGGCGTCTTCAGCATTCTCCCTTGACCCTCCCTCTCATTTTTCAGCTTCCTGAATTGAATAGGAAAGAAAATGGCTTTTGAGCTCACTCAGTTGATCAGTGATCACCCAGGTGTCTTCAGCATTCTCCCTTGACCCTCCCTCTCAAATTTCAGCTTCCTGCATTGAATAAGAAAGAAAATGGCTTCGGAGCTCACTCAGCTGATCAGTGATCACCATTGCGTCTTCAGCATTCTCCCTTTACCCTCCCTCTCAAATTTCAGCTTTCCATTCTCCCTTGACCCTCCCTCTCAAATTTCAGCTTCCTGCTTTGAATAAGAAAGAAAATGGCTTCGGAGCTCACTCAGCTGATCAGTGATCACCATTGCGTCTTCAGCATTCTCCTTTTACCCTCCCTCTCAAATTTCAGCTTCCTGCGTTGAATAGGAAAGAAAATGGCTTTGGAGCTCACTCAGCTGATCAGTGATCACCCTGGCGTCTTCAGCATTCTCCCTTGACCCTCCCTCTCAAATTTCAGAATAAGAAAGAAAATGGCTTCGGAGCTCACTCAATCATGATCACCATTGCGTCTTCAGCATTCTCCCTTTACTCTCAAATTTCAGCTTCCTGCGTTGAATAGGAAAGAAAATGGCTTTGGAGCTCACTCAGCTGATCAGTGATCACCCTGGCGTCTTCAGCATTCTCCCTTGAGCCTCCCTCCCAAATTTCAGCTTCCTGCGTAGAATAGGAAAGAAAATGCCTTTGGAACACAGTCAGCTGATCAGTGATCACCCAGGCGTCTTCAACATTCTCCCTTGACCATCCCTCTCAAATTTCAGCTTCCTGCGTTGAATAGGAAAGAAAATGGCTTAGGAGCTCACTCAGCTGATCAGTGATCACCCAGGCGTCTTCAGCATTCTCCCTTGAGCCTCCCTCCCAAGTTTCAGCTTCGGTTACATAGGTTACACCAGGTTATACGATCCTTAGCTTATTTAACCACCGCTTCACAAATCAAACCGTTCTCGCTATATACAAGCGGTTGCAATCATGTTCACAATATCAATTATTGAGAATGATCATCATCACCTGAGTGTACACAATTATTCAAATAACCATGCTCATAACTCAGCTTGTTGGCCACGCACTTCGCAGTAGTTAACATAATATGGATAAATCGAAAGCTTTCGAACGAATGGTCAACGAATTTCGGGGGATGAAAAACGACTTAGTACCATTTCCCTAGCAACGACTCGGTTGTAAGCGGAAATGATCAGAATGTTGTCGTCCCAGATTTCGTCCCACATTTCGTCCCACGTTTCGTTAGCTTTTTTGCCTAGTTAGTCCATTGTTAAAACATATTCTGTGTTAAAACTCGTGAAAAACATCAATGCTGCTGAATATTTTTCTATTCTTGGAGATGAAACTCTCGATGTATCCGGTAAAGAACAGTTTTCATTGTGTTTTCGTTATTTAAGCAACGATGCTAAGCCCATTCTGCGTGAGGACTTCATGTGTTTCAAAGAAATGGATGGTTTGTCAGCAAAACGTATATCGGCTGTCATTTTGGAAACTTGTGAGTCCTTGGGAATCAATCTGAACAAATTGGTTGGACAAGGTTATGACGGTGTTTCCACATTTAGTGGTCACATTAGTGGTGTTCAGGCAAGGATAAAAAATATTTATCCAAAGGCTTTGTACGTTCATTGTGCCTCCCACAAGTTGAACTAGGTTCTCAGTGACTCTCTTTCAGTGCCTCAAAGAGAACTGTGGGTGAAGTGTCTAACCAATCCCGTAATAATACACAAGCGGGTAGAGCACTGAAAGAAAATGTCGAAAAACTGATTCCTCAATCTACTCGTAAAAAACAGCGACTGCTACGTCTATGTGAAACTCGATTCATTGAACGGCAAGAATCAGTCACTGCATTCATTGAATTGTTCCCCGCCATAGTCGCGACTCTCCAGGAAATTTCATGCTGGCAACAAAACATTTCGACAAGTGCATCAAACTTCTTGTCATCAATTGAAAAAGGTAGCTTCGTGGTGGCATTATTCGTTTGTGAGGACATTTTCAGTTTTACATTAAGTCTGTCAAAATATCTTCAAGACCCCGAACATGACTTATCGTCAGCTTTGGAATATGTAGACGATGTGATGCAAATGTTTCAGAGAATACGTGAGCCTGGCCATTTTGAAAAGCATTTCTTCCAACTCTATCAAAAGGCATTATTGACCATGAATGAAGTACTGTTTTCTACAATCGGGGTTCCACGTCAGTGCTCCAGACAAATCCACAGAGAAAACCTTCCCCACAACTATTCTCTCTGCTTTCGAAATAATGCTGCCAAAAAATATGGCGCCAACCGATGATGTTGGCATAGGACGTCTGTATAATTTTAAAGAGTGTACTGATGACGATACCTCAGAATCTGCTTTAAGAGCAGAATACACTCTGTAGAATCGGAAGTGGGAGACATCAACAAATGGGCCACCAAAAATGCTTGATATTCTCGATTAATGTGATAAAAATTTTTATCCGAACATCAGAAAACTCCTCTGCACTTTGGTGACTCTACCCGTCTCTACCGCTGAGGTAGAAAGATAGTTTTCTTCAATGAAGAGGATAAAAAATTACCTTAGAAATAAGATGGGTAACGAACACCTTTCTCATTTGACCATGATGTCAATTAATTATCCACTGCCGTTCGCGGCTGATGACGTGCTGGATTTGATGTCTTTTAAAGCAAACAGAAAAGTCTTATTATAAACATTTTATGATCAACTAAATACCCAAAAATTGAACTTTTGTTGTTGTATAAAGATCAAAATTTATCATGATTATGAAAAATGGTTTTAACTGTGACCTAAAATCTTTATTATGTACCTACCTATTAAATATTTTTGCCTCATTAAAGATATTATTTAATCAAGTTTGTAAAACATTTCTTCTCCTGTGACTTAAAATTCGTATTTTAAAATTTATTGAAATGCGTTCCACGCTCCCGACCTCAGCATTACTACAGATTCAGATCCCCTAGAGCCAACAGTGTTAGGGACGTTTCCTATTTCCTAGGAAAGGTGGTAGTGGGTGTGCAAAATAATGTCCAACTTTTTGGAATACCCAGTTCGGAAGACTACGCTAGGCCACTGATTGTTACTGACAATGCAAGTTCTGTATATTTCAGATTTTGGTCCCACTCTCCAGCAGTCGTTAATGGACTTGAGCGTTTGACCCGCTAATTCATAGATTCGCTAGCAGCGCATGATTTCTCTATGACATCATGCCTAGAAATCCAAGCGTAATTTTTCCGAACGTAAAGCTTTCCGGATGGTTTTATTCGATTTTTTGGGATAATATTTATCAATGACAACCGTATAATAATTACTGTTTCCATCGAAGTTTTCGAGTTCTCGATTTTTTAATATATTGGTGGGTGCAATACACTTTTAGATTGATAAAAATTGATACCAAGCTCCTAGGATCATCTAGACCCCAAATGTGATTTTCATCGAAGTTACATCAACTTTGGTGGACGGCGGACATTCAATTTTTGGATCTACGCATTTTGAAACGTACCTATGTATACGTACGAATTTTGTGTGTGTGTGTGTGTGGGGGGGGGGGGTATATTTATATAAATTTTTTTTTCCTTCTTCAATTTGGCACAAAGGTTCATTATTGAAACTAATAAACCAAAATTGTATTGAGCTTAATATTTGCTAAGAGTCACACGGCACTGAGGTCATCGGAGTTTCAAAGCTGTGCCCATGTCTCAACAAATCCAGCTTAATTAGGTTTATCATCCACAGTTTCAGCCTTTTTCTCCGTTTAGGATTTGTCTGCATAAGTTTTTGATAATTTCATGAACTCCCATAGAAAGTCACACACACACTTTTTTTTTCTTCAAAACTCCCCCCAAAGGCAGAGGGGGCAACACCATTAAGTTGAAAAATAAACTAATAAATAGAAAAAGTGGAGAGTACGCCCAGGTTTACTCGATGCCAGCTCTAGGGATAAGGGAAGTTGCAGAGAGATGAGGAGGAAGTAAGGGATGAAAGGAAGTGCTGACAAGTGAACATGTCAGGGAGTGGTCCACCCCCCTCTCAGTAGGTGTCGCCCTTGTCTGGGACTGCTTATTTGTCTGATTATCATCTAATTTAATATCGTATGGTCATCCCACTATTCGCAACCTGAGAACGCAGCAGGTAGCAGGGGAATGCCAAAACCTGGATGAATAAACCAATGGCAGTCGAAAATAAGGGAATATCTCCTGAAAAAGCTCAACTGAGCAGAAATGTCTCAGCTGACTTCAAATGTTAGAATAAATTCATTCACCCAGAAGATGTTTCCATGTATAAAACCAAATATGATTAAAAAATATTTACATTTTATGAGAATGCTATTTAACGGACTAGCATGACGAAAAAGTCATTTTAACGAGTTTTTAGAGTTAGAGAGACTACTTATGAACTACGTTGTGCCGCATTCTTATTGCAAATATTCTATTCTACAGACTGAAATCCTAACTTCTCTAAAAGTTTCAACTCCCGGAATTTCCTGGGTTAGCCGCTGCATAATTTTAAAGATTGAGTAATTGAAGAAAATGCCATACTTCGCCGAATTCATTCAGTACACTTTAATCTTAATAGCTGAATAATTACAGATATCAACTCGAACCAACAACATGAATTCAACATTAATTCGTGGATCTACTTTATAGTTGGCTTTGTCGGGTAAAATTTTCAAATTTATTTGAGTATTTTGATGACATTTTATTACTAGTGACGTAATTTCACACGAAGATAGCAAACGATCAAATTCACGTCGCACTATTATGTTGCCACGTCATTTTTCTGTATCTAGATATTAAAGAATCCAAATTGTTATTTATCAGCTTTATCTTTCATAGTTCCTATTTCTGCGAGGCCGAGGAATCCATGGATATATCTTATAACCTACCAAATGCAAAAGAAAAACATGCCTTTCTTTAGTCTACTTTTCGAAATGTTAATGTTTATTGGAATTTCTTGACTATTCACATTTACCTAATTCAAATGTTATAATCAGCTCAAGATGAGTACGTTTAAAATTTCTGCAATTAAAAACTATTTTTTAGCAGATTTAGGCACTAAAATTTTCTATTTTACTCTTAATTTTTCGGATTTCTATTGAAAAACAATTCAAAAAACTTGCTTCGAAAATGGTTGAACCCATTGCAACAGCATCAATTTAGAGAAGGGGAAAAATAATACCTTTTGGTAATATTTGTAATATATTATAGGTATTAGAAACTCGCTAAAACTTATAACATTTATGAAAACCGCTATTTTACCGACATTTTTTACATAATGACCGACTTCAAATTCGATTTTTGCGTCCCAAAAAACATGGATGTACCTATATAGTTTCGTGCGAAAATTCCGGCGGCAAGAGGTTTTTGCATCTTTTGGGGGGTTTTGGATCACTGTGCGACGCTTTCCTAGTAAATATATATTTAACCCGACCTGACCCACCAACTGAAATTTAAATATATAAAATAAAGTACCTACCCTACCTTTTCAGAAGTCTGTCTACAGGTGGCAAAAGTTATAATAAACCCGGTTTCATGAAGTGGTCGTCCCAATTTTTGCTATGTTCCACCTTGTTATGATTTGCTCCCATGTTGTCAATTTCTTTTCCTGAAAAGGTAATCTGGCCCTTAGACAGAGCAAATGGACGATCATACAGCGACCCGGATGGTTTCATCGGATTCTTTGGGAACATGTCGTGTATCCATTTGGGTGTAGACCCAAAAAACATTAGGTACCCCTACCAATTGTGATCTTGAAAGTTTTAAAGATCTCGATTTTTCAAAATTTCAGGGTTGATAAAACTTGATGTGGACGTTTCTGACACATCCATGGCCGATGTTTGATTTTTGAGCCTAATTTAGAGTTTGGTAGAGTAGTTTCAGTGAAAAGGTTTAGACTGTGTAGAACGAATTTATTTCATTTATTTATTTATTTATTATTTTTTTAATTAAATTTTTTGAATCTACTTACATATCTTTAAACCTAATCTTACTAATTCGAGAGTATGTTTTTTTTTTTTTTTTTTATTTTTTTTTATTTTTTTATTTTATTTTATTTTTTTTTTTTTTTTTAACAATTACAAAGGTTTGTTATTGAAAATAATAAACCAAAAAAAGGTCGGTGTTGGTGTCGGGTTAGTGTCATGAATTTCAGGCTGATCGTCAGCCCAAAAATATATCCATATTAACATTATGGAAATCAGTAAGTACAAAAAGAAAGACAAAAATACAAAAAAAAAAAAAAAAAATACAATACCTGTAGATTTCACTATCGCCTGTAAAATCTCCCAGCCGGATAATCACTGGGTAAATGTGAGGCGTCATCAAAAACCATAAAACACCTAGTATGGGAGTGCAGATGAGTGAGTGGAGCAGAAGAATGTAGAAGGGCTGAAATGTGCGGACAGTTTTAACATGGCTATGGCTGACATCGTGACCGCACATATCAAAGAGTGCAGGTTGAGGAAGATGGAAAAAAAAAAACTAAAAAATTGCGGATTCCACCTCGACTCGCGCTCCAACGGGAAACTCTATCGTCACCGTGATTTCTGTGCTGTCAGTTGGTTGGAGGTACGATCGGGCTTTTCGTTCCTCGCCCTCTTAACGATTCCAATAGAAAAAGTTCTTGTTAGACATGTTTTGGAGTGCCTGAGGCTGGTTTCTGTTTGCTTAACTTTCTTGGTCTTTCAGCAAAATCTTTAAAAGTACCTTGCACTTCTTAGGCATCAAAGTTGTAAAACGTTGAATTCTGCGTTGATTGAGCATCGATTAATGATTATAATTATTTTCATCCAGCCGTACCGATTCGAGAACGCGTCACAGTTACCAAATTCTTCCGACACAAATGAATAGTACATGAGTTTTTGCGTTACATTTTTCGAGCATACCTTTGAAAACACCTATTAAGTTCAATTATCTTGTATCTTGGAAAATTCTTTTCCCACTCACCGAAGCACTTTGCTGATAGTTAAATTAAAACACTTTTCGCTGAAGTATAAATACTTCAAGTAGATATAAATTATTTACGTAGATATCAGTTTATTATATATTTACTCATTTATTCATTTTTTACTGAGGAGTTAAAAAGCGTAGGAACTCCGCTGATGGTCTTTGATCAAAGCGTTCGATATTTGAAAAATTTTCATGTAGGTTCTCAGCGCTAATTCTGTCTGTAAAACTATAACTTATTCATTCTTTCATGCAACATCCGAAAATTCACTAAAATATCCATCTTTCTTCTTCTAGTGTGGTGGCATGGTCGGGAAACTTATTCTTGTGTGTTGGGCCAACTTGAAAGAGCTGATCGAGAGGGCTGGATCCTTCAGCTCAATATCCATTAAACTGTTAGTCGGAACCGTCTTCTGTATATATTTTGGCTTTGTGGTGAAAACCTATGCGGATACAGGTAAAAGAAAATTTGTTTACTTCTATAAAAATGAAGAATTATTCATTTTCACTAGACTGATAAGGTGAATTTCCTCTAAGCAACACAACAACAGGAGTACCTACTTTTCAACTACCTACACGTTTTCATCATTACACTTGAAGTTGGTACTGTGTACTTTCGAATAACAAGGAAAAATAGATAAAACTCGTTAGGCATTACAATTAATTTCTAATCGTGATTAAGGCTTACTGAATTTTTATATTGAGGAAAAACCACGATTTAATTACCAACTGCAGAAGTCAAGTGTTGTAATCTCAAAAGTGAATTGATAAATACTATTATTGTTAATGAGTGACTGTGTTATCCTCAGGGCACTTGGTTTCGTTTCTAGGAATCATCAATCGAGAGTGATTCCAAGTAAATACCTTTTTTCGTTAGGTTCAAATATGTAGTAACATGCAGCCTTGTTCATTTATTAGGTAAGCGAAACTAGATTATGTGAATAATAAATATAAGATATAGGTATTAAATATACAAACGGTCCAGTCATGCAGCATGATCGTAAGAGCGAATTTTCGTAAATTATCGTACTATATTATGTTAAATTATTTGAAATTTGAGCAATTCGAGTACAAAGAAATTGTTAACCACCAATTTTACGGTAAATAAACTCGTTCTAAATCATATTCTACGATTCAAAACAGATTTTGGATATTTAGCGATTTTTCAGTAGTTTAATCGATTTTTCAGGAAATGTTGATAAAATTGAAGTACCTAGGTACATTTTTCACCATAATTTTGTAAATTAATTTTTTAATGTTTTAGTTCATCGTCGATAAACTTCTTTCGACTAAAATTCTGATAAAATATAAATTGAACGATTTTTAAACGTTTCCAGTCATTTTTATTGATTTTTTAACACATTTTCCGAACTTCGACCAATTTAATGTACTCAAAAAGTGTTGGCCAACAAACTCATCCTTTCGAACTGTTAAATTAATGTGTTTCAGAAAAATTTTAGTAAAAAAAAATTCATCAGCCATGAACTAGGAAATAAAAAAAAAATTACGCACGAAATTATTCTGAAAGGTTAAGGTACTTAAATGTCATTACCATTTAGCTTAAAAATCGATACAAAGTGCCAAAAAATCCCAAATCTTTTTGGGATTTCAAGATGTTATTTAGATAGAGTTTTTTTGCTACAAAAAAGTGCTCAAATTTCCAAACAAGGTAACATAATAGGTATACCATAATTTACGAAAATTCTCTGAGGATCATGCTGCATGACTGGAATTATTTTTATTTGGTCCTCATACAATCAGGGTGGTTCGTATCGTACAAATCTCTTCCATTTCGCACAGTCTCAATCATTATTTCGTTCCTTATCACAGTTGCAAAGACACTAGTCACGTTGATCACCAAACGAAATCTGCGTTACGCCGAACGGTGTGACCTGAGGTAAGATGTGTCACGCTACGGCTCTATTTGCGCGGTCTCTCTGTTATCTACAATTCACAAACAAATCTCAAAGTCTATCCCGTCGTCACCTCACCATCCTGAGTTTCTATTTGTGCCGGGCCTAATTCTATATTATCTCCTTGCCTATCGACCTTCTTTCTTAACATTTCTGTGAAGCGTAAAACTTCGAGGTTTTGGAACTATAAAGGTGTGAACAATTTGGGAAGCACGACGCGCCATGTTCTGATCATTTTACATACATGGTTTAAAAATTATAGGCTACTGATCTGCGTATGGCTATCTAATACTTGAGCCGGGATCATTGGGTTTAATGATTACAGACCAGTGATCTGCGTAGAAGGGCTATGTAACTCAGAAATAATAAACCTTTGTGAGCCATCAAAAACGCCTTATGGTGTTGGCCTTGTTCTTTGGAGCCCCAACTTCCAAGTCACTAGAGGCCTACCACCGGTTGCGTCTGTGTTTACAGCAGTGCTGTGGGCGGTGACGCTGGCTTTCGACACTGCCTATCGGGAGTTGGAAATTATGTGATCTGTAGTGACTCACTGAGTACCATCGAGGCGATAAGGGACACATATTCTTATGATACCCTAATACAAAGCCTGCGTGTGTCACTACACCGAGCCACAACATTAGGCACTGACATAACTTTTATGTGGGTGCCAAGCCATGTAGGTATTCACGGCAATGAGTGTACTGATGCCCTAGCATGGAGAACTATTGGTGATGACTCCATCGACATGCTGCCTATGCACATTGAGGATCAAATCTCCTACATGGAGCATAAAGCCAATTCCATCTGGCTCGAGCAATGGCAGGGCGAGGTCACTGGTCTTTGTGGTGTCCTTCAGGACCTTTGATCCTTCCCGGTTGATCCTTTCGTGACCCACCTTCCAAGGAGGCACCGAATAGTGGTCAATCAGGTAGCCACTGGCCATACCCGTCTTACTAACAGACACCTGCTAGATCCAGTAGCTTGTGATGTTGTGTGTTGGAGATGTGGGGTTGATTTGTCTATCCGCCACTTTTTGGAGGATTGCCCAGCCCTCATGGACCTCAGAGTCGAGCATTCACCCCCTCAGTGGGTGGATGTTCTATCAGGACCGGACAAGGTCCAACCCCTGTTGGTGTACCTGAAAGCCACTAAGCTTTACAACGAACTGTGATATTCTGATCTGTCATATATTTATTTATTTATGTACATCTAGTCATACCTTTATTTAACTAAGATGTATTATTTATCGTTATGTATTTATCGATAATATATAAGTATTCATAGGGATCATCTAGTCGTAGTTTAGTACATATTACGGGGTATTTTTATCCGCTGTAGGGGTTACAAAGCGGTCATCGCTGTATCCCTTGATGCCTCGTTTTGCGGGTTGTTATTATTATTATTACGATTATCGTATTATTATTATTTTTTCCCCTCCGATCTGCCAGTGAAGTTCTTGATGGCAATCCGTTTAGTGACGGAAGGTCAGCATGGCTCCCCTTAGAATCGTGCCCGTTGCTGTGTCCTTTTGACACCCCCTTTTTGATTGCCTCTAATGACCCTTCCGGTTGAGATGCGGCTTAAATTCTAAAAAAAAAACCTTTGTGTGATAATTTGCAGCATTTTTATATTATAGCAGTAATATTCAGGCATCATATTGAAAATGTGTTTACAAAACAACAAATAGGCAGTTTATCATCATGCCGAGTTACAACTGGTTATAAAATTTATTCCCACCACCGGCGGTGGAAGGCGGCAACATTAAATCACTTGAATATGTGCAATAACGGAGTATACAAGTCCCAGGACGACCGGAGGCGACCTTACCATTCCGCAGTCTCCCAAAAATGAAAAATCACAGTACTCATCAAGACACTCTTCATAACTCCCGGATGACTTATATTATGTTCCGAAGAAATTAAAAACCTCAAATATGTCAAACTAAACATGTATACTACATGTAATTTCAATTTCTGCAAAATTTCCCCAGCATTTCAAATTCACGATGTAAAATTTAACATTGTCTATCCAATCCCTGAAATCCAGCAGGTAGAAAGTGATAATTAGTTAGTGCCTCCCTAAAGACCCTCCCTTGCCCTTAAATATAAAGAAAAAAAATTTTTGTTAACTTTTTTTTTTTTTTTTTTACTTATTATGCATGCTAGGTTTGCTTCAGAGGGTCAAAAACGACATAGAATAAAATACTTGTAAAATGTGTTCCCAAAGTTTCATTTTTTGAGGTTTTTGTACAGTTCAATCCACTGTGCGGCGTCCCCTTGGCCACCCAAGCGACGGCCCTGGTTACGGATGAAACTCCGAGACGAGAGACCGATTTTTATGAAAAATGATTTATCGTTGTGTCAGTCACCTACCTCTTAGTTGGTGGCCCTCTTTCACCTTAGATGGTGAACGCTATTGGATTGATGGCATACGCAAACATTAATTATAGCATGAACCATAGCATAAATTTCGCATATTTAATGTCTACATTATTATCTTAGGCACTGTTCTATTCCGAATTCAATCTTTTTGATTATTTTTTTTATTCTTCAATCAATTCTATAGGTCCATGTAACAGTGAGTGAGAAAGCTGGTACATAATCATCCCTCTCAATTTTTATCAGAGCAACTTACAACTTTTATCAGAGCTATCCAATTGTTTAAAAAATATTTCCTTACTGTTCTTTTTCCTCCTTTAGTACTTAGTCACCCAAATATTGGGCCGTCGGGAATGGGGGGGGGGGGGGGGGAATTACCTTATCATTAGTCATCCGGACTGGGTTGCGATCCCACATTCAAAATTACTCAATTATCCGTTCTTGTAGTTGAATGGTCATGAATCAGATTATTGTGAACACACAATCACATATCAATCAATATTGTGAGTCACAATAGTTTTAAACAGAGGAATATAGTAAATGGAATGAAGCTTACTTTATCACCCACGTTGTGGTTTTCCTAACTAATAATACACTTGTTCACCAGGTTTTCACCTCGACTGGTGTTACGGCTACGGCAAAGCCTTCATATTTTTCGGGTTGATAGTATGGTTCGTTGTGTACTATCAAGCACTCAAAAAACACACCGACGTAATAATTAACACAGTTCAATCTAACACCACGCTCAGGCAATCGAAATGGATAAGGTAAGAGTTATCGCTAATAATAAATGTACTGACATAATATATCTGTGTCTAAATTAGCTACGTATATTTTATGCCATTAGTAATAGTGGTTATAAGCCCCGTCTACATAATGGCCTATGCTGGCCGAGCAAGTTTGCCATAGCAACAGCACTGGCGCAAGGCTGGGGCTGGCCGTTCCTGATGGCAATGAAAAACTGTGTCAGCGCCGGCCGTCACACACTAGAGAGTTCCTAGTAGATCCGTAAAACACAATACGTCGTGTGGTATTGACAATCCGGCGCCGTAACTCTGACGCAATGAGTTACGATGACGCATCCTTCCGGATCGGATCGCAATCCGGAAAAAACTTAATCGTCTAAAATAACCTCCTTCCATGGACTCAAATAACCTCCTAAGGATAATTTCCTCCTTCCATGGATTTAGCGTTACAACTAGATCCGTTAACGACTTGACGTGACTTTAAGGTGCAGTAAAGTTTCTCGTTACCGCACGTCGTATTGAGACCAACGGATCTCTAGGAACTCTCTATGCCAATGACGCTAAAAGGTGGCGGAAATTCGAAAAGACCACTCGCTACATTTTTTAAGGAAAATTCGCTTTAAAAAAACGAAAACAGCCTCTTACCTGGTTGTTCACCTGACCTATTGACGTATAGAAGAAAAGCGCATATGATGCAATGTGATTGAAATGTAGAACGAACGTAAATTTTTGTTTGATACACAATGCCAGATACAAAAATCCTGTGATGTGTCCCTGGTTATGAATCGGTCGCTGATGTACTCAGTTTCCGACAAGATTCCATCGCATGCATTTGCGCTGTTCTTCAATACGCCAGTGGGTCATTCTGCCGCCCTCTGGTAAATCAGAGGGTGCCCGGGTTGTAGGACAGGGACGTATGACCTTGACTTGGGTAGGGATATGAAGGAGCTCCGAAGAGATAAAAACACCTACAGTTACCCTACCCTTTGCCTAGCCTAATTCAAATTTGTTACTTACTTTCTTTCTTACTTAGCCGTGGCAAAATTAGTTCAATCTTCCCCTAGTTATCTCGTAATAAAATTCAAATTTAAGCGCTCAAAATGCAATCCCTTCAAATTCGAGGTCTACATCGCGGCCAGCGCGACCAATTTGTTATAGTTAAATAATATAAGAAATGCGTTATTCACTAAATAATAGTAGTACCTCTTTGTCATTTCGGACCTATTAATTTACTATTAAGTTTATTAATTCTAGTTAATCAATAATTGAGATTAATTAATCAATTTTTTTTTTAAGATGAGCAAAAAATTGGGGATTTTCTTTTGATGACGGAATTTTGTGAAGAGGAGTGATATAGGGTGTCAATATCGATGCACCGTGAAATTTTCATCCAGCTTGTAAAAACAGTAACACTTCATACTTGATTATGACAATGCGTGTGGGGGAAGGGGAGGGGGGTTCTTCGCAGCATATTCATGTTAGGTTATAATGGAGAAGGTACAACCAGTAAAATCACGATCTATTCGTGATTTTTATCAAAATAATATCAAACCAGTCATAGGGACGTCTTTCGAATGCATGCATTACTTACCGTTATGTTTCTTTTCATGTTTCAGGATTATCAAGAACATAGTGGTTGGTGTATTTTTGTTGTCTTTTACCGGTTATATGATTTACGAATCACTGGATCAAACAGAAAGATTGAGATCCCTACTGGGTATAGCTGCATTTGTGGCGATAGGAGCAATTTTTTCCAAACACCCAGATTACGTAAGTAAACCAAGGAAATAACCCATGATAATGCCCACCACAAAAAGTGTAGTTCATTAAAGATACTCGTTAAAGAGTTACGGAGGGCTGTTCCAGAAGGAACATATTAGCTCGAGGGTCTCCAGAAGGTATCCTTAATAACCTTGTTCTTGTTGTCTACCAGGTTTTTGCGATCTCTGTGGAGAGATCATCAATCTCTTATCACCAGCGTATTTTTATATTTTCTCATCACTTTTTCAAGCCTTTTTTGATATATTTGGCCTTTGAGAAAAGATAAATAGGGACGTCAAGAGATGGTCAGGCATCCACCGCCCTTACCCGTCCCCAACCATCCTTAATCATCTTTTCATAATGTAAAAAAATAATAATAATAATAAATAAATAAATAAAAATAAAAATGAAACATTGACCACCCCCAAAACTGCAAGCCTAACCTACCCCGGTAAAGACACAAATGTATAAATGTGCGTCAACCCCCCCCCCCCCCCCCCCTCCCAAATCAGCAGTCTCGAGGATTTGAACCTAAGACTCCTTTGGGGATTCAATGAACTAGGGTCGTTGCTTTTGAACGTCTAGTTTCAGGCTCCTCTGCCATATTATTTCATTCCATGCGTTATAATTCCACATTCATTTATATTGCCAGAGAATTGTTCCATTTGTTCAGTTCGGTTCTTTAAAAGTCCCCAATAAGTTCAAAATGTTTCTAAGTCTCCACTGTTGAACAAGTTATCCTCCCCAGTGGTTCCAATCTTTTGATTGGGGGTATACAGCCTAATGAATGTTTCAGATGACATTTCCTGATCTAGATTCATTGACGATCGATCCTGTTTTGAATTTCTTCATTATTAAGCCTAACGGTCAATGCATCTATTCACCAACGAACATAAGTTCACCGCCAGCAAAACCATTTCAGTAGTAGGTACCAACACGAAGGAAGCTAATTGGCTTTGTGGAAAATTTCTGTTAAAATTAACGGTGTACTGCTTTTGGCGACTTTTTACTCAATAAATCAAGTGAAATTCAAGTTGAGCATATCTAGCGTAACTGAAACAATAATTTTAATGCAACGCACTAATTTGAGATACGAGGGACGATCAAAAAGTAAAGATACAAGACGTTTTGCGCTGCAGGGAAATTTTTGTTTTCAAATGTGGCACCTCTGCTTGTTGGGGGGGATCATTCTGAACAAAACAAGAGGTCCCGCGTATCAGTGAGACCTTTAGTTTGTTATTGAGAGCTTTTAGATATGTGCGCTTCTGTGAACGTCCCCGCCACCTCCATCAGCTGTGCGCGCGAAGTGATTCGTTTTCTTTTCGCTAAAGGTGAAAAACCAGCTGAAATTCATCGCCAGCTGGTTTCTGTTTATGGAGAGGAGGTAATGAACCGTAATAACGTAGCCAAATGGTGTAGGAAATTTAAAAATGAGAGAACTGATGTTCATGACGAAAAAAGAAGTGGCCGTCCGTCTGTGGTGACTCCCGAAATCGTGGAAGAAATCAACAATTTGATTCGTGAAGATCGCCGACGGAGAGTTGTGGACATTAATGAGCATTTTCCTGATCTCTCATATGGAACTGTGCAAAACATTATTTCAGAAACCCTTGGTTATCGCAAACTTTGCGCTCGTTGGGTTCCAAGAATGTTGAGCGAGGAGCATAAGGTGAAAAGGCTTGATGCTGGCCGGATGTTTTTGGAACGTTTTCAACTCGAGGGGCAGGACTTTCTTGACTCCATAGTCACTGGCGATGAAACGTGGGTTTGCCTAAACACACCTGAATCCAAGAGACAGTCTATGGAGTGGCGTCACACTGTTTCACCAACCAAAAAAAAATTCAAAACGACTTTATCATCAAACAAACTTATGGCAACGGTGTTTTTCGATAGAAAAGGCGTTCTGCTGATCGACTTTATGCCTAAGGGGACCACAATCAACGCCAACGCGTATTGTGAAACTTTGAAAAAATTGCGTCGTGCAATTCAGAACAAACGGCGTGGCATGTTGTCGAAGGGAGTCACTCTTTTGCACGACAATGCCACCCCTCACTCTGCTGGAAAAACACAGTCTCTCTTGGCTCCATGTGATTTTCATCTGTTCGGCAAACTGAAGGAATTTTTGGGGGGAAAACGCTATTCCAATGTCGAGGACCTAAGGAATGACGTTACCGTTTGGCTTGAAGAGGTGGCGGGAGAGGACTACAACGCAGGAATTGTAAAGCTCATTTCTCGGTACACAAAATGTTTGGAATTAGACGGCGACTTCGTGGAAAAATAATTATGTACCTGAAGTACCCACCCTGTAAATTTCGACGAAATAAAAATTTTTTTGAGTGAGCTAGAGCGTTTGTATTCTTACTTTTTGATCGTACCTCGTATATACCTGCATCAAGTAACTATAATTATTTTGTATCCAACAGATCCGATGGGGAAGTTTATTCTCTGGGCTTAGTCTCCATATTTTAATTGGACTCCTCACAATAAAATTTGAAGCGGGAAGGAATATCGTTCAATGTATTGGCAACTCAGTGGTTACATTTCTCGAATGCGGATATACTGGCGCCAGCTTCGTATTCGGCAAAGTTTTAGTGGACGAAAACCACGTCTTTGCATTCGAGGTAAGTTGATCGTGGAAAATGGATATAATTATACTTAATCAATTGATAGGATTATTGAGGCTATTCACAACCTAGTTATTATACATGGATAAGGCAGCTAATCTGAAGTTCGCCTTTGTTGCATCTACATTAGGTAGGTAGGTATTTCCACTTAAGTCCAAATGATCTGTTGGGTCTTCATGGAACTTCATTTGCAACTGGAATTGCACAATTTGCCAAAAGAGGCCTAAACAGTACGTAGTCATCTTGGTATTAGAGTTGGTGTAAACACAAACCGGATGCAATCTTGGAACACTACAATACTTGTTCTAGCGAATTGTGATACAATTGGCTATGCGCTGGAAAAAAACAACGTATTAGTAGGTGTTTTTAATTTTACTTCCGAATCAACCAAGGTAAAGAAAGTAATTGTTTTACTTTTGGGAGATAGGCCATTGTTGTCTCCATATTAAAAATTTCCACTTAGGCACATTTTACCATTTATATCATTCTGAACAACTTTGATCTTGTGCCTGACTGATGAATATAAATATGAGCCTCTCTGTGTATCGTTGAATTCTTGAAACAAGCATTTCCATCTGATTTCGAGGACATTTTTAGGGATTAAACGGATTAGGCTATAGATTGTCCCCCATAAACTTAATCGCTTTTGACCCACTGGTATTTTTTGCGCATGCGCAAACTTAACGATTTTGTTGGTCGTTTCGAGAAAACAAAGAATGTTTTATCAGTTTGAACGTAATAAGTGTTGTATCAAGTGCAAGGCTAATCGGTCGGAATCTCAAAAACCAACTAATTAATCAAATCAATCTCTGCTGTTTCAGATCCTTGACCCATACAATGTAAATTTACAAGTTGTCACAACATTAACATTATTTTGCACTTAATCAACATCTGTCAGTAATTGGCGAATAAACTTTCTAATTCTAATATAATTATGCTCTAATATACCGGAAAACCATGAGGAGTTCTTCTTTGCTTCCCCCTTTTGAAACTACATTAAATAAATGCTCTTCTGATAGTTTTCTATTTTCTAAATAATATTTTACTCTATACACCGCTAACTGAGGACACTCATATACCAAATGGCGAACAGCCTCCTGCGCTCCCATACAGGGGAGTTCCACTTTTATAGAGAGTTCTTTGCTTAAATATAGAGATAATCGTGTTTTATTACTCATTCTTAATTGGGCCAGCATTCTTTTTTTTATGATAGATACATCAAGTTTCAAGTAATGTACTGGTTTGAATATGTTCGTGGTCAAATTATTATAATAGTCACTATAAGAAGAATACAGTAAGTATACGTTCGTAATCGTCTAATTAATAACGAACTTGGGTACCTCCCTAATTGACGTTGTGACGAACCTCCCACGCTTCGCAAAAGTAATCATTCATTATCATATCTACGACCTCAAATACTTTCGTCAACTTCCTAAAAAATTATTTAACTAAGAAACTGTGTACGTAATGAAATACAGAACAAACAAAAGTTGGTTTCTCTTCTTTTTTTTTTTTCACTGAATGAAGAATGTACCACAAAAAAGAAGTTATATCTCTTAACGATTTTGTAGGTCATTTCGAGAAAATAAAGAATATTTTGTCAGTTTGAACGTAATAAGTGTTGTATTAAGTGCAAGGCTAATTGATCGGGATCTCAAAAACCAACACGTTCCCACTCGAATATACTCACGTGCCATATTTGTTACTTGTACTGTTATGTAATAACCTCTTGTGTAGTCCAACACGAATATATTGAATTCATTTTCATTATCATGGTACATAGAATTAGAGTATAGTAAACAGCTACTACATAGGTTCCGGCTATGGAACGCAACTGCGTTACGTTAGCCCAGGTGAACATAGGTTGTATTGGGGTAAAGCGGATATCACCGACTAATCATAACTAATGCTGTTGAAATGCAAGGCATGAATACTCACAACTGAATTATGGATCTATATAATAAGCAGCAATATCTTGTACATACTAAAAGTGATACACTTACTTCACGAGAAATCTGGCGAGTTTCCCAATGTCTTAAACGAAAATGCATCATTGAGAGACCGGATTAGCACACTCGAGGCAAAAATTGAGAACATAGCCTCAACTTGAAGTGAAGGCGCGCCAAAAATTAACTCTAAATTTGTCCCCGCAACCAATTTCCGGAATTCCCGAAAAGCACCGCGTAAACAACAGAGGACATTCGGATAACGATTGCGACCTTGAGCGCCGCACAGTGGTCTGAGAGTGGCGAAAACTTGGCTGAAAATCGAAAAACGATTAAATCGCGCCTCAGTTAGGTTTTTAACAGCCTTGGAAGGTTTGATAAAGATTCCAAAGCCAAATCGTCGATATTTTATTCTGGGACCAAATCTATTACGCGATTTTGTGTTACTCCGAGGCATAACTGAGGAAACTGTCGTGTTATCATCAAATAATTTAAAATTTTGCCTAAGAAATTATCTCAATGCGAGAAATGATACACTCAAACCCAGCAATTAGAGTTATTGACAATTGTTCATAATGCAATTTTATTGCGTTAGAAGTGTTAAAAATATACCTAAAATCTTAAAAACCACTTCAATGTTTTAGTTCAAACTAGGTTCTTTGTCGATGGTTGTTGATTACAACTTGGGTGCTTCATAATAAACTTTTGTCTGTTTATTACTATAGTCATTCCATAATAACCTTTATTTATTTACATGTGTATTTTTATTTATTTAAGTATTTTTCTATGGTTGTAATCATTAATCATCGCCCGCTCACTGCACAACGAAAATGATCGCTGAGGTTGCCCTCACGGTCCTGATGCAGCATGCGTTTCAGACGAAAAGCAAATTTATTTCCCTGCGTAGCCATTGGTCAGTATACTTCAAAAATCTGTCGAGTTTCCTACTGCATTGTTGCCATCGGCTGCATAAAATCTGATAAAAATGACGTCACCCTGTTCAAGTTGTAGTGTTTTTTTTTTTTTTTTTTTTTTTTTTTTTCACTCACAAATAACACAATCCTTCTTTTTCTTTCTTCTGTGTTGTCACTGGAAGAGTCTTCAACAACATCGAATAGCTCTTGGTGAGATCCCAAAATGTTTTGAAAACTTTTAGTTGAAAAGGTACAAGAAATCATTCTCGGCTGGTAGTAAATAAAGAATCACAATTCTGTGAGTTTTTGTCAAAAACTTACCAAGACCGCAGGTAGGCGCAGCTAATTTTTACAGGTTACATTAGAGGGCTGAATACCTATTAAATGAGACCAGAACTAGAAGGTAGTAAAAAGCAGCATTGGAGAAAATTCCAAGAAGTTGAAATTAGCTAGTAAAATTTGAGATCACAAAAACCCCCACAGAAAAAAATTACAAAAAAAAAAACTCATCAACTTGATCTGTAACTCTCTATTTGTAACTCAGCAGAGCAGAACATTCACAGAAAAATAAATAGCAGGGGGAATATGGTGTTTGACTCTTGGAAATATGTGTACCTATTCGTATATCTGAATGAACGTTTGAACCACCTTTATGAGCGAATCAACTTTGAACGTGTACGAGGCTAATCGCCGCTATTCAACGGGTTCAGTCAGGTGTGCTACATCCACCTACTATCTAAGCATTGATTCCAATCCAAACTAGGATTTTCGGCCAGGTTTTCAACTGCGTTCCGGTTGAGCCTACCATCCTGCTTGGTGGTGAGCGGCAACCCGCAACGCTTGTAAGTACCGCTGGTTTACAGTTACGAGATGTTGTAGGAAATCCTGACCAGAGTCAAACTGCTCCTGCTGTACCACAGAAGAGTTTGGCGCATATTTTGGCGGGACCATCCAGGCAAAGACCAGATGCTCAGCTCCCGATCCAACCGAAAATTACTGAGAGAAAATTTGTCCCTGCAACATGGGCTCGTACTAAAAGGACCATACAATAAGGTACAAATTTGGGGTCGGCCCTTCGTGCTGTACCTACACTTAAACGACTAGGTATTTGTATCACGTTTGGCTCCTTCGTTGACCTCTACAGACATTACAAATCACTTGAAAAATAGTCGAACTGAATTCAATCGATGAATACAGATGAAAACAAAATTTGACTCCTATTTTTCATTTTGTATTGAGATGTAGGAAACCCACTTACGTCTCTCAGGTCCCCCACTTTGTAGCCTCTAGATTTTATTATCGATGAGTTCAAGAGTATGCCCAAAAAAGAAGCGTATCATACAAATGAGACAGTCAGTCCAGCTGACTCAAAAGATTCTTCCTCATGACTAATTGGAGGGAGTTTCACTCTTTCATTCTTCAGTATACACCCAGACCTGTGGAAACTTGTCACCCTTATCTGGTCTGTGGGCTGTCCCCCCCTCACCAGGCCAGCACCTATATGAAGAGCCAAGAGGGCCATTAAATATACCATTCTCATCTAGACTTCTTGGAGTTATTATTCCTCGATATCCTGCATCCTCCTTCGAAGCTATCGTTATACATTCCAATATATTATATTGAGCATACGAAGCAAATTAAAGGTATCAAACCAATACTTATGTGAAAATCCTTTGATATGTGTGGTCTGTCTAACGGAACATTGGTTAGAGACGGATGAAACCAATTTGTATGTGCCTGAAGGATTCGAGGTTGGTTCCGTTCTGCCAGGTGATTGGCAGGGATTGCGGAAAATTGCCAGAGGTTTCAAATTTCATTATGGAAGGGAGTGAGTGGAGGGGGTACTATAAATACTTTATACTGATAAATCGTGATGTTTCTCTATTGCCACCTGGTGTTTGAGATTCTTTTTTTATTTTATTTTATTTTATTTTTTTTTATTTTTATTTTTTTTTTTTTTTTGTTCAATTAGGAATTCGGTCTAGTTTTGGAACTTATGATAGAAGTTCCAAATATAGTTTCGGAAGGGGGTGTGTGGAGGACTGATAAATCGTGATGTTTACACTATTCTCATCTGATTTTTGAGATTCTTATTCTGTTCAATTAGGAATTTGGTCTTGAGTCGGACAGCAGTTTCAAATTTCATTATAGAAGAGGATGAGTGGAGGGGGTAACACTGATAGAGCGTGACGTTTACGCAATTCTAAAATGATTTTCGTAATTCTTATTTTGTTCTATTCATACTTCGGTCTTATTTTGGAATATGATATTATTATGTCACAATTTTTTAATTTCATGACGGAAGGGCGAGAAAAGAAGGGGTAGGTACCTAATATAATAAATCGTAATGATTACACGATTCTCATCCAATTTTCTTGATTTTTTATTTATTTATTTATTTATTTTTTTAAATAAAAAATTCGGTCTTATTTTTGAACATGTACTTACTAGGAATTTCAAATTTTATTACGAGAGGGGGTGATATGATAATTCGTAATGGTGGCGAGGGTACATCCAGTGAAATCACGATCTATTTACTATTCTCGCCAAAATAATATACGAACCAAACATAGAAACATTCGCAATATATCAGTTGTAGGCTTTTTGAAAATTCCTCCAAGGTAGAACAGAACGGTTTTCGAAAAACACACACTCTGCTTAACAACGTTTGACGCGACCTTGTAATTCTCTTTTGACTCGGCCTACCTATAACATGAAATATTAAGAAGTACGAACTAAGGTATGTTGTGTGACGCCTCGCACCACATGTTTGATTTTGCAGTGTGCTGTTTTGTGGGAATTGGCTGATTCAAAGTTATAAGGTCGACAAGAATCCTGAATGTGAAAATATTAGTTGTAGGTAGGTACCAAAATAGCATTGCCAGATTATTTCATCAATATTTATACTTCTTCGGTGGATAACGTTTGAGTTGATGTCAATGTCAATTTATGTCAATCTATCCTCATAGCCTTACTCTTCTTGTTATTTTCCAGTCGCTGTCAGTCCTGTACTTCCTATCTACTTTCGTTTACATACTTTTCCATCTAGGATGGATACAAGTAGTGTGCTTCAAAGTTGGTGGCTTCATACAGTTCCTCATGGGAACTACGGTTATCGAGAGTGTGAATTCAGTGACGACAATTTTTCTCGGAATGGTAAGCAAATAGTTACCAATTTATTTAGTAATTAGTTTTTATTAATAACGTTTTGCTTCCTCACTACCAAAGGTAGGGAATCTTTTTGTTCGTGATTGAAGTCTAACAAATTCTTGTCCTCCAAAATCAAAATGTCCACTTGCTTTTTACATGTCAGAGCTTGCTGATCAATCTTGGTTCCGTCTCTGTATGTGGTAAATCCTTATCACGCCCAAAGCTATTCCAAGTTTCAGTCCGATTCCGATGAAATTGTTAAGGATCGTGAGGTTCAGCTCCCAGATGGTCCCCTACAATTTTCAATGCAGTCGAATCAACAGAAGCCTGTGTGCATGCGCAAAGGTTGGTCCGATTTCGTTCAAACTGGGTAGTTAGTTGGGTAGGTATATGCTCTAAAAAAATGCCCTATAAATTATATCGCGATTGGTAGAGTAATAACCATTGCGCATGCGTGAAACAATATCGATTGACACTGGCAAAACTCTGAGTCTAATTTAACGACATTAATGAAATTTCCAGGGATTGTACGGGATAGCTTCGAGACGGTCCCACGAAGTGACGCATGCGCAAACATTAATTTAGCATAACATCGATTTCTAATCATCTATTGGTCCTATTTCGTTCAAACAGAGTGAATGGGTATATGTTCCAGGAAAATCCCCAATGAATTATATCGCGATTGGTGGAGTGATAACTATAGCGCATCAAATTAAAATTGATCGACACAGACTCAACTCCGAGTATGAAATTTTCAAGGATTGTGCGGTCTAGCTCCTAGACGTTCCCCTACAAATTTCATTGCCATTGGATTAATAGTAGTCTGTGCACATGCGCAAAAATTAATTTCTTATAGCGTCGACTTATTAATCATTTCGATTAGTACACTTTGTTCTTCAACTAATTCTCTACGTCCATGTTACAATATGGGAGCATACTATACTACCCACCCAACTTGGCAGACATTTTTCTCTATTTCCCAAAAATGTTCTGAACATTGTCTTGGCATATTTCCGTGAAGATAAAGCTATTGCCATGACTCAGAACATTTTTAGATACTGTTTTCCGAAGTTTTTATCGTGGAACATGCTTTGGCCTTGGACTAACCAGCGAAAACGTTACGCGGATGTATCAGGAAACCTTGGACTAACTATCGAAAAACGTTACGCGGATGGGTCACGAAATTTTTTCTTTTGATTTTCACGTACAACCAAGCCGTTGCTGGGTAAATGAAACTTCTTCAGTTTTCACCGGACAAAAATCGTGTGAAATTTAATTTCAAATGGAGCCTCTTTGAGACTGCTTGGTTACAGTGACAAGGTACATAGCCTCCATGATCAGCTGGTCAGGCTCTGACCCATTACTTTCCTTATTCTGCACACGAAGATGAAAATTTACTCTGCATTTTCTATTTGGGTGTCCTCATTCCAGCGCCCGTTGTATTTTCAACAACGGGCTTTCTTGCTAATTATTAATACCTAATATTTATAGTTAGCAGATAGACATTTTATACCATTTTACATTGTTCGCCAATCATAAATGTTTGACTTTTTTTTTTTTTTTTTTTTTTTTTTTTTTTTTTTTTTTTTTTCGTGTATACTGCTACACTACACACTACAGTGGTGTTCTCACAAAGTTTTGGACATGACCACCAGGAAAGCTCAGAAAATATACACCCAGCTCAGAAAGAACTGGTTATGTCCTAGTGAGACATGACGACACTAGTTTGTTCTACATGTTATGGCTGAACCTTAGTTACCTATTGAAAATATCCGTTCCTTTTATTTCAACAGTCGGAAGCTCCATTGCTATACGCCAAGTACATAGCTGTGTTGACGCCTTCTGAAATCCATACCATAATGGCTGCTGGATTCGCAACTGTGGCCGGTAAGAAATTGCTTCGGTTATCTTGTTCCTTCCAAATTCATACAATCTTGTATCATCCAAATAGAAATCGTCACATTAAATTTTTATTCTAAACTTCTTCTAGGCCTCACAAGGAATTTTCAGCCAGATATTGGATCAAAATCCTTTAGAAATTAAGGCTTCTTTAGGTTGTTTGTTTCATTTTAATATAGGTTCTTAGAGAACACAGTTTACCACAAAAATATTTCCTCAAATTTTTTTCATACAAGAGTGGTTAATAACACGGTTTGTCAATTTACTGTCAAAGCTATATTGGAATCATCGTATGAGTTATAAAAACCAGAATTCAGGAATCATTTCAAGTCAGTTCTGTTAGCTACAACAATGTGGTCACTATACGAGCAATTGGTGAATCATGAAGGTGCAGGGTTGAAGACATATGAACATTTGACTTACTTACCTCGAATCCTCGGACCTACCCCATGGAAGAAATAGTGCTATAATATTACTGCTACTCAGACGGCGTAGCCCTGCATATTAACCCCACATATGTAAGCCTTCCATTATTAATAGAGTGCCTATCAAAAAACGCTGCAACTTATTTCACAAAGGTTTATTATTTCTGTATTAGATAGCCCTTCTACGCAGATCATTGGTCTATACTTATTATTAAGCCCCTTATATACCTAGTAAATGATCAAAACTTGGCGAATTGTGAATCCCTAAAGGGTTCTCACCTTTATAGCTCAGGAACCCACAATTTTACGGCTTATAGTTGGTGAACGTTGAAAAATTTTCTAAAAATATCAAAACAACAAAACAAAAACTTAGTAAAACGGCAGGTTGAAATGGAAAGAAATCAGACTCAGAGCTCCATCAAACTTCAGCAAAGTGAGTCGATTAGGAAAGAAATTAGCCTCGGAGGTTCCGAAGCTGATCAGAATAACACGAGAACTGAGAATATTACAGCAATATAAAATAACCAGGTGACTCAGAAAGAGTAACGCTGAGGCCCCCAAAAAATTTCAATGACCCTCTGTTTGAGCGCAAATGTCAAAACTACGAAGACCAATGAAAATGCCCATTTATTTAAAATGATAAAGTGAAAATTGTAATCCGTTATATTCAATTCAAAATTCAATTCAACAAATCTATACTTCCTATCAAAATATTCCATTAATAACCCCTCAATAGAGGGTTCATACCTTCTGATCGTTCATTCTGATGCCATTCATTGATGGACCAATGATTCATCCGTTATGCATAAAGATCATTGGTATTGGGCTAGACGGTAAAGATGTATGTACGGAGGTTGAAGAGGAACGGTTGTCAGATTCCATGAAAATAAAAGAAGCACACTGTTGGATCGATTTCGACGGTTAGGTCATCATCAGCATCAAACAATAACCCGTTATTCTAATGTCAAGTAATGGTATTGTTTGTTACTGACGTTCCGCGTACAAAAGATGCCAAACCACGAAATGGGCGTAAACTTAGGCCAACCCAATAGCCGGAGCTATCACTCTTTTTGGCTGGGTTTGGGAGTGAGACGCTTCTTCAGCTGCTTGGCCCAAATTTTCGCCTACCGCACTATCTGTACTGGTAAGTGTGGTGGTGGATTCGCACCTCTCACCGAGCCTGAAAATATATTCCCAATGTTGAATGGTAATATTTCATTCATAAATTGTATGGGTATGTGAACATTTTAAAGTCACTGTGGATTAGTTAAGCGCTCGTTGCAACCCACTATATCAATTCACAAATGTCATTGTATGATATAAGTTCAAGAGAACGACATTCACAATGGAAAGTAAGAAGTTTAAAAAAAATGGGAGTGGAAAGGTATGAAACAATGTTACATACTTACATGTAAAATATATATAAAAGCTGGTCAAAATTATTAATTATTTTGTGATAAGGTAGTTTACAAGCTGGGTGTCTCAAGTCTATTACGATCTCAAGGGTTGGAAGGAAAACACAATTGCGGTTTTTGCAGTTTTGCTATGCATTTCGTGACAGTTGAGCACTGCTCTTCATCAGGCGTACATAGTTGGTGGTATCTTAGCATAGGCAGTTTGATATCAAGAGGTACATAATTTCCATGGGTACACACATAATACCCTCCTCTCCAGTCTTTACTTGAAAATGTTTGGCTTGTAAAACGTTTGACATAAGATGTATTTGTAGTGTGGATAGTGCAGATTTTGGATGTCTAGTAGGTGGTATGGCACTATTAGTATTAATGGATGGAGCAATTATTTGATGATAAAGTCGTTTTTATTTAAACCTGCAACAAGGAATAGTGGAGTGAAAGGGAGGCCATTTGAAATGGATTGTGAAGATGAAGAGCAGTGCTCAACTGTCTCGAAATGCATAGCAAAACAGCAAAAACCGCACTTGTGTTTCCCTTCAAACCCTTGAGATCGTCATAGACTTAAGAGACCCAGCTGGTAGCTACCTTATCACAACATAATTAAATTCTAACTGGTGTCGTGTTAAAAGTATTAGAGCTCTACAATAGTAGGTAATGCGTAGGTGTTTATAGTATAATTGGCGAAAATCGGTCAACCCGTTGAAGAAGCGATTCACTCCCAAACGTAGTCAAAAAGAGTGAGAGGATCCGACTAATAGGCTTTGCCCATAGATGATACATTATGCGTTTTGTGGCATGGAGTCTTTATACGCGGAGCGTCTTAATCGGAGGATATCACACATTTTTGATGGTTTAGGAGAAAAAGCTGAAGAAAACTGTTAAAGTAAGGGGGCAAAAAAAATCTTAATCGTATTCATATTTACAAGTGTGAATACTCCCGAAATCACACAACTGAAACAAATAGGTACACTTTCATTCACATTTTTGAGTATTCATACGTATGACCCGTATTCATATATGTGAACACGAATATATCCGTATTCACATCTGAGAATAGGTTTTCTGTGAATATATTCGTAATCGTATTCACGATTATAAATATTCCCTTCTCTAAGTGAGACAAGGAAAAAAATGGAGGGAGTCCGAAAACACGAATCAATTTACTGTTACATATTTGTCATCAGGTGACTCAAGGATCATGTCCCTCCCAGGATATGCAAAGAAAATTAAGTTTGACCCGACAGAATGAGATCGGAAGAAGGCCAATGTTGAGCCAAAGTTCTACTTTGTTAATTATCTCCACGCGTCTCGTTGCAATTGTTTATCGAAAGCTTGGCAATGCGAGACTAAGAGCTAGATGTCTTGCAGGATGAGCTATCCGCCGAAAACGATATAATAGTGTAACTCTTCCGCTAATGACCCTTCTAGTTGAGGTGCGGCTTAAGCCTAAAAAAATAAATAAATAAATAAACAGTGCAACTCTTTATTTTCCTGGATATATACGTTCTTCTTCCGTTTTTCGTTGAAATGGGTTTCCACAACTTCGTCGCGAATGATTTATTTCGCTGGTATGTCCGCTACCTATATCACTGATAGACGACAACTGTCACTCACGTATTCTCAGAACTGACTCAAGCCATTCATATCTTACCATTGGGGGACATTTTGCGCTTTAGCGATTTTAATCAAATGAAACATTCACACTGTCCACTAGCTATTCATACAAATGATTGTCCAGTAAAATAGAGAAGGGTTGAATAATGTTAATGTTTACATGATTTTCCACATCTTTCTGATAGAAACGGTAAGATCGTAGTTGAGTATGCATGTCACTAGAACACTTAAGTTTGTATACTAAGATGTGTCTTCAGGAAGTTTGACAAGAATATTCAACGTTAGCTTTTCTTCTTGACGTCAAGAAAATGTCACTTTAAGGAATGCACGTGTTGACGAGATAATCTTTGAAGTAATATTATTATAATATTCAAGGGAGACAGGTATTAACATAATTTGTGCATTTCAATGAACAAAAGCTCACCGATGATTTAGAGGGAATAGGTTGCTAAATTGGCCTTGCCTAAATTTGAAAATTATCAATTTTCTTGTAAAGGTACTCTACTGGCTGCTTACACTGCTCTTGGAATTGACCCGAAAAATGTAATCACTGCATCGGCTATGGCAGCACCTGCTGCATTGACGTTTGGAAAGCTCTTCTATCCAGAGAACCGAAAATCTAAAACCTCTTCAGGAAATATCGAAATGCTGAAAGGGTAGGAAAACCATTTTTTACAGCGCAAACATCCAAATCGTTACTAGTTGTTGGGAACATAACTAGAAGCAGAAGTAAGTGATTCATCAAAAGATCGATTCACATGATCCCAGACAAACAAATACCTACATGAAAAAATAAATGGGGCCGTCTAGGGACGCCCGAAGGAAGCGAAGCTTTATATCATAGAGCGTAGAATAGAATTATGAGTATTTTCATACTCATAAACAATCTCTTTTAATTGGAATTAATTTCATATAATTTTGATAATTTGCATCCTTCAATTTTTGCAAAATCAGTTTTATTGCATACTAGTTCTAACATACAATATATACCTAACATACAAGTTCCAAACCATTTACAAAGCTTAATTATCTGCCTGTTCATCAAGATCAGAAGTACATTCAGTAATTTCTACACCATTATTCTCATTGTTATATCCTATGAAAGTGATGATTGGCGTTGTAGAGTAAAGAAAGAAAGACCGGGGAGGCCTCGGGTAGAATCAGGATCGTTCGGGACAGTTCGGATTATGACTGGCGCTAGGGCCATGACGATTTTCACAGGGAGACTCCCCGAGCGGCGAGCGTTCCTAGCGGTGAAGGGGGGGTCCGTATAAAACCTTCGCTTCAAAAAAAAAAAAAGAAAGATTATGGCGCATTGTATGGCTTTGTTGTGGGTATCTTTAGATAGTTGAAACGTTTCAATAGAGGGTTTTGAGAACATATTAATATATAAATTGATATTCAGGGGATTTGAAGACATTTTAGAAATAAAATAGGGATTTAATATTAATTATCTGAAAAGTACATAGAAGAACTTGACTCTGGTGAAAGATGATTTCACTCTTAATCCGGTAACAAAGAAATGCATAGATGAGCATATATATAGGCCCACGTGAACCTAGGTAGATCAAATGAATGTTAACAGGACTTTGCGTTTGCTAGTCGCTGAGAAGATCAGACTGCCTTAATCAGACTACCTTAATTTCAGGGCCCTATATAGTCAGTAAAATGACAAAGGGACGTACTTTGTTACTCTTACTTTGTTACTTTGTACTCTGCTAAATCCTTGTTACGAGATATCAACGATTAAAAGTTCACAGATTCCCCATAAATCTCGTGAAATAAATTTGCAAGTGGATACCAATTATCTCCAATATAGTTACTTCTGTTAAGACTTCGCTTAGTAATTTGACGTCAAATAACGTCCAATGGGTCTTCAAAAGTAGATACGACTTTTTGTCAGCGCACCGTTTAGGTTACTTCAGTTACGTCTCTTCGTGTTTTCACTTTACCCTGACTTATAGTAGATGATCAATCTCTTTATCGCAGCGATGATTTATAGTTGTTGTTATTAACTAGTTTTGGTTCAGGGTGCCTATGCGCAAAATTATCAGCACGTTCTTAAGATGGTTTTAAGCTATATTAATAATCCTCTAAGCCTCCAGTAATATTTTAGATCTGGAAAAGCCTAACAACGCTGTCCGAATAAACAAAACCCATTTTCTTGCAACTTCACAACTGCAATTAAGAAGGTGATTCACATTGCGAAGCTATCATTACAAATGAAGCAAACCACGAATAATAGTAAAATAATTCTCTCCTGTTCACCGTGGGAAGTTTAAATTGAATAGGAAGCTTTACGGGAACATCATTAGACGAATCAAGTAATTAAATTACGAGCTCCATCACGATCAGCTGAATGAGCTGAATTTTCCCCTGTTCACCCCAAAAATTTTAAATTTGATAAGAAGCCTCTTTGGAACATCAAGAGACAAATGAAATGACGGGATCCTTCCTGATCAGCTGAGTGAGCGAGGAAGACTACTTTGGGGAAAAGCGAAGTGAAAGGGCCCGCTCGAACGCAACTACTTTGGGGCAAAGACCAGCAACTACTTTGGGTAAACATTCCCCACCCACCCGACGATGCGGATTCCTTGCGATAACGTTAGTTGTTGATCGATTCCGATTAGCGATGGATGATACGATTCAAAACAAATTCACGAGTCGGCGTGAAAAGCTAGTTATAGTGTTGGACAATTTTAAATTCACGGAACACCGGACTTTGAAAGATGGGAGTGTGTCGTTCAGGTGCTGCAATGGAAAGTCAAAATGTAATGTCACGGTGTGTACTGATTCTGGAATTAAACGAGTCCTGTTGACACTGGTCAAAACGGATTACCAATTTTCGGTTTCTCATGTAGATTTCGAAAAAGCTGCATACTCTACAAACCAAATGCTTGCTAAAGCATTACCGAAAGAAAAGCCTGGTAGGTCAATGGCTAAAAACGTTTTTCGCGTTGAGCTTCCTACCGCCTGAACAAGTATATAACGCATTTACAACGCTGATGGAGGAGGCCCCATTGGAGGCGTCGAGCTTTTCTTATTACGTTTTGACGAACTATATAAAGGATCAGTGCTCTTTCCCGCCCCAGATGTGGGCTGCATCCCCACCAGACTCTAGCTTACATACAACCAATGCAGTAGAATCATTCCACAACGACTTCAATAAACAATTTTATACTCCACATCCCAATATACATCTCGTCATCTCGGTGCTGCGAGGAATCCAAGCTGAGTTTGATTTGAAGAAGACGAGTACTTATTAAGAAAGGAGCCAGTAACCCCCTGAAAAAGTCGACTCGTGACATGTTAGATGCGTTGGATGAACTGTGGAACCAGTACCTTGAGGACAGAAATGTATTGAGTTGCCTGGATGGAGTTAGTAAGCGCTATGACTGATAATGTATGACTTAACATGACAAGTTATCAATCATTATAACGATGACTGTGATTATAAACGCTTGAATACAAACTTTTCAGCCTTTTTTCCGTTTCCCCAAACTAGTCGCGTTTCTACCGGAGCGCTTCCACAAAGCAGTTCTTTTTTTTATTTCCCCAAATTAGTCGTGTTTCTATCCGATTTCCTCAAAGTAGCTCCCCCGAGTGAGCTATGTTCTCTCTTTTTCACCCCAGGAAGTTGAAATTTGGTAAGGAGCAATAAATGGACGAATTAGTTAACGGCTTTATCCTGAGTGAGTTAAAATTTCTTCTATTCACCCTGAGAAGCTCTAATTTGACTGGGAGCCTTTCTAGGGCAACAAAAGTCATATGGAATAACGGGCTCTGTCCTAGTCAAATATGGAGAGCCTGAATGTTTCATGATTCTAAACATTAGCTGTAAGATACTTAGTAACACAAGGAGGGGTCCTGTGGTTCAATCCGGGAAAGGGGTGGAGTAGATGTGAAGCTAACCACGAGTAGGTTGAATAATAACATCTTCGATCATTAAAATCTTATATCAATTTCAACATGGTTGTATAATTAATAGCTATTGCGCATGCGCCAATGTGAAATCCTTGTAACGACCTTGATTTCCACTGTTTTCATCTGATTTCGATGAAATTTTCAGAGAATGCGCGGGTTAGGTTGTAAATGGTCCCCTATCAGTTGCATTGTTGCCCAAACAATACTTCATTCCGCGCATGCGCAAACTTAAATTCCATTATGCTTTATTTTTGTCACACTCTAGTCGTTCGATTTCGCTTAAATTTGGATGATAGTTGGAAGAAGATGACTTGATTATCTCATATCAATTTCAAACCATTGTTTGTATCATTAATAGTTTCTGCGCATGCGTCAATGTTAAATACTTGTAATGACCTTAATTTCCACAGTTTTCATCCGATTTTGATGAAATTGTCAGCGAATGATCAGTTTAGGTTGTTGATAGACCCGTCCCTATTTCATTGTTTTCGACTCATCAGTTCATTCTGCGCTTTCACAAACGTAAATTACACTGAGTATCATTTTTTTCGTTTCCTAATTGACCAATTATGACATTTTACGCTACTTCTTGGTTTACTCTTTTCCTCAATGGAATTTTCCAAGATCATTTAAAACTTTTCAATGATCTATACATTCATGATAGGTAAACGAGGGAGCTATGTGCCACACCAAACTTGCAAACTTGGCAGACTTTTTTTTCTTTTTTTAATGGGAGCTCGAACGCGATGGTTACTGAAGTCATTTACAGCCTGACCATGCCAAGAGAGCACTTGGGGCGTTCAGCGTTCTTAACAGCTCGTTACTTTATAACTGCTTCTGTTCCATTGTCGCTGTTTTTGGATTCATTGTCACTATTCCTCATGTTATCTTGTTAGGAACTGCTCGCAATAAACTACTTATTTATTCCACTCTCAACTTGCCATAAACTAAATACCAATTAGTTATATGATTTACAGTTTTGAATGTATTATCAGCCCACTTTGAACAATGTTTAATTTAATGAAAATGATTATTTTGAAGAGAAAAAAATCAAGCAATTAATCTTTTTCTCCATTTTTGCGAGTCTAGATTACTGGTCAGGCGGTGCTTACCTTGCCTACCCTGACTAGCCTCCACTTATATACAACTTGGAGAGTTGCATATTATAATAATGAAGTGTAAAAAAATGCTCAAAATTGCAGATACGTCCCTCTGTCATTTTGCTGACGACATGAAATTCATATAGGGCCATTTGGGCCTGAACCCGTTTCATTCCTAGGGATATCTGAATCAAACTGCATATAGTATGATTGTACCAAAGGTCAGTATTAGAGTGAAAACCGCCACAAACCAATGCCCCGTTATTCCTCCATTTATCATATCTTTTAGTGCCGAACTTAGCCTTTACAGGTCATCTACTAACACCGGTAATTGTTAGGTTCTATTAAGGTTTAGGTGGATAATGAGTAAGTGAACACTGTCTCGTAATGAGTTAACAAAATAGGGTCGTTACACATGAATCACTCAGGAATAATATATTATGAGTGTAGGCAAATAAGTGTACCTAAGTACCTTTCTTTCTATTCATTCGTGTTTTTAATATTTTCAGATCCGAAAAGACTATAATCGACGCAGCGTGCACTGGTGCGTTCAGCGCGATAGGAATCGTAGCTTCGATCATTGCAACTGTTGTCGCATCAGTCTCATTGGTGGCTTTTGTAAATCAAACATGTACCTGGCTCGGTCGACTTGTTGGTGCTGAAGATTTCACTGTAGACGTAAGAATATTCAAGAATTATAAATTTTCCACTCTTAATTGCTGCAGAAATGCATGCATAATTAACTAATTTACTTCTTTTATTAGTGTGATTGATTCGTTGGTTTGCAACTGGGCTGAATTGCTATCGAAGATTTTCGACCGACCCCTGGCACCTGGTTCTGTAAATCAATAGAGGGTGTCGACGTTAAAGCCAAATCATCGGCCAGTTTAGTTCTACTAATTATTTTCAACAAAATATTCCCTTTGGACATTGTAGCATCCACGTTATTACCAGAAGGTACCTACCTAGTTTGGAAATTTTAGTATCCGCGTTGTTATCAGTACCTAGATTGTTATCATGCATGTTTCGATCTCATTCTTCACAATCTATATCATCCTACTGGCTTACTGTTAGAACTACTACCTACTTAGCTATTAGAACAACCAACTATTCTACTATTGATCCAGGTTGTATAATATATGGGAAACTTTTAGATTATCACTGTGACTTTTTTATTTACAAAGCTTTTCAGAATAATTTATTCCATCTTCAGGTATATCTTACATGTAAACAAAGAGAAAGCGATTCTTGTAACAAACTCAAGCAAAATTTCACTATCGATTTCCCAAAAATCAGCTTTTTGCATGTAATCCCCTTTACTCTGTTGACACAGATATACTTAGGGTCGGTTTATCAATTATCTACATTAACTGCAGGATAGCTATACTGAGATAGAGAATGTGAGTCTTTTATCAATGCCGAAATAATTAGCGGATACAATTATCCCTCTCAGATAACTTCTGTGTGGCAGATAGCGCCATTAGCATCCTCATTGGTGTCCGTAGGCGACAAAGTAAGGGCGATTTACACATGAAGCTACCACAGTGTAGAGTAGGAGCTACATTTTCTTCATGGATTGACAATTTAAAAAAACTGGGTCTGACGTTATTCCCACAACAGTGTCCATCATAATATCAAGCTCGGCAATTAAGGAAGCACCACATTTTTGCCGTTTGCTATTTGCTTCATTTCTAGAGAGAGAAATACACACACGAATTGCGATATTGCAACCAGAATTATTGCGGTCAGTAAGTTGTGGACTTAATTTCATCTTCGATCTGTGCTAATAATGTAAATAATAGTATCATTGTCCAACCAAAACCTCAACAAAGATACGCCCTCGTTCTATTTTAGTGATCCAGTGATCTACACGGGGTCTTACTATATACGGTCTTAATTCCTATTCAACGAATTATGCTAAGATAGAATCTTCGCCGTTGGTGCAGTTTGAAGACAAATCCCCAAATATATCGATTGGAAGGTACAAAAATAAAGACTATCAAACTTGATTCAAATAAGATTTTTGTAAATAAATTAACTTGTTTGACGTTAGAAAGCTCTAGATAGTTATTTATAATTGTTATCCAGCCCTCCAAGGACCAGATAAATTAAAACGCCAGATAGGGTTTGACTAGGGGTGGATAAACACCCCACATTGTACGATATCCTTCTGATAAAACCCCAATTATCCATTGGATAAATGTGGTTGTTAAACGAGCCCTTAATTTGCTCTAACGATTGTGCTGCATGACTGGAACATTTTTTCCACCATAGCTATCCACAGCAACAACTAACACAGTAATACTTCATGGAATTTTTACTATTTCTCTACCTGCATGGAGCTCTTCCGGAAGAAGTTCTCCCACTCTTTTGCCTCTCGCTCATGGTGGGGATAGTGTTGACGCTGGGTTCCCTCTTCGCTTGAAGCCTTCCTTTCCCTACATCAAGTTATATAAATTTTGTTTTCAGGACAGCTTCAACCTTTGAATTAGGAGTTAAAAGTTGAAATTTCTCTAGCCTTTTCGGGACCGCTTTCTTGAGCTCGAAGGCAGAGCGCTGGGCCCAGCTATGCAAGCACTGTACAGATCCCCCTGTCCCGGTTTTTTTCTACTTGCAGCAACTTTCGCTGCATGAACTATCCTGAAAGGCTCTTGTAGGTACCCACAATTTGTATCCAATTAACGTAAAATTTTGTCAGCATTAACATTGTATTTTTAGTAGGTAATGTTTGGACTTCAAATATCAAACTTTTCGAAACATCAGATGTTTACCACCAACTGTCAGCACATTATCCAGGTCTGCGAGGAAACACTCAGCTCGCGAAATAGTTTCATCTGGATCTATATCATCATCACTGCTTTCCCCCTCACTTGCACTAAGAATCCCAGAAATTATTTCCCGAATCTCATTTTCCGAAAACGAGCGTTTCTCACTCATTGCAGTGGAGAATACACGACTGAATGAAAAGTGAGCTAGACAGAAACAAGAAGGAAGAATATTGGGTTAGGTAAACAAAAACATCAGACCAAAGGTCACAAACAACATTCATACACTTCAAGTTACTTCCAAAACCGCTAGATTGCAGAGGAATGAAGAGAAGGGTCAACACGTAAATATACGGCACTGGCCCAGGCCATGTATAGAGGAGGTGCCGTACATATACGGCACGGGGCCACACAGAGCATGGCACCGACGACGTAAATATACGGCACCGGTCCCCAAAATTCTTTCCAACGATATTATGAAATTTCAGATTAATAATGATAGTAGTAATAATAATAATTGTTATTATGATAATAATTAAATAACTTGCTTAAACTCCTTTAGGAAATGGTATAGGGGGAACTTTTTGTTGAAAATCAGTGGTGGAGACGATACCATAGCTTAGGTATGACCTGTATTGGTTTATTATTTTCAATAATAAGCCTATGTGATCGTGTAGCAAAAAATTTTTATAACCCCCCTCAAACTTTGTCACTTTACGTTTCAAGGTGCGTAGAATCCAAATTTAAAATGTCCGTCCGCCGTCCGCCGTTCGCCGTCCGCCGTTCGGCGTCCGGGCCTTAAAAGGCCTAAGAATTGACTTAAAAAACCCGTTCTTTCGCAAATAGACTCGATTTGGGGTCTAGTTGGTCCTAACGTTTAACCATCCCGATCGCTTTACTCGCATAGATGCTATGGGCCAAAAACGGGCGAAAAAGTGTGAAAAAGTGTCAGTGTTAGAATGACGAACGCGCGCACGCCTTGTGGGTGGGAGAGGGTGGGCGGGAGAGAGTGAGAGGGAAGGGAGGGCGAGGGAGTATGGGGGAGGCAGAGGGAAGAGAGGGGAGGGGAGATGGAGTGAGAGGGAAGGGAGGGCGAGGGAAGGCGAGAGAGAGAGTGTGATGAAATTAATTCCAATTAGAAGAGATTGTTTATGAGTATGAAAATACTCATAATTCTATTCTACGCTTTATGAAATAAAGCTTCGCTTCCTTCCGGTGTCCCTAGACGGCTACATTTATTTATTTGTTTTTCCTCAACTTTACTATAAAACGTAAAATTATGGGGTCCTGGAGCTGTGATGTAGTG
This sequence comes from Adelphocoris suturalis, assembly GCA_030762985.1. Classification (NCBI taxonomy): domain Eukaryota; kingdom Metazoa; phylum Arthropoda; class Insecta; order Hemiptera; family Miridae; genus Adelphocoris; species Adelphocoris suturalis. The sequence goes on from CM061043.1 coordinate 63,224,882, forward strand.
AAAGAGTGAACCAAATATTGGAAGCCCCGAGTTTCGATACCTAGTAAATAGACTATAAGTGAGGCTTAATAATTACGGTCAGTTTTCTACGTAGAAGGTCTGTATGATACAGAAATAATAAACCTTTGTGTAACAATTTGCAGCGTTTTTTTATGTTTCGAATGGAGGGTGCACTTGAACCCATTTTCATCTAAAAACGTCGAGTCACGTGCACGCTTCGTTGTTAACTTCTTGTGTGTGGGGAGAAGAACTTCTAGACGAGCCATATGCACATGTACTTACCATAAGATTTTAAAAAATACCCATGCTTTTAGAAATCAATTCTACGAAAAACTCATTTGGTAGACTACAATTTCTGTTCCCCTGAATAAGCTTTCACCTTGTTCCAGGGATAATTTCAGCTTTGGGATTTTCTCCCTAAATTTAGGTTTGTTTCTTAAGCACTGAAATCTCCCGTGACATTATTTTTTGTAGAGCTCTCTGGGAGTTTCGTGAGTACTAAAACATGCATCAATCATATTGGATACAGTAAACATAAAATGGAGAAATTAATTTTAAAAAAGTTCACAAAATTCTTTGATGATTCGATGAATTTTAAATCATCATAGCTTGTCAAGAACTCTGCTGGCACGCAAGGAGTAAATATTGGAAAAGGATCTTATTAATCATCCCGAGTGTGTATTATCTCACCTAGATTCACAAAACAGTTTTTTGTTCTAGTACATTCTTGGAAAATTGTTCATACCACTGGCGTGGTTAATGGGAGTCAAGACTGACGAGTGCTCACAAGTAGCTTCCCTCATCGGACTAAAATCTTTCATCAACGAGTTTGTTGCTTATCAAAAGCTAGGAGAATTGAAGAAGGAAGGTCTCCTGTCGGTAAGTTATTATCTGAAAACAACATTTTGGAACTTTTTTTTTTTTTTGCTTCCGAGTCTACCTTTAACTAGCGGAAGCATTGTTTTCACTTTCAGGGAAAAAAATTGTTGGTCTCTAAAATCAAAATTTCCACTCGCATTTTACGTTTTAGACCATTCTGAATAACTGTGGTTCCATATCTCTGTCTGTGTGTGAGTCCGCAAATCCTTGTAACAAGCTTATGTTCCACAGTTTTCATCCGATTCGGATGAAATTTTCCGGGAATGTGCGAGTTAGAGTGTAGACAGTACCCTATCAGTTTCATCGTTCCCGACTCAATACTTCACTCTGCGCATACGCAAACATGCATTCCATCAAGCACCATTTTCTCACGCCCTAGTCGTCCGATCTCGCTCAAATTTAGATGACAGTTGAGGAATAACAATTTGATCATTCCATATCAATTTCAACTTGATTGCTACTGCGCATGCGCCAATGTAAAATCCTTGTTACGACCTCATTTCTACAGTTTTCATCCGATTTTGATGAAATTTTCAGTGAATGCGCGGGTTAGGTTGTAGATGGTTCCTACCAATATCATTGTTCTACTCATCAGTTCATTCTGCGCATGCTCGAACGTAAATTACATTGAGTATACGAACCTAATTTTTTTGTTTCTTAATTGACCAATTATGACGTTTCACGCTACTTCTTGGTTTCTCTATTCCCTATGGAATTTTTCAAAAGAAATCTCGACGAGGAACTTCCCTATCTGAAATGATTTGTAATACTATAGACAATCCTAATATTCCATGTTAAATAACTTTGATACCTACCATAGAAGAACAGTTTCGATTTATTTATTTTTTATTATATATCTAACATACCTAGTCTATAGTTTTGGTATAATTACTTAGGGCTACTAATTTTGTTCAACCAACATACTTGAAGGGTATGTAAACAAAATTTTCTCGGCCGGCTTCTTGGATCAAATAAAATAACTTTCTAGTTTTTCCCCTCTACAAAAAACCTCGACCAAAGTTCATTAATCTTGGGTCATAAACCACAAAAAACCCTTAGTTGGTCCTAAAATGTCAGCATAATTTTTATCAACTTCTATTGGTGTATTTCAAGAGTTGAAATCCTAACGAATCCGGGTCATGAAAACAGCAACAATGGTTGGTTTTTTTTTCCGTTTGAAATACGTTAATCTGAGTGAGAACGAACATCCAAAGCATTGTACAACCAACCGTTCGCCCTCTAGGAGGGTTAGGTGTTGGAAGAAAGACAATTAAGTAGGCTAAACTACCTATTGGTAATTCAGCACAGTCTCCTTGCGTTTGATGCCTGACTAAATATATAGATCAGTGATGCTGCGGGTCATCAAGAGACAGATGTAATGACTGACTCCATCCTGATTAGCTGAGAAAGCTAAAACTGTTCACCCTAGGAAGTTGACATTTAGTTGGGTGACTCTTTGTGACCTTAAAAGACGATTGGAATAATGAGCTCTTTCCGAATCAGCTGAATGAGATCAATTCGGTCCTGTTCACTCTAGGGAACCGAAATTTTATAGGGTGACTCTCTGGGTCATTAAGAGATGAATGAAATGACGAACTCCGTGCTTATCAGCTGAGAAAGCTAAATTCACTCCCATTCATCCTAGGAGTTTTAAATTTGATAGGAAGCCTCCATGGGACATTAAGAAACGAATAAACTGTGGGCTCTTTCCTGTTCGGCTGAGCGAGTTAAATTCTCTCCTGTTCACCCGAGAAAATTTAAATTGGCCAGGGAGCCTCTCTCAGACCACAAACCTCAAATGGAATCCTGATCAGATCAGTAGGTAAGCTCAATTCTCTCCTTTTCACATTGGGGAATTGAGATTTGGAAGGAAACTCTACATTACGATATTTTATTGGTTTCCTTTGTCCTTATCGGAAAATATATTTTTTGAAGTTTTGACGGTTGGTTTCTCGATGTGTACTCTAGCATGGAAACAAATTGTACCAATTTTTTCCAGTTCATGGAAATCCATAAAAATGTGGCTATGAAAATATAGTGCCCAAAAACATCCATCATCTAATGTTTCCGTGAAGTGAAGAAATGTTTACTTCAATTTATAATTATATATATATATATATATTTTTTTTTTTTAGACAATTCCACAAACTAGGTAGGTAATAGACCGATTTTGATGAAATGGTAAGGGTATTGCCGGCCAGCTCTTAGTTGGTCCTCACATGGTCAATGCCTTACATTGATTGATGAGATATGAATAATTCGGAACATCGATTTTTCAAGATATATCGGTCCTTGTTGCAATAAGTGAAGAAGCAATGCTTCGCAGACGTTTGTTGGTTTTCAAGAGGAGCTTATTGTCGGAAATAAGTTGTAAATCGATTAAGAGCAGGCTGTGGTGTCGGCCATATTTCTGCTCCCATAAGGAATCAACGTTATTTTCCCGACGTCACAAATCCTCGAATCATGCACCGATTTCCATGATTTTTTTAACCTTCAAGTGAAACCAATCGTTAGCAATTCGTCGAAGCGTTTTTTGAGAAAAATGTCACTAGAAGCTGCAATTCATCAACAAAGTCACAGCTAAGAGGGTTACTCTATTCGAGTGATGATTGCTTTATTGGATGATGATTTATCGCAAATCTGCCCTGACGGATGTCTTCCTTAGATTTCACGCTTCAATTTAAGTGTTCAAACGACAAAATCGGTTGATTTTTCATGAAGTTCTATGATCGGGAAACTGAATTTGCGATTCGATGGCTTTTCAAACTTCAGAAGCGAGGCGGGCGTCGAGGAAGTTCAGGGGTTTTACGCTAGATGCATTATCACCCTGTATATATATATATATATATACCTACCTGCAATAATATGTGATTATATTGTGTTTTTAGGAGAGGTCTGAGACGATTGCAACATTCGCATTGTGTGGATTTGCCAATCCTGGCTCGCTCGCCAGCAGCATAGCGTTACTGACTAAATTGGCGCCTAATCAAGCGCAAGTCATCACCAAAGTGGCAGTAAGAGCGCTCATAGCCGGAAGTATAACCAGCTTCACATCTGCCACGATAGCTGGTAAGTGTGGATTCTTAGCTGAAAGTTTAGTAGGAACCTTTCTTCCTCCCTATAGGTACGGATTTTCGTATTTGCCACCACTAGGGACTATTCTGATGAGCTGAAGAAGGGTTCTAAAATCGGTGGGAGGGGGGGAAGGGGTGGGGGTTTGGGGAGACCCTGTATATACCTAATTCCATAGTTATCAAAAAATAGCGACCATGGAAGGTTGAAGTACTCATTGAGACTTAACTTTTCGGTATCTTAAGTAGGTACTTGAATTTTAGGAATGAGTGGTGTACTCTGCAAAAGTGTGTTGGAGTTAAAATTGTGTATTAAAATTGTTTTCTATTCACCCGATTCTACGGTACTGGCAAAAAATTCACCCATATTAAATAGTACCAAACTCCATGCTTGACTTGTAAAAGAGAAATTTTCTTTATTTAGATTTCAAATATAGGGTGTCCCAAAAATAACCATCTCCCCCCGTTATTTTACCACCACAATTTAGAGATATCGAAGTCAAACATGGAGATCGTTTTTGTGGTGCCTGATACTAAGTTTTAAGAAAATAAAAATCAGAAAAAACCAGGTGTGCTTGTAATGAACTTTGGCCACCCCAGAGGTGCAATGGGAGCCTAAATCCACACTCATAGATAGAGAGGGGTGTGACAGTATCATAAGAAGAACTCGATAACTCGTACTAATAGTATATATGCTACGTTCGGAGAAGATAGATTTTCCAGTTCTAGGATCACCCATCCATCGCCAAACGCAGGCTTTCGAAAACACGGGAAGAAGCGCCCGTCGCCCGTTGGGAAACAACGGAGCGAGGGCAGCGCATTCCCTTAGATCCTTGCAATTATATATCAAACCTATAATATATCAAATTTAAATGTTGAAGTTAAATTTGGAAACTGTTAAACGTCAATTCATAAAAACGCACGCCGCGATAAATCCTTCAGTTGAGAACGCTACTAATATGAGTACTAGAATGAGAGGGAAATGTTACATTGGTAAAAACTGTTCGACAGACATAGATCGCCCTTAACTCTGAGGGCTCTCCCAAGTTTTGGGAAATTCCCAGTTCAACAAGAATTAACAATCAATGTTTTCTTGATAATACGGAGGTACGAGAGTGACATCCCGATTTGTACGGCGTTACTTCAGAAACGCGGTACCTAGCTGATCTTGTATTTTATTGGTTGGGAAAGAAAGCGCGTAATTATACAAAATGGCACCCAATCGTCACATATTTCTTCCAATAGGTAGACAATTCACTATTAATAATTATCAAGAAACCTATCTATGTGAAGAACCTTGTTTTCTAAACTACGGTTATACCTATCAATTCTTGATGATGCGATAGTGACAATTACGTAGGTGCCTATGATTTCGCTGATCTAGCATAAATCGTTGGAACCCCGACCAAGATCAGCCAGGATTCGTCGGCCCAACATTGATATTAGGAGGGAAAAAGAACAAGTTACCCACCCTTGGGTTTGAAACAAGTAGTTCCACAGTTATTTTTGTGAAAGGAAATTCGAATAGACCAATAGAGGATCGGCAATAAATGACTATTCATATGAATTTTCAAAATTTCGGCAAGTACTTAGTACTTATCACAGAGGGTCCCGGCCTGACGGAAGGGATGCGACGACGATAACTTGAAAGAAACAAACTACTTACCTGCGCAGGTGAGCGTATTTTTACCTATATCAACAGTTAATGGGGGAATTACGATAAATGCAAGGATGAACATGAGGGTTGGTAATGACTTGTGAGGTATGGCATCCGTAGATACCCTCAGCTGAATAGAGTTGGGTAAGTTAGTTCTAAAATCCGAACTGAGTGATTAGGTACCAAAGTGAAAATTACCAGCCGAAAACGGGTGGATGAACTAAGGAGAAGGGGCTCTGTAAGTACCTACCTGCATTAAAATGTCCACATAGATACCTACCTAGATACCCGCATTAACAAATGAATGTGGTCGGTACCTTCAAAGCACTAAATGATATGGACCCTTAAAATAAAAAAACGTCTGCCAAGTTGGGTGGGCAGTACCTATAGCTTCCTCACACATTGTAACATGGACGTATAGAATTAGTTGAAGAACGAAGTACAAGTCGAAATGATTGCTAAGGCTTGCTTACCAGAAGGGACCCTCACAGGGGGGTTCCCATTTGCACTTCTACGCAATACCTTGCGAGGCGAGCAGGTATACATAGGCCTACCTTGCGAGCGAAGCGAGAGCCATTTCAACAGAATAAATACGGACTTTGTCCTACACATATACAGGTATACCTTGCGAGCGAAGCGAGCAACATCCACTAATAAACTTTTCGTTTTAGTTTTATAAGATTTAATTTGTTTGTAAGAATTTCCAACAGAAAAAAACGTCTGCCAAGTTGAGTGGGCAGTATAACTTCCTCAAGCGAGCGAAGCGAGCAGCATCCCCTACAGAAGTTAAACCTACCCTTAGAGACCTACCGTTTGCGAGCGATGCGAGCAACATCCCCTACATGTTGGGTGGGCAGTATAACTTCCTCAAGCGAGCGAAGCGAGCAGCATCCCCTACAGAAGTTTAACCTACCCTTAGGGATCTACCGTTTGCGAGCGAAGCGAGCATCATTCCCTACATGTTGGATGTTGTAAGAAATTAATGTTTACGCAGGCGCACATATTATTACTCTAAAGGCAATGAAATTTATAGGGGAACGTCTAGGAGTTAAACCGCACAATCCTTGAAAATTTCATAAAAATCGGTCCATTAGTCTCGGAGTTTTGTCTGTGTCGATCATTTTTAGTTTTGCTCATGCGCTATACTTATAACTCCACTAATCGCTTTATAATTCATAGGGGATTTTCCAAGAACGTATATCTATCCAATCCTCGAGTTTGAACGAAATCGGACTAATAGATGATAAGAAATCGACGTTATAGTGAATCAACGTTTGCGCATGCGTACAGACTACTGTTTATGTGAGGGCAATTAAAGTTATTGGGGACCGTCTAGGAGCTATCCCGCACAATCCCTGAAAATTTCATTAAAACCGTTCCATTAGACTCGGAGTTTTGCCCGTGTCAATCGATTTTAGTTTCGTGCATGCGCAACGTTTATTACTCAACCAATCACAATATAATTTATAGGGCATTTTTCTAGAACATATACCCAATCACTTACTGAGTTTGAACGAAATCGGACCAACAAATGATAAGAAATCGACGTTATGAGATACTAACGTTTGCGCATGCGCACAAGCTACTGTTGATTCGATAGCATTGAAAATTATAGGTGACCGTCTAGGAGCTTACCCGCACAATCCCTGAAAATTTAACTAGAATCGCACTAAAACTTGGTATAGTGTGGAAGTAAGACATGGAACTCAGGACGCTATATTATTATTTGTAAATATCCAAATAACATTCAACTCGTCATTAAATAAACCTTCATATTCCATGTTACAGGACTCCTTATGAACGAGCCCCTGGAAAATTCATTTAACGGCAACTCGACGGACGCCTATGTTTACGACATTTGATCGGTACAAAAAAGAAGAATACCGACAGTCGGAAGATTTTGTGATCTGAGTGGTTCAACTTACTTCAAGTTCCTAAGTGAATGGTATTATTGCTGGCAGGACAGCGAACAAAATTCGCTAAATAGTATTGGATATTAGACGGGTGCTTTATTATTACTTAGACTATGGTTTTTGTAATACGACTATGTACTTAGTTGGTATGCGAGTACCAACCTAGTAGATTATTCTAATCGTAAGGGGACCAGAACTCGATGATTAATTCGAAATTTCCTTGCAGCCAAGTTGTACGACCACGAGTATTAAATTTGAGTCCAATTGTGAATGTGGCCCGTAAAAAAACCCCACATTCAGTCGCATTTTGAATTTGATTTGTTATCAAAAACGTTGAAGTTTGATTATGCAACGAAATAAATTGAATTAATTTGGTGTGATGTTAGTAATTGTGAATAATTATTTATCGCATGAATGTTTTTAATGTTTTTAAATTAATATAGTTTTTCGATTGCGTAAAATGACCCTGAATATGTGATACTTATATAAATATTACATGACTAGCATATATGCCTAATTATAGTTATTCACTGTAATAAATCAACATACGTAATACAGTGAATTTCAGTGTTATTTAATTCATTAATTTACCCTTCACCTTATCACGGTTAGAGGGAGTATATTAATAAATTCTTGCAAATGAGAGAGGCTGGGATCTTGGTGGTAGGAGAGTCTCCTGAGTACATCTCAACCAGTCGGGATGATTGCTCATTATTTTTGAGCAGAGCAGGATAGTTGGTACTCCAATTGCCAAGGTGAAATTCACCTTGTTCTAGTAGTTGGATAATTTGATGCTTAAGTTCAATGAGATTTTCTGGAGTCTCACTACCAGCAAAAATTCCATCAACACGTGTGTTGTTGTTAATACCTGTGCAACAGCCGGGAACTGATCTTGGTGATAGAGGGCATGCTGGCGGATAATGCGTTGGAAGAAGATCGGAGCCCAGGTATTTAGCTCATAAAGTTGGCAGGTTTGCTAGGATCTGATTTGATTGCCTAGCAATTTGTTAAAACTTGTGATCATTTGGATCAAGCCACATTTGTTTAAAAATCTTCACAATGGTCACAGCTGAAGACAAGGCAGTGAGATCGAAAATTAAGAAGGGTTGCGGTCTCATCAGTTTGTAATTCGGGTCCAATGTGGAGGTAATCATTCAGTTTCCGGTTAGAGTGTTAAAACTGGCATCAAGCACTACCCTCAGTCTACGGTCATCTCCATTGACCTTGTAAACCAGGTGATGCGGTATGATATAACGAGGTGGCACAAGATGCAGGGATCTTGTGTCCAAGCTTCTCGTAGTCGTCCATGAAAGCTAATTAATCTAGTTTCAGTTGCTCTCATTTAGCTAATTTTGTTTTCAAAGATTAAAGACGGTTCATCACCTGCTTAGTGTTAGGAACTATATTGGTTGTGTAGCGGTTGAATTGTAATGAAACCCTATATCGACCTTCCATGCGATGTTGAGTGCGCAGGAAATGAGGCTCACACTTCTCTTCTTCAGAAGAAAGAGTAATGATTGAAATTGGCTCATCAGCTTCCAAAAATCTTTTTATGAGAGAAGCAAGGTCTTCATGAGCCATCATCGTTATACCGATGGTGAATTATCAGTATTACCATTAGCAGTGTACCCAAACACAGTGGCAAGAAGGCGAGGATCGTCAGCAAAGATGGTAATGAGTGCCTGCCACGATTTCTGGGAAAATATTAGCCCCAAGGAGGCAGTCATTGGGTTCAGGAGTTGTAAAGGTAGGATCAGTGAGATCATATGTTAAGTAAGCATCCCACATGCTGGATTGCAGAGTTGATTGTGATAGATAAGGTGCAGGGCCGTTTCTACCCTTCAAAGGGCCCGTAGGCTATCTAATAATATACAATAATGATGTATATTTCATATATATTGGGCGCCAATCTGTGTAAAAATGAATAAATAATATATGTAACACGTATACTATATTCGGACTCTTGAATGTAAACTCAGCATCATGAGCTTGGACATTATGTTGGATAATTGCAGGTACTTGTACACCTGCAAATGCAATGTGCTCATCAAGAATAGAAATTGGAACATATACTTTTAAATCGGTAGTTCATCTTTGGAATACATTTGTAAAAATGGGCTATTTATACATTAAAAGGAAAAAATGCTTTGGAAACTAAAAATATTTGGCACACTCATACTAAATTCAAGCAAAATATTACCTCATAACTAGCAATCAGTAGAGAACATAGGGTTTCATAAATGGAACAACTAGAAAAAAACCCTACTGAAGAAGAAAATGAATCAGGAAGGTGTATATTTCGAATCCGCTATATGTTTATTGAAAAGCATTTTCGATGGCCAACATAGTTTTTCCTGTGATGGGAATTTTTGCTCGGAGGCCTCTCCCCTCCTGGGCGCAGTCAGGGGGATTATAAATGATAAGTAGGATGCGCAGAGCTACCCACCAATCGACGTAACGGTTTTCAACGGTTGCGCGGACGTGCGCAACCATGTAGCAGATTTCTTCGACACAGTAGGTGATTTGGCTGACATGGGTAATATCATTCCGGACAATTTACTTGCAACAATGCTACTATATAGCTTACCAGAGGATTTTGACAATTTTAGAGTGGCGATAGAAGCTAGAGATGATTTACCAGGAACTGAACAGTTGAGGACAAAGATTTTGGAGGAAACGGATGCTCGAAATAATTTGGGAAGAAATGAAGATCAAAATGCTCTGTTATCTAGAAAATTTCAGAAGAAACTTTATACAAATTATCGCCAGTATACCCAAGATCGAACCAACAAGAGTAAAAATGCTCAAAGCAAAAGTATGAAGATGAAAATTAAGTGTTACAACTGTTCTGGTTTTGGACAATACGCAGACAAATGCCCATCTCCAAAGCAAGAAAAAGCTGGAGCAGCAGCAGATGAGTCGTCGTCGGATGAGTCTTCATAGACTAGGTCAAAAGAGTGCATATTCCTTGGGCACTCATCAATTTCAAAAGCGTACCGGGTATGGGTACCAAATAACAGGAAAATAGTAGTGACAAGAGACTTGAAATTCACGAACGAAGGTGCAACAAAACCTGAATCTGAGCGAAAAGTGGACTCATTATTGTTTGAGACACCTCAAAATCAAGAGGCATGTTCAATAAACGATTTGCATATTGGATTACAACGTGAAGCTCAAAATACGCAGATAGTGGAACCCCTTCCTGGGGGCTCGATGCAGGAAATAGTTGCACCATCAGAAGAAGCTCCCATACATCTACCATCAGAAGAGTACCAAAACAGAAAAACTGGCACAGTATTGATACGAGGAAGGGGTCGCCCAAGAAAACTGATATTGGCAGAAGAGGAAGACCAAGAAAAGTTTATAAAATGGTTCAAAGGCCAGGAAAGCTGGGAATAGTGAATGAAACTGATCTTGAAAATGAGATTGCATGTCCTGCTGAAGTATCAGTATATAAGTGAAGCACTAGCGCGTGAAGATGTATGCGACTGGAAGAAGGCTATTGGAAAAGAATTTTGCTCCCTATTATTAAATGGCACATGGGTTATGTCTGCCCCATCTCACAACAGAGAACCTGTAAGCTGTCGATTAATACCAGTTAATAAATATAATGCTACAGGAGAATTAGATCGTAGGAAGGCACGATTAGTAGCAAGGGGGTTCAGTCAAATTCCAGGAATTGACTATTTCGAAACGTATTCCCAGTTGTGAGGCTAAATTCTCTGAGAACGCTCATGGCACTAGCTATTCAAAACGAAATGAAGATAGAACAAATAGATATTGAAACGGCCTATCTTAATGGTGATTTAGAGGAGGACATTTTTATGGAGCCTCCTGAAATGTTAGAAGATACATTGAAAGATTTGATTTCAAATGAAGTAGGAGAGGTACAGGAACTTGCACAGATCATGTTGAAGGATTGGAGAAACGGGAAAACTTTATGCCATTTAAAGAAGTTGTTATATGGATTGAAACAATCTGGAAGACAGTGGTACAAAAAGCTGGATGAAAAGTTGACTCAGTCTATAGGTATGAAAGCAAGTGATATCGAGCCTTGTCTCTACATGGTAAATGAAGGGGAAGACGCTGTTTACCTGGCAATTTATGTGGATGATATCACCATTGCTTTCGCCCTTCTCTTCCACCAGGTTGATGGTCGAGTTGTAGATTCTTTTTGAATCAGTGGACTTTCTGACAACTCATACACTTCGTTCTTGCTTTCGCCCTCCTCTTCCACCAGCTCGGCGTCAGCTGCCCTGACTTGATCGATATGCCGCAGATATATATTTCCATTGCTTGAGATATAGTAATGTAACTCTCCTTTCTTCTCGGTGACTCTTCCAAAACTCCAAACTCTAGCTGGATCATTGCATATACGAAACACAACGGGGCTGCCAATTTCATAAGATCGTGATACATTCCCAGGCTGGTCCATGAGGTGCTGGTTGAAATTAGGATCCAAAGGTTTCAGGAGATCCAACTTGGTCCTCAAATTCCGGCCAAGGAAAAGTTGCACCGGCGATTCACCCGTTATTCTGTGTGGAGCCCGTCTATATGACAAGAGGAAACTCATTATTGCTTCATTGGTGGTGTCTCCTCCTAGAATGGCTGCTTTGAGTGAATTTTTGAAGGTTTGCACTCCTCTTTCAGCTAAACCATTGGTCGAGGGATGGTAGGGGGCGGTTAATTGATGTCAAATTCCTAGCTATTTACAAAAATCACTGAAATCCGAGCTCGTAAACTGGGGTCCACTATCTGATACCAAAAGTAAAGGAAGTCCAAAAGTGGTGAAAAAAGATTTTAAGAATTTTATCGTTCTAACAGATGTAATCGACTTGGTCGGATATAGTTCAATCCAACGGCTGTAGGCATCGACCACAATTAAAAAGTACATCCCTTTAAAAGGTCCAATATAATCAATATGCAATCTTTCCATTGGAGCCGAAGCATATTGCCACTTGTGGAAAGGCATTTTTGACGCAATTTTCTTGGTCGACTGGCAACTAATACATTTTGCCGTCATCTGTTCGATGTTTTGGTCAATATTTGGCCACCAAACGTAGCTTCGTGCTAAGGCTTTTGCCTTCGTAGTTCCAATATGCCCCTCGTGCAATTCCTCCAGAATCGTAGAGCTCGGTGCAGGCCACTCTGTGGCCCCAGAATAAACATCCATGAGCTATGGAAAATTCCTGTATGTTATGACCCCATATCCGATTAGGAGAGCTTTTTGAGCCATTTTGGAGGGACTCTACGAGCTGGAAAGCTTCTGTTTCTCACTCCAATTCTCGTTTTATCTCCTTGGCGCTCAGTGGGAGTGTTTGTACTTGATTTATAAGGAAAATTTCTACATCACAAGTGTCATCATCCTAGGCCTTTCTTTTTAAAGGGAAGCGTGAAAGGACATCGGCGTTCCCATGGTCTCCACTTTTTCGGTATTCTACTTGGTATTGAAAAGCTTGCAAGAATATTTCATATCTTTGCAGTCTCAATGCGGAAACGACAGGCAGGCTTTTAGATGGGTTGAATATCGATATTAGAGGTCGGTGATCTGTAACTAAAATGAAGTCATGACCATATAAATAGTGAAAGAATTTCTTAACCCCATAAATAATAGAACCTGCTTCCTTGTCGATTTGGCTCCAATTTTGTTCTGCCTTACTTAGAGTTCGGCTAGCAAATGCTATAGGTAGCTCTGTGCCATCCTGTAATCGGTGTGACAAGACTGCCCCATAACCATATGGACTTGCATCAGTGGCCAGGACCAGTTGCTTAGTTGAATCATAGTGTATTAGCACTTCATCTGATGAGATGCAATTTTTGATTTTGTTGAAAGCCTCCAAACATGATTCATCGAAATTGAATTTAACCCCTTTTTTTAACAAATTGTACAATGGGTAGGCCATCGAACTTAATTTTGGAAGGAATTTGCCATAAAAATTTACAGAGCCCAAAAATGATTTTACTTCTCCCACATTTTTGGGTTGTTCAATCTTGGTGATGGCCTTAATTTTGTCTGGACACTTTTTTAGCCCCTCCCTTGTTATTACAAAACCGCAATATTTGATGTTGGGTTGCATGAATTCACATTGGATTTGTTTACTCGGATATTGAATTTTGATAACTGTCCTAGAAGAGCATTTAAGGTATTCAAGTGCTCATTTTCGTTGTTCGTAGCTATTAGGATGTCATCATAAAAAATTTTAATACCCTTCACCGGCTCCAATACCTTTTCGAGGGTTTTTTGCCACACTCTTGGAGAAATGGATACGCCAAAAGGAAGCCGATTATATGCATACAGCCCCTTGGTAGTATTAATTGTGAAAATATGCCGGTCCCTTTCATCAATTTCCAAGTGATTGAAAGCTTTGGCTGATATCAACTTTCGAAAAATACCTGAATCCGTGCAGATTAGCCATAATATCTTCAATATTTGGAATGGGATGATCAAAACTCGCTAATTGAGGATTTACAGTTACTTTTAAATCGCCACATAGACGAATGGAACCATCACCTTTCAGAATTGGCACAATCGGTGTTGCAAAATCTGAACTAGCTACTTTGGTCACGATTCCTTCTAGTTCCAAACGGTCTATCTCGGCAGCCACAAGGGAATAGGGCGCGCCTTTTTGAAGATAGGCTTGGCATCTGGTTTTAAAGGAATTCGAGCTGTAATTCCCTTAATTTTCCCAACCCCCGGTTGGAAAGTGTCACCGTACCTGGCTAAAATTTGACTTAGTTTGTCGTGCACAAGCTTTGAATCCGTTACAGAATTTATGTCAGCCATGAGATCTGTGAAATGAATTTGGAGAGTTTTGCACCAATCCAATCCCATAATATTACCGTAATTTCCCTCCACTACGCACAGCTTGAGAGGGAATCTTCCATCCACCTGCACGTTGATGAAACCGAGAATTTTCAGGGGATCCTTAGTATATGACCTAAGTTTTAAATCTGGGCTTTGTAGACTTCTGTTAGGTAGTTGCTTTGAAAATGAAGTAAAGTTAATTATTGAAACCGGTGACCCTGTATCCACCTGAAAATGCATCATGACTCCGTCAACTAGTTTGGCAACAAAAATTTTGTCCTGCTTAGCGCTGGATTTTACATTCAAAATATCTTTAAAAATTCCAGAAACCCTATTAAAATCGTTTTCTGAGTCCTCTTCGGAATCCGTGGTATTTTCTAATACATTATTCAACCTTTTTCCGCGAGATTTAAAGTTCTTTTCCTTACCACCCTCCTTGTTACAAGCCAGCTTTATGTGTCCCTTCTGTTGGCATTTGTCACATATTGCCTCTTTGTAGCGACAAAATGTTTCTTGATGATTGGTATAAGAGCAGTGTTTACAAGGAGGAAAAAATCGAGAGTTAAGAGTCGTGTCAATGTTTTTGGTCTTTGGGGTTGTTGATTCCCGCAATTTTGTAAAATTGATTGCGAATTCCTTGGTTGAAACGAACGTCAGGTAATTCCAAAATTCTTAGCTTTAACTCATGGAGGCTCAAACCATGTACAAACTGCGTACACAACGCGTCTTCATACCAATCATTCGGAAACTTACAGTACCGAGCGCATTTTTTAAGCTCTGCTGCAAATTCTTGAGGGCCTTCCCCTTCTAACTGCATCCTATTTTGGAAACGGACCCTCTCCGCAAGGGGGTTTGGCTCCGGAGCGAAAAAATTGAAGAGGATTTTTGTTAATTCATCAAATGTTTTATTTTCGGGTTCGAGAGGCTCACATAAGTCCAAGAGTCTTTCGTACGCAGGCTCACCAATCGCATCTAACAAATACTTTCTTAGTTTCCGAAACATTGTGCAATTTCATTTTGTTAGAAAATATTTTTAAATACACCATCCAGTTCGACACCATGGGATGAAATGGTGCAATCGTTAGCTTAGGCAAATCTGCATGAATTGTACTTATATTTACCTTTTGTGAACTTGCAGCTCCTCCAACTGCCTCATCCTCCCAGCCAGGGTCCGAATTCTCATCCAAAGACCGGTTTTCATCATCTTCTTTCTTCCTGCGAGATCGCGTTTTCTTAGGCATTTTGAGTTCGAATTATCCCGTCGCCAGTAAAG
This sequence comes from Adelphocoris suturalis, assembly GCA_030762985.1. Taxonomy (NCBI): domain Eukaryota; kingdom Metazoa; phylum Arthropoda; class Insecta; order Hemiptera; family Miridae; genus Adelphocoris; species Adelphocoris suturalis. The sequence continues at coordinate 63,240,480 of CM061043.1, forward strand.
TAGATTCTATATACTTCATTTATATATAAATAAAACACTAAATTACACACAAGGTACTATATTGAACTTCGTACAAAAACGAATAAATTGAAATTGAATACATGATGATAACGGCGCAACCATGCCAACGAAATCAACAACTGATCAGTTGATTATTCGACTAGAGGCTGCTACAACCATTGCATCCAAAAATCGAGAGAAATTGAATGAAGTTAAAGGAAAAATAAAAATGGAGTTCGAAACCAAACACATGGGAAAAATACATCATTGCCTTGGAATATAATTTGATTACGAGAAGCATGGAGAAATGCATCTATCACAGAAGAGGTATTTGATGGAGATTCTTACGCGCTATGGGATGCAAGATTGTAAACCTATATCAACTCCCATGGAATTCAATAGCAAGTTTGAATACATAGTACCCAGTCCAGAAGAAATGGCTAAAATACCTTATAGGTCATTGATGGGCTCACTCCTATACTTGTCCATAGGAACACTCCCAGATATTGCTTTTGCCGTCAATTACTTAAGCCACTTTAACGACAAATATGCAGAGGCGCATTGGAAAGTGGCTAGGCGTGTACTCAGGTACCTGAAAGGAACTGCCGATATGAAACTAACTTACCAAAAAACCGAACAGAACTTGACTGGCTACGCAGATGCTGACTGGGGAAACTGTCCTATTGACCGAAGGTCTTTTAGTGGTATGGCCTTTGTGATGTCTGGAGGTGCTATAACGTGGGAATCACGTAAGCAGAGAACTGTATCAACTTCCAGTACAGAGGCCGAGTATTTATGTTTAACAGAAGGGATAAAAGAAGCTCTTTATTTGAGAAGACTCCTCGAAAATCTTGGATATCCAATTGAGGGGGCGTTGACGATCAATAATGACAACCAAAGCGCTTTGAAACTAGTCAAGGACCCTGTTTATCATAACCGAAATAAACATATCGAGATACGTCAGGCTTTCATCCGGGAGGCGGTTAACAAGAAACTTGTAAATGTAGAATACCTACATGCCGACTGAAGATATGCCCGCCGATATACTCACAAAATCCACCCCTCGGGAAAAACTCGAGAAATGTTCACGGGCTCTGGGACTTGAGATGTCGATTTGAGGGGGCGTGTGAAGATGTACAAATTGACTCCAGTCCCAATGTTCGTTACGAAATTTATTTTCCCTGAATAATTTGTTTATTAGTAGTCGTTGACTACCATATGTGTTCAATAAAAGCATTCTTTTCTACACTAGACGTTCAACAGCACGTCCAACCCTCCACCACCAGTGCCATCTAGATCCAATTCTTCTTCATATTCGACCTCCGTAACATCATTTTAGGCGTAAATCTGATCTGTTTGTCCAACTAATCTGTATTTTGCTAAATGGATTGATTTAGGATATTTTTTATTTTTGAGATGCGAGCTTGCGAGCATCCAGACCACCAAACTATAAAAATCAGTCGTATCTATTACGTAGGCCTGTTTCATTATACGGAGGCTGATTATTACACGGAGGCCGATTGTGGTTTATCAGGAGGCCGGCTTATTATACGGAGGCTGGTGGTGGGGGGTATTACAGTGCTCTTGAACGCCAAGTCTTTTCTACAAGCGAAACCAGAAATACTTTTGTTCTATTGAAATAAATGTTGAATAATATATACAAAGACAGTATAGTCGGAAAACAGAACTCTGCAAGAATTTTCCCCTATAATTTCAACGGTATCGGAATTCGGCGCTAGGGTGTAGGCGCTTCTTCACGCTATAGCCTATTTCCGGGTAGCTATCTACTTTTCTGAAAATAAAATTATTGATATAATGAAATGTTTTGGTGTACCTTTAAAAGGACAGATAAAGCGAGAGAACAAATCACTTTATCTAATGTTCGTTATCTTTAAGACAGTGTTGAAGAAATATCAGCTGAGCCGTTGCATCTTAAAAATTTCTACCGCGTTCATCTTGGCAGGACAAGGAAAAAATAAGCTTGGTAAAAAAATTAAATTTATTACTGTGCGCTTCAACTGTTCAGTATTTTAAAACCCGGTTTTAATATTCGTTTTACGATCCCCATCCAAAAGAATACTTGAGTAGCACTTATTCAAAACAAAACAATATATATATATATATATATATATATATATATATATATATATATATATATATATATATATATATATATATATATATATATATACATATTTATCGCTTTGAAATATCTGTATAGCTTTGAAATATCTGTACCAAATATTTTTCATTCATTTTGATACTACAGAATTTGAAATATTATTGGAAATAAAGAAGAAGAAACGTTTGTGCACGCGCAAACGAGTATCTACACAGAATGCTGATACATCAGTACATGGGTATGTCTTCACTGAATAAGAGAGAATTTAGCTCTCTTAGCTGATTAGGAAAGAGCCCATCATTCTCTGTTCCAGGGAGTCTCCCTATCAAATCTCAAGTTCCTTGGACGACAGGGGAGAATTTAGCTCACTCAGCTGATTAGGAAAGAACCAATAGTTTCCATAAGCTATCAGTGTCCCAGAGAGTATCCCAATCAAATTTCAACTCCCTAGGGGTAACGGGAGAGAAAATTTTTATTGATATTTTACATCCGAATAAAAGTATTTTCCTTGTATAATCCGGGACTAATCCTATACCACTATAAGTGGTATATATAAGCGGTATAATATAAGTGGTATAATATATAAGTGGTATAATCCTACACCACTTGCAGTGTCTTTTAGTAAAACTATAAAGTTAGTCTTGCTAACTGTAAGGACATTACTCTATTAGTTATAATAGGAGTTTAGTTGTCACTAGGCAACAGTCGTTGTGAGATTTTGTATTCCAAAAAATGAGGTCGGTTTTGTGACTATGAATAAACGAGTTCTAGTGTTTCAATAAAGATCGAGTATATTTATTACATTGGCGCTGCGGACATGCCAAATAAACGTAATTCCAGAAGAAGGAAGCAAGAAGAGGAAAAGGATGCTGAGTTGGAAGAGGCACTTCCAGAGGAGTCGGAAGAAGAACTTGATGAACACACTACGCAAACAAAGGTACCATTATGTATTCGAAATTTCAAATTTCCAAATTTTGACGAGGAGATTGAAGAGTGGCCTTATTATTTGAGTCGATTTGAAATAGAATTAGATAGGCGGACCATGGGGCAGAAAATTTCAAAAGATTCCATTGCACTAGTTTTTCTATCGTCTGTGGGACCTGCTCCATTTAAAATTCTAGTTGATCATTTTCGCCCCATGGATGTTCGGAAAATTCCCTACAAGGACCTAAAATTCGTTTTAAATACATATTACGTAAGGTCTACGTGCATTTTTGCAGAGCGACGAGCGTTCGCCTTGAGATTTCGTCAAGAGGGTGAGGCCATTCCGAAGTATTTGAATTCCCTTCGTACTTTGGCAGGTACTTGTGAGTTCGGTGAAACTCTCGAAGAGCGCTTAAGGGATCAGCTTGTTATTGGGATCGGTAATACAAGGTGGCAAGAAGAATTAATACGGGAACATCCTTCAAATCAATCAACTTTCACGGAGGTATATTCCTCTGCATTGGCGTTGGAAAGGGGTTCAGTACAAAGTAAGGTACTTACGGACCTCTCTCGATCAGGAACATCTTATGGAGTTAATCAAAGCACTCAAAAATTGCCACCTCGACGAAGGAGAGATTTCAACACAAGGCAACCACGTGAAATCGATCGGTCAAAGGAATGTATTAAATGTGGTTTTTTTAAACACGACAAGGAGTTCAAATGCCCTGCATTAGGCCAAACTTGCAGTGCATGTGGAAACCTTGATCACTTTGCGCGAGTGTGTGTGAAAAGCAATCGTGCAGTGATAAAGGGACAACAAAAACATTCAGGTCATCAAACGAGGAGGATAAATCACACAAGAAATAGTTTAGATTGTGAATCATTGTCCAGCGTGAGCACAGTTAACCGGTTAACAAACAATGGAACGAAAATAATGCTGCCAGTATCTCTAAATGGAAAAAAAATAGAAATGCTGTACGACCCGGGTGCTGCAAAATCCGTGATTGGGAAGAAATTGTGGCGTGAAATTGGGAGCCCTCCTTTGAGTGAAACAAAGAATCTAGTCTATACTGGAATCAATGTGAATACTCTTGGTCAGTGTTTTCTGTCAGTGCGTGCTTTTGAAAAAACTAAAACATTAGAAGCAATAGTGGTACATGCTGATGACATTCCGTTGTTTGGATTGGATTGGGCTCTAAAGTTCAATGTGCCTATGCCAGATGGGGCTCGACTTTGTGCAGTGACGAGTGGAAATCAGCATGATCAGCTAGAAGCTGGACAAATGAAATTGGGAAAGTTACTAGAAGAGTTCGCAACGGTATTTGATGGTTCAGGCACAATATTGGGATACAAAGCAAAAATCCACATTAAAGATGGGGCAATACCGAAAATATTTAAACCAAGGTCAGTTCCATTTGCGATGCAAAGTCGGGTTGAAGAAGAATTGCAACGACTAGTCGAAGGAAACATTTTGGAGCCTGTAAACACAACGGCTGAACCACTAACATGGGCTTCTCCCATTGTGATTGCGATGAAATCGAATGGAGCAATTAGGATTTGTGGGGACTTTAAGGTTACGATCAATCCTCATATATTGACAGACATGCACCGATTACCCACATTTGAAGAGATTACTGCAAAACTGAGTAAAGGACAATTTTTTTCCGTTGTAGACCTTAAAGATGCCTACTTGCAATTAGAAGTTGAAGAGGAGTCTCAACATTTCTTGGTAATTTCGACACATAAAGGTTTTTATAAATATAAAAGACTACCTTTCGGTGTCAGTTTTGCCCCAAATTTATTCCAAAAGATAATGGATACTATATTGGCAGGGATTCCAAACGTTGCATGTTTTCTAGACGATATTTTGATAAGCGGAAGTACAGTGGAAGAACATCTGGTTGCTGTGAGAGAGGTGTTGTCTCGCCTTGCAGCCTCGGGGATTCAGACTCAAAAGTCAAAGTGCAAATGGTTACAAGAGAGTGTGAAATATCTAGGACACTTATTAGATGCAGACGGAATTCACCCTTTACCGGATCATTTGGAGGCTATTCGTCAAATGCCCGCTCCTTCAAATCCACAGGAGCTTAGATTATTCCTAGGTTCGATTAATTATTACGGCCGATTTATGAAGGACTTACAATCTATCTGTGCCCCACTTCATAAGTTAACTAAAAAAGGGATCGATTGTAATTGGTTGGAAGAATGTCAGAAAATTTTTGAAAAACTTAGAACATTAGTTTCTTCAGAGAGTACTCTTGTTCATTATTCGTTGGATTTGCCAGTAATTATCTCAGCAGATGCAAGTACAAAAGGAGTGGGAGCAGTTATGTTACACAAGATGGCAGATGGCGAGGAAAAACCTGTAGCATTTGCATCAAGGGTTTTAAAGGCAGCGGAAGAGAGGTACTCAGCTATTGACAAGGAGGCTTTGGCTTTGATATTCGCCCTCAAGAAATTTGATCAATATATTAGAGGCAGACAGTTTACTTTGAGGACGGATCATAAGCCTTTAACTCAGATTCTGAGTGAGGAAAAAGAAATCCCAAAGATGGCTGCCAACCGCCTTACAAGATGGGCTCTAATATTGCGTAGCTATGACTACGTTATTCAGTATACTTGTGGGAAAGATAACGTGTTAGCCGATGCACTTTCAAGGCTTCCTTTGAAGGAAATTTTACCAAGCCGTTCAGAAAAGATGGGAAAAGTGAGGGCAGCACATCTTTTGCATTTGCGATTGCAAGACATGCCAGTCACTTCATCAGCCCTTCGGAAATCACTCAGATCAGATAAGATGCTACAGAAAGTGATCAGTTATCTGGAGAGGGGATGGCCCGAAAAGAAAAGCTTAGAAGCAGAAATGTTTCCTTATTTTGAAAAACGATTAGAGTTATCATTTGAAGAGAATATTTTGATGTGGAACGGAAGAATAGTGGTGCCAAAGGATCTTAGATTGAATGTTCTACAGATGCTTCATAGAGGCCATCCTGGGATCCGTGCCATGAAAGATATAGCTCGTTTCCACGTATGGTGGCCAATGATTGATAGAGATGTAGAACACCATTCTAAACTATGCAGGCCCTGCCAAGAATCAAGACCCAAACCAGAAGACTTGCCAGTATACACGTGGAACATCCCTACCCAGCCATGGAGTAGACTTCATATTGACTACGCTGGCCCATTTGAAGGATCTTATTGGTTATTGGTAGTGGATGCGAACTCGAAATGGATTGAGGTTATTCAAATGCGATCATCAACGGCAGCAGCAACGATTGAGGCTCTTCAAGATATTTTTGTACAGCATGGCCTGCCTGTCTCCATTGTGACGGATAATGGACCACAGTTCACATCTTATGAGTTTAAAGATTTTTGTAAGGCCAATAGTATCACCCACATTAAGGTATCCCCTTATCATCCCAGATCTAACGGATTGGCAGAGCGAGCTGTTCGCACCTTCAAGACCCGGATCACAGCAGCCAAGGACAGGAATGGCAAACTTAAGGATAAAGTTCGGGAGTTTTTGTTTTCTTACAGAAACACACCTCATGCAACTACTGGGCGTACTCCTGCAGAAATGCTGATGGGGCGTAGACTCCGTTCATCTTTTGACCTTATGAAGCCCAGTATATCAGCTAACGTAGAACGTGCCTTAACTAAGCAGAAAATGTATAGGGATACCCATACTCGTTACAATAAGACGGGTGTGCAATAAGACGTCGAAGGGATACACCCCTGGAAAGATCGTAACAAGAACAGGAGATGTATCTTATGAAGTAATGGTGGAAGGAAGATTAGAAAAGAAGCATGCAGACCAATTGAAGAGAAAAGAAAAAGAAAGGGAAGAGAAGATGTAAGGACATTACTCTATTAGTTATAATAGGAGTTTAGTTGTCACTAGGCAACAGTCGTTGTGAGATTTTGTATTCCAAAAAATGAGGTCGGTTTTGTGACTATGAATAAACGAGTTCTAGTGTTTCAATAAAGATCGAGTATATTTATTACACTAACTTCCTTTCAAGGTTAATTAGAACTCCCGTTACATTCTTGGAGCAAAATCACATTTACTTCATCGAATAAACCATACAACTGTTGCCTTAAACTTGTGTACCTACTATTTTCTCCTTACTCCTTAATATTTGAGTAATATAGAAATCTTGGTGCTTTTCTGTAGCACAACAAGTTGTTCCTTGTCACATGTCCCAGAGAGTCACGCAATCAAATTTCAACTTCCTAGGGTGAACGGGACAGAATTAAATTCACCCAATTGATCGGGACTTTGTCTCAGCGGCTCCGAACCCCTAAAAGACACAGCCAGTTCAAATGTAGCCTATGTTTCAAATTTCATCAAAATTGGCTGAGGGAAACTGGTAGAAGTGGGTGGGTAAAAAAACTAGTTGAGACGAGAAATGAAAGAAGAAAGTCCGAAAACATGCATTTTTACGGCTCATTTTAGCTTGATGAATCGATCTACCATAACATATTTGGCATCAGGCGACTCAGGGAGCATGCCTGTCCCAAGGTATGCAATGAAAATTAAGTTTAAGTCGACAGGGTGAGGCCGGGAGGGGGCCTAAGTTGGCTCGATACAGAGAATTTGTTACTAATTCGGTGCATCTCGTTGCAATGTTTATTGGAAACTTGGCATTGCGAGAATAGCCTCACGCTTCACGCTGGATGAAGTTTTATTTTCCTACTAAAATGATAAAAATAATAGGTATGTAATGAAAATTATTATTTAAACTAAGAGTGTAATACTGAAATATAAGGAACTTTGTTACACGTTTTTTTTAGTAAATTAAGCTTGGTTTCATTTTAAAAAAGCAACCCTTTGAATTTTAGTTTTAATGATTTATTGTGAATTTATTTTATTTTAGATTTAATGATTATGTTTATTTTTAGCAGTCTTTTTTCGATTAAATGGGTTCATTATCTTATCGAACGGTCTTTGAAATTGTGAAGAACTTCGCGGTCCGATTCCAGTGTTAGACGGCTCATTCGAATCAGCTTGGCCCCAAGTTAGTTGCAAAAGTGTCGCCGTTCGTCTCTATACCCGCCTTGATCGTGTTCTAGGCGGTCCTTATCAACGAGAGTTGTTTATTAGGCTGGGGCGGTATTAACAGTTGCCATCAATTCACGGTAAGTAAGAAACGTAGTGTAGTTACTAATATCTAGGAGAGTTATTTCTGAACGAAGAAATTGAAACTGAAGAACTTAGCGGACTTTATATATAATTCCGAACGGTCTTTATAAGTAATTCCGAATCAGCACCGCCCCAGGTGTAGGTAAGTAAGAAACGTAGTGATGGGGTCTTTTCTTATCAGCTGAGTGAGCTAAATTCTTTCCTGTTCACTGCAGGAAGTTGAAATTTGATATGGAGACTCTCTGGGACATTAAGAGACGTGTGAAGTGATGGGGTATTTTCTGATCAGCTGAGTGAGCTAAACTCTTTCCTGTTCACTGTAGGAAGTTGAAATTTGATAACTCTCTGGAACATTAAGAGACGATTGAAGTGATGGGGTATTTTCTGATCAGCTGAGTGAGCTAAATTCTTTCCTGTTCACTGCAGGAAGTTGAAATTTGATATGGAGACTCTCTGGGACATTAAGAGACGAGTGAAGTGCTGGGGTCTTTTCTGATCAGCTGAGTGAGCTAAATCCTTTCCTGTTCACTGTAGGAAGTTGAAATTTAATAGGGAGACTCTCTGTTTATTAGGCTGTGGCAGTAGCAACAGTTGCCACGGTAAGTAAGGAACGTAGTGTAGTTACTGACATCTAGGAGAGTTATTTCTGAACGATCTTTGAAATTGTGATGAACTTTGCGAGCCGATTTTAGTGTTAGACTGCTCTTTCGAATCAGCACGGCCCCAAGTTTGTTGCAAAAGTGTCGCCGTTCGTCTGTATACCCGCCTTGATCGTGCTCTAGGCGGTCCTTATCAACGAGAGTTGTTTATTAGGCTGGGGCGGTATTAACAGTTGCCATCAATTCACGGTAAGTAAGAAACGTAGTGTAGTTACTAATATCTAGGAGAGTTATTTCTGAACGAAGAAATTGAAACTGAAGAACTTAGCGGACTTTATATATAATTCCGAACGGTCTTTATAAGTAATTCCGAATCAGCACCGCCCCAGGTGTAGGTAAGTAAGAAACGTAGTGATGGGGTCTTTTCTTATCAGCTGAGTGAGCTAAATTCTTTCCTGTTCACTGTAGGAAGTTGAAATTTGATAGGTAGACTCTCTTGGGGACATTAAGAGACGTGTGAAGTGATGGGGTATTTTCTGATCAGCTGAGTGAGCTAAACTCTTTCCTGTTCACTGTAGGAAGTTGAAATTTGATAACTCTCTGGAACATTAAGAGACGATTGAAGTGATGGGGTCTTTTCAGATCAGCTGAGTGAGCTAAATTCTTTCCTGTTCACTGCAGGAAGTTGAAATTTGATATGGAGACTCTCTGGGACATTAAGAGACGAGTGAAGTGCTGGGGTCTTTTCTGATCAGCTGAGTGAGCTAAATCCTTTCCTGTTCACTGTAGGAAGTTGAAATTTAATAGGGAGACTCTCTGTTTATTAGGCTGTGGCAGTAGCAACAGTTGCCACGGTAAGTAAGGAACGTAGTGTAGTTACTGACATCTAGGAGAGTTATTTCTGAACGATCTTTGAAATTGTGATGAACTTTGCGAGCCGATTTTAGTGTTAGACTGCTCTTTCGAATCAGCACGGCCCCAAGTTTGTTGCAAAAGTGTCGCCGTTCGTCTGTATACCCGCCTTGATCGTGCTCTAGGCGGTCCTTATCAACGAGAGTTGTTTATTAGGCTGGGGCGGTATTAACAGTTGCCATCAATTCACGGTAAGTAAGAAACGTAGTGTAGTTACTAATATCTAGGAGAGTTATTTCTGAACGAAGAAATTGAAACTGAAGAACTTAGCGGACTTTATATATAATTCCGAACGGTCTTTATAAGTAATTCCGAATCAGCACCGCCCCAGGTGTAGGTAAGTAAGAAACGTAGTGATGGGGTCTTTTCCTATCAGCTGAGTGAGCTAAATTCTTTCCTGTTCACTGTAGGAAGTTGAAATTTGATAGGTAGACTCTCTGGGACATTAAGAGACGTGTGAAGTGATGGGGTATTTTCTGATCAGCTGAGTGAGCTAAACTCTTTCCTGTTCACTGTAGGAAGTTGAAATTTGATAACTCTCTGGAACATTAAGAGACGATTGAAGTGATGGGGTCTTTTCAGATCAGCTGAGTGAGCTAAATTCTTTCCTGTTCACTGCAGGAAGTTGAAATTTGATATGGAGACTCTCTGGGACATTAAGAGACGAGTGAAGTGCTGGGGTCTTTTCTGATCAGCTGAGTGAGCTAAATCCTTTCCTGTTCACTGTAGGAAGTTGAAATTTAATAGGGAGACTCTCTGTTTATTAGGCTGTGGCAGTAGCAACAGTTGCCACGGTAAGTAAGGAACGTAGTGTAGTTACTGACATCTAGGAGAGTTATTTCTGAACGATCTTTGAAATTGTGATGAACTTTGCGAGCCGATTTTAGTGTTAGACTGCTCTTTCGAATCAGCACGGCCCCAAGTTTGTTGCAAAAGTGTCGCCGTTCGTCTGTATACCCGCCTTGATCGTGCTCTAGGCGGTCCTTATCAACGAGAGTTGTTTATTAGGCTGGGGCGGTATTAACAGTTGCCATCAATTCACGGTAAGTAAGAAACGTAGTGTAGTTACTAATATCTAGGAGAGTTATTTCTGAACGAAGAAATTGAAACTGAAGAACTTAGCGGACTTTATATATAATTCCGAACGGTCTTTATAAGTAATTCCGAATCAGCACCGCCCCAGGTGTAGGTAAGTAAGAAACGTAGTGATGGGGTCTTTTCTTATCAGCTGAGTGAGCTAAATTCTTTCCTGTTCACTGTAGGAAGTTGAAATTTGATAGGTAGACTCTCTTGGGACATTAAGAGACGTGTGAAGTGATGGGGTATTTTCTGATCAGCTGAGTGAGCTAAACTCTTTCCTGTTCACTGTAGGAAGTTGAAATTTGATAACTCTCTGGAACATTAAGAGACGATTGAAGTGATGGGGTCTTTTCAGATCAGCTGAGTGAGCTAAATTCTTTCCTGTTCACTGCAGGAAGTTGAAATTTGATATGGAGACTCTCTGGGACATTAAGAGACGAGTGAAGTGCTGGGGTCTTTTCTGATCAGCTGAGTGAGCTAAATCCTTTCCTGTTCACTGTAGGAAGTTGAAATTTAATAGGGAGACTCTCTGTTTATTAGGCTGTGGCAGTAGCAACAGTTGCCACGGTAAGTAAGGAACGTAGTGTAGTTACTGACATCTAGGAGAGTTATTTCTGAACGATCTTTGAAATTGTGATGAACTTTGCGAGCCGATTTTAGTGTTAGACTGCTCTTTCGAATCAGCACGGCCCCAAGTTTGTTGCAAAAGTGTCGCCGTTCGTCTGTATACCCGCCTTGATCGTGCTCTAGGCGGTGCTTATCAACGAGAGTTGTTTATTAGGCTGGGGCTGTATTAACAGTTGCCATCAATTCACGGTAAGTAAGAAACGTAGTGTAGTTACTAACATCTAGGAGAGTTATTTCTGAACGAAGAAATTGAAACTGAAGAACTTAGCGGACTTTATACATAATTCCGAACGGTCTTTATAAGTAATTCCGAATCAGCACCGCCCCAGGTGTAGGTAAGTAAGAAACGTAGTGATGGGGTCTTTTCTTATCAGCTGAGTGAGCTAAATTCTTTCCTGTTCACTGTAGGAAGTTGAAATTTGATAGGTAGACTCTCTGGGACATTAAGAGACGTGTGAAGTGATGGGGTATTTTCTGATCAGCTGAGTGAGCTAAACTCTTTCCTGTTCACTGTAGGAAGTTGAAATTTGATAACTCTCTGGAACATTAAGAGACGATTGAAGTGATGGGGTCTTTTCAGATCAGCTGAGTGAGCTAAATTCTTTCCTGTTCACTGCAGGAAGTTGAAATTTGATATGGAGACTCTCTGGGACATTAAGAGACGAGTGAAGTGCTGGGGTCTTTTCTGATCAGCTGAGTGAGCTAAATCCTTTCCTGTTCACTGTAGGAAGTTGAAATTTAATAGGGAGACTCTCTGTTTATTAGGCTGTGGCAGTAGCAACAGTTGCCACGGTAAGTAAGGAACGTAGTGTAGTTACTGACATCTAGGAGAGTTATTTCTGAACGATCTTTGAAATTGTGATGAACTTTGCGAGCCGATTTTAGTGTTAGACTGCTCTTTCGAATCAGCACGGCCCCAAGTTTGTTGCAAAAGTGTCGCCGTTCGTCTGTATACCCGCCTTGATCGTGCTCTAGGCGGTCCTTATCAACGAGAGTTGTTTATTAGGCTGTGGCGGTAACAACAGTTGCCATCAATTCACGGTAAGTAAGAAACTTAGTGTAGTTACTAACATCTAGGAGAGTTATTTCTGAACGAAGAACGCCGCAAATAGGTAGAACTTATTTTGTTATTATAATGTGCTGAGTTCCTGTTAGGTACTACTGTTATACGAACTAGATTAGGGCTTTCCAAGCCCTAACAGGCCTCTAGTTTATAATAATAATAAACCAGTATAGCCAAGAGCATTCAGAGGAGATTTTGGAGTTCGACTTATTTTATCTAACTCTTTTATCTAAGTTGAAAATGAGTTGTAAGTGAAAAGAATGGCAATGATAAACAGGGATTGCTGGGAGTTGTCAATCAAGCAACAAGGTAACTCAATATCTGTTCACCGGTAGGTAGGTACTTGTCCCGAAATAAAATTATTGTCATTTTGAAATATACCTGTAAAGCATTGAATGGATAGATAAGAAAAAGACAAAATCCCCATATCCTTTGTTCGTTATCTTCAAGACTATTTTGTCCAATTATCAACTTCACCGCCTCAACTATAAAATTTTATACAGCGTTCTTTCCGGCAGGACAAGGAGAAGATATGTATGTGAAAATATCCAATTTACGATCTGTTCTGTGAATTTTGAGATTTCAGTCCTTGAAATTCTGTTTTTATGAGACGTTTTACGATTGACAACTATTATATAAAATAAGAACATTCTACAAAATATCACCAGTCACTGGACAGCTCCACGTAAGTATCATCTTGCTATCACTCTAGTTGAAAAAATCGTTTTTGAATGCATCATCTAATTTTGCTTCTTTGAAAAAAATTATGCTAAATGCCCTGAAAACTTGATCTTTAAATAACGCATTGCACTTTTAACAAACGGGTATTCTACGCCATGAAACATAGGTAGGTAATGATTTAAGTAGGTAGGTGGTGTACTAAAAGTCTTTTTTGGTGTACTAAAAAGAATTTTTCATAACGATTGATGTATCAGTCTGAGTCTTCCGTCACCTTACACTTCACAAATTAATATTCATTTTCTTGATTCATAAGTGTACATAGATGTCTGTCGTGCCCGACCTTTGTACTTGTGAAATTTTCCAAATAAACAGAACCTAAGGGAAGAGCCAGGGTTATATACCGTCTTCAGTCCATTCAGGCTCAGCCCATAGAAAACTAATATTAACGTACCTATATTAGGCGGACTCAACGTTAAAACTGGAGCGTGGTTAGCAGCGCAGTGCGTCAAGGGCCAAGAACTAAAACGCCGTAAACTGTTCAGCGGGAAATTTGAATTCTATTTCATATTTTTTTCTGTATTTTGTTGAGTAATTTGATTTCTTGAAACATCCAACCTTCTTTATGCTCAATTTAGACGCCTTGGAATTAATGTTGGTTTATTATTTTCAATGATGAACCGACCATTAAGATCGACTAAGAAAAACAATTTTTTAAACCCCCTCCCCCCCCCCCCTCAAAATTTGTTGGTATTACGTTTCAAGATATGTAGAATCCAAAAATGAAATTAAAAAAATCCCTCCATCCGACGTTCATAGCTTCTCTCCAAGACTACTGGAACAAAGTTTATGAAATTTGGCTCAAAAATCAAACATCGGCTGAGGATGTGCCAGTAACATCGGCATCAGTTTTAATCAACCCTATAGGGAGGTAATTAACGGCCAACATATTCAAGAGATTTCGATAACTTTCAAAGTAACAGTGATTACTTTTTGCTAGTCAATGATAAACGCAATCCCAGAGAATCAATTAAAACTAAAGAGTGATTCAAAAAGGTCGCTTTTTTGATTTTGCAGTAAAACAGCTTTATTTTCGAAAATTAGGTTAAAAAACCACATGAATATGTTCACTATAACCTCCGATTTTACGTATGAACAATTATATCAATCAAATGACCCCCCCCCCCCCCCTGCTTTGTTGGCAGGCTCGAACTCTGTCCATGAAGTTCACCATGACCCTCTCACAAACTGCAGGTTCGATATCACCAATAACACGCCGAATTTCTTGTTTCAGTTGGTCAATATTTCTGGGTTTGTTAGCGTAAACTAATGATTTGACGTACCCCCACAGGAAAAAATCAGTGGGGGTTAAATCGCATGACCTGGGAGGCCATCGCTGATCACCGCGAATCGAGAAAGGCGATCCGGGAACCTTTCTCGAAGCAAGTTCATTGTTGCATGAGAACTGTGACAAGTGGCACCATCTTGCTGAAACCACTTATCCGAAATGTCAATCTCATCCAAGGATGGCCATAAAAAATTTCGTATCATATCCCGATATCGGTTTCCATTAACTGTCAAAGCGTGTCCAGCATCATCCTCAAAAAAATAAGGGCAGATGATACGGCCCCTGCCCAAATTCCACACCAAACTGTGACCCGTTCGGGGTGCATTGGACGTTCTTGAATTTGATGAGGGTTTTCGGTTCCCCAGATTCGACAATTTTGTTTATTCACATAACCACTTAATTGAAAATGAGCCTCATCACTAAAGATGATTCTGTTAGCAAACCCCACCTCTTCCTGTTGTTTTCTCAGAACCCAGTCAACGAACTCTCTCCTTTGTCCGTGGTCACCCTGTCGCAGTTCCTGAGTCAACTGGATTTTGTAAGGGTGAAAATAGAGATCACTCACCAAAATTCGCCGAACCGAAGAACATGACATTCTCAACTCTTGAGAACGACGACGAAGAGATGTGGCTGGGCTCACAGTAACACTGTCACGATCCACTGCAATGTTTTGTTCGGACCGACCGGAACGAGGTCGACCAGGGCTTTTAACATTTCCTGTTGAACCTGTGTGCTGGAACTTGTTCATTAACCTACGAACTGTGGATACGTTTGGTGCTTCATTGCGGCCAAGAATAACGCGAAGTCTTCTGACAGTAGCAGCATAACTTTCTCTGTTTTGGTAAAACGTTTTCACAATCAGAACGCGTTGAGCGGCTGTGAATTGCTCCATGGTTACGGACACAGCGTTGATGAAAATGGAAACTTATGTGATAATAATAAATGGGAGTGGTATCAGATAACAAAATGATCGAAAACATTGATACCAACCCAACCATAACGAAATGGTGACAAATTAAAAAAAAGCGCCCTTTTTGAATCACCCTTTATCAGCAACGCTGTTGGTTGAACTGTTCGTTTTCTATGAGGGCTAGAGTCGAAAACTTCGTCGGAAAAACCTTCGGATTTCCTTCCAGGCGCGATATGATGATGCGCTTTTAATGTCGATATCACAGGTGAATCGGTAGCTCTACGTGACGGACCCAGAGCTGAAGGCGGCCGCGACGCTACGGTTCGTATCCCGGCGGCGGCAGTACAAACTTTTTCTTCCTGTTACTTTCAAGTTTTTTTTTCCCCATTCAGCCGCTCTGTTTACAATAAGATTTTTCTTTCTTCATTATTGTGATTATTCTAACTTTTGTTACCTAGAGATGATCAGTGAATCGTAGATGTCTTATTTTATGTTATTAATTTCAACTCGTGGGTACATCGATCGATGTCGATTTATACTATTGATATGTATCTACTATTATACTTATATTTTAGCTCTTGTTACGTTTAAAGAGGCGAATAATAATAATAATTGTTGATTAATCAAATAATATTGATTTCTCCATGTTTTACTTGTCAATGACAAATATATTCCCGAAGAATCGTTTAAAACCGCCGGCAACACTGTACGTTGAACAGCTATTTTCTCTAATCAACCTACTGGAATACATTAATTGTAAATAATGTGCAAGGAAGAAACATAGTTCTAAAACAATATGCATTGTATGTTAAGTCATAATCCCTTCTACTTGATGGGATGATGACTTAATCATAGAACATTTTGTTCCTCAACTTTACTATAAAGAGTAAAATTATGGGTTCCTGGTGCTGTAATGCAGTAAACCCAATGGAAAGCGCGAAGCCCCGAGTTTCGATAGTAAATATACCTACTATCAACGGGGCTTAATAATTACGGCGAGTGTTCTGTGTTGAAGTTCTGTCTAATTCAGAAATAATAAACCTTTGTGTAATAATTTGCAGCGTTTTTCACTTCACCTATTTTACATTTCAGAACTCTCATGATTGTTTTTATTTCAAGTGATTTAAAATGGCATCGATTCAAACTTTTTTTTTTTTTAAATTGAAGACTCGTTTGTTCAATTGAATAAAACCTTAAAATCATTGAACGTATTTGTAATAATGAGTGGTAGATAATACTAAATTATGATTTAAAAAATCAAGAATAAAAATAATTTCAATTTAAATAATGTCCTTCAAATGTCACATTCATAATACTTTTGATAGTTTTCTCTATTAAAAAGTCTGAACAGCCAAGACAAGGTTACACTTAGAATTTTCACAGTTATGATTCTAAAAACATTAAATAATACCGCGAGAAGCGAATTAGCCACCTCTTGAAAGTGGTTTAAAAAGCAAAAAAAAAAAAAAAAAAGGTGGAGAACAGTCAGCACAACAAGAGGCTGAAGTTTCACGAAAATAAATAATGGAATCACACTTCAAAGTTAAAAAAAAATGATAATAATAATTCAGTAACTAGTACAAAATAGTCTGGAATGGTAGATTACGATTTCTGGTCAAAGAACCATTACAAAGTTAATAACGATTAAATGAACAAAATCCGAACAATAAACCGTTCTCTGCATGAAATTAATGTTGAAACAGGCACACAAAATTTTAAGGAAAATTGGGATTGACATGATTTTATATTTTGTTTTATTTATTCAATCAATGGAATAACAGAGCGTTGCAAGTAGTAGATTATTATTTTTCTGTATATGCTTCAATTCCCTGCATAAGAAGTGATAGATGTTTGTAATGTATATCCCTCCTGTTTCTTCGCAAACTTCTCAGGGTCGATGATGACAAGGTCAAAAAACATAAACAAAACAGTTTCCGCTGAATATGGTAGCCCTTGGATTTTTTGCCAGGAAATCAGGCTATCTGGACCACTTTGCGCCGGCTTGTGCGTCATCTCGAGGATGAAAGGTAGAAAGTATGCCGAACACGAGAGGAAAAACGTATCTTAATAGAATAGGACAAGATGAATTTCCGGGAGGAATGTTTTAGGAAATAGACTCTCGTTAGTTCTACGAAAGCAGATAGATAATGCAAGGAATTTGATGAAATTGGAGATAGGTACATATTAATTGAACTTTGAAGGCTTCAAATAATATTTTGTGACTTGGGGACAACTTGATTCTGAATTACATCAGTAAAGTTCTTCAAAATTACATTTCCAACACCGAAAATGACACATTTGTAATGATATAATTGGAAATATCATAAAAACTGGTAAAAGAGATTAAAAACTTGGAATTCTTCCAATAGAAGAAATTCTATAGTGATCAACTACGACCTTTGGAAAGTATGAAAGGGAACTGTGATGTGTCAGAATTTCACAATTTCGACCTCAGATTCGGAATCAGCGCACTTGGAAACCCCCCTAGAAACAATTTCCAGCTCAAAGGACCGTTTAGTTTGGCCAATAAACGAGTGGGAATATCGCGCGTGATGTAGTAGTGCAAGAGAGCTGATAGCCCCCCCCCCCCCCCCCCGCAGGTCTAGGCCGTAACGTCATCGTGCAAATAAATGTCAAGATCAGATAGCCATCATATAGCACCTTTTTGGAAAGCTCTCACTAAGATCTTGCTATTGAGCAAATAAAATATAACCATGAAAATTCATTTATATGCTACTTTTACTCCATTAAAGGGGCTGAGCAATGACGAGACCGATCACACGTAGGTAAAGATTGACTGCCCCCCAAACGCGAGTCTGGATCCGCCCCTGTTTCAACATCATTATAGGGGTCGGTTTTCCATTTCAATTCCATCATCGCAAGCAACCACAACAATATCTATTATTGTGCATCACCAATCAGTTTGTAAATATCATGTTAGTTTTGACAATAAACGCATTGTCGAGCCCCATTCACCCACAGACCGGCTGGAGACCAATGTAAAAGACCGTTTCAACTGCTTCTCCCTCTACCATGAGGTAGTCACACCAACATGGCTATCCAGGGCCTATAAAGAGCGGACCTCCACTTAATTCTTAGCTCGTACGTCGGACTGATCATTTCACAAATCAGCCATTGAATAACTGACTGTACTAGGAGATGGTGATCCATCTATTGGTTTGGCCCAAATTGGATGGAATTATGGAGTTACAAAACACACCCAAACACAGTTAATTTTTAATTTTTTTATTTTTCATCTAAAAAATCGGTTGAAAAAGCCAACTTTTGTTGGGTTTCTAAATACTGTTTCAATAAAAATAAAAAATTGCTGCGAATTATTACACAATGGTTTATTATTTCTGCGTTAGAAAGCCCTTCTACGCAGAACATGGGACAAAAATTATTAAACCCCGAATGTAATGTATACCTAATCAGAACATGGCACATCGTACCTCCCAAAATGGTTAACACCTTCACAGTTCCAAGACCCCGTAATTATACGCTTCACAGTAAATGTTTAAAAAAATGTCGATAGGTAAGGAAAGAGTATAAGTTCGAAGACTCTACTGAACAGTGCGCCCCCACACCTCGTAATTGTTTCCGAGGAGTTCCACAACACCTTGAGTCGATTGGGAAAGAAATCAGCCTCAGAGGTTCCGAAGTTGATCTGAATCCGTCCATACTTTGTAATAAATTGTATTCCAGATCTCCGAAAAAGAGGACATTTCAGGTTTCAGTATCATAAGCCGATGAAAAACCATTGGGGCTCAGCGGCCCCATAGCTGATCAGTGTGCACTGATATTAAATTCTTGATATTACGAAGGAGGTCCATTTCAAATTGCAGATCCTAGGTTGGCATCAATATGCTCGCGTGGATGTGAGCACCGGCAGAAGGAAAATTAATACAATTAATTAAAACATTAACATTTTACTAGTCCCCCTGTTCTCAGTATAACGATAACTATGTAGGTAGGTACCAACCAACTGAAAATAACATAAATGTATAGCTCATCGAAATATTTGTAATAATCATATAATCCTACCTACTGATAATATGTAATCAGCAGGTAAGTTAAAACTTCGAAATCGGTCATTCAGGAAACGGGAAAATAATGTTTGAAATAATTTACGTGAGCGCATGCGCAGAATGGATTAATGAATTTACAAAAATGAAATTGGAAGAGAACAATCTACAGCCTATCCCACACATTCCCAGAAAATGTAATAAAAATCTGATAAAAGCAAGGAAATAATCTTGTTCCTGTTGTTTCACATTCGCGCATGCGCAGGAGCTACTAATGATGCAATAATGTTGAAATTAATATGGAATAATCAAACCATTGTTCCCCAACTATGCACCAAAATTGAGCGAGGTTAGACGCCTGGGGCGTGAAAAAATTATGCTTGAAGTAATTTACGTTTGCGCATGCGCAGGTTGAAGTAATGATTTGAATAGTAGGTATAAAAACAGGACCATTGACAGCATAACCCGCACATTGCCTGAAAATTTCATCAAAATCGGATTAAAGCTGTTGAAATTAGGCTCGTTTAAACAGGAATACCCATTCGCACATGCGCTGAAGCTACTAATGATAGGATTATGCTAAAATTGCTAGAGAATGCTCAAATTAATCTCTTCCACCTATCCTCCAATTTTGAGCGAGATCGAGCGTGAGAAAATGATGCTTGATGGAATTTACGTTTGCGCATGCGCTGAGTCAAGTATTGATTTCGGATCAATGAAACTGATAGAGAACCATCAACACTCTAACCCGCACTTTCCATGAAGATTTCATAAAAATTGGTAGAATATTTTGGAAAGTAAGCTTGTTATAAGGATTTGCGGATACACAACACACACACAGACACATTTCACACACACAAACACACACACACACACTGAAAGCCACGGAATGAAAGTTTTTCAGATTGTTCCAAAACGTGAGATGCGAGAGGACATTTTACCACTGAAAAAAATAGCAACCGTTTGATTTTTTTGGAGACAAAAACTTTTCCATCTCTCAAAAGCGAAAGCAATGATTCCGCTACCTATAGTAGACTTAGGAGCAATTTAAAAGATGAAATTAAGCATCTAGGTACCTACCAATGATCCACGAGTAGGTACTTACACACTGACAATAGTTAATAAAAATAATAATAAATCCACTGGAACTATATCACCAGATATTTCCATTATTGGCATTATATCAGCTGATATTTATAAGGCAATTTATTTGTATTCCGGTCTTACTATGTAGCGATCGTTCTTCGAATTTACAGCTTGACCGGCTAATCAACAGATTCGCTAAAAGCGCGTGATATCTTCTATCTTCTCTACGTACAGCATTTGCGGGTGGTTTCTTCTGGATTAAATTTATCATTGACAAGCAAACAATTATTTCTGTTACCTAAAAAGTTTTCGAGATCTCGATTTTTGAATGTTTAGCTCTTTAATGCAACCGTTTAGGGCTGATAAAAAATGTATGCCTAGCTTTTAGGACCATCTAGATTCCAAATGTGTGTGTGTGTGTGTTTGTGTTTCACAAAAGTTTCATATAGTTTAAACAAGAACAGGTTCGTATAGTTTTAAACAAGAACTTGTGGACAATTTCTTTCTAAACTGCCTTTCCGCAGGACTCACCATGGCCAACGGGCGTATGATCACCAGGGAGCAAAACTGTTCAATGCCCTACCCCATGAGCTCCGCTCTATTTCTAAAATTGAAAAGTTCAGAAAACAACTGAAAAAACATATAATAATGAGGCAATCTGAGACCCATTAGATAATATTAAAACTTTAATATGGTAACTGAATAATTCCTATGTATTCTGATTTACCCGATGTATACCTATTGATTCTAATTTACCTATATTTACTTACAAGATGATTATTGAATAAGGTATTGAATGAGTGTGCTGATTATGTATTACTCCTCTCCACAGCACAAGTCTACGACTTATAGTAGGGAGTAGCATTTCCTGATTTGTGTAACTTTTTTTGTATTGCAATATCTATCTTTCTAAATAAATGCGTTTTTTTTTTCTTCAATAGTATAGTATAGTAGTTTGGTCTTGTATTCTAGGAGAAAAAGCGCGGATGGCGGACAGACGGATCTTTTCATTCGATTTTTGGATTCTATGATCTTGAAACGTAAACCAAAAAATTTCCAGAGGGGGGAGGGGGGGTTTAAAAAATGTTTTCTTATTCGATTACAAAGGTTCGTTATTGAAAATAATAAACCAACACCAGACTTCTGCGCAAATTAATTTTCCAAATCAACAATCAAATTTGAAATTATTCATCTGTATAATTTGTCAAATCGAAAGAAGATACATAGGTACACAGTATGTAAATAAAATCAATAAAATGTTCTTGACACGAAGAATTAGTTCGCTTGAATTCCATCTGAATCAAAGTATTAAATAGGTGTAAGAAGGTATATTGTACTGCTCAGAATGGTCGTTAGTTAGTCGATTAGTGTGGAACTAAATAGGTAATAATAATAACATTTGTCAATGGTAATGACAGGAGATATCATTTGATCCGCAGACGATGTTAACCAAGCAGATTGTACTGGTTCTTGCCTTTCTGGCACTGAGCACGGCCACAAACGATTGTGAAGACTTCGACCTTATCATTGAAAAAGTCAACAATGCCAATACAACGTGGACTGTAAGTTACTGCTCAATCGCAATAAACTATGTTCATTTAGGTATGGTTCCAAGAGTTCTGGTAATTTATTTTGTAATGTCATCGGTATCGGATATATAAATAAAATACGAGCTATGCAAATAATATGCAAGTGGGTAGGTATTCAAAGTTTTAGGGAACAAGAACTCTATCACCTATCCACACACAGATGAGCTCTCAGATATCTATTGAACTTATGCTGGTCCAAGTTCATCACTAAGATACTGAGCTCCATGTGGTAAGACCTTCAGTAGAAATAATTTGCAGGAATAATGCTCTAATTCTGGGATATTGGAGGTTCCCGGGTTATACCAGATGTCAGATGTTAATTCTGACACAAACCGTAAGTAGCGAAGTCTGGTCGGCGGCATTGATTAAATTGTGAGCTGGGAGATGTTGCAACGGGCTTATGGTCCATACGTAAAAACCACCAATGAACGTCCTTCAATTAGCTGGTGGAAGTGTATGGCTAGCAGCTCTTTGATGTATGCGAAGTAACTTCTTCGTTTCTTAACAAGACTTTGGAAAAGAATCCTAGGGGCCTCCAGTTGTCCCTTCATGGTAGTGCAGGATTGTACTAACTGCCCTGTTCAATGTCAAAATTGAAATTTTCAATTAGAATTAGCCACAAAATCGGTTACAGTGCGAAAAATTTTAAATTTTTAAAAATTATTTGATAGTTTACACACACCTGGACACACAAAGCAGGTACCTTGCAATTAAGAAACAATTCGTTAGTACGATAAATGAAAAAGAATACAAATTCTCTAATCTGGTGAGGTTGCATGACTGGATCTCTTTCATTATCACACTAATCTAATACTCAACGTTCTGATTGTTATTTCAGGCGGGACGCAATTTCGGGCCAGAAGTAACCTGTGAACATATGAAAAGATTGCTTGGTCCTCTCCGGCCTAACATGACCCATGAGACAGATCCGTTCCTGAAGTCGAAGACCAACTCAGGAACTCCCTTTCCTCCCATACCGGACGAATTTGACGCAAGAAAAAAATGGCCAAAATGTCCTACAATTTCACACATTCAGGATCAATCCAACCTCCCCACTGGCTGGGTATGAACTATAATAAATTCATTAAACGAATATCAGCTACAGTTTCTCCAAGGATATGTACGCAATATCAAGAATGTGTCTTGTAAATGTCACGCCTTACGAAATCGCATTATTCATTGCTTTAGAATTTCCTAAAGGAGTATCCGGTAAAGATATCGATGTTTTATTCTAAAAACTTGTTCTAAATGATATTCTGCTATCAGAATAGACTTTGAAATGTTATAGCTTATGTCTCGATTCTTCAGCAATAATATTAATAAGATTAAGGACATTTCTCAGCATAATTTTGAGCATACAGTTTTTAATGTTCTAGTTCATCAATAATGAACTTTTTTTTTGCCTTTTTGTCTGCTGAAGAGTATAAATTTTCAAAAAATCGCCCAAAACACCACAATTAAAAGCTATGCACTACTCTCCACAATAAAGAACGACATGTTTTATACATAGATAATTTGAAATTTTATGTCAGCTTAGGTATGGAAATTACCACTATCCATGGCGTTATTGAAAGATTGTGTACTCTATTAGCACGGTGAACCGAATCAATCACATGGTATCCTTGTGAACACAACAATCTCAAGTTTCCCCAAAAGTTATAATTTAGATATTCACAATATATGCTTCTTTCAATAATATTATAAAACTGTGTATAGCTCTGCTGGATAAAGAGAATATTATCTAGGTACGTATTTATTAGAGGTTATGGGCTGGTATTGATGAGAAGAAAGAAGTTCAGTGAAGAAAAAATGAGTGCAAGTTATCGAATAGAACCGTTAAAAAGAGACAATTATGATTCTTGGAGAATGCAAGCTAGGGCTATTCTGAGCAAGAATGGATTGTGGGGGTACGTAAATGGTAGTATTCCTAAGCCTAGCATAATTGTGGGTGATCCAGAAAATCAGGCGAAAATATTGGAATGGGAGGCACAAGATGGTAATGCTATGTCAGATTTGATCCTTGTAATATCTCCTAGTGAACTAAGTCAGATTAAAAGCTGTGAAACTTCCAAACAAATTTGGGACAAGCTTGAAAAAGTCTATAGGAGTTCAGGACCTGCTCGTAAAGCTGCATTACTAAAACGCCTAATTCTATTAAGAATGAAAGAGAACAGTGATGTGAGAAATCATTTGAATACATTTATGGAAACAGTTGATCAATTACGAGAATTATCAATAGTTATCCCTGATGATTTGTTAGTTGTGATGATTCTGTATAGTCTACCTTCAAACTATGAAACATTTCGCGTAGCAATTGAAACGCGTGATACATTGCCATCAACTGAAGAAATTAGGGTAAAAATATTGGAAGAAGAACAAGCTCGAGGATCTAGCTCATCAAAATTTGAGCAAGAAGGAGCACTTTACTCAAATTACAAATTTGGTAACAAACATTTTAAAGAAAAGCAAAAATCACATGAAAAGGAACGATCTGGTAAAAATTCAAATTCAGAATTCAAATTTAAATGTCACAAATGCAAAGAAATTGGTCATAAGATACGAGATTGCCCAAAATTTAAAAATAATGGTCGGGAATCAACATTTAAAATTGAACAATCCTTAACTTCGTGTGAAAATGAAAACTTGACAACAACAGTATGGTGCTTAGACAGTGGGAGCACTAGTCACATGTGCGCAAGTAAGACAGCATTTGTAAAAATTAATGAAAATACCAATGTTAAACAACTGAAATTGGCAGCAAATAGCCAAACAGCCCCTGTTAAGGCAGTTGGAGACGTGAAAGTTAAAATAAACAAAGAAAACTCAATAAATTTAATAGAAACATTGCTAGTTCCAACACTGTCAACAAATTTACTGTCCGTAGGAAAAATTACAGATAGAGGATATACTGTATTATTTAGGAAGAATAAAGCGACTGTTGCAGATCGAGATAGAAACATTGTACTTGAAGCAAAGAGAAGAAATGGTCTGTACTACGTGTGCCCTGAAGCTGCTGAAGAAATGGCCAACGCAGTATCCACTCCACGCATGATAGAATGGCATCGAAGACTTGGACACGTTAATTTCACAGATCTGAGAAATGCAAATAGTGCGGGCTTGCTTCAAGGACTCGATTTTGAAGCATCAAGTGGTATTCCTGAATGTGAAGTTTGTATTCAGGGGAAGATGACAAGAGCACCATTTCCTAAACGAGAAGGGCCTAGAACTACTGAGTTACTCGAAATTGTACACTCAGATGTATTTGGACCAGTTCGAATCAATTCTAACGCAGGAGCAAGATACTACGTTTCATTTATCGATGAGCATTCACGATATTGTGAAGTGTATTTTCTTAAGCAGAAGAATGAAGTATTTTTGAAGTTTCAAGAATATAAAAATAAAGTTGAATTAAACACTGGGAAGAAAATAAAATATTTGCAAACGGACAATGAAGTAGCAGAATACTGCAATAAAGAATTTAATGAATATTTGAAGGCCAATGGTATCCAGAGAAGATTATCAACAAAATACACACCTCAACAAAACGGCATGGCAGAAAGGAAGAATAGAACTCTCGTAGAAAAGGCGAGATGTATGCTGATTGA
Source organism: Adelphocoris suturalis (assembly GCA_030762985.1). NCBI lineage: Eukaryota > Metazoa > Arthropoda > Insecta > Hemiptera > Miridae > Adelphocoris > Adelphocoris suturalis. The sequence goes on from CM061043.1 coordinate 63,266,188, forward strand.
CGGTAAGTTACCGTTGAAGTTTTGGGCGGAGGCAATTAACACGGCGAACTATTTGTGTAACCGTTTACCCTGCAGTGCAATCAATGGAGAAATTCCTTACCAAAGATGGGTAGGAAAAATGCCCTCAGTAAAACATTTGCACATATTTGGAGCGAAAGCGCATGTATTGAGAAAGAGGCCAGGCCGTAATAAATTTGAATCAAAAACAGTGCCCGGAATATTTGTTGGATATTCCAATATTTCTAAAGCATATCGAATTTGGGTACCAACATTGAACAAGGTAGAAATAACTCGGGATGTCAAAGTATTAAACACTATGTATGAAACAATTGGAAACGCCGATCCCGACTTGGAATTCACCACTGAAAATTTTACAGAACAAACTACAGAAAAAGAAGACTTCATGGATTTAGAATTTACAGAAAACGTCCCACCTATTGAAACAGAACCTGCAAGTGACGATGACCAACGTGGTTCAGAGTCGGTATCTGTTAACGAACAAAGTGAAGAAGATTTGGAAGCGGATCAGAATGATCGGAGTAGAAGAGTTGTTGGACTACCCGCTTGGTTTCAAGACTACTACTCGTACATTTGGGATGATTACGCCGGATTAACAGTAGCAGAAGCCATAAGCAGTGAGAATTCAGACGAGTGGAAAGACGCAATTAAAACTGAGATCAAGGCTCATTTAAAGAACGGAACTTGGAAGATAGTGAACAAATCTGATGGAAAATTCGTTATTGATTCAATGATGATTTTATCTAACAAGTATAAAGCAAATGGAGATCTCGAAAGAAGAAAGGCGCGTCTGGTAGCTAGAGGCTTCAATCAACGTCCAGGATTGGATTTTCTAGAAACATATTCTCCTGTAGCTAAACTGGGTTCCATTAGACTGCTTCTTGCCATGGCTGCTGAAGAGAATTTGATATTACATCAAATGGATGTATCTACAGCATTTTTAAACGGAGAAATTAATGAGGAAATTTACATTAAAACCCCGGACAAATTGGAGAAGTTTTTGCATGAAATTATGTTAGAAGAATCAAGTAAACAAGATACAATGATATATTCAAAGGCGAAAGTTATGTTGGAAGACATAAGGAAGAATCAAGGTCAACCAATTTGCAAATTAGAAAAAGCTTTGTATGGACTTAAACAAGCCAGTCGACAATGGTACGTCAAGCTCGATGAAAAGCTGAAAGTGATAGGCATGGAAGCATCATCGGCTGTCCGTGTATTTATACCAAGTCATTGGGAAAAGATAAAATTGTAATGGCTGGGTACGTAGACGATTTCGTAATTGGCTGTGGAAACCTGAAGAAATTGGAAGAAATCAAGACACAAATTAAATCAGCGTTTGATACCATAGACTTGGGAGAATTGAATTATTGTTTGGGAGTATCATTTGAAAGGAAAAATGGATCAATCTTCGCGTCACAATCAAAATATATTGGAGAAATTTTGAAAAAATTTAAAATGGAAGAATGCAAACCGATCAGCTCACCAATGGAACCAAGACTAAAGCTCACAAAAAGAGAAAAGAGCAATGGAAAAGAGAAAGACTTGCCATACCAAAGTCTTATTGGCTCTATAATGTATTTGGCAATGGCAACGAGACCGGATATTGCTCATTGTGTAAGTTATTTGAGCCAATTCAATAGTTGCTATGGAGAGGAACATTGGCAAGCTGCAAAACGCATATTAAGATACCTGAAAGGAACCAGAAATATTGGACTAGAATTCAAGAAAACTAGGAAAGAATTAATTGGCATGGCTGATGCTGACAGGGCAAATGACGAAAATGACTCGAAATCATACACTGGTTTTTGTTTCATGTATGGGGGAGCTGCCATCAGTTGGGAATCAAAGAAAAAAAGAACGATAGCTCACTCCACTTGTGAGACAGAATATATGGCACCATCAGAAGCCGCAAAAGAAGCCATCCATTTACAGCAGTTGAGAAATCATATGGGCTTAGATTTTCAATGCACAACTATTCAAAATGACAACCAGGCTGCAAAGAAGCAAGCACTGAATCCAGTTACGAGTAGAAGATCGAAACACATAAGGCTACGAGAACATTTTATCCGAGAGGCTGTAGCTGAAGGCTTAGTGAAAATTGAATATGTGCCGACAGAACAAATGAGTGCTGACATTCTTACAAAAGCATTGTCAGGTGTCAAGTTCATAAACTTTAGGAAGAATCTGGGACTTGTTGAGTGTACTGGGAATGAACTCGTTGAGTGATTCTGTACCCGTGTGGGGGAGTGAAAGATTGTGTACTCTATTAGCACGGTGAACCGAATCAATCACATGGTATCCTTGTGAACACAACAATCTCAAGTTTCCCCAAAAGTTATAATTTAGATATTCACAATATATGCTTCTTTCAATAATATTATAAAACTGTGTATAGCTCTGCTGGATAAAGAGAATATTATCTAGGTACGTATTTATTAGAGTTATCAAATTTAATTAGAAACCCTTCATGAAAACATACATAAATTTCAATACCAACAAGCTCGCTCCCAGTTCAAACGACTTTGAAAAAGATTTCTATAAACCATGCATAATTCAGTATTTTGACGGATGATGATGAATATCTACGTAAGCGTCGAGATATTAGACTCTGCGACGAAAAAAGAGAAAAAATGAATAAATAATTAAATTAAAAAATAAACTTTTATTTTCTAGATTTACAATTTTCGATGAAGATTTTGTCGCTTGGCTCTTAACATGATCAAATTCGATCAGCCCCTATACCTCCAGCAAACTACTTGTATAAGATAATAATCTTAATCTGTGTTACATCGACACAGAGAGCTACTTCATTGTTATAATGTAGATGTGGAAATAATAAAGTTAACTTGCACGCTAGACGAAAGAATCTTATATTGAATAGAAAATTAACCAAGTAACAGAGTAGGAAGACAGGGAAACGGGTAGCCGGGAGACATCTAATTGAATCGAGTAACATCGAATGGAATTAACGAGGCCGTAAACAGTTCCAGTTGAAGGTTTGGGTTACAACAGTCTCCCCCACTTGAATTAAGACTTGGCCAATAGTGAAATTGACTACCTACTAAGTTGAATAATATCAAACTGAAGCTTGATATCTCATTTCAGAACATAGTCTTTTAAATATACAGGAGCTGTTCTCAAGCGTGTTGAACGGCGGAGCTGACTTTGATCTGAGGTTCGAGGCAAGACGTCATGGCCTGAACATGGTGGAGTATCCTCAGGGTTCGATGGAGCCTGTTCAATAGGAACGTTGAATGTTAATGAGCGAGTACATAGAGTTGATGAACCCTTTGTAGCAGCAGGATCCACTTTAGGAACTGGCTGAGGCACTTTTGTTGATATCAGCTGATTTATGTGCCGTTTCAGGTATCTGCCAGAATCCAATTTGACACAATAGTGGCGAGTTCCTAGTTTTTGTGACACGACTCCGAATTGCCATAAGTCCTTATTGTTGATGAGGAGACGAACATGAACCCTCTCCCCCACCGATAAAGATCTTACCGGTTTGGCAACAGTATTTCTCCTGTCCTTGAGCTAATGGTTGGGAAATAAGGCATCCAGCTGTATTCTAACCTTGCAGTTCAAATACAGTTCTGCAGGTGACATTCCATTAGTCACATTCTTCTTCGTTTATGGCGACATCACTGAATAGAACGTTCTGAGTGACAGGAGCTCTCTAGAGGCAGTCCACATGTTCATTAAATTTCCCTCCCTTACACTGTCATTTGTGGTAATGCGCGATTATGGCAAAATATTCGGGGCAAGGGTTCATTGTCGGTGACAACAACCCCACCATAAATAAAGAAAAAAAAAAATATATATATATATATATATATATATATATATATATATAAGAGAGAGAACTACCTACCATCCCCCCATCCCCCCTACCTACCTACTATCTCTATATCTCTATATAGAGATATAGTTTTCTATAAATATAGTTATAAAATTTACTGACACCAAAGACTATTGCAAGAGCCTCGCGGTCTAATTGGCTGTAATTTTGTTCAGAGGCAGTTAGAGAACGTGACCCATACGCAACGGGTGTCTCATTGCCTTCCACCAGGTGGCTCAGAACTGCAGCAATTCCTATCCGTAGTGAGTAGAATGGGAAGCGAGGGGTCGTATGGGACCAGGACACGATCGCTGCATATTTCAGCCTTAAGTTTGAAGAAGGAAGATTCACAACTTGAATTCCATTGAAAATGGTATTTTTTCTGAGCAATTTACGGAGTGGAAATGAAACTGTCGAAAAATCAGGGACTAATCAAGAATAATAAGTAATGAGACCAAGGAACCGTCGGGCGTCATCAGAATTGGTCGGACGGGGCATGTCAGGGACTGCACATATCTTCTCTGGTGATTTCATGATTTTATTGTAAGCAATGATGTGACCCAGATATTCAAAGTTCGATTTGAAAAATGAACTCTTGGATTTGTTCAAATGAAGACCATATATGTAAGTGAGCATATTCAGCATATATGTGTTACCATGAACAATCAGGTCATCAAAATATGCCTCAGTTTTGGGAACTGCTCGGATGATTTGAGACATAATCTTGTTGAATTTGGACGGTGCTGTTTTTATTCCAAAAGATAACCTATTTACCCTATAGTACCTCGGTGTCGTAATCGTTAGAACCATGCTGCTTTACTCATTGAGCGGAATGTATGCTTTGAAAAAGTCTAGCTTGCGAAAATATCTGGAATTTCTTAAGTTGCTGAGGACCTCATTAATCCGCCGAATTGAGAAAATTGCAGAGACTAGTTGATCATGACCTCCACATTTATAATCGACGCAACGTTGAACGCCATTGTCGGGTTTCGGTATGACAATAAAGGGTGATCCCCAATCACTCAATGGCACTGGAGTGATAATACCAGATTTTTCGAGAGAATCTAGTTCTCGATCAACACGCTCGCGAAGTGCGTAGGGTACATCGCGTTCACGTGTGAACACAGGTTTTGCGACTTTCCTGAGAGTTAGGGAAACCTTCATGTTCGGAACGCACCCTATTCTCTTTTCGAATATGTTTGAAAATTTGTGGAAGAGCTCGTCAAGTTGGAAGTAGTGGATTTGTGCCAGCTAGAGGACTTTTGGGACATTTCAGAGTCAATTTGCCTTAATTCAAGACCAAATTGTCTTATCCAATCACGTCCTAAAAGAGGATCATGACCATTCGTTACAATATAGAGATGAGCAAAAATAGATTTTCCATTGTACTTTGCAGTGACTTCTACTTGTCCCCCAAATCGGAAAATATTATTGGGATAGGCACAGAAGGTGATGTTTAAAGGTTGAAGGGGAACACCACGCTCTAGTGCACGAAATTTATCTTCGGGCTTTATTGAAAATTTAGCACCTGAATCAACTTCCATATTGACCATCTTTGTGTATTACAAATAAGCTTAATTTAGGTAGGTAGGTACCTAATTGGTTTGACGACTTATTTGAAAGTTCAACTGTTATGATATCTAGTTTACAGGGTTAACTAGTTTCCATCAATACCTCATCATAAAATGTAAATTTTAAATGGAAACTAAAGAAGTACCATTATTACATCAATACTGAGAAAATAAAGTGAATGAGAGCAAGTGTATTAATAGAAAGAGTATATAATACATGCTTATACGTATATAATACGTACTTAAGTTCTCATAAGTTGGTATTTCTACATCTTCTTTCTATTTCAGTATAATTAAGTAGATTTTGAAAAGTTGATGCTGTGATACAATAAATTATTAATAAACATATTTTCTGTTGTCCATAGGCGTCAACACTAGCTTCCCAATTGGCGGACCAACTCTGCATTGCGACTGATGGGAAGTTCACCCTTCCAAGATCTGTTCAATATTTGATAACGTGCCCATTTTTTCCTCCTGGAATGGAATGGGACTTACAGCAACGTGGATTATACATGGAGAAAGGTATTCCCACTGGAGGAGATTACGATTCTGGAATAGTAAGAAACGAACCATTTACTCCTGAATTTTTAACTCTAAAGCCTATTTTCTAAACCAATTTTAGTTCTTTTTTCAATCATAAATTATATATATATAACTTGAAGATATACGAATGTCCGTGGAACTGAGAACGATGTTTATTTAAACAAAAACAATATTTACAGAAATTAAGAGATCCGAATTTCAACCGAGACGAACTTTTTTGGATGAACACAACGTATGACAAGAATGTTTAAAGCCAGGTGTTCACAAAACTTGGTAACAATTCGAGGAGTTGAAATTAACGATAAACATTTCAATACCCCCCCTAAATTTGAACGGCGAGAGTTTCTTTTGGGATTACTCCAAGCTGCTCCCTTAGTTCCACAAGAGTAAGTTTTGGTAGAGCCTTCGTTAGGATGTCTGCAATTTGTTGTTTGCTGGCGATGTATTACAAATCAAACGAGCCTTCAATATATTTTTCGCGAATATAATGATAACGAATGTCAATATGCTTGGTACGTTTGTGGTACTCCGGATTCTTAACAAGCTCACGTTGTCCATAAATAATTTCGGAGTTCCGTATTTAATGCCAAGGCTTTCCAGGAGTCGTTGTAGCCATACGAGTTCTTTCACTGCTTCTGATCCAGCTATATACTCCGACTCTGTAGTAGATAGACTCACAGACCGTTGTTTCATAGAGCACCATGTAATTGATCCAGTTCCGAGTTTGAAGACGTAGCCTGTAGTGGAACGTCTCGTTTGCGGGTCTCCTGCGAAGTCTGCATCACTATAACCATTCAGTTCAGGATTCTGTTGGCTCTTGTACAACACTCCATACGTCATTGTTCCTTTAATGTAACGCATAACTCTTTTCAGAGCTTTCCAATGACTCTCACATGGGCTAACAGAGTGTTGGCTCAATGCGTTGACTGCATAGCATATATCTGGCCGACTACCAATGGCTAGATATAACAAGCTGCCAATTGCTTCTCTGTATGGTACGTCCATTCGTTGTTTTTGTTCTGTTTCAGTTTTTTGTTCTATAGGGGTTGAAACAGGTTTTGCATCTTCTAAATTGAATTTCTTCAAGATCCTCTTCACATAAGCTTCTTGAGAAATAAAAATTGACCCATTTTCCATTCGGATTATTTCCAAACCGAGGTAGTAACTGGGTTCCATGGTGGTTATTTCAAATTTCATTGTCAGACGTTCGAGAAAAGAAGTTATTAGAGCCGTATTCGTTGCTGCAATCAGCCCATCATCAACATGAATGGCGACAATGATTTTTGTCGAATCTGTTTGGTTGATGAACACACACGAATCACCTTCATTTTCGATGAAATTCATTTCTTTCAAATATAAAACCAGCTTTTCATTCCAGCATCGAGGCGCTTGCTTCATCCCGTATAAACTTCTTTGTAGTTTGCACACTCTTCCAGAATTGTCTTCGTATCCTTCTGGCTGTTTCATGAAAATTTCTTCCTTCAAATCTCCATGAAGAAATGCTGTTTTTACGTCAAATTGTTGAAGTATTAAGTTTTCGATCGCTGCTATCGACAAAATTGTTCGAATTGAGTCAAAGCGGACTACTGGACTATATGTTTCATTGTAGTCGATTCCTCGTTCTTGACTAAATCCTCTAGCGACCAACCGAGCTTTCCACCTTTCAATGGTTCCATCAGATTTTCGTTTCACTCGATATACCCATCGACAATCTACCAACTTCCTACCAGGTATTGGTTCAACCAGTGTCCACGTTTTATTTTGTTTCAGTGATTCCATCTCCTCGTTCATAGCACCTATCCACTTTTCGGCTTCATCGCTCTTCACCGCTTCTTTATACGTTCTTGGTTCGGAAGGAAATGTTTCACAGACTTCAGCAGAATAAGCTAAACGTATTGGTGGTCTAATCCTGGATCTATCTCGAAGAGTTGGTCCTGATAATTTCACAACAGAGCTGTTGTGTCTCATTTTCCATTTCTTCTGTTATCGAGATTCTTCAGTGAGATGTACGAAATTTCATATCTCTCTCCTGATTTCGAACTGTCGCTGACATTCACAGGACATGAGAGCTCATCCTTGAATATGACGTCTCTGCTCATTTCCACTTTGTTTTCATTTGGAAAATATACTTTGTATCCTTTCACGAATTCATCATACCCTACGAAAATTCCTTTCTTGCTTTTTACGTCAAGTTTTCGTCTCTTTTCTTTAGGAATATGAACAAAAATTTCGGATCCAAAAACTCTAAAATCTAAGCATTTTGGTTTTTCATTCGTCCATAACTCGTAGGGAGACTTTTCTGAATTCGAAGATGTACCAGTTCGATTCATAACGTATACAAAGGTATTTACTGCTTCAGCCCACAGTTCTAGATTCAGAGACTTGCTGTGCAGCATTGTTCTGGCAGCTTCCACGATTGTTCTGAGTTCCCTCTCAGCTGCACCATTTTGCTGAGGCGTGTATACTACAGTACGTTGATGTTGTATTCCTTCATTTTCTAAAAGAGATTTGACTTCATTGTTGCAATATTCCAGCCAGTTGTCTGTTCTGATTGTCTTTATTTGGTACCCCTTTTGATTTTTGAACTGTTTCAAGAATAAGTCCAACTTTGAATGCACTTCATTCTTGTGTTTCAAAAAGTACACTTGTCTATAGCAAGAAAAATCATCTTTCAGCAACAGAAAGTATCGGGAACTTGCAACTGACTCTACTTGAAACGGACCACACAAATCAGAATGTATCAGTCCGCCTGATTTGTTTGTTGTTGAATTGCTTGTTGGAAATGGTTTTCTGTGTTGTTTCCCCAGAATACAAGCATCACAGAATAAGCTTTCTTCGTCTGAAACGTTGATGTTATTCATTTTTAGAAATTTCTTCACTTGTTTTTCATTCTGATGACACAATCGTTCATGCCAAAGTTGAAATGTATCCAGTTTATGTGTAACCAACCCACAGTTTGAACTTGTGGTTTTCATAGTTTCTGCTGGAAGAACCACTTTCAACTTCATACGATACAATTTGTGATACCGAATACCTTCTAAAATACCTTCTTTTTACCGTCTTTAGTGAACAAACATTTTTGAGCATCTTTTTGCATTTTAAAACCTTTATCCATCGATGATCCTGTTGAAAACAAATTCAGCTTCATATCCGCGATGTATAAAACATCTTTCAGGTATCTTTCGTGCCAAACTCCTCCCACTTCAGCTAGGATAGAGATGTTACCCTTTCCTGTTGCATACATCAGGGCTCCATTTCCCATTCGTACTGGTAAAGGGTTTTCGAGTTCTGTAAAATCCTTAAACCATTCTCTTCGCCCAGACATGTGGTCACTTGCTCCAAAATCGACATAAAAATTGTCATCTAGGGGCATACTAGCCAGTGTTTCACTAGCCAGTGCGACTATTTCATTATAGCATGCGAAGGCTTTCTTTCCTGCCTGGTTTCTCTCTGGCTTTTTCTTCCAGTGATAACATTCTGACTTCCAGTGTCCTGGCTTTTTACAGAAATGACACGGTCTCTTGGGTTTTCTTTCATTTGACGAGGTTGCTGGTTGATATTGCTTCAGATTTTGTTGACCGTTCTTTTTGTGAAACAATGCTACAGATTCCTCAGCCTGCTCTTGCGTTTTCATCCTCGTTTCTTCCATCAAAAGACGAGCGACGAGATTTTTCAACGTCTTTTCCATCCTTGGAGTGGAGTCCCAAGCACTATGAAAATGTTGATAGGAAGAAGGCAATGTCATTAAAATCTTGGTCATCATGAATGACTCTTCAACAGGTGATCCAAGTTGTTTGAGGTTTTGACCTAGTCGTTAAAGTTTTGTTATGTGCGTTGCAATGTCATCTGTTGAATTTTTGGAGTATTCAAAAAATTGTTTTTGTGTCATGTGCAAACTGGCTTCAGACTGCTGTTCGTAAATACTTAGGAGCTTGTCCCACATTTCTTTGGACGTCGAACAATTCATTAAATGAAGGAGTGCTTGTTGCCCGACAGTTGTGACAATAATCTTCTTGCATTTGCTGTCAGCAACTTTCCATTTCCGGAGCTCTGCTTTATGACGTTCACTTGCCGGTTTTCGTGTTTCACCTTCCCTCACAATCAGTTCTGGTTTCGCATATTCGCCGGTCACAAGTTCGTCGTACTCATTGGCGTCGAGTATAATTCCTACCTGGAATTTCCATGCAGGCCAATTTCCTGCATTTTCCAGTCTTGTAACTTTCGATACCTCGATGTCACTGAGTTTCTCCATCTAATTCTGACTTGCCAAAATTTTTCCTGCGTTCTTCAGTTCGCGAGTCTGGGCCCGTAACCACTTGAAGATATACGAATGTCCGTGGAACTGAGAACGATGTTTATTTAAACAAAAACAATATTTACAGAAATTAAGAGATCCGAATTTCAACCGAGACGAACTTTTTTCGATGAACACAACGTATGACAAGAATGTTTAAAGCCAGGTGTTCACAAAACTTGGTAACAATTCGAGGAGTTGAAATTAACGATAAACATTTCAATAATATATCTGTGTGTGTGTGTATGCAGTTAGTGGAGGTATGAATGAACCAGACGAGTTTTCAAGATTTGTTATAACAATTACCTGCCTTTTGTAGAGAAGGCTAGAGGGTTAGAGCCCCAATCCTAGCCCAAGACATTTACAAGAAGGCAGGGTTTGGTTCAAACTACCCCTCCCCCCTTCTCCTCACTCTTCGATTTTTATTACATACTATGAAAATGTATGTATTGCTGGATGCGGAGGCTGAGGGTGACAGTGAAAGCGGATTCATAAATATGCGTTTTGTGACATTCTAAAACGAATCCTAGAGTTTAACGGCTTTTCATATATATATATATATATATATATATATATATATATATATATATATATATATATATATATATATATATATATATGTATATATATATTAATTTATTTATTTATTTATTTCAATAAAAAATGTATTTAATATAATCATGACAAAAGAAAAGTCGAATTTACAATATATATAATATGCTCTATGAAATATACAATGAACTTCCTATCAAATGCATCCAATATAACTTTCTTTCTAAAATATAATATATAAAGTAGGTACATATTCTTAAATAAAACCTCCACAGTGAGCGTAGCTCGTGACGTGGTTAGGGCAGACCGGGTCGTTCCCAGGCATTGGTGAGACTGTCAATCATTTGAATTTTGAGTTCACATTTGTTATTTATAGTTATACAAACATAGAGAAAAGAAAACTTAAACTAACATATCTCTAGCTATCAAATGAGCATACGTTAATATCCATGCTTCATTGCAAAAAGGAAAATGTATTCTTAAATTTTTCAGAATTTATGCTGTGGCCTATCCATCTTTTTAGATCTTTACCTTCCAATCCGTCTTTTATTTGGTTCAGAATTTCAGGCACTTGGTAAAACCAGTTTCTCTGTCCCGCAGCCGTATTCAATTTCGGGACACAGTATTACTCCGCTCTCGTACCCTCCCATGTTTAATTACGGGGTATCGCCCACGATTTTTATCAGCGAACTTTGTAATGTTTTTCCAATATAATTTATCAAATTCCCAAACCCGTACCTTGCGGAAGTAAACTTCAGACCTACAATTGAATGTTGCTCGAGCCATGACCCTAACGATAGTTTTTTGGACGCTTAATATAGGTTTCTTATGCACCGTCAACGCTCCACCCCAAGCCACTACGTTGTAGATCAAGTGCGATTGGACTAGCGCGAAGTAAATATTTCGCAGGACCTCTTGCTTTAAAATATTTCTCAATTCTAGGAAAACGCGGATCATTTTACGATGCCTGCGAATTAATCCAACAATAGGGCCTATCCATTTCAGTTTCATATCCAATACCACCCCAAGATAGGTACCTTACTGATAGGTACCAAGATAGGTACCTTACTGATTCAACGAATTGCAGCGCACGGCAGTTACAGTTCAATATTAATATTATTATAGTTTATATTATCGGGCATTGGTTTTTCTGAACTTCAGAAAGAGCCAAAAACTACCTGTCTTGCTACAGCTTGCACCGACTAGATCTGGTCATTTTACATTTCGTAGGGTTTCTGCGAACAAGAAATTCAAAGACCAGCTGCGAAAAAGTGCATGTTCGCACTTTTTAAAAAAGTAAAAAAGAAAAAGGAAGTAACGGAGAATCAGTATACCGATAATGTTGCAGTTCGAAGGGAGCTGCTCGAACATCGTTGGAAACAGGAAAAACCTGTTTTAATTGAAATTTTTGTATAGGTACCTAATGTGTTGTTATAAATCTATAAAAATATTTTCTATGTGATATTGTATAATTGTTGCATAAATATATCACATTTTATAGTATCCTCAAATTTTATCAAATACTTCAAATAATATTTCATTTTATTTATTTTTTAAAGTTATTTTTATAGAATGAATACCCCAAATTCCTCCAAATGTACAACCGAACCCCTTCTGGTTGGTAAGATTTACCAGTATGATGTGTATGTATGTATGTGTGTGTGTGTGTGTGTGTGTCTGTGTGAGTATGTGTTGGTGTGTTGCAGTGTTTACAATATGAAAAGTTCTTAAACAATTTACAATTTCAACTCCACAATATCACTGCACCTTCGGGAGCTCAAATCGTATATTATTACGGGATGATCGGGAAAGTAGGAGTTATCAGGGTTCTGTCATGAAATATGTAAAAGGTGGGATCAAAACATTGAGCGACATTAGCGCTCTGTCGGAAGTTTGGGAAGACAACACATCCACTCCATCTCAAGCCCTGGTGAGAGAATAGGAATTTGGTTAGGGCCAAACAATGACCTTCATTCTAAAAATATTCTAAAGTATCCTAGTAGCAAGGCGTTTCTAGTGGTTTTTTTTTTTTTTTTTATCTTCCGGTTTTAGGCCATTCTTGATCATAGTGAGCCGTGGTGCGGGGTATGATTGCCAACACATCAGAGGGGAATGTCCTAATATTTTGTTATTTTACCATTGAACTAAGTACATCATTAAAAAATCTCTACCTAACATAATATAATATCACTACTAACAAGGTCTAACACGATTTCAGGGTTGCCAACCATTTGAACTTCCGCCATGTCAACACGTCGGCATCAACGGCACTCGTCCTTCTTGTGATACAGTCCCCAAACGTCATTTTAAATGCCATTATGACTGCACCAACCCCAAATACAACATCAGTTTTTCCGAAGATTTGTTCCTAAGTAATTACTTCTAAGAACTATTTCAATTTCAATGTTTCGCATTATATATGTTATTATGTGGTTAGAAATTCAGCTTGGAACCACGGGTGCTAAATCTCCAACACTGCACCTGGTAGAGATCACTGGGCGAAGGTGCGATGGCGATAAGAAAAAAAAGTTCCAATCATGCAGCAAGACCGTATGAGCGAATTTACGTAAATTATGGTATAACCAATTATATAATGTTAAATTGTTTGGAAAATTCAGGACTTAAAACAAAAAGGATTAATTATTAACCACCAATTTTATGGCAAAGTACTCGTTCTAAATACAATTTGGGAGTTTAGAAAATAATTTGGATCCCTAGCTTTTTTGCGGTTTTTATCAGTTTTTAGCAGTTTTCATCAAGCCCCAGACGTTGAGAAACTCTTCATTAACTTTGTATTTCCAATGCTTACCAACGGATTTTATTGAACGGTAAATAATCAACTATACGATTTTGATTTGGTGACTACCAATCGTTTCCATCATTGATAAGTGCAGGTTGATTTAATATAACGTAAATTACAAATTGATTCATGTGGTAGTGCCTTTCCCAAAAGTAAATTATTGAGTTGGATTAAAAACTTCAATCAATCGTTGTATAACAGAAAGTAGAATTAAAAATTCGCTCAAGTTTGTGACTATCAGCATAGGGAACCGGGGGGTTATTGGAATATGTTTGTTTTCTATAAATTATTGTACACGTCTTTTACCCCATTTGGGAGGAATCCAAAAGTCCCAAGAAAAAAAAGACTGCCAGGTTTGGTGTGGCACATAGCTTCCTCGTTTACATGAATGTACGGATCATTGAAAAGTTTTAAATGATCTTGAAAAATTCCATGGCGGAAAAGAGTGTATCAAGAAGTAGCGTGAAACGTCATAATAAATCAATTAAGAACCAAACAAAATTATACTAAGTGTAATTTACGTTTACGCATGCTCAGAATGAACTGATGAGTAGAGAACAATGCAATAGGTACTGGACCATCTACAACCTTATCCGTGCATTTGATAACGATTTCATCAAAATCGGATGTAAACTTTATAAATTAAGATCGTTGCATAGATTTCACATTGTCGCATGCGCAGTAGCTATTAATGATACGATTATGTTGAAATTGATATGGGGCAATCAAATAGTCCTCTCCCAACAATCATCCAAATTTGAGCGAGATCTGACTACCAGGGAGTGAGAAGATTATGCTTGATAGAATTTATATTTGCGCATGCGCAGAGTGATGTATTGAATCAGGAACAATGCAACTGATAGGGACAATGGACTGATAATTTTTTTCTCCCGAAAGTGAAAACAATATCTGCGCTACCTACAGGTAGACTCGGAAGTAACAAACCATTTCAGAATGCAATTCATCAGGGAAAGGTCCTGAGTTTTTTCTTCCTTATGATCAGCACTTCCAAAATCTATAAATCAAATCAAGCTGTGCCAGTTATTCCGATTTGTTCCGCAGTGGGCCGAGAAATCGATCATCCCGTCAAGACTCTCTTTCTCCCTGGGGGACCACCCTATCCCACAGTGCGGCCGCACAAGATTGAAGCTTTCCCACTCACCCACCCAATTAACTGAACCAGTTTTACACTGATGCAGATGAGATCACAATCAAATTTCAATATCTAATGCACTTTTCAGTATCTTCCTTATTGGCTTCATGGCCGTATTTGACCACATTCCCCAATTTTGATATATATATATATATATATATATATATATATATATATATACATAAACGCCTTGCCGGGGGGCTTCGCCCCCCTGGACCCCCCTAATCTATACTCGGCGCTTCGCGCCTCGCCGGATATTTTCTCTTTTGTACTGCGTAGAAAACGAGGATAATTTGCTTTGCAATTCTTAGCCTGAATCAACTTAGTTTTGGAATGTAGCCAGGTACGTAAGGAGAGGGAAATTGGTAGCTTGAAATGTGAACATTTATCACATAAATCAAGCGCTTTCCAACGAGTGGAGAACGATTTTTGTGCGATGAAAACTGCGGAAGTTTTATTCCCCTAACAACGGGAAAAACACTGAAATTATGACACAATCTATAGCAACTACTCGGTTGTACGTGAAAATCATCGTAATTTCGTTACGGACATTACAAAAAAAATTATTGGGGGTCGGCCTAAGAATTGCATAGCAATTAATATATAGTTTGAAAGTACACCTAATTTGAATGTTAAAAATCTGAAATGTGGTTATTACGTTTTATATCGCTCAAAATACCCGAATGGCGTTTACATAACTTAAGTAGCTCTCTCCGTTCACAAGATATTTATTTATTGAAATCGGCTCATTTCAAAAAGCTACTTGGCAGCGAATTGGGCAACTAAACCCGTGGTACTTAGCCTTAAGGTAGAAACACTGGTGGATACGATTATCTCACGTTTTGGGATGCCACTACAGCTACACTCAGATCAAGGGACAGGATACAAATCCACAATGATCAAGGAAGTCATGAAATTCTTAGAATTCACACGGACTACTGCGGTAAGATCCCAGAGTTATTGGCCTCGTCTCCGAATCGGATTTAGTCCGAAATTTCAGTCCGATTGGAATTGGGCCCTGTAAAGTTATCAAGGCTTTGAACGATGTGATTTTCCTCACTAGAGTTCCTAGTGGAATTCTTTAAGTTGTACATCCGGATGCCTTGCTCCCTGCAACAGTTCAGTGGTGAGAGGGAGTGATGCTAGGGAATGAGTATGATGATTATTATCACATTGAACTTAGTATCGGTATGTGTGTTGCTAATAAAAAAGAGTAGTTGTGATTTGTATCCCGAACGAAACACTTGTGTTTTTTAATAACATCATTCTGTTCATTTGTAAAACCTAACAATATTTTTTCCAGTAAAAGATTGGGAAGTCACATTAGGCGACCTCATATTCGCACAACAACAATTAATGACGTTCGGACCAGTCGGTGCGTTTTTGGATGTTTACGAAGATTTCTATCACTATAAATCAGGTAAAAAATATGGAACAGGTATGTTTGTGTGTGTGACGAAGCTAGTTGAAAAAATAAAATAATAATAATTGAATAAGCAAATAAATAAATCAAAAATCTTCTTCGAAGGCGGTCACATTGTTTCAACATCTTGATTGACTCAGTTTTGATACAGAACGATGGCTTAAAAAATATTTTACAATTGGTTTTCCGTTAACTCGATGGTAAAACCTGGACCGATATTTTCTACTTTTGATATAAAACAAAATTTCTATTAGGTATTATTGAAAAATTTAGCAACGTAATTCTTTACCAACCTGTACATTAATTAATCCACATTTTTTCAAGGTGTGTACCAGCATGTCGCAGGGCGCTTCCAGGGTCTCCAAGCGGTCCGTATTTTAGGGTGGGGTACTGAAAACGGAACGCCCTACT
The DNA here is from genome assembly GCA_030762985.1 of Adelphocoris suturalis. NCBI lineage: Eukaryota > Metazoa > Arthropoda > Insecta > Hemiptera > Miridae > Adelphocoris > Adelphocoris suturalis. Next base: position 63,282,794 of record CM061043.1, read on the forward strand.
GGCTCGCCGCCAACTCCTGGAATACGGATTGGGGTGATAAGGGAACCTTCAAAATAAAAAGAGGATCAGACGAATGTAGTTTGGAAGAGATTCTAGAAATATTTCATATTGAAGTGTAGGAGGAATTATGTTGCTAACATAGAATTGATAAACTCGTTCGAATCACAAATAAAAACGTATATAACCAACAATACTCGTATTATTATTAATAACCTAATTCCATTGCATCTAGAGATGGTGACTTTAATTTACGAACGAAGTGAGTCAATCAAGTGTATTAAATCAAGGCAGACTAGGCCGCGGCACGTTCGAAGTGTACTGTTACTCTGCGACCACAACGAAGTCCGACTGCGGACCTCAGCTCGCGTTCTTCTTCCCGCTATAACGACAGCACTACAGATGTTAGAGCTGCGGACATGTGAATTCAGGTTTCTTTAGGTTTAGTTTATGGTTTGTAGTCAGTGACGGATTAATAGAATTTCGTGGGTCGGGGCGGTAGTCCTCTACCGGGAGTATCCCCCCCCCCCCCCCTCCGAAAATTTGTTTGAAAAAATACCTTGAATGGCTATCAGTTTTAGAGGTTTTATACCCATAATTTATATTATGTATGTACATATTAACATGAAAAACATTACTGGTAAATGTGAAACAGAGAATAATTCACTTCAATTGAAAAAGACTGGTTGCAATCAGTCAAGAAAACACGATTCGTTTCTTTCTTCGAAACAGTAGGTAGGTTGATTATGTATTATGACTATTGATTATGTATTGTCACCGTTACAGAAAGCGGTAAACGAGAGACAAATACAGTAGGTTCCTACCGTAACTTGTTAAATAAACTGATGAACACAAACTTATCCCTATTAATAAAAATTGTATTCCTTATCTGCTGCCTCATGTTTTTTAAAGAAGAAAGATATTATCTTCCATGCTGGTTTCTTGACGGATCTAAACTCAAACACTAAACAAACTATTTCGCATTTAACGTGAAGTTTGGTTTCTACTGTTCTTCTCACGAAAGGGGGACGATGGGCGAGAGCACGACACGGACTCAACACCACCGTTGCCAACCTGCTTTGATGATTTTTCCCTCAAGCACTTCTGGAAATCTCCAAGTTTACCCACAAAAATTCTGACACTGCCCACGTAAATTCAAACGAACAGATTAGTAAATTGGCCGTGACAGATTAGTAAAACCGGTACCTATCATCCATGTTTCCCCTCCGTATAAAGTTCCTTCATCTATACTCGTATTTTTGTCAACCTACAAGCGCGACGGCTTAATTCTTTTCTGGCGTTCCCTGGCAAAATTTTTCTTCTTCTGACTCTCGGTGGGGGGGGGGGGGGGGGGGGAGCGACCGCCCCCACCACCCCCTCTTTAATCCGTCCATGTTTGTAGTAGTTTGTTTTTGTTGTAGTTTAGTCTTTTTGTTCTAGTCTTTATAAGTAAAATGCCAAAAAAGTGCGTTGCGCTAGAAGTAATTACGCTGATAAAGAATCCGACCGCTTTGATTTCAATCTAAATCTGAAAGCTGAAAATAGTGGTGGAGAGCAGTTTGTACAGCAGATTTTACCAAAGACTGGGCCAAAAATTCTTCAATTGTTTGTGTTTAAAACACTAGCGGACCCGGCGGACTTTGTCCCGCCTAACATATTATTTGTACAGTCATGGTTAAAAAATAACAATAATTTCTTTATTACAATTTATTATTTAATTGAGAAAACGTTGAGAATAAACAATGAAGTAGTACATACGTATAAAGGGCGAATACTGCTGAATCATTGATAAAGGGATTATCATTTTGATTCATAATGGTACTATTCGTTTTGTAAACGATACCTCTAAATCCTCTTGCTTTTCAGTTTCTTGCCATTCCTAATTTAACAGACGCTATTATGTCACTTAGAGTCGGCGTATTTGAATTGGTTTCTGTTGATGTATTGCCCAAACTTTCTGAGACGTTGAAAAAACGTCAGACGCTGTAAGTGGTGATTCATGGAAAGAGACCATAATTTTATGCGATTCTCGATGTCTCAGAGAGGCTTACTATCAAATCTGGATGGAACCCGTCGTTGCAAGCGTCTTTTCATGTCCTGGAGAGGCTCCCTATAAAATTTCAAGTTTCCAGGGTGAATAGGAGAGAATTTAGCTAAGTCAGCTGATCTAGTTGGAACCCGTCATTGCACTCGTCTCACAACGTCGTGGAGAGGCTCTCTGTCAAATTTCACATAAACCTAGAGTGAAAATGATAGAATTTAGCTCACTCAGCTGATCAGGAAAGAGCCCATCATTTTATTCGTCTCTTGATGTCCCACAGAGGCTACATGCCAAATTCCAGCTTCATAGAGTGAATAGCATAGGAATTAGCATTGTGCTGCTCAGCTGATTTGGGCCGTTGGCACCATCAAGTTGAAGTCCCGCAGAGGCTACATGCCAAATTCCAGCTTCATAGGTAAATATCATAGGAAATAGCTTTAGAAGCTAGTCAGTGATGGGCCCTAGGCATAGTCGTAGCTTATTAAGCCCTAATTCTCCTACTTGCCTTCATTTTCTGTCTGCGAAATAGATCATAGATCCTTTTATTTGATGGAACTGAAGATATGATTGGCCTTGGAAACCATAAACAATGTTCCTAAGGAAGACCGGGTTCTCGATGAAGGAGGAAGTTGAGACGATTTTACTATAGCCTATGTTCTAGTTTGGAACTTACACGTCGATTTGCGGCCACCCTCGTGAAAATCAGATAAAGCCCCATTGTTGTTCAAAAATTCTTTCAGATGTTGTGTCAACCTCTTCTGTAACAACCAAAAGAAAAAAGGAAATGGTCAGAAAAATGAACCGACTGAAAGGGCCAGTCATGCAGCATAGTCGTATGAGCGAATCCTCATAATATTTCATATTATATCTATGTTGAATTGCTTTAAATTTGTTTTTCTTGTTTTTTTTTTCTTGCAACTTTTTACTTAGGTATATTTTCTTTTAACTTATATTGCGCGGCAAACAACTTTTTTCTAAATATTAGGTATTCTATAATATGCTTTCAACATGATGTATTGAATTTTAACCGTTTTTTAAAGTTTTTATCGTTTTTCAGCCTATTTTACGTATATTTTTCGGCATAATTTTGTACATACACTTGTGTATGTTTAATTTACAGTTAATATACTTTAATGAATAATATTTTGTTGAAATTAGATATTCAACAATTTGCAGCCGTTTTTAGTGATTTTAGTTTAGCAGTACTTTTTTTTTTTTTTTTTTTTTTTTTTTTTTTTTTTTTTTTTATATAAGCTGCATTTCAACCATAAGGGTCATTAGCATCATCGAACAAGGCGTCCAAAGGGACACTACAAGTGGCACGATTCCAAAGGGGCCTTGCCACCCTTCACCACCAAACGCAGTGCCATTCCGGACCCCAGTGGGAAATCGGAAAAAATTAAGGGTACAGTGATTACCACTGTTAAGCCCCAGAGCGGATAGAAAATAAAAATAAAACCTCAAAAATAAAATAGTACAACTAAGATTAGATCTAGAATAGGCTAATAACTAAATGTATGTTACCATTTATAATCGCCAAAGAGAAATAAAACTATGACTAGATTGTACAAATATATATCACAGATCAGACATCACAGTTCGTAGTAGAGCTCAGCGGCTCTCAGGTACGACAACAGGGACTGGACCTTGTCTGGTCCAGATAAAACGTCAACCCACTTAGGGGGACCGGTGCTGGACTCGGAGGTCTATAAGGTATGAGCAGTCCTCCAGGAAGTGGCGGATGGACAGATCACCCCCACACCTTCCGCACACAACATCTCGAGCTCCTGCTCTAAGCAGGTGTCTGTGAGTATGACGGGTATGGCCAGTGGCAACCCGGTTGACCACTATTCGGTCCCTCCTTGAAAGTTGGGTTACGAATAGGCCCACCGGGTGCAAGTCCTGAAGGACACCAGGTAGACCAGTGCTCATGCCGTTGCTCATGCCAAATGGAATTAGCTTTATGTTGCATGTAGGAGATTTGATCCTCAATGCGTATAGGCAGCCTATCGATGGAGTTATCACCAATTACTCTTCTTGCAAGGGCATCAGCACACTCGTTGCCAGGAATACCCACATGGCTTGGTACCCACATGAAAGTAATGGTTGAGCCCGATGTTGAGGCTTGGTGTAGCGATACACGTAGGCTTTGTATTTGAGGATCATCAGAATTATATGATCTGTAGCGATTCACTAAGTACCATCGAGGCGATTAGGGATACAGCAGTACATTTTCGAAATTCGTGCCATTTACTGTGCTCAAATTGTTGTCCAACGTACTCATTCTTGCTTTTGGAATTCTTGATTTTTTGGCGATAAAAGAACACCAATTTTATCTCAATACCAAGGAGAGTAATGTTATCGTCTGGAATACACACGCACACTCATTTATATATTTGTATATATATAATTTTCTTTAAGGAATTCCGTTTTGAGGCATTCGGAATCGAAAGAAAAGTTTGAGAATTCCTATATTAAAAATTTTGAAGTCATTGTAATGGTAATAATAAGTGGATAAGGTAATATCTAACATCTTTTTCGGGTATAAGTGCCCAACTGCCAGTTAAATTACTAGAAGAAGCTCAAAGTTGTCAATATTTTCATGACGATCCCGAATTTCTATAATAGTTTTTACTGTGTTTTGAGTTTAATAAATAGATTATATCTAGTTCATAATTTATTAATAACGTCCAGTATAATGTTTTTGTGGCAATGTCCAAGTCATTACCTACAAAGTTCTTATTATTCCTGTAGTTTTTAACTATTTTATAATTTTATAATATAAATATAAAATATTTTATATTCTAACTATTTGTCGAAAGTTTCGAACTACTATTCATATGATTATTCAACGTAACATCCCCCCCTCCCCCAAAGATTTACAATCCTAATTATTAGCATTATTTTCTGAAGGTAACTGGTTCATTATTTGAGCAATTAGTTTTCTTGCGGGGGGTAATATAATTTTGAAGATGAACGGGGTAAGAAGGCTAACGTGGAATGCTTGACATGGGCCTTCGATCTCCGCTTGTTACGACGTTGCCGAGTCGAATTTCGCGGCCTGTATTAAAGTCGGCCCTGACTGAAAACAATACTCTTATTAGGAATAGGCTGAGGAATGATGCAGGGTTTCTTTATCGAGTGCGTGTATGTACCTATTATCTGAGTTAACGCGCGTAGGTACCTGTAAGTGAGATACCTAACCTTCCACATACTTATTGGTTACAGTTCTCGTCAAATCATAGGCATTATCATGGACCATCATACCTGATAGAGTGTTTATTTTTACTCGACAAGCATTTTAATGTACGTGTCTGTTCTAGGCTATACCTATGTCGCTATTTTAGAGGTACCGATCTTGGTGAAATTCAGTAGGTATGCTCCTTAGACACACGGAATAAGCTGTGTAGTTTTTGGAGTTGTTCCAATAGAATGTGGCGATGATTTCGTCTGCGACATCGAACGTGATAGGTCAAAAATTCGGGTTTGGAATAGATTTCGATGGTTTCGACGAGCTGAATCGGTAGAAAAACCTTTGAGAGCGATCCGATTCGATAATACATGGCGATACACAATTGTCCACAATTGTTGACGATACCAGAGAACAAATCTCAAAAATAGAATGGATCCTGGCTCGTGGACCCAATTGTAAACTGTCATGCCACCAGTACGGTGATGCAGTCGACAATATTTTAATAAAATGTACACATATTGTTATTCGGAGTAAGGGAAGAACGCCACTATTTTTTCATGCCTCTCGTAGAAAGCTTGTTTTTTCTCCTTTGGAGGGATTTCTACATCATAGGCTTTGCTAAGTTTCATTAATGCCCGTCGGATAATGTTAGGCTTGCTGCGGATGAGCGGCATTGGATGCTGCAGTTATACCTAGCTCGTGCTGAATACTTACAAGGGAAGTATACGTCTATTATTTAATTTGATCAATTTCTCCTCAGTAGGAGCCTACTCCTATGTAGATATATACTTAAATATTGATAAAGAGGTTGATAAAATTATTTATTTATAAAGAATTGATATTTATAAAGAGGTGTTCTGCGTAGGAGAGCTATACAATACAGAAATGATAAACCTTTGTGTAATAATTAAACAGAGTTTTTCTATTTATAAATGGAGTGGTGATGAACTAGAGGCCCAATGTTCGATTTCTACTCTTCGCTGATGACTTGAAGTTATTCTGTAACATCAAATCAGGTTAAGATTGCGACATTCCTATCTGCAGCGGTCGTTGCGACATTGGAGGACTCGTGCGTGAGGAACCGTCTCAATCGGAACCTTTGGAGTGCTCCGACTGTTAGTGCGAAATGTGCCTACCCTCGGTCCTACATGGTCACTTTGGACAACAGTATAGAAATGAGGAGGAATAGGTGGCACTTACTTGTGTGACCACAAATATGCACAGACAGCACAAGTACAAACGAAGGAGTTGGTAGTCATCCAACCTACAACCTATCCAGAAGACTAAAGAGGGAAATGGGAAGACCATTCAGGTATCAAGATTAAAAAAAAAAGACGTGGAGGGGGAGATGTGTTTAGTGCGTACCCATTTGTACATTAATGTCATGTGCATAGTTACATAGTTGTATCAACAGATTGGAAATAATACGATCACTTTGAGATTGACATTCGTACGTGTTTCATTCTTACATCTAATAAAGATAGATAATATAACTTCACAGTAACAGTAAAGTTTTTTGAGTGTCATTTAGCAAATTTTCGAAAGAAAATGAAGCTATTGCAATGGCTCCGAAAATTTTAAATCGAAATTTTCGAAAATTTTCTTTATTGAAATCCGTTTTGAGACATTTAGGTATATATTTATATATATATATATATGCCCATCCAGACGATAACTCTCCTTAGGATATACAAATTAGGAGATACAAATTCCGTTCTTGCGCCAAAAAAAATCAAACTTTCCAAACGAAAGGACGAGTTCGTTGGCCAGCATTTTTTGAGCACATCATTTTTCATAATGAACCTTTTTAATGGACCAAGAAAACATTTTTAACTTCCACCTGAAAATTTTTTGGTTTACTTTTCAAAATGCGAAAAATCCAAAAATCGAATTACAAAAAAAAGTCCATCTGCCGTTCTCGGCTTTACTCCAAAATTACTTGACCAAACATATGAAACTTGCGTTAAATGTCGTATTTTGGGTCTAGGTGATCTTAAAAGCTCACCATCAATTTTTATTAACCCTTCCTACAGGGTAGAATAAAAGGGCTTAACACTCAAAAATCTAGATGTCGAAAACGTTCTAGGTAGCAGTAATGATTTTTTGCTTGTCTATGATAAAACACTGCAAATTATTACACAATGGTTTATTTTTTCTGTTAGATAGCCCTTCTACGCAGATCATTCTTCTATCATTTTAAACCCCGTAGGTAATATATTATCAGAATTTACCGCAAGGTTAACACCTTTAAAGTTCCAAGAAACCGCAATTTTACGCTCATCAGTGCGCCTCCGTACCTCGTAATTGTTTCCGAAGAGTACCAAAGGAGCTCCATCCAAATAACATCACCGTGAATCGAATAGGAAAGAAATTAGCCTCGGAGGTTTCGAAGCTGATCTGAGTCCCTCCATACTTTGTAATTGCAATCCAGATCTCCAAAGAGGATCATAAGTCGATTTACATCATAAGTCGAATTAAATCAAGTTAGGCTTAGAGGCCCCACAGTTGATCAAAGTGCACTGATATTGACAAAGGAGGTCCATTTCGAATTGCAGATTCGTAGGTTGACATCAATGTGCCTCCGTGAAAATGGGCAGCTGTAGAGGGAAAATTAATTCGTTTAATTACATCAACATTTTACTAGTCTATCTTATCTCAGTATAACGATATTCAAGTAAGTAAGTACCTACCATTTGGAATTGACATAAATGTAAAGATCTTTGAAATGGTTGAACTCCATAGCGGAATATAGTCAATCAAGATTCACTAAAGCAGAAGAGTAAATTGACATTTTATGTCTTTGCTTTGTCACATAAACTAAAAAAACGTCACGGAAAATTGCTCAAGAAAATATTTTGATGATTTCCGCTTACAACCGAGTCGTTGCTAGGGAAATGGTACTTCGTCGTTTTTCATCCCACAAAGTTCGTCGACCATTCGTTCGAAAGCTCTCGATTTATCCAACCATATTATATTAACAACTGCGAAGTGCGTGGCCAACAAGCTGTTATGAGCATGGTTATATGAATAATTGTTTACACACAGGTGATCATTCTCAATAATTGATATTGTGAACATGATTGTAACCGCTTGTTAATTTCTGATGATTTCATTTCGATGATTTGATTCATAGCAGGTGGTCCAAATATTGCGAGAACGGTTTGATTTGTGAAGAGTAGGTTAAATCATTTTAGTAGGTAATATCTTTACTTTACACTCTAGGAAGCTGTAATTTCGTATGTAGCCTCTTTAGGACATTTACTTGACGATGCCCAGGGCCCAGATCAGATGAGTGGTTCTTAAAGCTAATTTCTATGTTTTACACTTTAGGAAGCAGTAATTTCGTATGTAGCCTCTTTAGGACATTTACATGATGATGCCCAGGGTCCGGATCAAATGAGTGGCTCTTAAAGCTAATTCCTATGCTTTACACTCTAGGAAGCTGTAATTTCGTATGTAGTCTCTTTAGGACATTATTTACTTGACAATGCCCAGAGTCCGAATCAGCTGAGTGGCTCTTAGAACTTGCATACGAGTCTGCATCTAAAGACATAAAATGTCCCAATGTGTTGCAGACTCATATGCAAGCGTTTATGTCTTTGCTGTGGCACATAAACTGAAAAAACGTCACGGAAATTGCTCACGATGATTAATTCATGTCTACATACCTAGCATATTATAAAAACCCAACTTTTGACTTTTCGAATTGAGGTCGGAATCTATGGAGATTATGTTATGCCGACCGAAGTTCAATGTTTTGTTTATTTATTAGATCTGAAAATTTTTTGCAATCGATAAAATTGAATTAAGTACTTAAGGTATTATATGGTATGGATGAGGCCAAAATTTCAGGTGATACTTTATACTAAAAGATATGAATGAAAATTAAAAGTTCCCGATTCTTTGTTTACCCACAATGAAGTAAGTCCGTAGCTCACTCACTTAGCCATGTATTGAAATTTCTCTGTCTAGTCTAGTCTATTGTTACAATGAAAATTTATATTATCATCCTGGTTAGTTTGCTAGTTCAACCGGTTTTAAATTTTTTATTCAATGAAGATGCTAGGGGATACACAACTTTAACTGGACGAAGTAACCAAAACAAGGATGAAGCTAAATCTGAAAGAACCAGGATATTTTTCGGAGAAACTGTCAAACTTGGAGAATATCCGTATGCCGCCGCACTTCTGCGTCGTAGCCCGGCAGGACGAGAGCAGTTTTGCGGTGGAGTGTTGTATACTTTGAAGCACGTTTTGACTGCCTGTCATTGTGTGATAAATTCTGATTTTACCATGAAAAACCCGAAAGACGTAGAAGTAACGGCTGGAGGCGTGCAGGTATCAGAGGAAGAATTTGAACGAGGGGAAACCCAGTTGCGCCTCGCGGTATTATTAAGAAGACATCCAGGATGCTACCTGAACAAGAATAAGACTTTGGTGGCCTACGACATGGCAGCGCTCCGGGTTGATTATCCATTCGTTATAACTGAAAATCTAAACGTTTTAAAAGTCCCTTTTCATAAATCACATGATCACATTGACTCACTGTCACGAAGGTCGCCGGCCTGCACGACGGTGGGTTGGGGTTTAATGGAGGGGTTTAAGTCATCCGTGGAATTACGGAAAATGCCACTGGTACTCAGGTCGCCAGAAAAGTGCGCCGAGTTAGTCTTTGCATTCTCCAAAGGCGAAAAGCGAGGACCGGACCAGTTTAGGTCAAAATACCATGTCTGTGCTTCTGGAATAAATCCTAATCAGACCGCATGCGGAGGGGACAGTGGAGCACCATTGATGTGTAAGGACGGCAAAAAAACCACAATCATTGGAATTCTGAGTTACGCTCCAGGAACCAACCCGTGTGGACAGACAGGGATCCCTACGGTCTTTGCCAGAATAGAGCTCTTCTACGAAGAATATAGAAATGATCTATCTCACGCCCCCACCCACGTATCATATGCAAGTTCCTTGTTGATTTTGGTAGCTCTTATAGTAATAAATGTTGTCCATCCCTGAAGGATGAGTGTGATAAAATAGATACCTGGACCTCAACGTTGGAATGGGGATGGTTTACGGAGCTTAGTGTTTGGAGATCAACGAAAATTCTAGTAGGTACAAACATTGCCCAACGAATTAATTTGCTCTTGAACATGGTGAGAAGAGTGCAATTTTAAAAACATTGTTTCTCCACCCAGAGGACTAAAAAATGCAGAGGATTAGCAAGTTTTTGGTTAATTACTGAGTTATTATAGGTACGAAAGTGTAACAGATAAAATATTTATATATGAACCCTTGTGGACAAACAGGGAACTCCACGGTCTTTACCAGGATAAAGGTCTTCTACGAAGAATATAGTTAAGACCAACCTCGCACTGCTAAACCAACCGCGGATCATGATATGCACAGTCGTGGATTGATTATAAGGTATTATAGATAGAATATTACAGACTAAATCAATCCTTGTGGCAAAACAGGGGTCCCCACGTTTTTGCCAGGATAAAGGAAAACATCGAAGAATATATTATACATAGTTTTGGCAAAACTCGCGCCCACACCCACGTTTGCTGTTGATTTTGGTTACTGTTATAGAAATTAAAGTCGTCCCTCCCTGAAATACGATTCTTTCAAAACGGATGCCCGGACTTCAGTTAGAATAAGTATGGTTCACGGAGCCTATATACTCGTAGTTCCAGTAAAAAAATATTGTCCAACGAACTAATTTACTCTTGAACATAGGAAGAAGGAGTGCAATTTTAAACGCACTATTTCGGTACTCCGAGTGAAGCGGCGAAATGCAGAGAAATAACCAATATTTTTGTTAGGTACGGAGATGTTAGAGGAACGAAGGTATCGTAGATCAAATATTAGGGCCTGGGGGTGGGAGGGTTTTATATTATTTTGGTTTATTATCTTCAACATTTTAAGCCCCCTCTTAAAATTTATGATTTTACGTTTCAAGATACGTATATTCAGTGGCGTAATTTGAGGAGGAGCAGAGTGGGCAAAGCCCACGCAGAGGATGTAGAAGGCCATCTTGAAACGAATGTTGTGTGGACAATAATTAATCATTTCATGTTACTAACGTCAGTACTAATTATTACCTTCAAGGCTTCAATAGATTTACTAGCAGCGCATTACTTCTCTACGGTCTAGCGCTTAGAAATCCGAAAGTGTTTTTCCGATGTTCTAGCCCTTAGGGAGGGCGAACTGTTCAACGTACAGCGTTGCAAATGGTATTAATTGATTCTTTGGGATTCATTCAAGTCCCTCGCTTCCTGGTTTTTGATATTTTGAAATCCATAATACTTGAGCATGGGCAATTATACTTATCAATTTATTTATTTTATAGGAAATTTAAATGACATTTCAATTCATAATATGTTAAGAGTCAGTTTCCATCCACATCATAAGATAAGTCCCCCTTAAGGTGATTAGAAATGCCTAAAAGTACTTCATAAGTTCAGTTAAGAAAATGTAATAAGAAGTGATGCAATATAAAGAGTTTATAATTAAATATATAAATTTCAAATGAAGATAAGGAACAATAAAAATCTTAGGAAGTTGAAAGAAAACTGGTGATTTGCCTATCCCCGTCTTGATCTGCAACAATCAGGTAGTAACGATCAGGCAACCCCCCCCCCCCCCCCCACCATGAACACAGAGGATGTACAAGTTCATCTTGAAACGGATGTTGCCTGGACAATAATTGATCATTTTATGTTACTAACGTCAGTACCAATTATTAAGAGAATACAATCTGCAAAGCACGCCTGTTATGCGGCCTCGCAACTTCGAATGCTCAACAAAATGGAACACTTCTAATCAAGGCTTGTTTGAGTGACGGCAAAATGCCATGGATAATAGAGTTCCTAGTAGATCCGTAAAACACAATACATCGTTCGGTATTGACAATTCGGTCCGTAACTCTGACGCAGCCGATGAGTTACGGTGACGCATCCTTCCGTACAGATACGGTAACGGATCGCAGTCCGGAAAAAACGTAATCGTCTAAAACAACCTCCTTCCATGGACTCAAATAACCTCCTAGGGATATATAGGTATTCGTGCAGGTAGCCATTACTTCGTTCTGAATACTGGTGTGAGGGTGGAAGGAACACGGCTTCTTCCTTTCATGTGTTTATTCACAACTAGTTTCGCCTGTCACTAAGGCTCATCAGGTGTATAGGGGAGGACAGATCCATACGACGTGTATTTTGTCAGGTTTTGTTCCAGAAGTTATAACTTCAGTCACTTATATTTCGTCCAATGGCTTGAAAGGGTCAATTTGGAGGGAAGAACGTAGAAATCCTGCATGGCTAAGAGCTATACTATATATGTAGGTATTTTTTACACCCCTATAATGAGGTGAGGTTTTGTCTCTGCTGCTTTTGTACTTCATTTTATTCCAAAACGTTTGTGTTATTTCTATTACTGAGTGATTGTAGATTGTGTTTAATATATTTTTGAACCTATTTTGCGATAGAGTTTATAATTTTAATGGGTGTCAGCTACTGGGTCCTTAAAATGGCCTTTTCACTAGTAGCTGACAGGCCTGTCAGCCGCTGGAACACCACATAATTTTCTTCAAACACTCATAGACTTATCTTATATTTATCCCTAGTTACATGAGTCACACCACTGAACGTTATTTTCAATGCAGATTTTACTTTTCAGTAGCTGACAGGGGTGTCAGGTACTAGAACAGACCATGTCAGCAATTGGGACAACACCCAGCCTCTGGGTTTTCTTTCTTTTTTTTTTTTGGTTCCAGACGGTTCCCTAAGGCTCACAAAGCCAACAAAATTCTCCAATATTCCCTTTATTCCTGAAACTCCTCTTAATGACTTCCCAAGCCCTTTCAAATAGGCACTGCCCTGGCCTGAGCCTCCTAAAAAGAAATCTGAAGAAAAAGTTACCCAGGCTTTGTAATTTCCTATTCTTGGAAAGAATACATAGAAGGAATAGAAGAAAACAGAAGACGAAGAAAATAAAAGTAAGAGAGCTGAGGAAAGATTAAGAAAGAAGCAAGAAAAAGAAGAGTTACTGAGAAATAAGTCGAAGAGAAAGAAAGCCAGAGAAATCTTGTTATCCCAGAGAGGCTCCCTTTCAATTCGCAACGTCCTACGGTGAACAGGAGGGATTTTAGCTCACACAGCTGATCAGGATGGTGCTCCTTACTTTGCTCGTCTCTTGTTGCCCCAGAGAGGCTCTCTGTCAAATGTTGACGTCCCAAAGGTAAATAGGAGAGAATTTAGATCATTCAGCTGATCAGGTTAGCGCTCCTCACTTTGCTCGTATCTTTTTGTCCCAGAGAGGGTCCCTAAAGAATTTCAACGTCTTACGGTAAATAGGAGAGATTTGAGCACGATTTTGCCATCATTATGATTGATATCACGGCGCGAATCCAAGTCAGCGAGGCACAAGTTCCAACATGGTACCCAATATATCACATCAAAATTTGATCCAAATCGGACCATCGGTTTCGGAGGAGTAGTGAGCACAAAATTTTGTCCATAAACACACACACACACACATATATTTATACATAAATCTGAAAATGAATTACATTGTAATCGTGTTCTACTCCCTCTGAAACGCAAAGAAAATGCATCCCCACCCCCAACTGCACCCGTACCGACAGCTGTAATACCCCCTTTTTTACGAAAAGTTGGGTAAAAGTGAGAATATACCTCGAGTCCGTGACAGTAATTGGATAACTATAGAGAATAAATTACCTCCTCCATTCGTTTTTGGAAAAGGTTTAAATGTGAGGTACCAGTTTTCTAAATCCGTTACTAATGTTCCTTTTTAAACTAGCTCCTTCCTTATTTTGCTGAGTGAGCCACTTTTAATTTTAGACAATTTTCATTTCAATTTCATTCGATACATCCATTGAGTGAATACCTAAATACTTGAGTAAGTTAAATCACCTATTTGCCATTACTTACTGACAATTTTTATGATTTTGAGTCCTTATTTTGTAGGTACTTAGTTTCCTATTTTGGATGAACCTAAGGTAGAGCTTAATGTGATAGGAAAGAAACACAAGTTCCTACTATCATAATAATTGTAATGTACCTAAATTCTATACCTGCTCACGTTTTAAAATAAAGAAATTCGAAATTTCGAACATTTACTTGCAATATTTTCCTCCCTGTCAGCCATAGGAACATTCGCACTTCGACAGTGTCAGCTTTAGGTGCATCGGAACTTTTCACGAAATTCGCAATTATTTTCACTCTGACTCAAGATTTCTTACTTTTTAAGGGCTAGTTAGCAAGCTGGAAAGATTTTCTATCAAATGAAAACAAGAAAGATTCAAGAAAATAATTTTTAAAGTTGTAGCACCGCAACATTCCGATAAAATAAGTGAATGTGCGTACTAGTTTTATAACAGAGTATTATATGACTAGTATATATGAGATGAAATTTCCTCCTTCCATGGATTTAGCTTTACAACTAGATTCGTTAAGGACTTGACGTGACTTTAAGGTGCGGTAAATGTTTATCGTTACCACACACCTTATTGACAATGACGGATCTCAAGGAACTCTCTATTAACCCATTCGCCGCGAAGCCCGCGTTTTTCCGCAAATCCTAGCAGTGCCCTGAGCGCGAGGCCCGCATTTTTCCACAAATGCTAGCAGTCCCCTGAGCGCGAAGCCCGCGTTTTCCCAAACTGCTCCTGCATTCTCATGCGATCTTCTGGAACTTTTTCTAACTATTTTTCAGTTTCTTGGGGACATACTAGATAGCGTTCGACGTGTTTCAGTCCCCCCCCCCCATCCCTCTCCCATCCTGAACACTCTCTGCGTGAACACTCCGCGATAAACCATGTTACCTGTGGAGACCCCATTTTCTCGTGATATTTTGTCATTCTATGAGTAATACACATAAAAGTGGTGAGGATTCTTCAGAAATATTCTGAGAAAGCCTCTTGCAGTTATTTTTAGCGTCATTCCACTGTACACTTTGTTGATGTTCGGTTCTGTTCTCCTCACTTTGAGGCTTTTTTCAACACTTTTCTACCGTCAGTTTTTTCTTACCTTCGTTATTTATCTCGTAATTTCTATTTTTCTTATTAGTAGTAGTGTATATAGTCCAGGTTTCAGTTTTTTCTTAGTTTACTTGTATATATAGTAGGTTTAGTTAGGTTTAGGAGTGTAAGTGTGAGTGGGTACCTACTACCTAGGTGGCACTTTTCGATAAATTCTTTTGGCTCTGACCTGGCAATTTCTCTGGACTTCTTGGATAATCAAATTCAATAACAATAAAAAACAATAACAATGGTATGGTGCTATAATGAATCAGTAATTATGTTTATGAAAAATGAAGTAATAATGAGACTAATTATGAAAACAATAAACTATTGATGAATTCGAGTTTATGAGAATATAATAATGACAAAAAAGGTACAAACCCTTCAAGCACCAAACATTTCTGTCCATAATATATTCCTGAACAACATGCAAAAAGAATTACGTCAAAAATAGAAGAATAGTGGAGAAACAAGAAAAACTAAAAGAGGAGGGCGAGCGTCACAGTCACAAATATTTCTCCGCTACAAGGGGATTTGCAGGTAAGAAAGGCTTCGCGCTCAGGGGACACGCAGTCGGTCAGAGCTCCGCGGCGAATGGGTTAATTGCCCAGTGGAAACGAGCTTAATAAACCACGGAAGTTAGTAATGTTTTATATTTCTACGAAAAATAAAGAGCTACAATGTTAAATCGATTTCGACGGTCGGTCAGTAACAAACAATAACTTACTGTAACTTAAAATAACTTATTGTTTGTTACTGATGATGGCCTAACCGTCAATATCGATTCAATATTGAAACTTTATTTTTCGTGGAAATAACGTGTTTTCACTAACTTCCATTTAGATATGGGTTTCCACAACTTCGTCGCTAGTGATTTAGTTCGTAATGAACCACTGTAATTAATTAGTAAGGTGGATACTATAATGTGAAACTATGGTAAAACTAATTCGTTTCCCCAACTTCTTTTTGGGCTAGCCAACGGAGTAAAGTAGGTAATTTTTACTGTTAATAAGCTTGGAGGTATCCGTGGTGGGAAGACGGACCACCAAACTATACTCGTTCGTACACATCATTCTGATCTACATGTCCAACTAATCTGAATTTTTACTAAGGGATTGACCGGAACTTTTTCAGTTTTGGCGCTCAGAAGGTCAGTTGATTTCAAAATGAGCAAATCGATGTGTTGGGAGGCTGAATCGATACTATCGAGAATGGCTATTCGATGGCAATAATTAAGATTGGGGGATCCCTATATTTCAGCTCCACGGAGACGCAAGTACACATCTACTGCTCACCGTGCATTCAATATATCGATTCAATGCAGTTGCAGTCAGTGTTGCCAGAGAGCGGGACTTATCCCACGGCGTAAGGATTTTTCTGCTCGTATTTTGAGGTGGGATTTTTTCATAGAATTTCCTCAAAACGTAGGGATTTTTCGGACTGCCTCTTGATCAACCAAGCTACCCAAACAGGTAGATAAGTAAATAATGAAAATACGTGGTTCCGTAGTCTCGACTTATCTCATCTTATCTTATCTTATTCCACTGCTTGGTGGAGTAGGTGCAATGTCCCGTCTCTTTATCCATTCCCCGACTAGGTAGGTTCATGACGATATCCGCTCTGCTATATGTCAGAGAAACAAAGAACTATAATACTAGAGAACACCACAAAGGGCAAAGTTCTAATGACACTGCTTGTTTGAACTGAACGTTGTTCCATGGTAATTTGGAAATAGGTACGATCAGTTAACTGATTCAGGGTTATACAATATTTTATATAATCCGAGTTATTTCATTTTTAAATTATAGTTCAGCACCTTCTCTTTATTCCTGGTTCACCTATTTTCTGGGCAATAAGGAACAAGAGAGTGAGTGAACTTCTACGCACATTATAATATTAGCATACATATATATCAACAATTTTCAACTCCACCTCGGGTGTTAAGTATATTTTCAATTAAAGCAGGAATACAGTACCTACCCATTTTATAAAGACATCTGAAGAATATTATAGCAAATTCATTAGGTATTGAAATTATAGTTTATTTATTATATCAAATTTACTCACATTTCCTCTTCTACTTACACATTTATTTGAAGAAAACAATGGTGTAGGTAGTTTTGTGAATAGGTTAATAATATAAAATTGTAACAATGAAAATTAATTTTACCTAATTTCAAAATAATTTCATTTCAAGCTTGAGATGGGAACCCTTGTTAACCCTATATCATTCGAAAATATCGGCTATGGGGAGGGGGGGGGGGGTGTTGAGATATTGTGGTGCTATGAGGGAAACCAGAGGGAAACGTAGGGATATTTGGATTATTTAATGTAATTTAATTTAATTTTAATTAAGCGCTCAATAGTACGAAAATGTAATACCCTTCTCCCAACACCACCCTCACCTATACCCATGCCACACCGGAACACATTCCACAGAACACAATTTTTGGCAGTAACAAATAGTGGTTGCCGAAAATTAAGGGTCGCACAGGGTGGAGTGTAACAGTCTAATCAACTATTAGCATGAACCTTTCAGGTGAATGGAAGCAGAGTCACTTGGCAGCACTGCTGGGCGCCTCATTTGAGTTCAACCAGCCGTCATGATGAGTCTAAGCTCCTCTTGTTGTTCGTATAGCAATCGATTATCTTATAGATTATTATCTAATAACTAATACCCATCCTAACCCTTGCTATATCACACATTCTGAAATCCTCTGCGGTAGCTTTTTGAATTCTATCGAAGTGTATTTAATGTATCTATATAAAGCCAACAGGCTAGTTCAGAAATCCTCCTTTAGTATCCTTTCTTTTGGAGCACCACAAAGAAATAGGCAAATAAAATATCCCAGTGATTAAATTCTGTGTCAGAGTTCGTTTACCCATATCCTGAAAATAATAATAAATTCTTGGATTTTCTAGGAAATACAGCGTAAATTGACTCACGACAATTATATATATATATATATATATATATATATATATATATATATATATATATATATATATACTTCTTGATAAACTAAATAAACTGTTCTACTGAACTATATAATTTGTTTTGAATTATTAATAAATAAACGAAGAAAGGAAAAAGTTGTTTTTGATATTTCGAATGAATCTTGTTCACAAGTTAGAAGTTGAAAATGAAAATGAAAAAATAATTTATAGATTGTTCAGGTGATGGGATGGCTTGTTGACAGGGAGATGTATGTAGATAATTTCAATCGCAAGGTGAAGATAATTTCAATCGTTAATGTTGAGGCCGGGTTTGCTTTCAAAACGTCAACATTAACGATTGAAATTATCTTCACCTTGCGATTGAAATTATCTATATATATCATGAACAATCTATATATATATATATATATATATATATATATATATATATATATATATATATATATATGTGTGTGGCCAGAGAGAAACAATAAGCTGATGACAAAAAAGTTCAAGTCAAGCAGCATGATCTTATGAGACTCTATACGATAGATGGATTAATAATATTAATAAATGAACAATATAAGGGAGATATATTACCAATTTTATGACAAAAAACTCATTTTAAATATTATTCTGCTATTCATGAAGAAATTTTGGATTTTTTACTTTTTTTGCGTTTTTTACTGATTTTTCAGCACATTTTAATGAAATTTAAGTACATCAATTTCCGAATGTTCTGTATTATAGTTGATAAACTTTATTTGAGCAATTTTCCACTTGAAAAATATACATTTTACGGTTTTTAGCCGGTTTTTTCCGTTTTTAGTGATTTTTTTCAGCACTTTTTTTTTCGAAATTTGACCAATTTAATGTGTTCAAAAAATGAGTGTAATAGGGAGCTATTCTGCGACACCATGAGACGAATTAAATAACGGGTTCTATACTACTCAGCTGAGTGAGATAAATTCTCTCCTGTTCACCCCGGGAATCGGAAATTTGATAGGGAGCTTCTCCAGGTGGTTGGGAGTAGAGTGAAATGACGTACTCCATCCTGATCAGCTGAGTGAGATATTTACTCTTGTTCACCATGGAAACTTGAAATTTGATAAAGAGTTTCTCTAGGACACCACGAGAGGAATGAAATGACAGCTCCAGCCTTAAAAGCTGAGTGAGCTAAATGTTCTCATGTTTACGTTATAGGATGCTGAAATTCGGTACCTAGTGAAGCTCTCTAGAACATCAAGAGATGAATAAATTGACTAGCTCTACCCTGATCAACAAAGTGAGCTACATTTTCTCCTATTCACATTCAACTGTGTTCACATGTTCACAAAGAAGAGTTGTAATTTGACTAGGAGCCTTTTTGGGACAATATGAAAGTTATGAAATTAAGGGCTCTATCCTGATCTGATATTGAGAGCCAGCAGATGGTTAAAGGATGTTCCATGTTTTCAAATGATAGCTATTACACTCTAAGTCAGGGGTGCTCAAACTTGAACTGCTGGCGATCTACCTCAATATTTTTAGACTACTTACGATCGACTCTGAGAGGCTGCAAGTATGTGTGATGCAGGGTTGTCGTACATACACGATACACCCTACCTACCTAGGTAGGGTGTACCGTAGCATATATAGATATTAGCTTTCCGCAGAATTTACATTATTTTAGTCAAGGTTTGGGTTAGGTTTACTTAAATTCTTCTCTACAATATCAATGAAAAAAACTCCTAGTTATTCAAAATTGCGAGTTTATTCGTTGTTACAAAACAAAAGAGTTACATATGGTGTTAAACTCAACTAAGGAGTGACTTTGGATGTTGAAGCGTGGCACTGCATGTCCTCAGCATACTTTTCATTAGATGGTGCGTAACCACTGAGTGCCAATCGCAAGCATGATGACATATGATCTCAGTTAGTCGATTGCGATATTTTGACTTAATTATCTTCACTTCAGAAGATGCAGACTCGCACAAGTAAGTTGACCCAAACATTGCCGTCAGTTGAAGGGCGATTTGCCTTAGATTCGGATATTTATCTTCAGATATAAAACACCAGAAATTTGTATCAGATGCTGTAGCTTTGAGATGTATATCTGATATAATCTGCATTAACTCATTTTCAACAGAACATGAGTTCATATTAAACTGACTTGCTGCGCGTTCCTTTGATAATGCCGCCTTTTGCCGCAAGCAGTGTTATTACGTAATGAATTTTTGTAGTTTAGTTACTACCTACTTATTAAAAAAAATTTTCTTCTCGAGATCTACTCAAAAAGCACTCGCGATCGACTGGTCGATCGCGATCGACCTTCTGAGCACCCCTGCTCTAAGTAATAAGGGAGATAATTGTTTTTTCTTATGACTCAAATGACACTACTGAAACGAAAGTAACAGGAGGAAGGAACGAAAATGAGATGAGAGGAAGGTTCGCAAGATGTAAGGTAGGTAGGTCCCTAGTTACCAAGGTAATCTTGAATAAAAGGTTACCAACTCATCAAAACACTTTTCATCTTGCTTTGAATAGACTTGATGCTCCCTCACATTACATAACTGGCAGAGTGACGAATAAATATGTTAGGAAGAGACCCCAGCGAGCAACATCCTCATTGAGCGTAACTCTGTAATCCACAACCTTGGCTCATAGTACACACTGATCTCGCTAGGTAGCGTTCGCATCTCCAATATCAATGGCCACCCGCGATCTCCCCATATGGAATTCTCCACCTCGTCCCTCCCATCTCGAACTTTTGTTCATGTTTTGCACGTGCAAATTTAGGTCAACCGCGTACAGTCCGTGCCAAAACCCTCGCGCACATTAATAGGATTTGCGAAACAAGGACCTCACTGACCCAGATAAGTGGCGGCACGTTACGAAGGAGCCCAACTGAGTGTTTCCAGTGGTGTTCGTCGGTTGTGCGGGTCCGGTGATCGCGAATTACCTCGTTCGGAGTCCGACTCCGACATCAACAGGAATGACGTCACGAACTGCCTACAAGCTGATTGTACCCAAGTGAACGCTAACGAACTTATCTCTTTGTACCTCCAGCTAACTAACATTGAGCCATTTCTTACCGGCATGGGGAGACCGCCAAAACTGAAGGTTATCAAACGATAACTACACCTCACCCAATTGACGTTCTGCCATATCTGTACACCACGGTATGTTCCCAAAGTAATTAACTATTTTTTTTTAATAATTAGTCTAATTTATTTCAAGTAATAAATAGTTAGAGCTGTTAGTTCAGCAATCGGTTGGTATGAATGAAATGGCATAGAGACAAATTCATCTGCTAAGCCAATCAGATGGCCTAATTCAAGTCGAAATGTATAACAATTTCCAGATTTGTAAACAATCCGAGATTTATTTTCAAGGTATAACCTATGAATCTATGAAAATTTACTCGGTAAGAGTACCTACTAACAACTGTGTATTCAATAAATGCTGATAAGGTTACCAAAGAGCCAGAGCCAAAGAAATTATATTAGGTAATAATATGTTATGTATCAGCATTTCTATACCATGAAGACACTGTCGTGCCATGAAGGCACTGAATCGTTCAATCTCGTTATAGATCCGACCTATGCAGAGGCCAAGACGAATTGTATTTAGGTTATGATAACATTATTATTTTACATCATCCTTATAATGATTTTAATGAGGGTTGGATCGTGGATATTTAATTCATTTTCAAAAAGGATCTGCCTTCCCGAAAATTGACATCAGGTACTTCAACTCAAAACAATCCCATTAAAGAATCACTGTGTGAATCTACTGTGCCGTATTTCTTTCTTTTTATGTATATGCGCAATTCAAATGGAAGCCAAGCACGAATAACCTCCAATTTCTCCTCATTTTTAAACATAAAATTCTCAATCAAACGAAGAATGAAGATTCGTGAAGATTGCTGACAATTTTATTTCAGATGAATTGGAATCCGGCCTTATGATAGGTAGGCGAATAAAATGTGAAAGGAGTATTTCAATAACTCGCCATCCTAACCTCATCACAAGATATTTTTTCCGACTTGCTCGGGCAGATCTCAGCTCTCAGATGAGATTGGTGGACCCAAATGGTCCATTTGACATGTTGGACACTTCCTCACTTACATAATTATGCATTCCTTTTACTTTTGAAGTAACAATGAATTACCTATTAACTACCAACTGAAGTTTTTGTAATCAAGCCACACTCTGTTTGTCCACCATATAAGTAATTATGATTGTATGCCCCACGGTATGTTCACAAAGTGATAAACTAATTTGTTTAATTAGCCTAATTTATTTTTCATCTAATAAGAAGATTGTTTAAGCCGTAAGTTCCGCAAACGGTAGCGATACTGAATTGACTGAGGCATACTTACATCATTCCGCTAAATCAATCAGGTCACCTTGTCCCTTTTGTTGTTGATCTTAGTTCTAGATTTGTACAGGATTCCAGATTAATTTGTTATTCAGGTATAACCTACGAACTTATGAAAACGTGCTCAGGAACTACCCAGATTCCAATATTAATACTAATCTGAAGTAGAAATCGATCCGACAGTATAACTCTTTATTTGTGTGCAATTAGACAACGTTCACTTCTTTAACCTGTGTTTATCGTTAAAATAGGTTTCCTCAACTTCGTCGCTAGTGATTTAGTTCGTTTAGTTCTTACCAATGGCCGTTGAAAATTATACATAACAATAAAATCGAGAAATTTGCACGATTAGATACCTAACTGTGCCCGTCCGCTTCTTTCGTTCTTCAAACGGATGAATTTAGGAGTAAATCACAGTGTAGCATCACATAAATTCTAATCAATAAATTTTGTCAGTATCGCCAAAGAAACAATACTGTCCACAGTTATGTCTACCACACCCAAAGAGGCTTGGTTGATTGAAGTTCAGAATTTTCAGAGGAATAGGAACAAAATTAGCTGCAGAGCCCATTGAAATGGCTAGAGTAATATTCAAATCGTAATATTACCCATACTCTATGATACCCTGAGAAGCCCTGTCCCGAATTTCAGCATCTCGAGTTAGATAGGAAAAAAATACAAAGCTCACTGATTAGAGTGGTTCCTCAAGTTGTATTTATAGCCTAGCCTGGTTTTCTCGCTCGCTTCGCTCGCTCGGTTTGGCTGTATAGATACGATGGTCTTTACTGTTGAGTGGGACATGAAGAACGATTAGGAACGGTAGATCACTAAGGGTGATTTGAAATGTGTAGGGGATGTTCCTCGATTCGCTCGCTAGGGGTGGGTTTTCTCGCTCGCTCGGTGTGGGATGTATAGATGCGATGAGATATAGTCCCCATACCATCACAGCCGGGGAAATTTTGAAAATTGCTAACAATTCCTTTCAATTAAAATCCCACGGGAACGGCAAAAAATAAAAAAAATTAAATCTTGTAAAACTATGTGGAACCACGAAAAGTTAAGTTTTAAGAACATTTAAATTCTTCAACTAATTCTATACGTCCACGTCACATTATGTGAGGAAGTTATACTGCCCACCCAACTTGGCAGACTTTTTTTCTGTTGGAAATGACTATTAAACTCGGCACCTTATGTGGAACCGCGAAAAGTTTAGTTTTAAGAACATTTCAGTATTAAGAGAGCTGTTGGATGTCAAATGTTTGCACTTACGTATTTGTTTTCCCCGTCTATTTTTCTAAAGGTAGGCCATTATTTAATCTGCGCAGAAGGGCTATCCTTTTCCTTGTCTTTCAAACGGGAGACTTTCCCCGATTTCGAATACAAAGTTCAGACTAATTACGGTTCGACGGACTAAGTAAGAGCGATAACTCGAAAACCAATGTTTCTTCTACATTTTCGTTCACTACAATCGGAAAACACATTTTAATGTATTGAAATTTGCATGGAACCAAATTGAAACTTCAATGAACATTTTAAGACCAAACCGAGTCAAAACCTTCCATACATTTACTGGGTCTATGGCGAAAAAAAAAAAAAAAAAAAAAAAAAAAAAAAACAGCGGGTGTCGAATGTTTTCCATGATTTCCCGCATATTTTTGCTGATTTTTCCGGGAAGACAGTATCTTTCAGCGATTTTGACGGCACCATCGTGTTTTACGGGTCCTCAAATGCAACTTTGTCGCTGACATACGAAGTGCTCTCGATCAAATTTTAATGTGGCAGAGGGTAGAAAATGGAGCGTTTGGCTCCAACCCCCGTCCTGCCACCAGACCATGGTGTGGGTGGGAGTAGCAAATTTTAAAGTCGCTTATGCCCTCTATTGGAGAAATCCAAGATCCCGCCACTCGTAGATCCCGCCACTCATAGACCCCCCCACTCAGCCATTTGGTCGTGCGTAGCTTGGATGGATGGACAGACAAAGTTTCATTCTTATAAAATAGTATAGATCAAAACCGGAGAATCCCCGATCCAAATGCCAGCATATCAAGCTGGATTAGAACAAAATAAGCAAGAGCCCTCTCAGCTGGATGTAGTGGTTTCTCAAGTTGTAATAGTAAACTCTATCTTCTATCACATTCAGAGAAGCCCCGTTCCAAATTTCAGCATTTCGAATTGATAGGAACAAAAGTAGATTCAGAGCTCAGTCTGATGATTGGAATGAATGGTATTCTATATTGTATTATATACTCTACCAAACCCAGAGAAGCAGCGTTCCAAAGTTCAGAATCATAAGTTGAATGGGTTCAAAATAGGCTACAGAGCCCACTTAGTTGATGAGACTGATTTCCCATGTTGAAATTGTGCTCTTTCACACCGAGAAAGGCCCTATTCGAAATTTCAGCATTTCAAGTTAGAGTGTAAAAATAGTTTATAAGTTATATATATAGATATATATATATAGAGGTATATAGATATATATATGGACAAATTTTGAGCTCACCACTCCTCCGAAACCGCTGGTCCGATTTGGACCAAACTTTGATATGCTGTATTACCATGTCGGAGCTGAGGATCAGCTGACATTAATTATAATATAGGCAAAATCGTGCTCATATCTCTCCTATTCACCGTAGGACGACAAAATTTTATAGGGAGCCTCTCTGGGACAACAAGAGACGAGCAAAGTGAGCAGCTGATTGAGCTAAAATCTCTCCTGTTCACCGTAGGACGTTGAAACTTGATAGGGAGCCTCTCTGGGACCACAAGAGACGAATGACCTTACAGGCTCCCGTCTGATCAGCTGAGTGTACAAAAAGTTATGTTGTCTGTCTGACTACAACAAAATCTGATAGGGAGCGACGAATGAAATGACCGTCTCCACCCTGAGCTCCAGCTGACCGATTCGAAATGTTGGCTCTGCTTACGCAAACTGTGTAAATATTTTTTTCTATCACATCCTTCCGGTTGTTTGAGTACGTAGTGATTTTTTTCTTTTTTTTTACGAATAAAATACAACCCGCTCAAACAAAGCCTATGATAAATAACAGACATTTAAAATGTGTTAAAATGTTTGGATATAACATGGAGTAAACCTAATTTTGTTCAGAAACTTGATCCAATCATAATTTTTTTCTCTTTAATTTTTTCACGAAATACGTAATATATTCATAATAATAATTCCATACCACCTATCTATATCTGAACGCAAGAAAGAAAAATAGAAAAAAATTTAATATGGTTCAAGAACATGTTTGAAGAAGAATGTGAACTTGAAAGAGTATTGAAGGAGGATAAAATAAATGTATTCATTTATTCATTACTTATATATACGTCTTTCTTGTGAAACAAATTTATATATGTACATATATATAACTTAAAAATAATAACTACAACTTTATGTGAAATGATTTGTAATAATTCAATTGGTTAGGGACCTATTACACGTCTAAGAAAAATTCGCTATGAATTATATCGCAATTGGTGGAGTAATAGCTATAGCGAATGCGCAAACTAAAATTGATCGACACAGGCCAAATGCTAACTAATATTCCGCTAAAATGTATTTAAATGAAACGAGTCTATCAAGACGTTCTGTACTATTTGTAATGATTTGTTAGCGCATATATATATATATATATATATATATATATATATATATATATATATATATATATTTTTTTTTAATTTGAGTTCTTCATTGTGCTCAAAAACATTTGCCCTACCAACTAATCCATTCTTTTGAAATTCTTGATTTTTTGGCAAAGAAAACAAATGTTTACATTGATTTAAAAAGAGATCTCGTCTGGAATAACATACCCATAAAAATTTAAATATAAAGAAATTGTGGAAAAAAAGCGAATTTGACAGGAATGTACACCATTGTACAGAATAACTTAATTCGGTAGAGAACATTATACATAAATACATTAAAAACCATTACGAAAATAACATTACATTACAAAATACAGATACATAATTAGATACATTACAAAAATCCATGTCGGTTAGCAAAGGGTTTATTTTGGTTCTAGTGTTTCAGTGTACTGATACCAAATTTGACGTATGTTTATTTGAGCACGTCATATTTTTCGTAGGCTTATTATGTTCAAGAATATAACTTTATTATCGACTAAGAAAAAAAGCTACCATCGTTTCCAAATAAGTGCGTATATTTTAAAAGTTAAAAAGAAGATATTATGTACATATAGGCTTGTACGTCTCCTAAGTACTTTCCGCCATTCTCTCCGAAGTTTTCTCCATACTATTGGACCGAAAGAATAGTTTTGTGGTTGATTTTGATATGGTATTTAATTTCAATGAATGAGATCATCCGGATCGCTATACATGGCTTGAGTGTTTAGATACATTAAATGTAAAAAATCGGATATACGAATGTAAATAATTTGTTCGCTCGGTAATATTCACGAGTAAATGTCGTCTTTTAGAAAATTTGTGTCATTCCAGACGATAACTCTCCTTGGGATTGAGATAAAAATCCGTTCTTTCGCCCAAAAATTGAGCGTTCCAAAAAAAAAAAAAAAAAAAAAAAAAAAGGATGAGTTCGACAGCAAGTTTTTTTGCCATAAAACATACGTGTTTAATCGTTTCTTTGCATTCAGTGACCAAATTTCAGAACAACTTAACAAAATTAATGATAGCTTACGGAAATTCGCTCAAACGGTAACTCTGTAGAACTTGATTTTTTTCCCCCAGCACTTATATTTCGAGTTTGTTTAACGAAACTCCACGGTCCGTTTGCAACTTTGCTCTGACTATGCTTGCAACGAAATAATACATTCCGTCTGAATAGGACATGAAATGGGTGGAGAGAGCATGTTGTTAATAAAAGGCGCATCCTCGCAGTTACACTCCTTCTTCCACCGAAGTCAAAGTGGAAAGGAAACGATTACGAGCTATCTCGTTTGATATTATCAGAAAATCTTGAAGGATTCCTCCTTATCTTCATTTACGAGTAAAATGTTCATGAAGGACAATTAGTGTACAATCATACTATAACATACATGATGAATTTACCTAATATACAAGATTGGGAGATATTTCCTCGTTGGAAAAACAAGGCTCACATCATCAAATCCGTTATCATCAATAAAAGGTTGAGGAATGAGGGAGTTCCGTTAAAACCACCTCGGGGTTCAGACAGTTCCGCTCCCGCCCGCACTCTCAGCCCCATCAGTTTTAATAGTAAACGCTCTGTACATCCGTTGAAATTGTCTTTGGGGCAGTGACGGATTAATAGAATTTCGTGGGTGGGGGTGGTCCTCTACCGGGAGTTTTCTGAAAACAGACCTTGAAAAACTAGCAGTTTTAGAGATTATAGAAATTAACATGAATATCATAATTTGTATTTCCACAAATTTTAGCTTGGTTACCAAACATTCATATAAGTACAAAAAAAAAAAAAAAAAAAAAAAAAAAAAATTAAATCAACGAAAAATGAAATGATTACGTATAGGTAAGTAATTTTTTTGGTAAAATTATATCGAAAAAGGCAGGGAATGAAAAACGTAAAACGCTGGAGAACTTCAGTCCTCGTGATGTAATATAATTTATAAATTATACTTTTTTATTGTTAACACAGGATTAAATAATAATACAATCTTTATTTTTTCAATTTACTTTAGAAGTTAACAACCATTTAATAAACATTAATTTTAACATAAACCTTAATTTTTTCAAATAATTAATTGAATGAAAAAACTAAATTTTTGATTAAAGATGAAAATACATATAAATTATTACCTTCTTAAACATTTTTGTCTATTATTTACTGGTAAATGTGAAACAGTTAATAATTCACTTCAACCGAAAAACACTGGTTGCAATCAGTTAAAAAAAAAACGATTCGTTTCTTCGTCGAGCAGTAGGAAGGTTGATTATGTATTGTTACCGTTACCAAAAGCGGTAAACGAGAGACAAATACAGTAAGTTCCTACCGTAACTTGTTAAATAAACTGATGAACTCAAACTTATCCCTATTAATTAAAATTGTATTCCCTACCTGCTACCCTTTGTTTTTTAAAGAAGAAAGATGTTATCTTCCATGCCCGTTTCTTGACGTAGCTAAACTAAACACTAAAAAAAAAAAAAAAAAAAAAAAAAAAAAAAAAAAAAAAAAACTTTAGTTCGCATTTAACATGGTTTGGTTTCTACTGCTCTTCTACTCACGAAAGGGCGATGATGGACGACAGCACGACACGGACTCAACACCACCGTTGCCAAACTGCTTTCCTGCTTTGATGATTTTTTCCTCAAGCGCTTCTGGAAATCTCAGAGTTTACCGGCGAAAATTATGACTATTGATACCCCGTGGCACCTACGCAGTTTGTGGGCCTATTACAATTCAAACGAAAAAATTAGTAAATTGGCCATGACAGATTAGTAAAACCGGTACCTATCATCCCAGTTTCCCCACAGTATAAAGTTCCTTCATCTATACCTACTCGTATTTTTGTCAACTTACGTACACGCGCAACGGCGTGATTCTATTCTGACGTTCCCTCGCAAAATGTTTCTTCTTCTACCTCTCGGGGAAGGGGCGGGGGGGGGGGGGGGCTAATGCCCCCCCCCCTTTAATCCGTCCCTGCTTTGGGATTGTATTTAGTCGCGTTAATGCCATCTTTCATGTACTTGTCCTTCTATAATACAGGTGTCTCAAACGCGGTATTTGGGAGTAATAATGGACCAGTGTCTTACATGGCTTCCGCGTGTTGAATTTCCAACGAATAAATTAAGATGGCTCATTCCGATGTGTCTGGCGGTCAGAGGTTTCATGTCTCTTAAAACTATGAAACTTACGTACCTTGCACTCATCCAGTGTGTTATGACTTACAGCATTTTAGTATGGGGTTCAGCTTACCGAGTGGTTTTAGATCAGCTATACAAGACCCAGAAGTTATTGATAAAAATTTTACTTCAGAAAAATCTAGAACGCCAACAAATTTTGTATTCGATGAGTTTCAGGTTCTGGATTTATGGAAAATTATTAGAAACTTCAATTTAATTTGCATTTACAAGGAAAAAGGTAATTATGTTCGAGTGGATGGCATTACTCGATTGGCGTCTGATTTTACTTTAAGATTACCTCTCAGATTGACGACATTGGGTCAGAATTTTTTTTTCATTTAATGGCGTTAAAATGTTCATCAAGCTTCCTGGTGACATTAATACTTCAACCAGCTTATCCGTTTTCAAGAGTACTTTACAAAAATATTTACTCAGTGATAATCAATACACATACTTGTTTTTATCTATTAATCGTCTGTGTTCATTTATTTTTCTTCTCTTTTTGGTATTTGATGACTACTTTTTAGTTCATGATAACTTATTTTACTTGAATTGTTTCAATCATTTTCAATATTTGCTAATTTAGTAAACCTATCTTGTGCCTCAGCACAAGTTTTACATAACGGGAGTAGTAGCATGGCACTTAAGATATTTTCTTTCTTCTTTTTCGGCGTTTATTTTAGTTTATAGAGTGTTTTATGTTATCATGTATAAATTGTGAATAAATGCAAATTATATATAATATCGTATATATATATATATATACATATATATATATATATATATATTTATTTATTTATTTATTTATTTATTTATTTATTTATTTATTTATTTATTTATTTATTTATTTATTTATTTATTTATTTATTCATTTATTTATTTATTTATTTTTTTTTTTTTAACTCAGCGTGTCGCGCTTCGCGTAAGTTCTACTTTGAGCCTTTGGCAAAAACTACAAAACATGAATATGCTTTAGCCTAGAACGTCAAGCATTGAAGATTGTTGAATGTTCTCGTCTTATAATTATGAGTGTGTGTTATATCAGGTCGCTAGCGGACATCACTCCCTAGCAATGGATGTTCATCGGTATCGCGCTACTTTCGTTCCAGTCTCATATAACGTTTTTCGGCAGTTAGGTCCCGGCTAAAACATATTCATGATAAAAAATATAAAAAATTGCCACATACCGTTTTTGGTTTATTATTTTCAATAATGAACCTATGTAATCGACCAAGATTTTTTTCAACACGGAATTTAGTTTCTAAAACTTACCTTCTTTCCCCGATTCGTGTAAACTCAAGCTTCTAGAAATTCCGAACAATGATCACCAACACAACACAGAACAATAAACCAACTTCCACTCCTTCTTCCACATATTCTTCCCGATATCTTATTTTCCTTACCACTTCACGGTCTGCATTTTGTTTCTAAATGTTTCCAACATATGGAGGGATAATTAGGTCCACAATTTCATTCCTAGCTAAAAAGAGCGATTTTAGAGACAAATATAAAATTTGAAGCGATAAAACAACCGAGATTATAGAATTGATAACTCGCCGTACTGAAAATAATCAAAATATTCCGAAATCTGAGGATAAGTTGAAAGACGAAATTGTTACCAACAAGATAAAACTAAAATGTTTGAATTATGACCAATAGTTCCGGTTGTACTAGAACATAGAAGTTCTCATATTGCGTACTACGTACTAGAACATAGAAGTTTTCAGGACAGCCTCCCACA
Organism: Adelphocoris suturalis; assembly: GCA_030762985.1. Classification (NCBI taxonomy): domain Eukaryota; kingdom Metazoa; phylum Arthropoda; class Insecta; order Hemiptera; family Miridae; genus Adelphocoris; species Adelphocoris suturalis. The sequence continues at coordinate 63,313,904 of CM061043.1, forward strand.
GATTTCGGCGTCCCGGAAATTTTCAGAAAGTTGTTGTCCCGAAGCGCCATCGGTCCAGATTCTAAATTCGTTGTGCTTCTATATATTTTCCTAAGGTTTGTTCTGTTATACTGTTGCTGTTTACGAGAAGAAGAAGAATAAGTAGAATGTGCTAGGTTTTTTCATTGCTGTAAAACGCGAAAATAAATAATTACTACTACATTCACACTTATTGACTATCACTTGCGGAATTCCTTCCCTTGTGGTCACAGACTCGTCCAGGGAGATGTTGGCATTCGATGCCTCAAGTTCGACTGTTTGTGATCTATGTCTAAAACCATGTCAAGCTCACACATCCATGACACAACGAGGTAAACGACGAAGTACCATTTCCCTAGCAACGACTCGGTTGTAAGCGGAAAGCATCATAAAATGTAGGTAAGGCTTTTCGAGGACACTTTTTTGTGACAGTTTTTTATTTTAATGTGCCAAAGCAAAGACATAAAATGTCAAAAACTGGCTGCAAGATGTTACGAGCCAGGATACAGCTCTTGAAAGGGGATAACTATGTCTGTAGTTTTCAAATTGACCAAATATTTTTTGTTAAATTGTTCCTCTTATCCTATAAATTATTTTAAACTTTTTTGAACATTTTGAAGAAAAAAAGTTTTTTTTACCGTACCTACCGCCTTGCGGAGAGTGTTTTCCCCCCCGAAATCACCCACTTAGCCCCATTTCGCGCCAACCGGAGCATTTCTTCGTAACTAATGGACAAAATTGTACAAAAGTCAGGTCAATAATCACATTTGGTGTCTAGATGGTCTTGAGTCGTCGACGTCGGCTTCACTTTCGATCAACGAAATAAAGAATATCCTCCCGGGCGGGCTCTTTTCATATCCTGAAATCCTGTCAAGTAATGGGATGTCATGCTCAGTTAATTGTATGTTGCGTTGTATCAGCCAAAGTACCACAGTTTTGCTTCCAAGTCTGCCTATAATCATTATTTTAATTTAATAAAAAGTTTTTAAAAAAGTGAAAAATTCGTTGTCTCCACTACATTTTAGTCTACATTTTAGCCCGCCTCGGACAACTTTGGTGTGTGCCTGGGTCTGCCATGTGTCTGCGAATCCTTGTAGCAAGCCTAATTTCTAAAGTTTTCATCCGATTTAGATTAAATTTCCAGGGAATATTTTTAGGCTGTAGATGGTCCCCTTTTAGTTTCATTGTTCTAAAATAAATACTTCACTATGCGCATTCGCAAACGTAAATTACGTCAAGCATTATTTTCTCGATTCCTAATTGACCGATTTTGACGTTTTACGCAACCTCTTGATTTACTAGTTTCTATAATCTTGGGAAACCGGCTATGGAATCTTTGAGGATTATATATAAAACATTTCAGTGATATTTACATGTTAAGGCTAATGATGCTATTTGCCACACCCAGCTTGGCAGAGTTTTAGCGAATTTTCGTTGAAAATAAAACTATTGCTGTCAGCAAAAATTAAAATGAAAATTGTTGAAAATTGTCTTCAATGAAGTCCGATTAGTGGTTGGACAGAGGGTTGCCCGTTCGCCTCCGCTTTCCTGGTGAGGCATCAATTCCGTTCACAAGGAAAATACACTGCCAAGGACGTGGCACAGAAGCTTCCTCGTGGCCTTCACAGTATGTCACCATTAAATTTTCAGAAATTGCCGGATCACCATGATCATGAAGTTAGAGTGCTGGGCAACCAAAAATTAAAACCTGTCTAACATCTGTTTAAAATTGACGGACTTATGACTGTCTAGAAAATTACGTTCACGCATGTGCTGAGCGTGCCACTGATTTAATCACAATGTAACTGATAGGGGACCATCTAGGGTTAAATCCACACTATTCCTGAAAATTTCATTGAAATCCGATCAAAATGGTGGCAAGGGAATATAGAAAGAAAAACGCTCGCGCATGCGCACAGTGTACCACTGATTCAATCATGATAAATGTCGTAAAGGGCCTCAAGGGATCTTCCCCTCATCATCCCTGAAAATCTGACCAAGATCTCTTCAATATTGACGGACTTATGAGTGTAACAAGAAAATCACGTTTGCGCATCCCCAGAACGAACCACTGATTCAATCATGATGAGACTAATAGGGGACCATCTAGGGGTAAACCCACACTATTCCTAAACAGTTTTATTAAAATCCAATCGAAATTGTGGAAGTTATGGCTGTTGCAAGGAAATGTGGACGGACATACGGACGAACGGACAGACAGACTCGAAACCAAATTTGTTCAAGAGGCCTTGAAACGCAAAATGTCAGTGGAAATTTTTATTTTGGAGCAAACAATTTTTTTATTTCGAAAGTGAAAACAAAGCTTCCGCAGCCTTGCAGGCTCAGAATCAAAAGGTGGGGATCCAGTTGGAAATTTCTCCAGACCGCCCTGTCTGGTCTCCCCCCTAAATCGTGACCAAAAGACGGATTTACACCATCGGATCTCAGGCCAATGGCGATCAAGCCCAATCGGCCCTGAAATCCAATAGTGTTAATCGATGATTCCATGGACAATGATGCGATGAGTAGGTAGGTGTTTTATTTTACCTCATTATTAAAATTCATATGGTGGTCTTTTCATATTCTCTAGGACGATAAAGGAAAAGTCAGGGAAGTTTGAACTGAAAATTTTGAGGCTAACCTGGGATATTCCTTAATTCATTATATTGGGTTTTCACCACAAAGTTGTGCAACGATTTGGTCCGTCAGGGAATGATTAATGTCTTCGGCAGGTTAAGGTAGCAATTTAACGGTGATTTCGGAAGAATAGCCGGATTCACGTCATTTACGCAAGTCAGTATTTAAATTGCTCTAATAGCGCTCGGGGATCCGGTTTGGGGCGTGAGGTGGACGAGTGCCCACGTTTGCTCGGTCCAGTTGGCCTCGCGAATGATTTTCTCGTCTACTTCTCACCTGCGTGCGAGCCACACATCTGGTTACCTTCAAACTCACCCTCTCGCGGACACTTCAACTAGGGATACTTCGACTAGAGGGAGGCCAAATCGAGATTGTCCCAAATTTTCTCAAGCGGTTTCCATAGCTGGCCTGACCAGAGCAAGATAATTTTGACCTATCTCCTTCGCCAGATATAGTCAACGATCAGGAGCTACAGATGAGGTCGGACGTCGCCCGTAACAAAAGTTATCGGCAAACCTCTCGTTCCCGATATCTCACTAGATCTCATCGGCTCGTTGGCGGGTTCAAATATGGCAGATTCGGGTCTGCTTTTAGCAGACTGCAGATTTGTGCATCTTTTAGAAGTCGAGCAAGCTATGCCCTGTTGCTATGTTGGTGACACTCACCATCGGCTTCTAATTTAGTGGTTGAAGACGAGAGGTTTGGGTGATGGCTGGTTTAGGATACAGGTCTGATTGTGAAATGCATTCATTCAGCTTCGCATTCTTGTTTTATGGGCTCTGAATATTTTTCTTTCATTATATTTGTGCATGTAAAGTAGGGAGATTTTAAACCCCATCTCACGACTATGGCATCGAAATGCCCAAAATTTGGTAATTCTTTACTCTTGGCATTCAGTTTCCAAAAACAGCGTGAACTGGTGGGTGGCGAAGTTTTTAATGATGTGCCTAAAAGTGTGATAGGCCTGCATTCTTCAGTTTTCAAGCTCAGTATATTAAAATTTCTGTTTAACCTCGCTCTCTACACTTTTGATGTTTTTTTTTTTTCATTTGAAAAAACAGTTAAATTTAAAATATGTGATTGTTGTAATCCGTTTTTAACAGAATTTCTATTTTAATATAATTGAGTATATCAAAGTTATTTACTGTTAGCATATACTTTATGTTTTATGTATTTTGTCATAATTTATCTTTATATTTCGTATTCACCATGTCAATTAATAATATTACCTAATTAAAAATATTCTCAAGCACTATGTGTATCGGCGAATAAAATATTATTTATTCATTCATTCTACCGCAGACTGATCTAGTGGATTTTGGTTATCGGTCTAGTCCCAAAAATTTCGGAGATCGGTGGCAGATTCGAAGCTCAGCTGCAGAAACTTGACGTCATGGGGTAGGTTTATTTTCTCCAAGAAAACTCGAGCAAGCCGCTTTTCAGGAGGAGAGAAGTAATTACTTATGAAATTTCAAAACGATAAAAAGAGCATGTTGGCTTAAGTCTTGATACAACGAATCAAAGTTTTAATGATCTCATTTGGCAACTCCGTCTTCCCTATTATTATGGATTATTATTCTCAGCAATAAACCTTTGTAGACGACCAAGAAAAAAATAAAAATGTTAACTTACTTTGCGCATCAAGGTATTGATGATTTCTCCTATCATTATCGTCGGTCAATAAACTCAAAAATAATGTTGTACCTACCAACTGATTTTAGGGAACCAGTGTTTATTTGCCACACTTGATTCAAGGGGGTCGTTTCCTCCGTCCGTTATCCCTAAAAAGGGACCCATCAATTTCAGAAAACCTAAAGTTAAAATTGATTGCCAGAAATCAAGGCTCCCCTTTGTACCATGCTGATTGAATTCCACAGGTTGCACTCGCAAGAGGGCTCTTAATTAAGTAATTACAAATTTAAAGGCCCCCCATTAGCATACCAAAGACAACTATGGCAGACTAAAGACATGTACTGACATTCGAAAGACAATGTACTGGCAGACTAGTAGATATTTCTATAAATCCTCGAATCGACGAAACAATTTTAATCCCAATATTTAAAAAACTCTGCCAAGTTAGGTGGGCAGTATAGCTTCCTCAGATTTTGTAACATGGACGTATAGAATTAGCTAAAAGAACCGATTGCGACCAAATTGACGTTGTCACGAACTCATGGTTGCGCTAGCGCGCTCGCTACAATAGATTCTTCAACAGTGAAATTTCTATCATCTAGGAGCTAATTCCTGAAAATTTCATCAAAATTGGCCTATCAGTTTCCGAGTTTCATAGATATCAACCAACTTTGGTTTTCCGCATGCGAAAAATCAATTGCAATAAAATTCAACGGTAATTTTAGCGAATTTTTGTAGAAAATGAAGCTATTTCAATGGCTCCAAAAAACTTGAAATCAAAATTTTCGAAAAATTTCTTCATTGAAATCTGTTTTGAGACATTCTGAAACGAATCCTAGAGTTTTCATTTTTCATATATTTATATATATATATATATATATATATATATACCTGTGTGTTTGTGTGTGTATGTGTGTGTGTGTGTGTGTGTGTGTGTGTGTGTGTGCGTGCGTGTGTGTGTGTGTGTGTGCGTGTGTGTGTGTGTGCGTGTGTGTGTGTGTGATTCCAGACGATAACTCTCCTAAAATTGAGAAGGAAATTCTGTTGTTGAATCAAAAGATCAAGCTTTCCGACCGAAAGGATGAGTTCGTTGGCCAACACTTTTTGAGCACATTAAATTGGTCAATTACAAAAAAAAAGTCCTCAAAAATTCACTAAAAATGAATTAAAACGGCCAAAAATCGTTAAATTTATATTTTTATCAGCATTCTAGATTTTAGTTCATCAACGATGAACTAGGACATTTAAAAATTTATTCACAAAATTATAGGGGAAAAACTGGACCAAAAGATCGTTCGGAATAGACGTTATAAGGAATTCACGTTCGACGACAATGAAAGTCATAGTAAATCAATTAGAAGCTAACCCGCACAATCCCTAGAAATCGCATAGAAATCAGACTGAAACTTAGCATAGTTAAGAGCGCAACAAGGAACTGGCACATACAGCTAGCTCTGAAAGGCAAAAAACAAGTGGAAATTTTGATTTTGGGGGGAAAATTATCTTTCGACTTCTTCCACGATCAAAAGTTTTGCTTCTTTCGATAGTGACGGTGAACCAAAATAGAATGCTATTGTAAGATATATTCTTTAGGTACATAAAGGACTCGATTACCCTTCTCTCAGTAAAATGTTAATGACAGAACAATGCAATAAAGGACGTATGTTATAATTCAGTCACCGTTTAAAAATATTTCGTTCAAACCCATCCTCCACAAAAGAAAACTGTAATTTTGTTCTTATCAACGTGGGACGATTCCAATAGAAGTAACTAATTACTAGTAATAATGTTACATGTAACATGAAGTGTCATGTCTATTGTCAAGTCTGCTCTTTTTATAAAAATTACTCCAAGCTGTGAAAGAACTCGCCCTCTTTCAATAAATGAAGAAATAAATCCCACCTACGAGGAATAAGATGGATGCCCCGGGCAGTAGACCTCATACTCACATCATACCTTCTTCCCTTCCAAATTTAGGAAATTGTAATCTAATAATAATGGAATAAATATTACAATAATTCAACTTTTAATGCAATAAAATACAATAAACTCTATAAATCGCGAATTTACAGATCGCAGCTCGCGTGTTGTCTTTAGCCTGGCCTCTGTGTCTTTATTCTGCCCTTATGGCGAGCAGATCAAAGACAAAAGATCCTACTAGGATAGTAGATTTATTAACTTTTATCAGGTTCTGCTGAAGATTTTCAGCAAAATTAATATACAACTATATTCAATGAGAATATCTACAAAATGAAACAACACTGAAAAAATAATTTCCATTTTCCTACCGTTTAATAGGCGACTGACTAAAGACATCACATGTTGCTTGGGGCACCAGGTTTCTGCGACTAACCTTCCCTGTACAGCCCTCCTGGTGGTTCTTGAATTTTTTTCTACGATAACTGGACGTCCAGCCGCAAATTGTACAGGTGGGGGATAAGCGCGGGATACGAAAATAAGGTGCCAATAAATGAAAACACAAAGGGGGCAGACTAAACACACTTATCTCTGGACATACGAATTTCCGTAGACAAAGCACTATTACAATGTCTTGAAAGTTTTTCGGTTTAAAAGTTTTGAAAAATTTCTTCAAGGAAATCTGTTTTGAGGCATTATGATATAAAATGATTCCAGAAATTTACGCTAATATGTATTACATTATATTTGTCATTCCAGACGATTAGTCTCCATAAAATTGAGATAAAAATTCTGTCTGTGCGCCGAAAAAAGCTTTCGGAATGAAAGGATGAGTTCGATGGCCCGCACTTTTTTGAGCACATTTTATTGCTCAAATTTCAAAGATGTACTCTAAAAATCTCTAAAATGGCTAAAAACGGCTAAAAATGGATCCATACTTTTCAACAGGATTTTAGACAAAAGAAATTTATCAGTTTATCAACAATGAACTAAAACCATGAAAAATAACAATTTTTCAAAACACTATAGTATGCTGTAAAATGTACTTAAATTTCATTAATTTTTGTTGAAAAATCTATAAAAATATGGAAGACTAACTATAGAAATTATAGAGCTAAGTAAACTAACTAAAACTGTAGAATCTGGTTCTGGACATGGAAGACTAGTAGGACAATTTGATGTTTGGATTTAAATTTATGTATTAAATAGTTCATAAATGCATCATATAATTATTGCCTTATGTTGGGCAATAATTATAACATAAAACTGATAAGTGCATCGTTTAATTATTATGTAGGGTATGTTTGATAGTTGATGGAGAAGTCATTTTCGACTCCCAAATTATTAATGGAAAGTCGTAATCTTCTCCGGACAACGATTGCCATTTTTAGGGAAAACGACCCAAAGGTTTTCGGTATCTTCTGCTTGCTCTGGAATCGTCATGCAGTTGCTGCCATCGAACCTTCGGATCTTTGTACAAACAGCCATAAAAATGACAGAGTTGGTATGGTGCATAAGACCATGAAGTATGGCACGTCCAATATCGATCCATTTTGTTGTGCTGCATTGCGGAAAGAAGCGGCGTTTCCATTTCCTTTGAATACATCGGTGTGACGACAACGTCCAGACAAGATGCACACGCCGCCCAATTCCTTATATATTTCATAAGCAGACACATAGCCAGAATTCCCATGGAAATACTACTGAAATCAGCTTTTATAACAAAATTCAATAGTACCGCTAACTCTCGACAATAATAATCAATCGGCATGGCCGCTTCATTTTCGGGCATAGAATAGCATCTACAAGTTGAAGAAATTGATATTGGCAGGGGCTTAGAATTACTGAACAGGATTTTACATACTCACTTCCCAAGGTCGGAGAATTTTTTTATCCATGCAAGAAGCTGAAAAATGAATAGCCCTCCCAAATCAAAACCGCTTTCGAGTCTACCTCAAAGGTTTACACAAATACACAAAGGTTTATTAATTCTGTATTAGATAGCCCTTCTACGCAGATCATTGGTCTACAATCATTATTAAACCCCGTTCACAAAATGATCAAAACTTGGCTCATTGTGACTTCAAAAGGGTTCACACCTTTACAGCTTCAGGACCCCACTATTTTACGGTATATAGAAGATAAATGTTGGAAAAAATTTAAAATGACAAAAAAATGAAAAATTCAAAACAAAGGTAGGTCGAAAAGGAATGAAATCAGCCTCAGAGGCCGTTTAGCTATTCAGTGCTCCTCTGTAATTACCTCGTAATTGTTTTTTATGTGTCCAAAAGGAGCTCTATCTAAATTTCAGCACCGTGAGTCGGTTAGGAAAGAAATTAGCTTCAGAAGCCCCTCAACTATTCTGTGCGCCTCCGTACCTCAAAATTGTTTTTTAGGTGTCCCAAAGGAGCTTCATCTAAATGTCAGCACCGTGAGTCGGTTAGGAAAGAAATTAGCTTCAGAAGCCCCTCAACTATTCTGTGCGCCTCCGTACCTCAAAATTGTTTTATAGGTGTCCCAAAGGAGCTTCATCTAAATTTCAGCACCGTGAGTCGGTTAGGAAAGAAATTATAGCCTCCATAATTTGTAATTGAATTCTAGATGTCCAAATGATTAAGATAAACATTATGCCCAGAGGCCCCTCAGCAGATCAGTGTGCAATGATATTGAATTCTAGATATCACAAAGGAGCTCCATTTCAAATTGCAGATTCGTAGGTTGACAACAAAATGCCTGCGTAATATAGACATCTTCAGAGGGAAAATTAATGCAATTAATTAAAACATCTACACTTTACCCCCTGATCTAAGTATAACTATATTTAAGCAGGTAGGAAAATAACCAACCTACCTACCAACGGAAAATAACATGAATGTATAGATCATTTAAATAGATTTTGTTAACATTAAAAACTTCATACAGGAATATCGTTAATCTAGATGTTGGTACTTAACGTAAAATGTAGAAATCGTTATATTAGGCTAAGAGAAAATGAGGCTTGACGTAATTCACGTTACATTACCAGAAAATTTGATCAAAACAGGATGAAAACTAGAAATTACGCTTGTTATTGAGATTACAGTTTCGCGCGTGCACAGGAGCTACTAATGATGCAACCATATAAAAATTGATACTGGATGATCATATTATCGTCCCCAAACTATCCACCAAATTTGAGCGAGATCGGAAGACAAGGGCGTGAAAGCAATGACGTTTAAAGTAATACTATACGTTTGCGCATACACAGAATGGAGTAATGATTTGAGAAAGATGAAATCGGTAGGGGGCCATCTAGTGCCTAACCCGCACATTCCCAGAAAATGTCATAAAATTGGATGAAAACTGTTGAAATTAAGCTCGTTAAAAGTAATAAACATTCGCATACGCGCAGCACCTACTAATGATAAAATCACGTTGAAATTTATGAGGGTTTATCAAATTGTCTTTTCCGACTATCCATCGAATTTGAGCGAAATCGGACGAATAGGGCGTTAGAAAATCATATTTTATTGAATTTACGTTCGAGCATGCGCTGAGTGAAGGGTTATATGAAGAATTATTTACGAAACTGATAGGGGACCATCTACACCCTAACCCCGTACATTCCATGAACATGTCATATCAATTAAAAATGGTGGAAACTAAGCTTGTTACTAGGATTTGCGAACACACATACAGCCACGGAACGAAATATGTTCAGAATGGTCTGAAACGTAAAAAAGTTTGCGTGGAAATTTGATTTCGAAGACAAAGAATTTTTCGTCTCTTAAAAATGAAAACAAAACTTCCGCTAACCTTAACTTCTACCTTTCCTACCCGGTTACGTGAAGTGGAATTATATCAGCCGATACGAGAGTCGTAGTTTCAAGGCGATTTTTTCAATATTCCACCAATTATGTTTTGCTCCAATTTTTTTTATATTTCCTTTCCAAAAAAAAAAAAAACATTACTGTTACCTAGAGTTTTGGTGATCTTGATTTTTTTCATTATTTCAGCCCTTAATTACTACCCGTTAGTGTTGATCAAAATTTATGCCTATGTTACTCGCACATCCCCGGCAGATGTATGACTTTTGAGCCAGATTTCATAAACTTTTGATTTTGGAGAAAAGCTCTGGAGGCGGACGGCGTACTGCATTTTCCCTAAATTGTTCGCCATTTAATTAAAGATATAAAGATTTGACTTTTAGTTAAATTGCGAAAAATAAAATAAATTCATAAAGGTTTGAATCCCCACCGCTAATACCCTTTTGGTTGAGATGCGGCTTAAACCTTGGGAAAAAAAAGGCTTGAACCCATTTGGGAGGCGCGAAGCGCTCATTTTTTATGATATTCTATTTATAATTACCGGGTGTAATAATTGTAGACCAATGATTTGCTAGAAGACCTTCCACAACAGAAATAATAAACCTTTGTGTAATTATGTGCAGCGTTTTTGTTTGTGGCAGTTATACTTTTTTTTTAAATTTCAAGTCACTATTAGGTATACCTAGTGTCATCTTTATGACATACCTACAGATCCTGAACCTGAATTTCTACATAATAATGAGGTCAAAATCAAGTTGCATTAGGTTAAATCATAATTTATCTATGTGAATATACACATAGGAAATAAGTCATAAGGATGTAGGTAAATGAATAATCTTTATATATAATTCCGAACGGTCTTTGAAATTGTGAAGAATTTCGTGGTCCGATTTTAGTGTAAGACTGCTCATTCGAATCAGCACGGCCCCAAGTTTGTTGCAAAAGTGTCGCCGTTCGTCTCTATACCCGCCTTGATCGTGTTCTAGGCGGTCCTTATCAACGAGAGTTGTTTATTAGGCTGTGGCGGTAACAACAGTTGCCATCAATTCACGGTAAGTAAGAAACGTAGTGTAGTTACTAACATCTAGGAGAGTTATTTCTGAACGAAGAAATTGAAACTGAAGAACTTAGCGGACTTTATAAATAATTCCGAACGGTCTTTATATATAATTCCGAATCAGCACGGCCCCAAGTTTGTTGCTAAAGTGTCGGTAAGAAAGAAACGTAGTGATGGGGTCTTTTCTGATTAGCTGAGTGAGCTAAATTCTTTCCTGTTCACTGTAGGAAGTTGAAATTTGATAGGTAGACTCTCTGGGACATTAAGAGACGAGTGAAGTGATGGGGTATTTTCTGATCAGCTGAGTGAGCTAAATTCTTTCCTGTTCACTGTAGGAAGTTGAAGTTTGATAGGTAGGACTTATATCGTTACTATAATGTGCTGAGTTCCTGTTAGGTACTACTGCAATACGGACTAGATTAGGGCTTTCCAAGCCCTAACAGGCCTCTAGTTTAATCTAATGCAACTTCATTTTTACCTCATTATTAGAAGTTCAGGTTTTCTTGGATACAAAATTCGATTTATCATGATAAAAAATACGTCCCAACTCATTTATGAAATCGTTTAAAAATCCCCAGGTGCCTACCGAATGGGCATTCGTACCTGAACCATGCAGAACGCGTCCCCAGTTTATTGAATGAAGTACCATCGATTTCCCGAGGAGGCCCGATACCGATTTCTCATTCCCAGCTACCGGCATCACCTTGGCAAACATTTCTGATAGTTGAGGCTGGAAAAGGCATTAAGAGTTTACCCAGCAAGCGGGAGGCGAGAGGGGGGTTGCTGTCTAGACATGCCAAACACCAAGTTCCCATTCGGTGATCAATAGAGCTTATCTTCGGGCGAGCTCGGCTCCTCTCGGGTTGTCTCGGTCGTGCAGACGCCCCGCGCCCTCTGTACCCGACACATTCGCCCTAAACTGCCCTACCAGTTTCCCTTATGCCCCCAAACCGCTATTTACCCCCTCCCCCTGTCTCGAATTGTCTCTACATCAACGATATAACCTCAACACGGAACCAAGATATACTTAGAAAAGAATTTAAAAAATAATAATAATAATTTTCAAAAATCGCGTAAGATCTCCAGCGAAATGCCTACTCTCGAAACGGATTTTTATCTCCTGATTATACGGCGTGATTTTTAGTCCAATTTCCCCCACTTCCCCTCTGATTCCAATCAATACAATAAAGGCTTCCAACGTGAGTATGAAGGTTGTCATTTCTCGCACCAGCCTCGTCGATCACCAAAAATTGCATGTGTAGTGCCTCAATCCTAACCATTGACCTCTGCTTTTGTAGAACTAAGTGTCGATAAATAATTATAAATATTGCACGATGACATTTTGTGTACAAATTGATAATTTTATCGAACATAGGTGTTATCACCAATTTGTGTATTATTTATTATACGATGAAAGAAATCCACATAAAGTAGATGGTAACAGTACCTATTGATAACTGAGAAATCGGACGGCCACACAAATCTGAGCTGAAGGGTCAACATATGAAATCATATCTTGCAAAGCAAAGCCTTAAAAAATTACAATGACCGGTATTCAATTTTTACCTATCCATTTTCATTTATCCCTCCCTTGATGCACATGTACAAATAGAGTAGGCAGTAAGGATATCACCAATAACTAGAAAATACCAAAGAAAAAGTCCAGTCATGCAGCATGACCTCAAGAGCGAATTTTTGAAGAAATCTTCGACATTTCAGTCGCTATTGATCGTGTAGAGAAATTTTAGTTTATGATTTTGATAGACAAACATGGAATCGGAGGACGGAAACTCATAAAGTTAACAGAGTAAACTCATCAGTTGTGATTACATTTTTTTTTTAACAAGCACCTACTACCTACGTTTTAAACAGCATGGTTCAAGGATTGGTTATACAGGGATACTTCCATAAGAGTAGTTCAATCTGAATTTGGACAATGTTTCATGCAAATATTACCGATTTTTACAACTAGCGAACGGCATTATTTCGATTTTTGACTGATTTTTCAACTTTGAAATTTTTGAAAACTTGATACATATGCTTATAGGAAATTTTACGCTGATTCCGAATATACCACATGTTAGTATGCTGAAAAAATTATTTCGCATAACAAATCGCAAAAAACAGGCTATTTTGAGATTTTTGACTACATTTTTGAAAATTTTAACCCGAAGATGTAATCCGATCATGCTGGCCAACGAACTTGAACTTTCGTTTTGTGACCTTAACATTTTAAAATTTGTTTGAAGTTTCTAGCACAATTCTACGGACAGTTATCGTCTGGAATGACACATACATACATATATACATACATGTATACATACATACATATATACATACATGTATACATACATACATATATACATACATGTATACATACATACATATATACATACATGTATACATACATACATTTAAAAAATGCGTTAAACTTCAGAATATGATTCAGAATAGCCTGAAACGGATTTCTGCATAAAATATTTTTAAAAATTCACATCCTACAAATTTTGAGGCGAGAGCAATAGCTTAATTTTCTTCAAAAATTCGCTAAAAAGCAGATCAAGATATGCCTAATGGAGTAGGTACCTTCACTGTGGTACTGCCTGACTAGAGCTACCAAACGAAATTTTAATTGCTACCTATGCAACGTAACTGACACTGATAGTGAGTCCTAAAATTAATATTCAAATCAGCTTTCTAAATTTCTGATTAATCAATTCACAGTCTTAACTCTGTTTTAGCGAATTTCAGTTCTTAGAAAAAGAACTTACCATTGCTACGAACTTACAATTGCAATTGGCCAAAACAAAAAAAAAAAAAAAAAAAAAAAAAAAAAACTGTTTTGAACAGATTTTTTTTTAAATCGAACGATGAATCTCAAAAAGTTCCATGCGTATACAGGTACCCATATGTGTTCTGTCTATATGTACTCCATATGTATGAACCTATACATTTCGTTCGTAAATTCACAAAAATATGCTTGAAAATAACTGCAAATAAAATGAAAAAATTCCAGTCATACAGCATGATCGAATGAACAAATTTTCGTAAATTATCTCATTATATTAATTTTAAATTGCATAGAAATCTTCCTTTGATTGGTCACGTATGAAGATTTTGGATCAAAACCGCCAGATGCAAGTTGAAGAATATCAAGAAAAGAAATAAAACGTCTCCCTATACAAGCAGAACATCTTATTTTTGAGCTGTAGCGTGTGGAATAGAATCTTCAATTCCCGTTACGCGGGTTATGGTTTTTCGTAAGCTGAAAATTACAGTTTGTGGCAACGCTATTACTCAACATAATGCGATATAATTCATTGAGCATCTCCCTGGAACATTCTGGGGGAGACTGATGGGTGAGGGGACGACTGGAGGGAATGAGGAGGCGGTCAATTTATAAATCTTTTTCCATATTTTATCCGTTGAGAAAAGATGATAGTAAAATGTCCATTTTCGGATCACCCTAATCTTTTTTCTCAACGTATAATCTAATCTAAAAAGGCTCAGCTTTGCTACTCACTATTAAAAAAATAAAATAGTTTTCCATTCTTTTACAAATGGGACCTAGTATTTAATCGTTGAGCACTACTATTTTTCCACAATATTTATAAGATAATTCATACACTGATGCCCTTACGAAGTATGACAGTTTCTGTGAATTCCGAGAGATCGCGTCTTCCCTTTGCTCAGCGTTGGGTTGAACGGCTTTATTCTCGCGTTCTTGATGTGGCGAAAACTGAATATGGGTCATTCTCACAAATATCTAAAATCGTTATCCAAAAGGCTCGGCGCCTTCCGTACTGCATTTTGATTCTTTAAAAGAATTCTATGATAACAAGGACAGTTTTTTCTACAAAATCCTTATCGTCTGTAAATGAAACAGTGATTTTTTCATTCACTCACCATGATGTCCAAAATGGGAGTTCCATATTTCACTGTTACGCAATAGACAGACATTGGTTCTGCTGTTTGAAATATGCACGTATAATTTGATAATACCTCTAGATTCCAAAACGGAATGTTTCAAATTTTTAGCTTGTTTATTACGATCACAGTGATTCATTAATGTTGTGTCCGAGCGTTTTGATTCATTCACTCATCTTGGTACATTTTATCGCACGAGGCGGAGAGGGCGCAACTCGCGGAGGAAACCGAATGATAGGCTGAACGAGTGCCTACCTGTCACTTGATCATTCGCTATTTGGAAACGCTATCCGGTTGCTAGGGCGCCACCGAGCGAACAAATGTTTTGCAAATTGTTCGCGTGTTTTTATTGAACTTCATTTACTCACCCTCATTTAAGAGCTTAGAAATAACGATTATTTTTTTTCTTTTGCTACTACCGTATGCGCCATGGAATCCTTTAATCCTCTATTCTTCTCAGCGATTTGAATATCAACATTTTCGATTCAAACCGATTTTTCAATATTTCGGCATAATTCCAAAACAATCCATCCATCCATAGAATCCCATAGAATTCCATCCATGAATAGATTAAGATAGGCAGGAGCTCATCCTAACGTCTAGAGATGGTTAAGTATGGTTGAGGGAAGTTCGGCAATACGGCCATCCGTAACCTTCCATAACCATCTCTAGACGTCCCTAATCATCTTTTCCCAATGTCCAACAAATCCAAAAATGCATTCAGCGCCCAAAACAACTGGCTTAACCTTCCATGATACAAGCGCGAGTAGATACATTGGCATTGTGTGTATGTCGCAGGTACATTGCGGAACGGGGCACTTCAAGGAGTATCTAGGCAGATCGCGAAGTTTAAAAATGAATTATGTGTATAGTTTGTTGGTCTGGATGCTCGCTTCTCAAAAGTCAAAAAATATCCTCAATCAATCCTTTAGTGAAATACAAATTAGTTGGACAAATAGATCAGAATGATGTGAATAGTTATGTCGATGAGAAAATGTGATAACTTCTTTATGTGCCTAAGCACTTTGTAAACTGTCCCGTTTCGCAATTCGCCTGTGACATATATATCAAGTTTTGCGTGGGTAACCGAAGACAACCGAACGCTGCCGACCAACATTGGGTCCATTCAGTTTAATCTCGATAAGGTCCACTGTAAAAAAAAAAAAAAAAAAAAAAAAAAAATAATAATAATAATAATAATAATAATAAAAAAAATATAAAAAAATGTTAAAAACGAGATGGCATAAACGACCGAATACACGGGGATATTCCGATGACGCTGTGCTCATTACAAGGAATCACCATGATTTAAATACCATACCTACTTGATAGACAATACGGATTTGCACTCAAGTGCTGAGTTACTACTATTATGTATGATTACAGCTAAATGATGAGATTATTGATAGGGTCTCAAGTCAGGTACCTTAGAAGTGTGATAAATGATAAATGGGATCTGCAGGTTGAAACCCAAAGTTGATTAGCACAGTTCAGACAAAATTTTCTGAAGCTTAGATCATTGCTGAGCGAAAAACACCTTTCATTTGTGATACGCTACCAGTTGGTAAAGTGTTACATGTGTGGTTTGTGCTACTTCATGGGGACCCGAATACTTGAAGCTGACTCTGTGTAAAAGTTGGAAACGTTGGGTATGTGGGTGTTGCGCAATATTATTGGACCCCCTGGGTGGAATGGGTTTGCAATGAGGGAGGAGCCTCAGGAGTGGAGCTTGGTGAAACGATAACTGTACAAGAGAACTGTTGGGAATAGAATGGGCGGTTGAGTCGGGTCTGCTTGCTCTCTTTTACTACCGCTGTACTCCTGATCAACCGCTAATGGCCAAAAAGGTTCAGACTCGATTCAACGTTTCATTTAATTCAGGAAACCGCAACAACGAGTTCCAAGAGTTCAATACTTAGTGCACAGAGATTTTAGAGACTTTAGCAAAACACTCACCCAACGAACTTTCACCACAAACGTTCACTCATTAATGCCGTTTTCGTAATTTCAGACACCTAAGTAGGTTATCAAAGCACTGTATACAAGACGACTCCTTCATTGATATGACCTTGTATCCATTGGTGATTTGCTGCTTGATTCTTGATGATTTCTGTGATTAAGGTGGACATTTTTAGTCCTTCATTAATGTCGTTAGTTGATAAGTACCGAAATGCATTTTAAACCAAGACTATACTATATGCATTGGAAGATATCGCAATTGCTATTGTCGATGCAGCTCCACAATTCTGCACTATAAGTTCAAACTGATTTGAAGGCATTATTGTATAAGGTTGATTTGTGTTAGATCGACAGCTTTACAACAAGGTTCCCCATCAAGTTACACATGCATAGTTGAACTTCTGAATAAAGCACTACACCCCCCTCACCACCTTTTATAACTCGATATTGCATTGAATTCACAGTTATCACTTCATTTTCATGTTCTGATGATAGAGTACAATGTCTATATTCCTCGACTTTTTGTCTAGGAGTGCAACGCAGTTGGCTGCCTGCCAATATGTACTGCACGTGCAGCGAAATAAAAGATCAACGCTAGAATTAACTCGATAAATTAATTCTGCGGTCCAGCCTCTACAGGCTGCCTACGTCGTTTCAACACCTAATCAACCCAAAAATGTTTTACTTCTACTTGTTTTAATTCACGAACTGGTTTTGAACTTTTTCCTTTTGCGCACATCCATGCTTGGGTATATTAATTAGCGAGCGTCAACCACCCCTTGCATTCCTGAATTTCAATCGTCGTATTCATATTCCTTAATCGGTAATGAAGGCCGGGATGCTTGAATCTTTATTTTTTTATGGTGCAAGAAGTGCCAAAGAGAAAAAAAGCTATACTTCAAAATCGAAATTTTTTGAACTGATTCATTTCTATCTCTGACCGTTCGTCTCTTGATCTGTGCGTTACTCTGTCTACCTATCTGAACAATAATCTGAATAACTTCGATTTCGATTATAATCCTATGCATAACGTTGCTCATTCTCTCCGTGCTTATAAAAATGTCCAATCCGCCTCATACAGAACACTATGATAAGAATATATCGAGAAAAACCCCGCCCACGTTGTACACGTTTCTCATTAATCATCTTGGTCACTTCAGATGCAAACAAGTGGACTTTCCTCCCCTCCTCACGGCCCGGACGCACCACCGGCTAGGCTTCGATTCTACTACTTATTTGTGACTTTTTTCGACCACTAGTATATATTTTTAAGTCACGCTAAAGACCACTATTTTCACTTTTATTATTTTTTTTCGCATTCTCGACTTGGTGTCGACAATACCCTTTGGGTATTCCAAAAACTTGTGGATTTTTTTTTTTTTCCTGATTTTATTTGCTCAAAATATAGCATCAGGCACCCAAAAATGCTCTCCAAGTTTCACTTCGATATATCAAAAATTTTAGACAAAATTGGGGGGGGGGGGGGGGTTACTTTTGCGATAAAAACTCGTATTTTACTTCTGAGAGAATGATTTAAAACCTTCTTACTCAAATTATTGTAACTTGTAGACGGCGACAAATGTTCAGCAACGATGCCAGAAATAAATGTTGAAACGATTAAAAATTTGGGTGAAATTTTTTAGAATCAAATTCCTTATAGCGCAGTGCAGTAGAGTATCTAGGATAGAATGAAGTGCAGTGTTGTAAAATATAATCCTTAGCTGTTTATTTTGAATAATTTAAATTTTCATGACATGGAGTACGCATTATTATTACGGCATATAAGGATTAGTAGCGGATGGAAAGATGGAAACATTAAAAAATATATCAGCACCAGCTAATAAAATTTGCTTTTATGGCTCAATGCTTTTATTCTGCCATGGAACTGCCTCAATGTTGTATTTAAACGGAAGAAAATCCAAAATTTTCCAGTTGAATCTTTGCAGCATGGAATACTAGTTTTATGGTCTACAGAAAACTGAATAGGTTTGAGAATCATCAACGTTTGAATATTGGGCGCTTGAGCTTAAGTTTAAAATAGTAGTAGAAGGGATCGCCACCATGTATACTGTTGTCGAACCTTCGGATTTTGGAGCACAGGCTGATCTTTGCCATAAAACTTTTGGATTAATCTTGATTTTATTTTCACAAAACATTGTTCTAGGTACCCCAAAAATGCTCTCCTAGTATCACTTCGATACTATCTCAAAAATTGCGGGAAAATGTTAGGGTAGAGGGGGGGGGGGGTTACTTTTGGGACACCCAGTATGTACAAATGTCGCGATTATTGGGTCAATTTTTGCCATTTATGGCGATTTTCTGCATAGATCCAACTGTAGAGGAAAGTATAGGCAACTGAAAATGTTCACTCTAGGTTTGTCTTTATATAAAGGTACAACAATTTAAATACATCTGCAGACCAAAGCTTCTTTATTCCCAGGTCCAAGAAGTGCGAAAAAAATTATTTGCATAATTTTAGAAGAAAAAGCTTAAAGAAATCATTAACGATTTACTTTTTTCCGTTCAAAGACCAAGTTACCTAATCTGACAAAGGCAATCTGTTCAAAAGAACTTTAAATTCCCTTTAAATATAATTAATATTTCTTTACTTTTGAAACCGTAGATACTGGGAGACCGAAAAAAATCGGGAAACATATTATTAATTACAGCAAAGTCAGTTTTATCAACAACAACAACAGTAAAATAAAAAAATAAAATAAAAGATGAAGAAGAAATGTCAAACGTTCATTATTGAAAGTAATAAGCCAAAATGAAGTTTGAGTGGGGTTTTACGCTTGCCAAATTTTTAGAATTCAGAATTTTTTATAGCTTTTTGATCAAATTACAATCATAGCAATGGAGTTCATGCACAGTACAGTAATAAAGAACAATCGCAGCACAAATTATGAGCAGAATGAAATGAAAAAAAAAAAAAAAAAAAAAACATTCGTATTTAGTTTTTTTTTTTTTTTTTTTTTTTTTTTTAACGAACAGTACCTATTAGCTGACGGATCTCAGCCGCCTCACGTAAAATGGAGTAAATCCTGTTGATGTCTCGTCGACTTCAGGATGTGCGTGTACTGCTCTCTAAAAGTAAGAGGAGAAGGTAGCAGGCTATGGAAGAACTTATACCTTGGGGTGGCAAGCATTGGGCAGCTTATAATCATACGGGCCCGAGAATTAGAATCGTCCCAGCCACACAAAGGGCATGTTCGGTCTGCCCAAAAGTTGATAATTTGGCCAGCTATGAGAACTTGTCCACCCCACTCACCCATCAAATACGAAGCTGCGAGAAGGGACGCAAGATGTAAAGGGAGGTGTGCTGAGCAAGATATGGTTGGGGCTTTAGGGGTGTGGTGGAAGTGATTAGTGCATAGTATTGACTGAAATTGGAGTTTAAAGTCCAGCTCTAGACATTCCCGGCCAATCTCATATCCATGCACAGCAGTTCCGCCTTTAAGAAAGCTCTGAGATCCTGAGGTGAGGAGAGTAGAGTAGTTGGCTTGTTTGGAATATGGTCAAGCAGCTGGGGGACCCAGTTGTATCTCGAAATGCTGGTCGGACTTGTGGAGAGACAAAGAAGGCGCTCCATGCAAATTTTCGGATGACGGTCTAAGGGCATGTTCAGCATCTTGAGGAACTAGGAAAGAGCAGACCTTATCACAAACCGTACAAGTAGAGGCACACTCACTTCAGTGCGGATGCAGGCATTCGAGGTCGATCTTGGGAGAAGCAGGATTCGCTTATAGTAGTTGGTTTGAGATTTTTCTATTCTGTCAGAGCAGAACCGCAGAAGAGTACAAAAAGGTGGATTTTATAGTGGCATTGTAGATGCGAGCTCTTACTGACCATCTGATTATGGCTTTGGACATTAGTGCCACTGCTGAACAAGTAGCGGCATTTGCTTTAGTGATAAAGTGATCACATGCCTTATTAATTACCCCAAACTTGAAAAAGATACACCAAGGTATACAATATATACTGGAACTTTTCTCCAGCTCCACTGGAGAGGAATTCTGAGTTTCTTCAAGCTTCCTCCACGCCTGGAACACACTAGTTTGGTCTTATCACAGTTCATAGTGAGGCCGTTTTCTAAGCACTAGGTTCCCAGAATCCTGAGCTTGTGGTTAATATTGACAGCAGAAAGCCCCCAAAAGGACCATATCCTCAGCATATTGGCTGACATCTACACCTGACACACCCCTCTTGTGGATGTAAGACTCAATATCGACACAGAAAGAGCAAACAGCAGTTGGCTCAAAATATCTCCTTGAAGCACTCTCTCAATAAGTTCGATGGGTTGAGACAGTCCACCATTGACACGCACCCTGAAATTAGCTGTGTTGTATAGACTCTGTAAAAGCCTGATGTACCGCCCACTGATTCCAAGTTTGAATGACTTTTCCCAAAGAAGGTGGTGTTTTATGCTATCAAATGCTCGCATTATGTCACTGAATACTGCAAATACAGTCCTGCCGGGAAGCCGCAGATGTTTGACTACCACAGAGGAAAGGGTGAACATCTGGTCCATGCAGCCACGGCCCATTCTGAATCCAGCTTGGTTTTCTGGGAGAGAATTCGTTTCATTAACGCAGTCAAAAAAACGGTTGTTGACGATGCTGGTGAACAGTTTTAAAATTACATTTAACGGGGCTAGACCTATGTAATATAAAGGATCCAGGGGATTTCCCTTCTTAAGAATAAGAGAGATGACTGAATCTGACCATGTCACCTTCCAAGAGTTTATTAAATAAACGGGTTATGTACATAACCCAGTCCTCTGGTGAAGCTTTATAAAATTCTGCAGGGACCAAGTCTGAACGAGGTGCCTTCCCAGGCTTACTCTTTGAGATGACACTCATGACTTCTGGTTTCTCCATGACTAGAGATTTCTCGATCAAGCAGAGGCTGGCGTTCACCCAGAAAAATGGAATCAAACAGAGTACGAGGGGGGTATACATGACCATAGAAAAGTTCCCACTGGCTCACAGGAATGGGGTTCTCTGGGAATAGCTTGTTCCTGGAGGATCGGATTGCTTCCCAGAACTCCTTGAAGTTCTTCACGTTACAAAGATTAATGGTTACTTGGGATTTACAGGCCTTCTTCTTCGTAGTCCTTATACCTGTGTCATTTAGACACTCACTCTTTTAGACTGCGTTTGGGAGTTTGACGCTTCTTCAACGGCCGATTTTCGCCTATTCCACAACCGTGCAGCTAAGTGCGGTGGTGGATTCGCACATTAAACCAAGACTGAGAATATCACCTTCAAATAATACTTAATACATTTCATTTAAATACTGTGTGGGATGTGAACCCTTTAATGTTACTGTGGACTAGTATATACAGCGTTCTTTCACTTTAGCTCTGCATTTGTAAGAAGTAGGTAAATGTCATCAAATGTCACTGTTTGAAATAATATCAAGAGAATGACAATCACAATGGAATGGATGTAGTTTTACAAAATGGGATAGAAAGAGATGGAACACTACGTGTTACATACTTCGTACTGGTCTCGTGTTAAAAGTTGTAGATAAGCAATAGATGGAAATGGAGAGGTCCTGGATTCTGGTCCTTATGTAGAAATGAAATTAAAATCAGGCACGCAGTCTAAAAGTGAGGGAATGAATGCACTGCGTGAGGAGAAGTCGATCCGACTATTGGCGTGGCCCAAATTGGATGATATCATGAATTTTGTGACTTAGCACCTTTTGTACGCGGAGCGTCATTTGGGGGGGGGGGGGGGGGGGGGGGGGGGGGGTCACACATTTTTGGTGGACAAAGAGGAAAAGATTGGAATGTACAGGCTTTGTAGGATGGAGTCAGTCATTTCATTCGACTTTTGTTTTTCGACGGACGCTCCCGGACAAAAAATGTAAACTTCCTGTGGTGAACAGGTGGGAATTTAGTTCACTCAGCTGATCTGGAAAGAGACCCTAGTTTGTTCGTCTCTTGATGTCCCAGAGAGCTTCCCTACCGAATTTCAAATTCCTAGGACCAATAGCTCACAAACAGCTGATCAGGAAAGAGCCTCTGAGTAAATTTCTATCTTGGTACATCAGAGAGTCTCGCTATCAAACTTCTACCGTTAACGGTTAGAAATGTAATATTTACCCCATCTCTTAAATCCCCTCACCACATGGTCGTAGTGGCTCCGAAACCCAAGAGGCACTTCGTTAGGTCTAATGTAGCCTGTGTTCCGAATTTAATAAGAACTTGCTGAGGAGAACTGGTAGAAGTGGGTGGGACTAGAGAGTGAGTGTGAAGTGAAGAGAGACAAGAAAAAAATAAAATAAATAAACAAATAAAATAAGAAGGTTCGAAAACACGCATTTTGAAACTTTGTTTCAGCACATATAGATTCCATCTACCGTTACGAATTCGGCATCAGGCAACTCAAAGGGCATGGGCCCTCTCAGAACATGCAAAGAAAATAAGTTTGACCCGAAAGGGAGAGTTCGGGAGGAGGCCAATGTTGGGCCGAAGTTCTCTTTGTTACTTAACTAAGCGCGTCTGTTTAGTGAAGGCTTGGCTATACGAGACTGAATCTCGTTGAATGACCTAACCGCAAAACTAAGTCCATCAGTGTATATCTTTAAATCGTGAAAATAGCCGATTTTTGCATTCACTTCCGTGTTCTTCAGCCAGTATATACCTGTATTATACTATTATGTAGGTCTCTTTCGTCTTCATGCTCATAATAAGCAATATTTTCTTCCAATGCACCTAAGAGGATTGAAGGCATTTTTTTTCAAGATCAGCGTGGGAAGAGACGGGTTCCAGCACAATGTGACAGTTTCGTCAGTTACCAGGTGCTCCATAGTTCTCACAAAACGACGATGCGCAAGGCCTCCACAACATGCCTCCACTACTTCACTCCTACTCTTTGTTCCACAGGTCCGATTGACCAACCCCTTTCTCACCCTATTTTGCGCTAGACGGTAGCGGGAGGACGCGCATTGTAAAATAAAAGAACATCGCGCTTTCGATTCGACGAGAAGGAAGGCCTCCTTGAACCTCTCTCTGTTCCTTCTTTTGAAATAGGCCGAGAAACTTTCATTTTGCTCCGGGGTGGAATCAAAAGGAAAGCACAGGGGTTGGAGACAACAATGGGGGTTTCTAGGAACTCGGGGGCAGCCACGCCTAGAAAAATCGTCTATTCCCATGGGGCTTCACAATGGCTTCCTAACCCCTTTCAACCCTTTAGAGGCAGCAGGTGGATTTGATCTAACCGTTCTCACTTCTAAGCGCATTTCCAGATCATAATGGGTACAGTCCGACTGTGTTCTGTTCAACATGTCGATCTTCTAATAGCGATAAAATTAGAATATAATGCTTGCGTTACGACCGTTTCATGGAATGAACACCACAGCTGTCTTTTGTTGGAATTTGCTTTCACGCAGTACCACAATATATTCTGTTATCAGTAAGTCCATTAGTTCGTTCAAACAAATCGGAATATATACAAGATTCTAATGCAGATTGTTCGGCCACAAAACGGATTCTCCAAGATATCTCTTCAAAGTTGTTGTGAATGCCAGTGTGTGACGAATGGTTGGAACTATTTTACTAGCCGGTTCACCCAGCCGTTTTGAGCTGAAGATTATGAGAATCGAAAGTTCAAGTTCTAAAGTCACGGCCGATGCAGTTAAAATGAAATTATTACAAGATGCACCTATCCATCGTAAATCCGGCTCGGGTGATGATTTCAATAATTCTGCACTATATGGCCATAGTTCAGGCTCTATGTTTAAAGTGACTAGACAGAAGAATAATAACTGTAATTTAGATAGTTATGGACACGACCAAATTGCAAAGAACTGTTCGAAACCTTCTGACATTAACGTAAACATTAGAAAATCCAGTACCAGTACGTCTCTGCAGCTTTTTTTACGCAATTGTGCGCGAATTCTGAGCATTACTTGGACAATGATACATCTTGCCATTTGTGTCTGGACTCAAAAATACTGCATAATGTTAGGAAGTCTCCGACATTGACTATTACTGTAGCGAATGATGAGAAAATGATGTTAAATACCGTTGGTGATTTATTACTTCCGCAGTTAGTATTTCAGGTAAGCCTGCTGAAATAAATGTAAAAAAGGTTCGAAACGTACCACAACTTGAGGCCAACTTGCTGTCCGTAAGTCAAATTGTTAGTAAGGGGCATATTGTTGTTTTCAATTGCAATGGCACAAGGGTGTACAATCATCTAGAGCAATCATTTCCCCTGCTAGGTTGATGAATAATTTGCTCAAATATGGCGTCCCGTTTTTTAGTACGTCTGCCCAGTGTGATCTGTCTCTCTGGCACGAACGTAAGAGTCATTTGAATGATGACAGTTTAACAAAATTATGCAAAATTTCAGGGGATCTCGAATTTTCTGATCGGAAACCAAAATCTATCTGCAACACCTGTATGTAAGGTAAAAATCCCCGTTTACCTTTTCCTTCGAGTAAGTCTACTATTGATCATTACAATTAGAGCACTCGGATCTTGAGGGTCAATTGAAATTGGCAGTTTGGTAGGTTCTGAATATGTTTTGACATTCCTAGACGATTTCAGTCACAAAATATTCGTCTACTTTTTAAAAACAAAAGACAAAGTGGCCGGTTATTTCAGAATGTTCAAATGCTTTGTTGAGAATCAGTCTGATCGGAAAATAAAAATCCTAAGTACTGACAATGGAGGCGAATACTGTAATCGGAAATTGAGAGTGATTTTGGTATCATCAGGTATTGTGCATCAAAAGTACTGCCCGTATTCTCCGCAACAGAATGGAAAGGCTGAGCTTCTCAATAGTTCACTCCTAGATCGTGCTAGATGCATCTTGTTCCCAACGTGGTGTATTGTCAAAATAAAGATATCATTTATGTGATCCACAGAGAAGAAAAAAAAAACTTTTTGTCAAGGGATGTGTTGAGAATGAATATGGTAGCTCATCGTTAGAAAATCCCTCTGTTGGTACAATCAGACTGTTCTATGCATGTGTTTCCATCAGAACATGAACTACAAAGTAGTGAAGTAGAGGACAGTGTTATCCTTAAAGATGACGATTCTCTTCAAAGTGATGAAGAGTCGGATGGACAACTCATTATTGTATCGCCCACTTCGTGAGCCTGACAATTTCTCTACAGTAACTGAAATCAATGAAAGTCAACAGGAGGCTGCAGGTTTCACCCACCAATGACAGTTCTGATGCCACAACCAGAAGTTCCTAGACCACAGAGAAACAAGAGACCTCAAGTCACACTCAGTGACTGTAACCTATTCTGCGTGTTATGCAGACCCCAAGGTTTTATATCCTGCATCATATGATGAAGCCTTATTTTGTGAGGAAAAACCATTGTAGATTGATGACATGGACTGTGAATTCAAGTGGAGGGATGGAGATCCGGACGTGGGGCAAAAGACTCAGCCCTCCCTAAGCCAGTTCAGTATTAGCTCTCGCAGAAAGAGGCTGCAGTTTATTAGCAACTACTCCCCTCCTAGTTCTGTTTTGTATACCGCTTCAGCCAGTTTTACGATACGGAAATTCAAAACCCCTTCCTAGCTCTTTTCAACCAGCCAAATCCACTATCTGTAACTCTACCTCTGGGTCCCAGAAACGTGACAGTTTGGAAGACAGCTTTTCCCCATTTTCACTAGCTACGAGTATAGACTGTTTAGAAAACCCAAGGTATTTTATAAGATCTCATACCAGGCATTAGTTCTGATAGTAGCGTCACTCGTTTGCCATTTTGCTTGGTTCCCGCCCTTTGGGTGTTTCTAATAATTCAATCCCCATACCAGGTATGCTTCAACACATTCATTGTGGATCCTGTTTTCCCGAGTGATTCCCAGGGGCGTAACCCGATTTTCAACTCTGCAACTCTCCATGGGTGGAACTCTGCAAACACTGTAAAGAAACCTCAAACTTGGACCTATATGCGATCTAGTTGAGGTTAGGTCTTCTAAAATGACTGTGTGAAACACTGGACCACAAAGATGAGGAGAAAAGTAGTTTGTGAGTGAATCGGCAGAGGGTATCGGCGCTCGCAGACTGCCTTCTGTAAGGCACCTTGCTGTCCACGACCGACGGCCGACATTGCCTTCTTTAGAGGACCATTTGTCTCCTAGAGTCATTAGTATTGTCAAAGAGTTTATTTATAAACTCTTTTTTTTTAGTCATAGTAGATCGATACGTTTTTTAGTTTTATTCCATTTCATATCGTTACATAGGTTAAGATTATCACTTAAGACTTTTACGAATTTCCTGTGTATGTAGGTATCTATTCTAATTGTGTTATAATATTTGATCTTCATTCATCTTGTTTGTTTTTTGCTATTTTCATACCGCATGTACTGATGTCAATTCTCTGTTTTTACTGAATATTATTATGTCCGTTCCTATTTCTGTCATTGAGTGTTCTCATTTCTCCCAGACTGCTGATCTTTTTGAGTTGATCCTCCCGGTACTCGCTTCTCGTATATTAATATATAGAAATTTTCATAATTCATTTTGATTTTCACTTTTCTCCAACATAATATTCAGCTGAAATTACCTTTAGTAACCTATTTTGCTCAGGTACATATTTAACATACGTCAGGAGGAAGTTCCCTCCGTGACCTCATTAGGATTCAGGTACGAAAAGGGGCTCACAGAAAGCTCAAATGCATTTTAAAAATTCGGGAATTGGTCAAACTTCCTGCTTCAAGACAACATACAACACAAATGAATGTTCTGAACCAAGACAGGTGCGAGTGGACAGGTCATTGGCTACAAAGCAAGGCTTGTGGTGAAGGGATTCGACCAAAAGAG
Organism: Adelphocoris suturalis; assembly: GCA_030762985.1. Taxonomy (NCBI): domain Eukaryota; kingdom Metazoa; phylum Arthropoda; class Insecta; order Hemiptera; family Miridae; genus Adelphocoris; species Adelphocoris suturalis. The sequence continues at coordinate 63,341,656 of CM061043.1, forward strand.
GGGATGGATCATGAAAAAACCTCACCCGTTGTTAGGTATACTTAGTTCCATCAGATTTCTCTTGTTGTTAGCTGCAGAGCACAACCTGGACATTGACCTGATCAGTGATGGCGCCTTTGGAAGAGTACCTATATAGATGAGCTTATACAAGCAAGCAGTGTATGGAAAATATGGAAAAAGAAGTTGGATTCCATTCTCCAAGCATTTGGTCAGACTCGTGTGTTTATTTATTTATTTATTTTTATTTATTTATTTATTTATTTTTTACTGACAAGAATATGTCGATTGGGTTGATTATTTGCTCATTTTCTCAAATAACAAGAAAATGAAAAAGCAGATCAAGACTCGTCTGACAAAATCATTCAGGATGACCGGTCTGGGGAAGGCCAGATCTGTTCTGAGCTTACAAATAACTCGTGATCGTCATTTAAAAAAAAAAAAGGATCGGTCAGCAGTATTGTATTGAAAAAATTCTCAAGAGGTTTCACATGGATGCAGCAAATCCAGTCGCCACTCCAATGAGCAGCAGTGACAGATTATCGAAAAATCAGGAGCCGCAACCAGAGACTTTCGAGTTCACTTATCTACACTAGCATCCGCATATCCCCTGATAATTTTATCAAAATCGGATGAAAACTGTGGAAATTAGGCTTGTTACAATGATTAGCGGACACACAACAGACGCTCGCACAGACAGACACGGAACCAAAATTGTTCTGAAAGGTCTAAAACGTTACATGCGAGTGAAAAACTTGATTTTTAGACAAAAAAGTTTTCCATCCCCAATGGTTACTTCCGCTACCTATGCATAAACTCGGAAGCAAATAAACTATCATACTATAATTTGTTAAATTGTATTGAAATTTGAGCAATTTCAGTATAAAGAAATTGTTAAAAACCAATTTTATGTCAATAAAAAACTCATAGTAAATAAAATTCGATGATTCAAAAGAAATTTTGGATTTTTAGATTTTTTTCAGTTTTTTAGAGATTTTATAGCAAATATTAATGAAATTTAAGCACGTTTTTCAGTATAATTTTGAGCAAAAATTTTTAAATGTCTTGATTAATCGTTGACACTTTAGTTTTGACTAAAATTCTGCTAAAAATTATAAATTTAACGATTTTTTTGTCGTTTTAATTTTAAATACACCAGTAGGTACTCGATTTTTCAAGTTCCTGTGCTTGTGCAATTTCAACAACACTGTACCGAAGTTTGGGTAGCTTCGTGTTCGTACGAAAAGTCAAAAAAGTTATTGTTTTCCAAAATCAAACTTTCCAATTGATTTTTGTGTTTCAGAGCTTGCGTATCAATTTTGGTTCCGTGTCTGTCTGCAGTAAATCCTTGTCACGCTCAAAACTATACCAAGTTTTAGTCCGAAATTGTTCATTTTCAGAGATAGTGCGGGTTAGCTTCTAGATGGTCCCCTATATTTTCTATTGCCGTCGAAACCATAATAGTCTGTTAATTTCTTATAGCATCGATTTCTCATGATATATCTGACCGATTCAGGTCAATCTCGGAAGATAGTAGGAAAATTCCCTACGGATTTTATCGAGATGAAGAAATAAATATTGCTAATGTGCAATAATAAAATTGATAGATACTGGGACTATTCTGAAAAGAAAAGCTGTTATTAAGAAACGACTGTCAGTTAATCAAACTACATATATAATGATAACTACCAGAAGCAAGTAGGCATCTGATGGTTCAATAAACTCAATTGGTTTAGCCAAACCAAAAGTTGTCCAATTTATTGCGTTTCTAGATGCGTAGAATCCAAAAATCCGATCGTCGCGCCATAGGAACTGTGTTCAGGACCAAAGTGTTGTGTGACTTGGGTCTAAAATCACAATATGGGGTCTAGTTGGTCCCAAAAGCTCGAAATCAACTTCAATCAATCCAAAAGGTTGGAATGAAGGGCTGAAATGTTAGAAAATCTAGATCTTGAAAACTTTCTACATAAAATTAATTTTTTGGGTGTCATTTATAGATATTATCTTAACAAATCTAATGAACCCATCCGGATCGCAATACGTTCATTCGTTTGCTTTACATGGGAGCGAGTCAAAGTTGGTGGAACATGGTAAACATCTCATTTTAAACTAGGTCCGACGATCTCTCAACTGATGTCCAATTGAATTTACTTCACGATATCGAGTTTATTTAATATTTGTCCCTATAGATGGACTAAAATAAGCGTAGGTAGTTGATTCATTTTACCTCATTAATTTTCTGTTAGTTGGTGCCTAAATGAATGGCGATAAACCTGCTTACGAGTAGATTCTGATGTAGGTACCTACCATTGTACATACGGTGTTTAATTGAATATACGAGTAAGTAATTAATTTCTCCTCGGTAGGCGTCTACTCCTATGCAGATAGGAGTAGATACTGTACAACAGACTTTAATTTTTTGTTTAATAATTACTGACAAGTGTTCTGCGTGGAAGGGCTGTCCAATAAGGAAATTATAAAGCTTTGTGTAATAGTTTGCCGCGTTTTTCTACTTCATAGCTTCCCTATTCTTCGATATAAGGAAGCATAGTGGAACGTCGCTGTAACGTACACATTACTCAGCAGTATTATTTGATGAGTGGCTGTGAGTTGGAATTAATTTTGCGAATTAGGTTCCGCCAAATCCGCATTATGAGCATCTCAAGTTATTACTTGAGTTTGCGAAGATGAGAGATGAGAGGGGAAGATGACCCGCTTCTTTGCCCCTCTCCCCCCTCCTTTCTCCGACTTCACTTCCCCTTTATAATTACCCCTCCGCTCCGATCATTTCCCCTCCAACCCCCCTCCACTCCACCCGAACTCAGACGCTTCGCTCCACGCCCTCAACCAACGTGGCGGGTTCACTGACCTCAAACAACGCTATAATCTCCCCCCCCCCCCATTACCGCCCCTCCTTCCCACACTTCTCCACTCGATGCCCATCGGCATCCAACGCCCCTACACTGTTCGCTTCGGAGATGATCCTTACCTCTAACTTTTCCACAACATTTTGCGAATTAAGAAAAAAATTGACATTTTGATTGCAGCTGCAGCATACCTACAGCAAAAACTCAGTAAAAAAAAAAAATGTGCCAAGTTGGGAGGGTAGGTACCATGAGGGGGTAATGTAACATGAGAGGGTAATATTTGAATGTAAAATAGACGTATAGAATGGACACCCTCGTGTGCTGGAATTTCTCATTTGCATCTTAAAATCTGTCTCTGCATCTTTCAAAAACCCCCTACTGCAAGTTTTCAGCTCATAACTCCGAATTGCACAAAAGCTACTGATAACTGAATTGAAGTCAGTGGACGGAACTGAGCTCCCCACCCCCTTCACCACAGTGGGCGTGGAGGTAAGAGTCCCCCTATGACGTCATTCGCATTTCTTTACACCGCTGCTTCAGCCACTTCCGATCTTGAAATACCCTCCATATAGCACCTCTGAGAAAATCTGCATGCGCACAGCCTACCATTTCAATAATTTATTCACCATCTAAGATCTACAGAGGTGACTAACTAAATGATATCCGGCACAACCTCAACGTTTCATCAAAATCGGTCTATCTGTCTCCCTTTTTCATCTTTAACGACCGTTTTCAGGTCAACGAATGCGTAATAGTAATTGCTCTACCAATCGCGTTATTACTCATAGTTATTTCTACCGAAACTTATACCTCACCACCCCTCGAGTTTGAAAGAAATCAAACTGGTGAGAAATCGACGTTATGAAAAGTTGAATGCGCATGCACTCGTACTACAATTGATTCAACGGCAATGACGTTTATAGGGAGCCACCTAGTAGTATACATCCGCATCATTCCTGAACATTTCATTAGATTCGGACTAAAACTTATAATTTTGAGCGTGAAAAGGAATTACCTACCAGACACAGATAAACGTAGGACCAAAATAAAATAGATCTACAAGCTCGGAAATGAAAAAAAAAAAAAAAATGCTCTCAAAATTGTATTGATGTGGAGGAAAAGTGAAGCCTCATCCGATATATTAATTCACTCTATGACACTACCCCCCCCCCCTCCCCCCCTGTGATTTTGGTCCAAATAATGCGATACCGTACGGCCCGTGAACCAGGAATAGGATATTTCTATCCGCAACCGACTGATAGCGCGAATGTGCCGCTGGGTTTGGCGACCTCCCGTGGCCTTGCGCGGTTTTAGCCTTTCAAGGCCTCATTATTTTTAGGTAAAGGTGCCCGATAATTCTTCATCTCCGGCAAACGGTACGGCCTCAAGGAAAACTTCATCCCAGAAACTTTATAAATATTTTAGTCCTCCAATCTCACATTTAAGTAACTACACTTAGGAGATGCTAGTCAAAGAATACGTAAATAGCAATAGAATACATATAATTCCCCACCACCAATCATGATATAAGGCAGTCTAAGTTTAATTTATTAAAAAATTATTTAGGAATAAAAATTTAAAAAAAAAAAAAAATCTTCTTTTTTAATTTTCTCTCCGTGTAGGGATGAACTATTGGACAACTGCCCACAATATCTGTTAATAAATTAAATAAATAAAAAGTTCCAGTCATGCAACATGACCGTATGAGCAAATTTTCGTAAATAATCACATTAAATTATACGATAAAACATATTGTTTTAGAATACATTGTTTTGAAATTCGAGCATTTTGAGAGCATAGAAATAATTAACTCCTGATTTTAGGCAGCAAAACTCGTTCAAAATAATATTCTGTAATTCAAAGAAGATTCGGAAATTTTAGCTCTTTTTGGGAGTATTTATGGATGTTTCAGCTAATATTAATTAAATTTGATTACAATTTTCTTCATAATTTTGTGCGTAACTTTTATATTGTTCTAGTTCGTTGATGATCAACTTTGTTTGGCTAAAGTTCTGCTAAATAATATAAATTTGACAATTTTTAGCAGTTTTTAGTCATTTTTTTTTAGGACATTTTTGGAATTTAACCAACTTAATGTACTCAAAAAGTGTTGGCCAACGAACTCATCCTTCCGTTTGAAATGCTTGAGTTTTTGGTGCAAGAACGGTATTTTTATCTCAATCCTAAAGAGAGTTATCGTCTAGAATGACACACACATATAGGTATATATATATATATACCTATATATATATATATATATATATATATATATATATATATATATATATATATATATATATATATATAAGCGTCGAACTCCTCTAGAATTTGTTTCAGAAAGACTCAAAACGGATTTAAATGAAGAAATTTATCAAAACTTTTTATTTTAATTTTTTTTGGTTCATTGCAGTAGCTTTATTTTTTACAAAAATTCGCTAAAAGTATTATTTCCACTTTCGGAAGATGAATTTTCTCTCCATAATATAAATGTTCACTCTCATTTTATGTTTCATACCATTTCGTTCGATCTCGTGTCTGCGTGCGTACGTACATGTATCTGCAAATCCTTACAACACACATGAATCCCACAGTTTTCATTCGATTTCGATGAAATGTCCAGAGAATGTGCTGGTCAGGCTGTAGATGGTTCCAGTTACATTGCTCACACATCAATACTTCGCTCTGCGTATGTGCAAACATAAAATCAATTTAGCATTAATTTTTCACGACCTAATTACCTGATCAGGTCGAATTTGGAGGGTAGTAGGGAACGGCAAGTTATTAATCCCATATCAATTTCAACACGAGCCTTCAATTAGTAGGTGCTGCGCAATGGAAAATGTTTGATATTTCACACTTATTAGGAACCCATACCTAAATCATCTAGATACCTATCTTATCTACTTAAATTTGTTTTCCGCCAAAAGAAACGTTATATATATATATTGACATGCATTGCTTAGCAACATGTTTATATAATTAATAATCTTACAAATATTGTATTTTTCTGTTTTAGGGGCTGTGGTAACACGAGTTTATGGGTATGTTGTATATATTACAAATTTAAGTATATATTACAAAGATAAATGGAATATTTTTCCGAAATTTTAATCTATTTTTGTAGCTAATATTAATGGAATTTTAGTATATTTTTCAAAATAATTTTGTGCATACATTTTTGAACGTTCTAGTTCTTTTATGAACTTTTATTTTTTTTCTAGTAACTCTTTGTAAAAAATAATATGAACAACCACTGTTACCTGATATTTCCCATTTTTAGTGATTCCATTACTAGCACATTTCTTTGAATTCAGACCAATATCATTTCAGGTGATATAATTCCAATAAAATTCTGACTTTACGAAATCAAGTTTATCGTATTTTTAGTCACATGTATATGTACTAGTGAAGCTTAAGTAGGTGTTTCATTTTATATAGAAAATTTTAGTTTTTGCCTAATGCCTATTTATAGGTATCGATTCATAGGTCGATGCCTAATGCCTACTTATAAGTAACTTTGCTCTTGGTTTACTTAGCTATCAGATCTTACGAACAGAGGGACAAGTAATTCATTGGTTTCGCCAGGGTAGGAACCTAATCTTGGGATAGGTGCAATAATTTGCAGCGTTTTCCCACCTCCAGCCACAAGTCATAAATATCAAAAACATTTTGGGCTGGCTTCTTCCTTTTTCTAAGTTTTTAAATGCTTCTACTACTCATTTAACCGCGTAGACTAAAAGAGTTAAATTCACGAAGAATCAGCGTTACCCATGGATGTGAAAAATGTACTTCAACTATTTTTAAATTTATTAAAGGAGATTTTACCATAAGATGTTTGAAACCAACCGTGAGTAGTTTTGTTTCTATGATTTTTTTCAAAATATCGTGCACTAGTTAGTCATAATAGCACCCGTTCCCCATTCCAAGCGGGACGTCACCAGTGCAGAAAATTTGAAAAATCTTACAATGAAAACTACTGATCGCGGGAGAATACGTGTAGTGTCAGATTTTCAAGAATTTTTTGTAATGGCTCCAAACTTTTGTTTGCTGTACATTCATCAGTTCGCGTTCCCTAAAGGCTAGAACTGTCGCTGGAAACAAGAACATCAGCATGGATGGGAGCGCGAACCTTTGAGAACTAAGTATCGCTTTATAAATTTCGACGATCATGTTAGCTGATATAATTGTAATAAAATCCTATCTTCACGAAATCAAGTTTAGTATAACTTCAGTCACCAATAGATGGACCCATCGGTTGAGGTCGTCCCTGCACCGATTCAAATATTAGAACAGTTTCAAAATGAACTCATAATATTTGTACAGTCAACTGATTTTGAAATTTCGTAATAAATTTTATTTCATTCTTCATTTAGTAACGGGTTTTCAGTTGATGATTTTATTTTCTTTCGATTATCTTAAAGCAAATGTTTGTATTTACTTATATAATTTTTGTAAGCGTACGAAAATTCCCGTAATCATTTCATGGAAGCCGGCTGCATATATGATTTAGAAAGAAAAAAAAAAAAAAAAAAACACCAATAGGTACATGGACAAATGAAGCGTAGGCAGATGTTTAACTTTATCTGAATAATTTTCAGTTGGTGGGTGCCTACTGTTTATGTCTGTATCGTTTTACGATTGTCATCCCAGAAGTAAGTTTCCCTATTTTTGAAAAAATCGAAAAAATGCTTTATTGACTAAAATATTTACATGGTTGGAAAGCTGTAGACCTGAACTATTTTTCCACATAGTCGCCGAGTCGTTCCTGGCACTTTGCATGAACTCTGCATGTATGCATCGTACTTTGATTCGTTGGTCATTATCTATCAGATCTTGTTACGTACAGATGGACTAGTAGGCAATGTCTAGGTGTTTTTATTAATTTCATTCGTTTCCCCTAAATATGAACCTTTTTGTAATAATTGACAGTGTTTTTCCCTCCTCCAGTCATAAGACATTGATGTAAAAAAAAGTTGGACTCTCTAAGGTCTTAAAATGCTCCCACTACTCATCGAGTTTGAATTAGCGTATCCCACGTATTCATTTTATATTTTTAAATGAAAGCAGATTCCGTCTTAAGGAATTTGACACCATCCGCAGTCTCCTACGATGAATAGCTTTCTTTTTTGATTTTTCTAAGTTCCCTCTCCTGGGGACGTCACACTAGGCAGGGAGTTCCACCTTGGTGGGAGGAGTGCTTTGACGTCATCAGTGCACACCAAAAGTTTATTAATTCTAATTAGATAGGTTTATAGTATAGTATCCTTTGTTATACACTTATATAATGGCTTTTCTTGCTTTAATTTCGGAAATTGAATTAGCTATGCCCAAATATTCAATTGATTCAGACAGCTCAAGGGCATCAGACTACTGTATTTCAGAACTCATTGTGGTATATCTTCGGTTTTACCTTGAAATTCAACTGTTATAGTTTTGAGACAAAGTTCCTTCTTGTTTGAATATTCCTGCCCAACATTTAAATCAATTCCTAAAAATTGGCGAAATTTAGTTTTTTAAACCAAAATTGGCCAATGTTATACCCCTCTAAAAGGCTCGAGTGTGTGGCCTCGTACGTCACACACCCCTCAGGCCGCATACGTCACACACCCCTCAAGCCTCTGTTGACTCAGTCAGAAACACTTGTACGATCATTTAAGTACATTACAAAATCATTACTTAGGTATATTTTGATTATTTTCAACTTCTAAACCTCGGATGCCTAAGATGTTGTAAAATACAACTATGAGGAAGTGGTCCACGGCGCTAATTGCGATTATACGCTTCTACTACTCATCGAGTTAGAATTAAATCACATTCGTGATGGAAACAGAGACGAATTCACGAGGAATTCTAGTTTATGCAGAAAAACTCGCCCGCCGAACGAAATTTCGCTTACAAAAAAAAAACCTTTCCCGATTAATCGGAGTAGGTTAGGATTCTGAGGGTATTGACTGAGCCTACTGCGCAGTGGGCCTTCGCGCAGACCCGTACTCGCCGCCTCGCGGGCCCCCCCTCGGTTTTGCACATAACCGCGGGCACACTCCTTCGCCTTGCCCTAGGTCAGTTACATTTCGCTCTCCCCCAGCCAGCTTCTCCCAGACCCCTCTCTCTGTGAGTATTTCTTGTGAAAACGATTTTTTTTTTCTTCCTTCCTTTTTCATTCTTTTCTATCTGGTTCTCTGTACTGATTCCATCTTGATCTCGAAGCTCTGGAAAGTTTTGTACGGGGAATGTAATCCGGCGAATAGCTTTGGATAACCTGTATGGGTTCGAAGGCCGAGGGGGGGCCCCACTGCATCATGGGAAGTTGTGTTGGAAGCTGAGGCTTCCTAAATTGTCGTAAACCTCCCACACACAACCTTAACCGTTTAGACAATATCACGCCTCAATTATCTACCATTAACTAATATATTTCTACGAATTAGAGAATGGGTTTAGAGGACGCAAGTGGGGCACCACTGCATCATGGAAAGTTTCGTTGAAAGCCAAGGCTCCCTCACTGGTCTGCAATCCTCTTACACACATTTAACCTCAGTCGTTTGAACAATATCACACTTAAAATCCATCCCGGTATAACTAATATCTTTCTAAATACAATTGAGAGAATCGGGTTGATGAAGGACGCAATCGGGGCCCCTCCTCTGCAGCGTGCCGAGTTTTGTTGGAAGCTGTACATTCCTTTATCGCCCAGGCTACCTGCATCCCATCGAGTTGAAGCACCGATTAGGCTTCACTTATGAATATAACCAACTCTATCATGGAAATAATGAAGTAAGGATTTCTCCTTTCAATTCAATCGAATAAGTTGAAGAAATCCCTACCGCAACATCGTAAAAGTTTCCATACAACTCTACACTTCGAACGCTCATCGTTTCTGCATTTTGTTACTGCAATCGTGAATACGATCTCACACTACTCACTCACACCAATAATTTTGCAATAATTGTGGAGTATATACTAGAATGTCTTATCGATGTTACATCTATCTTTAGGATGAAAACTCTACCCCTACGTCATCACAAATTCTATAACCCCTTCTAAACTTCCACACTTCCTATAACTGCATTTCGTTACTGCACTCGTATATATGCATTATCTCGTTTCTCCCTCGCATGAATTATTTTTCAATAATTATACAATATGGACATAAATGAGTTAAGGATATTATCATCCTAACATCTCATCATTTATTTATGTATGCGTCATTATACACCTGACTCCATCATGTGGTTTGATGCAAGCCGTTCATCGCTGCATCCTTCTACCTACACACCCCATATTGTCACCTAATTCGTGATTATGTGCATCCACTCATTTCAATCGTGCCGCTCTACGACACGTGAAACATTCTGCTGATTCATAAAGCACTTACATAATTATTTTGAATTGAATGATTGGATGATACATAATTTGTCACACAAATTACTAACTAATGTAAGTATAAATTTAATAATAGGTGTCATCGACGTTATGGATTTATGGATGCTAAACTCTTCGATTGGTTATAGTTCAAACTTTGCAATCCAAAATTTCTAATTCGAATGTTATATTAGCACTGCATGCTATGAAATGATTCGTTACATCGAAGGAACCAAGTGGAACGTGGAACAATTTTTTTACATCTTCCCGTTAATGCAAAATTTAAATGTTCGCAGTTCCGGAACTGAGCAAGCCCCCTTCACGTCTCTTCCATACTAAACCTTTTAGTCCATTTCAATAATCATTCAGGTCATCATTTCTATCAGTAATTTAGACCCTTTTTTTGCGTATCCCATCAGTTCATTTTCTCTGAAATTAAGCCGAACATTCTGAAGTTTTGGTAGACAACTTTGTATCCACTAGTTTTCTTGGGACTCGTCCAACGGCGCAGGCTTAGCTTTCAAGATGGTGTAGATGCGTCTACTCTTCATAGAACCAGCCAAACCAAGTCCTATTGGCTGAATAAGAATTGTACGGAATGTTCATGTTCATACTTACCTACTAATGACCTCGATAAAACTACAATTAAACTTTGTTATTACGACTATTAAGTTAATAGGACGTCCAGTTATTTCCTGAAAACGTAACATACTTTGGATAAGATCACAGTTTTCATGATGATTTGTATTCAAATACAATAAAATGACATAAGTATTCTGGTGGAATGGAATTTTCAACTTTTGACTTTTGATATCTAATCGAACTCAGCGTGCTCGACAACCCCCTTCGTGTTATTAGCTTACTCAATTCCTTGATAAAAAGTGAAGGATGAAATGATAAAGTTTCTTTATTTGGACAGTTCAAATTATAACGAGACTTTAAAAAAAAGGCTTTTCTGATATTAAACCGGTTTTTAAAATCAATTTCCACGTTTTTCCTCAGGATTTGGGGCTTCTTCAGGGAGACAAAATTCAAAATATCAAATTCAAAATTTGTAAAATAAATACTTATTGTTTTATTTTTGTGATAAAAAATCGAATCCAAATTTTTGATTTTAAGAAAATCAAATTCTGTATCTTGGAATTTCTCATTTTCGATCTAAGCATCTACACCTTTGAAAACACCCACCTGCCTATTTTCAGGTCAAAACTCCTAATTGTTAGGACAAATGTTTAATAGGAAGAAACCAAATTGACGTCATAAGTGGACGGCAGTGAGGCTCCGCCGAGGTGGACGCTGGGAAGAGGTCGTTCCCCTATGACATCATTGAGCTTTCTGTACGCCCCGGTTTCACTTCTGTTCATCAATATTGCACCTTTATGGAAAGCTCTCTTCAAGATATTTTAGCTGATGGAATAAAATAGAATAGGTGAAGTTGTTCATTACCTTCTTTTAATGTTTTCAATTAATGTTCGCTCATATTTATCTGTCATGTAATGAAGTATTTATCGAATGGCCAATTACGGAAGTGGGTCAATGTCGTTACAAGAACCGTTTACCCCCCTGGAGCTACCCACAATATTATATCCTTTTAGAAAGCAACCCATAAAAAGCTAAACCCGCTATAATAGCTGCTGTTAGTTCCGTCATATTGTAACGGGATTTTTCACTTGATATTTAAACCCAACGTGCTCTACAATCCCTTAAGTACCAATTTTTAGCTTAAAATCTCAGGTTATTCTGTCTTAAATAATGTAAAGAAAGAATAGAAAACTCTAGTGAGTCCGAATTTCTCATTTCTGATCGGATTCCGTACCATTAAATATCCACGACAGCAAATTTCCAGCTCAAAATTATAATTAGTAAGTAAAAAAAGCTGATAGAAAAAAACTGAATCCTGGGTGAAGTCATTCCCCTCTGACGTCATTCGGTTTTCTTAATACAGCTGTTTCGACCGCACTTCCAATCATCCGGTATCCTCAATACTTCACCTTTTTTGAAAGCTCTGGTCAGGATCTACTATCTGATGAAATAAAATAAATTGTTTCGCCCAATATGCTTTGTCACGGTATTTATGACACTGCTTATGATGTGCTTTTGTCGCTGCAGTTCCTCTCAGACGGAAGAGAATCAATGACGCTACAACATACCTTGTTACCACCCTAGAGATACCACAATATTCCATCTTTAAGCGCGTTACCTAATATTCCCTTAAAAAGCGATGGGCTCACTGACATCTCAAAATTGCTTCAAGTTCCTGCCTTGAGTACCAGATAAACAGTGAGTTGTAAATAAAACAGTCTCAATCAATAAAGAATTTCAACAAAAGTACAAAAAAATTCAGCCCTAAGCACTAAATCTTGACAGAACATGGAACATGTTCCTTGAGAGAACAGGAAAGAATTTCGGTCACTCAGCTGATTAGGAAAGAGCCCATCATTTCAATCGTCTATTAGTGTCCCAGAGAGTCTCTGTATCAAATTTCAACTTCCAAGTTTCTTTCCAGTCTAATAGTGGTTGCAATTATGTTTACAATATTAACTGAGAAGGATCACCTGTATCTTAACAATTATTCAGACAACCACGCTCATTCCTCAGATTGTTTGCCACGCACTGCGCAGTGGTTAGCATAATGCGGTTTGGTAAATCGTGAGCTTTCCAACGATTGGCGAACGTTTTTGTACGATGATGAATGCCTAAGTTACAGTTCGATTTGGTTTGAACCGATAATCATCAAAAAATAGGAGCGTAACGCACTAAATGTCACGTAACGGTAATTTTGTCTCATTATTGGCCGGGTTATGATGGCAAAAACATGTTCCATGTTAATAAAACCCTACGGAGGGGATACCCTTACCGCATGAGAAACGATTCATTGCAACACCTGACTCCATGCTACCTTCGCCTGACCCTTACATACTGCTAATTTTTACATGATATTCGAATTCAACATGCTCGGTAACCCCTTAATTGTTAATTGTCAGCTCAAAATCTGAGCTGATTCCATTGACAAACATAAAGAAAGAAAGGACGGATTCCGTGAGTTGGAATTACTCTTTTTTTTATCTAAGAATCGGAAATTAGCGTCCTTGAAAAACCCCGACTGCAATTCCCCAGCTCAACTTTTCAATTGGTTTGGACAAAAAGCCTGATGAATGAACCTGAATTGACGTCATACATAAGCGGCAATGCCCCCCCCCCCCCCCCCCCACATCACATACTCCCCCTCATCAGGCTGACGCCTGGGTGAGGTCGTTCCCCTAACACGTCATTAAGCTTTCGTTACCCCTCTTTTTAGCAATCCTATTATCAGATACCTCCCATATTGCACCTTTATGGAAAGTTCTCGTCAAGAATGAAACAGGCCATGACTACGCCTGATGTCACGGCACTGTGACGCTGCAGCTCCCTAAAATAGGAAATGGTCAATGTTGCTCTAAGAACAGATGTTGCCATTCTAGAGATACCCACAATACTGCATCTTTTTGGGTACCAACGCATAAGAAGCAATTAACACTCTTATAGCTCAAAATCTCTGTTAGTTCTGCCATATACCCCCACCCCCACCTTGTAAGAGGAGGACAATGTCTTTTCAATAGTCAGGCACCCATCATATTTCACGTTTTTGGAAAGCTCCATAGTTAACAGTGAATGTTACGATTCGACACGAACACGCCATAGTGAAGGTCACTTTCTCGCTTGGTTTCTCTATAATCACTTTTGTGATTAGCAGCTCACTGATTTCCTTTCACTGATTTTCCATAAAGCTATTGGACTCGAAACGATGGTCAAGTCTTTAGGTTACTCTGATTACGAAAATTGACACATACGTGACTCACGCTGCACGACTTGTAGGTATTCTTTTATCATTTAATAACGATTAACAGGACGTTTCCATTTGTTTTCGTCACGTCACGAGCGTCACATCACGGTGGGGTTTTCTATTGATTTTTACGTACAACCAATGCGTTACAAGGGAAGTGTAACTCCCTTAGTTTTCATAGCAGGAAAATCGTTAGCCACTTTTTGGAATGCTCTCATTTTATCACAGCATCTCATAATCCCTAAGCCTCTGTAGTGTCAAGGAAAGCTGATTTATTACGCTCAGTTATAAACTAATATTGCTAAGTAACCATAATGAACTAATAATGTGTAAAGTTAATCATCATTAAATGATCTGACTGTAGAACCGTAGGTCTACCGTCCCGTTTTTTTTTTTTTTTTTTTTTTTTTCAATTTGAGTGGTTTTCGAAACTCCAAGGGCCCATTCAGTGGAAATATTTCCCCTTAAAGACAAGATAAATCGATAAGCATGCATTACATGTTCCACATCTATAATATAAATTGGTAGATATTACTAGTAGATATTATATTATAGCCCATAGGATGGATGTCGCTTTCGGGTTTCCAAGCAATGTTATTTGTCGAGCCTACCATCTTGGGAGAGAGTGACCAACATTGTATTCTACCCAACCCCTGGTTTACCGACTTCCGTTAACACTATTGGTCAATTCGGTTACAATGGAGGTCCACACCCGAATAGTCCCGAAAATAGGGACCGCCATTCGGGTATTTGGAAGAATGAGAACAATGATAGGAACCACCCTGTGCCGCTGGGGCCCTTCCATTGGCCCTCTGCCCCACATCTTCCCTCCTCCTCGCTCACGCTCTTCTAGGTCTACCCTTCCTTTGTCTATCCCTTCTGTGTCTATCCCTTCCTTGTCGTTCCCTCCTTCTCACTCACATCTAGGACTATCCCGTCCGTCCTACGCATCCCCACCGCTCTGTCTCAGGGAGGAACTCAGGCAGGGTTGCCATATCTACTTTTTTTTCTGTTTCTACGGATATTCAGGTGTTTTCGGATCTACGGATTTGCCTTGAAAACATATTGACTTGCCCATACGCCTGATTGATATCTCTAATTAATTTCTAACGTGCGATATTTTTATAGATGTTAGATTTCCAATTCAGAAACTATTTAATCCGAAAACTTGATTTGCAAATCTTTGATTTTGATTTTAAATTAATTTTCAATAAACAATCATGAAATAATTGTTCAATAGTCATTTATTCGAAGTCTACTGAGTCTAGAGAGCGGAAGCATTGTTTTCACTTCCGAGAGTTGAATGAATTGTTGAATGAGTTTGTTTCTAAAGTCATTTCACGTTACGTTTAAGACCATTTTGATCAACACTCATTTTGTGTCTATCCGTATGTCCGCAAATTTGAGTAACACGCTTAATTTATACAGCTTTCATCCAATTTCGGTGAAATTGGTAGGGAATGTGCGGATAAGGCTGTGGATAGTCCTCTTATGATTTCGTTGTCGTCAAACCAATACTTCACTCGATAGGCTCGCAAACATTCCATCAAATATATCAAGCATAATTTTCTATTGGTCTCGTCGTCCGATAATGCCAGAGGCATTTTTTACAAAATCTACAAGTTATGTAGGTGTATGTAGGTATGTATCTTTCAATTAAACAGCGAGCCGGAAAACGTCAAAATTAGCAAATTACTAGGTAGATTCTTATCTTACTATACTCTAGATTGAAAACACGAGAGATAGATTTCTTATTTATTTGAGAGAAATTGTCTCTGACCGCATATTTTTCGTTTCCCGTATTTCTTGGCTTACGAAGTTAGGGTTTTTCACGTAAAATTCGTGGACCATGACACAATCCTCCTGTGGTATGTTATCGCAAGTTGCCGGTTCAAAACCAACCACTTGCGTAATAACTTTCTTATTCTTGTCCGTAGAAGTCATTATAAATTAATTTCACGAATATCAGAATAGAGAAGAAAAACAAAAGCAAAAAAAAGTGGTACCTACCTACCTATGTAGTGGATTTATATATGTTTGACAGGGTGTAGGTATATTGATGCCTCTGACTGGGGCCTTGTGCCTGGATAACAAAATTTGTGATCGGTGAAATGCTGAAAATTTTCCCTCCTTACTAGCGACACTTTACCTCCCTCACACTAAATCTATATCTAACGGTAGGAGTGCAAAGTAGTAATGTGACATATGGAGTTGTGACCATGCAGGATATAACCAATCATGGCGGAGGAGTTGTTCCCGCTACTTTTCGTACTACCAGTTAATTTTCTCAAAAATTTTTCTCATTTTATATAAATAAAAATATTCATTTCTACTGAAAACTTCAAACCAAAACCTGATTTTCACTCACCGGAATACTCCATTTGGAGGGTTGTCGGGAAAAGATCTAATCATCCCATATTGAATTCTACACAATCTTATCATTAGTGGCTCCTGCGCTTGCGCGACTGTGAAATTCTTGTAACGAGCCTGACTTCAACAATTTTCATTCCATTTTGATGAAATTAGGGGAATGTGCGGGTAAAGCTTACAAGAATCCCCTATTAATTTCATCACTCAGAAATCCTTAGCTTTCACTGCTCATGCGCAAATATAAAACCCATCAAGCATAATTTTTGCACGACATGGTCGTCCGATATCTCGCTAAAATTCGGAGGGTATAAGAACAGACAATTTGATTATCTTATAACAGTTTCATCACGATAGTACCATCAAGCTGCCCCGCACTTGAAGTCTTTGTAACTAGGATTGATCCTTGCAACTTGTAGCGCATGATTTCTATCGTTTCGATCCTATTTTGACGACATCTTCAGGGGATATATGGATTAGGCTAAGGAAGGCCCCATATCAGTTCATATTTCACAAATCAATACTTCACTCAGCGCAAGCCCAAACGAACTATCTATCAAACAAAATTTTCTCATTGCCTAATTAACCGATTTTGATATTTCACTCTATCTTCGTGTTTACTAATTGAATTATTTCGAGGAGTACCTAATGAAGATGGATCTTTCGGAAGAAACAGATAATTCATTTATACTCATGTATAAACTTTTAATTATTTAATAATAAGCTTGAATGATCCGATTTAATGTTAGTTCAATAATAAGCAGTAAACTGAAAAATAATTTCTTTAAAGAATAAACTCGTAAAAGCTGCATGTCTGTGGAACAGGGGCCAAATTAATTTGTTGCTTAGTTTCTTTCAAAGGGTAGGTATACTGCATTGTTTCTGGAATTGAATCTTCCCTCTTTACCAAGTAAAGTACCAACAATATTTTTTAGTAACCACTTTAATAGTAGAAGGTACCTAACAACGCAGGGTAGCATAATAAATCTTAACAGAGGAATACGTGAATGTTTCCAAAGACCCTTCTTCGAAAGTTTGACAATGAAGAAATATAATGTAAAGCTGAAATTGTCCTATATTCTGAAATAACTTTGAATTTTACTATCTAAAACTATCATAATATAAATTACAATGAAGGTTTTCAAATGAGTAGAGAGGCAGCTTTTTTGAGTTGAACAGGAGCTGAAATTGGTCTATAAATTTCATAACATTGAAAAAGTTACCCTACTTACGGATTTTTTCAGGCATAGTCTACGGATAGTTAACAGGGTCTGGCAACACTGTTTCTACGTCTATCGGTCCGTTGCCGACGGAGCTGGGGACGAGCCGCCTCTAAAATCCCCCTTTCGCTCTTCTTCATCGCATTCCTCCATTTTATTCCTTGTGCAGTCGGCTTTTACACTGGTTCATAAACATCAAACAGAAAACATTGTGCAGGATGACTAGACCGATATTTTCCGAAATGGATAGAAGAGCTTTGCGATCTCCGTTCCAAGTTTTTCATTACCTCCAACGTTTTCCTCACGCAGATACCTTCATCTGCATACTTTTGAATGGCCAAAATTTTAACACGTTCCATAAATAACACTACTTTACAAAATTTAGGGGTGGTCTTGCATCCGGTCGGAGCTTGTCGGTTTCTTACGTTATTAGATGTGCTAAATCCGTGTCCGAAGTCCGTTTTTTTTTTTTTTTTTTTTTTTTTTTTTTAAAGCTTGTTTTTCTATAATATAGCTTGTTATCACTTTTTTTGTGCACAAACTTTTCAGGATCTTCCATAGAGCACACTTCCAGATAAAATGCCTTCTAAAGGTGTTTAACGTATGTAAAATTTATCGCTGATTCCGAATAATCAATTTCAACAATCAATTCAATTTTTCTATTGCACCGCTTCCAAAACCCCCCCCCCCCCCCCCCCGTTTTCTGAAAAAAACGTGCGAACAGTGTGGGAAAAAATATCTGGGGTAAAATAAATCGCACCTCCATTATTTTCAGACCTAAAACCGCGCGATTGGTCTCATTCGATGGGAAGGAATGTCCTCTACAAGATGCAGATCCAAAACAATTTTTCCAGGCCTTATTTTCATTCGTAGCTCATAAAATTTGCACAAAAAAAAAAAAAACGGGATTTTCCCACACTTCCCGCTTTTTTTTTCTTTTTGTTAAATAGAAAACCGGGGTTGGGAAAGTGGTGCAATAGAAAAATTGAAGTGATGTTCGGAATTAGGGATACATTTCACATAAGTTAGGCACCTTTGGAAGGCATTTAATCTGGAAGTGTGCTCTATGAAAAATCCTGAAAAGTTTGTGCACAAAACAAAAAGTGAAAACAAGCCATATCATGGAAAAACGAGCTAAACAAAAAAACGGACCTCGGATTCGGATTCAGCACATCAAATAACGTAAGAAACCGACAAGCTCCGGCCGGATGCAAGACCACCCCTAAATTAAGTAGTGAATCTAATTAACCTCTCTGACATTCCACATTCCAATTTTTCCTAGATGTAATGCATTAAGTGGAAAATTAGGCTTGTATATAACTGTAGGTATCAGGAGCATTGTTTTCACTGTCGGGAGATGAAAATTGTATTTCTCCACAATTAAAATTTCCACTCGAAGAACTTTTTACCATTCTGAACAACTTTTCTTTCGTATCTGTCGATTTGAGCGTCAGTCATGTGCCCGCTATCCCTTATATAACTAGCTCCATTTCTACAGTGGGAATTCATCCGATTTTGTTTAAATTTCCACGGAAGGTACGGGTTATAGTGTGAAAGGTCCCTTGCTAGTTTCATTGTTCACAAACCAGTACTTCACTCCGCTCATGAGCAAACGTAAAATCCTCTAAGTACCATTTTCTCACCTTTTAGTCGTCTGATCATGCTCAAAGTCGGAGGATAGTTGGAGGAAGACGATCTAATTACTCCATATCAAGTTCAACACGATTGTAGTAACTGAAGCGTTTCACCCATCTCTCAGGATTTATGCTAGGCTAACGAAATTTGCTAATAATTAACATATGACTCAGAACCTCAGGTGACTGGAAAAGTTATTTGACAAGCTGTATTAATCCGCTGACCAAAAATAACGGATATTCTGATTTTTTTCATTTTTTTATTGAAATAATTTAGTAATAAACAACCTTTTCTTACGATGATTTTATTTGCTATAAGCGTTAAAATTCAAGTGAGAAGGAAGTTCTCAAATTTTTTCCCCCAAAAAAGGTCTCTGTGTCAGCGGAATTTGCTATTTTTAATGTTTATTTATTTGGGCAGTTCAAATTATAACATGGCATTACAAAACAAGTAGATCAGTGCTCACGAAGTGAGTCGCATGATACAGCTTTTTCTTGTATAGAGATCCGCGCAAAATAGACGCTTCCTGCGTTGAATAGGAGACAAAATGGCTTTGCTCAGCTGACCAATGACCTGTGATGAGTCTTTAGCATTCACCCTTGAGCCTCCCTCTCGAATTTCAGCTTCCTGCGTTGAATAGGAGACAAAATGGCTTTGCTCAGCTGACCAATGACCTCTCAGTCGTCTTCAGCATTCTTCCTTCAGCCTCCCTTTCAAATTCCAGCTTCCTGAATCGAATAGGAGACAAAATGGCTTTGGAGTTCACTCCGCTGATCCATGACCACACATGCATCAGCGACTCCTGATACACGTTTATCATCCCCATGTGATATATTGCATCCATACTAAGTTTCATCAAAATCGGACGTCGGGAAGTCGCATTTAAAACGGTTTCAAGAAGACGCACATTCATGCATACTTTTTATTTTTATTTATTTTTTATTTTTAAGAAAACTCTCCTCAAAGGCCGAGGGGGCACATCATTAACTTGAGAAAATAAATCAAAGAAATGGGGAGGACGCCCAGGTTTACCCGACGCCGGCTCAAGGGATGAGGTAAGTTGCAGAACGGTGAGGAGGAAGAGTGGGATGCCCGTATAAAATGATCTTGCAGTACAAGTAAGATCACCCCAGGACGCGGGTGCGGGTGTACATACATACATACATCATACATTCATACATACACACAACACAATTGCTCATTTTTCCTTTTTTTTTTTTTTTTAAGAAGATACGCTAAAAAGGCCTTTTTGTCCTTAAATTGGTTTTTCTAAATTGTAAAATATGTACCTACTTTTATAGATTTCTTTTTGTGATAAAAAATCTAATTTAAAGTTATATGAGTTTATGAAGATTTTGAATTTTCGTCTCCCTAAAGAAACCCCAGTTCCTGGGGAGAAACGTTGGTTTAATTTTTAAAAAATCAAGGACAGAAAGGCCTTTTTTGTATAGTTTTGCAATTTAAAACCGAAACTTTTTTAGAGTATTACATTATAAGTTAAAAAATCCCAACCTGCTTCTGATTACTAATTTTACGGTGGAAAAAGTCACGATTTTCAGTAGAGTAGAAGAAACATCACAGAACAGATCGCTATTGTTCAGAAAGCAGGTAACAGGAGTGAGATGCAGGTAATATGTCGATAGGATGCCCCATTGCCCACTTTGCGAGCGTTTAGTGATTCTGTTCACCAGCGCAGACTCTTCAATGCCAGTTCCCATACTTATGAAGGAAGCCGTTCCTCTATCCTCTTGTAGAATCTTCACCGTCCTTGAGTCTGGAGCTCATCGTGGAAACCTCAGATTAAATGACGCTCGAAGAGAAAAAGGAAATGATATTTTGACAAAGGTAATTCGAGCGCTTGATAAAATTTGATAGTATTCCGAATTGGGGATCACCGAGGGAATAAATGTCACGCCTGCGTTGATATCAAACTGAAATCCGCTGAAGATGGAAATGGTACTAGGTAGGTATGGAGACAAACTGATCAGCTGTAGGGTTCCAAAGGCTAATTTCATTCTTGATCGACCTAATTCTGAAATTTAAAATAGAGCGCCTTTGGAACACCTTGAAACAATTTTTAAGAGATGCGAGGGACCAATTATCAGCTGAAGGTCCTATGAGACTGATTTCTTCCCCAATAGACGTACTAAAATACATTAGGTAAATGCAATTAAGAATTTCATGCTCAAAAAACAAACATTCTTTCAAATAAAAATACAGTGTACGCAATCCTTCTACAAGATGGGAAGATGACTTTGCCATAAATATTTCTGTTTGTTAACATTTAATAAAAAACGTAAATTCGGCGCAAAGAACCGAGTTTAGATAATGTACGGCATACTGGGTCTAATTAATAGACAAGATACAAAAGGGTCGCGTAGAAGGGCTATCTAATAAAAAATAATAAACCTTTGTGTAATAATTGGGCAACGTTTTTTATACGTTCACACAAGATTTCATTCACACTCATGTTGACGTTCTTTTTCCCGATTTCTAGCCCTGTTAGAGTGAGCAGCGGATAAGCGCACAGCGATCTGGGTGGGCTCATTCGATTCATCGAAGTAATTTCTGTTAATAACAAATAAAAAAATTCTTATTCCGAAAGTCATCGAAATGACTTTCGAACCCTTAAATTCTACCCTTTATGGTTGATTGAAGTGTTGCTGACGATTCAAGACCAAGTAGACCCCAAATTTGATTTTTTTTCTCTCTATTATCATAAATTGTTAAACTGTAGTCCAGGAGATTATGAAAGAAGACAAACAACAATGTCCAGACAACGGACAAACGGATTTATTATTAGCTTTTTGGATTTTTTAAAACGAAAATCAATTTTCGAATAAAATATAATAAAATACGTGTTCGATTTACCAAGAAATCATTATCAGCCATATTTATCAACCATAATATCATCAAAATAACTGTCAAGTTTACAGACACCTAATTTTCAAGTGAAATTTCGTTACCTATTCCACCTGCTCAAACATTTTCGAAAACATTCTTCCTGAAAATGCAATTGAAGACCGTCTGAAACGATTCCTGGATTCCTCCATTTATATATAGGTATTTAGGCATTTGCTGATTGTTGTTCAATCATTCATACTTCAACTTCCAAGGAGGGACCGAAAAGTGGGCGATCGGGTTGCCACTGGTCATACACGTCATACTCACAGACATCTGCTTAGCGGAGAAACTCGAAATGTTGTGTGTGGGGTGTGTGAGGTCATCTGTGGAATCTGCTACTTCCTGGAGGACTGCTTGAACCTTATGGACCTCTAAGTCGTCCTTTGTCTTGTCCAGATAATGTTCAGTCCCTTTTGTTGTACTTGGATGCTGCTGCTGGGCTGTGGGGTGTATTTGATCTGTGATATATTTAAGCGCATTAAGTCAAAGTTTATTTCACTTTGCTGATTATGTACATATTATATAATCCACTGTAGTGGCTTACCAGTGGTCATTGCTGTACCCTTCGTTTTTCCCCGCTACCAATAACGATCTCAAGTTTCACTTCGATATCTAAAAATTTAGGAAAAATTTAGAGGGATTAAAATGATTATTTACGTATCTTTCTGAGGAGTCCATTGTCACTTGCAAGTCTAGTACCGGGGGCAAGAGCTTTCGATGTGTAGAGATCATCATCAGGCCGTCGTAACAGTTCTGTGTCTGTGACGGTGATTGCTTCAAGTGCCGTTGTAATTGCTGCAGGCCACTTATGAACCGGTAGACTAACCAAGTGATGAATGGTGATACGTATTGGATAATGAGATAATAATCACAATTACAGCATATTATAAACGGCGCAAGAGTTTTCCCATTTCCTCTCCATCACGACCGGTCCATCATGCTGGTTTAGCATACCCAACTCCTTATGAGGATATTTACAATGTGTCATAATACTCATAATTAAAAATATTTAACCTAAATTGATTCTCTTTTGTTTTTCATTTTTTTAATTTCATTTCAGATTCAAAATTTTCGGAAAAGGAAGGTTTATTAGTATGTACAGTTTCCAGTCGCTAGATCCTCATCTTTTGCTCACATTCGTTCTCTGTTATTTTACTACAAAAATATAATTATAATACCTCAAAAACCAGCCTTTTACATGGAATTTTTCACAATGTTTCACACATTTGAATAATCTAGTTTTGAAGTTAATAGGTTCAAAGCTATAGCAATGTGTTCAAAAATCTTAAAAACGAGTTCTCTGAAAGTTATACCTATCATTGAGATCAGTTTCAAGGCACTATGATCGAAACTTGGTATTTTTCCTATTTTTTTCTAACTTGCTAAAAACAGCAAAAAATATAGGAATGGCTCAATTTGTATTTTGGTTAATCTAACAACCAATCGGTGTTTATATATATATATATATTAATATATTATTATTATTATTAATATATTATGTATTGTTATGAATAAATGAAAACATAATTTTAGGTGCAAACACAATTATGAACTTTTATTGTTTAGGTTTGGGTTTATTTTTGAGAGTTGTTTCATACTTCATATATAAACGCTGCAAATTATTATACGAAGGTTTATTATTTCTTTATTAGATAGCCCTTCTATGCAGAACACTGGTCCGTAATTATTAAACCCCGTTTATACCTAGAATATTTATTATCGAAACTCGGGGCTTCGCGCTCCGCAATTGAGAGCACAGCACCAGGACTCCATAATTTTACGCTTAATAGTAAAGTTGAGGAACAAAATGACCTATGACTAAGTCATCTTCCCTTCAAGTAAAAGTTTTGCATACACTGCATATTGTTTTGAAACACTATGCCTATTCTTTGCACATTAATTACAATTAATGTAGTTTAGTAAGTTGATTAGAGAAAATAGCCGTTCAACGTACAGCGTTGCGGGTGGCGATTCTTTGGGATTATATTCATCACTGACAAGCAAAACATGGAGAAATCAATATAATTCAATTAATCACAAATACACATTATTCGCCCCTTTGAACGTAACGAGTTGAAATCTAAGTATGATAGTGGATACATATCACAGGTATGTATACATCGACATCGATCGAGGCATCCACAAATTGAAATTAATTAGATAAAATAAGACACCTAACTAAGATTTACTGATCATCTGTAGGTGACAAAAGTTACGATAAACTCAATAATTAAAAAAATAAGACAAAAAATAGATCTTTGTGTAAAAAGAAACATCTTGCATGTGACCAGGAAGAAAAAATTTGTACTGCCGCCGACGGGAAACGAACAGTCGCGACTCCGCCAACTTCAGCTTACGTCGGACACGCTATCGGTTGAGCCACCTGTGATATCAAGATTAGAATCGCATCATCTTCTCGCGTCTGGAAGGAAATCCGAATGTTTTTTCGACGACATTTTCGATTCTAGCCCTCATAGAAACAAACGGTTCAACTTACAGCGTTGCGGATAGTTTTAATCGATTCTTTGGGATTAAATTTATCATTAACAAGCAAAAAGTCATCACCGTTACCTTGAAAGTTTTTGAGATCTCGATTTTTGAATATGCCTTAATCACCACTCTTTAGGGTCGATCAAAACTGATACCCGGCTGATGTATGATTTGTGCGCCAAATTTCATAAACTTTGGTCAGTAGTTCAGTAGTTTTGGAAAAAATCTCGGCAAACTGCGGACGGTGGACGGCGGACAGACGGTTTTTTTTTTTTTTTTTTTTTTTTTTTTTTTTTTTTTTTTTTTTTTGGAAACTACACATCTTAATACATAAACCAAAAAATTTCTTGGTCGATTACAAAGGTTTATTATTGAAAATAATAAACCAAAAGCGTTAAACTCTAGGATTTGTTTCAGGATGCCTCAAAACGGATTTCAATTATGAAAATATTCGAAAATTTCTAATGCACATTTTTTGGAGCCATTCCACTGGCTCTTCATTTTCTAGGAAACTGCTAAAAATTTTCGGAACCAAGATTGTGAATGCGACATTTGCCCTAGTTCATGGATGAACTACCAACCAAAAATCGATAAGACCGATTTGTAAACTTACTAGTCTTTGAAACCGAGTGTTGCTACAAACATATCATTAAAGGAAAGATCAATATATCGCAGGGTAGCTAGTAGCCATTAACAAAATATCAACTAATCGTGAGATAAATCAGGTAGCTAGGCTGTATTGGACCACGATACCACTGGGGCTGTTTCTTCCGCGCTAACCACCAACAGGCGTTGGCATTTCTATTTCAAGTTCGCAGAGCTAAATCTTTAAATAGACATTCCTCAGAGGCAATGATGTCTTCCCTGTATCCCACCGGTAGAAACGCTGTTTCTTTTTCCGATGAACCTAGTCAATGAACATTCAATCCCAAAAATAATCGATAATAATAGAAAATAATCGTCTTACGATTTCGATTTTAATATACAGAGGAATTAGGTTAAGAAGGTGTTCCATCATTTAACTAAGTGCAGAAAAGTTACGAAATAGCGACACAAAAACGCTACATAAATTTTACACGAAGAATTTTTATTTCTGTTTGATAGTGGTCATTTTCATATCAAACTCTGATCACCTGAATAAAGTCTATGATTGAAACTAAATTTCTTTTCTGATTGACCCACGGAATGGAAATTTGAAACTAAGCACCTTTTTTATGAATATATTTTAATGAAAATCTATCCCATCTAAAGGTATGTTAATGATAATTTTCCATCTAAAGAAGCTTGAACCCACCTGCACTCTTTCAAAGTGTTGACAACAAGCTAAGTCATTGCACTCCTCTCGCCTGGGCGGTACCGCCCTTGCCCAGAGAGTCGTCACTTTTTGCCAAAACTGAAAAATCTGATAAATTAATTCTCACACTTGAGCAGGATAGTAAAATTCTCAGGATGAAATCCACAAAAATAATAAATGCAAATTTATCTGACCAATGGATAATCTTCATTGACAAATGAGCAAACTAAGAAATATTTTCTGAAGTATAATATATCCACAAACTGATTTTCAGCTCCCACCTCCAAGTAGCATATAATTTATACAACTTTCTATTTATGCTAGAATACATGTTTTAATCATTTGGATTAGATTTCCCCCTTCGAAGAGAGAGAACTCCCTTCTCCAGACTTGAAAATTATATTAATTAAGTCTATCTGTGCAAACTGCAAGGGGTACTCGCATATAGGTAAGACTACACTAGAGGAAAAATATTGTTTTATCAAACTTTTTTCTTAAAAAAATACCCGACCGCAAAGTTCATCGAGTTTTAAATGACCCAAAAAGTATACCTACCTCTATTTTCTAAAACTCAGTGGAGTCTCAAGGTCGATTCACACTTATCCGTGGTATGCGTTATTCACCACCGTTTCCCGTGATATTTCCATTGGCATCCGTGATACAATTTTCACTGTCATTAACACACTACCGTACCGTGCAGTGTCAGTGCTTTTTATACCGTCCGTGTTTTCCGGTGATCTGAGGTTACTGTGGCCTTTTCAGATTGGATGTGGGTTTCAGTTCGTTAGTAATACATTTTTGCACACAAGGACCTTGCAGCAATCGCATTGCATTTAGACGAGGAAGAGAAGAAGAAGAAGAAAAAAAAAAAGGAAGAAACTGGGTGTATCCTATTTGGAGGCTTCGAGGAACGGAGGGAGAGTTTGTAACATATATTATAGAGAATAGGTGGACGACGAGTGTAAATTTTACGAATATTTTAGAATAAGCCAAAATGAGTGATTTGCTCATGAAAGTTGAGAATTATATTACAAACATATTGGTAAGTAATCATGCATTACAGGGACGTCCCTATAAATGAATTTAATATAATTTTGGTGAGAGTTAAAATACGAGAAAAACAAAAATATTATTTATCGGAGTCCCCCCCCCCCCCCTTCCCGACCAATAAACTCCCCCGACTGAAAATTCCTATCTTAAAACTTCCAGTGTGAAATTTGAAACTTCTGACATATGTATTAAAACTAGAGACAAATCAACCGATTTTTATGAAATGTTAAGGGATTTTAAGGGTTACCTCCGAGATGGTTCCCAATAATTTTCATTCCCGTCGAATCAATAATGGCGTGTTCGCATATGGAAACGTGAATTTCTCATAATGTCGGTTTCTCACGATTTTGTTCAAAGAGAGAGAGAGAGAGTGAGAGAGAATGAGTTTTATTGACATGAATATTACATATAATATACAATCATAAAAATAATACGTAAAAATAATAAGTGATCTCTTCATATATGTATGTAACGTAATAATCAGAATTATATTCTGATATTGCTTCATCAATTTCCCTCAGCACTAGACAAAGTCTGTGTTGCGGCAGGGAGTAATTGTTGGCTACTTAACTATAGTAATATATAAATGTAAAGTCTTTTGTAATTGAAAGGAAATAATATTTTCATAGGTACTAAATGTGTAAACCAATTATCTAATTAAACATATAGACTTGTATGTAGTTTTCTATTTTTAGTGGGCCATTTTCTATCAGGAATTCAAAAATGTCTTTTTAAAATTCATCTCTAGTCAATAGGGGCGGGTTCTTCAGTTCATGGTTCAAATGTCTGTGAATCATAATAATTATTATATAGCTTGGACTGCGAGTTGAGAGTTGGGGGCGAGGATGGGGGTTAATGGCATTTCCTTATAGGATAAATCTCGTTTGATAATTGTGCAATGCTTCGGAATGTATTATATTTGGATGTTTATAATAAAACATTAAAAGATTCTTACGTAAGAGTTCTTTTATGAATGATTTGGTTTGGTTATGAAGATTACAGGGCGAGTATTTTCGAGGTAAATTAAAACGAACTTTTATCATAGATTTTTGAACTACAATTAATTTTGAAAGGGACGCGTGAAAGGTCCCTATGAATTTTATCGCGTGTTGATTAATAACAATTGCGCATGCGCGTAATTGAAGTTGGTTGATATAGTAAAAATCCGAAACTAATGTACCGATTTTGATGAATTTTTCGGGAATTGTGTGGGTTAGCTCTAAAATCGTCATCTACAAATTCCATTTCCGTAGAATCAATAGTACCTAGCGTGTGCACATGCGCAACCATGAATTTTTGATCATCGATTTGGTCGTAATCATCCATGTTACAATAAGAGATGAAGAACTTCCTGCCGTCTGAGTAGAATGCGCATCAATTTCTTGTGTGCTTATTGCTTTATTGCATGTACACCTACAAACTCTATTCAACTATTTCACGTGTTATTTGAGTGTTTTCCACGCTCATTCTTTCTCCCTTAATTTCCATCTTCTACAATATTCAATAATTTTATCAATTCTTCCGGTTTATGTTGTCACTAATTTATTGTTGAAATAAATAATGGAATATACCCACCTTCCCAATAAATTATTCTAGTTATTAAATTTTATAACATCTACACCTATCTACAGTATTTTTTCTTTGAAATTGGTAGAATTTAGTTAATGAGACTAATAGTAGGCACACCAACTTTCTTTCAACGTTGAATTCAATAATTTCAATAATTACAATAACGCTTGGCGTTCCATAAGATTTCACATTTTTTTGCTGTGATATGAAACTGCGTCATGAATTTCAATTAATATTGTACTGTATTTTAACATATTCTATGAGTTTATAACCCGATTTGTTGGTTTTCGGTGAGATATAAGCTGATAAATACACTTAGTTATTATTATTAATTGTAATTTATTATTATTATAAATAAATGTATTAATTAGACTTAGGACCATAATTTATTTATTAGACCCATCAACTGGCCGTCTAAACCGTCTAGACCGTCTAAAGTGACAAGAATTATGAAAAATTTGTTTCTTAAAAGTCTCAAATCCATTGGAATACTACCGGCTGATACGATCGTCGTATAACTGTTGTATAATACATTGAATAATACACTTAGACATTATTATTAATTGTAATTTATTATTATTATTACCAGCATAATTAAATATATTCATTAGACGTAGGCCCATCTATTTATTTATTAGACCCATACACTGAAGCTAACAAAATAAAATAACACACCTAACTACGCTTCACCATCTCAAGTCACAAGAGTTATGAAAAATTCGTTTCTTGAAGTCTCAAATCCATTGGAACACTGCCGGCTGATACGATCGCCGGATTTATATAGGGCGATTTTTACAATGTTCCAACAGTTCTGACCCACAATCTGACGCAAACGGATCAACACAGCTGACTCATTGAAATGATCTCTATCAATAATGAACAAAAACACTAAACTCATCTTGCATGTTCTCAAGATCTTGATTTTTTAATAGTTTAGGTCTTAAATTTCACCCATAGGGATTGATCAAAATTAATGCCGATATTACTGGCACATTATCGGCAAATGTACGATTTTTTAACCAAATTCGAAAAAGGTCCAGTGTTTCCGAATCCAAGTATCTTGAAACGTAAACCAACAAATTTTGAGCGGAGTGGGGGGGGGGATTATATGTACCTATATATAATTTTTTTTTTTTTTTCTCGTGGTCGATTACAAAAGTTCAAATTGAAAATAATGAACCAAAATATGAGGGGCCGGATTAGAGTTAAGATCAGAAAACTCTGAGATGGCCCGAGTGCAACTGTGTTTATTACCCCCTTTTCAAATTAAAACTAGATTTATACTGTAATATTCCACATACGATATCACAGACAATTTCTAGTCCATAATCATTTCTCAATCACAATATACAAATGAAGTTGCACCAGATCCTACCCGCAATATTCTCACTAGCCAGCGAAGGTTAAAGGAAGATTCTGATTATGGAAGATGAGGGAATCCAACGCGTTGTTTGAAGATTTAGCTCGAGAAGCTGTAATAGACATGCCAACCTGTGTTGAACGGCAGGAGGGGATGCAAGGAACGAAGAGGTACAGTAACTGTTGGTACAGCGATTAAATTTTATTGCTCCTGTCTCTTGCCGTTACGCCGGTAAGTTCCCTCCGTTTTTCACCGGGACTGTACTTTTCCGGGATGCTCATTGCAAAAGATGAGTTTTTGCTTCAGCCCCAAGTAGACAAAATAACTGAGAGGCTGGAGAGAGTCCCGACAGAGGATTGCAGGATGGCAAGAAACGTCTTTTATCACCGAAGCCAACTTGTTCATGAATACAACTGCCAGCGGTTGTTATTTCCCTGACGTCTGGGAATTTTCAAAACATTTCAATCCATCGAAAACTCATGTTGAGGCGATCTGGCACGAAGTGTGGCCCTTGCTTCTTCTTTTGCATAACACGAAAAACCTCCAACTTTTGATTAGTTAAATCATTGAGAAATTTTGATTGTCTCAACGCATCCAACTAGTCGCACTGAGGAAGATGTAATGGGAGGGATAGACGTGGAAACACGAAACGGTATATTGGTAAGTAATGCATGCATTACTGGGACGTCCCTATCAAAGGATGGCAAGAAATTTTGGTGAGAATTAAAATAAGAGAAAAATAAACCAAAGTATCATGACTTCTCTCGGAAATGCCCCCCCCCCCCCCCCCCATTTAACCCCTTCACCGACAGTAAATGTTAAACTTCCGATATTGCAGAACTGGACTAAAATCTGGATCGAACAAACAATAAAAACAGTCACGAAAAGTCTGATGTATATAATAAAAAAATCACGATTAATCGTTATTATCCCCTCCATTCGCTCCCTTCCATTGTGAAATTTGACACTCCTGTTACATTTTCCAAAACTAGACCGTATTAAAAGTTGAATAAAAAAAATAATCACGAAAATCGGACGAAAATAGTTAAAACATCATGGTTTATCAGTGTGACCCGCTCCATTCACCCCCTTTCTTGATGAAATTTGAAAATCCTGACTCACATTCCAATCATAATCAAATTATAATATCGAATTTCAAATTTATAATGGATCAAAATAAAAGTCACGAAAATCTGTAGAGATTTGCTGCTTGGGCAACTCTTGAAAAAATCGGTAACTATCCCTTCCACCCTCCACCTCGATAGCAAATCCTGTATTACACGTGTTCCAAAAGGGCCATTAAGCTTCAGGGGTCCTTCGTAGGATCAGAGCGCCTCCGTTCTAGGAGCTTTTTGCTTCCGAGACTGCAAGGCAGCGGAAGCTTTGTTTTCACTTTCGAAATGAAAAAAATGTTTGCGCCAAAATCAAAATTTCCACTCGCATTTTGCGTTTCAGAGCCTCCTGAACAAATTTGGTTCCGTGTCTGTCTGTCTGTCCGTCCATATTTCCTTGTAACAGCCATAACTTCCACAATTTTGATCCGATTTCAACCAAATTTTCAGGGATTGTGCGGGGTAAGCTCTAGATGGTCTCCTATCAACTTCATCATGATCGAATCAACGGTAGCTTGTGCGCAGGCGCAAACGTGAATTCCTTGTGATGGTCATAACTCGGCCAATATTGAACGGATTTCGGTCAGATTTTCAGGAATGATGTGTGTAAGGTTCCTTGAGGTCCCATAAGACAATCATCATAATTGCATTGGCGGTACGCTCTGCGCATGCGTGAACGAAATATTCTTGTTACGGTCCTTGCAACAGCCGTAATTTCCACAATTTTGATGCGATTTTCTTCAAATTTTTAGGGATCGTGCGGGTATAGCTCTACATAATCCCCTATCATTTCCGTCATGATCGAATGAACGGTAGCCTCTGCGCAGGCGCAAACAAAATTTTCTTGTTTCGGTCATAACTCAGGCAATTGTGAACGGATTTCGGTCAGATTTTCAGGGATGATGCGGGCAAGGTTTCTTGAGGTCCCGTATCACATTCCTCGCGATCATCAGCACCGGTACGCTAGGCGTATGCGCGAAAGTGATGTTTTTGTTACGGTCACAGCTTAGTTAATTTTATCGGATTTTGTTCAAATTTTCAGAGATGCCAAGAAGTATCCCCAAGGATGTTTTAATCATGAATTTATATCAAAATATGAATGAAATCCTGTAAATCAATTAAAAACTCCTTCAGTTTTGATCCGATTTAGACGAAATTTTCAGGGAACATGCGGACTACATCCTGGATGGTCCCATATTAAAATCAAAATTTTCCTTATTAATTTCATTTATTATATGTACCATTCAGCTTCCAATTTTCCACCTTATTAATTCCCTGATGCCAGAACCGGTCGTTTATAGTTTTCTGGAATTTAATGGTGACGTACTGTGAAGGTCACGAGGAAGCTCATGTGCCATTTCCTTGGCAGTGTATTTCTAGATGTTACCAAGGCCCTAGGACAAAGATCAAGGACAAAGAAATTAGCTTTCATCTGATCAATGCGCCTCAGTACCTTGTAAAATTATATTCTACGTGTTCCAAAAGCGGCAAATTTCTAACATCAGCACCATAGGTTGAATATGAAATAAATTAGCCTCAGAGGTCCCTCAACTGATCATTGTAGCCTTCATACCTTTTAATTGTAATTTACGTAATTCGCAAGCGCTCCATTTCAAAATTTCATCACCATATTGGTCAATTAGAAAATAAATCATTAGCTTCAGAGGACCCTCGCATCTGATCAGTGCGCCTCCGTTCCTGGCTATTGTTTTCTAGGTGTTCCCAAACCTCCATTTCAATTGTCAGCCCCTTAAGCTGCGTCCGTCTACACTAAACGCCATTTCCCTTCCGTATTCAATGATTGCGCTAGGGTATTGCTCCTATACGCCCTATACGTCTAAACGCTCCCTGACTCCAGAGGCCGGACGGAGCTCGTCGGTTTCTGTCTTCACCAAAGGTTTTCGCTCATCCAGTTTTGCTCAGTGTAAACGTTATGCCAATGGAGTTGATGGCAATGCAGTAGTTCCCGCTTCGAAGGAGAGGAGCGATTAACCTGCTGCACCTAGAGGATATCCTGCAGGTTGAATAACCTCAGAAATATGCCAAGGGGTAGCATTTTCAAGAATCGAGAAGGAAGAACTCCCCATATCCATCACAACGCTGTCCGTTTAGTTGAGCGAGGGATGTATCAAGAACATTTCTTACTCGCCCCACTCGCCCTGTTTTTCTTTCTGAATTGTGCTCTGTGTGTAGTGAGGAATTTCACTCGAAACGAGTTTCCCCGAGTGACTCTCGAGAGGTTCTCTAATGTAAACCCAGCTTAAGTCAATTAGGAAAGAAAATAGCCTCATAGGTCTCTCAGATGATTAGTTTGCCTCCTCCATACCTTGTAATAATTACATACTATTGTATTCTTCATAGTTCCCAAAGCACCCCATTTCAAATTCCATTGGTGTAGGCCGATTAGGAAACATATTAGCTTCAGAAGTCCCACTTCTGATCAGTGCGCGTCCGTACCTGGTAATTGCTTTCCAGGGTCATTCTCTGGAAATGTCAGCGTTCCGTCCGGTACGTATGGGAATATTATTTATCTAACTGTTGGGAAAGGGTTGTCACATTTCACACGCTTCATCATCAAGTTCGGTGCTGCAAAAATCTTTGAAATCAGGTGTCATACAACAAAAGTGGATAGAATAATTTTCAAGGACCAAAGTCGGTGTCTCCGCATTTGGTCCGTGATATATATATATATATATATATATATATATATATATATATATATATATATATATATATATATACACTTTTATTTCCCTCAAGAATTAGCACCACGCACCTCAAATTACGGTCTCCCAGTGTCACTTCGACAATGAAAAACGTTGGGGGGTGAGGGTGGGTATATACCCTGTATATACCCCCGGTATATTTACCGCTTATATAATTTTGAATAAAGAATTTAATCTTGTAGAAGTTTTTTTTTTCACAACCCTGGAACGTAATACAGGGCGTTTCAAAAGTTATGGTCCACCCTCCCGCATTTCGTCACTTAACTTCAAGTGCGTAAAAAAATAACCCCAACGCTATTCTTTATATTTTTTGTCAGTGTTTTTCAGGAAAAATACTTTCGCGCCGATCACTTACGCGTAATTGCGCGCAATCGACACTACCATAATTTTTTTTAAATATATGAGAAGGTACGCCAAATTTCATGAATTTACGAACTATCACACGATTTTTTTGACCGCGCGCTGCCCGTTCCTCAAGCGCGCAAAGTTGCCTAACTACCCAAATTGAGCAAAACATGGATTCTGGCAAGTGTGGTACATGAACTTTCATTGTTTTTCAAGGCTAATTCATTTGGCGCTATCCGTTTCATGATTTCTTTGGATTTTAGTGGAATAATGGCCAAAATTCGGTTATTTCGCGTGAAAAAAAAAAAAAAAATCATCTTCTCAGGCGTGTATTTGCACATGAAATTTCATAGTTTTCCATTCCCTTTCTCTACTCCTTCCTCAACCGGGTTGGGGACCAGATACAACGAATATTTCCTATAAAAAAATTAAAAATACAATCTGGTCGGGGAAAAACATGAAAAGGACTTTGAACGATCATTCTGAGCAACTGCTTTGCAGTCCTTTTTTCAATGTTTTTCCCCCACCAGGTGGTATTTTCAATTTTTTTTTATTTTTTTTTTTTTTTTATAGGAAATGTTCGTTCTTATTTTTTTTTAACTCCATATTCGGTACCCGGTTGAGGAAGAAGGAGGGAAAGGGAATGGAAAATTATGAAATTTTCGAATCAAATCAATAAACAGATAGCGCCATATGAATCAGTGTTGAAAAACAATGAAAACTCATGTAGGTCCCACACTTGGAGTTTACCAGAATCCATGTCTTGTGCAATTTCGGTAGTAAGGCGACTTTGCGCGCTCACGGAACGGGTTGCTCGGTCAAAAAAATCGAGTGAGGGATCATAAATTCATGAAATTTGACGTAGAATCAGAATCTGAAATAAAAAAGGGGGGGTTCCTAGTTGAAAAAATGAAGTTAGTGTCAATTGAGCGCAAGTGGTCGGCACAAAAGTATTTTTCCTGAATTTCTCACAAAGAAATATGAAAAATGGCGTTGGGCCTATTTTTTTACGCAACCAAATAAGGCGATGCGGGAGGGTGGACCATAATTCTGAAACACCTTCTATACCTAATTTTTTTTCTTTTTCTGTACAGTGTATGCTGGAAACATACTGAGAAAGTACCTACTGAAAAAATTCGCAACTGCGGTTATTTGAGACTTACCTAATTCACCTTTACATTCTGCTGTTATTTGAGATTCTTTTCAACTTTTGAGGTTTTATGATGGGAACGGACGAAATGGGGACGGTCCAGGTTTTTCTGCAGTTCTCGGTTGCTAGGTGGCTGTCGAAAGTCGAACCCGTTGCACCGTTGGAAAGAGGCCCGAGGGGGCCCCCGCGGATCAGGCTGGAGGGGGGGGGGGGGGGGCAGAAGGGGCCCCACGGAGCGAGCGGGGCCTCGTCAGTGAGAGTGGAAGCCAGAAAACCCCAACGGTGCCTCACGGCGGGGACCTTCCCAGTTCAACCACCTCCACTGCCCCCCGCGCCCGCTGCTCCGCCCTGAAATTTCCCCTACTGACGTCCGTTTCCCCCTCCACCTCGCCCAGATTTCCCCTCCTCACACCCCCCCCCCCCGCTCACCACCCCCGCAGAACTCCCTCCCCGCCAAACCAAACTCCCACCCCTCATCATCACACGTTAAATTCTTCTCCCCCACCACCCTCTTACATCGCCACAACATAATTTCCCTATATTTAAAGCTTGACGATTATTTCATTACCACAAAGAAATTGCCATCATACCACTAGAGACCTTTTTATGACAGTAAAATTAATTTTTTAATTTTACCGTAATTATAATTAACCTCAATGCCAAATTAAAAAACGTTTTGGCCTAGATTACTGTAGTAATTTAATTGTATAGAAACTAATTAGAAGAAAGTTATAGGTGGAATCTTGAGAAAAGGTTACGAAAAATAGGTGTTGTTAAATGGTAGATTAGATAGACTTTTTTGCAGTTTTTGTCGATGTTTTAGCACATTTAATAAAATTTAAATACATTTTTCAGCACAATTTTTTACATAACTTTTTTAATGTTCCATTTTATAGTTAATAATCTTTATTTGAGTAATATTCTGCTGAAAAATATAAATTTAACAATTTTTAGCCGTTTCTTCTA
This sequence comes from Adelphocoris suturalis, assembly GCA_030762985.1. NCBI lineage: Eukaryota > Metazoa > Arthropoda > Insecta > Hemiptera > Miridae > Adelphocoris > Adelphocoris suturalis. Next base: position 63,377,890 of record CM061043.1, read on the forward strand.
TTTTTAGGGATTTTTCAGCACTTTTTTGAAATGTGACCAATTTTGTATGCTCAAAAAATGCTGGCCAACGAACTCGTCCTTTCGCTTGGAAAGCTTGATTTTTTGGCGCAAGAAAGTAATTTTTATCTAAATCCTAAGGAGAGTTATCGTCTGGTAGGACACACACACACCACACACACACACACACACACACACACACACACACACACACACACACACACACACACACACACACATATATATATATATATATATATATATATATTTGTTTCAGAATGTCTCGAAACGGCTTTCAGTGCGGACAATTTTTCATTTTTAATTTTAAAATTTTTTGAGCCATTGCAATAGCTTCAGTTTCTACGAAAATTCGCTACAAAGCAGAAAATTATCACAAAAAGGTTTGTTATTTCTGTATTACGCTCTTCTACGCAGATCACTGGTCTATAATTATTAAACTTTAAACAAAATATCAACCGGAAGGGGATGGGCAGCGATGAACAAGGTTCTCAACAGAATGGGCACGATTCTAAGAGGAGCCATGTTGACCGTCCGTCACTTAAGGGGTTGCCATAACGAACAAAAATGGCAGATCGGAGGGGGAGAAATAATAATAAAAATAATAACCCGTAAACCGATGCTCTGCCACAAGGGATAGGTACCGCAATGAACACTTTGTAACCCCTTCAGAGGATAAAAATACCCCCTAAATAAAAGCTAAAGTAAAACTAGATTATGCTTAGAAGTATATGTACTTTGAATAACTGGCCTAAAATCTGGACCGAATAAACAATAAAAACAGTCAGTCAATAAAAAGTATGATGAATATTATAAAAATATCATGATTTATTTTAGTAGTTATTGTCCACTCCATTCACCCCCTCTCTTGATGAAATTTGAAAATCCTGACATACTTTCCAAAACTCTATAGAATTCATAACAGAACAAAATAAGAATCACGAAAATCTATTGAGATTTGTAGCTTGGGCAGAGCTTGAAAAGTCGGAATTTATCCCCACGACGGCAAATCCGAAATTTTCAGGGTTGTTGCACCACTAGACTGAAATTGGAATCGAACAAAATGAGAATCACAAAAATCGGTTGAGAATTGTAGGCTGGGGAGCGTCGACAAAATTTGTGTCTCACACACACACACACACACACACAAACTCATAGACAGACACCTATGGGTTTTTAAAGGATTCGATCGGCCACATTTTTCCGGCTTTACCCCCTCCATTCCTTTCTTCCATGTTGAAATTAAAAATTAACGAGGTTTTTTGCACAACTAGAATGAAATTGGAATTGAACAAAGAAAGAACCTCACAAATCAGATGAGAATTGTGGAATCGTGGTCTGGGCAGCGTCGACAAAATTTATGTCACACACACAAACACATACTCACACGCATAGGCCGACATACACCCATGGTTTTTTCTCACGAATTTGGTCTTAGTATTGTCTGAAACAGATTTTTATGTGGTTATTTTTCCTCATGCCTGGATCATTTCCAATAGGTTGTCCCTGTACTGACAAAGCCTAGCTTCAGAGGGACGTCCCAAAAAAAGTTGGTGTGGAGGTACCTTATGTAAATGTTATTATACCTACTTAGGTCTGGGTGACTATAGAAGTGTAGATGTATTAATTAATTGCGTTTATTTTCCGTCTGTATGTGCCTATCTGCGTGGGCATATTGATGACATTGTCAGCCTCTCTCCCGACCACCACGAAAATCTATTACGCAAATCGTTTTTAATGGTGCGTTACATTAAAGGGTCTTTGAAGCTAATTTCTTTCTTAATCAGACTACAGAGCTGAAATTTGAAATGGAACTTCTTTGGGATTATTTAGAATACAATTTCAGTGAACTTAGTCACACTGATCAGCTGAGGGATCTCTGAGCCTAATTTGTACGATAAATTACTATATATAGAGGGGCTCTAATTAGCTAACGGTCCTTTGAGGCTAATTGCTTTCCTAATATACCTACGGTGCTGGCATTTGAACTGGACTTACTTTACGATTAGGTACGTAGAATATAAAATATCGCATGGAGGCGTACCGATCAGTTGAGATATCACTGCGTTTAATTTCTGACTTCCCCAATTGAGAGGATGCATATAAATTAAGAGGGCTATGTAAGAAAACAATTTTTCTAAATTTTTCGTGGAATGGTGGAATTTTGGTAGAAAATGAAGCTTTTGGAATGAGTCTACAAATTTTAAATTTTATGTTTTCCAACATTTACTTCGTGGAAATCGTTTTGACGTATACATGCAAGTGTGTCTTTTTCCAGAAAATAGCGTCTTGAGATTGAGATTGAAAAATAAATCCGTTCTCTCGCCAAGAAAAAAAGAGAAAAAAAAATCAAGCATTCCAAAAGAAAGGAAGATTTTGTAGAGCAGCACATTTTAAGTTCAATACATTGGCCAAATTCCTAAAAGTGTGCTGAAAAAGTTACCAGAAATACACAAAATGGCAAATGTTTTTTAGCAGAGTATTAATCAAACGAAGTGCATCGACTATGAATGAAGTTCAAGCTAAATGATGATATTTTATTTACCAACTGGATTAAAATGCTATGCAGATTAGACTGAAAAATGTACTTCAATTTCATCAAAATGCGCTAAAAAATCAATAAAAATCGCGAAAAATGCTAAAAATTCAAAATCTTTCTTTGAATGGCAAATTATTTGGTAGTTAGAATTGTTAGAAATCAGAGTTGTTTCTCATCAAATTAGTAATTAACCGTTTCTCTCACTCAAAGTACTCCAATTTCAAAATCATTGCACGTAAATTTAATGAGATAATCCATAAAATTCGCTCAGTCGTTCATGCTATTACTGGAATTTTTCCACGGCAGACGAGGTTGCAAAGGAGATCTGCCTAACCCGCTCGCGAAACTTGGTTTTTGCGAAGCTTCTTGTGATTGCGGGTAAGGTATAACCGTGCGACGGTAGGCGCGAGTTCGACAGCTGGTGGAGGCAACATCGCTTGATGTTCCGGTATTTCACCGAGGTGTCCGGGTAAAATTGAAAGTAGCTCTGAAGCTCAAATGTCCGGTTATCACATAAAGGACGGTAAATGTCCATTTTAGCGAGTTTTCGTAGTAAATTAAGCTATATATATATAAATATATATATATATATATATATATATATATATAAATTTGGATATGAGAGAAAGAAGACAGATTTAGACACACCAAAACTTCTGTAAAAGGGAAAATAAATATATGGTACTATAAATATAGGGGTAATATATATATATATATATATATATATATATATATATATATAAATAAATATATATATATACATCACTCCAGACGATAACGAAAGTTACTTTCCTTAGGATTGAAATAAAAATTCCTTTCTTGGGTCCAAAAACAAAAAAGCTTTCCAAATGTGAGGATGAGTTCTTTGGCCAGTAATTTTTGAGTAAATTAAATTGGTCAAATTTCATTATTGGCAAAAAATCATTAAAAATGGCAAAAAACGGTTAAAAATCGTTACATTTATATTTTACAGAAGAATATTGCTCGAATAAAGTACGAGTATATAAACGACAAAATACAAATGAAATATATACAAAAAAATTTGCAGAAAAATGGACTTAAATTTCATTCAAAAGTGCAAAAAAATGGTTATTAACTCCAAAAAATGCCAAAAATCCAAACTCTCTTTTTGAAAAGCAGATTATAATCTGTTTATTACTTAGAATACGTTTTTTTCGTCATCAAATTTATTATTTTATTAATTTTTGCTTCCTCACTACCGAAGTTAGGGAAGCTTTGTGTTCGTAATTGAAGTCGAAAAAATTTCTGTCCTCCAAAATCAAAATTTCCACTTGCTTTTTGCGTTTCAGAGCTTGCTGATCAATTTTGGTTCCGTGTATGTCTGCCGGCCTGTCTGTCTGTGGTAAATCCTTGTCACTCCCAACAAAACTATACCAAGTTTCAGTCCGATTCTGATGATATTTTCAGGGATTGTGTGGGTTAGCTCCTAGACGGTCCCCTATAGTGTTCAATGCCGTCGAATCAAAAGCAGCCTGTGCGCATGCGCAAACGTTAATTTCTCATATCGTAGATTTCTCGTCATCTGTTGGTCCGATTTCGTTCAAAATCGATAGGTAAGTGGGTATTCAAGACAAATTCCTTATAAATTATATCACGATTGGTAAATAACCATTGCGGATGCGCGAAACTAATATCGATTGGCACAGGGGAATCTCCGAGTCTAATGGAACGATTTGGATGACATTTTCAGGGATTGTGCAGGCTTGTAGAAGGTCCCCTATAAATCTTATTTCCATCACATAAATAGTGGTCTGTGCGTATACGCAAACGTTGATTTATTATAACGTCGATTTCTTACAATCTATTGGTCCGATTTCGTTCAAACTCTGAAGTAGATGGGTTCATGTTCCAGAAGAATCCCCTATGAATTACCTATATCATGATTGATGGAGTAATAACTATGGCGCATGCGCAAAACTAAAATTGATTGATACGGACTAAACTCCGAGACTAATAGACCGATTGCTATGCAATTTTCAAAGTTTGTGCGGTTAAGCTCCTAGACGTTCCCTCATGAATTTCATTGCCGTTATCAATTAAAATGTTAAATAATTATTATCAATTAATTAACCAAACCAAAAACACCGAAAAGTAGTTAGGCCAATTTAAAATAAAAATTCGCTTACGGGGTCACGATGTCTAACTGCTAGTTTTCAAAAAGCAAAAATCTATTATGAAAATACGGAGGAGTCTGCATTGTGAACAAGTTAAAAATTGCAATGTTACCGAATTGTCGCCTCAAGGAACAAGTAATCAATTTAAATCGTTCGTGGTGCCGATCCTTTGCATTTCTTCGAAGGACGTAATGTATTGAACATCAATTTACATATTGAACCGTTTGGGAACTAACCTGCGAAATACCTGAAATTTTAAGCTAAACATGTCCATTAGAAAATGAAAAGGATTCATAGGAAATACTGGGATATCCAACGACCTCCCGAAGTTGAACGACATATGAAACTAACGTTATAAGAAATTCAAGTTTGCGCATGCGCCCACGCTACTGTTGATCCGGCGTCAATGAATGTAGGAGAACATTGGGGAAACAAACACAATCCCCGAAATATTGCATAAAAATCGTACTAAAACTTATTGTAGGTGTAGTTTGGGAGTTACAAGGAAATGGCACAGACATCAAACAAACAAACAAGGAATCAAATATGGCCAGCAAGCTCTGAAACACACAAAGGAGGTTGAAAATTTGATTTCGGAGGACAAAAATAGTTTTGACTTCTTCCACGGACACAAACCTTCAGTTGGTATCTTTGTATATTTGGTTTTGAGGGACCCTAATGGGGTTTCATATTCCAAAATGATGATAATTATTACAAAACGGTTTATGGTTTTTGTATTAGATAACTCTCCTACTCAGATCATTGGCCTTTATGAGTATAAGTCTGGCATCACGCTTGTATATACCTTTTCCGAATCAAATTCATAGTTTTCCGAACGAAGCCCAAGGTTTTTCTGTTCAAATTTGGTTTTTCACTTCAAACTAAGGATTTTGTTTGTTCTCAATTGTTGTTTGTCAACAAAAACTTTTCGAAAACGTTGGTGGTTTTAAAGATGGTAACTTAAAAAAACTTCGATTTGATACGGAAAACCTTTTAAATAACATCAGTAAAACTTTAGATTACATTGGGGAAACTTTTAATTTGACTCGGATAAGTGTATCATTTTCTTTCTAGAAAACCTAATATGATCGAGCCGAGTTACGAAAAATTCAACCTACTCCTGCATGCCAAAGTCACTTTGTGATTCCTATTCGTGTTTAAGACGCTTTGGCCCGCTTTCGCCAAAAATTATTTAACGGAGTTTAGTCAAACCCCGTTATAATAATCTCTAGGATAAAACTTTGGAAAACTTAGTTAGGAATAACGGAGTCCAAGGCTAACGATCCAATTAAAAGCTGGATAATTTGACAGTTTGACAACTTCATAAGTTGTCTCTGTCACCACCACTTCTACCTTTTGACTAGTTCACACTTCCATTTAATGACCAAAATCAAATAATAATAATAACAATATTTCGAAATCTCAAGGTTCTGAAACTTTCAAGACTTTGGGGCTTTCGTGGACTTTCGTCTGCGAAATTGGGATATTATTCGTAGTTTCTATCATCAATATCTTAGATACTTACTCTGTACAGGCATCATCCTATCATAATGAAGTATCATCATCATCATCTACCATTTACCTCTTATCCCGCGCTTAGCTGCCAAACGGTGTCAGTGTGTGAATGTGATGAGGCTTTTCATTCTTCAATCTAGTGTTCTTTGTATTGTTTTATTATAGAGCGAGATTTATTCCTCAATGTGATATGTGATAAAATGCCAGATATAACATTATGAGGAGCAGGAATGTTGACCATTTGCCATCTTTCTGGCGAGATACCCACTATCCACGAATAACTACTACAAAAGTTTTGGTTGAGTACCTATGTACTTCTCTAGTTTTCATACAATTATGATTTGTTCTAAATGCCGACTAGCCGAATTAACAACAAGTAAGAATAACAATTGTACACAGATTCTGCGCGGCAATATTGATATCGCGGCTAGATTTTGACAGGTAAGGCTTGGAATAAATTTATAATGTGTGGTACAGAGGTTTGTGATTTTATACAGAACTGTAATATGTTTTCTTCAAGCAATCAACCTTGTTGTTTATACTAACGAGGTTATCAAACATATGGGAGGTCATAAATGTGTTGGAATTGATTCCCAACTCGTCCACTCAAGTCCATACTTCTTAGTGCCGGTTTCACCAAAAATCCCTAACCATGGTCGAAGTAGATTATTGTTTTACAGAAACAGAAATTAGAACGATGATTTAAGACAAAGGGGTTTCACCAATATAACCAACGATAACACTGTTATCAGTAATCATGGATTTACAACGTTTTCGTTAAACGTCGATTTAAAGTTTAAACGCTGATTTACTCGATATCAAGGTGGCATTTTCCCGCCAAATGAGGGTGATAAAGAGATAACAGTGAGAAAACAGCTGTTACTAACCTGTAATTTCCAATGCTTCCATCATTTTTAATCCATTCTGATAGCAGAAATTTTTCACAAACTCGTAGGCGTCAGGCGCGGTCCCATACATCCTCATCATTTTGAAATTAGAGCAGGGTTGATATTATGTGGGGGTTTTCAAAAATGCTGGATTCGAATTAAGGGGGGGAAAAACGCTAAATTTCGAACCACTGGAATAATAAATTCAAACATTGATTTGCCTCCATTGGGAATTTTGGGAGTTGAGTCTCCCAAAATCATTGGTAGGTATTCGATTGATTGTTGTATAACTTTAGCCACCGCACAATCCTTGATTCCAGAGTAGGATACCTGCACTAAATATTTATCATAATTACTTGAACTCGAAAGCCAAAAGAAACAAGCTATAATTTTCTTCTATTACTTATATGGTCAAGATGCACGACTAGGTATTTTTATGTTTGTATCTCCCATTACCTACTTCAATGGCAACAGTCTACAGCACAATATACCATTTCAAATTGTAATGTGCCCTAGACTATTTTATAACACAATTTTACCACTGCATTTGTAAATTCCTTATATATATCCCATCTTCAATTTGTTTGAGGGCCGACAAAACAGTAGTTTTTGAAAGTCGATACCTCGTCACAAATTCGATTTCATTGAGATCCAATCCATCATGGACGGAGAATAGTAAAGTCTTCGTCATTCTCGTCAAATTCTTTCTCAAACACCAGTACTCTAACCAATACTCTGTGGCTCATTTTCGAGAACGCAGGAAATAGGTAGGAAAATGTAGCAAACAGATTTTCGGGGTTGTAAACAAAAATGGCGAAAAGAACTGGTAATAATCGCTGATTGGAACGCGAACCAACCAAATTCGGCTGGTTTGTTTTAATCATCGATTTAGCGCGTTTGATCATTGATTACTCTGAACTGGAGATGTTGAAACCGAATATCATTGTTTAACAGCTGAGATCTCCAGTTTAATAAGTAATCGTTGATTAAAAACGTTGGTGAATCGCTCTTGAATGTTGTCCATTTGGTTAGGATTGTATTCCTTGGCCTTCTGGATCCTAGCTCCCGATATCATTGCTTCCTCTTTCTGACTATACAAGAAGATTCATGAAATCCTTCTAGAGTTTTCAAATCGAACTGTTACACTTTGATATAGGTAATCCTAGAGTTTCAATGCAACTCCGGACAATCAGCTAACGTTTTTTGTTTCATGAAAGGTTTCAAATCATCTTCCAAATCAATATTTGAATGTTCAATAATGTTGTCATCTATTGGTTTTGGAACCAGCAACTATTTCAATTTAAGGAATCGTTTGTCAAGATGGTCATCCATACAACTTGTCCCTTCGTTTTACCAACGCCAATTACTGATATTTCCTAAATTCGGGTTTTCCCAGTCTCAGTTACCGATTTTTATATTTTCTGAATTACTATTTAAAAGTCAGTAGCTTTCGCAGTTTACGCTTCAACTAGAATAATGTTTTTCGATTTTTTGGCACGTTTCGAATAAACTGTGCTGCAGTTTGTCTCATTCTCCTTGAATATTTCTTGATGTCCTTCTTTAGAGAATGGTAAATTTTCCTTCAAAATTTCTGTTTGTGACTTTGGATAACCATATTCCTTTTGGAGTTTTAACCTAATTTCGCTTAAGGTTTTGTAAGTGCGGAGTTAAAAATTCTAAGATTATATCAAAGTGTAACAGTTCGGTTGGAAAACTCAGGAAGGATTTCATGAATCTTCTTGTACAGACAGAAAGAGAAAGCAATGACATCGGGAGCTGGGACCCAGGAGGCCTGGGAATACGAACCTTACCATACGGTCGATAACTACGAAGAATGGACTTGAGTGTTAGGAAACAATTCCTACAGTTAGTGTAACTGGAAGGATTTTGGGAGTTTAAGGGGACTTGGCCGTCAAATATTGGAAGATAAAAATCTACCTATTTTCGGTTGTCATTTTTTTATATTAAACTACATCATTTTCTGGTCAGTTTAAAACAAAATTGTGAATTTCCAACAACTGGAAGTGGGTGGAATGAATTTCTAAGATTGCACCTCCATCCGCTTAGTAGGGGCCAGTAGCTTAAGACGGATTGTTTCCTTACTTGTCCTCCCAATCATCTTCTAATCTACTTCTACTTCTCTTTCTGATAACCTATAGGTACCATTCTGCTATACATGTGAAACAGGAATATGGATGGTAGAATGACAGATAACTCATAAACAATGACAATAAACGAACTAAAATAATCAATAAATAAATAATAAACATAAAAAACATAAATAAATAGGTAAACAATAAACGAATGTTTCATACATTGGTGTGGAGACATCGGTATCGCTGCTTCCGTGGACAGACGGGAAAGCTTCCATTTTACAAAAATCGCTCCCCTGTAAAATTACATTTATGTCACCAAGAACAGAAAAATCAAAATTGTTGTAAATCTAAGGCAGAGGCTGGTCTTTCTAGAGTACTAGCTGACCTGGCGGACATTGTCACGCCTAACATATTATTCGTACAGTCATGATTACAAATAACAATAAATTTTATTCATTAAAATTTATTATTTAATTGAAGCGAAAAAAAAAACATAGAATATAAATAATAAAGTAGTATGTATGAAGGGTGAATACGGGTATTTTAATTAGTTTCTGTAGTTGTATGGTCCAACCTTTTGGAGACGTTGAAAAATATGTAGGACATTGTAAGTGATGGGTCGTGGAAACAGACCATAATTTTTTTCGGTTCTCGATGTTCAAGAGAGGCTCCCTATCATATTTCAAATTCCTAGAGTGAATAGGAAAGAATTTAGCTAAGCCAGCTGTTCTGGCTGGAACCCAACTGCATCCGTCTCCTAATGTACTTGAGAGGCTCCATATCAAATTTCAAATTCTTAGAATTAATAGAATTTAGCTGAGTCAGATGATTTGGATGGAACTCGTCATTGCATTCGACCAGTGTTGCCGCCAGCCCAACACTATTACGGTAGATCTCGTAAAAAAAACCGGTAGATCCCGGTAATACAATTTCGGAAATTCGGTTGATTTCCCGGTAGTTTTTTGAACGAACTATGGCTTAGGTAATACTTTATCAATTTAATAAAATTTTACTCTAGGGTTGCATTCTATGCTAAAACTGTCAAACGGTCGACTATGAAATCTTCAGGGTCGAATCCACAGTATTGTTTTTCCTTTAAGTATGGACCAAATCAGTTTACCCATCATTTTTCACTACTACATAATTAAATTCATCAGCCATAAGAAAAAGTGGTAGTAGGTAGGAACAACTGAACTCAGTAGGTATAATTTGTAGGTAACATTTGAATTTATGTGTCCTCAAGTAGGTAAGGTACTTTCCGACGTTTCCACTACCTTGGAAGAATCCGAAGCAATAAGAGTTATATATCTAAATAGGTAACAAGAAGCTGCAACCAGCAGATATATAAATAAATGTAGGTAGTATATTTAAAGGGAAAGGGAAACTAGGTTACATGTATCGTTGAACTGATATTGAAGATCGGAAATTGAGACCACGCTGATCCTTATGCAAGAGAACAAAACACTAGACGAATAAGGACAGTAAGTAACCACGGTAAACACGGAAGCGAACGCGAACGAAGATGTGATCACTGAGCAAGTAAAATTCATGTACCTAGGGAATACTAATTAATAAATTATAAAAATCTAAAAAGTATCATATTGAAGTAATATCAAAAGCCTAAGTTGACGACAGAATAGACATGGACGAAACTGGTAGGTAGGTACCTACATACCATGGAAGAAGGGAAGTCCACTTGCATGGTAGAAAGAATACAGAGAACGTGTACTCGTTGATCCATGTGAAAGGTTTTTCCTATTATTTTGCTCAGAACCATAAATCTCGGTAGATTCAAGACTCAAACCGGTAGCCCGGTAGAAAAAGTTAAATATCGGTAGATGTACCGGAATTGCGGTGGAACGGCTACCCTGCGTTCGACTCTTTAGAATCAGTTCCACCAACGAGAATAAACTCCCGAGTCTACAGGATCTAGATAACAACCGCGAGTCAGTGTTTTCACTGTTGTACCACCATCAATTTTTAATCCTAGATTAGCCAATTAATTATTTAGCATTAATTTGAGTTACTGTGCTCAGACCAAAACTTAGTGAACAACAGCTGATAAAAGTGGAGATACAGTATTTTTTGTCCGCCACCATCTCCAATCCGACATCAAAATTAAAGATGCCAAGTACAGTTTGGCGGCAAACTACTCTCTGGCGGCAATGTTTATATTTCGGTAGGTTATCGTTATCAATTCAGAATGACCATTTGACAACAACTTCAAAGTTTTTATCGGTGATTTTTTTCGTGTTTCACAGAACTTTTTCCACTATCAAGTGTAGCACAAAATGAATAGACCCTTTGGATAAGGATCAAAAACATTCGCCTTCATTTTATTTTCGGTTAATGAAATACATGAGTAGTAAGCCAGCCTGGTTACTCACCAAATCAATTTATTATACTCGTATCTCGAGGATTGTTTATACTTTATAGTTCGTCAATAACTTTGCGTGTAGCTCAGCTGCTTTTATTTTCGGAGTGGTGAAGGCAACAAGATTTTAGCATGAATTGAGATGTTTCCTCCGAGTAGTGAACGATTTCCGTCGGGTAAAAACTGGCGGAGCTACATTTCCCTAAGAACGGCTCCGTTGTAAATGAAAATCATCGGAAAGAAATTGTAGTAAGTACTTACCGCTATAAAAACGGTCGATTTTTCACATTCCTGTGCCAAAGTAAAAATATGAAAATGTCAAAATCGTTGCCTATCCACTTATGCAAGTGGTCCACTTTTTCCCTGTATAGTAATTATCATTCTACGAATTGTCAGGTAATTGTGGTAATTCCACGAAAAAATCGCCTTCCGAAGACATATGTGTTGTTTCTTCTTTGTCATGACGGAATAGAAAAATAATAGTAACGGATATACGAAGGGGCCGTATTATGAATAAACAAACGGGAAAACAGGGTTAGGTACACAACTTTTTAAGATGGTGGACGGTGACAAAGATGCGGATCAGCGCTGATCCGTGGGTTAACTCGTCCCAACAGGTGGATTCCGGAAACCGTTCGTTATCACAGGTAGATCCCAAGTCAATCGTTGGTGGAAGGGTCATTTCGCCGTTTTGACGAGATAACTCAGGGTCCTGGGTTAATACAAGGGAAACTCCCGTTGGTGGAACTGGCCGTTAATGTAGTGGGGAGGCTCCCAGCCAAAGTTCACATTCCTATGGTGAAAAGGAGAGAATTTAGCTGTCCGCTGATCTCGTTGGAACGCGTCATTAGATCGTCTTTTAATGTCCTATAGAGGGGCTCCCTGTCAAATTTCAAATTCTTAGGATTAATAGGAGAGAATTTAGCTGAGTCAGCTGATCTGGTTGGGACCCGTCATTGCATTCGTCTCTCAATGTCCTAGAGAAGCTCCCTATCAAATTTCGAATTCTTAGGATTAGTGGTAGATAATTTAGCTGAGTCAGCTGATCTGGTTGGGACTCGCCATTGCATTCAACTCTTAATGTCCTAGAAAGGTCCTCTGTCAAATTTCCCATTTCCAGGGTGAAAAGGAGTAAATTTAGCTCAGCCAGCTGATAAGGAAAGAGCCCGTAATTTTATTCGTTTCTCGATGTCCCAGAGAGGCTCCCTATCAAATTTCAAATCCCCAGGGTGGATTGGAGAGAATTTAGCTAAGTTAGCTGATCTAGTTGGGACCAGTCGTTGCATTCGTCGAAGCTAATTCTCCTACCTACCTTTCAAACTGCCTTCATTTTCTGTCTGCGAATTATATCATGGATCACTTTAATTTGATATAACCGAAGATATATGATTGGTTTTGGAAACCGTAAGTAACAATGTTCCTAAGGAAGACCGGGTTCTCGATGAAGGAGGAAGTTTAGACGATTTTACTATAGCCTATGTTCTATTCCGGAACTTGCACGTCAATTTGCGCCCACCCTCATGAAAATCGGTTCAGCCGTTCTTGAGTTATAAATAGCGTAACTAACACGACTTTCTTTTTATATAGATTTACCAATGGATACAAATTTTAAATACATAGCTTAATTGGAATCCACGGTAAGAGTACCGTAAGAAAAATACTTTTTCAAAACTGAGAACCAAGTGGTTTTTATAATTTTTCCCAATTGTCCGAATTCAGAAAAATTTGTGTGGGATAACTTAGAATATTTTCTGAATACGTGGCAAAAATTTAGAGCATTGGAGCTTTCCAGATTGACGATATGGAGTTTTTAAGTTCGACCGACCACTGAATTGGAGCTGCGAGGCTGCTGTCCCCGTAAACGTGCACCACTCTTGTGAAGAAAATGAACTATAATCTCCGTTAATTTCCAATCTTTTCGGGTTTAAACTTGTTTGAGATTTTGGTGAAAACCAAACCCTTTCTTTCATGTATTTGTCAAATATTTTCTTAACCCTAAAACGCTGAGCTAGATTCTCAGACCCTAAACTGAGTGAGCTAGTTTCTCTCTTGTTCATCCTAGGAAGTATAAATTTGATGTCTCCCTGAGACATCAAGAGATGATTGAAATGGTTGGTCACTCTTAATCAGCTGAGTGACGTAAATTCTCTCGTTCACACTATGAAGTTTAAATTAGATAGAGAGACTCTCTGGGACGATTGAAGTGATTGGGTCAATTATATACATCTGAGTGAGATAAATTCTCTCCTATCATCCTAGGAAGTTGAGATTTGATGGGGAGACTCCCTGAGACATAAGAGACGGTTGAAATCTTTGCTGTGATCCCTCCTAATCAGTTGAATGAGTTGAATTATCTCTTGTTTATCCTAGGATGTTGAAATGTCATAGAGCGACTTTCTGGGACATTAAGAAACGATTGAAATGATTGGTTCATTCCTAATCAGCTGAGTGAAAAAAATTCTCTCTCGTTTATCCTAGGAATAGATTCAGTGAGGACGGAACCGTGTACCGATGTATCAACATGCAGTGTAGTTACTAGTTTGCGCATGTGCAAACGTTTCTTCAACTTTGAATAGGTATAGGTACCTACTAATTAATTTGAGAATTTCTAAACCTTCCAAACTCTCCCCGTAAAAAAATATTGTAACCTCACAATTTAATATGCAATATTTCAAAAAGTTTTCAGTCAATAAGTTACTTTGATTTGTGAATAACAATCTCTAAAAATTTCATCGATCTACCCAATAATACATCCGGAGGTATAGGAACATTTTCAAGTCAAAAAATGCGACGTTTAAATTGATGTAGGTATAGATGGAGAAATCGGAAAATAAAATGTGAGCTTAATAAGTCTGATAATTTGAGAGTGGATAACGATTTTTGTGTAGGTGAAAAACCGAACGAGTTACATTTCCCTAATTACCTGAATTTGTCTAATGTTAAACAGTAAACAGAATGATGAGTAAACGAAACTCTTAGTAAACAGTAAACGTCGTCAAGTAGATTTAGAACGTATAGCAACGCTAAATTCAGTTCTCTAGTAGAATAAAAACGTGTCACACCTTCTTTCACGTGTTCAAAAATGTCATCAACTGAACGTATCAAACGCTTTCTCTCACATAATATCTTGAGATATAAACCAACACATTTTGAGAGAGGGTTTAAGAAAATTTGCTGTTGGTTGATTAAAAATTTTCATCAAAGAAAATAATTACTAAAACAAATTGACCTAGTGTGCGTTGCGCTCATTCTGCATGCGTTGCGCAAAATTGTTTCATATTTTAAATATAAGCAAATTTTAATTAATACTTTCTCCTTCCCCTATGATAGAGGACGTAAGGATTTAGACGTTTTAGGTGAGTAATCGTGTGAAATGAAGGAATAAACTGGCAACCTGGCAAGCTGCAGCCTAAAAGATTTTTCTCTCTTCAAAATGACCGATTTCAACCGAAATGGGAGAGCGTGATGGTTGGCCTCATAACCGATTTTCCAACCTTACGATTTCACCTACAACGCATAGGGATCAAATACAGTTCAACCCTGTGCAGTTGATGTGAGGAGACAGACGAAACAGCATTACATATATAATCTTCTTGTACCCTGCACTCAACTCTCACAGATTTGAATTAGGAGGATTATTGGAAGCGAGCGATTAATCAAGGGCCTCATACCACTCACTCGAGGGCTAAATATCTTTGATAAAACACGAAACTGCCAGAAAAGTACAACAAGCCAACTAAGCTTCCGTGCTTGGCACTAAAATAACCCCACCCTGAAAGTTTCTCATTACGTCTGCATTTATATCTACATAATGGGGTTGGACATAATGGGGTTGGGCGTTTTGAATTGGTCACCGTGTGGTCTGACGGAATAAACTGGCAACCTGGCAAGCTGCAACCCAAAAGATTTTCTCTCGTCAAAATGACCGATTTGAACCAAAATGGGAGCGCGTGACGAGCAGCGAATCGCCCGGGAGGGGGCAGATCGGCCCTGGAGTGGGAGTCAGCGCCCGACCAGACGACCGCGCGAATAAAATTCCCTCGGCCAGTCGGCATTGCCGTCCCGCGTCCGGGAGAACCGATTTTCTTTTTTGTTGTGTTAGGTATAACTTTATTTTGCCCTACAACCAGAAAAATTTTCACGATCGCAAAATTTAGAGTCGGTTTTGACCAGATGAAGTGAGCGTCCGTAGAGTTTGACGAGGGACCGACAGAAATAGCGGACGACGCCCACCGGACAGTAACGTTGACCCTGATCTGACTCGTACGATTAAAATTGCAACAGGTAATACAAAAACAATTTATTGATAACTAGAGTCGTTTCCTCCCTCAATTTGACTACTCTATTATAAGTTGAAATTGACGAGTTTTCCAATTTTTTACCGAAACAAGTGAGGCCCTACATTGGCTTGAACTGCATTTCGTATTTGTCTGTCTGTAGGTATGTTTGTTTGTGACACGACACAGGCCGCAACTTTGAACCTATTACTTGAAAGACTTGGAATTTGGAGGGTAGCTGGTTTATCCATAATACTACCGAATTTGCAGTATAGTTTAAAACGCCGATCCGCTTCTAGAAGCCTTCCGGAAAAGCTTCTGAAGATAATCGAAACTGGTACCTAATAATGTGGTGTCATCGACGTACTTTGTTGACCTCCAAACCGTTCACCACAACGGCTTGAGAGCAGTCAGAGCCTCCTAAAAAATTTCTCTAAGAACTAGAACTTGGGGGAAAAAAACCAACAACATGGGGGCAAATCATAACTGACGGATAATCACCTTATAACTACAACGCTAATATCATCAATCTGCTGATATAATTCCAATGGAATGTTCACTAAACTTAACCGGGTTTATTATAACTCACCTGTAGGTGGACTTCTGAAGCTTAGTTAGTGGATATATTTTATATAATTAATTTTCAGTCGGTGGGTCAACTCGTGTTACTTAATTTAATTAATTTCTCTTCGATAGACCTCTACACTATGCAGATATTTTTAGATACCTAATGTATAGTAGACTTCGTTTAATGATAAAATTATAAACAGTTCTTCTGCGTAGAAGTACTATACAATACAGAAATAATAAACCTATGTGTAATAATTTGCCGCGTTTTTCTAATCCACCTAATGAACTACAGCAGTTATTAGCAAAAAAGGACTTCGTGCAAGAAAACAACATAGCTTCAAACCAATTCACAGTCCATGCATCCAGGGAAACGCTAGTCTTGGATTGCAAAGCTTTAAGTATTGCAAAGCTTCCAATAAACCATTGTACTTTTGCCATGCATTGACCTCCTCTCGACCTCATCCTGTCTGCTCAAACTTAATTTCTTCTCTTGTCCTGGGAAGGGCATGCCCATGAGTCGCCTGGTGCCAAATATGTGACGGTAAATCGATTCTATAAAAGTAAAAACGAGGCGTAAAATGCATGTTTTCGGGCTTTCTTCATTTAGCATGGAACATGTTTAGCCATCACCTAACTGGCCAAAAGTGTCACGTTTTTATTTCACGAAAATTGTCACAAATTTTCTAATGATTTTCACGTACAACCAAGCCTTTGGTAGGGAAATGGAACTTCCGCAGTGTTCATCGCATAGAAATCATGCACCATTCGTAGGAAAGCTCTCATTTTACTGAAGATTTATAATTTAACATTGCACCATTGTACTTCAACTGAAGCTGAGTTTTGCACATTATAGTCCATTGATAGGAAAATTAGTCCCCGAATTAGGGGGAAGAAAGCATGTTCCATGTTTTAGAATTTTAGCCGCAGGCTCAAAGTAGAAAGCGACCGGGGGGGGGGGGGGGGGGGGGGGGGGGGGCAGAGCCCCTTGCGAGTCTTTTCCTTTCACGTATCACATTTTATTTTTTCCCACCCACTTCTACCAGTTCTCCTCAGACAATTTTGATGAAATTTTTAACATAGGCTACATTTAACCTCACGAAGTGCCTTTTGGGGTTTTGGAATCGCTTGGGCCAAGCCCTGATTAGCTGAGTGAATTAGATTCTCTCCCGTTCAACCTAGGAAGGTAAATTTGATAGCGGGACTCTCTGGGACATCATGATGATATGAATTACCCCAGAGGCTCTTTCCTGATCAGCTGAGTGAGCCAAATTCTCTTCTGTTTACTCTAGGAAGTTTGTTATTCACTGGGACTTTATGATACGAATAAATTGATGGGCTCTAACCTGATCAGCTGATTAGCTATATTCTCTCCTATTCACCCCAGGAATGTGGAATTTGATAGGGAGCTTCTCAAGGGCCATACGAGATTGTCAAAATTACGGGTTCTGTCCTGATCAGATTTCTCTCCTGTTCACCTAAGGAAATTTAAATTCGACAGGGGGTTTCTCTTGAACAACGAAAGTGGAATGAAATGACTGACTCCATTCTGAACAGCCTATTCATTCCAACCTTTTAAATTTGACCACCGAAAATGTGTGATATCCCCCCAAAAAGACGCTCTGCGTGCAAAACATACCAAGTCACAAAATGCATGATATAATTCCATTTGTGCCTAGCCGATAGTCAGACCACCGTCTCCTAGTACGGTGCATTGATTCTCTCACCTTTTTTGACTGCGTCTGGGAATGAGACGCTTCTTCAACGGGTTGGCCGATGTTCGCCAATTATACAATAAACACCAATGCTGTTCTCCAAATGTGGTTGGGGAATTTTTCCTTCAAACGGACTTACCTGATTTTCATTCCATTTTCGTAAAAGACCAGAACCCACAACCTTCGCATTGTCTACTATTGCAGGGTTCTACAACTTTTAACACGAGACAATTGTGAAGTATGTACACCGTTCCATAACTTTCTGATCTCATTCTGCGAAACTTCTTCCATTCCATTGTGAGAGACGTTTTCTACAAATTATAATTATCATTCAATGACATTAGCGCTACGTATACTTCTTACAAATGCAGAGCTAGAATGGGCTGCGAAGAGCGTTCTACTAATCCACAGTACCATTAAAGGTTTCACATCCCCTTATAATTTATAAATGAAATATATCATAATTCAACATCAGGAATATATTTTCAATCTCGATGAGACATACGAATCCACCACCACACTTACGTTGTGCGATAGACGAAAATCGGCCAAGCTGTTGAAGAAGCGTCTCACTCCCGAACACAGTCGAATAAATGCATTGTACTAGGAGACGGCGGTCCGACTATTGGCTTGACCCAAATAGGATGATATCATATTTTTTGCTTTGGCATCGTTTGTACGCGGAGTGTATTTTTGGGGGATCCCTTCTAGCTAGTGGGAAATCGTTTTGCAAAAAAATGTTTGGTTTATTAACATGTACTGAAAAGTGTAAAATTTGGGATCCTGGCGCTGTATAGGTGTATTGGGGGGGGTCCTTTTGCGAGGTGCATCTGCGGAGAGAAGGGCCATCTAATACAGAAATAATAAACTCTTGTGTAAACATTTGGAGATTTTTTCAAAATCTACGCAACGTGAAATGAAAATTTTTGAGGTTTGGTTTTTTTTTGTCGATATCCAAGTTTAATATTGAAAATACAAAAAAAAAGTAATTTAACGAAAACAGACGCTGTCTTCACCTCTCTAAAAATAAGAGTGACCTAGAGCTTCTCTAGGTCATCAAGAGAAGAAGAATTTATGGGCCCTTTTTGATCAACTAAGTGAGCTAAGTATCTCCAAACCACCATAGAAATGTGAAATTTGATAGGAAAACTCATTGTGACAACAATGGTCGTATGCTCCTGCCTATAATGTAGTAGGTCTACCATGTTGAAAGGATCATTTTTTTAACCTGCCATTAGCAGTCAGGATCATCTTTAAATTTTTTGGGTGTTCACCGTATAAATTTAAATGCATATATATTTGCTTAATGGTGATGACGAAATTGTTATAATG
Source organism: Adelphocoris suturalis (assembly GCA_030762985.1). Taxonomy (NCBI): domain Eukaryota; kingdom Metazoa; phylum Arthropoda; class Insecta; order Hemiptera; family Miridae; genus Adelphocoris; species Adelphocoris suturalis. Next base: position 63,397,342 of record CM061043.1, read on the forward strand.
ATGATTTCCAGACGTCCATGAAACATGTTTCCGCTCATACTATGGTTGCTTTATCTACAACTGGTGCGTGAATAATGCCATACTACATTCTTTTAGGCCACGCTACAGTCAGGTGGATATCGGCCGACTGCTGTCGAACGTTACGTAGCGATATGTTTGTTTAATGGCGATTCAATTAGAGCTTATGTTTCTCCGTTTGGATTCACAAACGGGATCGCGAACCTTAACAATGGCCTTATAACAATAGCCAGTGGAACGCAAGTATTGTTCGAGCCAGTTACATCCTACAGCGGGGGAGTTCGAGTTGTGCAACTCGAGGAAATAATGATGCAACACAACACGGGTGACGCAGAAGTGCAGTTGGGATAAGAGGATCGTCAGGGAGTGGGGAGTCAGACGTGGGAGGTATGGCCGCCTTTATCTTGGGGATAACTCCAGCTTTTACGGTTCCCCTCCTATGAGATTTCTGCTTCTCGGTCAACCGAAACTCTCGTCGTAGATTTATAAAATAACAGTTCCCGAAAGTAGGACTTGAATTGTACAGACTGGACCAGGTTCGGGTCGAAAGACACAAATCCTTTTCGAGACGTTCGACCACGCTGGTTGGGATCTGCAAGTTGAGGAGAATCTGCTAGAACCGGTTTCATACACCCCGCCTCCATCAGTCGCGTTCCGTGAAGAACCTTTTTCCTCAGAACTTAGCTCACCTTTCCCACTGCTTAGCTTCTTTTCATGTGCAAGTTCAATCTCCTTTGAACTTGTGAGTGATCTCAACGACTTCCAATGGTTTCTGACTGAAAAATGCTGTGCTAGATATGCCTCTAATTTATTCTAGTGGAGAGTTTGAAGGAAAGGTTGAAGATAGGCTTCTCCCCATTAATGTTTACGTATGGTATTTAATTTAGAAGTAAATATGTCATAGGCGGGGGGGTCCGTCAAAAATCTGTACTATCAAAACGATTACAACGTCTTTCATTGTTTTGGGACCTTCACTCACCTGGTTACATACGTACATTCGCTAGGTTATTCGATAATAATTCGCTTCTTAGACATAAGTCTTATATTAAAGTATTATGATGATATGAATACTTATTTTCCAAATCGATCAACGATGCTGAAATTTGAAACGGAATCTCTCAGGAGCAGTTTGAATAGAATTAGAACTTGAGAAACCACCCTAATCAGCTGAGGCTAATTTCTTTCTTAATGGACTGACGATACTGAACTTTGAAACAGTGTCTCTATGGGAAACTTATAATAGATAGACAAAGTGCGGAACCACACTGATCAGCTGTGTGGTATGGATAATATTTCTGTGTTCATTATTTCACTTTTCTGCCTGGTCAAATTCACTCTCTCCAGAAAATGGGAATCTCACTCTATCCACGATCTCACCAGCCAATTTCTCGTGTGTTTCACTAATTTGGTTCCTCAGTTCTGCAGTGCATCCATTGCAATAGTTCATTTTCTTATCTACGAAAATACGATAATTATTGATGTAACATAGAAGAGCTATATAAACTTACCTTACAATCAAGCCAATGGTATTCACCACCTAAGGTAAAGAAGACCAACTACTTTTGCCATTTGACCATTTCACAATATTTTATTATTTCATCAAAATTGATTTGAGCTTCGACCGAGTTCAAGTTTGCGTATGACCTACATCATTTACAGGTTAGGTACCTACTACAACCAATTACTTACCAAGGAATTTATGGGATACCATTCCATCAATAGATCATGAAGAAACGACGTTAAAATGGGAAATTTACGTTTGTGCATGCGCACACGCTACTAATCTGACATCAGTGTATTTTATACCGTCACACTACACAAATCCCAAAAATATCACCATCAGACCTGGTTCATTAGTCTCGGATTTTCTCCTTTGTCAACCTATTTATTTTTGCGCTTTCACGGTAGTTACAACACAACCAATCGGGGTAAAATTCATAGGGTACCATCCTGAAACATAACTCCCCCGGTGTACACGAAATCGAGCTGTTAGATCATGATATACGTATGTATATATACTCGCTGAATGAGCAGGTACTAGTATTCATGTTTATAAATTAAATTTTTTTGTTTTTTTCCGTCTCGAACGAAAATCCAAAATCGACTGGGCATTCCGACCCTTGAGAGTACCACATTGTAGTTCCACATGTTGTAATTATAGTCCGCATGTCCCAGAGGGGCTCCATTTCAAATTTCTGCATCGTAAGCCGGTTAGGAAAGAAATTGGCTTAAGAGCTCCCTCAGCTGATCACGGTGTTTCCGCACCAGGTAATTAATTGTATTCCGCATGTCCCTGGGAGGCTCCAATTCATGTTTCAGTAGTACACGTCACTCGGGAAGAAATTATCCTCAGGGCTCACTCAGCTGACCAGGGTAATCAGCTGAAATCAGTCAGGATTGTTGACTTCCGTCTGGGGGGTGAAGCACTTGGCGGCGGTCGGCTCCTTTCGTGAGCACTCGGAAACAATCGGCCGCGCTCAAAGAAAGGTTTCTATTTCTTAGGTTCTATTGAGGTTATAATAGCCTGTTTCCCACTTCATCGAAACGCTGTACGCAAAATTTGTGTCACAATTTCAGTGTTTTTCACGTACAACCCAGCCGTTGCTAGGGGAATGGAACTCAAGCAGTTTTCATCGCACAAAAATCGTTGGCCACTCGTTGGAAAGCGCTTGATTTATGTGATAAATGTTCACATCTCAAGCTACCAATTTCCCCCTCCTTACGTACCTGGCTACATTCCAAAACTAAGTTGATTGGACTATAAACAATTTTAATAAGCCAGTTACAATATTCTTAACGTAAAGCAATTTACTCCAGTCCATAGGAAACATTTTCATCCTCTTGACAACAGTCAAGGACAACTAGAGGACAACCGTTATGAAATCCCCAATCAAAGACATTTTGATTTTACAATTTGTGGAGCCATTAATTTTCTACAAAAATTGTAGAAAAAGTTGGTTCCAATCATGCAGGATATCACTGAATTTTCGTAATGTACAAGAGTAATTTCGTAGTGTGCAAAGAAAAGTCAACCATCGTATGTTATGACAAACAACTTATTCTAAATAATAACCTGCTAAGCTAAGAATTTTTAAAGTTTTAAACCATTTTTTACCGTTTCTATTGATTTTTTTAAACGAATTTTTGAGAGAGAAAAAAACATTAACTGTAATGACTCAAAAAGTGTTTTTTTAATATATATTTTACTCTTACTGGAGTATATCGGTTCAATTCCAGTTAACAGATACCTATATTTAGGTAAAAGTATGTGTTAAAAAATAGGTATATATCACTAAATATATATTTAAAAAAAAAAAAAAAAAACTTGATACTAATCAATTACCGACTATATTCGGGAATTTGGTTGCATAAGGACTAAATCGTTAAATTTCGAAAAGGTTTCGACTCTCAAAATTGAAGCCCAGACTTTCTGGAAATTTTGAAATTCTGTATGCTCATTTATATCTAGAACATCATTTTCACATGTTTGAATAAATTCATATGCATAACAACATCTTTTTCACATGTTTGAATAAATTTATAATTTTAAAATGTTCTGATGTAGGTAAGTTTCCATTTTTGGAGATGAGTTCCTTTTCGAAATTACCGATTTAATTGAGGGAAAAACAAGTATATGTGCGATAGGAGATAATAGTAGATTTCTGAAAGTCCGAAGATCTACGGACAAGTTTCTGAAAATCCGAAGATCTACGGACAAATATGCCGTAGTGTTGGCAACTATGCTGCTCTTGTGAAGCCAATGACGATTGTTTCCGAGTGCTCACGAAAGGAGCCGACCGCCGCCAAGTGCTTCACCCCCAGACGGAAGTGGATTGTTGTGCTTTAAATAGACAAGCAATCAATGAAAATCCATTGAGATTGGACTAAATATGTCGATTTTTTAAAATTATTAGTATTATTCATTTATTTATTTAATTTTGTTTTTTGTTTTTTTGTTTAATAAAGAACAAACATACAATCCTTCAGTTTAATATATATATATATATATATATATATATATATATATATATATATATATATATATATATATATATATATATATAGTTATGGGCGTGTTACGGAACCAAAATTGATCTGCTCTGAAACGATCATTTCGATCGCTATCATCAAAAATTCTCAACATCCAATAAACTAACCGTTGAGATTTATCGATATAATTAATCCATCCACGTTCAGTAAACCTGTTGCCTTGAAAACACATTTCTGCCGACTCTTCACAATTTCCCCCGCCGTAAATTTAGCGATACCGTCTTGCGCTATCTCGAACCAGATAAAAGTGAGTACCAAGGTCGTTCCGATAACGTTGTTCTCAGTCAATGTCTTTCACTTCCTATAATATGTATCAATTTTCTCTTTTGTAAACCAAGATTACGAAAGCCTTGTCATCACTTTTGAGTGATTAAACCACATATTTGGTTCCCCAAAATTAAATATGACTACTCGCTTTTTGTGTTGGTTTTTCCCAGACAGAGACATAATTTGATGCTGTGATCTATAAGCCGAATATTATACGAGCTGTTTGACTTTTGAGCGCACCACCCGCTTGGGTCCAATAGTACCTATACAACTTCGTAAAAAAAAAAAGGTTTGCCACAATATTTTCTTGAAAACCAATGGGCAAAATGCCATTTAAATGAACATATTAACTGACCAAATATATGAATCACGTTTAAATTTTAAAACACCGCGATATACTTCCTTATCTTTTTAGCGCAAGGTAATTAGATTTTTTTAAATGCTAATCAGAGATTTCAGGTTGGCTACCGACTCTCCTACGAGCCCGGTTAGCTCCCTGGAGAACCTGAAATACACTGCCTAAGACATGGTACAGAAGCTTCCTCGTGGCCTTCACAGTATGTCACCATTAATGTTCAGAAATGACCGGTTTACCATTATCATGACGTTAGAGTGCTGGGCAATCAAAAATTAAAACCTGACTAAAATCTGTTCAACATTAATGGACTTATAACTGTCACAAGAAAATTACGTTTACGCTTGTGCTGAGCGTACAGCTGATTCAATCATGTTGAAACTGATAGGGGACTATCTACGGCTAAATCCACAATGTTCCTGAGAATTTCATTGAAATCCTATCATAATTGTTGAAGTTATGTCTGTGGCAAGGAAATATAGAAAGACAAACGCTCGCGCATGCGCTCAGCGTAGCGCTGATTCAATCATGATGAATATTGTAAGGGACCTCAAGGGACCTTCCCGGCATCATCGCTGAAAAGCTGACTGAAATCTATATAACATTGATGGACATGGCTATTACTAGAAAAACACGTTCTCACATGCTCAGAGCATACCCTGATTTAATCATGATGAAACTAATATGGGACCGTCTAGGGCTAATCCCATATCGTTACCGGATATTTCATTAAAATCCAATAGAAATTGTTTAAGTTATGGCTCTTGCAAGGAAATGTGGACTGACAGACAGACACGAAACCAAATTTGTTCAGGATGCCATGAAACGCAAAATGCGAAAGGAAATTTTGATTTTGGCGCACAAAAATTTTTTCCTCTTCGAAAGTGAAAACAAAGCTTCCGCTGCTTTGCAGACACGGAAGCAATAATTGTCCCGTTTGGCTCCCAGAAAGCGTTGCACCGTTTGGCTCCCATCGACGATCAATTCCGAAATGAAAGCCCGGTTGACTCCTGGACGTTATGATGAAATGCTTCACTGAGATTCGCTTAACGAATTCGTTTAGTGGGTAGCCCTCTTATCGTTTTGCTATGTATTTTACGGTCCATTGGTGGCCACATATCCTACGTGGCTTAGGTTGGTGGATTTCGGTGTTTGTAGATTTACATGTCCAGATATGGGGAGGATATGAGGCGCTTTCATGAATGCTAGTGTAGTTCACATATTCTGCAGTTTTGAAATGTCAACACTAGGTAGACGGTTATTCAGCACCCAGTCGCAGTAAACCTCGCTGACTTCGTGAGGGTCACAGAGTGCAAAGCAAAATCCCACTGAAGGAGGGTTTCGCCAGGTGTCCGGTTTTGGCCCGGACAGTCCGGTTTTTCACTGATAGGACTTGATAAGTAAATGCTTCAAGGATCTACTATTATCACGTCTCTAGTTACTAATAACCCCGTTTGTGTACTTGGTAACGGGAAACTAACCATTCTTGTAGTATTGAATATTTTGTATAGTTCGTGTTATAATAATAATAATAATAATTGATTGCGGTGCGAATTGATTAGTGTATGAACAAGTTACGATAATGGCGACGCGGAGCAAGAAAAAGGTGAAACAGGCGGCGAACTGGGAAGAAGCGGATGAGCAATTAGAAAAATTGGTTCGGAGTCGAAGAATCGTGGAACTTCAAATAGGGAATGTTCAGTCATTTTTCGAGACATAGATTGGAGGAAGGTCAGGCTATACCAACTAGGAAAGAACAAGACATGGTTCCTCATGGAGTTTCGGGAATTAATCTGGCCCCCTTTAGTCCAGCAATCGAAACTTTTAGAAACTTCAAAAATCGTTTAAATACCTATATAGAATTAAGACATTCCACAGATGATCCTCAACTCATAATTAAAATATTATTAAACGCCTTACCTCCAGACATACATGAAAAGCTACATGGTAGCACCTGAAGAACCAAAAGAGAAGAGTTTTGGAGAAATGTCCGACCTACTCCAGGAACTATTGGACCCGAAGCCGAGTGAGTGGGCACAACAACACAAATTCAAACGAAACAGTGGCCGATTTCCCTGGGAAATCAAAGACACTTAGTGCTCATTGCAATTCCAAATGCGATTGTGAAAGAAGTATTGCAGAAATATTCCTTATGGCTCAGTTTATTAGAGGGCTCAGTGATAACGACATAAGAACTAAACTGTTACAAATTCGGGAAAAATTTAAATTTAAAGATGTAGTAGAACAATCCAAAATGATGGAGCTATCTAAGAAAGAAAGTAAGGCGATTCAACCAACAAAATACGGACCAATACTTGCCGTTCGCTCAAAAGAACCTGACAAATACCAAAAGTACCATGAAAACAACTTTGAGTCACTGAAAGGATGCTGTTTTAGATGCGGGGATGAGCGGCACAGAGCTAATAAGTGTAAACACAAGGAGACGATCTGTTCATTCTGTAATAGAACAGGACATTTGTCTAAGGTGTGCATCAGCAGAAAAAAGGATATGTAAAGGGAAACCATCGGTGGAGCCAGGAATGTGCGGAGGAGGAGGAACCACATGAAATAAACCTTATGACAAACATTGGAACAGAAAAATTTATGGTTCAGTTACAGATAGAAAGCAAACCAATAGCTATGAAGTTAGACACAGGAGCAGCTTTGACGTCAATCTCTTGGTCAGATTATAAAAAACTATGCTGTAATAAGTCGTTGCACAAAACCCATACTAAAATGAAAACGTATACGGGAGAAATAATCCGACCAAAAGGAGTATGTTTTGTACAAATTCAATATAAAAATCGAACCTATATGGGACAGTTATATGTTTTTGAGGGAAACGTTCCACCGATCCTAGGAAAAGAGTGGATTAAATTGTTCAATATGAGGGTAGAAGAAATCCTGTCATTACCTATGCAAGCTACAGGAATAGATGAACTCCTGATAGAATTCAGCGGTTTATTTTCAGAAAAAATTGGAAAAATTCCTGATTTCGAGGCCCATGTTGAACTGACGGACAGCAAAACCGATCTTCATGAAACCACGTCGAGTCCCCTACGCACTGAAGAAAAATATTGAAGATGAATTAGACCGTCTAGAAGAGATGGGAATAATTGAAAGGAGAGAAAATTCAGAATGGGGCACACCTATTGTCCCAGTAGTTAAACCAAACGGGTCAGTAAGAATTTGCGCAGATTACGAAAGCACAATCAATAAATGTACTAAACTAATAAATTACCCAATACCACGAATCGATGATATATTTGCACAGATGAACGGAGGAAAGTATTTATGTACCCTTGATTTGAAAATGGCCTACCTACACATGTCAATGGACAGGATCAGTGCGGGCATTCAAGCAATTAGCACTCATAAGGGCTGTTATGCTGTCAATCGATTAATGTTCGGAAACAAAAAAGCACAGGGGCTATGGCAAAGATACATGGACCAACTTTTACAGGGACTAGAAGGGGTGCTATGCTTTTTCGATGATGTTTTCATTCAAGGAAATTCAATTGAACAGACTATGGAGAGATCGAGGCAAGTATTTATTCGCCTACAACGCTCTAATTTAACTGTTAACAAAGATAAATGCTAATTTCTACAGAGATCCATAAAATATCTGGGCCACTTGATTGATGAGAAAGGGTTTCACACGTCTCCTGAGAAATCAGAAGAATTACTCAAGGCCACGCCACCAAGAAATGTACATGAGGTACAAGTATTTCTGGGAATGGTCAACTATTACAGTAAGTTTTTACACAATTTAGCTACGATACTCACTCCTATTTACCGACTGCTGCAGAAAGGAGTTACGTTTAAGTGGACGGATAAATGTCAAATCGCTTTCGACAAATTAAAGAAAATGCTTGTGAGTGATCAGGTTCTTGTACACTACAGCGACAAATTACCTCTGTTTTTAGCAGCGGATGCATCTCCTTCAGGATTAGGTGCAGTTATCTCACACCGATTCCCAGATGGAAGTGAACGGCCGATCGCATTTGCGTCGAGATCTCTCACTGCATGCGAGAAAAAGTACAGCCAAATCGATAGGGAAGCGACAAGCATATATTGGGCTTTACGAAATTTCTTTCCCTACTGCTATGGGAGAAAATTCACATCAATTACGGACCATAAGCCACTTGTTTCAATATTGGACCCTCAAGCATCCTTACCTGTATTGACAGCAACAAGAATGTTTCATTACGCCCAATTTTTGTCAGGCTTCGATTACCAGATATGCTACAAAATACCAAAGAACACAGCAACGCTGATTTCCTATCACGTTTTCCAACGCAAACTGATGATCTAGAGGATAACATCGACCAGGATGAGCTGTTCATGGTGAATCAAGTAGAAAAATTGCCGGTGACAAGATCAAAAATCAAGGAAGCCATCACAAAGGACACACAATTATCAAAAATACTTGAGGCTCTGGAATCCGGTGAATCATTGTTGAAATTTGGTCTGAAAGATAGTGAGTATTGCCTTCAAGATGGATGTATCCTGAGAGGATACAGAATCGTCATACCGAAGAGTTTGCAGACGATCATATTAGAAGAACTACATTTGGGACACTTGGGAATGTCCAAGATGAAGGCTCTCGCAAGATCATACTGCTATTGGCCGGGAATAGACAAAGACATAGAACAGTTAGTGAATAGATGTGAACAGTGTTTAGAAGTGAGAAATGATCCTTCTAAAGTGAGTCACCCGTGGGAAGAACCAGCTGGCCCTTGGGAACGGATTCACATTGATTTTGCTGGTTCCTTCCAGAATAAATCCTTCTTCATCGTGGTAGATGCCTTCACTAAGTGGGTGGAAGTGATCCCTACAACTACCACGACAACTAGTTGGGTTATAAATTTCCTTGTTAAGCTGTTTGCAACGTTTGGGCTTCCATGCGATCTGGTGTCGGACAATGCCAGCATGTTCAGAAGAATTTCAGCAGTTTTTACAATTTAATAATGTATATCACAAACGATCAGCTCCATACCATCCTGCAACCAATGGACAAGCAGGAAGATTCGTACAAACCGTCAAGAGTAAACTGAAAGCCATGAAGAATGATGGAGGAGATGTGAACCATAAGATTGCAACGTGCTTAACCCAACTGAGAAGAGCACCGAATGCCACAGGAACGTCTACTTATAAATTAATGTTCTCTTACAACGTTCGGACTAAATTAGACTTGCCGTTCAACGACCACCATCCCAAAAACACTGAGAACATGAGAAACAATGAGAAGAACGTTTCAAGAAGGAGAAGTGGTGATGGTCAGGGGTTACCATCCAGTAGGAAATAAGTGGTTCCAAGGAGTAGTTAATGCAAAATTAGGGAAGCTGCACTACGAAGTTATAATGAACGGAAACGTCTTAGGTCTTACGGAGACATGTGGATCAATTAAGAAGTTGCGGACTAAGGGGGGAGACTTGATAGGACATGATTGGTAAATGCTTCAAGGATCTACTATTATCACGTCTCAAGTTACTAATAACCCCGTTTGTGTACTTGGTAACGGAAAACTAACCATTCTTGTAATATTGAATATTTTGTATAGTTCGTGTTATAATAATAATAATTGATTGAGGTGCGAATTATGTGTGTATTGATTAGTGTATGAACAAGTTACGATATTCACCAAGCTGTCCAGACGAAAATTTGAAGACGCTCTTAACGACAATTGTCCGGTTTCTGAGTGGGTCCGGTTTCGTTAGGTCCTATTACCGTAGGTCGCTATCCTACGAAAACAGTCGGTGACTTTTTTTTTTTTTTTTTTTTTTTTTTTTTTTTTTTTTTTTTTTTTTTTTTTTTTTGGAGAAGGAACTCTATCACTTCAGCTAACCATTACTTGCGCGTCCTCTCTTACAGTCAGTTGTTCTTTCTGGATAATCTTAAGTTAGTAGTTCAAGTCGTTGGTAGTATTGAGATTTTGTTTGCTGAATTCCCAGTAACCAGATATTTACTGATTCGAACTATGCTAATTACATACATAATAGGTACTTTATAAAAGTTTTTATACCTGCCTACACTGATTAGCATTTTGAGAATCCAAGAAACGGAAAAATTATTAGGTATTTTGAGCTTTTCATTGTTTAATTAGGTAGGTACCAACGTAAATTATAAAATCAAAGAATTGAAATTAAAAGAACACGAGCACAAATTTTAACCTCAGTTTCGTCTAGCTCTATTTAGCTGTAGGTACATTAAATTTATGTGTCTTCAGAGGTTTCTAGATGATGGATAGCAATTATTATGTAGTTAGTAATCATTAAATCTTCTGACTATTGTGTGTTACGTTCAATATTATCTGTAGGAACAAATAAAGGTACCTACTGCAGTTGAATCAATCGGTGCACAACAATGCATTCAAAGCTTCACATAATAAATTATAATTTAACAAAAAATAAAGATGCTCATCAATATTTGTGCCGCGTGCTTGGAATTAATTTTTGTAAAATTTTTAACGAATCAACTTTGTCAAGTTGTTTTCCCCAACCCACCTAGCAACCCTGCACTGAAGCCACTTTCCAGCTTTTTCCAATCCTTGTATTTCGTCACTAGTCGCAACTGTGGAATTTTTCGAAACCTGCATATATGAAATGGTGAATTAGTAGGTTCATACTCGTAGTTAACGGTGCCCCCGTTATCACCTTATTCATTGTCAAACATAGGTACAATTCTAAGTCAACTCATACGCACGAGTTTTTCTGCGGGAGTCAAACCGGATCGGGCTGGCCCTTTTTCCATCCTGCCTGTAAGCCAGTGGGAGTCAAACGGATACGCCTTTGGCCCGGGGCCCTCTCAGTTCGGCTCTGCGGGAGTCAAATGATGGTCCCCCACTATCATGATGAACGGATTATATACAAGCAATGTCATTCCAAGTTACAATACATATGCAGACAAGGTCGTAGTTAATCTGGCCTCTTCCGATACTCCTTCGTAACCATACCTACGTCTAGCGATTCATTAGACAGTTAGGACAGTTGTGCTCTCTTATAGGAAAAAACGTATCGTCTAGGATAGTGGTTTTTAACGTTTTGAAATTGGCGGCACGACTAATAAAAACCAAAAGTTTTCGCGTAGGCAATAAAATTGATTTTCTTCAAAAGTTATTTATTGATGTACATATTTGTTATTTGTGAAGATTTGAAAGTATATATATTCGAAAATTTTCGACATCAAACTTTAATTGTGATGGTTACGGCTGCATGTTTTTGATCATTTATCGATGTGGGGGTTACACTTATTGCAACTGCCATTCGTAAGTTTACCAGCTCCGAGCTCGAGAACCGATGAATATCTTTGCTAGCATAGATTGGTAGTAAAGGGCAGAGCGAACAGTTTCAGCGCAATATCTCAACTTTAGGGTCTCTTCGTGTTACGAGAAAGCACTTTTGCTCCAGTCTCTCTGGTCATTGAAATAGTGGAGCTATCTTTGCCGTTCCTGTCGTCCTTGGATCATGAGGTAGGTACCTACTGCGATCGCTACGATACTAAATAGAATAAGGACCATTTTTCGGTAGTCATTATTCAAAAATTCCAAATATGCAGTACTTCTTTCTTTATCGACTGTATGATACCACAGCTGTCATGAAACAAATCGCAAATAGGTGGGTACCATGCTTAGGTTTTTTTTTCCCCGCTAACCTACTTAATGGGAAACTCTCCATGTGTGGGAATTCACACTTTTGACCCCAGATTTGGATTCAGCGCACTTGAAAACCCCATAGTGGCAGTTTATTTTCAGCTCAAAAGACCCTTTAGTTTGGCCAAAACACGTTTAGAAAGATAACGCGTGACGCAGTAGTGCAAAGGAGCAATGGGTGTTTCGTAATCGTGAACAATTTTCTTTGAAAATTCGCTACGTAACGGATTTCTACAGCTGTATTAGTGGTATAAGATACCCATCGCGTTGTACTTTTTGAAAAGCTCTCGCTTTGATCCTTCTATTGAGCATATAAAAAATAACCATAAAAATTCCCCATTTTTACGGAATGTACCTAGTTATCAAATGTTCATAGGGGATGCGATTTTGCTTTGACGTCCACACATCAACATTTCGCCCAACGCATCTCTCCTCGACCAAGAAATCGCATTACCGTTATAATTAACTTGTATTCTTTAACTAGTAGTCTTGTATTTCAGAATGTCTCAAAACGGGTTTCAATGGAGAAAATGTTCAAAAGTTGTGATTTTAAAATTTTGGGAGCAACTGAAATAGCTTCATTTTTAAAAGAAAATTCGCTATCATATAGCTAACCTCGCCCCCACAAAAATCGTGACGCTGTTTGCGTAGCCGGTGCTTGCATGTCTTAGAGGTTTGATCGTTCGCACACTATGATCGATCCTTTTGAAAACCAAAAGAAAACCAACACCCAATATAGCCTTCTTAGTTTTCGCTTGTCCCACATGCGGTTTCAAGAAGTTAAGGCTATAAAACCTGTCCGTTCGCTATCTGAGCGGATCCGCTGGTACATCGTAGGGCTAAGATGTGGGACGCATCGAAATGCGACGCATTATTACGTTGCGGTGCTACGTTTCCGGCCGTAGAATGATGAGTCGTCGATTTTGTGCCATTCAAACTCTCTACTATAATATAAAGCAGGATTGTTAAACAGCGGAGATAAATCTTTTTTCTCCGGACACGACAACTTGAAAATACTTCGGAGAACTGAGTTCCGTCATCTTTTCAGGTGCCACCTTTTGATTCACGAGCGGATGCTTCCAATCGGACGATATCATGCGATGACCAGCCACCTCTACTTCGGGGCGGTTCATAATGCGCGACTTCCTGCCGTTAAAAATCCGATAATTTATCAGGAACCGAACCCCCAGTCCCCTTCATCGGTCTCAACTTCAAAAGATGAATGGGCGTGATTCTTAACTCTAGAATACTGAGTTCCAGTTAGGTTGCTGAACCGAGCTCATTTATCATACGTAAATTATGTAGACTTATATAAGTAATTATTTGATACATCATACGTTAAAGTCTAACATTGTTTGTTGAGGCAGAAATGAAGGCAGGATATCATGTGCTATTTTTTTAAATGTAAAAAAAAATGAAATTTTAAATGTTTTTTATGTACTCCTTGTAATACCCACAGGTTATAGAACACAATTTAATTGAATTGAACTCTAGAATACTATTGATAATCTTTTTTACCCAACTTTTTGTAGAAAAGGGGGTAATACACCCGTTGGCACGGCGGCACTTGGGGGTGGGGATGCATTTTCATTGCGTTTCAGAGGGTGTAGAACACGTTTACAATAGTAATTCATTTTCAGTTCTTTCTAACGGTATCCTCAAATTTGAATTTACGCAGCAATGTGAGGGAGTTGTGAGCAATTTGGTGATGTGAAGTCAGAATGACAAGAAAAAATTTAAAATTGAAAAAAACTCGTTTTTTAAGCGGGTTAAAAAATTTGTTTAGGGACAAAACTTGTTGCAAGTTTAGTTATAGAATCGACTCTTGCAGTTTGACAGGCCTGTTTCGTGTGCACCCTGAATATAATTCAGTAGAACAACTCCTATACAGAACGTTTTAATGTATATATTTATTTACTTACTCATTTATTCATTTATACACATGTGGAAAAGCGTTAAACTCTAGGATTTATTTCAGAATATCTCAAAACGGATTTCAATTAAGACAATTTTCGAAAATTCTGATTTTTTCTGTATTTTTGGAGCCATTGCAATTGGTTCATTTTTTTACGAAAAATATCTAAAAGGCAGAATTAAAATAAAAAACGAAAAAAATGTTTAAAAAAACGCGCGTTTTAATGTAAAATTATGAAATAAAAACGAATTTTTACTACTAGAATATTATCGAATACATTTCTTTTTTATTATGAAGCAGAATCTTACGTTTATTCCTTCATTAATTCAATGTTTATTTACGTTTCAGATGGACCTTGCATCGTCGTACTTAGTGAGTATAAACACCTGTGCACTTATAATACGTGTCACCGGCACGGAATATTATATTGCCCGACCTTTCACAACTCTCCATTGAACTGTTAACGGTCGAGTTGAATGGTTTTTTGATTGTTGATTCAATAATTCATCTCTGTTCGTGTTGGAATGTGGGTTAATATCCTGAGACCTCAGGGGCTCCTTTCAGGGGCATCCTATTCAAGATTTAGCAGTTGCTCTGTACAGGGTTACACCTTTGATTGCGGTCACGCGAATCTGCAAAATAATATCAATGACGACCGGATCACACAGCAGTGATTCAAAGTGAACTTTGCTCTTTGCTTTTCCTTAGCAGCTCTAGCTGCTCCACTAAAAAAAGTATTGGCAAATATTCGAACAGATGAAAGCCTTCCCTTCTATGGAATAAAACTAATAAACTTCTAATTTATTTTGTACTTTTAGTTTAGTTCTAAAAACTATTAATAAAACCTGAATAAATGAAGAACGTTGTCAAAATAATGGTGAGAGTTTTTGATCGTGAAATCATGCCCCCCCAATCAACGTTTTTGGCCAGTAGGGAAAGCCGGAAAAAAAGATAAACAAACAAAATAAGTGGGTTTATGAAATAGATAAGTTATAGTAATGATAAACAAATACAACTTTCAAAAATGATAACAATAACTGGTCAACTTGCCAAGATAAATAACTAGATATCTGAACCCGCCTAATTCATAACTTGAATAATTTTTCACTTTCTAATGTTCCGCCCACCAAATTATCCGCTTTCCATTCTATTTTCTAACCCCCAATTTCCCAACTTGGAAAATTTTCGACTCTCCTATTTGTGTGATTGAAATTGTTCATATAATTTTTCAATTCGTTCAATTCTCATCATGTTAATTTGTCAACTTTTGCTTTTCTGTTCCCGAGTTTCTCCACTTCTCTCATTCCTCCGATTTCTCAATCGTCCTCTTCAATTTTCCAACTTGGAAAATATCAAACAAGCCAACTTTTAAAGGGGAAGAATAAGGAAAATTTCGAACTTCCCAATTTGTTTGATTGGACGTACCCAAGACTTTTCCAAAGGCTATAAATCCCAACTTGGCAATGTATGGCATACTTGGCAACTTTCCATCAACCAGTTTGGCTACTTTACTGTTTTTACATTCTAACTATCCGATTTCCAATGGCTTCGCCAGTTTTTAAACTTGAAGAATTTCTAAATCCACAATTTTTTAATATTTTTATAAGTTTCCGAAACTAGATTCCAAGAGGGTATCTGACATCTATTCGGTTGTTTGAAACAATATGATAAACCCCTTATGGTCGCCACGGAATACTTTCCAACCCTTTCATTTTCAAAAGTTCGAATTCCGTCTTTCGTCGACAATGGTCTCGATGGCAACTTCTTATATACATTTTTACAACTTTACTAGCACAGTTTCCACCTCACACCGTTTGTGACATTTGAAACATCTCTACTGAATGCCAGCAATTTTTCAATTTTATTGGAAAATTTACAGTAAGAACATTTTTTTAAGACTATAAATTTATGGACCAAGAGAGAAAAAAGTATAGGTAACAGTTTCTAATTGTTGGAAAATACCAACTTGCTAATTTGTTAATTGGACAAACAGGGGCGTCGTCATAGGGGGGGGGGGGGGCCCCCCCCCCCCCCCCCCCTCAGTTTTCACCGACTTGGGAGAGGTTGGGAAAATTCGGGAGGTGGCAATAAAGCCCTTAATTCTAAAAGACCTATTTGGAATTTTAATCCTTATGAAATCCTGATTTTTCCAGCTGTAGGTACCAGGTACATATTTAACGGAATTTATTAATTGTTTACAATTGATCTACGTGGATGGGCTGTCTAATACAGAAATAATAAAATTTTGTGTAATGATTTACAGCGTTTTTTTGCATAGTTTGGGTTATTTAACAATTCTATTAGTAAAAGATTTTGGCGTTTTAAAAAATCTGAAATTTTTCATGATTAAAAAATTACGAGAGAAAATATTTTCCAATTACAACTTCGCCCAGAGAAGCGGGGTACGTATGAAGAAAGCTTTCCATTCCGCCTTCCATTCCTATAGGAATCAGTGAGCTGATCCTAGTGGTAGATGCGTAAGATCCGAACTGTCTCCACATTACACTTCTCAAGTCACTTTAAACACCACAGCAACTTGGAACACTCGAAAACTCAAACTACCTAGTGGGGGGGGGGGGGATCCTTTTCATTGCATGGAACTAATTTTTCCTACTTTTGCTTCAATGGGTGCGTTTTTCAAATCAAGTACATATTTGCCCCGTTTACGCTATTGTATCCTTGGTGAAGTTGTAGAGATAATGAGTATCTACCTATAAAAGATGCTGGAGAGGATTGTTTACAGAGTGATGAATGCTCATTGTAAAATGGATATCCTCGTCGTGCATGGTTTTTCCAACTATTCAAGATTGGAAATAAAGTCTGGAGATTGAATTCGGGGGTTTTATGGTGGGGTTTTAACGACAATGAAAATACAACGTCCATTAACTGGAAATTGCCTCGAACGGAAGTTCGAACAACTCGTGTCGAAAAACCGTTAACGGATTAGGTTTGCAAAAAGTTTTCAGCTAACTGATTTCAGAACTTCATACATTCATTCAGTAGGAAGCGAATAGGAAATGTGACAAATGGCTACCGAAGGGGGCCAATAGTTCGTGCGTGTTGGCGGGCACTGTCGAAGAACTCAGCACCTCCGGTATCAAAGCTATCAACTTTGATAGTAAAAGAAACCTTTACTTCTCAAAATTAAGAAGTTGTTTAGGGATTTATGGAGTTTAACGTTAAAGCTCAGTGCATAGCAACTAAGGGAGCTGCAATGATATCTTTATAATTTGGAATTTTGGAGATATAGTTTGCCCAAATTTGGATAGGTATCTCATAATCTACTTATCAGACGTGCTGTCAGAAATCGTAATCAGCAATCCACCATTACACGTAGGATTCTTTGTCATCCTATTGAGCCCTTTGTAACCAATATGATTTGTAACGAATGTTATTAGATCTTAGCATATATACATCTTGGCAAAAGCAATATGTTGCTGGACGTAAAATTGACGCCTGGGACATTTTGACGGTGTGATTTTTTCTAATAATGGCAGCAGTTGACTGATTCTTATGGTACTGAGAAGCTGAAAATGTATTCCGTCGTTTATTCGTGCAGAGGTTATGGAGGAATGTGTCTTATAGATTAGTTCGCTAGCATATTCGAAACGACTTGCTCTGGCTAATTTGTTTTTAATCTAGGTGGCTTATAGATTCGGGTTTGTTCTGAATTTATGTACCTCCTTTTGCATTTTGAAAATGATGGAATATTCCGCTCCTACCCAAAGTTGGTATGTTCTTCAAACTGCTACTTAGCGACACAACAACGATTTCAAATTAGGTACACGATTATTAGTAATTAATATCTAATCATGGAAATGCTTGCTTCTTGTCGGTTTGTGCGGTGATTTGCCTATTACCACGCTTGCCTCCGTAATTGCAACCTATATTATACCAGTGAGTGAAGATGATTATTCCGGGTTACGCGTACTTATTAACATGGATATGTTTTTGGGCTGGGGGACATTCTAAAATTTGCGTAACGACACCAAAATTTGTGACGACCTGGCACTTTAGATTATTATTAACTCGAAAAGTAAAGGCTAGGTAGAATTTCTATTGATTTTTCACGTACAACCGATGAGTTACTAGGGAAGAGTACCTAACTCCCATAGTTTTCATAGTAGGAAAATCTTTCGCCACTTTTTGGAATGCACTCATTTTATCACAACATCTCATGACCTCTAAGCCATTGTAGTGTCAAGGAATGCTGATTTATTACTCCAAGTTATAAACTAATATTGTTTTGTGACTATAATGGAATAATCTTGTGAAAAGAAGGCACTACATGGTTGGTATACAATTGAGTAGTAGGTACCTACTGGTAAGCAGTAGGTACTAGACATATCCATGATCTTTTGTTTTTCCCATCAAGGGAGAAATTAAAATTATCCCTGGTTTACGACAACCAAGTTTTCACCGGACAAAAATCGTTTGCCACTTGTTGGAAAGCTCTCGATTTATCTCGCATTTCTTTCGTATTTTTGTATATTTCTTATTATTCAGCTTTAGGAACATATAATTTTATGATTTAATAACAGTTTGATGGATGTGATGATGAAACAAGTGTATGACAATATTAAGTCTAAGATGTCGGTAAATTGAGAATGAAGAGAAAAATAATGACGAACAGCGAGTCCTACTAGACCAGGAAGAATCAGCCAGCCGACCAACCCTCAGTTTTGCAAGTCAATTTGAAATTCAGATTCGGCTTTTAGGTGGGATTTAAATTTGCAAAGTGGGCTGTCCGCTATTTCAGATTAGCATCGAATCTCTTAACTTTCATCATTGCTTACGTGTTGTTGTTATGAAGTTACCGTACAGGTACCCCAACGCGTGATTACTCGTCATTATAATTCTGGCAATCAATTCATTCGGTGGAAATCGTACACATCATATAATTATATATATTAGCTGGTTCACTCGTGCGCTGCACAGGTTGACTTGAATATACGCAAGCCCCCCCTCAACCATCACATTTTGGGACACCCCTATGGATCTGATTCAACAAAGTCCTTACTTAAAAGTACTTACTTGAATTACTTACTTATAAATTACCTATTAGGACCAAACTTCTGAAATCAACCCCCACTCCTTCTCCACAAACACCCCCCATATTTCAGATTAAAAATATTCTTGATAGGTAACCGAAAAGAACGTTCAGAATAATCCAATTTCATTCGTTCGAACATCAGATCACCAGCTCGTACGGTGATGACAAAATTATTCCATTTAAACACCCTCTCCCTGTTTTTCCCTACCACAAACACCTCCCCTATGGTTGGGGCTAGAAAAAACTTTAATAGCCTGTGATTGAGATTGACGGAATCTCAACATATTTGCCCAATCAGATCCCCAGTTTGTTCAGTGGTGTCAAAGATGCCCCATTTCCAAACCCTCTCCCTCAAAAACACCCCTATGGGTCGGAATTGAAAATCTCAAGTAGTTCGTGATTCAAGTTAGAGTATTCCAAACATATTTAATCAATCAAGTCCTCAGTTTAAAATCAGTGATGTCGAAGATACCTAATTCCCCCCTCCCCCCTCCTCCAGGCTCCTTTTTCGAACTGGAAAATTCAAGAATAATACTAGAAGACTCGATTAGGGATCAGCTTGGTTGGTCCGCAGCCTTCTATTCCTCATTCTTACTTTGGTGACTACAGAATAAACGTGTTTCACTAGCGGCGGATGTTGCTCCTCCTGAAACATTCCTTTTGTCTCCCAACCACCATTTCTTTTCTTGATGTAAATAAATCCCGATTTGCTATTGGGATCGGTTTGACCATCCCTTGTGATGTGAGCAGATGAGTGGGTTAGGTACCTCCTACAACAGAAGGTAGATGTTGTTCCTCTGCATGATGTATTATCCCGACTTTAATTTGTACTTTTCTGAGTCCATTGTTGGTTAGGTAGGTCTGTTGTGATGTCTCGTTGTTCGTCCTCCTGCAGTCACCTTGGCAGTTACATTACCTTCTCCTATTTCTTAGTTTGCTTACTAAAATCCCGTTAAAACGTCCCGATAATTCAAAAATTATGTCACCGGAAAATGATGAAAATACTACAAGTAATGTTCATTACACATGCAAATTTTACGTTTGCACAAGAGGAATTCCAAAATTGATACAATGCTTATACATTTTTCCTTATTTTCTTCCTTTTATTTATGTCGTGAGTGTTTTCCAACGTCTCCAAGCACATATTTTACAAAATTGATTGAATGCAGTTCAAGATATCATATATATCCGTCGATGATGAGAGTTCATTTTTTAAAATTATGACATAAATTAAGTGATTGTATATAGTAAAATATTTTCAGTAAGATATATAATTTTTTTTTTTTTTTTGGCAAATATTTGAGATTACACGAATACATTGTAAGTCTCTTAGTCTTGTGATTCCAGTAGAGGTGCTTCTGATGAATCCGGATCTTGCAACACAGAGGAAAGTCCCATAATCCTGGCGTAGGTATTTTCTGCATTACATCATCAGATGCTCTAACATCAGGTCCTCTTTCAACTCCTCTCATTCCTCGCAGAGTTGTGAACATAGATATTAAAAATAAACCAAATATAATCAAATTTTGCAGAGCTTCCACCCAGGAATTGAAAACTAATGGATTCCTGGACATCTTACTAATCACGATAAAGCCGATGAATGTGCCGAAAATGCTTGCCCGCTTGATCTTTCATCCGAGTCGATAAAAGTGATCCTGAATGGAGACGTTGGATGAATTCGTAAAAAAAGTCTGCCAAGTTGGGTGTGGCACATATCGTCCTCGTTTACCTATTATGAATGCATAGATCATTGAAAAATTTTAAATGATTTTGAAAAATTCGAGAGCGAAAAAGAGTAAATCATGAAGTAGCGTGAAATGCCATAATTGGTCAATTAAGAAACGAAAATAATGATACTCAATGTAATTTACGTTTGTGCAAGCGCAGAATGAACTGATGAGTGGAAAAGAATGAAATAGGTACCTACGGGACCATCTGCAACCTAAACCGCGCATTCGCTGACAACTTCATCAAAATCGGATGAAAGCAGTTGAAATTAGGGTCATTACAAGTATTTTACATTGGCGCATGCGCAATAGCTATAAATGATAAAATTGTGTTGAAATTGATATGAAGGTAATCACGTCATTTTCTTCCAATCATCATCCAAATTTAAGCGAAATCGAACGACTAGAGTGTGAAAAAATGGAGCATAATGGAATTTACGTTTACGCGTGCACAGAATGAAGTATTGATTTGGAAACAATGAACTTATAGGGAACCATCAATAACCTAACCCGCGCATTCTCTGACAAATCATCGAAAACGGACGAAAACAGTGGAAATGAAGATCGTTATAAAGATTTCACATAGGTGTATGCGCAGTAGCTATTAATGATACAATTATATTGAAATTGGTGTGGGATGATCAAATCATCATCTCCTAACTATCATCCAAATTTGAATGAGATCGGACGACTAGGGCGTGAGAAAATAATGCATGGTAGAATTTACGTTTGCGCATGTGCAGATGACTCAGTATCGATTCAAAAACAATGAAACTGATAGGGGACCGTCCACCCCCTAAACTGCAAATCCCCTAAAAATGTCATCCAAATCGGATGAAAGCCGTGGAAAACAAGCTTGTTACAAGGATTTGCGGACCCGACAGACACACAAACACTCACAGACAGACAGACACGGAACCAAAGTTGTTCAGAATGATCTAAAACGTAACATGCGCGTGGAAATTTCGATTTTGGAGACCAAACATTTTTTTTCTCCCGAAAGTGAAAACAATGTTTCCACTACCTTTAAGTAGATTCGGAAGCAATATTATTACTCCAGGAATGGCAGAAACCAACGAGGAAACTTTCTTAGATAAAGGCTGCTTCCATAATGAAATTGTGTATGTGGTAAACCGTACTCCTTGACACAGGAAATAGAAACTTGGGCGGCATAATGTGTCAACTTTAATAAGATTTAGAATGGGACACGAAATTCATCTGGAACATTTTAACCTCAACATGCACAATTTCGTGAATATCAGATGAAAACGTTAGATTTTATGACGTCATTACACTATTAGCGACTGACAGTGATGAAAATTCAAGGAATTTTCCACCTCCACTTGAATTGATTGCCTTCCATGAAATTCATGTAAGGCTATCAAGACCTCAACTCGCACAACATATCCATTTTGTCTAAATCGGAATACTTTAGAATGTTAGTAATTATAGTGTTTTACGCATCTTGAAACGTAAACCAACAAATTTTGAGGATGGTTCGTTTTCTTGGTCAATAACAAAGGTATTCAAAATAATAAACCAAAACTATTAACCGTCTTGTTTTCAGGAAAATCATTCCTAGATCCCATCTTGTGACGAAACTCGCATCACCGATGAGGCAACATTTTGTATGCATGAAAAACGGACAACCTTGAGGATCTCGCTATCAATGAATATTAATCATTGAGCACGATTACGTGATGCCCCATAAATCCCATGCACCAGTTAGAAGGAGTTCACTCAAGCGGCCGTTTACTTCCTCACTACCGTAGGAATTTTCGAAGTGGTTTTGTTCTGTGGCTATGACTGGTATGTATAAGAAACACCTGCCATGTTGGGTGGGCAATATAGCTGCATCACTAAATATAACATGGACGAATAGAATTTCCTAGTTGACGAACATAGTAGGAGTCAAAATGATTGGATGCAAAATAGAACAGTAATATAACAAATTCTCATGTATATAAAATCGATGCAAATTATTACACAAACGTTTATTATTTCTGTATTAAGTAGCCCTTCCACGATGATCAGTGGTCTATGATAATATTAAACCCCGTTAATAGTATTTTTTATTATCGAAACTCGAGGCCTCGCTCCTCGCAAATGGGTTCACTCCATCCCAGCATCAGGACCTCCACAATTTTACGCTTTTTAGTAAGAAAACGATCTACCCATATGAGAAAGACATCTTCCTATTCCTACCAAGTAGAAGGGTTGCGTGCAATGTATATAGATTCAAAATTACGTTTGTTTTAGCGAATTTTCAAGGAAAATTGGTATTGCTCGGAAAATTTAAAAATCAAAATTTTTGAAAAATGTCTTCATTGAAATCAGTTTTGAGGCATTCTGAGACGATTCCTGAAGTTTGCGCTTTTTCATGTGTATAATATACCTAGGTATATGTATTTTTCAGCATAATTTTGAGCAAACATATTTAAATTTCCTGGTTAATCGTTGATAATTTAGCTTTGACTAAAATTCTGCTAAAAATTATAATTTTAACGATTTTTGGCTGTTTTTAGCCATTTTTAGTACATTTGACCAATTTAATTGCTCTAAAATTGTTGGCCAACGAACTCATCCTTTCGTTTGGAATGCTTGATTTTTTGGCGCAAGAAATCTCAATCCTAACGAGAGTTATCGTCAGGAATGACAGGAATGACGCATGCATATTTATATATATATATATATTTTATAACTCTAGCATTCTCTTATATCTTCTTCTTATATCTTATAACTCTATATTATAACTCTAGAATTCTTTTCAGAATGTCTCAAAACGGATTTCCATGAAGAAATGTTTCAAAAATTTAGATTTAAAATTTTCCGAGCCATTGCAATAGCTGCATTTTCTACAAAAATTTGCTTTAAAAAAAAAGTCCAAAATCTTTTCAGTATCGCCAAATTTTATTTAGTACGAGTTTGTTTGCCATAAAATTGGTTTTAAAACATTTCTTCCTACTGAAATCGTATAAATTGCAATCCAATTTAACATATTTTAATACGTTGACAATTTAAGAAAATTCGCTCATACGATCATGCTGTATGACTGGAACTTTTTGCACATAAATATCTAAATACAATAAATTAACGCATTTCAGTAGGTTGACTAGAAAATAAACCAATCTTGGAGTACCCTCAGCTGAAAAGTTGTCTTCCGTATTTAGTAACATTGTTTTCAAGTCGTTTCCAAAGGCGCTCTACTC
The DNA here is from genome assembly GCA_030762985.1 of Adelphocoris suturalis. Taxonomy (NCBI): domain Eukaryota; kingdom Metazoa; phylum Arthropoda; class Insecta; order Hemiptera; family Miridae; genus Adelphocoris; species Adelphocoris suturalis. The sequence continues at coordinate 63,421,587 of CM061043.1, forward strand.
CAAATGTTAGCACCGTGGGTCGATTAGGACAGAAATTAGCGTCTGAATTCTCTCAGGTGAACATTGTGCTTTCCATAACATGTATTCTTCGTATTCCAGAAGAGCTCAATTTTAAATGTCATCACAATAAGGCGATCCGGAAAGAAATTACCTTACAATGCCCCTCAGCTGATCAGTGCAACTCCTTGCCCCGTTCCTAATTGTTTTCGAATTGTCTCAAAAGATCTCAATCTTGAATTTCATCACTGTCAGTGGATATAAAAGAAATTAGCCTCTAGAGGTCCCCAGCTGATCAGATCCTCATCAATACTTTGTAATTATAGCAGATGTAAATTGTTTTAGATAGTTTACGTTTCAAGATCCGTAGACCGAAATGCAGAACACTATGTTGTCCATCTTACAACATCTAAACTACACGACCTAATCTGTTGTACAATAAGCAAATGTAAGTGTATAGGCGTATACACCTACTGGGGAGACATTATTAATTTAATTAAATAGAACGTCTACACTTTACCAATCCTTCTGTATTTACCAAGAGGTAACCTGCCAACTGAAAATTAATGAGGAACAATAAATCACCTACCTACGCTTCAAAAATCCATCTAAAGGTGAGGACTCGAGTTCGCGAAATTATAATTATATCCATTGGAATTATATCAGCTGATAAAATCGTCATATTTTCAATAATCAAAATCCGTCCGCCCGCTGTACGCTGTGCGTCGTACGCCTTTCTCCGAAACTGGTGGACCAAACTTTATGAAGTTCGACTCATAAATCATAAATCGGCCGGGGATGTGCCAGCATAACATCCGCATCAATTTTGATCAAACCTAAAGGGTAGTAATTAGGGCTGAAATATTGAAAAATCGATATCTCAAAAACTTTCAAGGAAACTGTGCAATGGTTTTTTGGGCCTCATTTATAGACATCATCTCGAAGTCTCATCCGTTTGCTGTACTTGGCAGGTAGAAAAATCAGCACTGTTGGAGCTAATCATAACCGGTGGAACATGGCAAAAATCGCTGAAATAATTCCAATGGAATTTTCGTTTCGCGTAACCGGGTTTATTATAACTTTTGTCATCTGTAGGTGGACTTCTGAAGCCTAAGCAGGTGATATATTTTATATATTGAATTTTCAGATGCTGGATCAACTCATGTTAAATGCTAGGAATGTGTAGGTGAGTTACTTAATTTAATTAGTATATCCTTCGGTTGGCGTCTAAACATATACAGATATATGCAGATTGCCTACTATACCTATTAGGTACCCATATTTTAGATGATTATTGTATAGACTTCATTTAATACTAAATTATATACAGGTCTTCTGCGTAGAAGGACTTTCCAATAAATCCAGAAATAATAAACCTTTATGGGATATTTTGCAGCGTTTTACTATGAATTATCAGTTGCAAGTCACTCCCGTGGTGATGTATTTTTTTCATGTCAATGTTTTAGCCCTGAGGGTGAGCCCGTACAGCGACCGGGGTGGTTTCGTTCGATTTTTTGGGAGAATATTTATAAATGAAAAAAAAAAAGACTGTTACCCTGAGTTTTCAAGATTTCATTTTTACTGTTACTAATACATCCCCAGCCGATGTATGATTGTTGTTCCAAATTGCATAAAGTCCTGTTCAGTAGTTTCGGGGAAAAGCTTTGGACGGCGTACTATACAGCGTACGGTTTTTTTTTTTTGGTTTATTATTTTTAATAATGAACCTCCGCAATTGACCCAGAAAAACAAAATTTCAAGCCCCCCACTCCCCTCCCCTTCAAAACTGGTTTCTTTACACAAAAAAAAAAAAAAAATCCGTCCGCCGTACGCACGCCGTCCGAAGCTTTTCTCTGAGACTACAGGACCAAATGTTATGAAATCAGGCTCAAAAATATTACTTCAGCCGTTGGTATGCCAGTGACATCGGCATCACTTTTGATCAACCCTAAAGTTGAAATATCAAAAAGTAGAGATCTCGAAAACTTTCCAAGTGCCGAACAGTAAGGTTTTTTGGGGTCTCATATTATATCGAAAAGATTCGGATGAAACCACCAAGGTCGCTGTACGTCACTCCATTTACTCTTCCTATGGGCTAGAACTATGGTAGGTTAACAAATCAACTGTATGGGAGCAAATCATAAAGTGAGCTCAATATTACAACTCTAACCCTAAATTCATAGTTTTGAGATGATCGAGGAAAACGGCTTTGTTGCTTAAATATTCTTCCATAATGTAGGCGGTATTGTTATTATGGTCGATTCGGTGAGTGGATTGTCTTAATACAACTCTAACCAACATCCACCGAATAGTTTCGTGGTAATCAAATTATTTATTTAGGGTGAATTACGATTTTATTACTCAGAATGCGAGATTCCTATAAAATTCCTATGGCCGCCGAAGAGTGATAAGCTTAGAATACGTTTTTTCGTTTTCTACGTAAAAGTTTGCTGTCCATAAGTTGAATAGCAAAGAAATTAGCTCCGGAGCTCATATACATTTAGCACCAACTGTATCAACGATTTCGCTATTATCTAGTAAATAAAACAAAGGTAAAATCACTTTATTATTTTGAAAGAAAAATTGAATAAGGTTGCTGTTAAAATCATACCGATCTGAAGATCAAGTATCAGTATGTTTTAAGGCGGAATAAAAATGGGGGAAAAAATCACTTTTGAGTGCTTGAGGGTTACTGGAGAAGAGGGATAAGCAGGTCCTTGTACTTCTTCTTTGAAATTGCCATGGCATCAAGGCTATTCGCTGAGGTTCCAAAGATGATCGTCTGGTTGTTGCAATGGGGACACAATCAACTACCGAAACTCATTGTCAACGAAGCTTTCCTTATACATATAGGTAAGGTTGTTTGAATGGCTGCTCCCAAATCGTATCCAAGAAATTGTTCGCCACTGCACATTGTCCGTATTTTCGTCCTTCTTTCCTATATTTAAGTTTCTCAGAACCTGCGTTTTCTAGCCATAAATTTCTACGTCATCCACGGCCACATATTGCTTGTCTTCCTTTCTTCGAACGCTACGTCGTGTCAGGGGTTCAACGTACACTCATTACGACAATTCCTTTTCTTTTTGTACGTATCGGCTTTTTGTCAAAGCCACTCGGAATTTCAAGCTAAAAGTACAATCGTGGGTCTTCAAGAGCCAAGAATCAAAAATTATTTTCTCAATACACGAAAGTTACCCATTCAGTAGTTCTAGTAATTTGGGAGAAAAGCTTCGGACACCGCGGGAAAAACCTGTCCTTATAAAGGTGAATCAGAGAACTTCCTTTTTCGTTGAAGTGTGTCAAAATTATTTGTGTACCTCACAACCAATATTTATGAGGATTTTTTTAAAAGTTCCTGGCTTCTTTTGGAATATTTGGCAACCAAGGTTGGATTACTTATTCCTGGTGTATGTACATGGACAAACCAGCTCGCCTGCCCTCACAGCCTCCTGGGCCCAGTGGGTTCTTATCTTCTTATCTCCAGCGTCCGTCTTCCTGCAGGTCACCCGACCTCGTGGCACCAAACTAGACGAGGTCCTCAGCCTTATGGGCCTCGGTTGAGAGGTTAGTTCAAGAGACCCTGGAGGAGGAAAAAAAAACAAAATTAAAAAAAAATGATGGCCGCAGCGAGTTGATGGTAGTCGGCCAAGTGGGCGGGCGGGCCACAAGTCACGCCCAGGAGCGTGTGTCCAAGACAACCGACGCTCGCCACACCCACCGACTGGCGCCGCTGCCGTTTTTCGGCCAGAATTCCGAGTGATTTTCCCGCCCAGGCAAATTTCTGAAGTGGAAAAGTCTCTATGAAATGCTCCCTGGTATATCAGAACGCATGATCTCCATCGTGCCCTCAAAATCAAGATGGTAAGAGAAGTCATTAAATTTAATTTCTCCCTTGATGGGAAAAACAATAGATCATGGATATGTCTAGTACCTACTGCTTACCAGTAGGTACCTACTACTCAATTGTATACCAACCATGTAGTGCCTTCTTTTCACAAGATTATTCCATTATGGTTACAAAACAATATTATAACTTTAGAGTAAACTTAGTTTATAACTTAGAGTACCTAATAAATCAGCATTCCTTGACACTACAATGGCTTAGAGGTCATGAGATGTTGTGATACAATGAGAGCATTCCAAAAAGTGGCGTACAATTTTCCTACTATGAAAACTATGTGAGTTACTCTTCCCTAGTAACTCATTGGTTGCACGTGAAAAATCAATAGAAATTCTACCTAGCCTTCACTTTTCGAGTTAATAATAATCTTAAGTGCCGGAGCTTTGGAATTTGTGTGGAGAAAACCTTCAGTTTTCATTCGTGTTAAAAATAATCTGAAGTGCCGGGTCGTCACAAATTTTGGTGTCGTTACGCAAATTTTAGAATGACCCCCAGCCCAAAAGCATATCCATGTTAAAAAGGGGGAAAAGTGTCGGTGAAAACAAGATGAGAAAATTTAAAATGAACCTTATAAAAATGACAGACAAGTTTTGGAAGCAGCGCTCGCAAGTCACGCACGTATGATTAATTAGATAAGCAATACATCAGAGACGCGGCTTCACACAACCTCCAGTGAACCCATCGCAAAATTCACCGTTCACCCGTACAATTTGAAGTACCTACTCAATAAATAAAGGTCTCCAAAAGAACAAATTTGACAGTCAGCGAAGAAAATTAAGCGACTAGAACTCTGGTATCTAGCCAGAGTAGTGTAAACCTGTACACTTATATTCGAACGCTCATTAAAATTGACGTCATCATCCTGGAGCTGTTTTTTCGCATAAAAACGCACGAAAATAACTGAGATATGGTTGATTTTAAGCTCCAAACCGGACCATCCTGAATCTTTTTCACTTGGAAACGCACACACACAGTAAAATTACATGATGCTTGCTTTTTACTTAGTAAAAAAAAGAACAATGAAACCATGATCGGGAGCTAAAAAATGCATTAATTTGGCGCGCACTGGTGGCGTGGCCGCTAGCAAACGTAATAGGGTAAACCTGTACTCTTCATTCGAACGCTCTTTAAAATTGACGTCATCACTCTGGAGCTGTTTTTTCGCATAAAAACGCACGAAAGTAACTGAGATATGGTTGATTTTAAGCTCCAAACCGGCTCCTCCTACTAGCCAGTTTTTTAGAGATCACAAACTGATCACAAAGAGATCACCACATTCTTAAGATTAAAAGTGTGAAAACTACCAACTTCTGAATAACGAACAATTGATGCGGGACCATTCTCAGCCTAACCCGCACATTCCCAAAAAATAACATCAAAATCGAATAATCGACATTGTAAGAAATTCACGTTTATGCCTGCTCACAGACTTCAATCAATACAACGGCTGCGAAATTAATAAGACATCATTTCGGACTTACCGCTCACAATCCCTGAAAATGTCTAAAATCGGTCCATTAGTCTCGGAGTTTTGCATCTGTCAATAAATTTTCGTTTTGTGCATGCGCAGTAGTTATTACTTAACCAATCGTTATTTAATTCATATGGCATATTCCTGGAACATATACCTAACTATCCTGCGAGTTTGAACGAAATCGGACCACTGCATAATAAGAAATCGACGTTAGAAGAAATTCACGTTTGCGAATGCGCAATGACTACTATCAATCCAACGGCAAAGAAATTTATAGGACATCGTTATGAAGCTAACCCACATAATCATTGATTTTTTTTTTTTTTTTTTTTTTTTTTTTTTTTTTTCGGCCTGCTAGTCTTGGAGTTTTGCACCAGTCAATCAATTTTAATGTTGTGCATGCGCAGCAGCTACATATTACTCAACCAATCGCGAGATAATTTGTATAGCATATTTCTAGAACCCCTACTACCCCACCGAGTTTGAATGGAATTGGACTAATAGGATGTTATAGGGAACCGACTAGAAGCTAACCCACACAATCCCTGAAAATTTCATTAAAATCGGACTAAAACTTAGTTTCGTTTTGGGAATGACAAGGATTTACCACCGATGCACTGACAGACGGACAAAAATTGATCAGCAAGCTCTGAAAGGCCAAAAACTAGTGGACATTTTGATTAACGCAAAGGGGGCGAGTCTGATCGGTAAAATTACAGGACGATTTCGACTTAACGCTCGATAACCAAAGTTCTTGAAAGGTGGGTCACGATAATTTTACTTTATTATTATTATTTCATTTATTTATTTTTTTTTTTTTTTTAAATTCAATGTCTTGTGTGACTCTCAGTTTGGGTTTCGACTGAATAAAGGTGTGAATGATGCATGGTTCGCCCTTGTATTTGAGCTGTATGATGCAAGGAATAGAAATCTGAAAGCCATTGTTGCCTTCCTCGACGTGGACGTAGCGTTTGATAGTGAAGGCAGGAATATCATGCTTTGGCGGATGGTGTCGGTTCGTATTGGAGGTATTGGAGTGTCATGGTTCAGCAGCTATTTGTCAAACCGCTCGCAAGTAAGTAGTGTCGGTGGGCGACTCTCATAGTGAGTCTCCAGTTTCCATGAACACTTACTACTACGGTGTTATCCAGGATTGTTACGGTGTTATCTAGGTCCGATTTTGAATCTCATTATATATCAACGGTTTGACAAATGTCCTAAGTAATGTGAGGAATTTCCTCTTTGCTGATGATGCTGCCTGTCATTTTGTTCGTTGGGGCAAATGGGAGTTAGTTTTTGAAGGTGTTCGGATGGAACTTGACAGAATTAATCAGAGGCTTCACTATAATTATATAACCTCAACCTTAACCTCTGCAAAACCAAATTCATGACCGTTGGAGTATTTCTTACTGAATCAGATTAATCAAAAGCATCAATTGCTCATGGTCGTAATCTTCTTCATGAGTTTCAATGTTGAACCAAGCATATCTGATAAATTTAGCGTTTGTTCTTTGTCAAATGGATCCGTCATTTTTCTTCAATGCCAGTACCTTCTTTGGCAGTTCTGATTCATCTTCTGAATCTTAGTCGTCACTTAATTTCTCTCTTTCATCTTCAGGCTTAACTTTTTTTGAGCGGGAGCTTTTCAATTTCGATGAGTACTGGTACCTAGCCACAAACTCGATCAGACAGGTTTCTTTTGGAGAGTCTGGGGGGTTGACATAATGATCTACCTATCACAAATTTTGTATAGACGTCACGAGTCTTTGAGCTGTTTCTCAAAAACTATTGATGAATTCAACGCTTCTTTAGCTTTTCGAGAGAGGCATTGCCAAACAGTAATACTCCGCGTCTCGAGTAGGAATTTCACTTGTTTTTAGAAATTTATTTGCCAACAAACGAAGTTTTTCCCTGATTGAGTAATCACCCTTGGCCGATTCTTCAGTGGCCTCACGAAGTGCTTTGAAGATTCCCAGTTTTGATTTGTTGATGTAGTTCAGAACGTACTGAGTAAGTATCAGTGATAAAATGAATATCCATGTTTGCTTTATGCAGCTGGATGACGTCATTATTGTAAGCGTTCAACCGGTTTTAATTTGTGTTGCGCTTCAAGAAAACAGTGGGTCGTTTCAGTGTCAAACGGATCGTCAGCTCGAACTCTTCTATAGGGTGATGTCAATTGTTTTGAGAAAAGTATGAAATCGTCCACTTCGTGAGGATTGGTAGGAGATAGGGCTTTGTACGTTTCTCCCAAGTGATGATTTACTTTTTTGAGATATTCCTTCATGGTCTTGAACGAGTGGTTGTGGGTTTGGGAAGATTGAAATTTGGATTCAAAACCAGAAGATAGAAGATGAATAGGTTATGAAACGTTCAATGAAGGAAAAGCACTTTTGAATACTTTCTGTAAACACCCGTCTGTCAGAGTTGAAGCATTTCGCAACAACAAAAGCGAGTGGATGTGAGGTGACCCACGTCATTGAAACTGTACTCGGTAATAGAAGTATAGATAATAAGTATTCGATAATAGAATTACTCAATGCTCCCAAAAAATACGAAATTTTTCTGCAGAAAACAGCTAGTCCTGGTGCCTTTTTCTGTGTACAAATTAACGAGCACACGTCACTGGGTTACTGCACTGCGAATCAAAGGAATCTTTCCTTCATAAGACAACAACGAAGCTGTCTCCTCTGAAACGATGACTTGATCAACATTCTTTTTCAGAATCACTAATAATTCAAGATATAGAGTTTTTGCAGGGGACAAGGTGACAAAAAGAGTGGGTGGACCAAGTTGTCGAATCATGGCAAATAGTTCGGCGTGCTTCCTCTGCTAAAAAGCTGATGAACCCCGATCAGAAAAGAAGAGTCGGTAACCTCTGTGATGAAGGTGGAAGGACGAGCCTCATCATCTGAAAGGCAGAATGACACAGTTGAAGTTTGCTGTCTGTCTTTGACTTTTCTCAGGCAAAGGATAACATTACTGCTGATTTTCATCCCCCGCAGTTTTGCAGTACAGTAAAACTATTTGCAAGGGTCAAAAGCATAACGTCGATCGAATCTCATCAGCTCAGATCTCAAGAGAGACTGATAAGTAATGTTTGCTGGTTTTTCTCGAAGGTGGCCAACATATATCCTGAGAAAGCTCATTGCTTCTGCATGAGTGTCGAGGAATAAGGGAAGCGGTTTGAGACCTTCACCAGGACTGAACACAAACGCTTCAAAGACATTCTTGGGAATGAGAAGAGTTTCCTTAGCTGGAACATTAAATTGTACTGGATCAGCTTCTTCAAAATCAGAATCATCTAAATGGCGCATATCTTCCTCGTTACTTTTTGATTACGGCACTTCATGAATGGAATCCTCTCCATGTCTACAGCTACATTGACCGCTTGAAAAGCTGAACATTCGTGCAAATCTCTCGATGCAGTTGGTCCCACTAACTCGTTACTTTCAAAGGACTCTTTGTGACACAGGAATCACGCTCACTTCATCTGACACTCTTGTGGATGGTTCTGAACGTTTCGTCCCACATCAACTAGAACAGTAGCAAAGCGTCAGAAAACTGATGGTACTACATGAATGGAATCCGAGGGCTAACAAAGCGTTCTTCAAGACTAGACAAGCTCTTCACGTATTCTTGGACTCCAGGAAATTGCAATTCAGGGTATTTATACAAATTGATCATGTTTTGCTTTCTTATCGTACTGGTAGAGGAATGTTATCTTGATGCTCACCCTGCCCCCCCCCCCGTGGGGTCGAATGTGCGCCAGTGAAAAGGTTCGCCAGTCGTAACAGTAGAAGAACGTGCACCTGTCTGCTCCCTTGTAAAACTGGTATCAGCTACTATCGTTTCAACATACCTTTCTTCCCTCCCCATGATTGAGACCAAAATACCCCAGCCCCTTGTTAAGGATGAAATTTTTGAAGAAAAAAAGAAGACCATGAATGGAAATCTCAGAAAAGTAACTCAACGCTTGGGAGAAGTGTACGAAGCCCTATCTCCTACCAATCTTCTAGAAGCTGACAATTTCAGTGCTTTTCTCAATACCTACCATTGACATCACCCTAGAAGAATACGAGCTTACGATCTGTTTTCTTGAAGTGCAACACCAATGAAATCCGGTTGAACGCTTATAATAATGACGTCATCCGGCTGCATCAAGCAAACATGGATATTCAATTTATCACGGATACTTACTCAGTTGTTATGTGTACGTGCTGAACTACCGCAACAAATCAAAACGGGGAATCTCCAAAGTACTTCGTGAAGCCACTGAAGAATCGGCCAAGGGTGATTACTCAATCAGGGAAAAACTTTTTGTTGGCAAATAAATTTCTAATCGCAAGTGAATTTTCTGATCTGATCCCACTTATGAGTGTACTTGAAGTGCAGTAGTGGGAAAATCTCGGTTGATTACAGCAACTGAACAAAGTCTCCTGCGATATTTCAACACCACCGAACACGTACAATTGGATTCCTTCTTGCTCTGCGCTCCAACTGGGGAAGCACCTTTTGGCATTCACGGGGTTTGGCTGCATTCAGTTCTCGCATTGCCGGTAAACCAGGCCAGTTACGAAATGCCTCCTCTCAGTCCCAGCGTTTCCAATTCTCTGCTTTGCAAGCTCAAAGACGTCAAATTGGTCATCATGGATGAAGTGAGCATGATTGGGGCTAAGATTTTTGCTAGAATCGACACTCGATTGATGTAAATCTTTCACACCCATTTGCTGAGAAATCGATGGAGATTATGGGGATTATGGGGGATTATTCATGGTTGATTATGTTTGGAGATTTCAATCAGTTGGCACCAGTTGGGGACAAATCCATTCAGTCCACTCTGCAGAAACCCTTTGTGAGAGATATTCTCGTTTTTCCATCTGAATAACATTATGACGCAAAAAGACGATGCGCTCTTTGCTATCACATTGAACAATTTGGAGAAAGGATGTCTCTCTCCTCAAGAATTCGTAACGTTCAATGCCGCGAGATGGAACCATAGGATGTTGACCCCTCTGCTCTTAGTCTGTTCCGAACCGATGAAGAAGTCAACACCTACAATGAATCCGTTTTTCGCTCAAAGCTGAAAGCTGATGTGTCTGAATTCCTCGCCATCGACCAAATCATTGGCTCCATTTTCAAGGCCCAGCATGCGTCCATCCTTGAGAGCATGAGGAAATTAAAAACATCTCGGGCTTACGGTCTCCCAAACTGTGAGTAAGGGTTTTTTTTTATGGTGGCAGTGAACGTGAAAACTAGTGATGGTCTGGTGAATGGGGCTTTTGGAACCTTACAGCACATTGAAAAGTTTGAAGTCGGTAGCATCAAACGCCTTTGGATGCTATTCGAAAATGAAAACGTTGGTAGAGAAACACGACGCGGAACCAAAGGCTTTGCAAATCGTTTGGGCATTGACCCCAATTTGACCCCTATTGACTTAGTTACTCGTAACATCAAACCTCGCCAAAACTCCCCTATCATGGTGATAAGGAACCAATTTCCTCTTTTGGCAGCTGAGTTGATCACAATTTACAAAAAAAGAGGTGGTTCATTCCAATCCGTTGTCGTGCACATAAGAAAAGGGATGCGAAAAAATGAATTGTACGTTGCTTTCAGTCGTTGAACCACTCTCAAAGGTCTAGCAATGATCGGGACATTTGAGCCTCCCAAATCCAATCTGGTTACTCATCCCATTGTGAAAGAAGTAGACCGTTCGTTGGGAGAAAACCCGATTGTCATGGACTTGTATTTTAAACAGGACTTTACTGGCCGTTTTCGCAGATTTTTTATTATGCAACTTCGTTGAGGATACATGTCAGCCAAGGTGATCGTTCTCGAGGGAACGTGGCTCAGAGTTAACGAAGATAGCGAGTTACCGGGATTTACTGTGGGACATCAATCAGACGTCCAGCGGGCAACTCCAGATGCTAATGGCATCATTGTTTATATTAAAAATGAATTGGCACAATATTTGGAAGTCATCTACCAATATAATAATGATACATAAAAAATCGTGTAATATATTTAGTTTCAAAGTTCAAGGCATATGTATTTGTGGTGTATACAAACCTCAAACGACTTCTTTCGATAAAATTTCACGGCGCACAGAGAAGAAGCACTGGCTCTCTCGTTACAAGAAGCAAATTGTCAAGTTTTAATCTGTGGTGGTTTCAACATAGGTAACAGGCAGGCACAAGAGATTCCTATAAACGTTTAATTCGAAAGTAATGAACCCCATTTTACCCTTCGAACAATCCAAAAATTCTGGCAACCAGATTGATCTTTGTGTCAGCAATTCATCTGAAATATCTTCGCGGTACTACGAATTGTACTTTTGGAAAGAATATAAAAAACCGTGTTGACAAAATAAATCCGAATTTTACAAAAGAAACTGAAATAAAACGGAAGAACGATCCACAAAACGTCGACTCAAATTTTGAAGGCTCAAATCAGATCGGGAAAGCTCGAAGAAACATCGAATTCCAAAAGAAGATGAACCAAAGGATATCATTGAAATCCTTGATTCCTTGATTTCCTTCCTTCACTCCCGGAATTGATGGACCAACAAGCTCCGATTCAGAGAGAACGTTTGAAGAAAATTAAAGAAAACTTGATGAGTGAGGGAAGTTGATTTGATGACCGTCCTATTGACGAAATTTTGAAATTGGTCCGGTACAACTCCGACTTCGACTCTCTTGAGACCGTCCTCTTGACAAAAATTTACTCTCCTAAGACGACGATACTTTCAACTTCGACGAAATTCAAAAAACGTTCGCCAACTGTCACGTCCGCACAGATCACAGTTCCTGCGGACTTTTAGCAGTAGCAAACGTCGTTGAACTACAAGTAGCTTGCGTCCTTGACCCAACTCTTCAGCTATACTTCCGAAAGAACATATAAAACAGACACGTCTATCTCATAAGGAGCCATTTGATGAGAATAATCAGTGAGGAACGCCTCGACTCCTTCCCATCGTATTAGTGTAGCTAGTTTTCCCGTTACAATAGCTCGAAAGACGATCGAGCATTTTCTATTTCAAGTACTGTGCTGTTTTGAAGTTTTTTATTACCTTAAGTGAAGTACCTCTCTAAGCGTTTTATTCTCTTTCAAGAAAATGTTTACCTACAAATGGTAATTTATAATTACGAATGTAAAATCACGACAACTCCCTTAAAATACGTCGTAACAATTTCGTTCCATCGCAGAAAAATCCGGTTTGGGATAAGACAGGTGGAGTTTGATAACCTGCTCGATCACTCCAGAATTTCAGGTTCAAATTTACAATTTAGTGGCCCAAAAATGCCACAAAATAGGTTTTTGGACAATAGGACATGTGAGATGTCACATTCGAAGTATTTTTCAGCGCTGAGTCGATTGCGACCACTCCACGATCTCTTAGATTCATAAATATGTAAGTGGGAAAAACCAATTTTTAGGTGTAAGATGCCCATAATTGACTAATTTTTTAGTTTTTTTGAGTTCGGCTGAGTGTCCTAAAATTAACTTTGCTATCTCCCCTAAAGGCTGACCCTTTAGTTTTATCCAGTACATGTTTGGCCTCAATGATCAGAATTTAAGTGCCTAATTAAATGTCATCCAAACTTTTATTTTTTCTTATTTTTCGTCGATCTTTTCACCGTTCTACTGTTGATACGGATACGCCTTGAGGACCGGGTGGTTTTTTGCGAAGAATTCGTTGCGTGTGATAGGATACGCAACGGTAATACGTTATGAGCATTAGATACAGGTGTTTACAAACTTGGGAAAACAAAGATTGGTGAAGGAGCGGGACGGTGGTAAGCACCGACGAAGTAGGAGTTGTAAACTACCAGGAGGGTGCATCACCTACCCTCACAGAAAAAGTTGAGCGGGTCTCCGATAGATAGCACTGAGGCCGGAGATGGCCAAGAGACGGCGAGAAAGGCTCACATTTAATTTATCATTTCTACAAACCTCTGTATTCTACCAAGAAATAAAATTAATCCATATGCCCTTCCTCAATTTGTTGTTTTACGTTTCAAAATATTTAGATTCCAACTATCGTATTAAAAACGAATGCTAAATCTCAGTGGTACATGCACATAGCTTGTTCCTCATATCCGTACCGTGAATCTATAACGTAGATCATTGAAATGTTTTAAATAATCTTAGAATAAATATTCCATAGCGCTTTCTATGTTTGGGTAAAAATAGTAAATTAAGGTAGATCTTTACTAGGTACCTTCCAAGTTTGAACAAAGTTGGTCTGTTAGGCAAAGAGAATATGATGCATGATTTAGTATTGCTTGCTCATTTGCAATATAATAGCAACCAATGAGTCGGAAGGGATTTATTTATTGATACAAACGATATAAAATCCCTATTACAATAAGAGAACTATTCATACATCTTAGAAAAAATTGGAAAATAATAAAATAAAACTAATAAAAAAAAGCTGACAAAAAAATCTACTTACCTATTCAAGGTGGAAGAAGGATCAAGTGCGTCGGGGACTAACCGGTCTAAACCGTTCTATCCATGAAAATGTCTTCGAAATCGGGTGAAAAACTGAAAAAGTTCTGCTTGTTGTGCGCATACGAATGCTTGGTATAATAACTGATATTGTAGGTGCTAATAAAAACTTATGCGGAGTAGGTAATCAACACAATATAAGATAAATCGGGCAAATAGGTGGTAAGGAATGATTTGCTTGATGAATTTGGCTAGATGGATTGATTTTTGTATTAGAACATGCGATGTGAAAACTATTAATTAGTGAGTGATGCAATTGATATAGCTCCACCTCAGCCTAACCCGCACATTTCTGAAAATGTGGTCAACATTATTTGATAGCAGCTGTGGAATTAAAGCTTCTTACGAGGATTTGCGGACACACGAATAACTGACAGAAAGATAGACCGGAAATTAAAGTTTGTTCTTCAAAATAGCCAAAACTTAAAATGCGAGTGGAAATTTTATCCGGAGCTACCTACTAAGAAAGTTTTATGATATTTGCTCAAAAATCACGTTATCAATGTTCGATAATTTGTAAAAAAAGGACAATTTTTACTCAAATAATTATTATTTCAAAAATTTAGGGTTGCTTTTGTTTGATTTTGATAGAATCCAGTTCAATTAATCGAATGAGTCTGGAGCTCTGTAGGTACATCGAACTTATTATAAGAGGGCACAAGCAGGGAAAGGTTTAAACGCTATTAATTATTACCCAAAGGATAATTATTTCTGCACTATATATCCCTTCTACGCAAAAAATTTCCTATGCTCATTAAAGACGAAGTCTATTATACATTAAACTAATTAAACTAAATAAAACACCAATACTTTTAGTCCTTCTCTATTATTTTAGCCAGAGCTGATATCTAAGTACCTGCAGAAGCACTTCAGAATCTGAGTAAATCGAAATTGATGCAGGCACCCGCCAACTAAAAATGAGTGAGATAACATAAATCATCAACCTACGCTTCTTTATTTCATCTATCGATGTCACAAAAGTTATACCTATAATAAACTTGATTTTGTGAAGTGAGAGTTCATTAAGAATTATTTCAGCTGATATGACCTCGCTCAGTGCATCAAGGTACGGACAAAAGTCCAAAAATCGATCTCATTTGTTTGCTATATCACGCATAATTATGTACTCTCAGATAGGTAGTTATAATTACCTACTAAAACGCTACAAATTATTACACAAAGATTTGTTATTTCTGTGTTAGATCTACGCATATCATTGGTCTATAATTATTAAACCACGTATATTTATATGATCGGAACATGGCGCATCATGCCTCCCAAAAGGGTTCACACCTTTTGGAGTGCCCAGCTTATCAGTGCGCAGTGCTCAGCTGATAATTGCTTTCGATTTCCGAGGTGTTCCAACGGAGCTCCATCTAAGTAACAGCACCGTGAGTCGATTATGAAAGAATTTAGCCTCAGAGGTTCTGAAGCAGATAGGACAGATTTTTTTTCTTCGATTTCGGGATTCTACACATCTTAAAACGTAAACCAACAAATTTTTAGGAAGGGTTGGGTTTATTTTTATTTACTCAGCTTTATTTACTTTATATAGCTTGGATTTATTTTTATTTACATTAATCCCAGCTTTTATTTACTTGATAATTTTGTTGTCAAAGTGAACAATAATTGTTCGCTAATGAGATTATAACATGAAACTTGTCCTTCCTTACCTGTCATTGCAATCGTTAGTCTCGCTTATAAATTGCAACGGGGAATATCCGAGCGCCTTGGGAGACATCACTGGACGTAACTCATTGGTGCATAAATATTAAAATTGTACCAAAAATTGAATCTGAAGACAAATTTAATGTATTTGCGACAGCTCTCAACCAGTGACAATTTACCAAACAATACTCAACTTTAATAGACTAAAAAAAATGACCAGTTTAAAATTTTGAGGGTGTGTTCCCTGAGTGTTACAGAACATAAATTCCGTTTATTGGCCGCTACGACCCGCAACTCCGCGATTTACATCTAATTACTATTTTCACTAGTCACAGTAGACAACTGCAATTACTATACGCCGTGCAGTCTTAAAAATTAGCATAGATCAACTATAACTACATCAGTGATCTGCGTTAAAGGGCTATCTAAAACAGAAACAATAAACCTTTTTTAAATAATTTGCAGAGATGTTTAATTCGTTGCATACATGGATTCCTTGCATCTTGAAACGTAAAGAACACATTTTGAGGTAGGGTTAAGAAAATTGTGTTCTAGGTCGATTACTATATTGATAAAAAATCAAAACCATTACTTCAATCAATAACTAAAATAGGGTGGAGGGACCAGTGATTGACAGGGACCCAGTAATTGACATCTCACCAAGAAGTTTTAATAATAAGGCATTTAAAAGTGTTTTACGGGCTTGATCCATTTGAATTTTGAGGCAAAATACCTTCTCAGTGAAGTATAAAGGCGGGAAAAGGTTTCCAGTGGGTTTTTGTGAAATCTGGAGAAGGTTACCCAACAGAACCTCGTGTTATAATTTCTTTGGTGTTGTTTCCTGTAATTTTGCTATGGAGGTAAGCGTTTTATTCTGCTTCACCATGCCCTCTACATTTTCAAATTCGATTGTTTCCATGGTTTTTCTCAATCAGTTTTTTTGTGTAGCTTGCATTTATGCTATCATTTTTGGAAATAATCAAAGATAACATGTGAAAATGCAAATGTCAATTACTAGTTCCATTCGTTCTTGTCATTCGTTCTTTATTTGTATATTTATATAAATACATAGCAACTCACAGGCTGCTAGTTTGCCATTAGAATCGTATTTTGCCTATGGTATCAAGAAAACCTGTAACTATTTTTTGATGAAACATCCGGTGATATTTTCAACTTTTTCTTTATGAATATTCGTATTAATTTTATATTTAGGTTAATAAAACTAAGTTCAAATGCTCAATTTATTTGAAAAATGTTGAAATAAAATGTTTAGTTGATACAAGGAATCATTTATTGCAGAAGAACTGCTGTGTCAATCATAGGGTGTCAATCACAGGTACAACAAAAAATGTGGCTGTCAAATACTGGGTTAAATTATTGATTTCGAAAAAGCGAGTTTATGACGTAGTAAGTAGTAAAGTAAACAATCATTCCAGGTTGGCTTTTCGTCCGACTGCCTCGGGCGTCGCGGAGTTTATGATGTTTCGTGGCTTGAATTTGTGATTTTTTCAATACCGAGCAGTTAGAGGACATCCTGAAGCAGCAATTTGGACATCACTTTCCACTCTGTTGGAATGTTGGGAAAGTAAAAGTGGACAGGCTCCGCCCCTGGACCCTCGGTAACTTTCCGCCTTGAGCCTTCGGCTAAAATGCTAAAACATGGAACATGCTTTCTTCCCGCTAATCCGTAAATGTAAATAAATTTTAAACTACAACATAAATGTTTTAAAAATCGAAATTAGAACAGAGTACCTAAGTAGGTAATTTTCTGTTTTGGTGCGCGTCTACAATTACTATAAGCAAGATTAACTTCTCAACCAAGTGACAACAAAACAAGCGGCATTGTTTATTATATCCATTTATAACATTTTTTTATTTATTTACATTCCCACGTCGGTCCTAGGGACTTATAGTGGTGGTGAGGGGAGGGGGTGATTCATTCGAGAAGGCAGCCTCGAGGCTAGTTGGTCCCAGTGCGCTTCTACTCCAACGAAAGGTTGTCCCTTAAGCATTTTCTTTTTAGCCTCTTCCGGTATGTCGTTGGTCTTGATATGGCCTGTACCTCTTGGTTGGCGTGTCCGTCAGTTCTGTTTTGGAGGGTGGTATATAATTTTCGGATTGTTTCTTGAACGGTTTCTAATTGGAGGTCGGAATGGAGAACATCGTTTCTTACGAAATATGGAGCATTTGTGATTATTCTTAGAATTTTGTTTTGGAGGACTTGAATTTTGTTCAGTGTAGTCAAACAGGCTGATCCCCAAACCTCACATCCATACATCCAAACTGGTTTGATGAGTGTTAGATATACTAATTGTAGGGCTACGCAAGTTATTTTTATTATTTAACTTCAGTTTATTTTTTAATAACCAATTTGAATATTAATCGATCATACGATTTGAAGTCATTAACAACGTGAAAAAAACCATGCTCATAACTCAGCTTGTTGGCCACGCACTTCGCAGTAGTTACCATAATTAAACTTATTTCTGTTCTAGAACCAAAAATTTCAACCATGTATCATGTTTTCTCCTCGATATTGATTCGAAATTCTATGAAAACATCAGAAATTAACAAGCGGTTGCAATCATGTTCACAATATCAATTATTGAGAATGATCACCTGTGTGTAAACAATTATTTATATAACCATGCTCATAACTCAGTTTGTTGGACACGCACTTCGCCGTAGTTAACATAATATTGTTGGATAAATCGAGAGCTTTCGAACGAATGGTCAACGAATTTTGTGGGATGAAAAACGACGAAGTACCATTTCCCTAGCAACGACTCGGTTGTAGGCGGAAATCACTGTAATTAATTTCGTGCGCGGAAAAAAATTGACTCGCAAAATTCGCTAGGACCCCAGGGCTAAAACATGATACATGTTAAAATAAAAGTTTTAATTCATCTTGAAAGAAGAAGTCATTAACATTTTTCCAATTTACCTACTTAAAATAATCATCGACATTTTTATATTTTATATCGAAATTTGTATCGCAACCTTCTGAGTAGGTACCCGAAAGACTGGTGACGCCTTACGTTAGAAAAATGGACAACGGTGTCTCGCCTATTTTGCGATTGCGAAGTACAGATAGTAGTGAGCAGGATCAACCTTCAACGTGTGAAGTAAGCATCAAACTTCCAGCATTTTGGCCACAAAAGCCAAACATCTGGTTTGCTCAAGTTGAGGCCCTACTTGACTAATATCTATATATAAGGAAAGTGAGGAATCGCAAATAAAAAAGCTAACTGAAGGTCTAGAGTTAGGTACACTGAAACCAAGTCAACTACTACGCAAAATGAGATCGTTGGTAGGAATCAGTGATTTTTCTGATAAAGTCATGAAAACACTTTGGCTAGAGAAACTCCCTGAACAAGTTAGGAGCATACTAGTCATAGCTGATGATGGAGACTTGGAAAAGTTAACTCTATTGGCCGATAAAGTTAATGATGTAAGAGTAGTCGATTAAGTACAGCAACACCAAAACAAACCCACCACGATTCAAATAGTTTGGAGGCTATTTCTCGTATTTTAGAAGATGTTCAGATGCAGCTCCATGAACTTAGAACAAAGGTCAACACTCGTAGTAAAAGTTCATCCCGCAGTACTAGTTCTAATCGCAGTAACAGTCAAGGTAGGACTAAACGATGTAACCCTAATGGCAAATATTGTTACTATCACTTCAGATTTGGATCTAGGTGTAAACCGACTAAGTGCTTACCACCATGTCAGTGGAAGAAGGGAAACGACCAACGACAGCAGCAGTAACTCCGCTGACTACTGTCGAAGATTGTTCACAAGGAGGAAGCTATAGACTTTTTGTTAAGGATAGGAGGTCAGGCATCAGATTTCTGGTAGATAGTGGCGCTGACGTTTCAGTTCTTCCTTATAAACAAAATTTTATAAGTGAGACTGCAGAGGCCTACAAACTTTATGCTGCCAATGGTAGTGAAATTCCGACATTTGGCATGAAGCTAATGGATCTTGATTTAGGTTTAAAAAGAAAATTTGAATGGCCGTTTATTATAGCGAAAACTACATAAGGCATCATAGGGGCCGATTTTCTCCACAATTTCGACCTATTGATAGACCTTAAGAAAAAGCAGCTCATCGATAATAAAACTAAATTATGTATTTCAGCCAACATAACAGAAGTCACAGCACCTGATAGTTTGAGCACCATACATATTACCTCGCAGTTTACTGAATTATTAAAGAATTTCCCGGACTTGACGAAACCTTCTTTGGTACCAACTGATATTCGCCATGAAGTAAGGCATTACATACCGACCACTCCTGGACCACCTGTTTTCGGTAAGCCTCGTAGACTTGATCCAGATAGACTTAAACAAGCTAACCAAGAATTTCAATTTATGCTTGATAACAATATTATTCAACAATCTGATTCATCATGGGCTAGTCCACTGCATATGGTTAGGAAGAAAAATGGAACATGGAGGTGTTGTGGAGACTACCGCCGCTTAAATGACCGAACCATTCCTGATAGATATCCACTACCTCATATTGGGGATGTAAATCAAATTTTAGAAAACGAAACAATTTTTTCAAAAATAGATCTTTTATCAGCATACCACCAAGTCCCTATGGCTGAAGAAGACAAGAAAAAATCTGCCATAATAACTCCATTTGGCTTGTTTGAATACAATTTTATGCCTTTGGACTCAAAAATGCACCTGCAATTTTTCAAAGATTTATAAATTCAAATTTGAGTGGCTTAGATTTCTGTTTTGCGTATTTAGATGACATCTGCATCGCATCAACTACGCCAGAAGAACATAAACATCACTTATTAAAAGTATTCGAACGTTTAAACAGCCATGGAATAAAAATTAACCTCGCAAAATCAGAATTTGGAAAAAGTGAAATTTTATTTTTAGGTCATCATATTTCAGCTGAGGGCACAAAACCACATCCAGAAAAAGTCAAAATTATAGCAAATTATCAACGTCCTAAAACCATTCGTGAGTTACGAAGGTTTTTAGGGTCCTTGAATTTTTATAGACGATTTATAAAAAACGCAGCACAACGTCAAGCTCCTAAACGATTATCTTAAAGGAACCAAGAAGAAAGATAATTCAATAATAAACTAGAATGATGAATCTACAAAACAATTTGAGCTTTGCAAGCAGGATGTCATAAAAGCCGCAACTCTCACTTTTCCTAGTTCCAAATATGAGATAGGTTTGTTTGTTGATGCTTCTGATCATGCAATAGGAGCAGTAATCCAACAAAAAGAGGAATTAGGATGGAGAAACTAATTAAAGTACTGAAGGACACGCAGAGAAAATACAGCACATATGATCGCGAACTTTTCAGTATGTATAATTCTGTAAAATATTTCAGGCAGTTTGTGGAAGGTAGGGTTTTCACAATTTACACTGACCACAAACCACTGATATTTGCGTTTAAAAACAAAACAATGACAAGGCCACACCACGACAACAACGACACCTAAATTACATTTCTCAATTTTCAACTGATGTGAGACACATTCCAGGATCTGAAAATCAAGTCGCCGATCATTTGTCTAGATTGGAAATTAATGAAATAAATTATGAACAAATTGCACAATTACAACAGGGAGATGCTGAACTCGAAAACCTGATTCGATCCAACGCATCTCTGAAATTAGTAAAATGTCCTTTTTCCGAAACTAACACATTATGGTGTGACGTTTCGATCGGATGTGTACGACCATTCATCCCACACGACTATTGTCGGAATGTATTCAATACGCATCACGATTTAGCGCATCCTGGTCCAAAAGCTACAGCCACACTAATATCCTCCAAGTGTGTATGGCCGAAAATGGAAAAAGATATACGTGAATGGGCTAAAGCGTGTATACCTTGCCAAAAATCCAAGATATCTAGGCATGTGAAGTCACCTATTGGAGAATTTCCCAAGACCACGAAGAGGTTTGAAGCCGTACATATTGATTTAGTTGGACCATTACCACAATCAGAGGGATACTCTTATTGTTTGACTTGTATCGATCGATTCAGCAGTTGGGTAGAAGTAATTCCGTTGAAGAATATTGAGGCCGAAACTGTGACAAAGAAATTTTTTAAAGAATGGATTGCGAGATTTGGAACACCTCTGAGAGTTCATTGCGATTAAGGTAGGCAGTTTCAGTCAGAACTTTTTCATGAACTGGCCAAAATCTGTGGTTGTAAAATTTAAAGGTCAACCCCGTACCACCCACAGGCTCAAGGAAAAATCGAAAGGTTCCATAGAACTCTAAAAGCAGCCATTCGAACGCACTCAAAAAAGAAATGGACTGAAGTTCTTCCCACAATCCTTTTAGGCATCCGGAGCGCGATCAAGCTGGAAGCAAATGCGTCTATAGCGGAAATCGTCTACGGACAAAGCTTCGGTTACCTGGAGATTTTTTCCAAGAGGACACGAGCACAAGAATTGAAGAAGACCAGGCAATATTTGTTCAAGAGCTAAGAAAATGGATGAACGGACTGAAGCCAGTTGGAGAGTTGCTTTAGAATAGCAAAACACCTTTCGTGCATAAGGACTTGGCTCATTCAACTCATGTTTTCGTCAGAGTTGACAAGCTCAAGCCCTCACTTGTTTGTCCATATGAAGGACCATTCGAAGTCAAAGAGCGAGTGGGAAAATTCTATTCGCTGGATATAAATGGAAATACTGTCAATATCTCGATAGACCGTCTGAAGCCAGCATATCTACTCGCAGACCCAGAAACAAGAATTGAAGTACCTAAGAAACTAGAGACTACGAAAATAGAGCCAGACAAGACGGAGAAACAAACCAATTGACCAAAGAGGACCGTCTGATTCCCAGCGCGATTTCTGGAGTCAGCCTAGTAAATCGCTGCGGAGGGAGTAGCTGTAGGGCTACGCAAGTCATTTTTATTATTTAATTTCAGTTTATTTTTTAATAACCAATTTGAATATTAATCGATCATACGATTTGAAGTCATTAACAACGTAAAAAAAAAATAAAAGTTTTAGTTCATCTTGAAACAAGGAGTCATTAACATTTTTCTAATTTACCTACTTAAGATAATCACCGACATTTTTATATTTTATATCGAAATTTTTATCGCAACCTTCTAAGTAGGTACCCTAAACTAATCGCTTGTTGTTCAAACTCAGTTTGGATCTCCGGTTCAGCATGGGCCACAACATATGGAGTCTGCGTTTTAGCTCTGTTGTAGTGCGGTTGACATGCTGTTTCCATGTTAGTCTCCTATCCAGAATCAATCCTAAATATTTTACTTGAGTGGCTTGAGGGATCATGCGTCCATTTAGTTGGAGTGCTGCCAGTGAACCTTTTCTGAGCGTGAATGTGACAAGGGATGATTTAGTTGGATTTATTTGAACTTTCCACTTGTCACACCACTCCTCAGTTTGAGCTAAGTGTTCCTCTAGCTTTCGCTCAGTCTCAACGATTGTTGTTCCAGCAGATAATAGACCAGTGTCATCAGCAAACTATGCTACGACTACTTCCTCGGATTCGGGAAAATCTGAACAGTATAAGTTATACAGGAGTGGAGAAAGAGGAGATCCTTGTGGTACTCCTGCCCTCACTGACTTGAACGAGGAAAAAGATTCTCCCACCTTGGCTCTGAAAGTTCGATTTCTCAAAAACGATGTCATGAGTAAGAAGAGGGAGTTCGGTAGGAAGGACCTTAATTTGAAGAGGAGACCATCATGCCAGACCCGGTCAGAGGCGGACTGGACATCTAAAAATACTGCTCCTGTGTATTTCTTTTGTTCGTAGCCTTTGGCGATGTAGTCGACCACCCGATGAATTTGTTGTGTTGTAGAATGTTGTGTTCGGAATCCGAATTGGAAATTCGGAATTTTTTGTGTAACTTGCAACAAATTTTTCATCCGGGTTAATAAAATTTTTTCGAAGATTTTCCCTAGAACTGGAAGTAGACTGATTGGCCTGTAGGACGCAGGGTGTTGTTGTGGTTTGCCTGGCTTATGGACAACTATCACTACAGCATGCCTCCAGACTTTTGGATAATAACCCATTTATAACATAAATAAATATAAAACTACGACATGAATAGAAGAACAAGTACGAAAGAAATGCGTGATAAATCGAGAGCTTTAAAACGAGTGAAGAACGGTTTTTGTCCGGTGACAAATGAAGAAGTTTCATTTCCCCAGCAACGGCTTGGTTGTCAAAACGTGACGGTAAAATCGTATTCACACCCCGCTAAATTTTTCGACGCGGTGCGCTTATAGATGTTCACACTTCAAAAATTTTTTAAACC
This sequence comes from Adelphocoris suturalis, assembly GCA_030762985.1. Taxonomy (NCBI): domain Eukaryota; kingdom Metazoa; phylum Arthropoda; class Insecta; order Hemiptera; family Miridae; genus Adelphocoris; species Adelphocoris suturalis. The sequence continues at coordinate 63,445,419 of CM061043.1, forward strand.
ACACTTTAAAAATTTTATTTTATATTCATTTATTTTATTTTTTTTACAGCTCGACCCGGTCCGAGTTCTCATGAAATTGGTTCAGGTCTTAGTCTGGTAAGTTTTCACTTGTGTCTTGTAGTATTCATCTCTCAAAAGCTAAATTAGTTTATATTATTTCTGACTACAGTTATATCCTCATGCTCAAGTTCAGATGATGTAACCAAGTCGGTACCCATTTCTGTCTAATTTACCAAATCGAGCACTACCGCAACGCCTACGAGTTAGCAAAAAAGGCTGGGAATTATTACGCAATGGTTTATTACTTCTGTGTTAGATAGCCCTTCTACGCTATAATTATTAAACCCCGAATTTAGTATATGATCAGATCATGACGCATCGTGCCTCCCAAAAGGGTTCACACCTTTGCAGTTCGAGGACCCGGAATTTTACGCTTTACGGTAAATGTTGAAAAAAAAGTCGATATCTGAGAGGAGCTCCATCTAAATTACAGCAACGTGAGTCGAATAGGAAAAAAATTAGCCTCAGAGGTTCCGAAGCTGATCTGAGTCCCTCATACATTGTAATTGTATTCCAGATCTTCAAAAAGGAGCTCCATTTCAGGTTTCAGCATCATTAATCGATTAACAAAAAAAATTAGTCTCAGTGGCCCCACAGCTGATCAGTGTGCACTGATATTGAATTCTTGATATTTCAAAGGAGGTCCATTTCAAATTACAGATCCGAAGGTTGACATCAATATGCTTAAATAGATATAGGCACCTGCAGAGGGAAAATTAATTACAATTAATTGAAATGCAAATGCAATTGATTGAAACATCTACATTCTACTAGTCCCCCTGATCTCAGTATAACGATATTTTAGTAAGTATCTACCTACCAACTGAAGATAACATATTATAAACATCATTGAAATAGTTTTATAATCATTTTAAAAAATTTGGCTGGATCCGTTTGAGTTGTTGGTCTCATCTTTTCGCTTCGGCAAAGTTGCTGCTTATTTAGTGTATAAAGAAACGCTTGCATACGAGTCTGCAACACATTGGGACATTTTATGTCTTTAGTTGCAGACTCGTATGCAAGCTCTAAGAGCCACTCAGCTGATCCGGACCCCGGGCATCGTCAAGTAAATGTCCTAAAGGGGCTACATAGAAATTACAGCTTCCTAGAGTGTAAAGCATAGAAATTACCTTTAAGAGCCACTCAGCTGATCCGGACCCCTGGCATCGTCAAGTAAATGTCCTAAAGAGGCTACACAAGAAATTACAGCTTCCGAGAGTGTAAAGCATAGAAATTAGCTTTAAGAGCCACTCATCTGATCCGGACCCTGGGAATCGTTAAGTAAATATCCTAAAGAGGCTACATACGAAATAACAGCTTCCTAGAGGGTAAAGCATAGAAATTAGCTCTAAGAGCCACTCAGCTGATCCAGACCCTGGGAATCGTCAAGTAAATGTCCCAAAGAGGCTACATACGAAATTACAGCTTACTAGAGTATAAAGTATAGAAATTAGCTTTAAGAGCCACTTATCTGATCCGGACCCCGGGCATGGTCAAGTAAATGTCCTTAAGAGGCTACATACGAAATTACAGCTTTTTGTAATGTAAAGTATAGAAATTACCAATTAGAATGATTTAACCACCGCTTCACAAATCAAACCGTTCTCGCAATATTCGGATCACCTGCTATGAATCACATCATCGAAACACCAGCTCAATGAAATCATCAGAAATTAACAAGCGGTTGCAATCATGTTCACAATATCAATTATTGAAAATGATCACCTGTGTGTAAACAATAAATTATTCATATAACCATGCTCATAACTCAGCTTGTTGGCCACGCACTTCGCAGCAGTTAACATAATATGGTTGGATTAATCGAGAGCTTTCGAACGAATGGTCAAAGAATTTTGTGGGATGAAAAACGACGAAGTACTATTTCCCTAGCAACGACTCGGTTGTAAGCGGAAATCATCAGAATATTTGGTAACAAATTTGATAACGGTTTTCGAGTTATGTGCCAGAGCAAAGACATAAAATGTCAAAACTCCATGGCAGAATATATCTTTCAAGATGTAGGTAACGTAAAACCTTGAAATCGGTCATTTAGGAAACGGGAAAAGGATGCTTCAAGTAATTTACGTTAGCCCATGTGAAGAATGGAGTAATGATTGTACAACCTACAGCCTAACGCGCACATTCCCAGAAAATATCGTCAAATCTGATGAAAATCGGAAATTAGCCATGTTCCTGGGATTACACTTTCGCGCAGGCACAGGAGATAAAATTGATGCGATCACGTTGAAATGTAAAGATGTCAGGATTTAGGTAACGTAAACGTTGAAATCGGTCGTTTAGGAAACGGGAAAATTATAGTTGAAGTCATTTACGTTTGCGCATGCGCAGAATGAAGTCAAGGTTTGAGAAGTATGAAATTGATGGAAGACCATTTATGGCCTAACCCGCATATTCCCTGAAAAATTCATCAAAATTGGATCAAAACTGTTGAAGTTATGCACGTTAAAAGGAATACACATTTGTGCATACGCAGTAGCAACTTACGATAAGATCATGATGAAATTGCTAGGGAATGCTCAAATAAATCTCTTTCTCCTTTTTTCCATATTAGAACGAAATCGGACGCGGAGGCGTGAAAAAATTATGCTTGATGGAATTTACGTTTGTGCATGCGCCGAGTGAAGTATTGATTTGGAAACAACGAAACTGACAGGGAACCCTCTGCACCCTAATTTGCACATTCATGAACATTTCATAAATATCGGTTGGAATAAGGTGGAAATTAAGCTTATTACAAGGGTTTGAGGATTCATGACAGACACACACGCACGCACTCACTCACATACTGAGGGAGCACACCATTAAATTAAAAATAAACAAATAGATAAATAAAAAAGTAGGGAGAACGCCAGCACCTAGGATCAGGGAAGTTGCAGAAGGATGAGGAGGAAGAGTGGGATGAAAGGAAGTACCCCCATGAACTGACCACCAGTTTAAGTAAGACCCCCCCAGGACACGGCTGGTGGTAGCACGGAGCACTCCTGCCAAGATGCCCAGCTCGAGTAACTCCGTCGCTTTTTTCCCGCATCAATACCCCCGCCATGACCTTGATGTTATTGGTTGCCACTCCTTTTAGCTCGGAAACCGCCTGCCACAGGTTATTTCTGTCATACTTTTTTGTATTTGCCCGGAAGGTCTACTTCATGTCCACGCTGCCACTGGCAACCTGGACATCCAGGATGATGGCAGACCATAGAGCCACAGCAAAGGATGTCCACTGTCACACGACTATCCCTTGACTACCTCACCGAGGTGGCTAACGTAGCCACTCGGACGGCTTGAAAATGGTGATAGTCACGGGCCCCAATGTACTCTACCCACTGGGACAAAAATGGGGATTCAGAACACTGCCAGAGTTCTTGACCATATTCCGACTCATGCAGAGCTGCAGCGAAATCAGCAGATGTGCTGGATTTTGGAGCAGTTGTTGTTGCTCGGTCACACCACAACAACTGCTGCCTGATGAAGTCAAGGTCAGCAATAGTGCGGGCGAAATCCCAGCTCGAGCCCCTAAGGGCAAGCAGGCGCTGGCTGAAAGAGATACAATACCAAGCCCACCGGCTTTGACTGGTGCATTGATGTAAACAATTTGATCACCAGGTGGGAAGCCTAGCCAAAAGCGCACAGCAGAGCAAACATCACAATCTAACTCGAGCAGCCTCCCAGCAGTAAGCCTGCCCAAAACTAACCCATTGGTTAGCTTTAGCAGTGAGTATGTGTGAAGGAGGCGCAGCTTCTGCTGTGGCTTCAGTGGAAGTAGGGTAAAAAAGCCAGTCATGTTTGATCCTGGCCCCAACCATGGTAGAACATGCAGGTCGTTAAACCATCTCCCAGACCCACGACCCCCCCCCCCCCCCCGACCCCCCTGACCCCTCCTGACCCCCCGACACCCCCCCGACCCCCCCCCCCCCCCCCCCGACCATCCACTACCCCACCATCGTCAAACCATCTCCCTCAGCTTAATCCTCCCACTTGCCCCTCACCATCAGACCCCCTTGAGCCACTATCACATATTGAACCACTTAAACAGGTCAAACCACTTATCTGGGTCGAACCACCTATCTAGGTAGAACCACTTATCCAGGTCGAACCTCTTACCCAGGTCAAACCACGCACCCAGGTTGAACCACTTATCCACGTCAAACCACTTATCCAGGTCAAACCACTTAAATCTAAGTCGAACCACTCATCTGGGTCAAATGTAGATCCTTTCATTTTTTGGCAATCTGCTCGGTTCTAACTGAGTTCCGGCTGGCCTACCTTAAAAGTATCTACTAGGTTGAAGTTGCGTGAACTGGTAGATGAGCTCAAAAGAAATGAGCATTTGAATGGTTTGAAGAGTTTCAATGTTAAATCGATTTCGACGGTTAGGTCATCATCAGTAACAAACTATAACTTATTATTGTTTTGCAATAAATTTACTTGTACCTTAATACAGTTATTGTTTGTTTCTGATGACGTCCTAACCATCGAAATCGATTAAACATTGTGACTCTTCATTTTTCGTGTAAATAGACAACGTTTTTTCACAAAATTTGGTTTTCAAAAATTTTATACTTATTTCACATTTTTTGCAAGTTTTAGCGCAGTCCAAGAATCGAGCGATGGGTCATTTTCCTTTCAACTTTTCATATAATCCAAAACTGTAATAAAATAGAGTAACTAGTGGTTTCTATTAGAAGAAGCTACGTTACAGTTTGCGTTCACCAAACTTGTATACCTACTTATTTGCATTTTAAGTGATGACTACAGAAGAGTTAGGTACAGTTTGAAATGTTTCTTAAATGCATATTAAGAATCCCCCCCCCCATTCCCCCCCCCCTAGTATACTAGGTATGAGTGGGGGGGGGGGGGTGTTAGTGGGACAGCTTGTATATCTATATGCGAGTTACAATCTTTCGAATGGACGCCACTCCCAGGCCGCACCTTCGGATCGAACTAATCACGAAGAGCACAGATGAGTCCAGGTCGGATAGCGTCCCCAATAAGAACTCAATCACCGTTCCAGTTCGGAAGCGAAATAAACGGAACGGAAACGAGCGTTTTTCGTTAACAGCGGCGAAGAGAGGAAAAGAGGCGGAGATAATATCCTGAAGGGCTGGGTCCTTCCTCGGTCACAATCACAATAGTATTATGATAATGATCAGGTGAATGGGGGGGGGGGGGGGGGGTGTTGGGCTAGCCACCGTGGTATTGTTCCTATTGTCATGCTCGTTTTTGTCACTGTGACCACTCCTTAGAAGGTTTTTAAATGGCTATCCTCTCATCAGTGGGGTCACAGAGTCACACGCGGCACTCGTTGACCTCACTGGGGATTCCGAATGTGGGTCCAAAATTCTTATTCTACCTCCATTAAGCGGTCGATAAATAGTCAATATCATTGGCTGTATGGATTGCGCATATTTTGACGGCGGCCTATGGACGGTCAATATTATTGGACAACATTTGGATTTATGCAAAACTTGAGTCATATGGAGACGGCTTTAACGCCTGAACAATAGTTTGTACTACTGCATCTGCAGAAGTACAACTTTAATGGCAATGCATTCTGCGACCTAACATCCTCTGCACTTACACATCACCGTTTGAGTTCGTACCAGACGTGTGGCTAGGGCTTCTTTAATTTTTTATTACTATTAAGTAGGTATCATAATTATGTTCCTAGCGTTTTAGTAATTTTCACAGTAGGTACTTTTCCAACAGCACATCATACCCCTCCCCCTTTTTGGCATGATTATTATAATCTTTGCTCTGAATACCCTCTTGCAGAACCGGGGGGCGACGACACATTGAATTCTATTGAAAAAATACACTATACACTTTCTTTCTTCCGCTGCAGCATTTCGAAGGCGTATTCCTAATTAGTGGCGAAGTCCGAGTTGATTAGTGTAGGGACAACCAACTGATTCTGAATGCTGATATGAGATAGATTCTCTTTTTCGGAACTACGAGTAAAAGGCAGCTCCTATCCTCGGTCTGCGTTTGGATTCTTCTTTCGCTTGCAGTAATAATCTTCAGACTTTATTCAGCTTTACCTCCAACATGGTTCATCTCTTCAGACAGCTAACTTATGGAATTTCAAGACCTGTCTAGTTGAAACCCTATTACGGCTTCCTTTTGTGTGGGGGATTTCTGGTGGAGCAATAAAAGTATTTCGACAGCAGAAGGCTGCAATAGGAACGTCTCCCATGGTGGGCTACACCACGTTCTTCTTGTAAGTCACTCTTCCGATAACTTAGGATTCTCTTCCTGCCTGAAATATCCAAGATCTTTTTCTGGAATGCTAGAAGTCAAGACTGGTATTTCCTGGTTTCAAGGATATCGAGACCTGGCGACGATTATGGGATGAAATTTTAATTCTCGACTGGTTTAGGGCAGAGATCAGAAGCCTGAACTTCAGTCTGCTAGGATTTATGGAAAATTGGAAGCGAGAAAAGTACCGATCGGTGAGCGAATCTCAGCTCCACACAATATACGCGAAATTGGACAGAACGCTGGAGGGGGTATAGAAAATATCTATCGGGATCATCCATGAGTGTCACGTGGATTGTGTTTAGAGCAAGATCGGACATGATTTAACGTCAATTACAGATGGTGGAGGGAGGGATAAGAAACATATATTCGTAATATAATTTGAATGAATTGACTCCCTTTCATTTTTCGGGAATCTGCTCGGTTCTAACTGAGTTCCGGGTGGCCTACCTTAAAAGTACTAGGTTGAAGTTGCGCGAACTGATTGATGTGCGCAAAAGAAATGAGTATTTGAATGGGTTGGTATATTGCATAAGAAAGGAAGGCACATATAGAAGATTTCTGGTATATGACGTGTATATAATCACACATTATGTTTATGTATGTGTATTCGTAACACTAAATATTGTTTTGACATGTTGTTTAGGTTAAATTTGGTTATGTTGTTTGAGATGCCTAAAATTACAAACTTATACTCAATATTTATATTTTGCAGTTTTTTACTATCGTACTACAAATTAACAGCAAATTCCCTGCGTCAACCGAAAGGTTAGCGATATAAGTGCGAGCAAAGTATTTAGATTTAGATTGTCGAATTCGTTAATATATTTTTCGCTGATCATACAGATTTTATGTGTAGTTTGTCTTATATAAATATTGTATTGTAAATTGCCTTTATATTGTCTAATGAAAATTGACTTATTCAGTCAATAAACGCTTCAGCAGTCACAACTCACTAGCAGTCAAGCTTGGAAGTAATGAGGCCCCCCCCCCCCCCCCCCTCCCATATTGATGATCTGAGATGGTCCTCCTGTGAGGAGGCTGTTCAAACCGTCAGTTTCTTCGTGCCAAGTACCTATCGAAACTAGGGGTCACGGCATGCATCCCAGACTTATAACGTAGCCCCCTCGTATCCGTACAATTAATTATAGATCGTTAAAATTTTGAATAGGTAATCTTTAAATATGTCGAATTCAATCCTAGAAAGCATACAATAAAAATCAGATAAAAACTATAGGAGTCTTACAAAGATCTTCAACGATGAAATTCGTATGGTGTAATCAGATCATCACCAACTACCCATCGAATTCGAGCGAGATCGGACGAATCTTGTTGATTTCCTACCTATTCTCCATATAAATTCTTAAAAGCCAGATAGGTTGATTTGAACGTTATATATATATATATATATATATATATATATATATATATATATATATATATATATATATATATATGTATATGAAATTTAAGTTTGCGCACGCGCAGAAATATTGATTTGTGAGTAATGGAACTAATAGGGACCTATTCACAACCTACCCCGCAGATTCCCCAAAAATTTTATAAAAATCCAATGAAAACTGTAGAAGTTATGCGTCTGAAAGATCTGAATTTTAATTTTGTAGACATATATATTTTTCTCATTTCCCGAATGTGCGTAAAATTGCGAAAATTCGCTCATACGGACGTACAACACTACGGGAACTTTTTTTTTTTTTTTTTTTAACGCCCCGAGGTATAACGATCATTCTAGTTTAAAATGAGAAACGGTCTTTTGCGAAGACCTGAATGCAGGGAAAAAAGAGATGAACCCCGTGAGATTTTACATTCCCGAAAGCGCATCTTCTCGGTTTTCGGAAGTTTCCCCTTAGAAATTAATAGCGTAACGGTAAAAATCGCGAGTCCGAAAAAAAATACTGAAAAAATAGCGTGGGATTTTCCTGCAGTCAGTCCCACAAGAGTCGGTGTTTCACAAGTTTTTACTTCACTTCACCCCAAAACGACCCTTTTCGAGCAAAAAGGCAAAATAGGTTGGTAGAATGAGGTAGCTTCTTCACTTTTTAGGCTTTCCGAACATGAATTAGGGGTTGAGGGACAACTGGACTTTTAAATGAAAAAAAAAAGCGTATCAACAAATGACGGGTGAATCTTTTTGGATGCCGGTTTTTTTTTAACTTCCCTTTCAGAAGTATCTGTGAGAGAATTTGGGTTTTTCGCGTATTTTTGCTCCCTTCGCGAGGGGTGGCGAACGGTTTTTTTTCGAGTTGAGAGGTGCGCTTTTGTTAGGATTTCCGACTGGCGAGGGGGATGTCACTGAGGATGAGTTCTTCCGGCTCGTCTCCCCCTTCCTTTAAAATCTGATCGTTGGGTTTCAGGTATTTCGCGGGGAGGGCATTTTCGGATCGTCATTTCAATAATTTCGTTTGATGACGTCGATATATGATTTTTCTATAAATACCGTAGTTATTGAACAAGAAAACTACAGTTTTTCGTGGAAAATGCCTCCAAAAATTATAGAATTCTAATCTCAATCCTACACTGTCTACATGAAAATTCGCTTTGAGGCATTCTAAGACTTATATAGTAGAGATACGTGTAAACGTATAGTAATATACAGAAACGAACTTCACAAAATAAAGTTAAACGTTACAGATGATGCATATCATCCTCAACAATAAGCGATGCGTATCATACTCAAAAATATGTAAACAGAATTATAAATTTCGCTTTGTTACAATGCTACAGATATGATTAATATTATGTACTTACGATTTCGTGAGTTTGTTAAGTTACAATTCCAATCTCTTACAATTTCATGAGTTTGTTAAGTTAGAAGAACTTAATTCATGAAATTGTAAGAGATTGGAATTGTAACTTAACAAACTCACGAAATCGTAAGTACATAATATGAATCATATCTGTAGCATTGTAACAAAGTGAAATTTATTATTCTGTTTACATATTTTTGAGTTTTGAGTGAAACCATGTCTTTTATCAACAGGCCCTGATTGTGATAAAATTAGTTAAATGTTGGACATTTTATAGGGGAACTTTCTTACATCTCGCTCTTTCCGCTCCTTCTCCTCCTGCTGCAACTACCCTCATCCCTAAGCCCGGCGCATCTGCGAAGTTAGGTGGCTTCCTCGTTCACCTATCATGAATGTAAAGACCATTGAAAAGTTTTAAATGATCTTGAAGAAAAACCATGGCGGGAAATAGTAAATCAAGAAATAGCGTGAACATCATAATTGGTTAATTAAGAAACGAAAAAAATATACTCAATGTAATTTACGTTTGCGCAGGTGACAACAATGAAAAACGTACGGGAAAATCTACAACCTAACCCGCGCATTCATTGACAACTTAATCAAAATCAGATGAAAACTGTGGAAATTATGGTCGTTACAAGGATTTCACATTGGCGCATGCCCACAATGGAAAGAAATCATTTAAATTGCTAAAGAATTGTAATCTGGGCAGCCCTTTCATAATTGTCTCAAACACGCACATATCTGATATATGGAAAAGCGCAAACTTCAGGAATCGTTTCAGAATGCCTTAAAACAGATTTCCAAGATAAACATTTTAAAAATTTTTAATTTAAAAAGATTTTTTTTTAATACAAAAATTTGCTAAAATGTGTTCTATTTTATAGCTAAATTAGCTGTATGGGTAAATGTAGAGCTCTGTGTTCAGTAAGAGTCATGTTAGCGGTGAAAACGAGTTGTCTTGAAGCGCATATCCACAGATTATTGAAATGGTGACCACAAGTTTCATTCAATCAAGTAGGTACTTGAGATACTAAACAATGGTGGAGTATGGATTCAACTCTTCGAACTGGTGTATCAGGATTTAAGATCTAGTTTAATTATGTTAATAAGTACAAAAGGACGTTATGGAAGCTATGGACTTTGGTCAGATTATTTAAAACGTCCATTCAAAAACCTTCATCATCATTAATTCTTTGATGCACCATCTGATTGTTTTCTATGCATTTGAAATACAAATATTTTTGCATAATGCAGTCAGGTCCGACGACGTGCTACCGTTTGAAGTCTCCATAATATTTGAAGCAAATTGCGGAGTCTTACGATGTTGTTTTGATTCGACTTACAAGAAATCATAAATTTGAGCCACCAAAGACGTGAGCTTATCGAACCTTCACCTTGAAAATTATGAGATCATCGATAGAAACAATACGCAATCGATTCTCGTGCTCCATCGATTTACGTGATATTCTCGCCTCTTAGAAAGGAATGGTCCAACGAACCAAACACAGTTAAAAAGAAAAAAGTCATGCAGAATGGCAATATGAGTGAATACTCGATTTTTTTAGTTAGGAATATTCATTTCAAATTGCTTTGATTGGTATTTGCGGTGATTTTGTGCTCAGAAACTATCAATTTCGTGGCAAAAAAACTTTTTCTAAATATTTTAATTATCTTCTATATGTACAAACTAATTTTCTTAACCTACCTATTGGAGGAGTTCATCGTCACTAGCAAGTCGAGTTAGGGAGCGAGCGCTTTTGATGTAAAGACATCATCATATCAGGCCGTCGAAGCAGCAGTCACAGCACGATCAGTTTTGCCGGCCTGATGATGATGTCTTTACATCAAAAGCCCCCCCCCCCCCCCCCCCCCCCCCCCCCCAGTACTCGACGTGCTACTGACGACGGACTCCTCCGAAAGGTAGGTATGTTAATGATAATTTTACTGTTATTCCTAGTTATTTTACTGTTACTTCTAGCTTTACTGTTACTATTACCCTTCTAGTACCAAACAAATTTTGGATTCTTACCATTGTTGTGCAGTTGGTCAATTTTTATAGGAATTTTCAATAATAATAATAAATTTAAAAAAAAAAAAAAAAAAAAACACAACACACTGCTTTTTTTCATTTTTATCTTTTCTTTATTTCTTTATTCTCATTTCTTAATTTATTTTGAACCGTTTTTCGCCATTTTTAATGAGTTTTTGAAATTTTGCTCTAAACTGCTTTCCAGAGAACTCATCCTTTTATCTTGAATGCTCACTTTATGAGAAATAAACAGCTTTTTAACTTCATTTAGAGGAGAGATTCTAAATCTATGCCAAGTGACTTGGAGAGACTCAGTTCCAATTTTAATTGCAGCATCGTACGTCGATTAGGAAAGAAAATTACAGCTCACTTATCTGATACAGGTGGTTTCTCACGTCCAATTTTATTCAATGTGTCTTAAAGAGGCCGTTTCAAATTTCAACATCGTCGGACTATTACAAAAATTATTATCAGTCTCACAGCTCACACAGCTAATCAGGGTGGTTTCTCACGTAATTCTATGTGTCCATTAGAGGCTCTGTTTCAAATGACACCATTGTCGCTCTTAGGAGAAAATATGGCCTATGACCAAAATCAGCTGATCAGGGTGGCTCCTTATTGATTGAAATCTATCCTAGTTGTCTTTTGTAACAGGAGCTGAGGGGCTGTGGTACTGAATTTTTGCTATGCGACTATTCCTTTCTCCGATAAATTTATCTTTCTAGGTATAGGTGTATAGACACCAGGAATAAGGTGACAAAATTAGTATACAGATTGAAAGGGTCTACTTTAAGATTTTATTCGAAGAGAGGATAATACCTGTGTAGTATACTATACCAAAATCGTCATGCAAATGGAGATAGATCAATGATAACTTACGGTTGATTCAAGCGCCAGTAAAGGGAAGGGCGGAATCGGCCTATGTAAGGCTGTAGGGTGTCAGAGATGCACTTTGACATGGTGTGCAGGATTGTGCGGTTCTACGCGGGCCGAGGCAATGAGAACTTCATTACATGTTTTCCTAGATGGAGCTCTTAAGATTATTTGATTTGTCGTTGGGCTGTCCTCGTTGCTGGATGACGACTGGTGGGTTCGGTTTGGGGTGAGTGTTTAATTTTTGCGGGGGTATCATGTAATAGTTTGTTGAGGATTTTAGTTGTCACACTGCCAAATTCTAGCACCGTACGGCAATTAGGACAGATCTTCCCCTCAGAGCCCAGTTATCTGATCAGGGAGGTTTCTCACGGCTAATTGCATTATTCCATTTCAAATTTCAGCATCGTCGGTCTATTGTGGAAAAATTATCAGTCTCACAACTCAAACAGCTGAAAATCGTGATTTGTCCCATAATTCTATTCTATGTGTCCACTTGAGGCTCCATTTCAAATTTCAGCATGTATTTCTATTTTAAATTATCAGTCTCACAGCTCACTCTGATGCTGATCGAAGCGGATCCGGAGGTTATAATTCTATTTTACATGTTCCAGAGAAGATTCATCCCTAAATTCAGCATCGTAGGGCGACTAGGAAAATTATTAGACTAATAGCTTCTTACTTTATCTGATCTGAGTATTTTCTCACGGAATTCTGTTCTACTTGTCTTGAAGAGAATCTGTTTCAAATTTCAGCTTCATAGGATCATTAAGCAAATAATTAGCCAATCAGCACTCAGCTTATCAGGGTGGTTCCGTTAGTTGTTATTCCACGTTCTAGTATAGAGGACTACTTTCACATTTCAGCATCGTAGAGTGATTTGGAGAGAAATTAGTCTCACTCATCAGATCAGGGTAGTTTAACACGTTGTAATTCCAATAAATGCATGTTCTAAAAAGGTTCAGTTTGGAAACTTCAGCAACGTAGGGCAATTAGGAGAAAAAGTAGCCTCACAGCTCTCTCAGCTGATCAGGGTGGATTCTCACATTGTAAGTCTATTCCAGCAGCCCCTAAGAATCTCCAATCGAAATTTCAGATTAGCTCTTTGATTGGAGAAATAACTATTGTAATTAAAAAATAGGAAAAATAACATAGTAATTATCCTCCTATCTCGCCCATCAGAATAATGGGTTCAAAAATGGGACACGTTATTTAGTGGAACGGAGGTCCAAACGTATAGAATGCCATAAATATTTTACTAGGTGGTATTATCATCTCAAAATCGACAAAAATTGGATTGATACCGTATTTCCTCCTCATTGCGGTGTCTCCACCGTGAGATCTAGGGGTATTTCTTGACTGTCAACCCACATTCTCTTACCGACAATGAGAGTATCGGGATTGTTCCAATCCTGGAGTACGTCTCAGTTTGGATCCCTTACTATAAATTAGCAACTGGAGACAGTTCATCGTAAATTTCTGCGATAGGTAGCGCACAAAATACACCCCACGCCGGATTCAGTCAATTTTGATGTCTTTGACGAAAAGTGCTGCACACAACTTTCTGATATCAGAAGCTGTTTGGCTGACATAACATTTTTCCATAAGCTGATCCTGGTTAAGGTAATTAATCGGCCCCAAATTTACTCCAGTCATGCAACAAACTTTGGAAACCTTGAATTTGTCCTCTGGATGTGGAATGGAGGGGGTAATTACAGATAATGTTAAGCGCTGCCTAAGCTACAATTTGCAACCGATTTTCGTGATTCTTCTTTGGTTCAGTTATTGTCTTGGTTGGGTTTTGGAAAATATATCAGGAGTTCAAAATTTCAATATTGAACAAAGTGAATGAAGGGGGTAGTACTGAAAAGTCTTGTTTTCACTTTTCTCATCTGCTTTTAGTGATTTTTTATTAGTTAGATCCAGATTTCAGTCCAATGGTCGGTGGGGGAGAATGGGAGGGGGGATTCCGTTGAATCAATATATTTTCATTTTTCACGTACGTTTTAGGACCTCTCTCTGAAGCTAGACTTTGTCAATAGAGGTAGGTACGACCTATTGGAGTTGATCCAGGGGTGTAAGGGACAATCCATGCATGAGAAAAAGAATAACCGCATACAAATCCGTTGCAGACCATTCTATGACCGAATCCGTGAAAAAACCATAGGTGTGTGTTTGTGACAAATTTTGTCGACGCTGCCCAGGCTACGATTCTCAACCGATTCTCGAGATTTTTTTTTTTTTTTTTTTTTTCTTCGATCCAAATTTTAGTCTAGTTGTGCAACAAACCTCCGAAATTCTAAATTTCAAGATGTAAGAGGAGAAATGGAGGGGTTAAAGCCCTAAAAACGTGTTTTTTTTTTGTTTTTTTTTATGTAGCCACTCGGGCTACAAAACTGATTTTCGTGATTCTTATTTTTTTTTTATTCCAATTTCAGTCTAATTGTGCAACAAACCTTGGGAATTTCGGATTTGCAGTCGAGGTGGTGGGTGGAAGGGATAATTACCGATTTTTTCAAGAGCTGCCCAAGCAACAAATCTTGACCGATTTTCATGATTCTTATTTTGTTCCATCATGAATTCGATATAGTTTTGGAAAGAATGTCAGGATTTTCAAATTTTATCAAGAGAGAGGGTGAATGCAGGGGGTAATACTGTTAAATCATGATGTTTCAACTATTCTCGTCAGATTTTTGTGATTCTGTTTTTGTTCAACTGTGAATTTGGACTAGTTTTATAAAATTAGTCAGGAGTTTTAAATTTCATGATGGAATGGGGAGAATGGAGGGGGTAATAACGATAAATCTTGATATTTTTACTATATTCATCTGATTTCCGAGGCTGTTTATATTGCTTTGTTCGATTCAAATTTTAGTTCACTTATGCAACTTTGGAAGTTAGCAACCCTTGCTATAATGGCGAGGGTATCTCCAGTGAAATCATGATCTATTCGATATTTCTAGAATCATATAGGTAAGAAGGAGCCATAGGGGAGTCCCTATAATGCATGCATTACCAAACATTGTTTTTGTGGTATATATATATATATATATATATATATATATATATATATATATATATATATATATATATATACATATATATTCTACATTCTTCGTCCTTCTTGTTTCTTCAATGCTGATGCTTCCAATGTTTACGTTTTTCGCTTTGTTCCCAATATTGCGGATATATTGTTGTAGATATATAATTTTACGTTCCGTAAAATAGGAAACTCGTGTTTTCATTTTACAGGTCCATGTGCCAATGCCAGTGTTACGTGATAATATAGCAGCATATGTGATGATATGGTGTCATCAATCGTTATATAGTTCCTGCAGCAAATCGGCCCATGGCAGATACGTACACCCTTTTGAAGCAACACGTGTTTCTTCAAACTACTTACATAGTTTCTGCTTTCTAAAACTTTGAATGTCTATGGCTGCTGCAGTGCAAGCTATATTACACTACAAACTTGGTCTAAGTGTTCATCTAAACATAGATTATCAGAGAAAAAATTTTTCTTTAATTCAGTCATCCCTTTAATACTATTCACGTCTACACATTTGAATTTACCTGCCGAAAAATTTGGTAGAAGGGATTGAGACCCTTTTGCTTTTCCTCGATTCAATTACTCCGCCCAAATCTATATTATATACATCTATCTATCTATATATATATAAAAATCAATCGCTGTTCGTTAGTCTCGCTAAAACTCGAGAACGGCTGGACCGATTTGGATAATT
Organism: Adelphocoris suturalis; assembly: GCA_030762985.1. Taxonomy (NCBI): domain Eukaryota; kingdom Metazoa; phylum Arthropoda; class Insecta; order Hemiptera; family Miridae; genus Adelphocoris; species Adelphocoris suturalis. The sequence continues at coordinate 63,461,168 of CM061043.1, forward strand.
TTGGTCTTAAATTATTTGTGGAAGTCCAGAGAAGGTTTAAAAGGTTTAAAATTTCAAATCTGCCCCATAGGGTGTGTTTTAGGGGAGGAAGGGGGAATGGGGTATCTTTGTCATCACTGAACAAACGGGGGATTTGATTGTCGAGGATGTTTGGATTACTCCAATTCAAGTCAAAGACTACTTTTTTCAAATGTTTCATATCTGACCCACAATGGAGTGGGGAGGGGGTGGGGGAGTTGAAGCGTTTCGAACGTCACTAAACCAACTGGGGATCTGAGTTGTCGAATATGTTTGGATTATTCTAACTTAAATCACAGGCTACTTGAAAATTTTCAAATCTAACCCATAGAAGAGGTGTTTCAGGGGAAGGGGGGGGGGGGGGGGAGGAATGGGGTATCTTTGTCATCACTGAACGAACTGGGGATTTGATTGTCGAATATGTTTGGATTACTCTAATTCAAGTCAAAGACTAGGTACTTTTTTCAAATTTTTGAAATCTGACCCAGTGGAGGGGAGGATGTTAAAGCGTGTTGAACGTCACTGAACCAACTGGGGAAAGTGGGCGAAATCTATCAGAATTACTTACTTTAACTTGGGTCATAGGCTATTTGATAATGTTCAAGTCAACCTGTGCAACGCACGGGTGAACCAGGTAGTTTGTAATAAATAAATAATGAATAAATTTCCCTTGTACTCTTCAAATGAACCTCATTTATATAATTTACAGAAATGAAAGAAGGTATATTGGTTTCCCGTGCGTTGCACAGTGATCTCGTCAGCCAGGTCAGCCTTCCCGTGCACTCGCCGTCGATACCGGAGGTGGCGGTGGGGGTTGGAGTGAGGAGGTCAGATGAAGGGGGAGGGGGGTGGACTTCTTTTTATACCCTCCGCGCCGTTTCCCTTCCTCATTCTCCTTTTCCACCCCTCCACCACCTCCCCCACCACCGCACCGCCACCGCCCCTCCACCGCCGTCCGCCACCGCCAGGGGCGTTCGTGGGGGCCTTTTCCGCGGGATCCCGCCAGTCGCCGCCCGTCTCTCGGTCCGCTCGGAGCTCAGTAGTGACGTCATCGCGGCAGTGCCTCCGTCTCCCTCCCTCTCCCTCCGCCGCCTATCTTCCATCTCGTTCCCTCCTCCGGAGCTTCACACATGCCACCTCGTTCCCCTCCCGCCATCAGTCCCGCACCATATCATGTCCGTCCGTCCCGTCGGCTTCCCCCCTTTTCATCGACGCACCAACGACTTTTCCATGGATTATCCCGACGCGCCAAATTGTCTCGCTTCCAGGTAACATTTTAAACTTTTACCCCCCACCCTCTTACCCTCATCACATCTCACACAAAATTCCCCACCCACAATTCACCCTCTAAATTCATCTCCCTTCAAAAATTTCTACCAAACACACCAAAAACCACCCTCTCAGCAAACCGATTTTTTTGCACTACCCTTCGGAAATCGCGATGTATTTTATATATCGAGGCTGGTGGAGATGGGGGATGTTGTGTGTCGGGGCAAAGGGTAGCTGGTGGTATTGATCCCTTCTCTACTACAACCCTTGCAGAAAACATCCGAACCCCCCCCCCCCCCCTCCCAACCACCCGTACCACCACCACCCTCGTCTCATTAACCTACTCCACGGACAGGAAGTGGCTACGAGATCAATTTTTTTTTTTTTTTTTTCAGGTAAAAGTCGCAAAAATTCAAGAAATACAAAATACTTTCAGTAATGAATTAGTCAATTTTAGGAGTAGAAAAATGTTTTTCTTTAATTCAGTCATCCCTTTAATACTATTCACGTCTAAACAATTGAATTGACCTACTGAAAAATTTGGTAGAAGGGACTTAGACCCTTTTGCACTTCCTCGCTTCAATCACTCCGCCCAAATTTGTAATAATTAAATAATATCCCCTTGAACTCTTCAAATGCACTTAATTTGGGTCTTTTCTGTAAAGTATATCCCCGCATTTACAAACTATTTTCTGTAGAATGGGGATTGATCGGACTGATGATCCCCAATCATTTTTACGTCCACTGGTAAAACCACAAATACAAATGGTAAAACCACCCCTTCCATCTCCAACCTCGTCTTATTAACCTACTCCACGGACAGGAAGTGGCTACGAGATCAATTTTTTTTTTCCCAGGTAAAAGTCGCAAACATTCACGAAAATCAAAATACTTTCAGCAATCAGGGTGGCCACCAACTGGAAAAGTAAGGGAAAACCTGGAAATGTTGGGGAATTCTTTGCGTCGGGAAATGTCAGGGACATTTGCAAAAACCACCGAATTTCACGGGATTTTTAAATGAAAACTTTGTGTAATAGTTTGCTGCGTTTTTCGGTATGTTTGAACTCCTAAAGAAATCCTACTTCGACGGCATATTTTATCACACTTCTTATTTCATAGGTAGGTATACCCATGACAAAATGATATCAAGAGTGAAGTTTAAGCTGTTCAAAGAGTATCACCACTGCACGCTGATACATTGCGACATGGATATGACTTCGGCTCTTCTGTTAAACTATATCACCTATTAGTAAACCGTATGTGAAAAATATCAACTGAGTATTGGAACTTGGGAGCGAATCCAGTAGATTGGAGGTCTGATCCAGTGAGACAAAACTTATTGGCGTCGGTATGGCAAAAAACCGTATATAATAATATTCTGCAATTCAAAAAGAGATTTTGGATTTTCATAGATTTTTTAGCATAGTTTAATGAAATTCAAGTACATTTTCAGCATAATTTTGCACATACCTTTTTAAATGTTCTATTTTATAGTTAATAAACTTTATTTGAGCAATATTCTGTTAAAATATAAATTTAACGATTTTTAGCCGTTGTTTGCTATTTTTAGTTATTTTTTCAATACTTTTTTTGAAATTTTACCAATTTAATGTGCACAAAAAATGCTGGCCAACAAACTCATCTTTTTGTTTGGAGAGCTAGATTTTTTGGCGCAAGAACAGAATTTTTATCTCAATACTAAGGAGATTCATCGTCCGGAAGGATATATATATATATATATATATATATATATATATATATATATATATATGAAAAAGCGTTAAACTCTAGGATTCGTTTCAGAATGTCTCAAAACGGATTTCAATTAGGAAAACTTTTCCCAAATTTTGGTTTTAAAATTTTCTAAGCCATTGCAATAGGTTCATTTCCTACCAAAATTCGCTAATTGACTTCGAAATGTTCATTTTTTGTCAGGGAAATCTGAAGTTCGGTCAGGGGAATTTGAAATTTACATTTGGGCGCCACCCTGGCAATGAATTAGTCAATTTTAGGTGTCGTCGGTAGATAAATATTCCATTACCCCCGTAATTTTCCCCCGTTCTGCAAACCCCTTCTTAAATTTAAACCAATATTTTTACTTTTTCAATAATCCCCTGTCATCTCTAGTGCTCTCTTCTCCCGCTTTGTTTTGACTATTATCTCCAAATTGTTCTACTGACTTCATTAGTTAAATTACTGCTATATTATTGCTGTTTCTGGTAAAATTGTTCTTTTTAAATTCTTATGTACATTGAATCGCTACTTTTATTATGCTGTCGTAAATTATTGGGCTCGCCCGTTAATAAATAAATAAATACCTACTAGGCTGAAAGGGTGTAATTTATAGCTGAAGTTGGTTAGTAGGAAATCGTAATTGTAACTAAGTGTGTTTGGTATCTCAATGCATTAAACTACATGATCCATTTTGAAGAAAAAATAAAAATGAATAAATAAATATCAATAGGTATATATATATAAGCTACCTAATAAACAGAAAATTCCGTAAAAAATATTAGACTTTTCCCCCCAATTTTCGTATTGTGTGAAATAATGAAAAAACGGGAAGTTCTGGAAGTGACCAAGTTTTTTTTTTTTTTTTTTTTTTTTTTTTTTTTTCAAGTAAAAGTTTGCGTAGGTACCTACATTTGTAAAAATTGAAAGACTCACAAATGAATCAATTTTCGGCACAATTCTAGGTATCAATCTCGGTAGATATTGATGGGTAGATTGGATATATATCGCTGAAAGTGGGCAATTGTGTCAATAGAACGAAGTGAAGTTTTCCGTGAACTACAGAACACTCCCGGTTTCGAAAATTTAAAACATTTTAATCGCTTATTAGCTTTTAGTTTGTCGTAATTATGACCAAATGAGTCGGTATGGTGTTTCTTTGCATTGAACTACGTAACCATTTTGAATTAACTGAATAGGTAAAAGCAATGAAAAATCAATCAGAGACTATAACATCGATGTTCTTCGCAAATTTTTATTCTTGTGAATAATGCAAAACCGGGAAGTGGAGCTACGAGATCACTTTCACAAAAAAGTGTCAATTTTAGGCACAGTTTTGGGTGTCGATCGGTAAAATGTTGATAGGAGATTATAGAGATATTCCTTTTGCGAAGTGTGCGATCGTGACAATAGAACTTAGCTAAGGTTCCGGTGAATTTTAAGTACAGATCATACCCAATTTCATAAATTTTTCAAGTACTACTTAATAGATAGCTTACAGTTTGTTTAATTTGTAACTGAAACCGAGTAGGTGGGCTGTATGATTTATCTGTGCGTTGAATTACAGAATCCACTTGAAAAAAATTAAATCAATAAAATAATAATAATCGATGTTTTATTGTTGAAAACTTGCATGAATATAAGTATTTTTTGCAGAATTGAGTCAGTTTCTTTCCACTTCAAGTGCAATCACCATCGTCTCATTAACCTACTCAACGGACAGTACCTATGTGGCTAAGCAATAATTGTTTTTCTTTATTGCAGGGAAAAGCCACATACTTTCAAAAAAATTAAAATACTGAAAAATGTATTAATCTTAGTTGTCAATTGGTAGACATTGAAAAGTAGATTGGCGATAGGAACATACCTACTTACCTATTACGATGAAAGGGTGCTTTGTGAATTTTATGCATTTAATTACTAGCTTACAGTTTGTTGTGATTTTGTTATTGAAACTGAGTTGGTGTCTCGCTTTGCATTGCACTGCATGATCCTTTGAAAATAATAGAAGATACATAAAAAATCAATCTATAAACGATAAATATCGATGTTCAGGATGTGCTTCTGCAAAAACGAGTAAATTTTAGCCCCCCTGCTTGTGAAAATTGATTGAATAGGTGCCTACTGAAAGATTGTTAGACCAACTTACTACTCTAATACGTACTCAGTACCTGAGGGTACTAGGAAACTCATCGAAAGGAATCTCATTAAAAAATACCATGCCAAGGATATGGCACAGAAGCTTCCTCGTGGCCTTCAGAGTATGTCACCATTAAATTTTCAGAAATGACCGGTTTACCATGATCATGACTTTAGAGTGCTGGGCAACCAAAAACCAGAAATCCTGACTAAAATCTGTTCAACAATGCTGGACTTGTGACTGTCAGAAGAAAATTACGTTCACCACTGTGCTCAGCGTATCGCTGATTCAATAATGATGAAACTGATAGGGGATCATTGAGGGCTAAATTCACACTATTCTTCAAAATTTCGCTGAAATCCGATCAAAATTGTGGAATTTATGGCTGTGGAAAGGAAATATCAAAAGACGAAGGCTCGCGCATGCGCACTGCGTACCGCTGATTCAATCATGACGAATTCCGTAAGGGTTCTCAAAGGACCTTTCCCGCATCATCTCTGAAAACCTGACTAAAATCTGTTCAAGATTGACGGACTTATGTCTGTCACAAGAAAATTACGATCACGCATGCGCTGAGCTTTCGCTGATTCAATCATGATTAAACTGATAGGGGACCATCTAGGACTGAATCCACACTATTCCTGAAAATTTCATTGAGATCCGATCAAAATTGTGGAAGTTACGGCTGTTGCAAGTGAAAACAAAGCTTTTTTTTTACTGCTGTCCAGTACGGATGGAACACTCCTCGAAACTGGCTTCTAGAGCTTTTATACCTGTACTTCAACTTTTGGCTTTTTACCAATTTTTGTACTCGTTTTTGCATTAGGCAATGCTAAGTAGAAAAATGATCAATTTCAGCAAAATTTCGCAGAAAATGAAGCTATTGCTATAGTTTCGAAAATTTTCCAAAGTTCTCTCCATAGAAATCTGTTTTGAGGCATTCCTAAATTCCTATATTTTAACACTTTTAAAATAAAAGGATGAGTGCATAAGCAGCACTTTTTGAGCTCAACAAATTGTTCAAATTTGAAAAAAAAAAAACGTTAAGACTGTCTCTAGCCATTGGATGGGAAAGGGGGGGGGGGGCAGCTAAAAATCGTTAAATCCAATGGTTGGAAAATTTTTAAAAATTTTTAAAAGAAAAAAGTCGCTTATGTTTGCGAAATTCAAAATAACAACCTCGAAATTTGTCAACTTTCGTTCCCTTTCAAAAATAAGTACACATACCTACTACGTATAGGTATGGAAAGTAATTTGCTATTTCTACTGAGTACCTACTCATCCATTGGTGTCAATAGACACTAATCGAAATTTCCCCAAAATTTCAATTAACAGGTTATAACTTGTGGTTGTATGATCTATATTGTTGAGCTGATATAAAACGAGAGAAATCACTTGGGAAAATCTTTAGAGTTGGGGTAATCAACTTTTTTGAATGAGTTTTCGTATGTGTTGCATTAATGTAAAACTGGAAGATGAGAAAATATCGTGTAAGTACATCATACGTTCCCAAAAAGTTCAAATACGCATTCGCTCAGTTTACAGATACGTAGAATATACGCATATGCGCAAAAATTTGGCATTTTTTGTTTAATTTGTGTAAATTGGTAGCTATACTGAAAGATATAACTGCGCCTACACAGAACGTGTGCCAATGCGTAATAAAACTAAGTAATGATTTGATCTTTAAAGAACTAAGTTTAAATGCAAGCTAAAATTGTTCGTGTTACATAATAAGGTTTACAAAAGTAGGAACTATTGTCATGGCTTGTTTCGAACTATTTAATCTTTTTTATTTTTTTAAATCTTCCACCCCTTTTCTGTGGGTATCAAATTTTAAGAAATTTTGAAATTTGCGTGAAACCCGCGGGCAGACGTTGTAGTTTGAGTGGTTTCAGTTCTGAATTAGTTATGGAAATTGTTCGTCTGAACTATTACTGGGAAGGGAGGCAGATGATGCTGCAGAATGATGAAGGTTTAGAACTGGATTATTCGGGAGGGACGGGGTATAGGACTCCCTCCATCGGCTCTGTCAGAAGACGTTATAGGGTCCCTAGAGAGGGATGGAGGGAGCATTCGATTCTTGGTTTGGAGGATTCAAATATGTTAACTCCAAGTGAACCCATAGAAAAAACATGGAAGCCCCAGATGCGTTGTTGAGGGTAGATGGGATGAAACAGGGATTTCTGGATCCCGTGGAAAGATTCGGGTCACTGGGAAGAGGGAAATTCGATCCCTAGACTGGAGGTTTCAGACAAGTAAACTCAAGTAGAGGCAAACACACGGGAAGACGTTGAAGGACCCCAAATACGTTGCTTAGGGCTGGAAAGAGAGCAAGGCGGATTTAGGAACCGCGCAGGAGGAATTCAAGTCAGGGATGCGGGAAGGATGAGAAGATCCTGCTGAAAAATTACTGAGTGTTACTTGATTGTGGGAGTGGGACAGGGCTTGAAATTTCAGCCGCTGATCTTGTTGAAAGACATTGTTGGGTTCCTAGATTTGAGATTGATGAGAGATGGGGATTTTCATATCCCGCAGGAAAACGTCATGTCAGAAATGTGGGAAGGGAGTCAGATGACCGTGCTGAAAAATTGTGGTGTTCTACTGGATTGCAAGAGAGGGATAATGTTAGAACTAAAGCATCTGGCACTGTTAAAGGGCATTGTGGGGTTCGTGGAAAGACTGACTGAGAAAAGATTATTCTATTGATTCCTGGATCGGTGGTTGAAGAGTGAGGGGGATTTCTAGATCCAGCAGGAATACATCAAGTCATAGATGTGGGAAGGGGATCAGAGGACTGTGCTGAAGAATGACGGAGTGTTAATGGATTGTAGAAGAAGGATAGGGTTACAACTCAAGCTTTAGTCACTGTTAAATTACATTGTTGGGTCCCGGGATAGGACCAAGAGAGGAGGATTCTCGATTTCTGGATTGGATGTTTCACGTAAATTTTAGGTTTACCATCGGGATGATGTTGTAGGACTGCAGATGCCTTGGTGAGGGAAGGAAGGACGTGGAGGGGAATTTGTAGATCTCGCAGGAACTGAAAAGAGAGTCAGAGGATCCTGAAGCAGAATGATGGAGTGGAGTATATTAAGGAAGAAGGGCCGGTATAGAACTCCAGCCGCTGGCCCTGTCTAAAGAAATCGTAGGGTTTGCTCAGATGGCGACAGAGAGGGTGTGAGATGGGGGGGGGGGGGGGGGGGGTGAAATTCGATTCCTGGATTATAGGCTAAGAAGAAAAGAAGATCTGAACTGAGGGAGTTAGATGACCTCAGTGGTGGAAAGAAGGTGTAGAGAGTCAGAGGATCCTGCGGACTGGGAATAACCTCGGAGGGGAGTAACCGGGACGCGAAACCCCGCGAAAGCGACTGCGACCCGCTCGTGATATCCGCGGGTCCTTGACCCAATACTGCGGACCGCCGCCGACCAGCGCTAGCCCATAAACTGTGCGAAAAAGAGAATTAAACGAGGAAACCAAATATTGGCAATTAGGTATTATTCATTCATTAAAGTGTCAAATTTTTTTTCTTTACTTCTTTTCTTTACCAAACTTTTTACTTCACACAACTGGGCAAAACGGTTGTTATAATAGTTATTATATTAATCCCAGCGCTTTCGCCAATAGGCGATATAGGATATATTTGAAGGTTGTAGGTTTTATAAGTTACTGTTACTATCTATATATCTCAAATAATAGGTCCGCCAGGTCTGTTTGGGGTGCTATATTTGTTATCTTGATTTTCTGTGGTTCTCCATCTATGTTGGATCTCATAATACTATCTATGCTTTAGTAGCCATACGTTGTGTGTAGCAATTCATTTAAAGGGAATGCCCCATCGTTTTCAGTTTTTAATCATAATTATTCGCAGCGTAATTATTATGCTTATGCTTATTCCTTAAATTACTATTGCTTCCTCACTACCAAAGGTAGGGATGCTTTGTGTTCGCACAAGTCAATTTTCCTTCCATTGTCGAAAAGTTCCACTCGTTTTTTTTTCGATTCAAAGCGTGCTGATCAATATTGGTTCCGTGTCTGACTGTCTATTGGTCTGTCGTGTATCTCTGGTAAATCCTTGTCACGCCCGAAGCTATACCAAGCTTAGTGCTATTTTGATATTATTGTCAGGGATTATGCGGGTTAGTTCCCAGTTGGTCCTCTAAAACTGTCATTGCACTCGGATCAATAGTGGGTAGCTTGTGTGAATGCTCTAACTTGAATTTCTTATAACTTTGATTTCTCATCATCTATTGTTTGATTCTGTTCAAACTTCGTGGTGTAGTTGGGGGGAGGGGGGGGGGGGGGGGGGGGCTCGAGTTAGGTGAAGTATGAATTATATCGCGATTGGTTGATCAATAAGTAACTATTGCGCATACTCTAAACTAAAATTGATTGGCACAGGCGAAACTCCGAGACTGATATCAATAATGAAGAGTACCTATGCGCATGCTCAAACCCGAATTACTTATAACGTCAGTTTTTCGGAGCGTACTATTCATGCGTATTCGGATCTGTATTCGGTTTACCTTGAGCTCCGAATAAGATTTTTCTATTCGTACAACGAATAGACCGCTAACCGTTAGCATTTTTTGCGCATGCGCAATACTCCATTTCTATTCGTAGTTCCTCCCACTCGACTACGACTCAGCGTTGCATAAACTCCCTATTACCTATTTCAGTTGGGATAGGTCAGCGGCAGTTAGTCGCATTACGAGTAATAGATGAGGTGTTCGTTCTGGACAATCTTGTACTCGCGTGGTTCCGGTTGCAGATTAACCTAGGTTAATTCATGATTACTACCTCATCAATTATTTTTACACAATAACAACAGAGAGAGTGGGACAACCGTATATCTGTTGAAAATTCTTACTAAACAGATTCGGTTGTGGAGGATATAGCAAGTTTTTAGATTGACGCCCTCGCTCGGCCTGAATGGGCTGACATGAAGGGAAGATGAGACGCTGCTGAGTTGCCTCTTCTTTATCCTGAGGCGCGGCCCTCCCATCACGTCCGTTATAAAACCCTCAACCCACCACTTGCCCACAAAGTAGTTTTCTAAACTTACAAACCCTACGCGTTCCTTTCTTTGTTAATTTACAGAACATAATCCAACAATAAAGTTTATCATCACATCTGCAAGCCCCATTAAACACTGTCCAAGTGAAATATCTGACAACCGTAGACTTATTTATCAACACACCTTTGTTGCTGACTATTCCTAATCAGAGATTATCTTTAGCTGAAGTGCTATTCTCTTTCCAACAATTTCGAAATAATTTTTGAGGGATAGTAAATTATGAATAGACCATTTTTCGTCGTGGAAAAGCAGAGATACGCATGCACGATCAGAAAATTGCGGTCAGTGGCCAACTACATACTGTTTCGTGCATTCTAAGTGCAATATTAACTGCATTTAGTTTTAATCACGATTAGTAGATTGCAATAGTAAGAATTGCAATATCTTATTCCGTTCTCGGATTGAAGCTTGAAAACCACGAAGAAGCGAGATTTTTTCTAAAGATAGACGTAGTTTTAGAAAAATCGCGCTGCTTCGTGGGTCATAAGCTCCAATCCAAGATTGGAATAGATATAGCAATTCTGTTTCACCATCGTCTTTAGCACTAAAAATATTTAAAATGAGGTATCACTTGGCAACAAATGGAAAACTTTCTTCGAGGTACCCAATACTTCCCCCTATGCATGTTTAGTCCGAAAACATTTGGATTTTTTCCTGGTTTTTAATTTGCTCAAAACTTAGTATCAGGCACCCCAAAAACGCTCTCTAAGTTTCACTTCGATATCTCAAAAATTGTGGGAAAAAGTTAGAGGGGTTTACTTTTGGAACACCCTGTATACTTTATAATTGTTTAAAAAATATTTTTTATTTTTTAACAAAATCATAATAGTGAAGCTGAATAATCCCTGATGGAACGAAAGCATTTGCGCACCTTGAATATTGCATACTCCAATAACAACACCAACTAATCTCTCTCACATTGCTATTACGATTTGCATAAAGCCCAGATTCACTTAAATTCCACTATCTGCTTTACAAGCAGATACCATGTTACATGGATATGTCTTTGATTGGGGATTTCATAACGGTTGTCTTCGAGAGTTGTAAACAAATCCTTTGACTTTAAACAAACCCCTGGGCCGCATCCCGACTAATTCCAACAAAACAACGGTTTACTTATAGAAATTAATGTTGAAAATAACTGTGGAGAGAAGCCACTACAATGAGTTGTTGTTAACAGTCGACTGTTGTCAAGAGGATGAAAATGTTTCCTATGGAGTGGAGTAAATGATGCTATTGCTTTACGTTAAGAATATTGTAACCGGCTTATTAAAATTGTTTATAGTCCAATCAACTTAGTTTAGGAATGTAGCCAGGTACGTAAGGAGGGGGAAATTGGTAGCTTGAGATGTGAACATTTATCACATAAATCAAGCGCTTTCCAACGAGTGGCGAACGATTTCTGTGCGATGAAAACTGCGGAAGTTCCATTCCCCTAGCAACGGCTGGATTGTACGTGAAAAACACTGAAATTGTGACACAAATTTTGCGTCACGGAAATTTTTGGTTGACCCCCCAGAGCAAAGACATATCCATTTCAATATGGTTGCTGTAGAAATTTGAGTGCATTTGAATCAACATTGGTTGCTGTATAACTTTGACTTCTGTTTCATTCTGTTATGGAGACGATGATGGAGCTATGTTCTACATCAGACTTCATCGTTTAATACAATAGAACTCGTACATATTTTCATTCGTTTAAGGTTCTTCGACAAGTTGAGAATCACTGATTTGGTTTTCTGATAATTTGGTGGTATCGGGTTAAAATAATAGCACAATAGTGAAGTGTGAAGCACAATAGTGAATTATAGCTTTCGTACCTAATCTATCATGGGCTCATCTGGTATCCTGGAATCATCAACTAATAGCATGATCTCGATTCAATGACAATTTATTATAACTTGTGTTAGGCTTAGATTGAAAGATGGCTTCTCTGGAAATCCGAGTGCATTTGAGTGAAAATTAGTCATTGCATAACCACCAACGTAAAATACCCACGACATAGATTTCTGTTTCATTCTGTCATGGTGACGATGGAGTATATGTTCAACCACCGATCTTCAAGCAATACTACTGCAATACCCGTATTTACTATCTATTTGATCCATTCCTGCTTTTTCGCGTTGACAAGCTTCAAGATTGCAGAAACTCTAGAGCAGATTCTTTTGGTTTCCCTTCATGAAACAGGGGCCGGTGGGATTTTGGCAGAGGCTGTACCGCTAGCTAACGGGCCCCAGCGGACGCTAAATCGGCCTCCGCAAAAATTCCCTTGGAACGAGAAGATTCAGTTTCTTTGGCCGTGGACCAGGTAGGTACGCCCGAGCTCCCACCTCGCCTGGAGCATCAGATCGGTCTAATGGGGCGACGAGGGCTCCATCCATAACTTCTCACGTTATGTCACTCTCGAGGAAGCCTTCGTGAGAACTGACCTTAAAATGCTTTATTGATTTCATTTCAATTTAATCCTTCATATTCGATCAGTACAACTATATACCTATTATCCCAGGCATATCCTAATTCTAATCATATATACCAGTATCGTAATTCACAAATATGTGATGACCTTGTACCCAAACAAAATAATTTATCATGGAGCCAATCATGAAACTATGATGTGTATGATATCGGGCACAGAGCGCTCACGAGTCCTCCATGCGAATGCTAGAAATAAGAGGATGACTAGGTGCTGATACCTACGCAGTTTTTCAAATAGCGTGATATTTCTCCAGATTTACGTACAATATTACACACGCGCGCACACACACACACACACACACACACACACACACACACACACACACACACACACACACACACACACACACACACACACACACACACACACACACACACACACACACACACACGTAGTTCCGTTCTCAAATAAAGATTCGTTGACATAATTACAACAACTACTGTATAGCTTCATTATGATTGATTCAAACTTAACAATTAATTTGGATTGCTATTACTAGCTCTTGACTCATATCGCGTTCACCATCACATTTTTTGTGGCGACTTAAAACCTTAGAAAGAAAATAATGGAGATTATTATTCACCTCCTTTTGTTCTTATCAGTGTATGGTAATCTAATTTGGCATTTTCCGTACTACATTAAAAGTTATCTGTAGCTGCCAACTTGGTAAGACAATTTGAAGGTGAAATGGGGCTGGAACGGACATTGAACAAAACTGTAGAAAGGATGGGTACGGAATGGGAAATTTTAGCTAAAGTCTATTCCAACTCGAACTGGCCAAGATTTAATATTAATACTTCTTATCTTCATCCCACAACATCCTACCACAGCTTGAAACGCTCAGATGCAGCTTAGCGATCCATCCCTTAAAAAAAGGCACCCTCACCCCTAGGCCGTCCACCCCTTCTGACGGGGGGTGAGGCTTAAAAAAAAGAATCCTCTCAGGTGAAGAGAACCGACAGTTAGGGGGAAAAAACGCTTTTAGAAGGTCATGCACATTCTCAGGTATACCTGAAATCTAGAGGCAATTCAAAAATTCACACTTGCCATATAAAACATTTTAAATCTTTTTTGAACTAAATTTAGTTTCCATGTCCAGCTCGAATAGAAAAATGGCAGGTTTGCTTGAATTGTTTTGAAAATTCAGATTTCACTGTACAAATTTAATTTTCGTGATTGTTGGGTCAGCCTTCATTTCGGAAAACCTTGCGTTTCAGATGATTCCAGGTTGTTGAGGGATTCGCCTAAATCAAATCTCACACTTCGTGCAATCATGAAATCCCCAAACATGCTTAGTTTAACCAATGAGAGCTTGGATTTTACAGACGTTTCTGGTTTGCTTGATGGATCATATTAAACGAAGGTTTGTCCTTTGCTCTTGCATTGTCGCTAGATCCGGTAGGTGTTAAATTCGAATGTGTGGAATGTGTGGATTCGAATGGAATCGTAGAAATTGTTCTGGGGTGTAACGACCATTGATAACTCATTCGAACTCATATGGTCTAATGATGGAATCCAAAGCAAGTCACCAGCTAAAATATACGTGCATTTTATTGATTTTAGCTCGATTTGACGTGAGTTTATGAGCATAAAAAGTTCCAATCATGCAGCATGATCGTATGAGCGAATTTTCGTATAAATTATGTTAAATTGTTTTGAAAATTTAGGACTTTGAGTGAAAATAACTCCCAAATTGATGACAATAACTCGTTCTAAGTAATAATCTGCTATTAAAAAAGTGATTTTGGATTTTTAACTTTTTTGAAGTTTTTATCGATTTTTTAGCACATTTTATTGAAACGTACATTTTCAGCATGATTGTGTACACAAATTTTTAAATGTTCTATTTTATAGGTAATAAACTTGATTTGAGCAATATTCTGCTAAAAAACATAAATTAACTATTTTTTATCTGTTTTTTGCTATTTTTAGCGATTTTTTCAACACGAAAAAATGTCAACGTCAAATGTCAATCTTTTGAAATTTAAACAATTTAATATGCTCAAAAATGCTGTCGAAAAATTTTGATTTTAAAACTTTTGGAGCCATTGCAATAGCTTCATTTCCTACGAAAAGTCGCTAATTCAATAATTCACGCGAAAACAACTCGTTTGTTGTTAGTTTTCGGGATTTGCTGAGAAAGTGTTTTATTTCAAGGGACCCATCATTGGAGAGGCTCCAGAGGTTGTGTGATTTGCCGAAATGAAATAATCAAGACACTACAAGCTATCGTGGAATCGAAATTCCTGGGTGTAGCCAATAATCCCTTGTATTTTACATTATTATGTCTTCATTGAGAGATCATAAGTATATGAAGGTTTTTCCCTCCATTAGATTCATGGACTACTTATATATTAGTAAACATATAAAAGTAATAAATACCAAATTGAATTGGAGTGTAATGAAAATTGAATTGTAACTCATTCGAGCATAACGTAACGAATATTATATAGTACCTGCTGAATGTTTGAGTTGAAGCATGTCAACATTAAACAGCTGTGCATATGCTGTCGATCAGCTCGATTTGGTTGTTAAATTGCACAAATTCTCAGGTATACCTGAAAACTAGGACACTCACACTTGCTGAGTAAAACATCATAAAGTAACTCCTATTTATGTGCTTCTTTTTAAAGACGACCAAGTCCAGCTGGTCTTACTTAAATCTAGCAGTTTTGCTTGAATTATGTTTGGAAAGTCTGAGTTCACTGGATAACTTTAATTTTTGTGATTGCTGGTTCCGCCTTCATTTCGGGATACCTGATCTTCCGAATAATTCCAGGTCTATAAGATTCGCCGAAATCAAATCAGACACTTACAGCAAACACGGAATCCCAACAATACTGGAGGTAGCCAATGAGACCTTGAACATACGTTTCTGGATTGTTTGAGGGATCAAATGTATAAAAAAGGTTTGCCTTCTTTGCATCCGTTGTCGCTAGATCCGGTAGCTCTTAAATAGGAGTGTAATGACAATTGAATTGGTAACTCATTCGATTATAATATTACTGCTTATAATAGTTACGGCTAAATGTCCCTCGTTTAAACAGCAGTGCGTTTCATTGTTTTTAGCTCAATTTGACGTCCGTTTATTATATCATGTTGCTGACGCAGCATAATGAGCGTAAATCTCCACCGTTCATGCGAAAACAACTCGTTTGTGCGCCCCTCGCTATAGTGAATGGACCGTGCCGAAAAAACACTAATCAATTAAGACTCTCATCTAATAATTATGATGAATACTCGGGGATGGCCGTTCAAGATGTTTTTATAGCCGCTACCCGCTAGGCGCCTGGTTGCAGAAGGAATTTAGTACTTCCCCGGTCGGGTCCCAGCGGTAGTAATGCCCTCGCGGCTCTGCCAAAACCTCTCCCCTGCCAACACTCTTCTCTATCTACCACTTCATATCGCATTTGTCGCGATCTAAATTCATTACACATCTCCGGAGACGAGCCACTGAATCAAAACGACGGTCAACGGCATTCATTTCGTTTTCTAGGGGTTTAACATGCGAATTTGTGTCTTTGAAGTAGCGCTGATGACATGCAAATCGCTAACAACTACAACTAGCGGGGGGAAAAAACACGCCAAGAAATCTGCGGGAGTTCTTTTGATGTTGCTATTGGAACCGAATTAAATTTTGAAGATAGTAAGTGATGTATTTTTTACAGGATTAAGACGAATTGTAATACCTTCAAGAAAATGTTAGAGATTTATAGCTGAAAGACTAAAATCATGAACGAAATAATTATAAGAGATAGATAACGGTCGAATCTTCGTATTTTGAACAGCTGAAAGGTATGAATTTGTTATGAACCTTTATGATATGAATGTCTTGTCATGATATTTTTATGAATCTGTTGATAAAGAATAATTAGGTTGTTTGGCTTCTTCAACTTTATTCCTGTCATTTTCCTACTAATATCGCCTACATTTAGGCGTCTTCAGGGGAAGACTTGAAAGTGAAGCAGATAGAGTATTCATAAGATAGCAGGCATGTATGTCACTATGAGTTGGTAAATAATGGGAGGATAGGTACTTTCCCAAAGTAGAAACGTATTATTTAAAAAGTAAAGGGAATTTTAAAAGATAGAAGTGGTACAAAAAAATACACTTTTATATTTTAAAATTCCATTTACTTTTTAAATAATATGTTTCTACTTTGGGAAAGTACATCAAGAAGGGCAAAGTAAAGCACACTTCTTACTTCGCGACATATATTTAGACCGATTTTCTCAGTCTCTCACACTCTCAGTTTCTCAGTCAGAGGGACTTCCTAAATGTTCGCTCGTCGCAGCTTTATTTATTTATTTTCCAACTTCTAATACACCGAGTGAACTTTTAACAATATTAATTTGACTTTTTTCCATCTTCAATAATACATATAATTCGCAGGGGTTATTCCGAAAAATCATGATATTTTAGTTATTTTCCCCTTTTTTTATTTATCCAAAATTATATTCAATCCATTCATAAGGATATGCTATTGCATGCATTACTTACGAATATGTTTATACATATTGAGTCGGCTTCAAAAAGTTTAGTTTGGCATCAGGGATATGTAGGAACTTTACCGTACATTCCAATGATGTCCTTGTTTTTGATTTTACAAAGACCTTAAGGGGAGCTATGGTGGTTTTAATGTCATAAGGTAGGAAACTCGAGAAGAATCTTGAAAATTGAATTACTCAATTACAAAGCGTTACTTTCGGTCAGAAATGAACTCTATAGAATTGACCCCTGAAGTTTGTGCCTTTAGGTTTTCAACTAGAACACGGAAAGAAATTTTTCTGTGTTCTGTGGTTTACACCCGGTACATATATTCGCTTCCCAGATACGCTTCTTAATTCTGGCTGAAATTAAAATTGCACGTAGTAAAGGACGTAAAAAAGAAAAAAAAAGAAACAAAACAAGTAATCCCCATGCTTCTTATTATGTGATATTATCTTTCAACTTCAAAGCATATCAAAGTTTCACCATCCTCAACTTTGTTAGCGGTAATCGGTATAACATTATTCTTCGACTGCATCTTTGGCCATCTGATGTACCTACACCTAAAAGGCAATGCGTTCATTACTTTCCAAGGAACTTTGGCATGATCCAAATGGCATGACTGATTTGGTTCTACAACATTAAACTAGTGTGTATTATGTTAAACAATACGATGTTTAATGAATTTTACACAACATTACAACTAGTGTGTATTATGTTAAACAATACGATGTTTAATGAATTTCTGCATTTTAATGAATTTCAACTGTTCATTTTCAGGGAGAAGATGTTGCTATCGGCTATTACATTCCCTTTGAAAGGTAAGTTGGTAGACACATCATTATAAATACTCAATACTCGATTATTTAATATAATTTTTGTACCTAGATATTGGAAATTGCAGAATTGTAATAATATGCAACAATAATATTATAATAATGTATCGTTTCTTAAGCGTATGAATGATATAATATAATTTTAAACATGCACTTCGGTAAGCTAACGAAAGCAATGTCGGATGAATGGATAAAAAATTGTTTACGAGCCCTGTTTTTTTGCATAGAACTCAACTATAAAACGCTGCAAATAAATATTAAACTTCGTATATAATATATGATCAGATCATGGCGCGCTGATATTCAATTCTTGATGTTACAAAGGAAGTCCATTTCAAACTGCAGATCCGTAGATTGACATCAATATTCCTGCATAGATATAGGCACCTGCTGAGGGAAAATTAATCCAGTTAAATAAAATATCTACACTCTATTATTCACCCTGATCTCAGTATATCGATATTTAAGTAAGTGGGTGCCAACTGAAAATAACATAAATTTATAACTTATTGAAATGATTTAATAATCATTAAAAAAAACTCCATAGTAGAATATAGTCAATCAAGATGTTGAAATGTTTTGGAATTGAAATCGATCATTTAGAAAACGGGAAAATGATGCTTGAAGTAATTTACGTTACTGAAGATTGGAGTAATGATTTGAGAAAAATGAAATGGGTAGGGGACAATCTACAGCCTAACCCGCACATTCCCAGAACATGGCATCAAAAACTAATGAAAACAAGCAATTAACCTTGTTCCTGGGTGACAGTTTCACGCATGCACTAGAGCTACTAATGATGCAATCATGTTGAACCTAATACGGAATGATAAAAACATGGTCCCCAACTTTGCACCAAATTTGGGCGAGGTTGATCGACTATTGCGTGAAAAAATTATACTTAAATTAATTTATTGACGTTTGCGCATGCGCAGAATGAAGTAATGATTTGAGAAGTATGAAATTATTGGGGCCATTTGCAGCCTAACGCGCACATTCCCTGAAAACTTCATCAAAATGAGACGAAAACTGTTGAAATTAGGCTCGTTAAAAGGAATACACATTCGCGCACATGCAGAAGCTACTATACTACAATAAGAGCTACAGCAATAAGATAAGTTGGGATCGCTAATGAATGCTCAAATTAATCTCTTCCACCTATCCTCTAAATTTGAGCGGGACGGGGGCTTGACAAAACTATGCATGATGGAATTTACTTTTGCGCATGCGCTGAGTGAAGTATTGATTTGGGAACTACGAACTACGGAACTATGATTTGGGAGACTATCTACTCCCTGACCCGCACAATCCACGAACATTTCATACAAATCAGTTGAAAATTGCGGAAATTAAGTTTGTTACAAGCATTTGCGGATACACGACAAACGAGTCAAGTTGCTCAGAATGGTCTAAAACGTAAAATGCGAGTGGAAAGTTCACCACTGTAAGAAAACAACAACAGTTAATTTTTTGGAGCGAAAACAATGCTTCCACTACCCGTAGACAGACTCGGAAGCAATTTTGAGATAAAAAATATGTATCTACCAATGCTTCACTCTCACATCCGCGAGGACAACATAGATAAAAAATTCGATTTCGCAAAGTTAGAGAAAATTCCATCGGAACTATATGATCCGATAATTCCATTGGAATTATCTCAGCTGATATTTACAAGGCAATTTCTGTGTCTTCCTGTCCTACTCTCTTGAGATCATTGACGGAATTTCGAGATTGATTGGCTAATGATTAGATTCGCTAGCAGCGCTTGATTTCTTCATGGTCTGGCGCTTGGAAATCCGAAATTACCTATTATAATATTTTTTCTCGAAGTTGTAGCCCTTACGGAAAGAGAACGAATCAACGTGAAGCGTGGCGGGTGGTTTTAATCGATTTTTTGGGATTATATTTATTATTGACAAGGAAACAATCATTGCTGCTGCCCTGAAAGTTTTTGAGATCTCGATTTTTGAATGTGTGATCCCTTTAATGCTACTCTCTAGGTTTGATAAAAATTTATGCCGATCTTATAGGATCATCTAGACCCTGAAATGTGGTTTTTAACCCAAATTTCATGAAGTTTGGTCTAGTGATTTCGTAGAAAAGCTCTGGCGAACGGACGGATTGTTTATTATTCGATTTTTGGATTCTACGTTGAAACGTAAACCAACTAATTTTGAGAGCGATTACGAAAATTTATTTTTCTTGGTCGATCACTGTTGAAAATGATCAAGCGAAAGGGAATTTTTGTTAAGTAGTTTTTGTGTTATTGAACTTTGATTTTAATTAACCGAAATCCTTATCGTAGGTTATTTTTTCATCAATTCGATTCTGAACTTTTAATTCTTGGGTTTTGAAGGATGTGTTTCGTGTTATTGAGAACTGCGGGAGATGATTGCGACGGCCAGCCGAGTGCTTTGTCCTCTTATTCGCTTAGACTCCGCCATGCGTGTCGTTCGCACGGTCGACATGAATATGCTAATTTCGGACTTCCAGTCTGTACGAAAATGGATTGCAACTCAATAGGTATTAATGGGAGATAAGGTGCCTACTCGCGTGTTGATTATTTAATATTCCGAATGAAAGTGCATGCTGAGACTTTTGCTCGCAAACGCATTCCTCTGTGATTAGAAGTTCTATTGATTTATTAAGGTGGAATCGATGACGTCACGTTGGACAGGTGACAAGGTCGCAATGACGTCACTCGCAACGCAAACTGTAAAATCCGGGAATTGTTTCAGAACGCCTCAAAACGGATTTCCATAAAGGAAAGTTCGAACACGTTTTATTTTAAAATTTTTGGAGTCATCGTAGTACTTCATTTTATAAAAATTCGCCACGGAAAAAAGTAAGACACATATTCACAATAAAGTTTTGGGTTCATAATCTGGCGTCATTGTCTAAACTTCATCGAAGACTTTGTATAAACAAATGAATAAATTTGGTGTAAAAACCAATTTTAATGAAATTATATCGATTTCCGGAACGTTATCACGAATTTTAGGTACCTACTATATTTTTCAGTATAGTTGTGTTTACAAATTTCTGAATTTTCTGGTTCATTTACAAAACGTTTTCCAAGTTACTTTCAGCTAAAAAATATAAATTTAACGATTTTAGGACATTAAAAGGCAATGTGAAGATGTCGCCTGCATCGAGGTTTTGTAATCGGTCCAACTCAAGTTGAATCAACTAGGCATCTGGTGTGAAAGACCAATGCCGATCTGTGCCTTTTTAGTTGAGTCAACTTGTGAGCATGAAACCTATAGTGCCGGCACCCACCTGGGAACACGAGTTGAGTCCGTGTGAAGAGAGTTGAGGCTGATCCCCTTTTTTCCCTTTTTTAGGAGGTCGCTCTGAAGCTAGAGGCGACCTATTGGAATTGATCTAGGGGGGGGGGGGGGGGGGGGGGGGGGGGGGGGGTTACAACCCAAGCATGAGATAAGAAACCCGCATACAAATCCATTTCAAAACATTCTAAGACCGAATCCGTGAAAAAACCACTGGATAGCCCTCCTACGCAGATCATTGGTCTATAATTATTAAGCCCCGTATGTAATATATGATCAGAACATGGCGCATCGTGCCTCCGAGAAGGGTTCACACTTTTACTGTTCCAAAACCCCGCAATTTTACACTTCATAGTAAAGATGTTGAAAAAAACGGGAAAATGATGCTTGAACTAATTTAAGTTAGCGCATGTGCAGAATGAAGCAATGGTTTGAGAAAAATGAAATTAGTAGGGTATAATCTACAGCCTAACCCAGATATTTCCCAGAAATGTAATTAAAACCTGATGAAAACTAGACCTCGTTCTCGGAGTACACTTTCGCGCATGCGCAGAAGCTAATAATGATGCAATTAGGTTGAAATAAACATGGAATAATAAAAACATTGGCCCCCAACTATGCATTGAATTCAAGCGGAATTAGACGACGAGGGCGTAAAAAAATGACGCTTGAAGGAATTTACGTTTGCGAATGCTCGAAACGGATTAATGTTTTGAGAAGTAAGGAATTAATAGTGGAACATTTACAGCCTAACCCGCACATTCCCTGAAAATTTCATCAAAATCAGATGAAAACTGTTTAAATTAGGCTCGTTTAAAGGCGCATTTGCAGTAGCTACTAATTATGGGATTGTGTTGACATTGCTAGGGAATTCTCAAATTAACCTCTTCCACCTATCCTCCAAATTTGAGCGAGATCGGACAAGGGGAGCGTGACATTTACGTGATGGTAGATGGAATTTACGTTTGCGCATTCGCCGAGTGAAGTGTTGATTTGGGAACAACGAAACTCATAGGGGACCATCTTCACCCTAACCCACACATGCCACGAAAATTTCATAAGAACCGGTTGAATGTGGTGGAAATTAAGCTTGTTACAAGGATTTGCGGACATACACACACAGATACTCACACAGAGATAGAGAGAGAAAGACATGGAACGAAAGTTGTTCAGAATAGTCTAAAACGAATGGATCAGTTAATACTTAGGAATTACTCCTAATTATTATTTCAATTCCAACAACAGAAGGTTAATTATTTCTGTGTCTTCCAAGGTCGGAACGGATTAGCCAATTTTCTAAGAAAAGAAAGTTATTGCAATGAATCCAAACTTTCCTTGAGTTTAACGCTTTTGATAGGTTTATGTAGAGCTTGATCAAAAAGTTCTGGTTGTTTTCAATTTGCGCGCGAACAGAGGGTCTCTGAAACTTCTAGGTGGTCTAAGAGTTACTCTTTCTGAGTCACCTGGTTATTTTATATTGCTGTAATATTCTCAGTTCTCGTGTTATTCTGATCAGCTTCGGAACCTCCGAGGCTAATTCTTTCCTAATCGACTCTCGTTGCTGACACCTCAAAAACAATTACGAGGTTCGGAGAATCACTGAATAACTGATGGGGCCTCTGAGGCTAATTTCTTTCCTTTTCAACCTGCCGTTTCACTAAGTTTTTTGTTTGGTTGTTTTGACATTTTTAGAAAATTTTTCAACATTCACCCACTATGAACCGTAAAATTGTGGGGTCCTGAGCTGTAAAGGTGTGAACCCTTTTGGGAAGCACGATGCGCCTAGTTTTGATAATTCACTAGATAGGAATATATGGGGCTTTATAATAATTGCAGGCCAATGATCTGCGTAGAAGGGTTATCTAATACACAATACAGAAATAATAAATCTTTGTGTAATAATTTGCAGCGTTTTATTGTATTCACCAGATTTTTCGTGACTGTTTTTATTAGAGTTTTTGTTCTTCCCGTAAATTTCTACCCGTTTACGTGGAAAGACTGAAATACCAACTGCGCATGCGCGAATCTTCACGTCAACGTGTGGAACTACGCGTGTACGGGGAAAAGGACTATCTACACGTGCACGGGAAAATGCATTCGTTGGAATTTCGGCCTACGGGTAGTCATCATAGCCTGACGCAAAGGTAACAACAGTTGCCGGTAACCACAGTGTGACCAAGGTAACCGCAGTTACGCAGTTACCAGCAAAGGTAACCACAGTGTGGTTGCCAACAACACGTTGGTTGGTCTACAAATCGAGAGGTTATAGTGAAGTGCTCCGCTACAAAATTCAGCCATTTAAGGTACCTAAGCAATAAATGTACTTATAATTTATGTATTTATAAATAATTATAAAGCAATTAATTATTTAAATAAGAATAGGTTGTACGAAAAGAATACGAAACAGCTTCTGAAACACTTAGAGAGACGTTAACGTGACGTTAGCGTTTGGTTTTTCACGTATACGTGTAGAAATACGCGTAAAAATCACGTGAAGAGCTAGCATCTCCAGCTGCTTGCTCTAGACGCTGCTCTACGCGTCAACGGGAGAAAATCTTACGGGAAGAACAACAACTCTCTAATGTTTGTTCGATCCTGATTTTAGTCCAGTTATGCAACCTCGGAAGTTTAAATGGGGGGGGGGGGGGTCCGAGAAATCATGATACTTTTCTCTCTCTCTCTCTCCCTCTATCTCATTTTAATTCTCACCAAAATTGTATACAATCGATTCATAGGGACGTTCCTGTAATGCATGCATTACTTACCAATATGTTTCACCTTGCCGTTACAATCCCTGAGATCCGCTCAACCAACTAATTGCCTCGTGTGAAGGAGGCCTCAGTTTTGCGCATTCGCTATAGTTATTCGTTAACCAATCTCGATAAAACTCATAGGGCACCATCCTGAATCATATACCCAACTATTCTTCGATTGTGAACAAAATTGGACCTGTAGATCAATAAAAATCCACGTTATGAGTAATTAACGATTGTGCAGCACAAGAAATTATTGATTCGACGGCAATGATGTGGATAGGGAACTACCTAGATCTAGAAGCTAAACTGCACTATTTCTGAACACTTCATCCATATTGAACTGAAACTTAGTATAGTTATGCGTGTGGCAAGAAATTGTCAAAGACGCACAGACAGACAGGCTGACAGCCAATGGAAAAAAATTGGACATCAAGCTCTAAAATGCAAAACAGTGAATTCTAGTTCAAACACTTCTCTAACTTTAGTAGTAAGGAGCAAAATCGTTGCTTAAAAACTATTAACCAATAGAAGGTTAGGCGGGTGTTGATTATCAGGATGGAAACCACACGCCGGATTATTGAATGAAGAAGGTTTCATTGGCTCTAGAACAATTACATATAAAAAGGATATAAAATATTATATTCACCGATGGTCAGTCCTCTGAGTTGGCACGTTGAGAGTATCAGAAGTTCTACTTCCCTTACCTTCTCCATTAAAATCCTGAATATGCTTAGGTATTAATAAGGGTATTTTTAGTACAAGGTGTTAAGAAGTGGTCGACATCTCTACCTATTGATATTTTCAGGGTGTCCTGTATTTAGCTTCCTCACTAACAGATGTAGGGAAGCTTTGTGCTCGAGCAAGAAGCGGAAAAGTGTTGGTTGCTGATAAATCTGTCTGTGCCAATCCCCTGTCACGCCCAAAACATTACTAAGAAGGAGAGGCTCTGTTTCTTCCCCCTCTGATATCGTTCGAAAGTTTATTGATTCTAGGATCAAAATAAGCCTGAATAAGCTGAATAATAAGCTTCAGAAGTCCAATTACATTTTTGAATACCGAAAAATATCTTAACAAACGTCAGCCAAGTTGGGTGTGGCGCATAGCTTCTTCGTATCCATAACATGAATATACAGGGTGTTAATCTTTGGTACCTTCCACAGGCCAGGGATCGATTGTACAACTAATATGGAACAAAAAGTGCCTCTAAGACTTTTTCTTTTGAGGCTTCGTTTCTGAGTAATTTCACATTCAAGGTTTGTTTCGTGATTTCGACCTTAACTCACTAAAATGGCCACAACTCCCTTAATCACTTAAGAAAATTCAAATTTGACTATACCATTGGAAAGAGTGTTAAATTTCCCATCTACCTAATGTGCCATAAAAGTTTTTAAGATGGTTCAATTGGTGAAAAGCCAATCTGAAAAGCCAGAATTGCCAATTGCCAAAGCCAATTGTGAAATCTTCAGAATGACCACTTTTTTCAGACGCATAGGTAGGTCTAATAACATTCTACATGTTAAATTTAGCATGTACTTCTAAAATATGCGCCATAATCTCACCTTTCCAACGGTATAGTCAATTTCACTTTTTCTTTGCTAATTAGGGGAAAAAACTATGATTTAATGTTGAAAAACATTTTTTTTTTTTTTTTTTTTTTTCAATGAAATCGAGGGTTTTCTTGAAAAATGACCTTCTATGATCATTTGAGTTTGGGGTCGGCTTCTACGTATTTTTTTACGCTGAATCAAATTAATGGTAACACTTGCATATCTCCCCAACCCCGTTATAACCAAATTTTACATTTTAACTTACAAATTTGAGTGCATTTGAAATGATAAATTTTATGTGTTTTTAGAGGTGAAACTACTTGGTTAGCTAAAGTGTAAAATTCGGTTGTAACGGGGTGAAAAAGAATTTGAAATTGGGAAGAAAAAGTGAAATTGACTAAACCGTTAGAAAGGTGAGATCACGGCACATATTTTAGGACTGCAGACTAAATTTAACATGTAGAATGTGATTAGATCTTTGCGTCTGAAAAAAGTGGTTATTCTGACGATTTCACAAAATTCACCTTTCAGATTGACTTTTCACCAATTGAACCATCTTAAAAACTTTGATGGTACATTAGAGAGATGGAAAATTTAACGCTCTTTACAACGGTATAATCAAATTTGAATTTTCTTACTTTAAGGGAGTTGTGGCCGTTTTAGTGAGCTAAGTTCGAAATCACAAAAAAATCTTAAAAGTGGAATTTCTCGGAAACGAAGCCTCTAAAGAAAAATTTCTAGGAGGCACTTTTTGTTGCAAATTAGATGTACAATCGATTCCTGGCCTGTGGCAGGTACCAAAGGTTAACACCCTGTATAGATCAGTGAAATGTTTTAAATGATCCTAAAAAATTCCAAAGCGGGAAATATTAAATCAAAGTATAGCTTCAGACGTTAAAATCGGTCCATTAGTAAACAAGAAAATGACGTTTGATGTAATTTACATTAGAGCATGCGCAGAGAGAAGTATTGATTTGAGAACAATGAAATACGAGTAGATAGGGAACCATCAGCTCAGACTGAACATTTCATCAAAATCGGATGACAACTATTGTGGACATTAAGCTCGTTAAAAGGTTTTTACATTTGCAAATGCTCATAAACTACTAATGATAGAATCATGTTAAAATTTATATGAAATGATCAAATCGTCTTCCTCCAACTATCCTCCAAGTTTGAGCGAGATTTGACGACTATGGCGCAAGAAAATGATGATTGATGGGATTTGCGTTTGCGCATGTTCATGGTGGTGTATTATTTGGATAACAATGAACTGACAGGAGACGCTATAGCCTAACCCTCACATGAAAAGTTCATTTAAATCTTAGGCAACTGTGGAAATCAAGCATGTTACTAGGATTGGCAGTCACACGACTTACAATAGCAATAATGGGGTTTACGAAACATGGGTACTTTTTCGTATATTTTTCGAAAGTTCGTGTGTTCTTTTCAAAAGTCTTGGGGCTGAAATTTTAAATTCTCGAAATAACGAAAAATGATTTAAGGGATTTGAGGGAGCTATGAAACGCACTAAAAAAAGTCAAGTCTTCGAGACATGATGGAAAATCGACAAAGTTGTGCAACGACAGGAAAGAGTTCTAAATATACCTATATAATACAGGGAAGGGTGCAGGCCGGGGGGTTGGGTAAGCTGTTAAGAAATACTTGACCATGTGACCTTAGGAAGAAGCCGTCTGGAGGCTGGAACTTGGGGAGCGGGAGGGGCAGAAAGCAGACCCCAGACTAAAATTAGCGACGTCGGGGAGCGCCCGGCAAGGTCACCCTGTCTGCGGCTCTCCCCGCCAATCAGAAACCTGCATTAATCTCAGAGCTTGCATTCCTCGCCCTGCACCATCCAAACCCCCTCTCGTCCGGCCCGGCTACCCCGAAACGGCTGACTTGAAGAAAAAACCGCCTTTTTTGCACGTGCTCTTTTGGGATGGACCCGTCCAGATGGTGCAAGAAACCTGAAGGGAGGTCTCGAATAGTTTTTTTACCCTTTCCGAAATTCACATTCCCAGACACAGAAAACAATGCAGCGTCGCGATTCAACCAGACCTGGTGATGCATCTCAGGACCATGCTGGGTCCTTAAATATAAGAAAATATTGAAACAGCAATCAGGGAATTGGGCTTCCTCACCTCCGAACATAAGGAGGCCTTATGTTTGCTATTTAGCACAGAAAAGCATATGACTCAATAATTAATCAATTAACCCCCCACCCACCATACCCATACACTTGTGCTGCATTTCAGCATTAGCTACTCAATGCACAAGTTCTGTGGTTCAAACAAGGAACATCCATAGATGTCAGTAAAAAAAAAAATTTATTTGCATTGCTCAGAGTTTTTAATTGTTGGCATTGAATTAGCATTTAGCTCCTCAAGTAGCTGTAGATGCTTATTACCAGCTCGTAATGTTATGAACTGTAACGAGGAAATTGCTCTCACCCTCACCAGACAGACAGGGTGTGAAGTAAGAAGATGAAAATGTCTGGCATGCAATCAGGCAATTTGGCCTTCCTCACCTCCGAACATAGGGAAACGTTATATTTGCTGCTGAGTACATAAATTTATAGGTATAATTTAGTATTGCATAAATACTCCCCCCCCCCCCCCCACGTCCTTGCTTTTGTATATAATGTTTTCACGTTGTTCTCTTTTTATTCCGTGCATTACGATTAGCTACCCCGATGCAAAAGTAGTGTTTGCCAAACAACGAATAACCATGAATATCAGGTGAAAATGGATTATTTTCATCGCTCATATTTTAGTGTTTTTGACCTTGAATTGGCATTTAGCTCCCCAAGTAGCTCTAGATGCTAATTATCAGCTCCCAGTCCTATGATGATCTGTAACGAGGACAACTGCATGAGGTGAGGTTTTTCCCTCTCCAGATAGTTGAAGTCCCTCTGGTAGTTCACCCCTCACTAGGGCTGGGGTGAAGAAAGAATTTGAAAATTACCTCCTCAGTTGAACGCCGCACAGGGGGTCGAATGGTCATTTTTTGAAAGAAAAAGAAACTCTGAAAACCTCCATGCTTATAGGAAATTTAACGCTGATCACGAATATACCCCATGTTCCTATACCTAAAATAGCTCCACAACCCTATCTGGAAAAAAAGAAGTTTTTCGTAACTCTTTGGAAAGCACTCTACTGAAATAAATAATACGACCATATGCAAATACCCCATATCCTGGGCGGTGTGGGGCAGCGTTCAACCCTAACCCTCTCCTATGCAAATCCCGATATTCCATGCTCTACAACTGTGAAACGTGAAACTTGACGTTGATGAGCCTTTTAACTCCAATTTTAGCTCCGTGAAATCAGGTATTATCAGGAATTTAGGAAGTGTTAGGAATGTACATTTACATTTTGTACATATTAAACATTTATGTTTTGCTCCATCAGCGTAAGAGTGTGATGTTCCATATCGCGAGAGGCTAGAAGGTTTTTCGAGTGTCGGAATGGATCTGAGCGGTGCCTAAACGAAACCAGCAACACTTGGCTTCAATGGGCGTGGGATAATCCTCTCATAGTCAGCCTTCATCCAACGTCCGTCCAAAACCTCTCGAGATGGTTGTAGTGTATACATTTACACTTATCTATACGTGCTCACGCAGCAAGTCGACGGATATAAATGTAGTGAAGCGGACAGAGTGCGTTCCGGTCTAGAATGCTGTCCAATGGGATCACCGAGCAATGGATGAGATGAGATGGGTATAGTTAGGGTCCTATTTAAAACCTGCACAAATTCATAAAGGTCTCAAGAAGAAATCATAAAGCAGCAGGTATCTTTAGATATTTTGGAAGGAGAAATCATGTTACAGCTAAGCCGTAAATTATCAGCTTCATAACGTTTACCGAATCATCGGAACTTATCGATCTGTTTTCAAATAAATATATTACGTATTTTCAATTTTCCAAATTTAGCAACTTATTATGACGTGTACCATGATCTGAAATAAGAAACGTTGCAAGTTATTAAGTCAATTTTTATTGTTTTTATAGTTCGTTGTGTTTTCGTTAGTTTTCGTCAGTGCGAATTAGTTGGCTGTTCTAAATTGTCTGGTTATGGTATTAAAACCTCGACATCACCATTGGAAAACCCCAATGGGTACACTATCGGTTGAAATTTTAAGAAATTAGGATTTCGAAAACTTGGAAATAGGGAGAAGAACAACTTTATTTAAAAAGCAATCTGCCCACCCTCAATGGTGCTTTGTGGCACGTACTACTGCTAATGCAAAACACACTGGATGGTGTTGAGATTTGCTTCGATTGCACTCATTATTTTGTTCCCATTATTTCCCCTTCCCATTTCATTGCATTCTGAAAATTGCAAGTGAAAAAAACCAAAATTGTTTTTTTTGAATCGGAGAATATTATTTAGAACGAGTTTTTTGCCATAAAATTGGTAGTTAACATTTTCTTTTCCCAAAGTCCTTAATCTTCAAAACATCGTAACATAATATAGTAGGTACGATAATTTTAAAAAATTCGCTCATATGACCATGCTGCATAACTGGAACTTTTAGTTTTGGATTTAGTTTCTGCCCATCTCTGCCTGCAATGCATGCATTACTAACTAATATGTTTATTGACTTAAGAAATTATCTTCTTCTTATACTTAAGTGAAGGCAAAGTGAAAGGAGAGAATTAATTGAGATGAACGTCGTCCAGTGGTTTGAGTCGCTCCAAACCAGTTGGAGCTCTGACATCATCGAAGCGGTAAGATGAAGAACTTGTTTAGGTGAGTCGACAGCTACGGGATTTATTAATTCATTTAGCAGAAATAGACACTTCTTTTGATAGAACTGGATACTCGAAACTTTTTCCTAGAACAAACAGTGGGTTCATTCGATATGAATTTCATCCAAATTAAACGAAGGAACAGCCTTTGCGGTGTTCAGTAGACATGCCGAAATCGTAGGCGCAATATGAAATTTTTCATCATATTTTTGGTGCTTGTTGAAAGAATACCTAATGAAAAAAGACACTTATTTTTGCTATTAACCCTTGGTTTCGCATTCCAGTGTGTTGGTTGGTAGTCGAATTTAAATTTGGGGGGTTTGAATATTTGTTCGAATTAAAATCAGAGATCTCTTAAAGGTAAAATTCCAGTGGATGTTTCCATTTCGGAGCACACAATGTGTCCTCTCAAAACTTTTGTCATTGCTCATAAATTTTAGTTTTAAATGCCCATACGAAAAGTAAAATTAATCAAACGTCATTCTCTCATGGTCTGTTCATCCGATCTCGCTGATTTGTTTGTTCATCGGTTAGTTCGGAACTGACGATTTAAATACCCCGCAAGAGTTTTCACCACAATCGTATAAATTAGTAAATGCTGAGCATGCTCGAACCTTAATTCCAGTTAAGTGCATGACTTTCTCAGTTTTCATCCGATTATGAAGACTTTTTTGGAATTGCACGGTTTAGGCTCCTTAGGTTCCCAACTTCACCACTTCCGTCTCAGCAGTAGCGTTTGTGCACCATTCGGTCTTAGAATGGTCTGAAACGGATTTGTATGCGGTTATTATTTTCTCATGCTTGGGTTGCCCCCCACCCCTCTGGATCTATTATAATAGGCTCCTCCCTGTTAACGAAGCCTTGCCTATAAGACATAGCTTCAGAGGGACGTCCTAAAAAGTACTTTTCTGTTGCATTTGACGTATGAATGCACTTTCCAAAGTTTGTGTGCTGTATTACCAGTCACCCTGTGAGATAACCTGTACCTTTGTTTTAATAAGTAGGTAAGCGCTGTTGAATTTTACCTCATGGTGTAGTGGCTTCAGATTTTGAGGTTAAGAGAGGATCACCACCAGCAGAAAACCTCTTGCAAGCCACAGTGTTGATATAGTTGGTTAGTGTCACCGCCTCCCCTACACCTTCAGGTTTTTTCTACCGAACCGGAAATACCGACTACCCTTCGCCAAAACCAACTCCTCCCCCTTGGTCATGTCCTTTTGTGCTCGGAAAGGGTGATAAAACTTCATAATACGGCCGTCCGGGACTGAGGCTCTGGAAAAAAAAGAACAAAAAATGCAACAAAAATAGAAAAGATCATCCCAATACGTCTCGCTCAATTCACACGTAGAAGTTTTTATCCCATCCCGACATCACCATCACCACCAATAGCGACGTCCCTTCGCTGCAGCCACATTCGCGGACTTATTGTGTTTTATTCTGTTTTTTTCTTTTCACTTCACCCCAGTTGAAATCCTGAGGGGGAAGGGTAACATCTGCTTGAAAAAATGAGACACCTTTTTTTCAATTTATCGAGACCGTATAGAACGGATAACCGATGTACTGTGAAATGCCGGAAATGCACCGCTGTGGGTCACATTGATTTCATTGCGCAGATGTGCTTGGTGGTCCGATTCTGATCCCCGAATAGACGGGCTACTGGACAATGATGGTTTTTTATCATTTTCTCAAAATTAGGAGATGGAGGAGAGGAAAATTAGGATGGAGCGTTACTATGTACCAAGTTTTCGAAAAATCGGTGAATCAGGGCAATTCAAGAAGTCGAAGTGACACAGCTGTTAGACATGTGTCAAAAACGGCTTTCCTTTAAAATGCAGTTTTTTCACGTTCATGCACCTTTTTCTCGGAAATCACTGGAGGCATCTATAGGTCGACCAGAGATGGTCTGCTTTCTGAGGGCGCGCCCTATGCGGCAGAAAAGTGAACTACTCGTTGAAGCAACTTTTGGAAGACTGTCCTGTTACTTAGGTAAAATTACCCGAAGAGAAATTACGCATTAGCGGGGTGACTGCACTGCTTTTAGTTAATGCGCAACAGCTATTTTGAGTTTTCGTATAATTTTGTGGCTATTGTTTTCTACTTCCCATGATTCATTCTTCCTTCATTATTTTACTGTTTTATTTCGCTAGTTATATCTTATTGAATTTCATCTGTTCGTTATGAAAACACCCCTTAGACGGGACGTTCCTTTCACTTTGGCGGCATGCTCGGGAGATTGTTTACAATATCGCCGAGTACTTATCCCGAAAAAAAACTGAAGAGCATTCTAAGGTGAATATTTGTCACATGACGAGTGATACCCTCTAAAACAGTTAGTTCACACTGTATTCTGTGAGTTAGTTCAATTATAAGCGGATGCTGGGGACAACTGGCCAGAATTTTTTCAGTAGGTGCAATTCAATAAACTTAGTAATGAAATTAACTTATCATTTCATTTAATGGTACCTATGTGTATATTGATTAAATAAACACGGAGTATACATTTCGTAACTAATTAGGTATTCATTATTTGTTGACTACAATCTGGAAGTATATTTTTTCTCAGCTTCGAGTTCCGAGAATGTTTGACAGTGTATGTTGTAGCAATATTCTATCCATCTATACTCGTGAATCGTGTGAAGCCAAAGTCATTCCTAGCAAGTGAATGTTTTTAGTTCTTTTATTATTGATTCATTGGTAAGTGATTCTTAGAAAAAAGGAGCAAGAGATGTTCTTTCTCTTCTCATAACCTTTGGGAAGGCCGTGCACCACGATATATCTACGCTAAACAAGGAAAGAGACGTTTTTCCTCCTCACATTCCGGAAAGTTAGTGCGGTCTACTGTACTGAAATCATCAGAAAACCAACCGTAACACTTTTTGTGTTAACGCTTTTTTCGTTCATGTGCCAAAGTAAAGACATAATCTTATCCGTAAGATACCTATTCAAAGAAACGCTTTCATACGAGTCTGCAACACATTGGGACATTTTATGTCTTTAGTTGCAGACTCGTATGTGTTGCAGACTCGTATGCAAGCTCTAAGAGCCACTCAGCTGATCCGGACCCTGGGCATCGTCAAGTAAATGTCCTAAAGAGGCTACAAACGAAATTACAACTTCCTAGAGTTTGGAGCATAGAAATTAGCTTTAAGAGCCACTCATCTGATCAGGACCCTGGGCATCGTCAAGTAAATGTCCTAAAGAGATTAGATACGAAATTACAGCTTCCTAGAGTCTTAGAGTGTAAAGCATAGAAATTACCTCTTAAAATGATTTAACCACCGCTTCACAAATCAAACCATTCTCGCAATATTCGGATCACCTGCTATGAATCAAATCATCAAAACACCAGCTCAATGAAATCATCAGAAATTAACAAGCGGTTGCAATCATGTTCACAATATCAATTATTGAGAACGATCACCTGAGTGTACAAAATTATTCAAATAACCATGCTCATAACTCAGCTTGTTGTCCTCGCACTTTGCAGTAATTAACATAATATGGTTGGATGAATCGGCAGCTTTTGAACGAATGGTCAACGAATTTTGTGGGATGAAAAACGACGAAGTACCATTTCCCTACCAACGACTCGGTTGTAAGTGGAAATTATCTGAAGACCAACCGTAACGCTTTTTTCGTTCATATACCAAAGTAAAGACATAAAAAGTCAAAAAGTAAGAAGCAGGAACGCAATGTAGGTACGCTCAATTTCATTTATGAACATAAAAGTTTGCTTTTGAGGGCAGATGTTTCTGCAGAGGAACGTAGGGAATTAAAGACATTAGTGAGAGGGAAAATTTTGAAAAAATATCATTCGCGAATGCAGTTTTAAATGATAGAAGATAAGTAGTTCCTTTTTCTTCAACGGAATTCGCCCTCGGATCGCAGACCATCTCTGATCGATCTATACTTACCCTTTTTTGACATTTCATGTCTTTGCTATGGCACACAACCAAATTTTCGTTATGTTACGTTACGTTACGTTACTCAATGATTTCTGATGATTTCCGCCTACAACCGAGTCGTTGCTAGGGAAATGGTACTTCGTCATTTTTCATCCCACAAAATTCGTTGACCATTCGTTCGAAAGCTCTCGATTTATCCAACCATACTATATTAACTACTGCGAAGTGCGTGGCCAACAAGCTGAGTTATGAGCACGATTATATGAATAATTGTTTACACACAGGTGATCATTTTCAATTATTGATGCTGTGAACATGATTGCAACTGCTTGTTAATATTTGATGATTTCATTGAGCTGGTGTTTCGATGATTTGATTCATAGCAGGTGATCCGAATATTGCGAGAACGGTTTGATTTGTGAAGTGGTGATTAAATCATTTTAATAGATAATTTCTATACTTTACACTCTAGGAAGCTGTAATTTCGTAGCCTCTTTAGGACATTTACTTGACGATGCCCAGGGTCCGGATCAGCTGAGTGGCTCTTACAGCTTGCATACGAGTCTGCAACACATACGAGTCTGCAACTAAAGATATGAAATGTCCCAATGTGTTGCAGACTCGTATGCAAGCGTTTTCTTTTAGGTTACTTTTCGAAATGTTGATGTTTTATACTAAGGGATTGACTACTTGATGTTTCTTTTGATTTTTCTTTAAATACATTTTTTGAAATTTGACCTATTTAATGTGGCCAAAAATTGCTGGGCAACGAACTATCCTTCCGTTGGGAAAGCTTGATTTTTTGGCGCAAGAACGGAATTTTTATCTCAATCCCAAGGATATTGACAATCGTCAATTGTCAATCGTCTGGATTGACACATACTTACAGGTATATATATATATATATATAGAGAAGCAGGAACGCAATGTAGGTACGCTCAATTTCATTTATGAACATAAAAGTTTGATTTTGAGGGCAGATGTTTCTGCAGAGGAACGTAGGGAATTAAAGACATTAGTGAGAGGGAAAATTTTGAAAAAATATCATTCGCGAATGCAGTTTTAAATGATAGGAGATAAGTAGTTCCTTTTCCTCCAACGGGATTCGCCCTCGGATCGCAGACCATCTCTGATCGATCTATACTTACCCTTTTTTTCTTTTTTTCTAGGTTTATCATTTGCGCATATTCGCTTGCGCCAAGTATCTTTGTTTTGAAATAGGGTGAGGGCGATCGAATCCATAAGAAAATCAGCTAATTTATCACTTGAGTAATTTGACCCAGATTTCTTTTCTTTTAAATATAAATTGCAAGTAAATGTTCTTCTGCATTATACGAACCATGTTTTTCAATACATGGTTATGGTTTCAGAGAAAAGGTTCACATCAAAATGCTGTTTGGAAATCTGATTTTGTCGATGTTTATAATTTTCGTTTCTTATCCTGACCCGTTCAAACTTTTCCAATAGTTCAGTACAGATGTGTAAAATATGCTGTAGAAGATAAGAGTATTTTTTGATCTGGAATCAAATGAAGACGTGGGTGACCTTCCACCGTTCCAGGCTAATTTAGCGGCCGAACCCCCAAAGTTGTAACAAACTAGCTCTTATTGAGAACAATCCAAATGAACCCACAGATAGCCAACACTCCTGATTTCACTAATCCTAAAAGAGAGTTTTGGTTTTTCTGAATGACTACTCACAAAAATCCGCTCAGAGCTACAGGCAGCTTCTTCGGACGTCATACATTCCAACGACAATTTCGACCGTTTCCTTAGAGGTCACTATTGAATATTGTAGTGGTAAATGTTCAGAAATAAATGTTACTTCTTATGGAGAAAAATTGATTTTTTCAATGAAATTTCATTCCCACAACAGATGGATTCTACCCTAATCGGTTGAGCGGGTTTTTAACGCCGTATCACACTAGCATTTTCTCCGCATTTTTTCAGCATTTTTAATGCTTAAACGAGAAGAAGATGAAGTGTTTTTTCCAAGATCAGCTTTTTCGACAATTGCGCATCCTGGCGGAGCATTTTTAAACTCACTTGGGAAAATTAGAACATTTTCTCATTTGTACCTCCACGCAAGAAAAATGCTAAACATAATCCTTTTGGAAGCAACAATTCAATGAAAAACCCCTAGGAGCCCTAACCTGACAGATTTAATAAAAATGCATTCGGCCAGAATGCGCTGTTTTTGCACTTATTCCTCCTCAACATTCACAGCTGACCTTGGAAAAAATTACTTTGCCTTCTTCACGTTTAGGCATTGAAAATGCGGAAAAAATGCTAGTGTGATACGGCCTTAAGGCAAGTACAATGATGTGTTATTTTTAGTAGTTACCTATATTGGGGTTGATGTGCGGTACGTATGTTTTCTTCATTCATGTCAACATTGGTGTTCATTCTCTTTGTAATCAATGCTACTTTAACGTTATCCCACGTCCCTAATCTTATTTATTTGGTAAGGTAGTTATATCATTTCCCTTGAAATACTCTAGAGGGTATATAAAAAAAATTAATTATAACGAACTATGATATGGCCAACGATTCGAGTTAATCACATATTGTTTACACTGCATTGGTTCTGATAAGCCAATGCACGGCTTTTTCTCCGAACGATAATCTTACTTTTTTGATGACGTCACTAGCTTTTGATCACGTTCATTCCTGCAACAGTGATACGATCGTGTCATGAGATCAGTGTCTCAAGGGCAAGTTGATGAGGTCACTCCTCCTCTGATATCCGTTCTTTGTCGGGCTGTACGAACGCGTAACAAAACGGTACATTCAGTTCGTGGAGGAGAGTTATCTCCCATTTCAGTCATGCAGTAGGTATAGCTGTACGAGTAGCTAGAGACATCAACATCTAATATCCCTTCGTGGTTTTAGAGACATTTCTGCATTCGTGTCAACACTGCAAGCCGATGGAAAGAAGGATAAACTGTATTTCTCAGATGTGTTTTGGGGTGATACGACATACCTACCTAATTGGGTAGGAATTATTCATCATTTAGCGAATTTTCGTAGAAAATGAAACTATTGCAATGGCTTAGAAAATTTTAAAATAAAAATTTTTGAAATTTTTCTTCTTTGAAATCCGTTTTGAGACATTCTGGAACGAATCCCAGACTTTACGCTTTTTCATATATATATATATATATGATATATAATATAAATGTATGTGTAGGACTGAGATAAAAATTCCGTTCTTTTGCCGAAAAATCAAGCCATCCAAATGAAAGCATGAGTTCGTCGGCCAGCATTTTTTGAGCACATTAAATTGGTAAAATTTAAAAAAAGGTGCTGAAAAAATCACTGGAAATAGCAAAAAGCGGCTGAAAAATCGTTAAATTTTAGCAGGATATTACTCAAATCAATTTTATTAACTATAAAATAGAACGTTGAAAAATTATGTAAAAATTCCTTAAATTTCATTTAAATGTGCTAAAAAGTCGGTAAAGAGTGCTAAAAAGTTGAAAATCCAAAATCTCTTTTTTAATAGCATATTATTATTTAGAACGAGTTTTTTGTCATAAAATTGGTGGTTAACAACTTCTTTTCACTCACCGTCCTCAATTTTCAAAACAATGTTACACACATTATAGTTTA
The DNA here is from genome assembly GCA_030762985.1 of Adelphocoris suturalis. Lineage (NCBI taxonomy): Eukaryota > Metazoa > Arthropoda > Insecta > Hemiptera > Miridae > Adelphocoris > Adelphocoris suturalis. Next base: position 63,499,061 of record CM061043.1, read on the forward strand.
ATAAAATTCGCTCATACGATCATGCTGCATGACTGGAACTTTCTTCTTATAGGCTTGTTGAACTGTTTCTGAACTACACTATATTTTAGTGGGTAGAACAAACTAGAAATACTGGAAGCTAATAAAGAAGGAGTTCGATGACAATGACAACCAACTCTTTTGTTTCGTTGGTACTTTTCTAAAATAATATCAAAGGTAATTTGGTCTGATTGTGACTATTTGATTTGAGTGTTTGAAGATCTGAAACGGCGAGAGAGTATTTTCATGTGAATCCATTACCTACAATCAGATGGTAGCGCCTGGATCTGACAGATCCTTCAACAATATCTTATTCGGCTTCCTCCAATGCTGCAGTGGAAGGTGTTCTCCATTCGTGCATACTTCTAACCATAGGGCTTCTTGAAACTCAGTATTGTCAATATACTCGGCGGAGGCCTACCCACGTGTTTGGACCCCTTTTGGATCTCTTGATTTTTCCATTCTTGTAGTAGGTAATTCCACAAGGTGCATTGAACTTTTTCTGTTTGATTTACTTACAATTTTTGGAACCGCACAGTTCATGTGCAAGTTCTTGTTGCCTGCATTGTTCATTCTCATACTCTACGGATTTTACTGTGACGTTAATTGATGCAAGGGGACATAAAGGGGCCAACCACGAAGTTTTGATTGGGTAGTGTGATATGAATATGAAATATAGTTCAGACTTGCTTTGAAACTTCTTATATTCTTAGTTTTATACCACTAGCTGAAAGATAATGAAGGGAGCTTTCCAAAAAGCTGCAATATGAAGGATATTGGTTGATTGGAGGTGGACCAAACACTCGTGTGATGAAATCTAAATGAAGTCATAGGAAAACAATTTCACCTCCGCCTCCCGTACGCCTGGGAGGTGCTTCAATGCCTAACAATTTTTTTTTTTTTTTGTCTAAATCGTTTTACTGAAAACCATGTGGAATTTTGAGTTGAAAAATGCATCTAGGGGTTTTCAGGGGCTCAGAATTCGATACTTAGATCTGAAATGAGAAATTCCGACAGTGGCCGTTGTCCGTTCCCCCAGATGTAACTGTTTCGACACGAGGAACAGGAATCAGGCCCTTTGTGAGTCATGAAGTAGGTATCTAACTATAAACATAGATATTTTCATTCCATCCCTTAAACCCTCGACCTGCCTTAACGGTCGGTTGTTTGAAGTGCATTGGATTAATTGAAATAAAATTCAGCCACTTCCAACAAAGGACTACAACTACTAACACTGTTCCTTGAAAGTTTTCAAGACTGCGATTTTAGAAAATATCAACCTCATAATTTACATCTTGGATCTATCTTAATCCAAGTGATTTTTATCGACCGTTCCTTTCACTTTGCTCCAGTAGATTGGGAAACGCGTGTAATGAAATTAAAAATGTGAGGGAGTCAAATGTTTTATTGGTCGATTACAAAGGTTCATTGGGTATTGCGAATAATTAACAATAAGACTATATTACCTGTGTGAATGTTTCGACCAATTTATTTGCTATCTTCAGTTCTACTTGTTAAAAGAGGAAATAAAGAAAAAATAATCCCTGTGTAAAGTATAAATTGTTTCGAGTTGGAGATTCGATAGAGTATAGTATGGTGCAATAATATGAAACCAGATCAATAATTCGGATTAGTATTACATTTTGAGCAACAACCATTTTGCACAGTCATTATGTTACTATATGAAGGGTTAACAATGTTGGTAATAGCGGCACAGAAGAATGTCACAAAGAAAAATTATAAATCCGTTTCAGTAAATCCCAAAATAAGATACGCCGAAAAACTATTACTTACTCGTAGATCAATGTCCAGTGGTGCTGGGCTTTCTAAAGTCGCAGATTCATCGGGCCCCCTCGGCGCTGTACCCAGTAGGCATATTTATAGTCTAAAATCTTTGTCAAAAATAACCCAGTAAGAAGTGAGAAATTCTCCTTTAGTAGTAAATGAATAGACTTTTACCACAATCTACATTGACCCATACACGTAACCCTTTTGGTATCCTTGTTATGCCTACATCAATGCACGATATGTTTTTAGAAAAACTTTGAAGATGCCTGCGATGTCTGATCCCGGGGATAATAAATTAAAAAATAATAGGACGTGAATTGGTAACTATTCTATTATGGAAATTGTTACTTATTAAGGATACAAATTAAAAATGTTACACCTAATTGAAGGGCATTGTAGAAACCCCTACCAACGCCTACGGTATCCCGTTGATAACAAGGTAAAGTTAACACGTGCATAATACGATGTCAGAATTAATGGATATGGGGCCATAAATAATGCAGCTTCCGCGGCCCTTCTGCCCTCTTGCATGCGAGCCTGCCGTGACACGCGAAGAGTTGATATTGGAATGAGATCACGCTTGGCACCTCGCATGGGACATTGTTTATCCATATCCAGATAAGTAGGTGAATAGTTACCCAGTTAACTTTCCAGGGAGAGTGATTGTCTATCTCGAGCTCTTTGTTTTGTGGAAAGCAAAGATTAACAATTTAAATTACTTCAGAGAATCTCTTGTTTGAGGTGCACAGCGAACGTGGTAAATTGATTGCAAGTTTAATGAAGAAGATATGGAAATATTAACAGATCGTGTAGTTTTCAAGCACCCCGTTGTAATTTAGAGCCTTCATATTGCTGCCACCATCTCGTGCAGCGGTATCTAGTTTTACAGAGGCTTTTGGATGCCTAGAAAAATCTCCAGTAGCTACTCTTAAAATAATGGTGTCCCAATTTTATTTCATACTCGTTGGAAGAGGAATTGATTTTTTGTACGTCATGTAATGAGAAAATCATTATTAATTTATTGCATTTATGAATCCTTCAAATGGATCTCAGGTATAAATGTGAGAGCAGGATTCATGAGTATGGCATAGCTTTCAATTGTTTTAGCATAGTATGGCGATGTTCCATTCTGATTTACATTATTGTTCATCCGCAAGCGTTATCTTCTTCCATAATGCGATCAATCAGTCATCTATCAAGAAACGTTTGCACAAAGCCCAACTAAACGTCTTTTGCAAAATGATCAGCATTTAGTTGTATTTATCCAGAAGTCATAACTTCATGTGTCTTGCCAGCGCAAACCGCGTGGCCGTATGTGTGTCAAGTTCCCAGGCCATATTTATTCTTAATCGATTTACGTGATTTTTATTTTGTTCGATCAAGTATTTGGTCTATTTTTGGAACATATATGTTAAGAGTTCCGAATTTCAATATGGAAGGGGGTGAATTGCGGGAGTAATGGTGATAAACCGTGTTATATTCGCTATTCTCATTCGATTTCCGTGACTTTTTTTCGTTCAGATTTCAGTCCAGTTATACACAGAGTCTTGGAAGTTTCAAATTTATGATCGATGGGGGGAAAATGGAGGAGTTAGTTCAGATAAATTCTATGTATAGGCACATTAAGTAAAATCATGATGTATTTGCTATCCTCACCAAAATCATATACAAACCGGACATAGGGATGTCCCCGTAATGCATGCTTGTATTACTTACCAATATGCTTTATCCTGAAGTTGTAACTCCATGTTCTTTCATAGCGAGAAGGCGGGGGTTGCTCTACTAATGATTACGCTTCTTTGACAGCTGGTGGTTTCCTATCCTTCGCTCCTATACTGCTGATGGATCTGTCACATCCAGGCGCAACCTTCTGAGTGTTATGGATATACATGAAAATGTTCTAGAGTGGTTGCTGATTTGCCTGCAAGGTTTGTCTTCTTCGTCTATTGGAACTCATTTGGCGCAGAACTATCTGCCACTGTTGCGTAATGATGCTGAACAGACTAGAACTCATAACTGATATTAAAAAAAAAAGAAAAAAATAGCTTGAGAGTGTTAGCTTTGTGATAGATCATTAAAAATCTTTATACAAAGCCCAACTAAACTAAAAATTATCAGTAGGTATTTAGTTTAATTTCCTTCACATCTTCATGTTCCTTCTAAGCGTGAACGGTGTGGGTGACTGAACTAATATTTACGCTCCTTTGACTGCTGTTTGTTTACTATCCTAAGCTCGAGTCTAATCGCTTATTTGTGGGACGAGCTGGTGGTGTTGATTGCTAACAGGTTGATGGGCGGTAAGATGGTGATGTTCGGGTCATTGAGCTCCAGACATGCATCGGTGACAACGAAAGAAGACACTGTTGATGGATCTGTCAGATCCTGGCGCACAGTGCCGAGTGTTATGGATTCACATGAAAAAGCTTTCAAGTGGTTGCAGATTTGTCTGTATTCTTCGTCCACTTTGTACATTGGAACTCATTTGACGCAGAACTATCTACCACGGTTTTGGAATGATGCTGAACCGAGTACAAGAATTTTTCAGCACATTGCAGACAAGCATTGGCGATAACGAAAGAAGATGGATCTGGCAGATCCATATGGAACCTTCTGAGTGTTATGGATTCATATGAAAGTACTATCTGCCACGGTTTTGGAATGATGCTGAACCGAGTACAAGAATTTTTCAGCACTCACCAAATGGATTTCAGAACCCAAAACCTATTAGTATCTTTAAAGGAGCAACACTGGCGCTTATAATGCATTAGTTCGATTCACTCCAATTCGTGATAGATTTGTGATCATGTGATACATCACCGAAAATCTTCGCACAAAGCCCAACTAAACTAAAAATGATCAGCATTTAGTTTTAGTTCCTTCATAACTTCATGTTCCTTCCCAGAGTGAACGGCGTGGGTGGCTCAACTAATAATGACGCTCCTTTGACAGCTGTTGGTTTCCTATCCTACGCTCCAGTCGCCTCGCTTATTTGTGGGACGAGCTGGTGTTGGTTGGTAACGGGTTGATGGGCGGTAAGATGGTGATGTTCGGGTCATTGTGCTCCAGACACTGCCTATCGATCCCACAAGCCCGCCAGCTCCCTTTGCCCTCGCGATCTACTTCCTCGTAATAAAAACTAGCAACCCATTCCTATAATTAACATTCACGTGGGGAACTGGGTAACAATTATATTTAATGAAAGCATGAATAGGACGAGTTCATACTGACTCATTGAGAACTGGAGAATGGGCGCCTAGCGGCTTTCCGCACCTCTCAGTTTCGGAGAATTTCCTGTTGTATCCAATGATAATATAATAGTAATAAATGAACCATTTTCAAATATGCAAAATAATTTACATTTAAAAAATACGATAAAATTCAGTCTGATTTAAATAGTTACTCAAAGGTTTACTGTTTTAATGTTATGTAACTCTTGCAGTTCCCAACCAGTGCAGTTCACTGGCCTATATTCAAGTCCGGCATCACACGTTATAGCCAGTTTTGACTAATAATTGATAACCGAATAAGTAATAACCGTCAATAACCGATAACTGATTAACTGATAGCCGAATAAGATTGAGCCGAATCAGCAAAAGTTAAGCCTACTCCTGCTTGCCAAAGTCGCATTGCGATCCTCATTCATGTTGACGATTTTTACCCTTAATTACAACCTTACTCCACATTTTCCTTCCCAACACAACCCTTAATTACAACCATGTTTTACATCCCCATTTTACAGCTGTTCTGTCATAACAGTGGACAATTTAAAATTTAAATTCTCCTATTTGGAGGCCTTACGCAAGGAATTACTCAATAGAAGGCCATGAACATTTGTGGTTTATTATCTTCAATAATGAACCTGTGTAGTCGACCAAGAAAAACATTTTCTTAATCCTCCCTAAAAATTTGAGGTTTTACGTTCCAAGATGCGCAAAATCCAAAAATCGAATTAAAAAAAAAAAAAAAAAAAAAATATACATACCTATATATGTAAAAAAATCCATCCGTCAGTCGTACTCCCTCCGAAGCTTTTTTCAGTAAGTATTAGACCAAACTTTAGGAAATTCGGATGAAAAATCATGCATGTGCCGAGGATGTGCCCTTAAAATCGGCATCACGTTCGATTAAACCTAAAGGGTATTTACCTAAGAGCTGAAATATCGAAAAATCGAGATCTCAAAAGCATTCAAGGTAACATGTATATATATATATATATATATATATATATATATATATATATATATATATATATATATATATATATATAAGTTTCATTTATAGATATCCGCCCAAAGAATCGAATGAAACCACCCCGGTCGCTGTACGTTCATCCGTTTGCGGAGGGTAGTTCTTGAATTCAGAGAACGACCTTGCGCAGTTCGACTGCACCCATTTACAAGTTCTGGAGGTGGAGTTTCAGCTGAGGGACATCAAACACTAAATTCTGTCCTGGTCGACCTCCGGTGCTGACATTTAGAATAGAGCGCCTTTGGGACGGCTTGAAAACAGTACGGATGACAACTTTTCAGCTGAGGGTCCTCTGAGACTGGTTGTTTTCTCTAATTAAACTATTGGAGTACATTAATTGTAAATAATGTGCCAAGAACAAACGCAGTTTCAACCCTTCTTCTTGATGGGAAGATGAACATGGAACTGCATTCTCTGAATAGGTGTCGTGCCTTATATGTGTCGAATTATTTTGGTTCTAAAATAAAACCAGTGAGATTTTGAACGGAATGTGCGTACGAATTTTAAAAGCGCTTTATTCAGCGTTCTCCACCGTGAATTTCGCAATATTGATCGTAACAAACACAAAAAAATGGGTACCGTCCGTGTTGTCGGATCCGAACCTGTGATTTTACAACGATACATCATCCGGGTAATTAGTGGGAATTGCCTGTTAGCGGGAGACCACAATGGGATCGTGACTCCTCCGCCCTCCCCTATTAGCGGAACGTACCTGCCTGGACCTGGTCACGTTCCCATTATTTAATCCAACTTCGTGGACCCAAAAGTTGAGTTTTGTCACCATCGGGGTCATCGTATTGGAAAGCAAATTTCGCCGGGTTCACTAACGTACCTAATGATGTCCAACAGCTCAGTGCTGCTCATAAAGGAATCGAGATTACGATTACGCTAATGACCACAACTTTAATCATATGATTTGAATGATTGATTTATTGATAATATGCGTTTTTAGCTAATAATAAAGAGATTTAGTGGCACGAAACTGACAAGGCATCCGGAAACGCAACCGTATTCCTTTAGCGGAAACGTAGCCCCGCGACGTAAGGCCGTGACGTATTTCGATGCGCGACCATTGCAGCTTGGCAATGCGTTTACGATACCGCTCCGATAGCGAACGGTACCGCTTGTGTGACCTTCATTCCTCGTAACCTCATATCAGCGAAGCGGGAACAAGTTTCAGCTGTTTTACTTATTAAATTTTTTTTTTTTCATTTATTTATATATTTGTTTTTTTAACCTCAACCAGAAGGGTAACTGGCCGCAACCTTCAAGTGTATTTGCTGTTTGAAGTATTGTGACGTGGAGAGTTACCTAACGCTAAATTTGAGGTTACTTTTGCATCGAGACTAGATGCGTTGAACGTGACGCCCATGGCAACGTCAGTACGCCGACGTTACAACGACAACGTATTCCCTACGAATTAGGTGATACGTAATAGCTATACGTTTTTTCTGATTTGCCACTAGAACTCTCTAATCTGAACATCATACAACAATAATAGTAGGTATGATACGGTTTTCCTAATGCTACCGTGAACCGGAAGTTCGCCTACTTTTTTCACTACAAAGTACATCTATATATATATATATAAAAATTAATCCCTTGCTTGCTCCATAAGTCGAGAACTGCTCGACCGATTTCAAAATGGGTTTTTGGCAATTGATCAGCAAGATCTGTAGTGGTTTTAGGCAACTTTCTTTCATGTTCCCCAAATCCTTCCTGCCGAAAAAGCCAGTTTACCCCTCTAGAACTTTGCAATCGTGTTGGGACGGTTGGAACCGGTCTTTTTCTAACTTTTTCAATCAAACGATTAATCAAACGAAACCACCAAGTAACGTGGTTACTGCCACGAAAACGAAATAAACTGCCGAAAAACGGATAAAATCTTTTCATTCCAATCATAACTAACTTTTTCAAGATACAAATATTAAACTAATAAGATACCAACATGTATTGTTTTACTGAGTTTCTCCACAAAATGCATAAAATCTGTACATACCAACCTCTATATATCTACATATACCAATTATACCACTAACAATGTTGAGCGAGAACTTACTTGAACGAACGCCAGGGTTCCTGACGGATGTATCCTCAAGATAAACCTGGAACACATCGTCGAAATCATCTCTGCTCAATAAACTTGCGTGACATATAAGCTTACGAAGACTTCTCGCTGAATTTCGTTGCCCAAATAAAACTGCAGACAGACGGACGACGGACTGATTCGATTTTTGAAATCTACGTATCATGAAACGTAACCAACAAATTTTGAGAGAGAGGGTTTAAAACAAATTTCTTGGCAGAATGCAAAGCTTTACTTTCCAAATATCACTACGAGACGAAAACAAAACAATAAAATAACACGATGGGTCGATGATGGACGATGGAAACTGAGATCAGGTTGAAGGAAAACATAGTCGGAGAAATACAAGATGGCGAATGTTGGAATCAACGTCAGTTAGGTTGCTAAACATTTGATAAGAGACGACGTGTGAAGACAATAAGCTCCGCAGTAACAGCCAGCGTGTTAGCAAAATTTTGATTTTCCCTAGATTCACGTACATTGTAAGAGAACACCGCAGTAACCAGGAACTCTCTATTCATTCAATTATTGTACTTAACTGCTGAGTTGTGGGTAGGCTTCGTAGTGCGGGGTCCGACCGTATGCTTTTGAACGTATCGAGTGCGGGCGGCGTTTATCAGTCTCAATTTCCAGACACTCCTCTGAGTCTTGTTCCCAAGGTGATGCTATCTTCCTTAAAATAACCTGAAGAGACAGTTTGTTAGAAGTTCGAAGCCTCGGAAAAAGATGTTCCAGGTACGTCCGGGGATGGGGAGACATAACTATTCACACACGAGTATGTGGTGGCCCCTCACGCAGACCGGAGGGCCACGAAAAGGACAGAGCTCCCAAAAAAAAGCCGATTACCATAACCCCGACGCAAGGTGACAGGAAAAAAACTCATGAGGTTTTGTAGGGGATGCAAATATCGGGGTAGCAAGTGCATTGGGGGAGCTATGAATGGAGTCGCGACCTCCGACCTTTTTTTTTTTTCACGTGTTCGCATAATAGGCACAATAATAGACAAACTAGGTGGTCTATCTGTTGTGATCTGTTGGGAAAAGTCAAATACCTACGCACTATTTCATTGCAAACAGGTTCCCGCTTAAACATTAGTGTCAGTTTTCGGTCGCTCCCCAACATTGGACTTTTGAAATTATGTGGTGAGATCATAACACACTTGTCTAGAGCAGGTGACTATTGTCAATGTATAGAAACGAGAGTACTCTATCGGCGAAACGAGGCATCTCTGGTACGACTCCACGTACCCTGCCCTATGCTATTCATGCCATGAACCACTTTCCAATGACCTTTTCTCATAATAATTATGACGATTAGCAACAATTTGCAAAGATTAAACCACCAAACATTGCAATAAATAAAACGAAGGGTCACGCGAAGAAAAAATTATATGTCAGTTGTTACTCTTGTACTCGACTGGCTACTGACGACGGGCTCCTCCGAAAAGTATGAAAATGATAATTTTACTGTTACTGCTAGCGGAAACCCTTTAGGTTTAATACCATAACAACTACAAGTTTAGACATTCCAACAATAAGGGCCCCTGGCAACTTTTCAGTTACACCAACTTTATCACCGGCAATTTCTTAATCGCCGGTCACGGTCGACTAGATAGTTGCCTTCCAGCTTGTAACAACGGCTGGTGCAACTACTTCTCACAATGAAAACTATGTATTTTCTATGATAGGTGATATACCGGGAATAAGGTGACAGAGTAAATACACATAGATTAAATGGGATTACCTTTGACGTGAGTGTTGCTCCAAAAAGATTCTACGGGATCTGTCTCACTAACCGTTGAGGGATTTACCAATAACTGGTGTTACAGTTCGTATAGAAAAAACACCGCAGGAGTTTTCCTTTTGAATAGAGAGATCAAATCTGATGGGATTGCAAGAGAGGGTAATCAACAGGTATGTATTATATACTATATCGAAATTCTAAGCGAGCAAGTAAGTAGTGAGAGGGTTTAGTCACTCGAAGAGAAAACTTGAAACTTGAAGCTGCTTGTGTTTTTGCACTCATCCTGAGACGAAGAAAAAATAAGCTGAAGAAGTTTTGGGTCCATCCAAGCATTAGTTCCAGACTTCTTGATGGGCAGTTTCATAAGTTGTTTGATAGATTGAGAGAACATCCAAATAAGTTCGCTAATTATTTCAAAACGAGCAGGGACAGTTTTGATCAATTACTGGTTGCCTTTGGACCACGTATAACTTACCTAAATGCGCCCTTACGGCAGGCTGTGTCACCGGAAAGTCCCAATGTCCCTGAAAGTCTCTCCATCGTATATCTCAACTTTCTAGGGCGAACAGAAGGGAATTTAGCTCACTCAGCTGATTTGAAAACAGCCCATAATTTCAATCTTCTCTTAATGTCCTAGAGTGTCTCCTTATTAAATTTCAATTACCTAGAGTGATCAACAGGGAATTCAGCTAACTCAGATGATAGGGATGGAGCTGGTCTCTTAATGTCCCAGAAAGTATCTCTGTCAAATTTCAAATTCCTAGGGTAAACAGAGGAGAATTTAGCTTAACTAACTGATCTGAAAAGAGCCCATTATTTCACACACCTGCAACTCCAAACTAAGGTATTTGTAGCGAGAATTTGCCGAAATGTGTTCGCACTTCCCACCGCCATAAATAATAAAGTTTACTATTGAATGACTATTTGTTTGTGACCTTGGTTTCTACGGAACGCTGTTTTTATCGATATCGCGGAGTCGCAAAGTTCTGACTGCCCCCTTCCCAAAATATATCCACGTTAAAAGTCGAAAAATTTTGAGGTCATGCTTTGCGATGAGGTTTTTTGCTATGTGATTTGTGCAATTTCGAGGTGGCAAAGTTAGATGCTGATTCAACTCGCATAGATAGATCCGTTAAGAAATTTTCAATTTCCCTTTGTCTCCAAACACGTGTTTTTAATCTTAATTTGAAGACTAGATTAACTAGATTATTATGAACCGCTTCCAATGGCTGATTTTATTTTCTGAAAGCCGTACCGAGCGACCCTAGCGGTGAACTGATGAGACAGATGAGAAGCTGTCTCTGATCAGTCGTTGTAATTTGAAGAAATGATCACAACGTAACATCTTATTGCTGAGTTACAAATTATGTTTATGGTTTTTAATATGGTTCTTGTTGCTTAATGTTTCCGTTTTTTTGTTACAGGGGAATCTCGGCTTTGTTCATTGTTTATTTACAGGTGAGTTTTTTTTTTCAAAATCATTTATTTTTCAACTCGTATAAATATTATTATTTATTATATAACGGTAACAAACGGTTGGAGTGTAATTTCTGTATTAGATAGCCCTTCTACTCCGCTAATGATCAGCATACAGATAATATTATTAAACGCACCTACCAACTAAAAATTAATGAGATACAATAAAACACCTATCCACCCTTTACTAGGTCACAAGGTAGCCAGACTATCACGAACTCAATACCTTGAAAAAGGAATTCTATTGAAACTATATCAGCTTATCCGGTTAACATAGTTTATTGGGCGATTTTAGCGATATTCATACTTATGTTGAAGTATGGATTCTTCTTTTCCAAGGTTTAGTTCTAAGGGAGGGCGAACAGGTGAACTTACAGTGATCCGGGTTACATTCGATTGTTTGGTATCTATCGAGGACAAAAAATGAAAATACAAAACATTATTCTCATCTCGAAATTCCGATTTTTAGCGCAGCGCATTTTCCTTAAAAAAAAAAAAAAAAAAAAAAAAAAGTGAGCTATTGTGTTCACTTTGCCCGTTGATATTTGTATGTATTTATGCATGTATGTCCTCTTAAAATCGTTTTAAATGCCACTTCCCGACTTCCGATTTTGATGAAACTTGGTACACCTAGATGTAATCTGTAACATGGCGAGGATAAAGATGTATGAAATTTAAGAGGGAAGCTGAAGGGAGATCGCTGAAGACGACTGAGTCGTCTTCGATCAGCTGAGTGAGCTCTAAAGCCACTTCGTGTCTCCTATTCGACGCAGGAAGCGTCTATTTCACGCGGATCTCCTTTCAAGAAAATGCGCTATCGTGTGACTGTGCTTCGTGAGCACAGCTCTACTTGTTGAATAATTAAACTTTTTAATTCCTCCCTTTAAGGTTGATCGCAAATTATGCCATGGAGTCAGAAAAAGCACTCAATTTCAAATTTCATCTCCGTAGGTCGATAAGGACAGAAATTAGACTCAGAGGCCCCTCATCGGACCAGAGCTTCTCCGTACTTAGCACTTGTATTCTAGATATCCCAGAGGATCACCATTCCAGATTTCAGCACCACGTAGTGAATTAAGAGAGGAGATGCAAATTTTTCTATCTCCTAAGTCGAAATTTTCTCTCGCTCTTTTCATTTCAGATCATTTTGAGCAATTTTAGCTTCGTGTCTATGAGTATCCGCAAATCCTTAGAACACGCCTAACTTCTATTGTTTTTATCAGATTTTGATTACCTAAATCTAAAAAAAAAAAAAAAAAAAATCTGCGGTTGAGCCTGTAGATGGTCTTCTATCAGTTTCATTGCTCACAAAATATACTGGGTGTAGTTCCGTATGTGTCCCCACTTTCAAATCAATATAAATCTGTTATTATCCTATCAAAAAATGAATTTGACGACTGTTTCGGAAACCTCGGAATCTCGTCTTTCCCATGTTTTCGTGATAGATTGACGTTCATCTTTGTGTACATGAGAAATATGGAATTGAAAATGGTAGGGACAGATACGGAACAGTTAGCCCAGTCAAAAAGTTCCGTATATAGTTTAGGATGTATATAGTTTGTAGGTCTTAATGCTCGCTAGCTCGCATCTCAAAAAATAATAACATCAAGTAGTCAATCCCTTAGTACAAATTCAGATTAGTTGGGCATATAGGTCAGAATGATGTGTATAGTTTGGTGGTTTGGATACTCGCAAGCTCGCATCTGAAAAAATAAATAACAACAGGTAGTCAATCCCTTAGTAAGAATCCAGATTAATTGGGCATATAGGTCAGAATGATTTGTATAGTTTGGTGGTCAGGAGGCTCGCAAGCTCGCATCTCAAAAATAAATAACATCAAGTAGTCAATCCCTTAGTAAAAATTCTGGAGCAGACCAGGCCTACCTAAGATTTGGAAAGTATCCAGTTCACGTGGTTTAGTTGCCGCTGGAGCCCAGTTCAGGTGAGCCCGACCCTCCGTCAGGGTCTCTAGTCTGTTGGTAGGTCAAAGATGCGTGTTAATTCAATAGTCTGTATTATCCTACACAATATAAACATCAACTTTGTTTAGTCAGAGATTAACAACAAAAAGGTTTTAGGGTTCATTGCACAAACTGACTCACAAATAGTGTAAGGACACATACGAAACCACTCCCGAAATACTTTATCCTGTGCATGAGCAAATATACATTCCATCAAGCATAATTTTTCGCGTTCTAGTCGTCTAATCCTGCTGAAATTTGGAGGTTATTCGGGGAAAGACAAGTTAATAATCGCCCATCAATTCGTACCATTAGTACATCACAAACTTCATAAATTTCATCCCTCTGAAACCGATAGTTGTCACTGCGCATGCACAAACTTAAAATCCATCAAGCTTCGTTTTCCCCATGGCCTATCTATCCAATTTCGCTCAAATTTAAAGAGTAGTTGGGACATGAGGATTCGATTACACCATATGAAAGTATCATCACGGTCGTATCATTGGTAGCTGCTACGCATGCGCGAACCTCAAATCTCTGTAACAAACATGACTTTTACAGTTTTCATCAGATTTCAATCATGAGTTCTGGTATTGAATGGGTCATATTTTGAGATTATAGTTCCAATGATCGTATGCATGTATAAGTGCCACATCGCTTGGCAGACTTTTAGCATGGAACATGCTATAGCCTTGGACTAACTAGCGAAAAACGTTATGCGGATGTGTCACGAAATTTTGTCTTTTGATTTTCACGTACAACCAAGCCGTTGCTGGGGAAATGAAACTTCTTTATTTTTCACCGGACAAAAATCGTTCTCCATTCGTTGGAAAGCTCTCGATTTATCACGCATTTCTTTCGTACTTGCTCTTCTATTCATGTCGTAGTTTTATATTTATTTATGTTATAAATGGATATAGTAAACAATGCCGCTTGTTTTGTTGTCACTTGGTTGAGAAGTTAATCTTGGTTATAGTAATTGTAGACGCGCAGCGTAACAGAAAATTACCTACCTTGGTAATTTCCTTCTAATTTCGATTCTATTTGTCGTATGATGCTCCTGAAAATATTGGTTTTTGTTACTTGGTCACTTCTGCCTAGCATTTTTCATGTTTCTTGACTTTTATCCACGAGCTCTAATTAATAACATCCGGGGGGGGGGGGGGGGGTCTACCCCCCCTTCGGGATCAAAGGGCAGTGCCCCTTGCGAGGCCTGAAGGGTCGAGTTTTATTTCATTTTATTATTTCCAATAATTTAATTTTTAATAAGTATAATTCTTAATTTTTCTGTTCCTCTACCGGAAATGTGTTGTTAATTTTCCTCTTGAAATTTGATGTTTTTCTTGAACAATCCAACCCCTACCCCGGCCTTCTTATAATACTGTACTTCACGTTGAGCTCTAAGGATTTATCACGCGGGAAGGGTCGAGTTTGAACGGCACGTGGGTGCGCCTCCCTCCGTCCGTCGCCACGGCAGCAAACTCCCCCACACCACGGCAGCAACCCCCTTCACATCGGCAGCACCCCTTTTCCTCCCCCCTCCTTCCTATGCAGCAGTTCACCAGACGTCGCAGATGGCTCGATCTCCCAGCAGCAGAGGCCATGTGGCGGGGCGGAGGTCGCCGCTAGGTCTCTCCTCGTCGTCTAGACTCGGGACCTCCCCCCCTCCTTCCCCCTGTCACCACCTCGCCGCTCTTCCTCCTCCGAACTCCCGTTTGTCCTTCTTCCCCTCTGGACTTGTCGGGGCCGCTTTTGCCTTCGCGCTGTCGAGTCCGAGTCCGCCCCCGCTTCAGAGAATCAATATAAAATACAGTGAAACTTGGATAATTCGAACCTCAAAAGACCAGTCAAAAACTTCGAATTAACCAAAAATTCGAATTAAAGAATTTTTTAATAAATTATATTTTAACAAACTACAGTACGAAGTAAAGTACATACAGTAACATTGAATACTGTCTTGACCAACAGAATATATATATATATATATATATATATATATATATATATATATATATATATATATATATATATATATAAATCAATTGCTGTTCGTTAGTCTCGCTAAAACTCGAGAACGGCTGGACCGATTTTGTTAATTTTGTTCTTAAATTATTTGTGGAAGTCCACAGAAAGTTTAAAAGGTTTAAAATTCCAAATCTACCCCATAGGGGGTGTTTTAAGGGAGGAGGGGGGAATGGGGTATCTTTGTCATCACTGAACAAACTGGGGATTTGATTGTCGAGTAGGTATGTTTGGATTACTCCAATTCAAGTCAAAGACTACTTTTTCAATTTTTTCAAATCTGACCCACAATGGTGGGAGAGTTCAAGCGTTTCGAACGTCACTGAATGAACTGGGGATCTGAGTTGTCGAACATGTTTGGGGTGTTCTAACTTAAACCACAGGCTACTTGAAAATTTTCAAATCTAACCCATAGAAGAGGGTGTTTTAGGGGGAGGGGGGAGAAATGGGGTATCTTTGTCATCACTGAACGAACTGGGGATTTGATTGTCGAATATGTTTGGATTACTCTAATTCAAGTCAAAGACTACTTTTTTCAAATTTTGGAAATCTGACCCAGCGGTGAGGGGAGGGGGGAGGATGTTAAAGCATTTTGAACGTCACTGAACCAACTGGGGATCTGAGTGGGCGAATCTACCAGAATTACTTTAACTTGTGTCACAGGCTATTTTATTATGTTCAAGACAACCTGTGCA
The DNA here is from genome assembly GCA_030762985.1 of Adelphocoris suturalis. NCBI lineage: Eukaryota > Metazoa > Arthropoda > Insecta > Hemiptera > Miridae > Adelphocoris > Adelphocoris suturalis. Next base: position 63,515,098 of record CM061043.1, read on the forward strand.
ACGCATGGGTGAACCAGCTAGTATAAAATAACTAATAATAGAGGCAGGAGACGCTGCATCGATAGTAAATTGTTTTATTAAACAAAATTCTGTTTTTGAAGAATTCTTACAGAGAATTTACCGCTCATTACGAATATTCATGCCTCAAGGCAATTGTCTTAATCTTTTACGACCCAATTTCAAGCCTGGCTGCCACCAACAAAGCTGGAGAGGGTATTAATTTAATTTTTCAATTCAACGGTTTAAGCCTCACCTCAACCAGAAGGGTTAATAGCGGCACTGAACAAGGTTTCCAAAGGGACACAAGGGTATAAACACACGATGTCCGAAATCGGTTTGCAACATGTGGCTACTTTCTTTGTAGTTCCATGAGCTTATGCTACCTTTTTGTATTCTTTTTCTCTTTGTTCGACGTTTAAACTCCAGTTTCCTGAACCAAAGTGATAAGGGCTTGCATACATGCCAAACGCGATCAGTAGAATAAACCAAGTTTCAAACGTAAACGACGTTTGACTATGTTTCAGCTTAAACCTTAACTTGTACCCCTGGCCCTGAATCTTCGCACTATTGTCGATCTCCTCTCTGGCCATTGTCCCCTGAGATACCACCTCAGCAAGATGGGCATGATGGATGGTTGCCTAAGCTGCGAAGAGGCAGAAACAGCGGAGCATGTCCTCTGGGATTGCCCTGCTGTTGAATCTTTAACCTTCTGTTATTGGCACCTCTATTTTAACAAAAATGGTGGCATTTATGTCGCACATACACCACACTTTTTGGACGTATAGCGTCGATGAAAACCCTTTTTTAACCGTCATGGCAACGAATGTGCTGATGCCCTTGCGAGGAGAGTCATTGGTGATAACTAAATCTTTAAATGTTTTAAATGCCACTTACCGACGTCCGATTTTGATGAAACTTGGTATGGAAGTAATCTGTAACTTAGCGAGGATAAAGTTGTATGAAATTTGAGAGGGAGGCCCAAAGGAGAATGCTGAAGACGACTGAGATGTCATCAAACAGTTGAGTGAGTTCCAGGAGCCATTTTGTCTCCTATCCAACGCAGGAAGCATGAGACTCACTTCGTGACACTGATCTACTTTTTTATTTTTTTATTGCAAAGGTTTATTGTTGAAAATAATAAGCCAACTCTGTTTCAGTAATTAAACGCTTTCACGGTGCTAACGAGTTACTGAGTTTTAGTTTAGTTTAGTAAAACCAAGGGAGAAAAATTTAATACAGATTCATAGTTCAAATCGGCTTTCCAGTAGCGTTCCAATCGCTTTCCAACTATGTATCTGTGATTGTACGCATCATTATTTTGGTTGCAAACAAATAATAGATTTTTCGAATTTCGTCCCACACATGTCGAACGCGCCGTTCTCAAAAACACTTTGGTACTCTCGAATAACTCTCCCGAACATCTCCCTGATTCCCATCGCAGCTTAGAATTTGCCTGAAATTCGTTATGCAAGTTGGGTTCGACCTGACGTTCGGAAGTAACGGTATCGTCTTGTTTTTTTTTTTTTTTTTTTTTTTTTTTTAAGTTCTTCGGCTTTTCCGTCTCCACCAGCCCTCGTTCTTTATTCTGTTTCTTCCTCAAGTCAGATTCGACGCGACCGACGAAATCATGATAATCTCGTCCAACCATGTAAATGAATTCTGTATAAACTTCTCTTTATTTCCTTCGATATCCCAATAACCACCCCGCGTAAAATTTACATTCAAGAATTGTTGTGGAACGTTTTACTCGGAACGACCGATACAATAGTCGTTTAATGACAATAGCTCTACAATTAATCGTTTAAATCATCGTTGGATTCAATTTCGTTAAAAACGTTCAGTAGTTGTTGATTGGAAATGAGTAGTAGTGAAATAATTTTAGTGGTTGGTTAATATAATGGAATTCAATCACAGTGTTCATTAACATTTTTTGCCCACACTTTTGATTGTTCTATTTCGATGGCATGAACCAGAAGGGAACCAACCACAGAAAATAGAGAAATGAGATAAGCATGCTATGGGATAGAACCATAGTGTTGATGAGGCTTTCCCCTCTAAAATTTAAATTTGAAAAAGTTATTGTACCCCAGAAGGGCGTCATCGGTTTACCCCTAAAGAATCACTCAAATAATCGGTTTTGTTTGGGAAGATAACAGCGTTTTGTGTTTCAGTGAAAGGGAGCCACGATAATTGGTTCTTCTTTTGAACGGAATATGGCCCAGCCGATTTCAGTTTTAAAAACAACCACACCAAGGAAACTGGTCAAAAACGGGCTACTTGCATGAATTTTAACTCCTTCCTTAATTTCCTACCGAGGGAACTAGTCCTGAGTGATTGACGTTTATTTTGAGACTAGTTACCTTTGTTTGCGAGAAAGACTTAATCAATCCGAGTACTTTGCCGCCAAATTTAGGTTAGGATGAGCCCCTGCTTTCCTATCTCAATCTATTCATGGATAGTATTGTTTTGAAACAATGCGTAATGTTGAAAAATATGGAAATCTCTCCAGATGATATTGAAATTTAATTTGGAAATCGTTGAATTTAATTTGGAAAATGCTGAATTTGTATGGAGAACGTCCGTTTCAATTTGGAAAATGTTGAATTTTAATTGGAAAACCGACATTTTTCAGACGTTATCTGATCTTAGGAACGATGTGAAAACAGGAAAATGGTGGCAAATGATTAATAATGTCCCAAGAAAGGACAGTTTGTCAAAAACATTCATTGTGGGGTCAGTTTCTAGATTTTTAAAAATAGCAAATACCTATTATTGAATTCCATTGTTAAAACGTTGGATTCTATTCTGAATATGTTGGATTCATTTGGAAAATATTGGATTCAATCTGGGAAATGTTGGATTCAATCTGAGAAATGTTGAATTTTATCTGGAAATGCTATTTTATGAATTGCCTATGTGACATAAGGAAGGGGTTCTCTTGATGCCAGCGGTGTTTTGCGTTGGAACTCCAAGAATTAAATTTTCGATAATAGTTAAGGACGTTCTGGAGCCTCTCAAGGTTTTAGGTGACTCCGATGTCAAAAGTTCTTACACATTACGGGAAGAAATTGTCATAGTGAGGATACAGCAAGAGGTGATCATGTTGAGTTTTGATGATATCATTTATTCTCCTGTGTTATCTCGGGAGCTGGTTATCTATCTTGTGATGAGACGCTGGTCCCTGATAGAGACAATGAACTAATTAAAAAATGTATGCTCAAAAGTATTCTGAAAATTTTATTCAAATTTCATTAATATTTTTTGAAAAATTTATGAAAACTGCAAAAAAGTTAATAAGCTAAAGTCTTTTTAGAATAGCAAATTATTATTTGGAATTAGGTTTTTGCCATCAAATTGGTCGTTTACAATCTTTTAGCACTCAAAGTGCTTAAATTTCAATAGAATATAAGGTAACTTGTGACAGTTCCCGCGAGATCCAAGGGAATGCGCTGCCGTCGCTCCGTTGTTTCCCAACGGGCGTCGGGCGCTAATTCCCGTGTTTTCGAAAGCCCGCGTTTGGCGATGGATGGGTGATCCTAGAGCTGGAAAACCTATCTTCTCCTAACGTAGCTTATATGCTATTAGTACGAGTTGTATCTCTTATGGTACTGACACTTCCCTCTCTCTCTCTATGAGTGTGGATTTAGGCCCCCCATTGCACCTCGGGGGCGGCATAAGTTCATTACAAACTATTACATTCCTATGATAATTTAGGAAAATTCGCTCATACGATCATGCTGCATGAGTTGAACTTTACTGTTTTTTTTTTTTTTTTTTTAATAAATGCTAGATTTTTATTTTTATTTTATCACATAATAAACTTGTAGTGAACCTCGATGGTTGTGAGCTTGTCAGTCCACGATGACGTTGGCCGTAGACAGAAAACAAACAAAAAGCCGAGCAGGGCCGAACGAAAATGAAAAAAAAAAAAAAAAGGAATATAATAAAAGGAGCGTCAAAAGAAGGACGAAAACCATCGCCAGCACCCGCCGTCCTGCTGGTTTGGCAAAAGAACAAAAATAAAAAGTAAAAAGAGACGGACGACCTCTGGGTGTTTCGCGCTCCCTCTTCAACTCCAACCGTCTAGACTCCTCTGCCGCGGTCGGTTCAATAAACTCGGCAGACCTTCAGACGGACGGACGAGGCCTCTGGACTGGAAGGTGCCTGTACTGGATCTCCGGACTTTGCCTCTGACGGATCTCCGGACTCGGGTACGTCTTCAATCATTTCAATCATGAAGCAGAAAGCAGGCTAGCGGAAAAGCAGAAAAATTGATCTTACAAACTTGTCCCTCACCCTGGAGCCATTTAAATGTTCTTAGCAAATAAAATTGTCAGATTACACACAGCTAACAGGAGTAGCGACAATATTACCTTGCTCACACCGCGCTGTAACACGGCATCGGCTCAAAGATTTTACCTCTTTGAAGGGGCTACTTTCTTTAATAGCCTAGTTGAGAAACTCCGCTGTCAATTTAAATGTTTTTAAGAAAAATATTATGCAATTCAGTAATATTGTATTATATGTTCTTGTAAATATGTACAAGCTTTGAATAATTTTCTCATGTAGATATAGGTATGTAGGTATACTACATGGTATAAATATGTACAAGCTTTGAATAATTTTCTCATGCAGATATGGGTATGTAGGTATACTATATGGCTCTTTAGAGGAGAATTATATTATTTCGTTTTGACGCTCCCTCTTCCAGCACGAGTTTGACTCAAAGGAAGAGTGTAGCATTTCATATATATGTTCTTTCTCTAATTATGTAATTTTTTTTATATTATAATTTAATAAATGCAATATTAAAAAAAAAAAAAATCCAAGTGCCCGGGTAATTGGTCATAAGGCTCGAACATTTTTGTTGGGTGTTTTTCTTTTTTGAAATGACTTTTCCAAAAAAGTATTCTCAAAAACAGTTCATTTCCTCTTAAATTTGTGAATCACGGAAGTATAAGTGCAGATGAAATTCAAGATGCTCTTCAGCAGGAAAATACTAGCAGTGTAACTGATGTAACTCCTTCAACTTCGAGAGCATTTTCATGAGTAAGGAGTTGTACTTCTTCTAATCAATTCTGTATGTTATAGGAGAATATGGAAATTTTTAGTCAAATGTTCAGTTTGACATATTTAGTTTGAATTGAGCTATGCTCTGCATTTACCCGATATATCGTGGGCAATGTTAGCTGTTCTGAGGAGAAGGTGGATCTGATAAAACGATAACGTCTACTAACTTGCACCTTGTTTTCTATGTAACAATGTGTTATTCATAGGTTTAATAGCTAAAAAAAAAAAAAGCTCCGGAGCTGAATCAGCTACTGTAAGGGGCATCAGACCTTATGATTCGTTTCTAGATGTCTCAAGCGGCCTTCGTTACCAATTTTAGCTTCATATGCTGAACAGTAAATAAATTAGTTCCGGTGTTCACACAGCTAATCTAGGCAGCTTCAGAATTTATAATCCATTTCTAGATGCTCCAAGAAGCCTCCATTTCAAATTTCAGCTTAATAATTCCAGCTTAATTGGTTGAATAGAAAGAACTATGATCCCACTGAGGCTCTAGTCTTCGTGATTCGTTTCTAGACGTCCCAAGGGTTCTTCATTTCAAAGTTTAGCTTCCTAGGTTGAATAGCAAAGAAATTAGCTCCGGGGCTCACTCAGCTGATCTAGAAGGCTTCAAACTTCACAATCCATTTCTAGATGCTCCAAGAAGCCTCCATTTCAAATTTCAGCTTCATAGGTTCTGTAGCTGAGAAATTAGCCCCAACGGTTTAATTTCAATAGATAGGTATATTATGTTCCAGTAGAAACTACGAGCAAACGTTGTTACCATAAGTGCTAGTAACAACTACACAACATACTAACATCAACAACATACCCTTCTGGATGCTTCTACACTCACGATCATTAGTTTGTAAACAAAACATTAGCACTTTTATGGCCATAGCCCTGCTGTTCGTACAGTCACAATGTTATGGTGAACAAGGAAATTTTATAGTTAAGTAAATCGAGAGCTTTCCAACGAGTGGTGAACGATTGTTGTGGGCTAAAAAGGAAGAAGATGATCTAACTTAACTACGGAGTCGTTGTATGTGAGATTGATCGGAATGTTTTCGTGATGATTTCGTTGGTAGTTTTATCATTTAAAACAGGACGTTTCCATTTTTCCCTACCGTAACGTCACGGCGAAAATATTGATTTTCACATACAACCAAACCGTTACTAGGGAAGTGTAACTCCCTTAGTTTTCATAGCAGGAAAATTGTTCGCCACTTTTTGGAATGCTCTCACATTATCACAACATCTCATGATCCCTAGGCTTCTGTAGTGTCAAGGAAAGATGATTTATTACGCTAAGTTATTAACTAATATTGCTAAGAAACCATAATGAGCTAATAATGTGAAAAGAAGGCACTAGGTACATGGTAGGTATACTATTGAGTAGTAGGTACTTGTAAGCTGTAGGTACTAGACATATTTTTAAACGTCATTCTGTCCTGTATGTCCGACTAATCTGAATTTTTACTCAGGGATTGACTACTTGATGTTATGTATTTTTGAGATGCGAGCTTGCAAGCATCCAGACCACCAAACTATACACATAATTCTGACCTACATGTCCGAATAATCTGAATGTTTACTGATGGATTGACTGGAACATTTTCAATTTAGGCGCCCAGAAGGCCGGTTGATTTCAAATGGGCAAATCGATGTGTTTGGGAGGCTGAATCGATACTATCGAGACTATTCGATGGCAGAAAAGAAGAGTGGGGGATCCCTACAAATTGAGGTACGCGGAGACGCTAGTTCACCAATAGCCTTGCAGATTATTTATATTCAAAGGAAGTGACAATACGATTATGTATTATATGTTATGTATGTATTATTTTTTATTTAGGTATAGGTGTCTGTGATTTTAATTTTTACTTTAAACTGAATTTATCGCGAAGTTGAACGTTCCTAATCTCGCCTTCGATTTTCTGTAATTGCTGATACCTCAAATTCGAATATCCGACGAAGGGAGGACCTGATATTTGCATATTATGCGGGTTATAATGAAACTGAGACACTCTACCGCTTTATCATGTCTGTTTGGGTTTCGGAAGCTCCTTTTTCCACATTTGCCGTGTCTGGGTGCGCTCTGGTGCCAACCTGATCTTCTGGCGATATTTCTTCTTCATTCAGGATACAATATACTTTTTACTAGTGAAACTTCCATCCGTATACTCAGTACAGTAGTTAGACACTCACTTCTTTCTAGGTTGATGGAGTGCAGTTTCGGTGCGTCTGGCTGCGCTCTGGCACCAACCTGTTTTTCTGGCCATATTTTTCCTCTATTCAGGATCCAATGTACTTTTTACTAGTGAAACTCCCATCTATATACTCAGTATGCTAGTCATATACTCGTTTCTTCCTGGGTTATAGAGTCCAAATTTGTCGTGTGTGGCTGCACACGGCACTTACCTGATCTTCTGGCGATATTTCTCCTTCATACAATATACTTTTTACTAGTGAAATTTCCATCCGTATACTCAGTACAGTAGTCATACACTCGTACCTTTCTTTTTTAATTAAGTGCAATGTTGGCATTTTTCGGTGCATCTGGCTGCGCTCTTGCGTCAACCTGATCGTCTGGCGTTATTTTTCCTCCATTCAGGATGCAACATACTTTTGATCAGTGAAACTTCCATCCTTATCCTCATTCTCGGTTAATTGAGTGCAATATTGGCGTTTTCGGTGCATCTGGGTGCGCTCTTGCGTCAACCTGATCGTCCGTCCATATTTTCCTCCATTCAGGTAATACAACTTACCCAGGCAACCATACCAGGCCAGGCAACAGGTAGGTACTCAGGCAATATACTTTTGATCACTGAAACTTCCATCCGTAGTCTCTTTCGGTTTATTGCAAATTTGTCGTACTTTGGTGCGTCACAATGAAGCAAATCGTCAGGTACATACGATCGATTTGGTTAGAAGAAGAAGAAATCATGTTTATTAATACAGCTATGCATCAAAAAATTTGTGGCATTATAGAAATAAATATGGATGGTTATGGAATAACAAATTTAACAAACAAAAAACATGTTACGGCAATGGTCTTGATGACCGCCTGCCGGAATGACGTGAGCCGTGACACTTTACCTTTATTGCTAGGTACCTAATTGATTTAACATTACAATTTATATATTGTTCATTAACGTTAGGAAAGTATTATATTGTGTTTAACAAAATTAATTTACAGAAATGACTATAATTTTAATCTTTAGAAGGGTTCTACCAATTAAACTTCGCTACTAGATATTTTCTATATCGCCAGCTATGGAACGCAAATTCAGCCACCCCCAGCCAATATACCTCCTGTCATTCAGCAAGGAAACCATTCTGTCCAAGCCCAGAACACGTTCTCCAAGATAGCGCATTCGATTTGGTTTGTATTAATTTTTAAAAAACATATTTTAATGTATACTAACCTTCTATACGTACCCTTCCAATTAAGTTTTCGCCCACTGGATTCTGGACTAAAAACTCACGGGCTTGGTTCTGACAATAATCAAGCCGGCGGAAAACACGATAATCCTCTCGGATTTTTCCAGACGTCAATTGGAAGCGGTTCGCGCTTCCAACCCCAGTCGAAGCTCCCGCCTTGTGAGCCGACACCTTGACATCATTACTGTTTTTTGTGGCGGACGTGGGACGAATCGCAGACCAAGGACGGCCCCCAGGCTCCTAAGGGGGTTCGCTCCTCGTTTTTGCGGTGATATAAGAGTCAAGACACGGTTAGTCTACCATCCACCCATCTACCACTCCTGAGATTTTTCGTCGAGCCTGATTTCCTGGGCAGACACTCAAAGATCGGTTGGAAACTATAACTTTTTCTCTACTTTTTGTATTTTTTCTGTCTCTGTCCCCTAACTTGAGGCAAAGAATTAGCCGTTTGTAGACTATGTTGCACAGGAATTTGCCTCCCCTTATGATATCCGTACATCTGTTTCTAGCGCTCAATACAAGAAACAAATTTTGTCTTTGTTTTTAGAGGGGGGAAGAGAACTGTTCTTAGGTACTTATATCAGCAGTGTCTACTACTACCTTTAAGTTGTGATTTGTGAGATAGCAATGCGCCACTACTATGTTTACTGTATTGTCAACTTTAGCAAGCTTTTTTTTCTCTCCGAGAAATTTCGAATTTCGTGAAGCGTGTTTTCCTCTCGATTCGGGTCCGTCTATTCGGAGTATTTAGACTAGTTCGGTTCTCTGTTCACTAGCGTTATTATAATCAACCTAATACCAAATTAATTAGGCTTGGGTCTCCTGCTCAACAATACAGGCAATGCTGACAGTTGAGTACTAATGTTCGTTTCAATACTTATATTGGTACCAAAATTTAAATTTTATTTTCTAGTAGCAAATGTATTTTATTTTTTCTTCAGAGGAATTACTTTTCCAATTTGTTATACCATTTTAGAGGAACAAGAAGAGATGTACTCTTGAATAAACCAATTTGTATTTGTATGTTGAAACGGCTTCCTCTCCCCAAAATTACTATAAAAAATACAACGATTTATTATCTTTTAGTGAAGTTTCCTAAAAATGGAGCAATGGCTCCAAAATTGTTTTCAATATATTTTCCTAATATTTCTTCATATAAATCCGTTTTGAGGCAGGTTCTACAGTTATCGAAGTGAACCTTGGAGTGCGTTTTGGGGGTGCCATTCTGCGATCGGAACAAGTTATCGCAATTCTGGCGTTAACGTTGTGTTCAGCGCTAGAAAAAAAACTTCAAAACGAGGTATTACTCAGCAAAACATGGAAGAAAAGTTTTCCAAGTACTCTTTACTCACTTTGGGTAGTCCAAAAACTTATTGATTTTTTCTGAATTTTATTTGCTTAAAACTTGGTATTAGTTACTCCAAAAACGCTCACCGAATGTCACTTCGATATCTCAACAATCGTGGGGGAATGTTATGGGAGGAGGTTTACTTTTAGAACACCCTGTATATGTGATGCATCATTCCAAATTTAACTCTTCTTAGAACTGAGATACCAAATCTGTTCTTCCGCTAAACAAATCAAGCATTTCGAAAGAATAGATGAGTTCGTTCAACACCGAATTTGAGCACAATAAACTTCTCACATTTTAAAGGTGGTGCTGAAAAATCACTAAAAATGGCGAAAGCCGGCAAGAATTGTTCAATTTATATTTCTTAGTAAAAAAGTACTCAGAAAAAAATTACCAACTGTGAACTTGAACATTAAAAATTTTGTGCTGACACCCGGGCTGAAGATGCACTTAAATTTGATTAAGTCGTACTAAGATGTAATATAAAAATGGTAAAAATAAAATTGTATGAAGTTTTATCAGCAATTTCTGTCAACACTTCGGAGGTTTAACCAATCTTCATTGGCACGACTTCGAGATTCCTCACGGTTCTCCTTGTCGTTCTTAATGTGGGTGACCATAAAATTGAATTTTCGACCACACAGCGTGCCTAAATTTCGAATCAATTTTTCATAAATATAATACGAAAAATATAAGAAGCCGTTTTGCGGTATTCTGAAATGATTCCAAGATTTTTTCCGCGTATATCGGTTCAAGAGCGTGTTGATGTTAGTGAGTGTGTGCCTTAATCTAAATAACAATTCTCTTTAGAACTGGGATAAAATATAAAGTAAAAACAAAAATAATGCGATCAATTATTTCACGAAGGTTTATTTTTTCTGTACTAGATTGCCCTGACACTGGTCTGTATTTCCATGCTTTTCCAGGTATCATACATATACATTGGCCGTAATACCACCAATAAAACCAATATGGTCGAGCAGAATTAGCAGAGTCAACCTACTCATCCAAGCCAAAGCCGCTTTGCGATTTACGTGTTGAAATTTATAGTTTCGAAAATGATTGTTGGAAATACTGAACGTTTTTTTTAATTGTTAAATTTTTTTTACCGAACCGACATTCCAGCGCCTTCTCAAATTTTTTTTTTTTTTTTTTCGTTTTTTTTCGCTGAAATTTTTTTTATTACTGCGAAGTTTTTTTGATTTTTTTTTTTTTTTTTTTTTTTTTTAAATTAAGCCACTGAGGCCGTAATGGCCTATTGTAGCTGGAGAAGGAGGCCGTACCTCCTCCCCATCCCAGACACTAGGTCTGCCCGATACCGACAGCCCTGCCAAACCAAGCACTATCTGCCTGGTTCCGGCACTCCTACCAGCCCTCAGGCACTGTCTGGGCCATATGGAATATTACGAATTAGTAAAATTCACTTATGTGGTCATGGTTCACAACTGAAATTTTTGCTTCCTCCCTACCGAAGTTAGGGAAGCTTTGTGTTCGTGATTGAAGTCGAAAATTGTTTTCCTCCAAAATCTAAATTTCCTCTTGCTTCGGTCGTTTCAGAGCTTACTGATCAATTTCGGTTCTGTGTCTGTCAGTCTGTCTGACGTCTGTCTGTCTGTGGTAAATCCTTTTCACGCCCAAAACCATACCAAGTTTCAGTCCGATTCCGATGAAATTTTCTGGTATTGTGCGGGTTAGCTCCCAGACGGTTCCTTATAATTGTCAATGCCGTCGAATCAACAGTAGCCTGTACGCTTGCGCAAACGTGAATTTCTCATAACATCGATTTCTCATCATCAGTTGGTGCGATTTCGTTCAAACTCGGTAGGTAATTGGGCATACGTTCCAGAAGAATGCCCTAAAAATTAAATCGCGATTGGTAGAACCATTGCGCATGCGTGAAACTGATATCGATTGACACAGGCAAAACTCCCAGCCTAATGGAATGATTTTGATGAAATTTTATGGGATTGTGCGGGATAGCTTCTAGACGGTCCCCTACAACTTTGATTGCCGTCACATAAATTATAGTAGTCTTTGAGCATGTGCAAACGTTAATTTATTATAACGTCGATTTCTTATCATCTATTGGTCCGATTTTGTTCAAATTCGGGGAGTAAATGGGTATATGTTCCAGAAAAATTCCTTATGAATTATTTTGCGATTGATGGATTAATAACTAGCATATGCGTGAAACTAAAATTGATCGACACAGGCCATACTCCGAGACAATGGTCTATTTTTATGAAATTTTCAAAGATTGTGCGGTTTAGCTCCTTGACGATCCCCTGTAAATTTCATTCCCGTTGGAGCGATGGTAGTTTGTGCGCAAACATCAATTTCTTATTACGTGGACTTATCAATCATTTCGGCTCGTACTTTGTTCGTCAACTAATTCTATACGTCCATCTTACTACATGTAAGGAAGCTATACTGCCCACCCACCTCGGCAGACGTTTTAGGCTAGTGATACAGTTTCAAAAGTCTTCTACAATTTTCATATACTCATGATTAAATTACCCTTCCCGCGTGTGAACCATCAAAATGATTCTCATATTTGTAATTATCGTCGGTCGACGCGAGCCGTTTGGTCCTCACATGTCAAAATTCCGGGTTTGCCATCGAGTTCGTATTTCCATTGACAGCTCTTGATGGAATAATTGCGTCCCTTCATCTTTCTGGCGAACCTGCACATTACCCAGTTTGCCGCCGGGCCCATAACCTTTTCGACGAACCATTACAACCCAATTGAGATGATAGGTTAATTGTAATTACGCGTTTACCAATTGAGCGTAATATTGTAGCTATTAAGCCTATTAACTAGATCATGATATATAATTGACTTTTCTATTGCTTCGGAGGCTTTGCACTGCAGATTATTACAAAGGTTTATTTTTTCTTTATTAGATAGCCCTTCTATTATACGCTGGTCACTGGTTTATAATTATCGAACGTAGACGACGTTACATTATCTAGACAAAACTGCATGGACGTAGGCACCTATTGAAAGAATATTCATGGAATTAAACAAAACACCTACACCTTACTAGTTCTTCTAAACGTTACAACGATCTATCTGAGAACAATAAATCAATTTAAGTGCAGCGATACGTTAGAATCAAATTATACTGGCACAAACCAACTGAAAATCAATGGGGTAAAGTAAAACACCTTCCTACGCTTCCCTAGTCATTGTAAAAGAGACAATAGTCATAATAAACTCGATTTCTTGGAGAGAATATTAAAAAAATTTAAATACCTATGTTATAATGGGATTTTCATGTATAATGGAATTTGTCATTTTGCATCCTCACTACCGAAGGTTTGTGATCGTGCAAGAAGTCGAAAAAATTGTTGTCCTCATGAATCAAAATTTTCACTTGCTTTTTACGTTTCAGAACTTGCTGATCAATTTTGTTTCCATGTCTGTCTGTTTAATGTCATTATGTCTGTCTGTATGTGTCAATTATAGGGGACTTATATTCTAGAAATAAAAATAACCCATTTCAAGCTTGAAAACCTAGCTTTAACTGCCTTTATTTGCACGTCTCTGCAACTGACAATAATAGAGTAGGGAGGATAAAGATACTTACTCCCGAGATCGTTACATCAACTCCTTATCATTCCTAAAACTATTCCAAGTTTTAGTCCGATTTGGTTGAAAATATCAAGGATTGTGTGGGTTAGCATCAGATAGTTCACTATAAATTTCATTGCCATCGGATTAATAATGGCGTGTGACGTAAATTTCTTATAACGTCAGATGTAGTTCAACCTCGGAAGGTGGTGGGTTTCAGGTTTCAAGCACGTGTCCTATGAATGGTGTCTCGATTGGTTGGGCAATATAATTACTGCGCATGCGCAAAGCTTAAATTTCGAGATTAGTGGACCGATTTTGATGCAACATCCAGGCATTACGTGGGTTAGCTCTTTGATGGTGTCCTATAAATTTCGTTGCTGACGGATATTATCTGAGAATCGGATTCTACGCCCTTGAAAATTCTAAACAGCAAATGTTCAGCTCATTATTCCTAACGGTCTGGCCAAAAATCCGTTTGGAAGAAAATGCTTTGACGTCATAGGTGGACAGCGCAGTGCTGAGCCCCCCCCCCCCCCCCCCCCCCCCCAGGCAGGCGCGTTGGTGAGTGTCGTTGGGAAATTCCAGTTTCGTGCCCAGACTCCAGATTTTGAGCGAGTCGAGGCACGTCTCTCGTCTCGGGGCGGTCGGAAAGCTTGAAAAAATTAAAGAATTATAAAAAATATGAACAAGTTTATGAGCGCCAGTATGTTTAAAGTTCAAATGTTGACGTGACTTTAAAACTTATTCTGAAATCTTATTCAGCCAAAAGACAGAATTCTATGTTTCGGTTATTTTTTCGGCTTAGGTAAGAAGGGATCAGTAGTAAATTTTTTTAAATTTGAGCAAATTTTCATACGCTATAGTTATAGGGTTCATACATGAGATTCAAGCTTTTCTTATCATTCATACGAATCTTGGTCATCTAGTTACATTGTTGTATATTTTGGCGATTTTTTAAGCTTGGTCATTTTAGTTACATTGTTGTCTAACTTGGCAATTTTTTAAGCTCTTTTTTCCTCATATCCAGGATAATTCTTTAAATTGGGGTTTCGAAACTGAAATTGATTCAGCGCCCCAAAATATATAGGTATCCGAACCAAGTCCGACTAATTTGGTCAGCTATGAGGTTTTTGCACAAAAACGGCCGTTTCCGACGACTGTATTGGAGGGGGGGGGGGGTCCACCTATAAAAGGATGTCCAGGGGAAATTCCTCGGAAAATGTTTAAAAACGTCTGCCAAGTTGAGTGGGCAGTACAGCTTCCTCACACAAGTTGTAACAAGGACGTATATAATCATTTGAAGTACAAGCGACTGCTACTCTTTATAGTTCACTTGTACTCCCAATCGTGGAGATTGCCTCGGTTGTTTGGAGTCCATATTATAAGTACCTCATCAACCCTATTGGGAGAGTACATCGTAAATTCCTCCGCTTTATCTCATATGAAATGGGTATCCCGCAATATTTGGTCGACTTCGACACTTTGAATAATGAATGTGGTATACAGAGAACCATATCTCGTCGCTGTTTTGTGGATGTAGCATACTTGCAAAACCTTGTATTGGGAGTTGTAGACTCACCGCCACTGCTTGCATTGGTCAACTTGCAGACCCTCATCCTGGAATGCACCTCTTTTGGATACCGTTTTCCCCGACCAATTATCTATATCAAAGGTCTTTGTGCAGAATGCCTCGAATTTTGAACCACGCTTATGACTTCTGCCCGGACCTTGACATTTTTCTCTACTCAACTGCTTTAACTCGGAAAATGATTTTAAACATAACGACAGAAGCCTCTTTAGAAATGAATTTATATATCAGCCTTTATATTAATTTGTCTATATGTCTTTACATTTAATTATTTACTATTTTATTACCTTCGTGTGGACATAACTTTGAATTTATAATCCTTTTGTATATATAAACCCCTTGTATTGGGCGTGCCCGTATAGTGTATAAATAAATAAATACGTAAATAAACAAAGTCCGTGTCGAAGTGATTGAATGCAAAGTATAACAGTATATAATACAAGATTTTATACGTGCTAGAATGCAGAATAGAATTAAAATTCATTTTTGCTTGCGCCGAAATTGTCTAAAGGTTAACCAACTCAATAATTGAAAATTTAATCAAAATCGATCGAATATTCTCTGAGTGTCATCCAATATTAGTTTTGCGTATGCGCATGTTATCGATTATTCAAGATAATGGGATAAAATACGAAAGGCATCATCCTGGACCCAAGAGCCCCTCGACTTTGGACGAAATCGGACCAATAGTTGATAAGAAGTCGACGTTATAGGAAATAAAAATTTGCGAATGCGCACAGACTACAATTTATGTGACGTCAATGATAGTTATAGGGGATCGTTTAGAAGTATATCTGCACTATCCCTGAAAATTTCATAAAAATCATTTGTTTTGTTGAATAGATTGGTATGTGAGCAACTGCTGAACAACTTATGCGTATGAAAAACAAATCAAAGTGTTCAATTTTGAATGAAAACCTGAAATACCGTTTCAAATTTTAAATAAAATTTAATTATATCATTTTAACAAATGAGCTATTAATTTGTTTGTAGATTAACGAGAGTAATGACACCGGTCAGTGTCGTTTTAAACTGAACAGTAATCCGTTGCAGTCGTGCTCCGTATGATGAATTCCTGCGAGTTACCATTCCGTCGAAAATATGGAAAAGTCTCCCATGGTTGGTTGCGGTTTTATACGCAAGCTGGTTTAATTTTTGGCTTATTATTTTTAATACTGAAAAATTTGTGAACTTAACACAAAACCTGATTTATTACGCAAAGTTATAAACTAATATTGCTAACCATAATGAACTAATAAGGTAAAAAGAAGGCCCTAGGTATATGATAGGTATACTATTGAGTAGTAGGTACTTGTAAGCAGTATATACTAGACGATGCATTGACCTCTAATCCTCCTAATTCCTGGGCTCCTAAAGCTGGTGATTTCTATCGTATTTAATCTCTGAAGCTGAAATTATGAGACGATTGAAATGCTCATTCCTACTCAGCTGAGTGAGCTAAATTCTCTCCTGTTACCCCTAGGAAGTTGAAATTTAATTGGGAGACTCTCTGGGACACTAAGAGACGATTGAATTGATTGGGTCTCTTCTGATCAGCTGACTGAGCTAATTAAATTGAGAGATTTTGACATGGATATTTATCACCTGTCATGGTTCATTTCGCATCTGTCATTTGAAATATTTAAATTCATTTTGGAATTTTCGCAATAATTTTATTAATTTTTTGTGTGCAAATGGGGCTAACGGAGTCTTGACAGACAAGTCAGTCACATCGCGGGGGCCCATCCCATCTGCCTGGCTTGGAGAGGAAACGTCAGATTAGGAGGCTGCAACGAACCGCCATCAAGATGAATTGTCACGTAACTAGCCAATTAGAGCCGCTCGCTGTCCTTGACTACCGACATCCAGCCTTCCCGGAGAGCTCCTACCGTTTAAACGGGGCTTGTCCTCGGAAAAATTGGACATGATTGTCGAATTAAAAGTGTAACATCAACATAATAATGGAATCGGTGGAGTATGTGACTTCGCTTCGTTGTTAGAGTGGATGGCTTCTGTTGAATGATACCTTGGATTATGTGACTATTCCAAGATGTACCCAAGAGGAGGTTGTATTCATAGTCGACCGTATTGAGTGCAGACCGAATGGATCCGAAGTTGGCCGGGACCGTTCGGTTGCCTTCGGGTTAACTTAGCAACACAAATAAATTCATCAACTAAACGCACATTCAATTACACTCGCCCCTGTATCGTGGCAGGTAATGCCTGTAGGTTAGTTAGGGGGTCAATATCTTGTGCCTGCCAGAACCGCCTTCATTCACCCTACCCTAACCAGCTCGACGCCCCTAATCATAATATTTTCCCAATGTCTAAAAAAATCCAGAAAGACGACTCAATTTCTCGTTATGAAAAATGTGAAATCGGGAGTGGTCGGATATATTCGGGTCCATATGGTTTTCCTCTGAATATGGGCAAACCTATTCCTTCCGACGGATGTGGTTATTGGATTGGATTGACACAGAACATTACCTCCTTCGACAGTGACTTACAACAGTTTGATAAGATTGCCGAGGACATTAGTAAGATCATGCAAATGTTCGAATACATAACCTAAATCCCAACCGATGGGCGAAGAAGTTCGGAATATACTAACCTATCTGCATGCTAAAATAATGCTTTAAAAAAATCACCGAAAATTGCTTCAAAAAATGGCTTAAAATTGTCGTATTTATATTTTTTAGCAGAATTTTTAGTCGAGTTTATAATCGGTGAGATAGGGCATTATAAAATGTATGCATCCAATTTCGTTGAAAAATTTACTTTAATTTAATTTATAACGCTGACAATTTTTATGAAAAATTAATTGCTGAAAAATCGATAACATCTTCAAAATAAGCTAAAAATGCAATATCTTTTTTGAATCGTATATTATTTAGAACAAGTTTCTTTGCCATAAAATTGATAATTAACAATTTCTTAGCACTCAAAGAGCTCAAATTTCAAAACGATGTGTTACATAATACCGATAGGTAATTCGTTAATTTACGAAAATTCGATCATACGATCATGCTGCATGCATGACGAACTTTTAAAACAGATTCTGCACTTGTAATTTGACTCTTTAATATTCTTGGATTTTATAGTATGTTTTCGCGTTTTTTTCATGAACCTGCTTGCGCCGGAGTCGCACCCCTTCAACTACAACATTATTCATGGTCTATTTGAATGTCTATCAAAACGTTACAAACTACAAAAATGTTCGGACGGCAGCTGGCGTAGTGTTTATTACCTTCGCGTGATAACAGCGTTTGTGGTTCTACCTGACCCAGAGTTCCTAGCTTCCCAAAGTGACGGGGAATCATAGGTACATTTTTCCCAAGTA
Source organism: Adelphocoris suturalis (assembly GCA_030762985.1). Classification (NCBI taxonomy): domain Eukaryota; kingdom Metazoa; phylum Arthropoda; class Insecta; order Hemiptera; family Miridae; genus Adelphocoris; species Adelphocoris suturalis. The sequence continues at coordinate 63,533,444 of CM061043.1, forward strand.
GGCCACGAACTTTTGAACCTTTGCATTTTCGGGCACTGAAGTCGTTTTTGAAGCACTCCTCGACTTCGAAAAATGATAGGTATACTTTTGATACCAATCCACAAGAATTTTCCTTCGTTCGTGCTGGTTTTATAGTCGCACGCCAAACCAGGTTGTTGCAGCTTCCTCCACCAATTCTACGTCATCTGAAATTTATATCCTTGAATTCTGTATGCAATACAGATTTCACTGCCTGGTGTTATGGCTACCTCGAAGTCAACTTAAACTGTTTGCCATACCACATCATTGCCTTATGTTTCTCAAAGTAGTCGTAAGACCAACTGGTTCATGCTTTATTTTTTGTCATTTAATAAGGAAAAACTAGTGGGACGTAATGACAGTTTTTACATTCGTGAATACTGAATAATTGTGTGAAATATTTGTCACTACACTTGAATTAATGATCGGGCCAGAAATTTCAGGTTTTGATCTGAGCAAAACATAATGATTTCCCCCCTTCTACTATTAGGGAAGACAGGGTTCACCGTCACTTGTTCCAAGATTCACAGTTTTTAAACACACGCGAACTTCTGATACATTAGTTTTTGTTCTTCCCGTACGATTTACCCCATTAACGCGTAGAGCAGCGTCTAGAGCAAGCAACTGCAGATGCTAGCTCTTCGCGTATTTTTACACGTATGTACACGAATAATCAAACGCTATCGTCATGCTAAAGTCTCTTTAGTATTTCAATGTCAACGATTCTCTTGAATTCGAGATCGAATAGAAGAGGATTGAATTCATTTTGCATTTACACTCTGCTTCATCAGCTGTCTTGACAGGCATCAAATAGCTAGGTTCGAGTAAACAGACTTATGACCTAAGAACAAAAATTGTATTCACCAACGCCCGTATCTTGTTAAATACATCGGTTCTCGTCTGATCACCGAAGTTAAGCAACGTCGGGCTTGGTTAGTACTTGGATGGGTGACTGTCCGGGAGTGCCGCATCTTTTTTATTTTTTGTCTTAGCATTCAAGTTTTCATCTATCTACATCAAGTTTACTTAATCAGACCTCGTGGAATAGTTCGTTTTGAGTGCCTTCTCTGCTTTATCAAATCGTCGTTTCCATGATCTGAGTGGGTAACTAGCTCAAATTCAACTAAGTACCAATCTACTCAGTTTGTTATTGACAACAGCTTTCGTATAAAATCGTATTATTCAAACACAAACTTCACCATTCATTGTGGTCGAGATCCTCTGCGCACATGCACCGACCATAGCCATACTTGCTGGTGTTGGCTTTGACTCCGTTTTCGGCCTAGAAGTCCTGCTATCTGCTAAAAATATGGTTCTGGACTCGACAGGTCCAGATGACCTTTCATGATGGAAGTTAGTGAAAACGTAGTCTATTTCCACGAAAAATAAAGAGTTACGATGTTATAACATTTAACTCTTTATTTTTCGTGGAAATAGACAACGTTTTTCACTAACTTCCGTTTTGAAATGGCTTTCCACAACTTCGTCGCGAGTGATTTAGTTCGTGACCTTTCATGGCCGAATCTGCGGCCCTTCATTCCGGAAGGACCTCATTATCAACTGTTGACCCACTCAGACTTAATCCTCTTACTTTGGCCCAGGCGACGTGCACCCCATGCGCATGTGCACAACCCTTAAAAATTTCATCAAAATCAACATTTTTTTCTATTTGTTGCACGAACATGAAGCAAAATTGATTGTATTGCACCTCGTTAATTATGATGATTTGCTGGTTAGCCGAGACACCGGCAAGCCCAGTTGATGTTGATAAGTTACACGTTTCCTCTTATTTATTTTGAATAGCTTCCAATTGATTCTAACCAATTTTCCTACATTAAACTCTCGAGGCCGTATCCTCTAGCTTGTTTGAGTTTGGTGGAAATGCATTCAGTGGAAATGGGTATCATTGTACAGTGACGGGGACAGAGCCTCGATCGTTATGCAACGCTGAACTGCACTCAATGACATTCGCCGGAAGACTCGTAATGAACTGTCGGCTGACTCCTTTGCATAATCACAGAAGGAGAATCACAAGGGTGACCCTGTGAATCGAGTCAAAGCAGCTTTACCTTATATAGGCAACCTAATGATTAATATAGTAGTGTTCTACACTAGGGTTTTTCTTAATTCCCTCTGCGATTCTGGAGCAATGTTAAGGTTGGGAGTCAATAATAAAGTGCCATAACTTACCGAAAAACACTGGGCAAGTTTGTATTGTGGTCATTTAAAATACAAGGGGTTATGATATGTTTGGAACGCTCGTGCCCTATGCCTTACGTTGATGTCCTACACTCCAATTCGAGATGTGGCAGGAATATTGACCCTAGCTTCTCCGTAGTAATTTGACTCTCAACAATCTATATTCATAAAATCGTAAGTATGTCTGTCTGTACATTGATTGGAATTATGCAATTTTGCGTATCATTTCTGTTTCATACTATTTGTAGACGATTGGTACCATTTTCTCAATTTTATCTGTTAGCGGACGAATGTCTGTCCGTATGTTAGTCCGATTTTTCTCGGTTACAGGGGTCATCGGTCAACTGAAATGGGTGAGGGGAAATGTATGTATCAGTTCAGCTTGAATTATAGGCTATCTGAATTTTTTTAATTTGAGCCGGAGGGGGTGTTTTAGGGGAGGGGGAGAGGGGGAAATGGGGTGTCTTGGACCCCATTGAACGAACTGGGGATCTGATTCTGTGAATATGTTTGGATTATTCTAACTTGAATCACAGGCTGCTTGAACATTTTCAAATCTGCCCCATAAGGGGTGTTTTAGGGGAGGACCCGGGACAGGGTATCTTAGGCATCACTGAACAAGCCACGGATATGAATGGGGGAATATGTTTGGGTTTGGATTACTCTAACTTCAACCACAAGCTAGGTACTTAAAATTTTTTTAATCTGATCCATAGGCGGTGTTTCGGGAGAGGAGGGGGGTGAAACGGGGTATCATGGACATCAGTAAATAAACTGTAGACGTGATTGTTGAAATATGTTCGGGTTACTCACAAACAGAGGGTTCACTATTATCTTCCCTTCCCTTTATTGTAAAGTTTAAGTTCGCTCTTTCTTGCAACTGCTCAGTTGCACTTGAAACAAAAGTTTCGAAAAATGATTCTTTGTAGTTAAACATTTCTCACTCCTATGGTGTTGCCTTTTTTTCATATTTAAAATAATGATTGGCTTTTACTTGAAGGATTTTTGTTCAGACTTGATGATTCTGTCTTCGTTCACTTTATTTACTCTGGAAAATCTTTCAGTCACCTCTGTCAATCTTTTCTATTCCTAGCGGCCTTGGTTAGTTTTTTGGCCAATGCTTCAACCTGTGCTGAAGTAGAATCTCTCCTAGCATTGTTCCCTGGAAAATCCAAACTTTCCAACGATTGCTTGACTTCTCACCCGTTCTGTGAGAGATGAATCTTATAAACTGCTTTCACCAACAATTTTGAGAGAGAGGGTGGGGAGGTTAACAAAAAAATTTTTTTTCTTGGTCGATTACAAAGGTTCATTTTCTTAAGTAACAATTCAAAAGATATTTCCCGATTGTAATGAAAAAATAAATGCCATCATGTTTACGGACTGTATATGTACTCCGTGTACGGTTACACGTACTTACTTGGTGAATACACGTGTAGGTAATTTTTCTCATGAAAATGCCTGCACATCGGATTATCCGGCCAAAACACCAACCGGCGTGGTTCTGGTCCCGATGTTGCCGGTTAAGGGAGAGTCCACTGTCGCGAGTTTCCAATGCGTGGGTATATGGGTATAATTTTTTGATTCCAAGAGTGAATGAGAGAACAGATAACTATCACTACTAGGATGCTATCTAGTACAGAAATTATAAAAGTCTTAGTCAATTAGTCAAATCGTAGAAAAAAAAGATCTATAGTCTACAATTATTAGTAAGCCTCGTTTATAGTAAAGGATCAAAACATGGCTCATCGTGCCTTCGAAAAGGGTTCACACTTTTAAAGCTCTAGGGCCTCACAATTTTACGGTGTATAGTAAACGTCGAACAATTTAGAAGAAAATGTTGAAAAAACGGTCGGTCAAAAAGGAAAAATTAATGCACCTAATTGAAACATCTGCACTTTACTAGCACTCTGATATAACGGTATCTAAGTAGGAAGGTACCTACCAACTGAAGATATCATGAATGTGTAGATCATTGAAATGGTTTTAATAATCAAGGAAAATCCCATAGCGGAATATAATAAATCAAGATGTCGTAACGTAAACCTCGAAATCGGTCAATTAGGAAACGGGAAATGATGGTTAAGTATGGAGTAATTATTTGAGATAAATCAAATTGATATAGGATAATCCACAGCCTAACTTGCACATTCCCAGAAAATGTCATCAAAATCTGTTGAAATCTAGAAATTACCCTTGTTCCAGAGATTACACTTTCGTGCATGCGCAGGTGCTACTAATGATGCAATCATTTTGAAATCGATACGAAATGATTATTAAATTTTCATCCCCAACTATTCAACAAATTCGAGCGAGATCGGACGACAACGGTGTGAAAAAATTATGCTTTAGTAATTCACGTTAGCGCATGCGCAGAATGATGGAATGATTTGAGAAAGATGAAATTATAGGAGATCATCTGTACACTAACGCGCACATTTCAAAAAAACTGCATCAATATCGGATGAAAACTGTGATCATTAAGCTTATTACAAGGTTTTTTACATTCGCGCATGCGCAGGAGATACTAATGATAAGATTATGTTGAAATTGCTAGGGAATACTCAATATAATTTCTCCCAACTGTCTTCAAACTTTTATAGATATCGGACGACGGAGGCTTGAGAAAATGAAACTTGATGTAGTTCACGTATGCGCATGCGCTGAGTGAAGTATTGATTTGGGAACAACAAATATAACTGATAGGGGTCCACCTACACTCTAACTCAAACATTCCACGAATATTTCATAAAAATCGGCTGAAAATTGTGGAAATTAGGCTTGTTACAAGGATTTGCGGACACGCGACAGAAACCCACACAGACAGACACAGACACACACACAAACACACAGGAAGACACGGAACGGAAGTTGCTGGATCACGTTTCCAGTTTATTTACTGACGTCCATGATATTCCATTTCACTGGGTCAGATTTGAAAAATTTCAAGTAGCTTGTGGTTCAAGTTAGAGTAATCCAAACGTATTCCCCCGCTCAGACTCAGTGACTTCCATCATACCCATTTTCACCCATCCCTCCTTCCCCAAAATTCCCCCTGTGGGGCAAATTTCAAAAATTTCAAGTAGCCTGTGATTCAAGTTAGAAGTATTCAAACATATTCGCCCAATTAGATCCCCAGTTCGTTCAATGGTGTCCGAGATACCCCATTTCACCCCTCCCCCTCCTTTAAAACACCCCATCCGGCTTAAATTTTAAAAACTTCATATAGCCTATAATTTAAATTTGACTGATACAGACATTTCACTCCACCCATATCAGTTGTCCAGTGACACCTGTAACCGTGAAAAGCAGACAACCATACGGACAGACACAGACAGAGAAAAATTGAGAAAATGGTACCAATCGTCTACAAATAGCATGAAATGGAAAAGAAACGCGAAATTTAATGATTCTCATTCAATGTAAAGACAGACATACTTACGATTTTACTAATATAGATATCCCGAATGAGTTCCATTTCCAATGTCAGCACCATAGGTTGATTAAGTAGATTAGGGTGAATGCTACTCGTTTGGACGTAACTGCACTCTCTGTTACTTAAAAAGTTATGAATCACTTGCCCTCGATTATTGTATATTTTCGATCTCACACGTTTTCAGAGGAGGAAAAGTTGTCCAAATTGAGGTTGTACGAGGAAGAACTCAGTTTCGGCCTCTCGAAAAATCCCGATTGGACTGGCAAGCTAAAATTTTAACTAGCATTTCTCCTTTCCACCAATTCTTCTTATTTACCGCTCCTGAGAGTCCTAGTTACACATTTATTTACGTTAAAATTGGCGGGAGCCCTCATCTTACAGGCACACACCACTTAGCGGTGGGTCTGGTTTCTTATACATACGTTCCTCGATCGATATTTCAACAATAAACAAACCACACTTGAACGATGTTCCAACGTTTGACCGTTCAGTGAACGTTCATTTACTGATGCTTCAACAATAAATGAATAATCCAACAACGATAGTTGGGCGTTAAGCATTAGTATCATTTCCATACGTTGAAGCGTCTTACAGGGAAACATGCTAACTTTTCCATATAATAATTAACGTTATTTTCTCTAGTTTTGTACTAAATTTTGCAATATACTTGATTCCAAAAGTATTAGGTACCTGTTGTTAGTAGTAACATTAAATTAACTTAATGAATAAATGTAAAGAATAGTGGTTGATGAGAGTGCGAGCCTTTAGGAAAGCTAGTCTTGGCTCGCTCTTAAATTGCTGCCACGGTAAAACCAATTTTACTCTTACAAAAATATTAATAATTTCTTCCATCTGTTTTTGAATAAACTACTTCCTAAGTACTGGGGAGAACTGATAGTTTTGTGTTTGAACGTAAATGAACTTTGCCAATTCGGTTTTAAATCCTTCAATATTTATGGTTGCTAAGTGGATCTTAATTGTTTTGGCTACGGATGTCACGTGTGTCGGGTTCGCTAGTATGGGATAGAAAAATGGGAATAAGTTGTTCAAAACCAATTTCAGTTTGTAAAACGGAGCATTTGAAGTTAGCGATTTTTTTATACGTGGAAGTTCGAATCGATAAGGCCGCAATCTTGAGTACCTGATCTGTTTTATAAATTCATTTCTATATCTATTCTTAAAGGAAGCAGGCTCTTCACATAAAGCTGGAACACCCTGAAAATTGTCGTTTCTGCAAATAATTTTTCAGCCGGATATCTTGTTAGAATTCGAATGACAATTTTATGAATACGTTTTTGAATTATTACAAGGGTTCCAAATATGTCCAAAAGGATATAAGTACCCAGTATAAATATGTGGAATATCCTAGTTTCTCTAACTTGAGAACCTCAGCCTTCTTCTTCTTCTACAACAAAAATTAATTTGTTTCAGGTGTCAAATGTCCTAAAATCTGCGAAAGGAGGAGACAGCAAAGCTGATGGGATCCAAAGAACTTGCGTCTACGAGCGACGGCGTAAGTACCCGACCATTTATTCAATTCTTACGGTGTAAATCCCGCATACCTGCCTCTGCAATCACCACGATTCAATACCATTGTGATAATACGATGGCGTCAATAAAAAAAAATATATAAACCCTGCCGCATCAGACACCTGGACTGTCTAACATCTTCGTCTGCCTTCCAAAAAAGCCTGCAAATTTGACAAGAGCGGCTGCAGCGAAGAGGCTTTCTTCCAAATTGTGACTTCCCCGTTGATTTTGTTGCAAAAAATCCAAAAACAAGCGATACCTCTAACCCGTAGGTCCGAACTTGTGTGGTACTCGATTCACAAGGTCGACTCTAAGGGTACGAGGTATAGCTGAGCACCTTCCTAGATGTTTTGGTGTTTTTTATTTCATTTATTTTTTTTGAAATTTATTTATTTTTGTGAAATAAATATCTTGTTGTCATGTGATTTTCCACTATACTTCCTATCTCTACCTGATTTGTACTGAGCACTACGATACTTTTTTGATATCCATGGACACACGTGTACATGTACCTTAAAAGAAATTCAACATGCTCTGAAGATCCTGAAAAATTCACTGCTTCTGAATCTGCAAAGGTGTCGGGAGCTTTTCTATCCATGGTAATTTTCTATCCATTTCTTCATCCTTCTATGTATGCTAGAAGACGAAGGAGCAATTGAAAACGTAATATATCAATGTGTTAGTTACATGCACATTATCTTCAGCCCTTGGTCGATTGAGAGCTTGCCATCAAGGAAGCAATGATAGGGTGGGTCGAAAGGCCACATACAGCATGCTGAGTGTCACTATAAATGTTATTTACCAATAAATTTTGTATCTTTTAGAACAATTCCACAATTTCATAACTGGTTTCATTCGCCAAGAGATTTTCATTTAGTAAATAATGATATAGATCAACTAATCTTAAAACAACTAGGTAGACCTTCCAACTCATTGTGATATCGAAAATTATGATTATCCACTTAGTCTGAATTGAAAAACACCACCTTGGTATTTTGAATTGAAATTGTAGCCTTAGTTACTTGTGTAAGTAATTCCTCACAGTTATAGAGTCTCTTTACTTTCAGTTTGATAACAATAACCAAAGAGAATGTACTTAGATTTCAAATAGTTTTTTTTGTAGAGGTGATAAATTGTGTTATGTTGGCCTTACAGTCAATGTCTCGAAAACGCTCACACTATTCATTATAAATAAATATTATTATTTACATAACTATTCAAACTGTAGTTGGAAGTGTTTTTGTACTAAGTTCCACTTTTTTTTCATGCGACAAGAATTCTTTGTTCGGTGCCTTCTCATTTCTTGTAACAATTTCCTTCTGCCTCGCTTCTTTCATTTCTAGTAAAAACTTTCTTTTTAGACGACTAGTTGCCGAAATAGGTATGTACTGCAAATGACATTTGCTGAAGACTTCATATGGTTTCTACATGGTTGAAATCTGAATGATCTCTATGATTTTTTTCGACGCGTTCGCAATTGGTGAGATTCTGGAACGAGACCTTGAGCACGTCCTCACTAGCGCTCCTTCTGTCATTTCCAATAACTTCTAGTACCAGCTATCTTCATTCAACGTAAACCAACAGTAATCAGTTCCGTAGCCACCAATCGTAAACTGTTATTTTATTTTTATTTATACGAGTACACATACTGAGGGACTCAATATTCCCTTTTCATTATTAACAAATAGTAAGCTTGTTCAGCAAATATTATTTTGAACGAATCATAAAAAACAACAATCACCATTCAAGTTTCACATCATAGTTCCGCAGCCACAAATCGTAAACTTTTATTTCATTTTTTAGTTTATACACATTCTGATGGGATCAATATTCCCTTTTCGTTATTTTTTCCGTTTAGTAATTATTAGTTTAAAAACCTTTTAAAAAAATCTCGATTCTTATTTTACATAGTTGCAAGACAACATCTTCAAGATAGCGTTGATGGAATTACTTAAATCGCACCAAATATCAACAGAGAAGCGATGGACAACAGAATTTTGCATTCTTGTAAGAGGGGAATTAACAAAATAGTTCGTGCTTTTGAACTCCGTGTGGAAAGGGACATTGCGTCTTGTCCTAGCAGATACTTTGATAACAGATTCGGAGCACGTCATTCCGAGGAATCTTCGAGAGAGTGACGGTATCGTGCTGCATCCTTCCCTGCTTGAAGGAGCTTGATGAATTACGCTTCAATATTTTCCTCGTGGCTACATCCAAAAAGTCGACGATAGCATTGCATTTGTAGAAAGCCAGCTTCTGAAGCTTCTGAAATTTGTGTTGGACTCTTTCAATGCAATCAACATACCGAGCAGAGGACCCGAAATCAAGATTTTCTGGGGTATTATCTATTTGAATCTTCTCTTTTTGAACTTCTTATTAGGAGTAATAAACCAAAATCTAAATATCGAAATAAATCTTCCAAATCGTATCTTCCATCTGTATAATATTGAGGTGTATTGATGTACATTCTTGGTTGTACTAATTATCTCCCGTTAGTCACTTGAATGTAATTGTAAATAAATTAACCCAGTAAAGCATTCAATAATTGGTTGGATAGTTAGGTGATATGTACATTTTGGCGTTCTTGATGCTAGTTCACTTATCAAAGATCTGCCGAGTTGGATGAAGTACGTATAGCTTCATACCTCCTGTTGAAACGTTTGAACTACGCTAAACGTTAAACTAATTGAAGCGTATTTGGTGAAGAAATCTTGAAAATACGATTTTAAATAATCATGAAAGTACAACCAGAGTGTTAAGAGACCATTTACTTTTGCACATAGGTATACAATAAGGCCCACTTTTACCAAAAACTTATTTAACCGAGATTAGCTAAACTGCAATAAAAATAATCTCGAGGATCAAACCTTGGCATCTTTCACCAATCCGAAACTCATATACCGGAGTTTAGGCAAACAGTCCAACAAAATTCGTTAAAATGTTGGACAATTTGAACACCGGAACAATAAATGAGTTGTTGGGACATTTTTTTCTTCCAAAGTCACAAATCAAACAAAGAATGTTCCGTATTCCATAATTATTGTTGTTTTATTCTTCAGGTTGTCGACCTGACTAGATGTTGACATTCAAATTTCAATATCTGCTCTTAATATTAGATGTTAAGTAGGGATCTATTTCTTGAATGTTTGATATGGGAAAAATGGTGAGAATCAGCACCTTTCTATCAGACGACTGTTACCAGAAATTATTACAAATTACGGAAGGAGCGCTAGTACTAGCTCTACCCAGGCCTCATTCCTAACTCTTCCATGCAATTAAATTTATTTGAATATTACAAAAATTATAAAATACTCTTCTATTGTTGCTCTTATGATATAATTATTGATGGATTCAATTCTATTCAACATCAATATTTCTTGATAATATTAGTGTTGTTTGTAAATAGCCCTATTTATCAATATTTAGCTCAGTTAATACTTTTTTTTCAACGCCAACAATTTCTCGATATTGATGGATACTAATTCGAACAGAATAATATCACAGTGTTGGTAAGTTTGTCACTACACCAGGAAGAAACAAGTTTTCACCTTTTATCTTCAACGAGGTAAGTTGTCGGTTTGGAAGACGGAAAGAATGATTAATCATTGCTAGTATGCTTTATGTTTTAATAAGTTAAATTGTGAATTTTAGAAATCATAATATTGTGGTTATCACGCCCTTGACAAATATTGCGTCAGTTGCTATGACAGTACCGCTTACTTCAATTACTGTTATACTTAAAATTTACTGTTTACAAATTACTGTTTTCCACAATTTACAATCTATTGGGGAAAACAACTTCATTCCCACGTTATCTAAAGCAGGTAATGCTCAACACAATTTATCACGTTGAGTCATGCGGTAATTTCTAATTGCCTGCTAATTTCAAACTACTTATGATTTCTTATAGGTGCTATTTAAAGAAATTCCAGAGTCCAGGTTTTTGTGCATCCCTCATAATCACACCCATAATCACACCAGTCAATATATACGAATACCAATAATAAATAATTTATGGTCAGACTTTTATCAACAAGAAAGTATTTTAGAACAGGAAATCGAGAAATAAATAGGAGATTAAAGGTAAAATAAATGAGAAGTTTTTAAAAACTAGGAGATTATTTGAGGGGAGTTGTTGAAACTATGAATTTGATTAATAAGTCTTGATGGCGACAAAATACTTTCCTGAATTTGAGAAAAATGCAAGATTTTTATTTGACTGATTCGCAACATTCTGTTGTAACTACCATTCGGTACAATGCATATAAATGTATTAAACACTCAATTATTGTTTTAATAGTTATTATTTTGATATTAAAATTACTAAACATTTCAATTTTCCTCTATCCAATTGTTCTTAAATTTACCCATTTCGCGAATTTTCTCTAAAAACGAAACTATTGCAAAGGTCAACATTTTTCACATGACATCCTTAAGCGGACACTACATTTTACCCATTTTGGGTGGCTCATGTAATACACATCATACGTGTATCGAATGGATCAAGCTACAAGGTTTATTTTGGCACCTTTATCAACCAGCAAAATCGATTGGGTAGGTAGGTACTCCGAATTTCATTTTGCAATTTTCAAAAATCGTTTAAATTTTGAGTTTAGTACAAAAATACCGTTCAGGGTATCATTTTCCATGTATTTTTGTTCGCTGAATCAAATGCGACCAACTGCTCAACAATTGCTTAAACCGTTTTTGAAATATGACAACATTCACGTTTTGAAACCTTTTTATCCAATACAAATAAACTTAACTATAATTTGACCATAATTTTATCTTAATTACTTCGTTTGCTAGTAATATTTGACGCAAAGTTGCATCACCATTTTTTTGTTTAACTGTTTCAACTAAAAATGCAGCGTGAATACCCGATTTCAGATCGAAAATTAGGGACTAGCTTTGTTGTAATCTTTCCTTACGAGTTTTCAGTGTAGAGTAGTTTTTGAATATGAATAATATTCATACATATGTACATTCGTGTATTTTTTTCTTATTTTTTTCAAGTTAAGGAATCTTTATGATGGTATATTATGTGAGAGGTATAAATAAACAGCTGTACTGTACTTAATATTTGATTTATCTATGTTTAATATTCTGACATTTTGTTTTAGTTAAAAATGTGCCCTTGCCTATTGTTCTTAATCAGTCTTTGTGTTTCAGGATGGACGCGACCTGATTGGACAATCGTCATTACTCGCAAACATAATAATTTGTATTGTTGCAGACATAAAAATACCATCAATGTCAAAATTTAAAACCCACCATCGTCGCATGCGGTTGTTCCTGATTTGAGTGCGCATGCGCACATCCGAAAAAAAAGATTGAGTTGCGGTGAGGTAGTAGGTTGTATAGTAGAGTACTACATCATTTAAGGAGACTGTACAGCCTGCTAACTTTCCCTAATTTGATCTTGAGTCATCGTTTATAAATGGAATAGTTCGCCACAGCAACTCCGCCCGCCTGAAGGATTTGTTACTGCGCTTGCTCTGGTTGTTGTCGATGGTTTGAAGCGTTATGATGTAATTCTTATCGAAACGAAATGTCTCATTGACGGATAAGAAATCGTGTATAACCCAAACAGTCGATCAACACACCATGAACAGAGTTGCGCTCGCTCCGCTATATGGACTGAGAAAAAAGGTAAACATCCGCAAACCGCTTGTTTTTGTATTGTGAGATCGAATAAGAAGAATTACGAATAACGCATCACGCACTACATCAGAAATCTTCAGGAAATGAGCCTTCTCCCAGTGCACTTCATAATTTTTTCTTTAGTAGATTTTATCATTTTCTAAATAAATTTCCTAATTTTTTCAACCAATTTCATAATGGCTTTAGGTTTGTTTTAAATCCATTCTTTCTCTTCCATTCAAAAAAAATTTTTGGTTTTTAAAACTTCCCATAGTAAGCCCAATGTTTTGGAACTGAGTGAGATGAGGACACCACAAAACAAACACGTTTTAGAAGTCCTTGATACACAATCCGGAAAATAATTTATAAGTGTGTGTGTGTTTGTGTCTATTCATTAAAGTGGTTGCTTTTGTGTTATTTTCTTGTCACTGCTTTGGCACACCGAGAGATTTTGCGCGACAATATGAATTTCGCTAAATTCTCTATTGTTCACCCTAGGAAATGAAATTTGATAGGGAGCCTCTTTGGATCATCAAGAGACGAATGAAATTACAGGCTTCCTCATGCTGATTTCAGTGAGCGAAAATCTCCCTCTAGGAAAATCTCTCTGGGAAGTTGAATTTTGAAGTTTGTCCCTCTGGGACAACAAGAAGCAAATTAAATTACGGGCTCCATCCTGATCAGGTTAGTGAGCTAAATCATACAGCTCTCCTGTTCACACTAGGAAATCGAAATTTGATAGGGAGCCTCTCCGGGACAATGAGAAACGTTCCTTTAAGTTGATTTCGTAATTTCTGTACTCGTGAAGTGTCCAGTTGTGTGTGCACTACCTAACCGGAATGTTGCATTAGGTGGGAATGGTTTAAAGACCAAAAGAGTGTGTTTATTTTTTTGTTTAATAAAATTCAACGGTCATAACCTCATATTACCATGACAAGATAGAGAGAAAATATCAAATTAAATATATATAACCTGAAAACCTGAAGGTGCCATTTAAGATGAAAAAGGAAGAAAATATGACTATTTGATAAAATACGAATTTTTTGCCGAAACTTTGAAAGAACAAGACAAGCAAACCACTCATCATAGGAAAGTGCGAATGGTGTCAAAATTCTTAGGATGAAAACTATTTTCATTCAATAATAATAAACGCGAGTATTTCAAATGGATGGATAATCCTCCGTTGCTACCAGTATATTGCATCGGTGAAGACTTATCCGAACAGATCCACATTCAACTTGTAAGAATACTTGGAAGCATAAGGAAAATCGTGTCCCGATTTGTACAAGAACACTGTATCCATGAATCTTCCAAATACATCAATCCACACCCTCTCATGGTGATGACTGCATCTAAGTTTATGAACGAAACGTTTTTCATTGTCGGAGAGGCTCCCTATCAAAATTTAATTTCCTACGGCGAACTGGGGAGAATTTAGCTCACTCAGCGGAATGAAGCCCGTAATTTCCCTCGTCTCTTAATGTCCCATCTGCAAAGGGGATCCAGATCTATTTGCAGAGTGAAGAAATCTTCGTTTTTTCCCTTGCTGTTCATGCCACGATTTTCAGTCGGTTGGTTTTTTTTTTTCGTTCGACTCGGGAATCTGTTAGTTAAAACTGTAAAACTTATGTGAGTTGCAAGGAATTCACATTCGCGCTTGCGCAGCAACTACTAGCGATATGATCGTGATAAAATCGATATGGAATAAATAATTTTTTTTTTCTTTTCTTTTTCTAACTACCCTCCGAATTTGTGCAATATCGGACGAGTAGATCGTGAGAAAATAATGCTTGATGGAATTTACTTTTGCGCATCCGTAAAGTTAACATTGATTTTTATGCAATGAAATTGATGGGTAACTATTTGCAGCTTACCCCGCACATTTTTTTCAAAAACGGATTGAAACTGTGAAAGTTATGCGTGTTGCAATGATTTGTGGACACATCGGTTTTTTTTTTTTCAACGGTTTTTTTTCCCCCTTTTTCTATTGATTTTCATGTACAACCGATGCGTTAAGCATTAAAATTAATGATTAAGGAGGAAAATCGTTCGCCACTTATTGGAGTGTTCTCATGATCCCTAAGCCATTGTAGTGTCAAGGAAAGCTGATTTATTACGCAAAGCTATAAACTAATATTGCTAATCAACCATAATGAACTAATAGTGTGAAAAGGACGTGCATAGACCTCTGATCAGCTGATGGGCTCCTAAAGCTGATGATTTCTATCGTATTTAATCTCTGGAGCTGAAATTATGAGACGATTGAAATGATTGGCTCATTCCTACTCAGCTGAGTAAGCTAAATTCCCTCCTGTTCATCCTAGGAAGTTGAAATTAAATATGGAGACTCTCTGGGACCCTAGGAGACGATAATTGATTGGGTCTTTTCTGATCACCTGACAAAGCTAGTTTAATTGAGAAATAAAAATTGACATATTCATTTACATTTTCCAAAAGAATAGTTCTCTCACGATTCGAAAATTAGTTTTCAAATGATCTCAAGTACTAAATACGAAATAGGCAAGTACATTCAAGTACAACACAAATCCCATTGTATCGGGTAACTCGCAGCCCTATGCGTAATACATTCAGCTCTTTACAATAACCCACATTTTTGTCTACTACCAACAAACGGGTATTTTATATTGGTGAAAAAATTCGTAAAAATTGTTGAAAAAGTCAGAGCGATGCCATGGATCGCTACCCATCAGCATTCAGCTGACTACCCCGACGCGTTCCCTTGGTGAGAGTGCGGGAGTTTATAAAACCAATCTTACATGTTTTAGTAAGTCTTACTAAAATACATATTTTCTCTCTCATTGAGAGAAATAAAAGATAATAGATATTTCTATCTACTAATTTGTCTAGAGGTAATCGAAATTTCTGTTGATTAATGAAATGTGCTGAATTTTGGGCTCATAACCTCATGTGTGTTACCGTAATTGGTAATTCGATTCTAAGCTCCCCAGTTGATGGAATGAACAAATTAATGGTTTATGGACACTACCAAGGCTATTTCAAATTCGGTCCTACGAAGTTATATGGCCAAGTATTCACTTACTTTTTTTTTTTTTTTTTTTTGGACTCCCCTTTCCTCAAAGGCGGAGGGGGAACACCATTAACTTGAAAAAACAAATGAACATAAAAGTGGGAGGACACCCAGGTTTACCCGACGCCGGTTCTATGGATGAAGGAAGGGCTCCTATAAAATTACCACCATTTAAGAAAGAACCCCGCAGGACGCGGATGGTGATACAACGGAGCACTCCCGCCGAGTTGCCCAACTCGAGTAACTTCGTGGCACTTTTCCCGCACCCCACCCAGTGCCAAGAGGCGGTCGCGGCCATGACCTTGATGCCATTGGTCACCACTCCTTCCAGCTCAGAAATCACTTACCGCAGGTCGTTCCTGTCATACTTATTTATCTTATCCCGCCCCGTCTGTTCTATGTCCACGCTGCCACTGACCACCTGGACATCCAGGATAAAAAACACTCACACACACACTGACCCGGAACCAAAGTTGTTCAGAATGGTCTAAAACGTAAAACGCGAGGTGAAATTTTGATTTTGGAGGAACAAATTTTCATCTCCTGAAAGTGAAAACAATGCTCCCGTTACCTATAGGTATATTTGGAAGCAATACCTTTGGAATAGTTATCAATCACCTATGTGGGGGTCTGGCCTTAATGGTTCGCGTGATTGTTGCTTATGTACTTCAGTTTCAGAAACGTAGTTTTCAGTTTCATGGAGTTAACTTTGATTTCGCTAAAAGGACGTCCTTGTAATGCATGCATTACTTAACGGCATGGTTTAATTCAACTCTTTATTTGATGATTCAAAGAAAAGATCAGTTTGTGCAAAAGAACTTTATTTAATATCAGCACTTAAGAAATAAGTTCATACCTCCTTCAATTTTGTTTTTGTTTTCTTACATTTTGCATACGTATGTACATAACTTTTTCAAATTAAAATGAGTTTATATTGGTTTTATTTTTTTATCTATTATTATTATTATTTATTTATTTATTTATTTATTTTTAGTTACATTTTATTTCGGTCCCCAGCTATGATTTCTTGATAACCTCACCTCAATGAGGTGCGCAAATTTGTTTTGAATGATAATCAAAATAGTGAAAAAATGAAATTGGTTGGAAAATTATGGAACTAGTGGAAATAATTATGAAATCAGTTGAAAAAAGTATGAAATTCACTGGGTTTCTCGGTTTCCTGATTGATTATGTGTGTGATACGTCGTAGGAACTAAAACAAATTGTTTCAAAGAAAGAAGCGCTTGATTCATTTTCGGGATAAATTGGAATTTCGTATCGCAATGTTTAACAAAAAATAGGTACGTCGTCGTGGTTGTTCTCGATTTCCGACTTAAAATTTAAAAAATATAATAATAAAAAAATACTCGTAAATGAACAAATAAAATAATACAAGTGCCATTACACTGCTTGTTAGGATATATCCGTCTATAATGATTATGACATCCACATGGCTAGTGTTGGATGTGCCAAATTTGCTGTGACTTTTGTAATATAGGCAGTTTATTTATTCCTCTTTGAAGGACCTTTTAAACATATTTGTTTTCATTTTGTCTCTTTTCTCATCTAACTTTGTGCTGATATCGTATTATTATTTAATGTATTTATTTTTGAACTCCTCGTAGTTCCCATTCAATTATAGGTATCACCGTTGAATTTTATTGATCTTCATCAAAATTTTATTGCTTTTTCCTAATAATTTAATTAGTTTTACCAATATTGAAAGTTCAACGTGCGACTTTTTCTTGTATCTATTCCTTGCTAGCAACGTGTACGTTTCGTTTTGTAAATCAGTGAAAAACATGAAGTGGATTATAAGATAACGATTGGGAAAAGTGGTTGCTTCCAGTTTATTAATGTTTTTATTGTCAGGTTTTTGTGCAAGACTTGGTTAAACAAACTCTTTTAGTACGATTTAATTACTTTCCTATGGCCCTAGAGGGTGCTGTAAGGATGAAACCGATAATGAAAATGTTTATTGTTTTTCTGTCTAGATCCCTAAACCGACACTTTCGTACATATCCATCGTTATTTGTTCATCTGCGAGTACAAAAAACCAAATCCCATTTGGGTTAGAAGTTCCAATGAGTTGATATCTCTTAACTACCTGGTTCCTATTATTTAACTTATGCAGTTGGTAAGGACGCTGAATTAGCATCATCAGATGAAACTAGGAAATTATGTAAGATGAGCAAGTTCAACTGAAATTCAGCTTGTTGCAGAATTTGAAAATTGATTTGCAATTTAAGTCGTGTTGACGATATCCCTTGTTGTGACCATAAACTGTTTCTGGCACAGCGCTCCGGGTGTTCTCCATCCGAATGGTTTAAATTGAATAGATAAAATTCATCGACAGAACTACCTTTTATCACTGGGAATATATGAGATATTGATTTTTATAAATGTTGAATTTAGGACCTTTGGATTGATGGATTTGATGAGATGCCAAAAGTATAAATTATAAGCGTTTAAAATGTCAAATTTAGATGCCAAAATGCTAAATTTATAAATGTTAACAGTTTTTAATAAATGTTGGATTTCACGCCTTTGGATTGATTGGAAGCGATACCATATTTTTCGAAATTCCGTCCTGTAGATTGCGAGAAAAGCTTTTGATGGCGTTCGTACGGCATGAAGTGAATGGCTGAATTTTCATGTTATTTTTCTTATCATTTCATTTCAGGATTTTTGAAATAAGTATATGTTTGTGTCTTGAAACGTAAATCAACCAATTTTTAATAGCTTTCGATAATGATTCTTTTTTTCTTGGTCAGTTATTGTCAATATAAACAAAAAAATAAAAAATTACTCAGTCATGCTGCATGGCTAATAGAGCGAATTGTCAAATAAAAGTTGTGGATAAAATTAAATTAGGCACTTAAATTTTGATCATTGAGGCCAGCCTTGTTCTGAATAAAACGGAGGGGGCACCCGAGTGTCGAGATCGCAGAGAAAATTTCAGCATTTTTCTCTTATTTATGAATCTTAGAGATTTGGGAGTGGTCGCAATCGACTCAGCGCTGAAAAATACGTTGACTGTAATACCCCACGTGCCCTATTGTCGAAAAATCGATTTTTTAGCATTTTTTGGGTCACTATATTGTAAATTTGAACCTGAAATTCTTGAGCGATCGGGCTGGCCAACGAACTCGACACTTTTCTTGTTAAGAGAAACCCATGTCGCGCAAAGGGTTAATGGTATTTAACAAGTATTTATATTGTATGGCGTACGTTCAAGTCGCACTAGCATATTGTAAAGAATAGAAGAACGTGTAACGTAGCATCAATGCAGATTACATTATTACCACACAGTATTGGGTACCTAAGTGGCACCCAAAGCAGTTGGTACCAACGACTACTACGTAATAATAAGCCACTATTGAAAATTTCAAAGCGTATGAGCAAATCTCTTCGAAAGCTTTCTCCTAACATACAATATGGTGGGTATCTGTCGATTGGATCAGAGAATAACCGGATCTTATTAGCAAAATACGTCATCTTACAGTGCCATTTTCGCGCCTTTCAGAACCTTTTCTCTGAAACTATTGGACTAATGTTTACGAAATTTGGCACGAAAATCATATATCGCTCGGGGATGTGCTTAATCTTGGCATCATTATCAATCAACCCCAAAGGATAACTTTAGGGTGGAAATCAGTGTTCCAACAATTTCGGATGAAAAGGGTGATTTTTGGGGCTGATTTTGAAAGCTATTTTCTCTGTGAATTGAGTAGGACCACTCGATCTAGGGGCTAGAACTTAGGCAGGAAAAAAACAACGTCAACATTTGTGTGAATGAAAACTTGTAGGATGACTGTACAAATCGTCTTACAAACTACAACAATTGTATAAGGTGATAAAATATTCACGAAAACGAAATAGTGTTTATTATACCGGTTGTCACCTAAGGACACTAGTGAAGCGTAGGTAGGTGTTTGTTTTATCTCAATAATTTGCTGTTCTCGGGTGCCTACTGCTATGTCAATATATGTATGCTAATATAGGTACGAATGTACTTAGATATCAGCTCTTGTTATGTACAGAGGGTAGATAACAAATTTCATCAATTTTTCCTTCGTCTATGCAGTTACTTTTTGATAATGTACCATAGACTAGGTTTAATAATAATTCAGTGTAGAAGGAAAATCTAATTCTGAAACAATAAAAGATTGTGTAATAATTCTCATCGCTTTTCAAATATTTGTGCTCCAGTGACGTCATTGCGGCACTTCCACAAGCGTACGACCTCCCTCACCAATTGTGACAATACAAGTGCACATAAATTTTAAACAAACATAAATAAAGAACTGCTTTCCTTAGGAGTGCACTTTAGTGTCAAATCGTTCAGGCTGGAATCTACTTTGTGCTAAAAACATTTCTAAAACTCAGTTTCCGTCCCAAAAACGGTGATGTTTGTCAAAAAAGGAAAAGAAAAAATGATTTTGGAAAAACTACAGCTTGGAAGACTAAAGTAAAGCATGTTCCATGCTAAAATGTTTGAAACAATCTCTTTCAACTCTTCTTGGCTTTAAAAGAGTGTATAGGTGATATTTGATAAAGTAGTCCTTTTATGTCAAAAGTTCCAGTCATGCAGCAAGATCGTTTGAGCAAATTTTCTTAAATTACCTATCGTATTATAATAGGTTTGTTAAATGGTATTGAAATTAAAGCGGTTTCTGTAGAAAAAAATTTTGAGAAACCAATTTTATGGCAAAGAAATGTATGCTAAATAAAATTCGGTGATTCAAAAAAGGTTTTGGAGTTTTACGTTTTTTGGTATTTTTATAGATTTTTGAGCAAATATTAATGAAATTCAAGTAAGTACGTTTTTCAGCATCATTTTGTGGAAAATTTTGTAATGTCCTAGCTAATCTCTATCTATACTATTAATAAGAATGAAACTCCGTTTGTTTGTCTGTCTGTCGTGTCTATGCACGGCCAAACGGCTGAGAGGGGGGAGTCTACGAGTGGGGGGATCTTCTTGGGATTTTCCGAAAGGTGGAACGAGCGAATTTAAAATTGTCTAATCCCAGCCGAACCATGGGCAGTAGGGCGAGAGGGGGGTCGAAGTAAGAATTAATGTGCGCTTTTTCCACTTCCCCGCTTTCCCTACCCCTCTAAACGGCCGTTGAAAATTCCGGAAAAATACCGGTTTCGTAGGTTTTCCTACGAGGAAGACGACGGCGAGATCGGATCACGAAAAAAGTATCGGGAAATGCGTCAAAAAAATGCGAGAGTACGGACCCGTTTTCTCGAAAAGTCCGCCGAAAAACTTGGTTTTTTCCGATTAAAATATACCCCATAAAGGTACGTTTTTCGGAACGGTTTTCGCGGGCGAAATACAGCTTTGGGTCCGCCGAATCTGAATCCGAAATCGGATATCGAAAAAAGTGACGAGAACTCGGTCAAATTACGAGCAGAAGCGAGCAAAGCGATTAAAATGATTCTGCCGTGGACGAGAGAAGGCTCAAGAATTGACGTGAAGGGTTCGATGTCACAACATTGCGAGGCGAGCAGGTATGCCTACATAGGTACCTACCTTGCGAGCGAAGCGAGAGCCATTTCAACAGAATAAATTCGGATTTTTTCCTACAAATATACAGCAATACCTTGCGAGCGAAGCGAGCAACATCCCCGAATAAACTTTTCGTGGTTCCACGTAGTTTTATAAGATTTAATTTGTTTGTAAGAATTCCCAACTGAAAAAAACGTCTGCCAAGTTGGGTGGGCAGTATAACTTCCTCAAGGATATACAGGTATACCTTGCGAGCGAAGCGAGCAACATCCCCTAATAAAATTTTCGTGGTTCCACGTAGTTTTATAAGATTTATTTTGTTTGTAAGAATTTCCAACAGGAAAAAACGTCTGCCAAGTTGGGTGGGCAGTATAACTTCCTCAAGCGAGCGAAGCGAGCAGCATCCCCTACAGAAGTTAAACCTACCCTTAGGGATCTACCGTTTGCGAGCGAAGCGAGCATCATTCCCTACATGCCATACCTTGCGAGTGAAGCGAGCAACATTTCCTAAATGCCACAATTTGCGTGCGAAGCGAGCAACATTTCCTACATGAGAGAGTTTGCGAGCGAAGCGAGCAACATCCACAAATAAACTTTTTTGTGGTTCCACGTAGTTTTATAAGATTTATTTTGTTTGTAAGAATTTCCAACAGAAAAAAACGTCTGCCAAGTTGGGTGGGCAGTATAACTTCCTCAAGCGAGCGAAGCGAGCAGCATCCCCTACATGTTGGGTGGGCAGTATAACTTCCTCAAGGATATACAGGTATACCTTGCGAGCGAAGCGAGCAACATCCCCAAATAAATTTTTTGTGGTTCCACGTAGTTTTATAAGATTTATTTTGTTTGTAAGAATTTCCAACAGAAAAAAACGTCTGCCAAGTTGGGTGGGCAGTATAACTTCCTCAAGCGAGCGAAGCGAGCAGCATCCCCTACAGAAGTTAAACCTACCCTTAGGGATCTACCGTTTGCGAGCGAAGCGAGCATCATTCCCTACATGCCATACCTTGCGAGTGAAGCGAGCAACATTTCCTAAATGCCACAATTTGCGAGCGAAGCGAGCAACATTTCCTACATGAGAGAGTTTGCGAGCGAAGCGAGCAACATCCCCAAATAAACTTTTTTGTGGTTCCACGTAGTTTTATAAGATTTATTTTGTTTGTAAGAATTTCCAACAGAAAAAAACGTCTGCCAAGTTGGGTGGGCAGTATAACTTCCTCAAGCGAGCGAAGCGAGCAGCATCCCCTACATGTTGGGTGGGCAGTATAACTTCCTCAAGCGAGCGAAGCGAGCAGCATCCCCTACAGAAGTTAAACCTACCCTTAGGGATCTACCGTTTGCGAGCGAAGTGAGCATCATTCCCTACATGTTGGGTGGGCAGTATAACTTCCTCAAGCGAGCGAAGCGAGCAGCATCCCCTACAGAAGTTAAACCTACCCTTAGAGATCTACCATTTGCGAGCGAAGCGAGCAACATCCCCTACCCACGTTAAACCTACCCTTAGGGACCTACCGTTTGCGAGCAAAGCGAGCAACATTCCCTACATGCCACACTTTGCGAGCGAAGCGAGCAAAATTCCCTACATGCCACATTTTGCGAGCGAAGCGAGCAATTTAATGGGGGGTCCGGGGGGCTTGCCCCCCGGCTGGACGTGGAGGCGAGCGTAGCGAGCCGGAGCGGCTAGTTATTAATAAGAATGAAACTCCGTTTGTTTGTCTGTCTGTCGTGTCTATGCACGGCCAAACGGCTGAGAGGGGGGAGTCTACGAGTGGGGGGATCTTCTTGGGATTTTCCGAAAGGTGGAACGAGCGAATTTAAAATTGTCTAATCCCAGCCGAACCATGGGCAGTAGGGCGGGAGGGGGGTCGAAGTAAGAATTAATGTGCGCTTTTTCCACTTCCCCGCTTTCCCTACCCCTCTAAACGGCCGTTGACAATTCCGGAAAAATACGGGTTTCGTAGGTTTTCCTACGAGGAAGACGACGGCGCGATCGGATCGCGAAAAAAGTATCGGGAAATGCGTCAAAAAAATGCGAGAGTACGGACCCGTTTTCTCGAAAAGTCCGCCGAAAAACTTGGTTTTTTCCGATTAAAATATACCCCATAAAGGTACGTTTTTCGGAACGGTTTTCGCGGGCGAAATACAGCTTTGGGTCCGCCGAATCTGAATCCGAAATCGGATATCGAAAAAAGTGACGAGAACTCGGTCAAATTGCGAGCACAAGCGAGCAAAGCGATTAAAATGATTCTGCCGTGGACGAGAGAAGGCTTAAGAATTGACGTGAAGGGTTCGATGTCACAACATTGCGAGGCGAGCAGGTATGCCTACATAGGTACCTACCTTGCGAGCGAAGCGAGAGCCATTTCAAATAATAAATACGGACTTTGTCCTACACATATACAGGTATACCTTGCGAGCGAAGCGAGCAACATCCCCGAATAAACTTTTCGTGGTTCCACGTAGTTTTATAAGATTTAATTTGTTTGTAATAATTCCCAACTGAAAAAAACGTCTGCCAAGTTGGGTGGGCAGTATAACTTCCTCAAGCGAGCGAAGCGAGCAACATCCTCTATATGTTTCAATTGTAATACATCGCATGTGTACAGACACACCTTGCGAGCGAAGCGAGCAACATGATGGGGGGTGCCAGGGCTTTTGTTTGCGAGCGAAGCGAGCAACATGCCCTACACACCCTTAGGGATGTGCCGTTTGCGAGCGAAGCGAGCAACATCCCTTACATGCCACACTTTGCGAGCGAAGCGAGCAACATTCCCTACATGCCACACTTTGCGAGCGAAGCGAGCAACATTCCCTACATGCCACTCTTTGCGAGCGAAGCGAGCAATTTAATGGGGGGTCCGGGGGGCTTGCCCCCCGGCTGGACGTGGAGGCGAGCGTAGCGAGCCGGAGCGGCTAGTTGTTGATAATTTTGTTTTGACTGAAACTCTGCTAAAAATGATAAATTTAACAATTTTTAGCCGTTTTTAACCATTTTTTAGTGATTTTTTTTAGTACATTTTTTAAAATTTGACCAATTTAATGTGCTCAGAAATGGTGGCCAGCGATTTCATCCTTTCGTTTAAAAAGTTCGATTTTTTTGGCGCAAGAACGGATTTTTTTCTTAATCCGTTTTTCTTAATTTTTCTTAAGGAGAGTTATCGTCTGGAATGTGAAAATGAAGAAAAAATATTAAATAAATCGTATAAAAATGAAATGTTTTTTTCAAAAATGTAGATTTTAAATGTTTTGAGCCATAGCAATAGCTTTATTTTTCTACGAAAATTCGCTAACGGACAAAAACCAATAAATAGTCGACAATTTCGGGGTTTTGTGATTTTTGAAAAAGTTGAGTTCGACGTCCGAGGCCGAAAACTTGGATAACATCGACCAACATCACATTCAACTCAATAAAAAAAAGTCATAAATAACCTAGGTAATACAAGGTCCAATATATAGTCACTGTACTAGTACGTTTCAATTGCAGTTCGTAATCCGAGTTGTGACTCACTTCGGTTTCATCGAACTTCGCCTGTTGTGATCTGATTTTAAATGTTTCCAGCGTTACCGCCATTGTTTTATGGTTCGTATCAAACATCCTGATTCCTACTATTAGACGTTTCATCATCTAAACTAGCCTTGAATTCAAATCACCGCTTAATAGATTGCACAAATAAAAACCACATGACTTTTAACCAACTAACGCGTCATAAAGAGTGTGAATCACTCGAGAGTGCAAATTCTTCAAATTTAGGTTTTTCACGTCATTTTCAACTAGAATTTTTGCAATTTCCATTTATATTTTGGTTTCGGAGT
Organism: Adelphocoris suturalis; assembly: GCA_030762985.1. NCBI lineage: Eukaryota > Metazoa > Arthropoda > Insecta > Hemiptera > Miridae > Adelphocoris > Adelphocoris suturalis. The sequence goes on from CM061043.1 coordinate 63,558,644, forward strand.
TATTTAAATTTTAAGATTTTGTCTTTTTTACCTTACAATATTAAAATGGCAATACCTAACCCCTCCCACAAATTGTTAGATAAAATAAAAATAATTACACCCTTGAAAAGAGCGTTGAATTTGCTATATAACATACATTTTTGAAGAAAATTTGCTGGCAAAAAGTTGGACTAAAAACAAAAAGTCCTAAAAATACAATTTTGGTAGTACCAGTATTATAAAAAATAGCTCCAGAATATCCGCTTTCCAATAGTGTTGTTGATTTTACTTTTACTTTGCTAATTAGGAGAAGAAAATTATATTTTGTTGATGTTTAATTTTGAAAAGTGGCTTTTTCAAAGAAATGGAGGGTTTTTTGGAAATTATTCTATGAACTAATGGATTTGGGGTCGGTTACTGTCTTAATTTTTTACGCTGAATCAAATAGTAGCACTTCTGTCACAACCGAGTTTTACTCTTTGACTAACACGTTTTACCCTTAAAATTTATAAAAGTGAGAGACAAAAATTGTTGTTCGCCTCAGCCTTGTTCGGATAGCAAATTTAATGGTTTTACTATTTTGAATGTTGCCTAGCAATGTGAGGATGTTATTAACATTTTAATGTTTTAAGGTAAATAAAAATGAAAAATCTTAAAATTCAAATAACTCAAAAACTGAGGGTTCAATCCAAAATTACAAAGAGCGACTTTTTGTTGGAAACGTTATGAAAAACCACAATCCCATTTGTACTCTCAAGTGATGCATCCTATATATCGTTATAATATAAAAATTTATCATCACAAGTCACGTTTTTCACTGACGTAATACATTTTCTCACAATTAGAGAATTCGCACTTGATTAGTTTATTTCAATAAGTTGGGAATAATGAATTAACAATGCATTTGACTTATTTAAAATATTACACCAATATACGTATGTAAGTATTTATCGATGATAGGTCTCTACATTTTGCATACACACTTATTACAATCATAATACGTAAATTTGGGCGTGGCTAACAAAAGTCCCATTTGGGATTTGAAACAGTGTTTATACGAGTATTACAAAGAAAAGAAAATTGTTAATTTCACCTCACTTGGATAAAATGTTTGATAAATTAATTACATTTCATAATATTTTACTTTAATCGTGAATAATGTAAAGGTAGATACCTACGTATCCAATACCTAGATACCTATCCAATTGGAAATGTTTATCCTCTTCTTCATTACGGTTGTTTGATTTCGATGTTTCAAAGTCATGGTTATAGTACTTCTTCTAGGTACCTAATGGTAATTCATTGTAATGCATTTTGCTTTGATTACGGCGAAGATGATTGTACATATGCTCTGTTCGTAGTATTTTAAGCATACTAAAGATGGATGGAAAGATCATCTACAGAAAAATCCCAGAAATATTGGATACTTTCCCAGATTTGAAAACCTATTTTACCTATTATTTATTAGGTATTCAAGTATTTGAAATAGGATGAAGATAAATATATATGTTTGTATTGGTTTTATACTTATTGATCATATCGTCATCATCTCTGCTTGGGAGGTTTACTCTTTGTGTGTTAAGCCATTTAGTACACATTATGTTAGTATTTTTGACAAGAAATGTTGAAAATGTTATTATATTAAGTAAGTTACTTACTTTACTCTTAGATTATTTATTTAGGATTTTGAAAAAGCTCTATACTGTTCAATAAATGTTTAATTCCTCTTTATTATTATTGGCGTAATAGTATTATCACTTCATATCAGGAGGATATCTAGTTTATTGTGCTTTCATCATCACTGTATTCATTCGTTTGTACTTGTCGAAACATCTGCAATCAACGATCCCAACAATTTGAAGACTTGAAATGACTACTTCTGGACAAGAAGGTGAGTTATATCTAAAATTAGTACGCACTAAAACTAGTAGGTATACTAAGTACACGGGTACTACCGAACGATTGAATGCCATATAGATTGGCACCTAATATGTACCTACTTCTACAAACTTGGCTGCAAGGCCATAAAGGGTCTATAAGTCCGATTATTTACTTGGCATCACCGGTACGTAGAAGGTGGGAGGGGTAAATTCATGATGATTTTCATTTATCATTCGTCATATCACTCGACGTCAATCTCTTTATGAGGGTAATGGGTAATCTTATTAGGTGAGCTAGAGTGGACTCTTTGAAAGCTGAGGAAAGGTAGCCGTGGAGATGTGGTGGCCCATGCTACCTAGCGGCAGTTGTATGAAGTCGCAGCTTACCGAAACATCCACAAGAGCGCACACTAGTTGTCCAACATGAAATCCAGATGAAGAGGACAGATGTATAGAGATTACAATATTTGGGCTACTTCCAACAATATCAGGACATACCTACTTGCTATTTTCAACGCTAACTAGCTACAGTTGATTGGTAATTTATTGATTCTAAATTTATACTTAGGTACGTAGATGAATAGATCAGTTGAAAAAACTTCAAGTAGGTAGTTTTTAACAGTTAGTAGGTATAGTTACTTACCTATGAGACATTAACAAGTTGAGTGCCACAGCTGTCCGCTCTCAACTAAGTAAAAAAAAAAGTCCTCAGATGCCAAGCGTGCTTTTTTATTATTTTTTTTTCGCTTCAGAAGACCTTGCTTTTGATGGTAAAAGAGTTATTTAGTGGTTGGTATTTCACCTATTTTCATTGAAAAAACCGCTTGTATACGTGTGATACACGTGGCCTGTGAGTGACGATTTGGGACTTCAAGTGGTGGAACAGAAAATTGTGTATCACTCTGATACACCCCTATTCGAACTTCTTGACGATTTTCCCCACTGGTATTTTCCATAAAAATTATTTTCCATCAAAATCATTTTCCCCCTCAGGTATTTTTCATAAAAGAGTTATTTTAGTGGTATTACACCAATTTCATTGAAAAAACCGCGTGTATACGTGTGATACACGTGGCCTGTGAGCGGCGATTTGGGACTTCAAGTGGTGGAACAGAAAATTGAGTACCACTCTGATAGATCCCTATTCGAACTTCTTGACGATTTTCCCCACGCCTGTATACGTGAGTAAACAAAAAACACTATTGCGTTGCTACCGAAAACTAGTAGGAAAATGAAGTGCCAGATAGCTGAAATGATAAAAGTGACTCTGACAAAAACTTATTCTTCTTCCGTTTTTTGGAAGAAAAATCCCAATATCGGGTCGTTGTACCCAATATGCCTCGGCCAATTTGTTGTGGCCAACACTGTTCCACCTTTCCGAAGGGTTTCTCAAGGTCAAAGAAGAAGAGCGAAACGCCTTAACTGTGAATCTGGGAGATACACGAGCTTTTGAAGCGAACCAGGATTGTGTATCACCCAGATACACCTGGCACGCTGGGACAGTTAATGGTGTGTATCGCACAGATACACATGGCACTCAACTTGTTAAACGCTAGCCAATTTCGTTGGCAGGTATTTTCCTTCTGTTTTCCTGTGTGAATTCTGATTGCTAACATCACTTTGACTGTTCAGGATAATCCTCACTGAAAATGTCATCCAAATTGGACTCCAAATCTTGCAATCCTTGCATGGAGCAATAAGTTGATCGCACATAAGACAGATAGGTACAGAACCACGGGTCAAAAATCTGAGGATAACAAATTAAATCAATTAATCTGTTAAATGAATTATTAAAATGAAGTCAAATTTCCGTTATGTGGTACAAAAAATTGATCAACCTTTAGCAGAATACAAATTTTCTCTCTCAGAGGCAGCAAGGAGAAAAAAATTTAAATTCATTGGGCACCATCTCGACACTAACACGCATAATCCCTAAAAAACTGATACCAATTTTAAATATTGCGCTTGTATAAAAATATTGCGTTTGCTCTCCTCAATCTGGGACCATATTGGTATCCATAGTGAACTCTTGTCCCCAAGACCATCGTCATATAGGAAAAAGCAGTACCGAATGATAAACTCAGATGCCACCTATCAACCGTGAACAATCAAATTCGTTGACACCAACTAGGAGAATCCCCGAAATTTCATCGAAATCTGATGAAAGTTGTAAAAGTTTCGACTTTACGCGAGTTTTTCTTTTGCGCGTGCTCAGAAGGTAAAGCTGATCGGCCAGTGATGAAATTGGGAGGGCCGCTACCCTCTTCCCCATTCCCTCAAACGGAGAAAAATAAATATTACAGTGCCTCTATATGAATAATATTTGGTAAATCAAGAAGTGTTCGAACTTCCATATTATTAAGTAAAACTCGCTAGGTACCTCTTACTTCATACAAAATTTGATCGCATTTCACTACAGCGATTCGATGAGTGAAACTTGCAAAACTGTCTAAGTGGTAGTAATCAAAAAATTTTCAGGGAACTAAAAGATATTAAACCAAAAACAGTGTTCATCTATGAAATATTTACATAGTTCACCGGACTAGTTGAGGCATATAATCAGGTAGTATATTGATGCAAACATACTGCAGGTGTACATTTTTAATTACTAGTTGGTCCTATAACCAGGTTCCTCTCAAAGGTTGAAATATACAGGGGTGCCACCGAAAACTGAACAGCCAATTTTTTATGACCCAGGGTGACCTGCAAAATTTCAAGTCGATAATATGGAAATAGTACCGTTTGATTTACCGACCTGAATACCATGGGAAATTATAACAAACAAACACTTTTTGAGAAATGGCAACATTTCACCAATTTAGGGCTGGGGATCGTTTGCTGCAGTTGAAAAGCCTCAAGAGTTCGTCAGTTTAAACGCTTAATGACTTGAAATGGCTATTTTATAACATGGTGGTGGCGCCGCACAATGTTTCGATCGATAATAATGAACATTGCAGTTTTATTACCTCGAATAATAGCTGAAACTAATTGAAGTAAAATGAACAAAGAAGAAAAAAATCATTTTGATGCCTAATTGTTTCATTGACGAAGTTAGCTAAAAATAATAAGGTGATTTTGGTCTAATGGATGATAATTTAACATTAATTTTATGAAAACCCCCCGATTTCATGTTATATTTAGAAACTAGGAAGGTATAAATGACCGCATTTCACTCGGCTTTCAAGTTTCACAGCCATTTTTAAGTAAAAACTTAATGTTTCAAATTATTCAAATTGCTACCAAAAATTGAAGAAAATCAATATTTGCGGAGGTTTGCGGAATAAGCGAGTTTAAAATTCTAATTCTGCATTAAATTCTGTAAAGAATACTTCTAGTTTCAAAACTTGACGAACTGGTACTCATATTTTTTTTACATTAACAACTTTATACATTCAATATCCATATTTTTTTATAAGAAGAGATAGAAATTGAAAATGAATATTCAAAAGTTGAGAATATTATTGGTTAAAACCTTTGAGTGATCAGCCCAAACCTAGATGATCAGAAGAAGGGAAAAAATTAAATATTAGATTTCAGAGGAATAATGCCCTTAGGGGTTACGCACAGTAGATTTCTATTTGGTTCGTTCAAGTGTGGGCACAGAGTTACCCAAAGAGGGTTGTTCCAAGTAAATACAATTGATTTGAGACCTTCACCTACCACCCAGGATGCTAAAGACGTGTTTTTCGAAAACTTTTACTTTGACTTTTTTGACCGGAAATACATCAGTCGAAACAATGAGCACAGGCTGGCAAACGCTAGCCGAGTTATAGTAGTGAATCCCTTCGTTCGTCAATTTATAACGCTTACAATAATACACATTGCATTCAAGGTTAACAACAAAGATTCTAGTTATAAAAGTATATATAATTTTAACATAATATAAATAGGAACACCTGTGGGTACAATGCAGCACAACGTTTTTCTGTAAACATTTTGAGTACCAACCTTACTTTTTATTTTTTGACATTTTATGTCTTTACTTTGGCACATACACGAAAAAAGCGTTAAAAAAGCTTTACGGTTGGTTTTCTGATGATTTCCGCTTACAACTGAGTCGTTGCTAGGGAAATGGTACTTCGTCGTTTTTCATCCCACAAAATTCGTTGGCCATTCGTTCGAAAGCTCTCGATTTATCCAACCATATTATGTTAACTACTGCGAAGTGCGTGGCCAACAAGCTGAGTTATGAGCATGGTTGTATAAATAATTGTTTACACACAGGTGATCATTCTCAATAATTGATACTGTGAACATGATTGCAACCGCTTAATTAATTTGTGATGATTTCATTGAGCTGGTGTTTCGATGATTTGATTCATAGCAGGTGATCCGATTATTGCGAGAACGGTTTGATTTGTGAAGCGGTGGTTAAATCATTTTTATAGGTAATTCCTATACTTTACACTCTAGGAAGCTGTAATTTCGTATGTAGCCTCTTTGGGACATTTACTTGACGATGTCCAGGGTCCGGATCAGCTGAGTGGCTCTTAGAGCTTGCATACGAGTCTGCAACTAAAGACATAAAATGTCCCAATGTGTTGCAGACTCGTATGCAAGTGTTTTTTTTTTTTTTTTTTTTTGCATTGGGTTTTATTTCCTTTCAGCCAACAGCATATAATATATTTTAAATTAGAGTAGGTAGAAGTGCCTTGTCACCGAGACCAAGTGTGGCAGGTAACCTACGAGTATAATTTTAACGGTTGGGTCAGGTTCTACTACAGGATTTCTAATACTAGTTATGGATTTTTGCCTTGTCCTTCGTAGGTTCAGTTCAGACAATGTGCACATCTCCACAAAATTTGAATATTTCTCAATTTAACTACAAATTGAACCCAGTAAGTAACACCAAACTTACAAGGTCAAGACGAAGAGGTTCAACTATCAGACAATGTGTGTCTCTCCACACAAATTTTCACATTTCCCTCAATTTCAACATAACTGTCGCAAGCAACATCTCCAGATATAACTGGTTATGACTGAGATGTTCTAGGAGGACCCCAAATAACTTATATTTAAACATGATACATTTCACCAATCAATAATAAGCTCTGAAGAGGCCAAATTATGGCCAAATTACTAAAGACATGAAATGTCCCAATGTGTTTCAGACTCGTATGCAAGCGTTTTTAATAATATAACTAGCCGCTCCGGCTCGTTTCGCTCGCCTCCACGTCCAGCCGGAGGGGCAAGCACCCCCGGACCCTCCTTTGAGGTATATTACAATTGAAACATGTAAGGAATGTTGCTCGCTTAGCTCGCTCAGTAAAACCAATAAATTGACAAGTACTAAATTTTTAATTAATATTTACCTCATTTTTGCAGAATCAGTGATTTGTCGAGAAGGTAGGCTGATATATAAAACTTAAGGATCGTTATCACATAGGCAAAAACTAACTGAATGCATATGGTGGATGGACCATTGGGCAGAACCACACATGGGGTCATTAAATGGAGAAATGGTGAGAGTAATAACTTTTAAGAAAAGTATAAAACGTGAGCAATTATGAGTCATATAAAGGTGGATATAAACTAGGAGTAAAATAAGTTTCAAGATTACCTCTTAGGCTACATGCTCTGACTGGTCAGATGACTGAAAGCTTAGTTTGTCACTTTGGTTGTCACTTTTTCTTCCTAGTCTCAAGAAGCTCCATCAAGTCTTGATGGCCTCCAAACTGTGCATAATCTTCTGCTATCCACCCTAATAAATAAGTCATAAGTATGTATTACTTGCGTTTTTATTTAAGAAATGGCCGTGAATCATAAAAGCCAAGTGAAATACGGTCATTTATACCTTCCTAGTTTCTATATATACTTTTAAATTAAATATTCGCATGTGTAAATGTTTGATTAAAATTAATGCAAACTTACCATCCATTACACCAAAATCACCTTATTATTATTTTTAGCTAACTTCATCAATGGAACGATTAGGCCTCAAAATGATTTTCCCCCCTCTCTTTATCTTATTTCTATTAGTCCCCGCTATTTGGTAGGGTAATAAAACCACAATATCGGTTACGGCTTCGGTTCCGTTCGATTTTATTATCACAAATGAATACTTGTGGCTATTGTAGATACCTACTTATCGATGGTATCATACTTATGGATACTTACTGGTGTCCTTAGTTAGCTCTCTCTCTAAATTGGGTACATACATTAAGGGATTATTAGTTAGTGCCCTTTTATATTGAGTACGAATTTCTGCATCAGATTGGAAACATGAGCATGAATAGTCAAAAACAGGCTGAACAAACCAGACACGAGTGAAATGAGTTTTATATCAACCTCTATTGATTCTATGAGTGAATACTGAATTAAACGCTGCAAATTATTTCACATAGTTATATTATTTCTGTATTGTATAGCTCTTCTACGATGAACTCCTGCCTATAATTATTAACGAATCATTATGTAGGTATCTAAATATATCTGCATAGATGTAGACTACAGATACCTAGTGAAAATAAATCAATCAAATAAATATCACACCTACACTTTTCTTGTGAGTGTTCAACACGAGCTGATGTGGTGCCTTGTATTGGCGAAACCGCGGCATCCAATGCTGCTCATCTGCTGCAAGCTTAACACTATCCAGCGGTCATTAATGAAACTTAATGCTTCAATCGCAGAATCAATCAGGGTTTAGCCCTTGTAGAGAGCAAACGGATTAATGTACGGCTTTCCGGATGATTTCATTCGGATCTTTAGGAAAAATAAGTAAATGAAGACCAAAAAAAATATTACAGTTACCTACCTTGACATTTTTCGAGATCTTGATTTTTGTTAATAGTTCTGCCCTTTAGGGTTGAGCGGAATTGATGCCGATGTTACTGGCTCATCCTCGGCCAATTTATGATTTTTGAGCCAAATTTCATAGATTTTGGTCCAGTAGTTTCCAAGAAAAGCTTCGTACGGCGGATGGACAGATTATTTTTAATTCGATTTTTGGATTCTACGCATCTTGAAACGTACAAACCAACAAATTTTGAGGGGGGGGGGGGGGAGTTACATACTTTTGTTTCTTCATCAGTTACAAAGGACAAAAAATGTTCACTATTGAAAATGATGAACCAAAATGATAAAATTACGCGAAGCAGTTGGCTCTAGATTTCTGTCTGCTCCTGGGGGGTGTTGGAGATTACTCCAAGATAGTTTTACCTAGACATTGTTTATTAGGTTACCAATTGTGGAAAAATCAATCGCATAATTCCTTCTGAAAATACCTATTGTTTTGTTCTGAAATAACCATTTGTTTGCTTATTAGTCGATTTAGGCGACTGATTGATACAGGGAGTTTTTGCTTCACTAAAATTATCATTTAGCAATTTGGTTCGGCAATTCAATTACATTGGTAAAAATATAATGAACGGGTACCTACTTACCTACCTATCATATTCGCGATTACATGAATCTCAGTAAAAATAGAAGTTTGTTAATTTCCTAATAAATAATAAGTATGTCTACCTACTTTTAGCGACATTTCGTAGAAAATTGAGCTATTGCAATGTCTCCAAAATTTGAGATGAAAATAATCCATTCCTTCCCCAAAAAATCAAGCATTTTAAAAGATAGAATGAGTTCGTTGGATTGACTCTTTAAGCACTATACATTGGTCACTTTTTAGGCTGAAAAATAACAAAAGAAAAGGCAAAAAACTGGATCTTTGAATTTGTATTTGTTACCAGAATACTACTCAGACAAAGTTGGTCGACTAATTACTGGAACATTGAAAAATTTATGCCGAAAATTCAGCTGGAAAAAATAACTTTGAAATGTGCCGAAAATGTATAAAAACTTCAAATAACTGAATAAATCCAAGAATTAGTTTATCATAGCAGAATATTGTAGGGGAGGCGCTCAAGTTCTACGGTACCTCTGCAGTCTCCTTTCATAAGACTCGACTAATTTGTAGCGCCTGCAGGAATAAGGCTCTGCCAGAACAACTTAACTGTATTGCGGATTAGCCTATCTCACATGAAGTGGGAGACGTTGGGTAAATCTACTGAGTGATTTAAGATTGATGTTCACAAGTTGGAATTAGAATTCGAATATTGTTTGAATTATATTTTACTGTATGGTTATTAAAAATTGCTGGCTATTCATAAAATTGTACGGAAAACGCGTCTCTTCGCTAACTTGTTAAAATCTAGATAGAAAACTGAAAATGTAGGTTGGTATGTGGTCAAAAATTTAAAATGTCTTCGATATTAACAAAAATCCAAATTGAGAGCGAATTTCCTTCTTATAATGCATTTTCACTTTGAAAGTTATAGGTAGGCTGGTAGGTGAATACTTTCAAACGATAGTTTAGTCGTTAGGTTGAACTTACGTAAATCTGTCTTCATTAATATTCAAAACAAAATAATACATTTTGAAAAGAGCGCAATTTTTGAGTAGGTAAAAAACTTCTGATTTTATTATCATTAATATTTCAAGTTTACTAAACAATAACAAGCCAACAAGAGATTGATTTAGGCTTTTTCCCGTTCGTTGTGATTTTAGTCCGCACTTTTCGAACACATATAGTCTTGGCCTTGAACTTTCTAGGTACATTGAAGAGAAATAGGAAAGGGGCCTCCTAAATTCAAAACTCACTCAAATTTTGGGTTATTATTTTCAATAATAAATTGTAAACCAATTTCATTTTCGAATCGTAAATATACGCCAGAATTCAACTCTGATGCAATTAATTTTAGAATGTGAGGAATATTTATGGTACAATTGAAGTATTGGAATCGTCCGATTTGGTCGAAATTTTGACAGGCTGTCTTAGTGTGTATCCTGTTGGATTCTAATCATTTACATACTTTTCGGAGGGGTCCGTCGTCAATAGCAAGTCGAGTACTGGGGGCGAGCACTTCACATTCAAGTAAGGTCATCATCACCAGGCCGTCAAAAAGTACAGTATCCAGGGTTGGATACTTCTTACCAAATACGGGGTAAAGCATCCCGGAATGTTTTTATTTATTTCTATTGCATACCTGTTTGCATATTGCAGTTTAGGATAATTTGGTTGATGCATTTTGAAATAACCATAAGATTGCCATTCTGACCAAAAATGGACTCCAATATTATCGCTTGACTGGTATTTGCGAAAATTAACTATTGCCAATTGCCTAACCAACTATTGTCGCTTGTCCGATTTCGTAATACAAGATGGGGGTTACTAGGTAATTGCGGAATTTGAACAAGATGCAGTATTCCTTTTTATAATTTGTTTAGGACGTAATAGAGGGATTGAGACTGAATAAGAGAATGATAGGCCGAAACGACGAATCCAAAGATACCAAAAATTCAATATCGGAAAGTTTGTCGTTTACCTGATGTTAAGGCAGCAGAGTAGTTGGAAATGGTCTAAAAACGGCAAAAAAAAACCCTAAGCACGCTCTATACCTTAGAAATTGTTCTGAACGGAGGTCAGTGCAATAGGTTTTGACTTGCTGAATCGTTACAGACTGGCCCTTAGGATCAGTAATTTGTCGAGATTCTGAGTGTTTTTTCACATAAGAACGATTATCATGAAACAACATCACGTCGGTAAATCCTGAATGGGTTAATTTGTACATTTTTGAGGTGTTGAGAGTACTCGTGCCATAAAATTCACTTTTTTAAATATGAAATATTAATTTTTACTGATTAAAATTAAATGTACTCTTCTGCATTATATCTCACATGCAAAAATTACACAAAAATATAGCTGTGTGCAGTTCCGTTCGTATGCCACCTTCATTAATTCCTTGTAACTTCTGTTTGTTTTTTTTTTTTTTTTTTTTTTTTTTTTTTTTTTTTTGTTAATAAAGTGAGAACATACAACTTTTTGCAGCTGGTCATTAGATTTCTAGTTTGCATAAATGCTGCTGTCATTGTCAAATCATCAGAAATCGAGTTTGATGTAGTTTCTAGTAGTTTTCGCCACACTAATCTACCGAAAACCACTACAAAAGCTTCAAAAGCTGTGCTTGATGACAATACAACGACGTCGTCACTAACGTTAGTTTATTACCAAATTATCAAAAGTCGAGTTTTGTGCAATACCTTAAGCTTCGTGAGGAACCTGCAACTAGTGATACATACACATGAAGCCCTAGAAATAGTTTAAGAACGACACAAAACAGGTTTTAATGAAGACAATTTTGGAAAAGATAGTCATTTAAAAATTTTGGAGCCAGTGCAATAACTTAATTTTTTGTGAACATTAGCTGAAAGGCACCTAGCATTATGTTTCCAATTTTATTGTAATTAATTCAATTTATTGAAACATCAGCGAAATTAATTCAACAGTAACTCACATTAGGCAATAGAGAAGCATGGGAATGTGCATTCTCACATTTAACACAACGTCAGGTACAATGAATGTCTCGGGAAATGATTTCCAGCACGTTCGCCTGCTTACTAATGCTTTGAGAATGCCTGATTTTCAGATTTCCAGCTCCAGGTTCCGGACCCCTCTGGGTGACGGACAGCCGAACTGATATGAGGACTGCAGGACAGTGAAGTGTGGTGTCGGGAGACTTGGCGAGCCTCCCACTCCCTGAGACCCTAATCTGTGATGTAGATTTGGTTCTCACAGGCTAGCGCTCTCAGGTGCGGGCGGTAGCCTTAAATCAAGAAAAAAATATTATTCAAATCATACGTAAGACCTTTTTATAGTGATTGATCACGTACTACCTAGTGATTTTATTACGTTTTTCAACGATGATTTACGAGTTTGTTGTCCTTCTCTATTCATTCCTTTGATTTTAATTGTTTCAGTTCACTGCAGGAGTCATGCTTTTTAAGTTTACTCTGCAAGTAGGTGCCTACCTCGTGCTGGTGATTACATGATATGAATGCCACTGTATCATCCGATAGTTTTAGTACACATTTTAACATGGATATGTTTTTGGGCTGGGGGTCATTCTAAAATTTGCGTAACGTCACCAAAATTTGTGACGTCCCGGCACTTTAGATTATCATCAACTCGAAAAGTGAAGGCTAGGTAGAATTTCTATTGATTTTTCACGTACAACCAATGAGTTACTAGGAAAGAGTAACTCCCATAGTTTTCATAGTAGGGAAATCGTTCGCCACTTTTTGGAATGCTCTCATTTTATCACAACATCTCATGACCTCTAAGCCATTGTAGTGTCAAGGAATGCTGATTTATTACTCTAAGTTATAAACTAATATTGTTTTGTTACCATAATGGAATAATCTTGTGAAAAGAAGGCACTACATACAATTGAGTAGTAGGTACCTACTGGTAAGCAGTAGGTACTAGACATATCCATGATCTTTTGTTTTTCCCATCAAGGGAGAAATTAAATTTTTTATTCGAAATATGGCAAACGATTGCAACACGGTTGTTGTTAGGTATCTACCAAACCTTTATAGAGGCTGGGTAATTTGTAGTAGTTCACGTAAAATCTGGTATTAAAGGTCGGTAGGCTAATAAGTGTTAGAACATTGATTTAATAGTTTGAATAATGAATGATTTGACAAAGAAAGGCACAAATCATGTTAATAAAGAAGTTGGAACAAGAACTACGAAAACATTTTTTTAATGTAGTACCAAACCTACCTACATAGGAAATTGATGCCTATGTGTTTTCTTGGCACAGCTGAAACCGAAAATCACCTAAGTAGTGAATTCGATTGGAATAAACTTCTTTCAATAAATCAGCGTTCTTATTGTAAGGGAAAAAATTATCCTTAAACTCACCTCAGCTGATCGTTGTGATCCTGCAGTCCCTAGAAGGCCCCGTACTTAAAGTCAACCTCAAAGTCCCTTCAGCAGATCAGGGCATTAGGGTATCTCGTCTTTGTAATCCACTGTCCTCAAGATGCTCCATTTCAAATATCAGCAGCATTGGTTGCATAATTATGAACGAGCTAAATCCTCTGGGTTTAGCGAGTTAGAGTATCTACCTACCTACCCTATCATTGTAATAATACTCCGTATCAAATTTCAGCAATATAGGTTGAATAAGAAAGAATTAACGTCAAAGATCTCTCAGCTAACCAGGCTGTTGGCGCATCCACCTTGTCGTTGTAATTCAGCAGTCCCTAGAAGGTTCCGTTTCGAATTTCAGCTTCATAATCAAAGTTCCTTCCGATGATCAAGGCGTAAGTGCAGCGCCTTGTCATTGTGTTATAACTTTCCTCAGGGGGGTTCCGCACCAAATTTTATTTGTGTATGTTGAATAGGAATGAAAACTTAAAGTATGAAGGCATTAGAGTACCTACCTTGTCTCCAGATTCTATCAGTCTTTTCAAATGTCTGCAGTATAGGTGATTTGGAAAGGAATTAACCTCAAAGTTGCTCAGATGATCAGGGCGGTAAGATGCCTCGTCATTATATAAATAACCAGCAGTGCTTAGGACGCTCCGTTTCAAATATCTGTTGTACTGGTTTAGGAGCAAACGTCTGCCAGTTGGGTGGGCAGTACAGCTTCCTCACATATTGTATCATGGACCTACAGAATTAGTTGATGAGCAAAGTACGAGTGGAAATGATTTAATGCAAATTTTAACAGTATTTAATATATGTGTATACATGTTGAATGTAAATTAGGACTATAATTCATGTTTGCATGTGTGGAAATTTAAACCACACAATAATTGAAAATTTCATCAAAATCGATTCATTATTCTTAGAGTGTCAGCCGAAATATTTTTTGCGTATGCGCAATAGCTACCAATTATTGAAGCAAATGCGATAAAATACAAAGGGCATCGTCCTGGACACAACAACCTCTCGAGTTTGAACGGAATAGATCCTGGACCAATAGATGATCAAAAATCGACGTTATAAGAAATTAACGTTCGCGCATGCGCGCAGACTACTATTAATCCTACGAAAATGAATGTTATTAAGGATCATCTAGAATCTAACCCGCAAAATCTCTGAAAATGTAATAGAAATCGGTCCATTAGTCTCGGAGTTTTGTCTGTGTCGATCAATTTTAGTTTTGTACATGCGCTGTAGTTATTACTCCACCAATCGTGATGTAACTCATAGAGATTATTTCTGAAACATATACCCTTCTACTCCCCTAGTTTGAACGAAATCGGAAAAATAGATGATAAAAAATTGACGTTATAAGAAATTAACGCTTTCGCATGCGCACAGAATACTATTCGAGCTACGGCAATTAAAGTTATAGGGAACCATCTAGAAGCTAACCCGCACAATCCCTGAAAATTTCATCAAAATCGTTCCATTAGACTCGGAGTTTTGCCTGTGTCAATCGGTATTAGTTTCGCGCATGCGCAATGGTTACTACTCCACCCAACGCAATATAATTTATAGGGCGTCCTTCTAAAACATGTTCCTAACTACGTACCGAGTTTGAACGAATTCGGACAAACAGGTGATGAGAAACCGATGTTGTGAGAAATTCACATTCGCGCACGCGTACAGGCTGCTGTTGATCCAACTGTATTGAAGATTATAGGGAACCGTCTGTAAGCTAACCCTCACAACGCCTGAAAATTTCATCGAAATTTGACAAAAACTTGTTACAACTTGTGCACAGTAAGATTTTTTTTTAATCACAACTCTGGTTCTGATTAACAGATTTTAGTTTTGATTTTACCCAACTGGACAGAATTTTATGAAAAATAATTTTAAAATAAGAACAAAATATACGATTTTTTAAAATTATTTCTCTTGTAAGTGTAACCTCCCCCCCCCCCCCCCCTACTACCCTTATGATATTCCGTTTCAAATTTCAACTGTATAGGTTGGAATGAAATCAGCTTCAGATCCCCCTGCCTCGCAGCTCGCTGGGCAGCTCGTGGTGTTCTATCTGCTTCCAAAGAGGCTCAATTTCAAATTCAACATTTTAGGGCCATCTCATATAAATTTCATCGTTATAAGATTTTGCAACCCAAATATTTTATCGACCCTCAGTTCAAAAAAATTTCTAATTCGGTAAAATGCAAATCACGTTATTCATTAGTAGTTGTTATTTTATTTTTTACTACTCTGCTAACATTTTGTTTCTGGATTTGTCATAATTATGATATTGAGGTGCAGATTTCACTTTTGTTTCTTGCGGACAGCTTGTTCCTGAAAATCCTGACGAGCTGGAGGATATCAAGAATCGCCAATCCAGGGATGGATCTAAATTCACCCAAGTATTGGGATTTTGAATTCGATCGCAATTTATAATTTAGTTCCATTTACAATGATGTGCTTTGTAGAAAATATTTGTGAGCACAATTTCAAATGTAATCGTTGAGGTCCATAGTAAAATTGGACGAACGAATATTGTGGTATCACCAATACAATATTATGTAATATATAAAATATACATGAACGAATGATCCCAATAAAAAACTATTTTTTAAATTGTTGAAGTTCAATGAAACACCCTAAATAAAGATGTTGAATGGCCATAACATGCATTGGTCCAAATAAAAATTTCATATTTGAAATTTACTTTTCTATTTTTAAAACAACTCAAAGGGGAACTCTCATGTGTTGGAATTTTACACTTTTGACATCAGATTCGGATTCAGCAAACTTGAAAACCCCTAGTGCCATTTTCAGCTCAAAATACCGTTAAGTTAGGCCAATAAACGGGTAGGAAGATCACGCGTGACGTATAGTAGTGCAAGGGAGCTGAGGGTTATCCCCAGGCAGGCGGGGCCCGTGAAGTTTTCATGCAAATGGATTTCAAGAGCCGTATTAGTGGTCAGACACCCATCATATAGCACCTTTTAGGAAAGCTCTTGCTCGGATCTTTGTTTTGAGTAAATTAGAAATAATCCTGAAAATTCCCCATCTTATAACGCTTATAAATTTTCAATTCTAATAAATAAATAAAATTCATTCTACAGACCAAGAATCATCCGTCGAACCAAGATTTCACATTTTAGGCGTTTTTATTTATATTTTCAAATTAAAGTTGAAATAGAAAAACTGACCCTTATTACCAGGTTTTATGCAGTTTAAAGTTAAGGATTTACAAATTGGTAGATACCTAATTTATTATTCCACTAATTAATATTCATTAGATCACAAATTAAAAAAAAAAAACCGAAAAAAAAAAAAAATGGTTTGACGTAATATGAACGTAATATGAATCGTGCCAGATTGACTTTATATTGTAATCTACTGGTTTTGGATTTGTCAGTTAGATGTAATGATCAGTTTTAGAAGAAAAATTAATGTCCATATGTATTGAAACAAGCAAGTCTTCACCCAGGAAATGGTGCACTCCTCTTTATCAAATTTTAGGATTTTCCTGCATTTAAAAGTAAGTACATACTACTTGCAAACTTAAAATATAACTCAGAGCTCCGCATCTGACCAAAAATGGAGCATGGACATATATAGCATGGTTATTTTCAAAACTCACCATGGTCATCCGTACCCGTATTTATAATTTCAGCATTAGGTTATAACATTTTTCGTTCCAGTGAATTAATGGTCAAGTCTAATTCATGGGTCAAAATCAAGACAAATAATGGGGCTTCGGATTAACATGATCTGCCGCTAGGAGCGCCACAGAGTTATGTTCCTTAGAAATATGGTTGTTGGCGTCACCATTTTCGCTCTACTATTTCAGTCCTGGAGCCAGGTCCGAAAATAGATAGTAATTTGCGGAAAAAGTTTGAGATTAGATTTTGAAAATTTAGTCCATTCTAAGTGAGAAAATCTTTGTCTGTCATCTCAAAATTGATGGAATAAAATAAATGGCGGCCTAATAAAGATGGCTTAGTTTGCCCATCTTAAAATTTTCTCTAATAATTCCTAAACCGTATTTACTAGAGAAATTTTTATACGTAGCAAAGTTGTAAAGCATAAAAAACAAAACGATTCGATTCCAAAACTTTGAATTATTTCTCAAAATAACCGAATTACAAACTCAAAATCGGGCTAATTTTGTGCCAGTCCTCTCCTCCCATCGTCAAGACTTTTGTCCTTCAAAACCACCTAGTGGCGTTAATATTGATCTGATTTACGTCTGCTAAAGCTCATTTTACTCAAGATTAAATACTTTCCAAAGTTTGTATCGAGCATATTTTAGCTGAGACCTTTCCCCATTGACTTACAGCCGCACTTATAAATTGTATGTCATTTTACACAAAAAGTTCGCAAAAACGGCCTTTTACTTTGTACTTTAAAAGAAACGGTCTGAGTAAAAACTTGCTCGAAACGAACTTAGAAAGTATTTAACCCTGAATCGAATGAGGTTTAGCAGACCTGAATCAGACCAATATTGAGGTCGCCAGGGGTTTTTGAAGAACAAAAGTCTAGACGTCTTTAACAGATAATCTCTTGAAAACGCGTAGACTTTTCCCCTACCCCTCTGGAT
Source organism: Adelphocoris suturalis (assembly GCA_030762985.1). Taxonomy (NCBI): domain Eukaryota; kingdom Metazoa; phylum Arthropoda; class Insecta; order Hemiptera; family Miridae; genus Adelphocoris; species Adelphocoris suturalis. The sequence goes on from CM061043.1 coordinate 63,576,813, forward strand.
CAATTCCAGTAGGTCGTCCCTCTTAAATAAGAACCCTTGCCTGTATGACCTAGCTTCTGAGGGACGTTCTAAAAAGGGCCTAACTTTAGTTACTTATAGCGAAATACGTAAATGATCAATGTTTATTTTTTCCCGTAGTTTTGTTCATCAACATCTAAACTGCCGAACTATCAACTTACTATTTTTAATTTTCTACCGTGTTTTTACCCATACAGAGGTGGTTGAAAAAAAAAAACTGTTTTTCGGACCTAGGTACGCGTTACTCGCCTGTTTCACGGATCGTTCGCTCCGGTGAACAAATCAACTTTTCAAGGAAGTCACTCACCAACACAAATATTCCTCAGCGCATTTTAAATTGTTGTCTTCGGGTCTTTCACCTTGCGGGTCATCCAGATACCGATCTCCCGTTTTAATAGTTTTGAACGACTCTTTTCGTAGTAACTCCAACCCCTCGACAAAAGGCTGGAAGGCACAATAGACAAAGGAGATTTTTTTAAAAGGCATCTAGAAGGGGTCTGGAGTCATCAACATCCTGCCGGCTCAGAGTGCTCTCAGCTCCAGTCCCGCGACCATGGAAGCTTCCTTCGTCCTGGCTATCAGTAAGTACCCACAACTTCAACCATCACTTAGTAATTGAGCAGAACAGGGAAAGAATGACAAAATACCCCGCAAATTAAATTTACCGTTTTGGGGCTCATTTCGGTCGTCTTGGAAAACACTGTCAAATCCTAATTCATTCATCGGGCAAGAACAAGAACAGTTTAATGAAAACCGATAGATATGTGCCAAAAATAATTTATATCCTACACAGGGATGAAACAAGTCATTTCCAAGCGCCCCATCGGGAAAGAATAAATAATGTCACAAAAATCCCCCAATCTCGTAATTCGTTTTATATGCTGCATAATATCTATGTTTTTTATATACTGCATAATTCTAGATATTGAATTTTAGTAGAAAATGAAGCTATTGCAATGACTCTAAAAATTTCACTCAACATTTTCGATAATTTTCTACATTGAAATCCGTTTTAAGGTACCTACTCTGAAACGAATCCTAGAGTTTAACGCTTTTTCATGTGAATATCCTTCGGGACGATATCTCTCCTTAGGACTGAGATAAAAATTCCGTTCTTGCGCCAAAAATAATCAAGCTTTTCAAACAAAAGGATGAGTACGTTGGCCAGCCATTTTTGAGCTCGCTAAATTGGTCAAATTTCAAAACATTGCTTAAAAAATCACTGAAAATGGTTTTATAAAAGGTTAAAAATCGTTAAATTTATATTTGTAGCTGAATTTTAGTCAAAGAAGTTTATTAATGATGAACTAGAAAATTAAAAAATGACTGCAGAAATTTATGCTGAAAAATGTACTTAAATTTAATCAACATTTGCCAAAAAATAAATTAAAAACCGAAAAAAGGTTAAAAATCTAAAACTTTTTGAATTGCCAAATACTATTTAGAACGATTTTTTTGCCATAAAATTGGTAATTAATAATTACTTTTTACTTGAAGTAATGAATTTTCAAATCAATTCAAAGTAATCTCGTACGATAAATCACAAAAATTCGCTTATACGTTCCTTGGAATTTGGATTTTTTTGTTATGAATTGATAAAAATAAATAAAACCGAAAAAGGAGGAGAAATAAACATTACAATTCAAAATTTGTATGAAATACAACTTAGACTGAGTTTCTATATTTCTAATTCTATTTTATTAAGAATAAGAAATTGGGAAATTCCGTGTGCAAATTATTACCCACAGGTTTATGATTTCTGTATTATATAGCAGTTCCACGCAGATTATTGGTCTACATTTATTAAACTATCTTTCTAGTTATGGTATATCATCAATACTTGGCGCTTCGCGACTCACAAAAGGTTTCACACCTTTACAGCTCCGGGACACCTTAATATTAGCTTTTTGGTACAGAAAAAAGTAAGCTAAAAGTCGAACAAAAAACAAACTGTAGGTCGATTAGAGAAAATGGAGCCTCACAGGCCTGATCAGTGCGCCTCCGAACGTCGAAGAGGCCTCTCAGCTGATCAGGGGAAATCCATACATTGTACTTGTATTCTAGATATCCCAAAGGACCTCCGTTTCAAATTTCAGCACCGTTGGTTGATTATTAGAAAGAAATCATATTACGGGTCTCACCTTCGTAACCAATTTGTGTTAGGCAGTTCCCTGGGGGTGGAGCGAAACAATGACTTTCTCATCAATATGCCTACATATTATAGTGTTGGCTACTACCAATTGAAATCAATACAATTAACTAAAATATCTTCACTTTACAAGTCCTCCCGATAAATACGCCTTAAATACGCCTCACAAGTCCATCTAGAGTCAGCGAATGTTACGATAAACTCAATTTCGTGAAGAGGGAATTCCAATGCAATAATATCATAAGCTGATACGATCGAAGTAGTTTATAAAGCGATTTTAATTATGTTCCATGAGTTAAGATTTGCACTCATGTTTTTTATTTCAATCTTACCACAGTTCTAGCTCTTAAGGGGAGCGAACGGTTTAACGTTACACTGAATGTTTTTGAGAATGTTTTCGACTGTTTTATGGTCTACCGAACACTCTTTAAAAAATGTCAACCCTAAACTCACTGAAATGAAGGTAGCCTTAGAAATTCTACCTCGACTTAATGAATAGGTGAAACGTTAAAAAAAAAAAAACCTTGTGCCTAAATAGGTAGAACATTTTTTTGCTATTCATAGGCTAAATAGCAGAGAAATTAGCTACGGATCTCATACAGCTTATTTGAGGGGGGGGGGGGGGGGCTCCAGGCTTTATGATCCTTTTTTATTCGTCCCGAAGGTTCCCCATTCCAAATTTTAGCTTCTTAGGTTGAATAGCAAAGAAATTAATTAACTCCAGAGCTCACTCAGCTGATCTTGAGGGCTTCAGACTTCATAATTGATTTCTAGATTTTACAAGAGGCCTCCTATCTAATTTCAACTACGTAGGTCAAATAGCAAAGAAATTAGTTCCGGATGTCGCTTAGCTTACCTGGTTTTAGCTTCATAGCAAATTTTAGCTTCGTTGGTTGGATAGCAAAGAAATTAGCTCCAGAGCTCACTCTGCTGATCTAGGGGGCTTCAGACTTCATAATTCATTTCTAGATGTTCCAAGAGGCCTCCTTTCAAATGTCAAGTTCATAGGTTGGATAGCTAAGAAAGTTGTTCCGGGTGTCACTCAGCTTACCTGGTTTTAGCTTCATAGCCAATTTTAGCTTCATTGGTTGAATAGCAAAGCAATTAGCTGCGGAAATCACATGGCGACGGTAACACAAGCCTTCTTACATATTTGTCGTTGTTGCGTGTCATTTTACCCACTTTTCATGGAAAAATTGCTATTACAACCGTCGACACTTCGGGGTGAGGATGCATTTTCTTTGCGTTTCAGAGGGCGTAGAACAAGTTTACAATAGTCACTTTCAAATTTCTTTATATATATATATATATATATATATATATATATATTTTTTTTAATTTAAGGACAAAATTTTGTGCTCACCACTCACCCGAAACCGCTGGTCAAATTTGAACCAAATTTTGATATGTGGTATTACCATTTTGGTACTTGTGCCTCGCTGACGTTGGTGAAGATCTGCTGACCAGGAGCCGTAATATGGCAAAATCGTGCTCAAATCTCTCCTATCCACCGTAGGACGTCGAAATTTGATAGGGAGCCTTTCCGGGACAACAAGAGACGAGCAAAGTCAGGGGCGCCATCCTGATCAGTTGAGTGAGCTAAAATCTCTTCTGTTCATCGTAGGACGCTGAAAATTTATAGGGAGCCACTCTGGGACAGCAAGAGACGAATGACCTTGTAGGCTCTACCCTGATCAGCAGAGTGTGCTAAAAGTTATGACGTCTGTCTAATTACAACGAAATTTGATTGAGAGGGATGAATGAAATGACCGGTTCCAAATAACAAAGTAAACAAATTTTCCATTGATTAAGACAAAATTGCTATTAACCATGGTTCACTTAGCAATATAATCACCGAAATTTGTACAGTGAAACTTGACTTTCGCATATCCCAATTTTAACAATTCGTTTTTCATAATTTAGGTATGTTTCCTCTCTTCTTATATTTTACCTATCTCTATCCGAAAAGTTGGTTCTGCTCACGCAAACTGCGTGTGTTATTTCGGTACGTTGTTGGATAACAATTTTCAGCAAAAAAGTCTCCGTAAAAACGTACCTATTGTACGTGAAAAAAAGTAAAAAAATAAACTACGCTGAACTAAGTAGTTGTTTCGTGCGTGATTTTCTGGTCTAGAATTTTGGATACGAGGATTGTGCGTCTGCGGCTTTGAAACTGCGTTTCGAAAAACAAGTCCCCTATACGACTGCCAAGCGGACTTCCTTTTTTCGGAGCGCGTCATTCCATAATGAATCCAGTTATAAAGTTAATGATCGGGTTTCTTATCCGACGAAATGAATGAACCTCAGGGGAAAGCGTATTGGAGCGGGCAAGTTTTTTTCTCCGCGATGACTTCGAAACTATTCGGTCCGATGGAGAAACTGCGTTTAGTTGGAGTGACAATGCAAGAATTTTACTGGCTGTTTCCGGGATGCTAACCATTGTAAGTTGCCTTGTGCGTAGGGTCTGAATTTGAGTTAGTTGCCAACATCCAGGAGCCAAGGGCGAAAATAGGTTTGAAATAATTTAGAGAGAAGATTTAAGATTAGATTTTTAAAATATAGTCCATTCCTTGTGAAAAAATCGTTGTCTGCCACCTCAAAAAAGCTGGAATACAAAATGGCGGCCTCATAAAAATGGCTTAATTTGCCCATCTTGAAGTTTTTCTCTAATAATTCTTAAACCATTCATCCTACAGAAATTTCTATACGTATCAAAGTTGTAGAGCATAAAAACACAAAGCGATCCGATCCAAAAACTATGAATTATCTCCCAAAATAAGCGAATTACAACAATTGAAAATCGGGCTAATTTTGGGTCACTTCTCTTTCCCTCGTCTCATCTTTTGCTCTTCAAAATCATCTAGCGGCCTTAATATTGGTCTGATTCGGATCTACCAAACTTCATTCCTTATTTCCTTCCTTCCTTACATTCTTTTACTTATTTCCAAAAATCATGTCGAGCAAGTTTTAGCTAAGACCCCTCCCCATTTACTTACAGCAGAACTTATGAATTTTATGTCATTTTACGCATCAAGTTAGCAGAAACGGCGTTTTACTTTATACTTTAATGGGTAAGGATTTCAGCTAAAACTTGCTCGTTATGAATTTTGGAAAGTATTTAAACCTGAATCGAACGAAGTTTGGTAGACCTAAATCAGACCAATATTAAGGGCCAGGGGTGCAAGTCAAGGTTTAAACTGAGACATAGCCAAACGTCGTTTACTTTTAAAACTTGGTTTAATCCACTGATCGCGTTTGGCGTGTGTACTAGCCCTCACTACTTTGGTTTAGGAAACTAGAGTTTAAATGTCAAAGAAGGAGAAGAAGAAGAAGACAAAGATGCAGTATAAGCTGTTGTATCTACAAGGAAAGTACCAAGCTGTATAAAAAAGGCCATCTGTCCTTAAAATGCTTTTTAAAATTAAACTCCAACGTTTCTCCCCAGGAACTGGGGCTTATTCAGGGAGATTAATATTCAAAAGAGTAAACTATTTGCTTACTTATAGTTTCCTTTTTTTTCTGTTAAAAATTGAATTTAAAGTTATAAGTTTTTTGAAATAAAATTTAAAATTGTCCACGTTGTTTTAACTATAAGTATCTAAGTAGATATTTTACACTTTTGAATAATAATCTCCCTGAAGAAGCCCCAGTTCCTGGGAAGAAACATTGGAGTTAAATAAAAAATGAAATAAAAAAACCAATTTAAGGACAGAAGGCTTTTTTTAGAGCTTGTTATAATCAGAACTGTTCGAGTAAAGAAACGCTACAAGGATAGTTACAGTTACATGTTTCAAACCACTGAAAACGGAAGTTAGTGAAAAAACTTCGACAATTTCCACGAAAAATGATGAGTTACAATGTTAAATCGAATTCGACGGTTAGGCCATCATCAGTAACAAACGTTATTGTTTGTTACTGATGATGGCCTAACCGTCGAAATCGATTTAACATTATAACTCTTTATTTTTCGTGGAAATAGACAACGGGTTTTCACTAACTTCCGTATTGAAATGGGTTTCCACAACTTCGACCCGAATGATTTAGTTCATTTTTTAGTTTTTAGTTTAGTTTAGTTCGTATCAACCCGCTGATTTCGGACATAGTTTGTTTATAACCTTGTGAAAGGGGAAGTGAATGTGTTGGTTTTTGATGTCTTGATCAGTGTTAGTCATATTCAGCTGAGTTCGGATTAGTTACCTTGAGTGTTTCTTGCAATAGTCATTTTTCTGGTTCAACTGAATTATTCATATATCGCACCCGTCCTAGAATAAGGGTACAACTCAAAAATCGCGATTTTTGAGTTAGTTGTGGTTCTGAGAAGTAGAAACGGTCTAGTTTGTCTGTAGAAGGTGGAGATATGTGTAGGGCACTCCAATTCCGCTAGAGAGTGCGTGTGTCTTTCTTCTATGGAGGGAACCAATTCACGTCCTAGGAAGAAAGACACAACTCAGTTGAGTTCAAGCAGTCTGTGTCTCGTTTTGAGTTGTATCCTTTTAGTGTGGACAATTTTAACTTGTGTCTTTCTTTTCTGAACATTCCGGATCCTGACTGGTGAGATTTCAGTGTTTGAGTTGGAACAACTCAAAAATTCTTAAAAAATCAACAAAACCGTCCCCCCCCCACTCCCTTTCCACTGGCAAAAAAACTATTTATTCACCATGGGGCGTTATAGTAATAATGTAGGAAACAAGTTTCGCAAAGATAAATTGTGTTTATCGTATGCCAAAGAACGGGTAGCCAATGGTGTGGAAGGAAAACTTTGAATGCGATTTGCCGAAAACGACAATTTTTGAGTTGTACCCTTATTCTAGGATGGGTGTGATATGTTATGTTATCGGTTTGTCCTACCGTTTGATTTCAGGAAAAGAAAGAGATACACATTTCAGCAAATCTGATGAAAGTATTTTATTGCACTTCGTTAAAATTATTCTGGTATAATAAAAAACGAAAATACGGATGCTGATTACAAGGCAGCAAGGTAAAAGGGATGGGAACTGATAGTAGTAGAATCCAGCAATTCCTCTTCAATCCATTTTCGAAATGATTTGAGCCTTCCTGGAAGATACGTAGCTGCCTTGAAAACACCTTCTTTAATTCCACAATACATTCATCATCAGAAATATCTCCTGGTCTGTACCATTTTTACTCAATACTATAACTCGCTAGACAAATTCTCCTCTAAAAACCCATAAACTTGAGTTTAATCGGCCGTCAACAACCGTTCAATTTTAAGCCGAGCTTAGCTCTTATTACAAACTGTGAGCGCCACTTAAAAACTTGTACACCTGGCATAAACTACACTCTACGTTTAGACAACAGTTTAAACGTCAAGTGAGGTTTAAACTGGTTTTGTACCCCTGGCCCTCAGTGACAGAAGAGCTGTAGCTCTTTTTCTTGAGATGGTGATTAGCCCCTTGGCTTGGCTGTGCTTAGGAGTGTTTTGCCAATATTCAGCTCTTTTTCGGTCATCCCATTTGTTTACCTGTTGAGTATAGGGGTTAGGGCTGTAATAATTTGCTGTGTTTTCTATGTGAGGAAGTTATACTGCCCACCCAACTTGGCAGACCTTTTTTCTGTAGGAAATGACTATCAAACGGCAGACGTTTTTTTTCTGTTGGAAATTTCTTTCAAACAACTTAAATCCTTTAAAACTATGTGGATCCACGAGAAGTTTATTATAACCTTTAATAAAGATAGGCTATTATTTTATGTGCGTAGAAGGGCTATCCTGGGAAACATCCCGAGATCAAGAGGTTCGAAGGCAAAGATCAGAGTAACTACGTTTCGACGGAATAAGAAAGAGCAGTAGCTCGAAAACCAACGTTTTCGTCCGTATTTTCGTTCACTACAATCGGAAAACACAAATTTCATGTCTCTAATCTCGCATGGGACCAAATTGGAACTTCAACGAACATTTTAAGACCTACTCGAGCCAAAACCATCAACATTTACTGGGTCTATGGTGGAAAAAAACATAGTGGAAAATGCATCTTTTTCGTCATTTCCCGGATATTCTCGCTTATTTCTCCAGGAAGAAAGGATCTTTCACCAATTTTGACGGTACCATCGTGTTCTACGGGTCCTGAAACGTAATTTTGTCGCTGACATACGAAGTGGTCTCGACCAAATTTTAATGTGGCAACGGATAGAAGATCGAACGCTTGGCAAAAAAAAAACGCGTATTAAAAGAGGCTCCCACCCCCTCTCTCTCGCCAGCCCCTAGTTCGGGTGGGAGTTGAAAATTTTGAAAGCGCTTATGCCCCCTTTCGGAGAAATCCAAGAAGATCCCACCACTCCAAGACTCTCCCCACTCAGCCGGTTGGCCGTGCATAGCATGGACAGACAGACAGACAGTCAGACAAACAAACGGAGTTTCATTCTTATAAAATAGAATATAGATTATGTTAAATGAACTATTAGTAGGTGGTTCAATCAACAACAAATCATTCATCTCCTCGGAGAGAGTGAGTTCAAAGGGCAGTCATTCATCAGCACAAAATGTGTTCAAATTTCGAAATATTGCTCTAATAAAACGGTTGAAATTGCTGGCATTAAAAAAAGATTGTTGGTGCACAAAATTATTTTAAATTATTTTATTTGTCTGAATTTAAAAATGGATAATCGCGAGTTCAAATATTATTAAAATGCTCTATACGAAAATCCCTTTGAAGCGTTAAGTTGGCTAAAATCTTTGGAAAATTCCGTTTGCCATACATTTAGAGTGAACAATTTTAAAGATTAAAAATTGCTCCGATTTTGACAAAATTATCATAATTTACTGATGATGCTACAAAAATCACAATTTTCAAGGCATTCAATTTCCAAATTTTTTTCATAAAATCATATGGCACGACTGGAAATTTTTTTTAAAAACTTTGATAAAATGATTTTTACACGACTCAAAATCTGACTTTTGTAGTCCTTGCCTCCATCTGTTGTCCGCAAGCCGCTCAGCAGACGCTGCGGGCCCTCGACGTGACGTCCAATCACAAGCTAGTGGCGCCCACGAGGACGTCGAGGTCGACGCGCTACGGGAGGATCGTCTTGCCGCTGGACAGCCCGACCATCGACGGCGTTGAGGTGGCGCTGTCGTGGGAGAACATGGCCAAGGGGGAGCGGCTGGGCTCCTCCTTCGTCCTCAAGAAGGGCGAGAAGTTCGTCGAGTACGCCGTCCTCTACAAGCCGAGAGACAATTCCTTCGTTGTGCGAGGTCTTCTCGATGCGACTGGGTAGGTGCTTACTATCAGTACCAACCTATCTTCTATCAATATGTATATAAATCAATTTCTGTTCGTTAGTCTCGCTAAAACTCGAGAACGGCTGGACCGATTTGGCTAATTTTGACTTTAAATTATTTGTGGAAGTCCAGAGAAGGTTTAAAAAGTTTAAAATTTCAAATATGCCCCATAGGGGGTGTTGGGGGGGGGGGGGGATGGGGTATCTTTGTCATCACTGAACAAACTGGGGATTTGACTGTCGAGTATGTTTGGATAACTCCAATTCAAGTCAAAGACTACTTTTTTCAAATTTTTCAAATCTGACCCACAATGGGTGAGGAGATTTAAAGTGTTTCGAACGACACTGAACGAACTGGGGATCTGAATTGTCGTATATGTTTGGAGTATTCTAACTTAAATCAGAGGCTACTTGAAAATTTTCAGATCTAACCCATAGAAGGAGGTGTTTTAGGGGAAGGGGAGGAAGAAATGGGGAATCTTTGTCATCACTGAACGAACTGGGGAGATTTGATTGTCTAATATGTTTGGATTACTCTAATTCAAGTCAAAGACTACTTTTTTCAAATTTTTGAAATCTGACCCAGCAGTGAGGGAAGGGGGGGGGGGGGGGGGATGATAAAGCGTTTTGAACGTCACTGAACCAACTGGGGATCTGAGTGGGCGAGTCTGTCAGAATTACTTCAACTTGGGTCACAGGCTATTTGATAATGTTCAAGTCAACCTGTGCAACGCACGGGTGAACTAGCTAGTCAGTGTATAATTCTGATTCAATATTAATATGACTCACTATAAATCTCCACCAATCATTATATAACTCACATCAATACCCACTTAAAAAACATCATTAACATAGTGTTTTCAATACCCAGTTGAATCAACTATAAGAGTACAAAACTTAGAAATTGATCGTGGTGTTCAGTTACATGATTTACTCACAGTTAATGATAATCTAATCAGTATTACGGCGTTAGTAGAAATGTCAAATATTTTATAAATTACAAATTAATATAGCATTCATTATTAATTCAGCTTATTCACTCTACCTTATAAATCTTGGAAACAACAATCAAAATAAAACACTCAATGAACTTCATAAATCATTTCAAAAACATTTAAACAGTTAACATAAGTACCAGCATATATAAGCGAGTTATTCCTTCAGTCAAACAAACATAAATTTCTCAGTTTGCAAACTTCACTTAAGAAGAAATATGACCTTTTCATGTCGAATTCACTTGGTACTGATACAAAATTTATCAAGTTTCCGGTACCCCCCACCAAGTAAGTTTTCAAGAAGACTCGGGTCACAGGCTGTACATACAGTATTTGGAGAAATTTTGTAATTATAATTTCTAATTTTAATTGTAAAATGGTGTTTACTTGTCAATCTTATTTGTGGAAATAAATTTTTAAATTGAAAAGTGACATGATGGTAATTCAAATAATCGTTAAATCCATCCTGCTCTATCACAAGCCAATAGTATTCATTGTAGAAGCCAGAAAATACCGCATCAACATCTTCATTTTTAAGAAAGATTTCAGCATCCTCTAGACAATTATGAGTGACCATTTTGAGATTTCCACAATCCAAAGTTAGTACTTGTTGCACTCCACATTTTATAAGAATATCCTCGAGTTGAGTCAGCCAATTAAGTCTTATAGCATTATTGTTGGAGCTTTGTATTTTTTTAAGAGCGTGCAAACATCTCTTAGGGTATCTATGATTTTCCATTTTCCAAGGAACATACATGCTCAAATATATTAAATAAATAAATGCCCACCTAACTATCAGTATATAACTCACTATCAATACACCACTATCAGTGTATATAACTCACTACCAATATCCACCTATCAATATATAGCTCACTATCTATACCCACCTAACTATCAGTATATAACTCACTATCAATACACACTTAACTATCAGCATATAAATCACTATCAATACGCTCCTAACTATCAGTATACAGAGTGTCCCCAAACCCCCCCCCCCCTTCCCACTAAAATCGTTAATGGGTTTAAAAAAAAAAATTTTTTTCAATCTTAATGTTTTTTTGTAAGGATCTCAAAAATGACAAAATTGCGCGTTGCGCACGTGCACATACGTGCACAATTGACATCAACTTAGTTAATTTAAATGAGAAACCCCATTTTGTATTGCAGATTTCAATTCTACGTGAATTTCATGAATCACTCAATGTTTTAGGTTCGCGCGGATGAGCGCACTTTCGCTTCCAAAGTGCGCATTTTCGCGATAAAAGTGCAATAACTGAATTTTTGAAGATACTCAATTGCCACATGTAATACTTGATTTTGGAGTATTTTTTCGTGCTGAACCTCATAATGATATCCATTTATTGATATTTGCAACTCCAACTTGGGAATACACCGAAAAACATACATTTTAGTACGCTTTGTGCTTTGTCGAAATTTGTTAGAAAAGTGCAATTCTGGTCAATTGTTTGGTGTTTTCCCGAGTTGGTGTTGCAAATATCAATAAATGAACATAATTACGAGATGTAGCACGAAACAATACCAACTCTAAAATCATATATTACATGCGGCAATCGAGTATCTTCAAAAACTCAGTATTTGCCTTTTTAGAGCGGAATTGCGCACTTATGGAGCGGATTTGCGCACTTATGGAGCGGATTTGCGCCCATTGAGAACACTTGCAACACCAACTTGGGAAAATAGGTATAGAAAAACTTACTAGAATTTCACTTTTCTAACACATTTCGACAAAGCGCAAAGCGTACTAAAATGTGTGTTTTTCGGTGTATTCCCAAGTTGGTGTTGCAAATATCTATAAATGGACATCATTACGAGGTTCAGCGCAATAATTACTTATTACTCAAGCAAATGCGATAAAATACAAAGGTAATCGTCCTGTACCCAACAACCTCACGAGTTTAAACGAAATCGGACCAATAGATGATAAGTAATCGATGTTATAAGAAATTAACGTTTGCGTATGCGCACAGACTGTAATTGATTCAACGGCAATGAAATGCGTAGGGACCACCTAGGAGCCCTAAAAATTTCACAAAAATCGGTCCATTAGTTTCGGAGTTTGTCTGTGTCGATCAGTTTTAGTTTTGCGCTTGCGGTATAGTTATGACTCCACCAGTCGCAATATAATTCATAGAAATTTTCCTCGAACATATACCCATCTACTCCCCAGGTTTGAACGGCATTTTAACACAGAATGTGTTTTAGCCATGGACTAACTAGCCGAAAATGGAACGCGGGATGGTAACGAAATGTGTGACGGATGATTTTCACGTACAACCGAGTCGTTGCTAGGGAAATGGTACTTCGTCGTTTTTCATCCCACAAAATTCGTTGACCATTCGTTCGAAAGCTCTCGATTTATCCAACAATATTATGTTAACTACTGCGAAGTGCGTGTCCAACAAACTGAGTTATGAGCATGGTTATATGAATAATTGTTTACACACAGGTGATCATTCTCAATAATTGATATTGTGAACATGATTGCAACCGCTTGTTAATTTCTGATGATTTCATTGAGCTTGTGTTTCGATGATTTGATTCATAGCAGGTGATCTGAGTATTACGAAAACGGTTTGATTTGTGAAGCGGAGGTTAAATAATTTGAATAGGTAATTTCTATACTTTACACTCTAGGAAGCTGTAATTTCGTTTGTAGCCTCTTTAGGACATTTACTTGACGATGCTCAGGGTCCGGATCAGATGTGTGGCTCTTAAAGCTAATTTCTATGCTTTACACTCTAGGAAGCTGTAATTTCGTATGTAGCCTCTTTAGGACATTTACTTGACGATGCTCAGGGTCCGGATCAGATGTGTGGCTCTTAAAGCTAATTTCTATGCTTTACACTCTAGGAAGCTGTAATTTCGTATGTAGCCTCTTTAGGACATTTACTTGACGATGCTCAGGGTCCGGAACACACTCTAGGAAGCTGTAATTTCGTATGTAGCCTCTTTAGGACATTTACTTGACGATGTCCAGGGTCCGGATCAGATGAGTGGCTTTTAAAGCTAATTTCTATACTTTACACTCTAGGAAGCTGTAATTTCGTATGTAGCCTCTTTAGGACATTTACTTGATAAATCGCTCTTGATTTATCACGAATTCATTTCGTATTTTTTTTCGTAGTTTCATACTATAACTATATAAATTGATGTTATAAATGAATAGTAAACAATGACGCTTGTTTGGTTGTCACTTGGTTGCGCGACAACGCAAACACATTCTGTGTTTCAATAATTTCGTCCGAAGTATGTAAATAGAGGTAACCGGGGGTCCAGGGGGCTTGCCCCCTGGCGAGGCGCGGAGCGCCGAGTTTTTTTTTTTTTTTTTTTTTTTTTTTTTTTTTTTTTTTTTTTTTTTGAAAAAACGCATTTATTTAGATAGGTATTGCAATACAAAAAAAGTTACACAAATCAATAAATGCTACTCCCCACTATAAGTCGTAGACTTGTGCTGTGGGGAGGAGTAATACAAAATCAGCACACTCATTCAATACCTTATTCAATAATCATCTTGTAAGTAAATATAGGTAAATTAGAATCAATAGGTAGGTACATATACATCGGGTAAATCAGAATACATAGGAATTATTCAGTTACCATCTTAAAGTTTTAATATTATCTAATGGGTCTCAGATTGCCTCATTATTATATGTTTTTTCAGTTCTTTTTTGAACTTTTCAATTTTAGAAATAGAGCGGAGCTCATGGGGTAGGGCATTGAACAGTTTTACTCCCCGGTAATCGTACGCCCGTTGGCCATGGTGAGTCCTACGGAAAGGCAGTTTCGAAAGAAATTGCCCACAAGTTCTTGTTTTTCCCTCATCTAAAAATTTCAGTTGGTTGCTATGTAAATCTTTATATATTTTAATTATAGTTATCTTGTCAATTAGCTCTCCCAATTTGAGTACCGCGAACTCTTTAAAGAGAGCTTCTGTCGAATATCTTGTCCTTTTTTTAAGTAAGACTTTGATTAAGAGCTTCTGAGTCAGGAATAACGAATCAAGAAGGGAAGCGCTACATCCTCCCCAACCAGATGCACCATAGATCATGAGCGACTGAATGAGCGCATAGTATACCATTCTACGTCTATCAATATCTAAAAAGTTCCTCAGCTCCCTACACACATGGATCATCTTTCTCATCGAGGATGTCACTTTTTTCAGGTGTTTGTCCCATCTTAGGTTCTGATCAACTTCCACGCCTAGGTATCGAACAGAAGCAACTTGTTGTATTACTTCACAGCAGCACTGAAGGTTATCTGTACATTCCGGTACATGGCATTTTAGGTTCTTTATCTGCGGGATATCACTTTCTCTAAACGCGAAAGTTAAGAAATTAGTTTTAGAAAAATTGATCTTCATTCCCATACTTTTAAGACAATGAAGGATTTTGGTCAGACATGATTCAGCTTTTATGATGACTTGTTCCCAGGAGTTACCCGTTATTATAAAGGCTGTGTCATCAGCAAAAGACACTGACTTTCCTTCAGACTCCATGTTAAGAAGTCTGTTCATGAATACTATAAAGTAAATCGGCCCGAGGACAGTTCCTTGAGGGATTCCACAGTTGCAAAATTCATGGTCACTAATAACATCATCAACTTTAGTAAAATGTGATCTATCCTCCAGATAACTTGCAGTCCACTTGATAAAACCTCGGATGAAACCAGTTTGTTCTACTGCGGAGATTAGTTTTGAATGTGCAACAGTATCGAAGGCCTTGGCTAAATCCTGATATATACACATTACCTTCTCTCCTGCATCTAATGCACGCAATATAGTCTTCGTCATAAAACAAATTGCATCATCAGTGCTCCTACCTTTTCGAAACCCAAACTGCCTATCACTGATCTTCCCCTGACTCTCCAAATACTGCACAAAATACACTTTAGCCAAACGCTCAATGATTTTAGCAAAGACAGATAAGAGATAAATCGGTCGATAATTTGTCATATCTTCTGGATCCCCCTTTTTGAAAAGGGGTATGAGCAAGGCTTTTTTATAGATGGCAGGGAAACGGTTTTCGCTGAAGCTACGGTTAGCGATTATCATTATAGGAGTAGCCAAAATATCTTTGAATTTCTTAACTAATTCAGTGCTAATATTGTCTATACCCGGACTCGTTCCACCTTTCAAGTCTCCTATTGAAATTGGACCAATAGATTATAAGAAATCGACGTTATAAGAAATTAACGTTTGCGCTTGCGCATAGACAGCTATTTATGCGACGGCAATGAAAGTTATTCCACACAATCCCTGAAAATTTCATCAAAATAGTTCCATTAGACTCGAAGTTTTGCCTATGTCAATTGATATTAGTTTCGAGCATGCGCAATGGTTATTACTCCACAGATCGCAGTTTAATTATAGGGTATTTTCTAAAACATACCAAATTAATTATCGAGCCAAATCGGACGAACAGATGATGAGAAATCGACGATGTGAGAAATCAACGTTTGCCCATGCGTACAGGCTACTGTTGGTCCGACGGCATTGAAAATTATATGGGACGGTCTAGGAGCAAACCCGCACAATACCCGAAAATTTCATTGAAATCGGACTGAAACTTGTTAAGGTTTTGGGTGTGACAAGGATTTACCACAGACAGACAGACATTAGAGATACAGACAGGCAGATGAACACGGAACCAAAATTGATCAGGAAGCTTTGAAATGCAAAAAGCAAGTGAAAATTTTGATTTGGAGGACAACAATTTTGTCGACTTCTTTCACGAACACAAAGCTTCCCAACCTTCGGTAGTGGGGTAGCAAATTAAAAGTATTGATACAGAATAATGTTTGATCCTAAGTCTTTGTCAATGAGGACTGTTTGTCAAAATTTTAAAAAGTACATACTACGTATGATATTCCCATGTTTTGGGTTTTTTGAGAACAGGTACATGGGAGAACTGAAAGTGCTGAGGAACAAGGAGGCACTAGCAAGAATAAATTCCACCAGCCCTAGAGACACGATGATCTTCAAATTGGACACCCCACGCATTATTTCAGGTTTGTGACATTTGACTCGGTGTAGTTTGAGTTATGGTGGCAGGTATGTCGTCTGCAAAAGGAAAGGCCTTTAGAGTTGATCGATAGGGGGTGTGGGATAGCCAGTGTTGGGCATAATCTAATAGTTGAATACGAATACGATTGTAATCGCAATAATTATTCGTTGAATCTGAGTCGACTGCGATTATATAAAAATGCGTCACGTTCATCAATTTTAATAGGGCGTCCCTCCTATAATATCAGAAGCCTTGCTAATATTACCTAGCTTCAGAGGGACGTCCTATTGAAATAGATTTGAGACAAATAGGCTGGGCTCCAATCGTTAAATTCGCTTTAAGGACGTCCCTCTGAAGCTAGGCAATATTAGCAAGACTTCGCATATTATAGGAGGGACGCCCAATTGAAATTGATGACCGTGACGCATTTTTATGGGTTGTATTCGTGTGATCGCCGACAGTCGAATACGATTACACGAATACGAATATAATTGCAGTTGACTCAGAACCAAAGAATAATTACAATCGTATTCGTATTCGACGATAAAATTATGCCCAACACTAAGGACTGCCACTGCATGAGAGACTATAATCACCAAATACGAGTACAACTCAGTTTCAGACCATTCTAAGATCGAATCCGTGGAAACCCCAAATAAGTAATGTATGTGTGTGACGAATGTTGTTGACGTTGCATAGGCTACATTTTGTAGCCGATTTTTGTGATTCTTGTTTTTTCGATTCCAATTTTTTGTCTAGTTTTGCAATAATCCTCGGACATATTAAAGGACCCCGCACTTTTCTTATGAGATTTGGGTTTCATAGAATTCTTATGAAACTATGCGCCCATGATAGATAGTTTTTGATCCCCTAACCCTAACCAAATGTCTCCATTGGCTCCACGAAAAATAATGATAGGATCTTGAGTTATACCCGATTTAAGCGCTGGAAATCGTTTTCTTAGTCCCTTTTAACATATGTAAACTAACTTTTTTCCATAATTTTTGTGATATCGAAGTGAAACTTGGAGTGTTTTCGGTGTGCCTGAACCAGCGTTCTTACCACGTTGCCGCCATCTTCGGTTCGGCTGGATACGGTCTCTGTAGGTTTCAACATCCCTAAGCAGGCAGACGATGCAGTGCTTGAAGTTTCGTAAGGCACATTATAAGAAATACATTTATTTATTTATTGGTTTAGTCGGTAAACATATCAGGGACGATCCTATATGTAAAGATCGTACTTGTATGGTTTTGGTGAGAATGGAGTTTTTAATTAAAAAATATATCCACAACTTAAATTTTAACTTGTGATGGATATGAATAGTTCCACCTTCTCGATTCTTGAAAATGCTACCTCTCGGTACTTTCCTGAGGTTATTCGACCTGCAGGATATCCTCAGGCTGTAGCAGGTTAATCGCCTCCCCTCTTTGAAAGTGGAACTACTACATTTCCATTTACCTATATTGTCATAATGTAGGAAAGATTACAATCGTTCATTATTGAAAATATTGAACCAAAAGTTCATTACCGCCCCTTGCACCCAGGCGCCCTTGTAACCAAGTACCTACGCCCATAGCTCATGCCAGCCGCCACTGACAGCGCTAGAATCGATACGCACTAAGCCTGTAAACGAGACATTTTACATACCTATGATTCACGCGTTACTCACCAGTATGTTTTGTTTGTATGATTCCAGGAACCGAATCAGAAATGATTCTCAGCGTTCTTACCACGTTACCGCCATCTTCGGTTCGGCTGGATACGGTCTCTGTAGGTTTCAACATCCCTAAGCAGGCAGACGATGCAGTGCTTGAAGTTTCGTAAGGCAAATTATAAGAAATACATTTATTTATTTATTGGTTTAGTCGGTAAACATATCAGGGACGATCCTATATGTAAAGACTGTACTTGTATGATTTTGGTGAGAATGGCGATCATGATTTTACTGGACGTACCCCCTCCATTGCAACTTGACATGAAAATGCAACAAGCATCCCCTTCCCCCTCACAACCGTAATAAATTAAACTGCTTTTATCTTGTGAAACACACACACACACCTCACCTATGGTTTTTTCCAAGGATCCGGTCTTAAAATGGTCTGAAACGGATTTGTATTCAGTTAACTTCCCTCTCCTGCTTCGGTTATCCCACTCCCTCCTTGATCAATGGTAATTTGGTAAACCCTTTTATATATGAAGCCTTGCCTACATGACCTAGCTTCAGGGGCGCCCTAACTCTAACTTCTCAGCATATATCTGTATCATTATTTTAATAACAAAGATCAAAACATAAGCTTAAGGAAATAACTTAGAGAATTTACCTAACAAAAGAAAATACTAAAAAATGAAGGGTTCTTTTGTAATCATGGATATCTGAAATTAAAATTTATTTTTTGTCATTAATTTCAACCCCGTTTTAATAGATGATTCTAATTTAACAATATGCAATCTTCATTGACGGTTTATTTTAAGATCCTAGGCTCAAAATCACACAATTCAAATCAAACAACCAAACTACATCAACCAAATTCACCCGCGAATTCTGCCTACCCCCAGTGCATTACTTGTAAATATTAATTTTATTTTAAATAGAACATAAGAAAACATATTTTTGTATTATTGTTGACAACTTTTGACCAGATTGGATCTGGATACCAAGCTGATTCTGTTAAATATACGCTTAAAAACATTTCGAATTCAATACAACTTATGTGTGATACAGAAACCAAAAATTTCTATCAAGAGTGACCAATTACTGCGGACTTCACTCTGTCTGAAAATAACACGTGGAGTTTTGGATATTATGTTACTTATTCTTCTGGAATCAGCAATCACACAGAAAACATAAAAGACGAAGCACTTGTTGATTCTTGGGCACATTATCATAATGTATTATGCATTCTTTAGTGCACCCTTGCCAGGTAGACACCGAAAACTTAGGTAAGTAATGACAGCGGTGAAGGACAACCGTAACTACAGACACCTGCTTGACCTAATAGTGAAAACACATGTTAACGGCATCAACACACCTGTTGCTACGCATGTAGGTCGATATTTTACTGTCAAAGGAATTTCAAAAGGTTAGTAGACTACAATGCATATTTCTGAAGGCATGCAGAAGGAACCACGAATGAGGTAAAGGATAATTTGAGGAGGCGTAAATGATGTTTTTGTGTAAAACTGTTACTTCAATAAAAATTTATAATTTAGTAAGAAAGATGCTACTTGTGATACCGACATTATAGTCCGATATGCTCGTTAGAGAGTGAAATATGACACATTGGTTCATTATTTTCAATTAGGAACCTTTGTAATAGACCAAGAAATAAAAAACTTTGACTCCCCCGAACCAAAGATCCGTAGAATCCAAAATTCGAAAAAAATAATTTAAAAAATCCGTCCGCCTGTCGTTCCGGGCTTTCCTAAACTATTGGATCAGTTTATGAAACACGGGTTATGAATCACAACTTCTAGCTGGTTCTAGAAGCTCGGCATCAATTTCGACCAACACTAAAGGGTAAGGTATTCAAAAATCGAGATCTCGAAAACTGTCTAGGGAACAGAAATGAAGCTATTGCAATGGCTCCAAAATTTTAAAATCGAAATTTTCTTTATTGAAATCCGATTTGAAATATTGTGAAACAAATCCAAATGTCCCAAATTATTGTATATATATATATATATATATGTCCTTCCAGACGATAACTTTCCTTAGGATTGAGATAAAAATTCCGTTCTTGCGCCAAACAACCAAGCTTTCCAAACGAAAGGAAGATTTCGTTGGCCAGCATGTTTTGAGTACATTAAATTGAGCAAATTTATGGTCTAAGGGCTAGAGAACAGTTATGTTCAATCACAACAATCTCTAAATGTTGCAAAAAACGGCTAAATTTTTTTTTTTTTTTTTTTTGTATTTATCAGCAGAATATTGCTCAGATAAAGTTCATTAACTATAAAATACTACATTCAAATTTTTATGTATAAAATTATGCTGAAAAATATATTTAATTTTCATTACAATGAGCAAAAAATCGATGAAAATCGCAAAAAATGATTCAGAACGAGTTTTTGTCATAAAATTTCTAGTTAATGATTTATTTTTGAACGCCTCAATTTTTAAAACAAGATAACAAAGTGCGGTAATTTAACAAATTCGCTCATATGATCATGATGAATGACTGGAACTTTTACGTTAATCCGTCCGCTCACCCTAAGGGCTTTAATTTTGGCAGATTTTGGGTTCCCATCAGAAAAAACAATGTTGTTGTTGTTGCGTACAGTTGCTAACGTGGTCATATTTGAGATCCATGGGAAAAATCATGAAGAATCAAAACAAATTGTTATTTCAAATACCCCACAAATAAGGGTTTTTGGAGGCAGGTGGTAGGGGGGCAACTCATGGGGCGCCCTGTACACATGAAATCTCCAATTAGCGGACACCTAAGTGACCAAAGAATTTGTCCCTCAGTTAAAGGTGTCCCTGTAATGTCCCTGAATGTAGAGATTCCGTGTTTACGTTTCTTACTTAGTTGGGACTAATAAAATTGTCTGTTAATTAAGAGAGTCTCTTGATTAGAGGGTTATTTCTTCTGGATTCTTATGAGGCTCGGCCGGGACCAACACGTTTGTCCCTTATTTAGGGATAACCCTTTATTAGAGGTGACCGCTAATCGAGATTTCACTGTACATCATTCTGACAACACCACAAGTAGAACACCTCCCTGTAAGTACCTGCAGTATTAAATTCTCTTTCATTAACGTAGTCGGTTGACATCGCCGGCAAGTTAACTGGATGTTAGGGTCTTAGGGTAATATATGTATATTTATGTACCTATCGAAATATGATGACAGAAAAAAACTTAATTCAACTATAGTGGTTGGAGTGAGCTTGAAAGGGCCAAACGTGACAAGGGACAGGGCGGTTTCTCAAATTTTTATTTCACTTACGTGAGTCCACTTGACGCAAGGGCTAATTGACTGATACGCCCCTAATGGACAGTAATGGTTCACCTAATTCGGGCCTAATGGGCCGGAATGGGGTGCTAGTTTAATAAACGCTTTGCCGTATGATCATTTACTTAATCGCTCCCTCCTATAGGTGGCAGGTAGGTCTAGAGGTCCGGAGACGTAGTTATCACCTCTTGTGAAGGTGAATGGAATAAGAAACATCTCCTCATCAACTGATGATATTCCGGAGAAGCTGTGTCAAGTGTGCTTCGATAGAATTTCATTTAGTTTATGCGAATCTATGAAGAGAATGAATCAGAACTTAATGTTGGGTTTAACTGTTTGAGGAACGGGTGATAATTCATGACACCGAGGGACTTGAATTGTTACCAGTTTAGCAAATTGGTAAATGGAGTTATGGAAATGGCCTCTACACTTTTGAAATAAATATTTACCAAAAATGTCTTCATGGAAATCTGTTTTGAAGGCATTCTGAATTGGTTCCTGGAGTTTGACACTCACACACGCACACACACACACTTTTTTTAATTTATAGAAAACTCCCCTCAAAGGCAGAGGGGCACACCATTAACTTGGAAAAAATAAATAAATAAGAGAATTGAAGAGGACGCCTAGGTTTACTCGACGCCAGCTCTATGGATGAGAGCGGACGCCGGGGGGTGATACCACGGAACACTCCCGCAGAGATCCTCAACTCGAGTAGCTCCATGGCACTTTTCCCGCACCACACCCCATGCTGAAACACGGCTTGCTGCAGGTCATTTCCGTTCATACTTATTTATCTTAGCTCGCCAGGTCTGCTCCATGTCCTTTCTGCCACTGACACCGGGCATCCAGGATTATAGCTGCCCCATCGGGCTTGATGGCAAAGATATCCGACATGGACCGGACCTGGCGAGCTAAGATAAATAAGTATGGTAAAAATGTCATGCGGCATGCGATTTTCGAGCTAAAAGGACCAATAACATCAAGGCCATGGCCACGACCATATCATGGTGTGGGAAAAGTGGCACGGAGTTACTCGAGTTGGACATTTTGGCAGGAGTGCTCCGTGCTATCACCACCCGCGTCCTGAGGGGTTTTTACTTCAACTGGTGGTCATTTTATAGGGTAAATTCCATTCATCCCTCTCTTCCTCCTCCTCCTGCAATTTCCTTCATCGCTAGAGACGGCGTCTGGTAAACCAGGGCGTTCCCCCCCACTTTTTTCATTCATTTGTTCATTTTTCAGTTTAATGGTGTGCCCCCTCAGCCTTTTAGGGGAGTTTTGCAAAAAAAAAAAAAGTGAATAAGGGTTAAACATCAGGGGCCGGTTAGTATGAGGAGTAAGGATTGAAGTATTTTTTCTTTTCACTTGATTAATGTTTTGGGAAAGAAAATTATCTATGCTGTGATTGGATTTGTAAAATTATCTGATTCTCGTGAATACAAAAAATATATACCTATTTGTACATTCCAGGGATTTAGGGCGAAACGACTCTGGGAAGGCGGTGATCCATGTCGTACCCAACACCGTTTCTGTTGTTGTTAACGATCTTCCAGCTCAGACCGTCGTCAAAATCGAGATGATAAACGCAGCTGGGAAGGCGACCAGCAAACCCATCAGCACTTTCTACCTCTTCACTGGAAGCGTAACCAACATCGTCGAAAAAGTTCCCCAGGTGTCAGCAACCGCTACCCGACTTGGACTTCTGAGTAAGAACGTTTGATGCTTTACCAACTAGCATTACTACCCAGATGGAAGGGGGCGTTTCTGTAACTTTATTCGATGCGGTTAACGTAATATGTACTGATGCCTAAGACAGGCCAAGCTAATAGTGATGTTCTCAACAAAAAAGGAGACTGAATTAGTTGACACGCTTAATGAAGACGTCAGAGTACTTGTAGACCTAATAACTCGCCATAGTCCACTTCAATATCTTTTGAAGAAAATTGAAAAACTTTCGATGGGTATCTGCCGCTTCTCCAAAAGAGAAATAGAAGATTCCGAACACATCTTGTGCTACTGTGATACGCTTGGTTGGCTCAAATGAAATATCCTTGGAAACAATATCTTATCGCACTTGATGACGTTTCCGATGTAATGCATACCAATCTTCTCCGGTTAGCTAAATGTGTAAGGATAAGGTTTTTTACAAACTCTTTTCATCAGGCTAATGCAGCCTGAGGGTAACCCACGATAGATGCTTTGGATCTCAGTGGAGGGTTGCTGGAACTCAGAACCAAAAGTTCTTAAACCATTAGAAAAAAAAACAACTATATTGGAATAAACAAAGTGATGTGCCCACCTTGTGGGTTGCCCAATGGAACACAATACCATCCTACATGGGTGTTAAATATCTTCAGTATTTTCTTGTTTTCGTTGAGCTGCCAAGGATTCTTGCGGGTAATACTTCATGGACTGTTCTATTTATTTTTCAACATATTTATAAAAGAAGTATCGCATGATTCCCAGCGCATCTCGCAAGGCTGCCGAACATAGAGCCAGTAGCCTTGTCTTGGAACACCCATGATTCCCAAAAAAATAAAACTAGAACGTTTGAGGCACTTCCTCAAGTCTCAAACCAAAACCCCTCAACTTCCCATGTTTGCACCTCGTAGGTCTGCACCAAATACGGAATATAGAGTTGGTAAACAATTTTCTTTTCGCATCAGCCAATTCATCATTTTCACGATGGTTTCTTTCTTATCTTATATTCGGATCAATAACCCATCCGCGGATCTGAGCTCGGTCGATGAGATGACTACGATATATGCTCGCCTAGTCTGTGTTGGCCGTCTGCACATACATGGAACTTCCTCATATTCTTTATATGATGCTTCACCGAACAGTTGGCCATAGCAGTACGCACTTTGGGGGGGGGGGGGGGGGGCAGAATTTCTCAATGCTTCTGTTTTGGGGCAAGCACCACAGATGAAGGGTAGTGTTTCCACTGTGTTGTTCTCTCTGCAGAATGGTACCCTGCAGATGCTACTACTCTTACTCCGAATTCCAACTGTTCGACTAATCATGTAATTCTTTGATGCTTTGATGGCATTTTTACACTCGCTACTAGAGAGACCATCTTTTCTTGGCATTCGAATGTTGAAGGTATTCCTTATACCATACAACGCCCTGGCTCCTCTGTGTCAATCCGGCCCACTTCTGGAACTCTATTTCTCGCAATTTCAATGGGATAACTCGTTCAGTCCTACCGGTTGGGTTCCTATCAGCTAGGCTTTACACACCCGCTCTTGTTCTTCTAGATTCCTAACTGCTTTGCAGTGACTATAACTGATTTGAGACAACCTTTGAACAATTGATATATGCTGGTTTCTCAATTGATATATGGCAGTAGTTTTCACCATGCCCAAGCCACTGAATCGTCGAGGAGAGTAACAAAGAGGAACTGGTGTGTCAGCTGGCAGCGAACTTAACTCTCTCACTCCCTGACAAACCAACATATCAACCCACACCAAGGAACTACCTTCAAGCAAATCAACTGGTGTCGTTTGCAAGGGGTAGACCAACTTCGTGTAAACGAATTGATTCAATTTATTCAACTTCTGATCACCTCGAAAAAGAGGTGATGTTATCAGATTTTTAAGATCCGGTTTAGGCATTGATTGTAACACAGAAATATACTATTTTGTTGTGGAAAAGGATTAATTTGGCTTAGAATAGGTTTCATTTGATGTGGAAAAGGTTTTATTTGACTTGGAAATCCTATATATTACTTTTTTTAAACTAGTGGATATGCGCCGCCTTCTTTGCTGTGGTTTATTCATAGAGGTGTTCTATAAGCCTCCAGCTCGTAATGGCCGCCGTATGTTGCTGCGGTTTATTTATAGAACCTCCTCAGGTGGCCATAAGATTTACAAGATGTGGTTAGGTGTAGCTACCGAGGTTAGCATGTCTTCACATATATTAGGTACTGTTCTATTTGGCATCCAATCGTTACGACTTGTCTTCAACTAATTCTATACGTCCATATTACAATATGTGAGGAAGCTATACTGCCCAACCAACTTGGCAGACGTTTTTTATTATTCAGGTATTTAAAATAAATTGATTCAATCTATGAGTTTAGTGGTCCTTATTTTGCAGTAAAGGAAGATGACATTTTTATTAATTTTGCCGCCATAAAAGTGAGAGATGATTTATTTTCTTTGTTAATAAATTATGTATTGAAAACAATTAATCAATAGAATAGGGAACAATTTGTTCTCAGTTACAATTTTTTATAATTTTTATATACCACTACAGATAACGTGCAAAGAAGGCCAACTGTTACCTGCTACGTGAAGAACAAACCGCCTTTTCAAGGGTTCCCCTGCCACAACTCTAACATCTGCATCCCGCTGCACTGGGAATGTGACGGAGAAGATGACTGCGACGGTAAATATCAGGCGAAGTTTCTCAATTATGATCGTACATCTGTAATGAACTATAATAAATTACACCTTATATTGATAAATCACAGACACCAGTGAGTGAGATATCACTGTTTGACCATTACGTTAACATCTAAAACAAATCAAAATATATTTTTGTGCTTTCGACCTAATGTCACATAACCTGCCCAAACTTCCTTAAGAACACCGTTCGAGAAGCGTCACATTTCTCACCGCATAATGCAAACTAATTTTTTCAAAGTTCTTTCAAAAGTGAAAAATGATATCAAAAAGTAAAACTTTCAGGAAAGGTTTTTGCTTTTTTCAAACGCGTGGACGTCCAATTAATTCCACC
Source organism: Adelphocoris suturalis (assembly GCA_030762985.1). Lineage (NCBI taxonomy): Eukaryota > Metazoa > Arthropoda > Insecta > Hemiptera > Miridae > Adelphocoris > Adelphocoris suturalis. The sequence goes on from CM061043.1 coordinate 63,602,936, forward strand.
TCATGTTTTATTACTGTAATCTTATAAGTTACCCGAAAACTCAGTTTTTCAACGATGTTGTTAATTTTACATTTACAGTACTTAGGTAGATCAGGCTCACATTTTTGTTATTAAATTGTTTTCAACGAATTTCATTATCTCCTGATTCAAGCAAAAGTATTCAATCAGAGTTATTCAATCATCTGGAGACTAAAAAACCCTAAGAGCCTCTTAGGATTATTATGTAGGTAACTGTTGCATATTTTATGGTAAGGGTTGTTCCAATTTACTCACAACAATGGGTAGTTATCCTTATTTTACGAAGATAATATATTTGGAGACAGGAAAACCATATAATTAATGGGTGAGTTCAACTGGCTATAATCCCGTAGATTAATTAGGGCTAATATCCTAGGGAACTTTTAGGGCTAGGTTTGGGCCCTTTAATAGGCCTTTTTCATTAACTTTACAACATCCGATAATATTTCATCCCCACTGTACATGTGGATTCATATCTCCGCATTCTACTGCCCAGAGTATTTTGGTTGTTGCCTATCATCCCCTTTCGTCTATTGGACGCAATGTCCATTGTTGTTTTTCATGTTTTGTGCCTATGTTGATATTTGGGTAACCATTTTCAAGTCTAATAGACGCGTTTTATTCTTCTTCTTCTTCTTCATCTACAGACTAAGAACTCCCAAAAGACACTTGGAATTGTCATGTATTTGTTACTTTTTTTTCTAGTAGGGATTGTTATTGTCACAATGACGGAGAGTTATTCGTATTTTCAGGAGGCTACGATGAAAACGGATGTCAGGGCGGTCTCAGCGCGTATACGCGTCAATACATCAACCGCCCTTACAATAACAACTTTCAGCAGTCTGGAAGGTGCAAGAGAGGCGAATTCGAGTGTCTTAGCCGAGGGGTAAACGTTTGTCTCCCAACCAACTGGCTGTGCGACGGCAGAGTTGACTGTACTAATGGGTAAAGAAACAATGAATTAAGGATATTGTCATGAATAATATTCTGTCGTTGCCGTTAACAGTTAAAATCTTCGATCTCAGTTGAAGCTACCATGTGACAACAAATTACAAGAAATAGAGACAAGAAATTAGTACCCAGTGTCCAAGCAGAGTTCTGCTACCATTGGAGCAATCTCCAGAAAAATTTTACAACAGTTTTACAACAACAAGAAAAATAAGTAGGTAGGAAAATAAAAATAGATAAATAAGGGAAAAATAAACTGTACTTGTTTGAAAAGACAAATGCGCAGTGGAAATAATTAAAGGAAAAATGAGAACTTCTGAAAAAAAAATGGAAATTAACCTAAAATGGAAATGAAAAGGCACAATGGTGAAAAAGAAAATTAAATTATGATCAAACCTGGCGGTTGACCCTGGAGCAAAACTCAGGTGGCGAAACTAAATGGAAACTAAACACTTTCACAAAACTTTGGTGAAAAAGAAAAGAAAAAGAGCTGTAGGCTGTATAAAAATCAAATATGGAAAATGGAGGAGTTGGCTTATTAGGCACCAAACTATATGAATGGTTTCAGAGAAGAGAATGGGTAGATAACTTATTCTCTTTATAAAAGGATCCCTTGAAGAGGGAAGGGGCAAAAACAATATAGCCAACCGTTCAACAAAAAAAAACTATCCACGTCATTTAAAAGGCTATGTTGGGAGGAAGTGCATGGCACCTGGAATAGGGGATCCATGACACTGATCCGCCGGTTTCAACAATGTCCCGTAAACTTGACTAAATGGAAACGGAAGACTCTGGAAAGAGATTTAGAGTGGCACAGAGAAGAATTAAATACAAAAATCTCTTCGTCTCAATGGGAACACAAAAACTGGGTTATCAAACTTGGATAGGTACCAACTTCCAAGTGGAAAAGTGGAAATGGTAACCAATTTCTGCTGGATGAGTTAAAGCACTTTGGTCACGCCGATTTTCATCTGATCTTGGATAGTTCTTTTTCTTACGCTTCACAGTCGCCAATAGGGCGGCTCTCTACTGACACCCTGTCTCTGTTCTGGTGGAGACATCTGGCACCCAGGCCTTTCCTCAGGTGTGGGCAACTGACACCCAAACCTTTCGTGCAGAAGTGACACACCCTAGTGGACATGAGAGTGATTGCAATAAAAATCTTTTTGGAAGGTATGCTATTTATCTATTATATTGGCAGATGCACATAGTGCCTTAAACATTTTCGTTAAACATGCAGTAAGCAAAACTAAGCCTGACGTGATGCATCTTTTTCATCACAGTGCAGCATAGAAATACGTTTTATGGAATGCTACATGGAAATCCGCTATACCACTCATTACCTACTGTGGGGCAGTTCTCCATCGAGAGCTCTCGATATTTCAAGAGCACTGATCGACGTGCTTGAAGAAAAATGGATGCGTCCAAGATCACAGGTAGCAGGATGGGTGAAGGAAAAAATTCAAATGGCGATAATAAGGGCTGTATCATTTTGATTTCGCCGCTGCAGAAGACGCCTCCGATGTTTTCATTGGCTGAAAATGAGCTGTCGTGGTAAGCTTGATGTTTCCTCAGGTGTCTGTTGTCGTGCGACCGATCATTTGCACCGATCATTTGGACCATCATTTAGACCGATCATTTGAACATAACACACGGAGTCACTTGTCCATCTATCATCCGCTCTCTTGGTGTCAGCCGTCCACCGCGAAACCGGGTTTCACTCTTTGGGGGTCACTTCTTCATTGAACCCCTCAATGTTGTCAGTTGAATAACATTAAAAATCATCAAACAACACCAGTTACAGAGCCGCCTATATAAGCTTTGTGGTCTCTGATACCCAGTATACATTTTCAACTAAAATGGACTGGAATTTGAAATGGCGTTTCAAACTTCTCTTTTATTGATGAGGAACAGCGATATAAATGGGAAGTTTTAAATTTTTTCTTGCTGAAATCTATACAATCATGACCGCCAATGGAGGAGGAGATTTCGTGGGTCCATGAGCATCCTTTATCTCTGGTGATTCATTCCTTGAAACCCAATGTTCAAAATCATTAACATAATACATACGTGAAACTGAAAATGGACTGAAAAATTGTTCGTTAATTCAGATGGTGAAAGTGGCCCTAAGGCGCATACAGCTAAACAGTGAACCAACGTAATGAGTAAATAACATCCATAAGTCATAGTATGAAGAGGATTCCTGAATAGATTTGGAGAACAGAACGGCGATGCGTATGTGATCTTACAGACTTTAATCTTCTGTGTCGTTATTGGTAATTGCGTTATGGCTTAGTACTTCCTGAATATGTTGTAATTTAACGTGCCATAAAATGTGGCAAATTGCAGGAGGTAAAATTAGAGCTTCATATTCTGGCACTTGATGATAATTTAGTGGTAGATTGGTTACCGTACTACCATGAGTAGATTCTAATTACCCTCATGGTGACAAGCTCATTACTTTAAGGTGACATTGAGGTAGCACGCAACATTGAGATATGCGCGAGATGGGCAGCAAATCCTTCGGTCCAACATAATCTTCAGATGATGATCCAACCTCATCTTCCGTCATTCCTTCACCTCGAATTCATCAAGAAACAATAAAGTGCAACGTTCAAGCTAATTTTTGTTTCGTTTTTAAAGTATTTATTATTCGTACAAAGATACCAATTTGATACATCAAATTATTAAATACTATAACCACCTTTAAGTAGAACTTGTGCTGGTGGTAGAAGTTGTAAACGATTTTTGATGTACTTGACAGTCAAAACACAACTTATTACTATTTTATTAAAGACCAAACCATTAAAAAATCCTTAGCGCGGTATTTCAGTGACAGGATCGATAATTGGCGCAATCTCAATGTCTCGCGCTTTCTCAATGTTAACGTCTTCATGAATTTGTTGCCATACTTTACCTCAGTGATTATAAATCATACTATGAACTACAGAACTATCGCTTTCTTCGAATTATAATCGAACTCAACATAGCACAAAACTGTTGCTTCTCACAGCAGAGTGAAAAGAGGTGAGAAAGACGGTTCAAAATCCTATTAAAACCTTGGAGTGAAGGATCCGGTGCCCCACCTATTGTGGGTTTTAATTCCTTTGGGAGCAATTCCTTTTCAAACATTAAAAACGCTAAATTCAAAGATTTTCAGGATTTAACAAGTTGCTTGGCGAGACCTGGCGCAATTACGCTCTATGACTATTAGAATACTTAGAAAAGTACCTACGTCGGCACATATGATCATATTGACAACACCTTTCTGGAAGAAGGTGACATTTGTCAGTATTGGGGCGGAAGATGGAGTGAGTTTAGGTGGAAAGGGGTTTATGTCACATCACCTCCTGAATTTGTATCTTGTCGAACTGTCATTTCAACTATAATTTACAATTTTTTGCTATAATCAGGTGATTAACATCCTAATCAAACCACTGCTTTCTGTTAAAGTTATTTTTACTTCACGATAACTTCATGGAACAGTGAACTTTAAATTTGCTCAGCTGAAAGATGGAAAATATTGACAAATATCCTTCAACACTGTTACTGGCGTTGACTAGCAGCCGTAACTTGCAGATGTTACAACAATAATAATGAATAATTGCATTTTAATTTCGTTTTTGTTTGAAGATGGGATGAAAACCAAGTTAACTGCAAGCAACTCAACAGCTGGGGTTACCCGAACAGTGGGACCAACTACCACCTCATCTACAATCAGTGTGGGCGGTCACAGTTCAGGTAAGGCACATACGAATCTGTCTAATCGATGACAACGCTACTTTATTACATAAGCCATTCGACATAGGGAAAACTCGAAGTAGGCAGCGTGGTCTTGGAAATCTTCAGAAGAATACAATATTTCATAATGAAACTGGGATGATCTTCCTTAGAGGAACAATCACACAGTCACTGGCCTCGACATATGCCAAGTGTGGGTTGGGGCATGCGTTCTAGCTCGAATTACCTACCGACTTAGCAGGTTGATGCCAGAGTTTTTTTGTTTTCTTACAATTTCTTATGGCAAGGTCCATAAAACGGGACTCACCCCCACTAGTCTTCCCTCTCATTGACCTCTACCCCTTTATTGCAGAATGAACTGCAAATTAGAGGTGAAGAAACCCCTGTAAAGCCATCCTCAACTGGTGGTGGAAAGGGCGAAGGGGGGAAGAGAAGCTGCTTAGACGTGTAAGTGCTCCTGAAGCCTGGAGCTTCCCCAGCACTAGCATTCACCTACTATGAACTGTAAAATTGTAGGGTCCTGGGCTGCAAAGGTGTGAGCCCTTTTGAGAGGCATGATGCGCCAAGTTTTGATCATTTACTAGATATATTTATATGGGGCTTAATAATAATTATAGACCAATGATCTGCGTAGAAGGGCTATCTAATACAGAAATAATAAACCGTTGTGTAATAATTTGCAGCGTTTTTGATAAATTTTGAGCCCATTATTTTGTGTCAATTATTTTACCTGGGAAACCAAAACCTGGGGTGTCAAAAAATACCCTGTTATGACCTTTGTTTCAAGACCACACAAATTGACTTATGACACCGTAGAGCATCCTCAAGCCCTGATGATGGTTTAAATAAACCGAAAGCTTGGCAATAAGGTCAACTATTTTAGTTCAACTCTTATCCTGCTAATATTGACATCAATAAAATTTGTGGGTCGATCATCTTATCTTATCTTATCTAATTTATGTGGTAAAATGATAAGTACAGATTAATTATCTCATCGAGAACCGTGAGCAGCAAAGTCAAGCCGAGAGCCGTGGTCGCCGGCTGACGGCGTTCTTTCGCTGAATCGACAAAGACAAACGCTGGACCCTTCTAGACCTCCTGTCTTAAACCTCTGTCCCGTTTTGTTCAGCTTACTACCAGATTCTGTACCTCCGTAGCTATTCAGACTAACGCAATAGCCATAAAATCATTTCTTTGCTTTATGGCGGTATTTTTCTAGCTATTTTAGCCAGGAGCTCTGCAACGTCGCTTGGAGCCAGAAAATATTCACGCGTCAATTGGTAGCTACCCAAGCTAAATGCCGCTCACTCAATAATGGAACAATGTGACTCTATCAGGATATTCCCCATCCACACGCAGAAAGCCTGCTGCTTCAAACGTGAGGGCACACAGAACTGCTCAGAGCATTGCAGAGAGGACTTCCTGAATTCACTCTTTTGTCATCACAGTGCATGACGGTCAGGAGAGTCAAAACAGTTTGTATAGTTGGGAAACATGTGGGGGCTACAGCTTGGGCCCAAGTCTTAGCTCTACTAACGTGTCGCTCGTCTGGGAATCATCTCTAGTTAGATGGATCCTGAGCCATTCCAAGTAGTATGGGAAGAACTGAAAATGGAACGATTCTACAATGCCGAAGCGTGTCGTGTTTATTTAGAAGCTCAAACTTAGAGTGGTAAGGTAAGCCTAAGGCTTGTTTCTGACCTACACGACAAGGTTTAAGACCAATAACGACACGGCAATGGCACAAACGAACGAGCTATCGTATAAACAGGGCACCATAGTACCTTTTCGTTATCAGTCCCTTGCGTACTTGGACTGGATCAGGAGCCATCTACGAATTGAATCGCTGACATAATTCAATTGCATGCAGTGAATTCTTAGGTGCCGGAAAGGAGGCTGCGTTTCCATGAGGAATCTCTGCGATGGCCGAGACGACTGCAGAGATGGCTCCGATGAGGACGACTGTCCTGAAGATGAGGGCTCAAACATCGACGAGGATGTCTACACACCAGACAACTGCGATCCGGATCACGAATATTTGGTGAGCTTAACTTTCGCGGGGGTTTCTAATTATTATAACTGCTAATTACATGTTTCTGCTACTCAATATCTTCAACGCAGTCCATTCTGCAGTAAGTCTCGTTCAGTCTATTTATTCTTCAGTTCAATTTCCTATCCACAATTGGATTTCTTTCGCATCCCCTCTTCCTCCCTGAAGACGATTTTCAACAATGAGACAGATGCATTTATAGCTCGAATACGATATAGGTAATTATGTACCTGGTATGACATTTGAAACATGTCAGCTCAAACAATGAAACTTATGTGAACGCCTCAAAAGAAACTGAATGAATATGAAAATTCATAAAAATCTAGTCTCACGTTATTAACCGCCCTTTCCTAAAATGGATGAATGTAGATTTGGTGAGGCTTCCTAGCAGATACCTACTTTCCCACCATGAAAAATATTTTTTTACGCCTTAAAATCTCGCGATGATCCCCTAGAGGGAACCTCCATCGTTCCACTCATTTGAGAGGGTGGGAGGGGGGGACTTAACCTAAGAACTTTTTTTCTCTGATGCGTATGTTATAACTTTTCCTTTTTTTTTTTTTTTTATTTGAGAAAGTTTTGGGCTCAGAAAATATAAAGTTCATTATGATTATAAAGTTTACTTGTTATTATATTTATCAATAACAAGTAAACATTCGAAAATAAAACCTGAAGCTTAGTCATTATTTTCAGAACATTTTTTAAATTATATTTGTCCAATAAAATGCTCCATAACGATTCAGCAGGAAAACATATCTTCTAATGTTTCATAATTTATAGTCGTTAAGTTTCAAGTGGACATTCCGTAAAAACAAGTAGGTACTATTTAGTTATACATAACTTGAAGCCGTATTATCAGCATATTATATATTTCATAAATGCCTTAAATTCGTTGTTTAAAAAAATAAAAATCTTAAAACTACAAAAATATTGTACTATTGAAAATGGTATCTCAATTTATCTGAAATCTGTTTATAATTTTGAATCTTGATGATTTCTAAATATGAAGCATCACGAATTTCCCCCCGAATACGCGTAATTAGGTACGCACCTATAGTTTGAATATGCAAAAAGATGCAGTAAAAAATGCGAGTCAGAGAGTCTACTGAAGTCAACTTAACATTGATGTAATTTTTACGCCGCAGATAATATTGCAAGATTAATTTCGATTGCACACAAATCCAGTCTCTATACCCATGACAAAGCCTTCAAACAACTCACTTAAATTCATTTACTTTTCGGCAGTGCACCGGGCTAAGGAAGAAATGTGTGCCTAGACCTTGGGTCTGCGATGATGAAGATGACTGCCCAGGAGGTGAGGACGAGTCCGACGATCTTTGCAACAACCATTTCCACAACTTCAACGACTAGAAAACTACTTTTTCTTAAAACTGTATACTGATTTCATTATGTAAGTTATTTATAGCAACAATAAATTATAAATCAATTATTTTATTTTTGTCACGATTTTACAAATCCAAAGTTGTTCTACTTTAAGTACCTGATAATTTATTATATGCATCAAAAGTAAGCAGGATTATGGTTTATTCGTTACATCTAAATCAGCCATCTGTTACTTCGGCCGGGCTCTACAATGGGTAAACAAAACGGTAGAACCAGTTTGTTCAAGATTTTAAAACCTGATCGGACTTGATATGAACAAATTAAACTAAAAATTTTCTTACTCCAATATTTCTTTAACCCTCAATGCTCGATGAGTGTATCAAAGACACTTATAGAATTTCAGCAGTCCTTGGTACTGGCCACGTTTAGCCACAGAGAGAGAATTCCATGTTCTAGGCAAAACTCAACTGCATTACAGTCCGATACAGGTGCGATTGTCATGGATCTTGTGGGTTAGTCTCTCTCAACGGTATTTAGAAGTTTCATTGCCTACAAACAAATGTTTTGCCACGATACCGGTGACAATTTTCATTCCTGTACGACATTGCCGTGGAGGCATGGAAATTCCTCACTGTGTCGCAGACTTGTACGTATTTAAATTTTATATTTATTTTTTTAATTTAATGATTAAAGCCGCACCTCAACCAGAAGTCATTAGCGGCATTGAACAAGATGTCCATAGGGGCACTACGATTCTAAGAGGAGTCATGTTGCCCTCCGTCACTATACGGAGTCCCATCATGAACGCCACTGGCATATCGGAAGGGAAAAAACGAAAGGTAGATACTGCTATGACCACAATTAAGCCTATAAAGCGGATAAAAAATCCCAAAAATAAGATAATACAACTGAAAGCTGATGATGAATAGGCTAATAACTAAAAACTTGTGACTATATACGTAATAGTTCGCAAAGTGAACTAAACTAAACTATTATTAAATGCAAATAAATATATCACAGATCAAATATCACAGTATTATATTATATATATAGTAGACATTAGCGGCTCTCAGGTACAACAACCGGGTTTGGACCTTACCTGGTCCAATTGAAACGTCCACCCACTGAGTGGGCATATGCTGAACTCGAAGGACTCTGAATTAGGGCATATTATGCTGAATTAGGCTCTGAGCGGGTCTACAGGAAGAGGTGGATGGACAGACCACGAACGCAAATATAATTGGAGATATTGTTGTACTTGGGGTTTTTTTCTGGTTCTGTTTGATTACTTAGTGTGACTGATGAACTATATTTTCTCCTTTTCATCCTAGGAATTGAAATTTGACGAAGAACATCAAACAGAAATGGAACATCATGTGGCGAATGAAATGGCTAACTCCATCCTGATTAGCTGATTGAACTGAATTCTTTCCGGTTCGCCTTAGAAAATTGAAATTTACTAGGTCTCTATGGATCATCAAGAGGAGAATCCTCATTCCATCTTCATCAGCTGAATGAGCTAAATTTTCTCCTGTTCACTGAAGGAAGCTGATATTTGACAGGGGGCCTTTGAGACATCAGGAAACATAAATATAAAATTACGAGCTCTGTTCTGATTAACTGAGTGAGAAAAATTCTTTCAAGGTCTCCCTAGGAAGTTGAAATTCGATAGGGAACACACCTTGGCAATTAAGAGACAAATCAAATTATGGACTCCCTCCTGATCATCTGAAAGATTTAAGTTCTATCTTGTTCACTCTAGAAAGTGCGCCATTTACAGTGCCATAAAACATAGCCATGTCCCAATGTATCACCGTATAATGTTGGTACTTCCTGTGTATCGTTTATTTGGATTCGCGGAGAAGAAATTTACAATTGAGCAGTCCATTGAGGCACGCAATTTTTCCTAAAAGTTTAAACATGCATTCTAATAGTTGAAGGATCCTATAATTAGAGTTTCATCCCGATGGATTTAGGTTTGGTATAAGTATTCAGGAACGGAAAACTCTGTCAGAAGAATCCCTGATGTACATCCGCTTGCCATATCCCTGAAAATTCCACCGAAATATGATGAAGTTTTTGTAACTAATGTAAACTGCGAGGCATTCTCTCTAGCCGCTTTGGTTTTATCCAATTTATTTAAATTCGATGAAATCCATCTTCGCGAACAAAGGCCAGTTGAGAGAGACGGTACATATGAAGCATTACATATATATATATATATATATATATATATATATATATATATATATATATATATATTTCGTGTCTAATCATGCGCAGAAGCTGTTAATTCGGATATATTGCAATTTATAGATTCCTTTTGTATTGTTTAGGTAAAATAATTTCATACACTATTTTGTCACCATCTATTGCCATAATATACCTTACATAAAGGAAGGTATATTGGCAAATCTTTTTCAGACCACTCTAAGACAGAATCCGTGGAAAACGTCGAATTTCCAGTAAATTACGAGTATGCACTCTTTAACAGCCAAATCAAAAATTAAGTTTATGTTTTTTTCTGTCTACCACATTGGCAACCTCTCAAAAAGTGAATTCCTAGAGAAATTTCTATTGTGCAAACATCTGCGCTTGTGGAAACAATTATCAATACTGCAACCAGATACATCGGAACATGATACGTCTTATAACTGTCACTGGCACTGAACCTTATTTACAGTTTCTATAGCTAGTAGCCCTAATCTGTTTATCGGTTGTTGCGTCACTTTTTTTGACATTAGGTACCCTGTATTGGTTTGGAAAATTTTGATTCACCATAAGCCATAAGACCATTTCAATAGTGTGGCAGTGTGGAAGTGTCGACGCTGCAATGACTACGATTCTTATCAAATTTCCGTTATTATTCTTTTTGCTCGATCCAAATTTTAGTCTTACTGTGCAGTAAACCTGGGGGAATACCTGGGAGCTAATGGAAGCGATTATCCGAAAATTGTGACATGGATATGCCTTATGGCATCTAATTGTTCACACCCTTCGCAATTAATTGGGTGTGGTTAGTAGGTATAGACATTCATGAATAGAATGAAGTACTTACCCGAATTCTTCTTCTTACCTGAACAGTAGAGAATTTAGCTCACCCAGATAATCGTGTAAGAGCCCAACATTCCAACTTCCTTCTAACACGATATTGTTTATTGAGCTCAGCATTTCGTTTCTTCTCAATCCTTTACTATGATTCACTGTAGATTACCATATAAATTAACTGTAGGAGCCGCTTAGCTGATTCCGGCCATTTTCTGCTTAAAGTGTAACTCCTACGGAGGCTACATACCCAATTTCAAGTCTCCACCACCAAAGACATTGCGCCAAATAACGTCACTTTTAGCGAATTTTCGTAAAAAATGAAGCTATTGCAATGGCTCGGAAAATTTTAAAATCAAAATTTTTGCAAAATTTCTTCATTGAAATCCGTTTTGAGGAATTAATAAACTTCATTTGAGCAATATTCTGCTAAAATTTCTCAATTTTTAGCCGTTTTTTAATTTTTTAGCTTGAACGGAATTTTTATCGCATTCCTAAGGAGAGTTATCGTCTGGATGGACATATATATTATATATATATATATATATAGGTGTATATATATATATATTTATTTATGTATATATATATATATATATATATATTTCGGGAATATTGTTAATTTAAGAATAATTCGTTTTTCCATTCTTCATTTGGCGGAAATTAATTATTGAATCTTCTACCCAGGCTGTCATAACCCCATAATTATTTACTTTTCTAATATCTGCGTTGCTTGGATATTCGATCGTCTTTCGTTTAATTTAAAAACTTATGTTCAATCAGAAAATAAAATCACTTTGCTTTTGTGCTAAACCCGAAAGGTGGTGTTTTCATTAAATAAAATAATAGAGTCAACCCTAATTATAAACATTTACTATTAATTCTAGATCAGAAGTGGGATATTCTGAATCCGAACGCTCACTAAATCGAACTAAAGTTTTGTGAATTTTCGTTTACAACTAGTGTACGAACGTTTTCTTTTGTGTTTTTTGCTTCAAATTTCACCACGGGTTCCTTTAAGCGATGGAAGAAGACGCGGCAGAAATTTTTGACATCGTGATATGGAGGCCGAACCAGAAGAGGTACCACTCCCTCCGACACCTCCTCCATTAACTGTGCCCGATCTTGTTGGATTGCTGTCCAACTTGGTACAACCAAAACAACCGCAGGTCATTACCCTAAAAACACCTCTTGAGTTCACCAGCTTTGAACCGACATTAACCAATGCCAGAACATGGGTTCTCGCTGCTGACGTCGTAATGGCAGAGGCTCATCCGAGTCAAGCTGAGTTCATTTGTGCTATTTCCAAGGCAATGAAGGGCACCGCACAAGCTTGGTTGGCAGATGTGTTGGAGCCCAACCTCAAATGGGAAGACTTCAAGGAAAAGTTTTTGGGTAAATTTTCGCGAGTTGAAACTCCATCTTCGATCGTTTGAAAATGCGTTCAGCCTTTCGAGACAAAACCACTGACGAGTGCGCGTTACTAGTCACCGCTGCGTTGGCTTCACGTAACGAGCCAGAACTCCGCAAATGGTTATTTGTCAAAAAAAAGTTTGATGAACTCAAACTTTTGAAACAAGTCAAGGCCATCAAGTCCTCGAAGGGCCAACACCACTCTCCAATCGGGTCAGCACAGCCACTGTTTACGTCAGAAGGGTCAGAAGCGACCCGCAGAAGATCACGGAGGTACTTCAGGAGTGAAGAAAAGGAGCAGCTGGTTCCGTCGTCCAGACAGCACCGGTTCAGAACGAAAACTCCAAAGACCACTGGAAGCTAACAGACATACCCAAGACCATTCTGGACGTCGCTTCTGTACCAAATGTCGACGTTCCGGCCATGATTGGTCAAAATGCTGGAACAACCCTGAGAGCGGCGTTCGACGACCAGAGGGGATGAGATCCAGCCAAGCAGCTCATTATGACCAGGCACCTGGGCAGCAGACTCAACCAGGCCCATCCCGGCCTAATCGTCGAGTCCAGGCCGTACAATCCTCACCTCAAGGTCAGTTTTTCCACCAAGGAAAATTTTTCAATTTTATTTTCGATTCAGGAAGTGATATTTCCTTACTATCCCAAAGTTTACTGTCTCAATTTTCTGGTCAAAAATTCAAAAATTTAATTTGTATCACAGGAGTAGGTAACCAACGTATACCTATTGACGACTCAATAGCTGTTCAAATTCTTCTAGAGGCAGGAATTGCTTGTAAAGTTCATACAGATAGATATGATTTTTCTAAAATCGAAAAATCTCAAAACAGATTTAAATTTTTTGCAAATAAACGTAAGCTAATTTATTATGGATAACAAAGTTGATAATAATAATGAAAATCAGGTAGATCCACCATGGCCTAAAGGTACCAATGATTGATAGGAGAGTTGAATCGATCACAACCACTGAGGAAACACCTCGATCTATTCAAGGTTCAACCTCTGGCGATTCAAGCGAAATATTTAGACCAGAAATAGAAGAACTAGGTACAGATATCACAGATTCTCTATTAATGAGTAGACTTAGAAATATTTTGACAGTTTATTCAAAAACGTTTACTAGGGGTCTCCCAAAAAGACATGTAACTTGTGCTGAATTTAAGGTAACTTTGAAAGATCCTTCAAAAATAGTTTATAGACGTCCATATAAGCTACATGAAAGAGATAGGCAAATAGTTAGAGATTATTGTAAGGAGCTCTTAGCCGCTGGTATAATTGAAGAATCGACAAGTGCTTATTCTTCACCGATATTCCTAGTTCCTAAGAAAAATGGCAAATTAAGAATGGTTACCGACTTTAGGGCTCTTAATGAAAATACTGTTGCAGAGCATTATCCCATTCCATTAATTTCAGATCAAATCGCAAGGCTAGCGGGTAAGAAATGGTTTTGTTCAATTGATTGTGCTAGTGGATTTTACGCTCTTAATGTTAATGAAAATTCCAGACATCTATTGGCGTTCCAAACATGCGATGCACAATACCAATACTGTAGAATGCCATTTGGTGTTCGTAATGCACCGGTAACGTACCAGAGAGCAATTACTAAGGCCCTAGGCGATATAACTAGCACTTGGTGTCTAGCATACATGGACGACCTTTTGGTGACTGCCGAAATTATTCAAACCCAACAAATACAGAGGGTGGTCAATCTAGTCGAATTAACAGGTGAATGGCTACAGGCAGCACAACAGACTGACCCAGAAATCCGACTGATTATAGATCGTCTTGAAAATGACAATATACCACACGACTTAGCTCAAACTTATGAAATTAAAAGAGGAGTATTATTTCGAAAATTTCAAATCAACAAAAAAACTAAAAAGGCACCAATAGTTCCTCGTAGTTATCGTTGGGTAGTCACTAACTCCGTCCACGAAGCCTTGTTACATCTAGAAAAAACTAAAGAGAAACTTTTTTGGTTTGAGCACATGCATAAATTCGTTAAGAAATTCATAGAATCATGTATAACATGTAAATTAACCAAATCTCCATCCGTTCAATTATATCCTATTCCAAAATTAGATTTTACAATACATATGGATATCACGGGAAAAACTGAGCGGACAAGATGGTCCTGCTGAATATTTTATACTGTAGATGCTTTCACAAAATTTGTTCATTTACACTATACAAAATCACTGACAGCAAAATCAGTGATTAATGCGTTAGCCGAACTTATTCAGTTTTTCGGTGCACCTAATAGAATAATTTATGACGCTGGAACTTCATTTACTGCTAAGGTTTTTGCTGATTATTGCGAAAAATTAACATAAAAACACATGTTATAGCAACAGGAGCTCCACGCGGTAATGCCCAAGTTGAAAGGATTATGAAAACCATTACAAACATGACTACAACCCAATATATAAAAAATCAATCAATTAGGCAACTAGCTCCTCAAATCCAATTAGTTATTAATAGTACTGTAAATAGGATAACGGGATATTGTCCCTTAGAATTGTTAACGGGAAAGAAACCACATCTCCCAAACATAGTCGCAGTAGATGAATCCTTATGTCCGGAAGAAAGATCGGATTTGGTCTCAATAAGAGCAAAAGCTAAAGCAGGGATCGATCGAAATGCATTATACGAAACTCGACGTTTTGTAGGGAAAGGGGCATCCATCAAACCTTTACAACTTAATGATATTTGTGTAAAACACGTAGAACCCAGAATTTCTCAGAAAACCGCCCCAAAATGTTGTCAAAATTTTACCCCATAATAGGTATATATTGAAAAATCTGACCACAGGAAAAGAGACTAAATATCCGCATGAACGGGTGCGAAAGATAACGGAAGACGTTACCTTACTTCCAGAATTATTTGAAGATACAGAAACAGAAAATGAAGAGGAGTAGTTAAAAAAAAAAATAAATAAATTAAAAAAAAAAAATAATAATAAAAGCAGTTAAATACCTAATTACACATCATTAAATAAAATAATAGATTAATGTTGCTCACTAAAATCAGGCACCAATAAATTGGGTGTTCCTTCTAAACAAAACAAAAGAAAAAATGGACAAATTAAATTTTAACAATTTTTTATGCGCATGTATAAAATTGGCGAATTGGTTTCTGGATAATACGGGCCTGACGAACCCGTGTTGTCCCGCATACGGGAACTGACATTCTCAATTGGCATCCTTGTTCTTCGAACCAGCACCGTCAAACTGTGTTCTTAGAAACTTGTAGCCGTGGGTTTGTTTGAACCGTAGAGAACCTTCCCTGTGGTGCATCTGTCTGGCCATCAGATGCGCTACTCCGCACCGAGGTGAGCACATGACTCCCTCCGCGAGAAGTTACATATATGACATGAGTGTCTGAAACCTAGTTTCTTTCGTGGACTGAAATATATGTGACTTAATTGTATTCAATTTTAAGCTATAAACCTTCACCACCATAATAAAGCTACCAAGCTTTATCAAAAGATTGAGAGTTAGATCTCCACCATAATAAAGCTACCAAGCTTTATCAAAAGATTGAGAGTTAGATCTCCACCATAATAAAGCTACCAAGCTTTATCAAAAGATTGAGAGTTAGATCACCACCATAATAAAGCTATCAAGCTTTATCAAAAGATTGAGAGTTAGATCTCCACCATAATAAAGCTACCAAGCTTTATCAAAAGATTGAGAGTTAGATCTCCACCATAATAAAGCTACCAAGCTTTATCAAAAGATTGAGAGTTAGATCTCCACCATAATAAAGCTACCAAGCTTTATCAAAAGATTGAGAGTTAGATCTCCATCATAATAAAGTTAACAAGCTTTATCAAAAGATTGAGAGTTAGATCTCCACCATAATAAAGCTATCAAGCTTTATCAAAAGATTGAGAGTTAGATCTCCACCATAATAAAGCTAATAAGCTTTATCAAAAGATTGAGAGTTAGATCTCCACCATAATAAAGCTACCAAGCTTTATCAAAAGATTGAGAGTTAGATCTCCACATTAACTGGTCCCAGCCGGAAATTTTATGCATGTAGCATAGATTAAGATTCAATGAAATAATTATAAAATAATCATCCATTGTCCAATGTCCATGGTTTTATATAATAAAATAAAAACAACAACAAAAATATATACAACTCAAATATCAACACACATTAAGGGTCAGAATAGGCCGAGTGTTAATCGCATCTCAATCGATCTCTACCTATAAGTAATGGATATTTGCCTAAAATTCAACTTGTTACATAATAAGTGAATCGATCAAGTCACTCATAAAAAAAAAACAGCTGATATAATTTGAACTACCTAATGAAATTCAATCTGACAAAGCTGAGTGACTTAACCGATGTACAAGAAAGTCATTTCAGACTTTTTCTTTAACGTTGATATTTTTCTTTTACAGATCAACCAACCACACCACAATAGTTGGCGGATTCATCAGTTCCAATTTTGTTTATAATCTTATTATTAAAATTTTACAGTTTCTAAATATTTCATTGGTGATTTGATTCATACTTAGGGATAGCAAGGTTTTGTTTTGTTTGGCTGTAGATTTTCACGAGTTGACCAACATTCAATAAGTTCAGCTTCATGAATGAAGGCAAATAGAAATGAGCTTCTATAGCCAATACCTTTTTTTCCTTGCTCAAATACATAACACTCTTCTCAAAATTATTAGGAAACCAGATAATAAAAAATGATTGATAACAACAACAACAACAAAATGAACAATAACCAAACTTATATAAAATATATCCCAAGGAAAATTTGGGGTTTTCACGTGGGACCGTGAAAAGTCAGTATGGCCGTTTCGGGAATATTGTTAATTTAAGAATAATTCGGTATACCTACCAATTCCATTCTTCATTTGGCGGACAATTAATTATTGAATCATCCAAACTTCTACCCAGGCTGTCATAACCCCATAATTATTTACTTTTCCAATATCTGCGTTGCTTGGATATTCGATCGTCTTTCGTTTAATTTAAAAACTTATGTTCAATCAGAAAATAAAATCACTTTGCTTTTGTGCTAAACCCGAAAGGTGGTGTTTTCATTAAATAAAATAATAGAGTCAACCCTAATTATAAACATTTACTATTAATGCTAGATATATATAGGTTATATATCCCTCCCAAAACCCTGTTCTAAGTTTTACTCAGCCCCTTATGTACCAAGATTATCCGAAAAACTATCCAAAATTTTAGATAATGAAAACTCCAAACTTGCGTTCAAGAACCAAAAAACTGTAGGTTCCCTATTCACCAAAACTAAAGATCCTGTTGATAAAGGGAAAAATAAAAATATAGTGTACGACATTCCTTGCCAACCCTCCTGTGGGAAACACTATATAGGACAAAAAAAAACTTTTTGCAACAAAGAATAGATGCCCATCAGAGAGATTATAATAAAACTGTAACCCCCTTCAGCATAGCCCTAGACGATCACTCTAAAGAATCAGGACACAATTTTCAATATAATTCAGCCAAAATTTTAGGAAAAGAACGAAATCTATTTTAACGTGAAATGTTACAAATGATAAACATTAAGCGAAATAAAGAAAAAACTGTAAATTTCCGAACAGATATACAATATACAACACCTCAACAAATGCTATTCAAGTCTCATACGTAAAGGACAGTCACTTTAGGTAGCCAGCTACCCTCTCACAACAGGTACCATACCCCACCGCCGTTAATTGCCTTCAAATCCTCCCCCACCCCACACATTCCGTATAAGCTTAGTATGTAACTGCCTAAACTAGTCTGGTAAGACTTGTCTTGGTGACCACACCTATGTGCCACTTGTACGTTTTTAACCACTAAATTTTCCATCTTGAGATGATCTACTAACCTAACAAACTCACAAAATTGTAAGTACATCATATATCATCCTATTGTAACATAGCAGCTAAGCGAAAATCCTAATTCTAAGTTTATATATACCTGGGTATAAAACCAGTATAAAACCATGTCTTTTGTCAATAGGCCCTGATGATGAGAAAATATATTCTCGAAACGTTGGCGAAATAAGAAGAGTTTTCATTGACCGACCCTCAACATCCTCTGATAGTTATATATATATATATATATATATATATATATATATATATATATATATATATATATATATATATATATATATCTATTCATATATATATATATATATATATATATATATATATACATATATACAAAAATAAATAAAAACGCTCTACAAAAATTCAAATTAGTTAAAATTCCGTTCTTGCGCCAAAAAAATCAAGCTTTCCAAAAGAAAGGTCAAGTTTGTTGGCCAGCATTTTTTGAGCACTTTAAATTGGTCAAATTCCTACAAGAAAAAGTGCTAAAAAAATCTCTAAAAATAGCAAAAAACGGTTCAAAATTGTTAAATTTATATTTTTTTAGCAGCATATTGCTCAAATTAAGTTTAATAACTATAAAATAGAACATTAAAAATCAAGCAGAAAAATGTACTTGAATTTTTTTAAATGTGCTAAAAAATCGATAAAAACTGCAATAAAGTTAGAAATTCAAAATCTCTGTTAGAAAAGCAGATTATTATTCAGAAAGAGTTTTTTGCTAGAAAATTGGTGGTTCACTCAATCCTCAATTTTGAACACAATGTAACATAATTTAGTACGATAATTTACGAAAATTCGCTCATACGATCATGCTGCATGACTGGAACTTTATTCATATATACATACATATATATATATATATATATATATATATATATATATATATATATATAATTTTTATTTCAATCTTAAGGAGAGTTATCGTCTGAAAGGACACACACACACACACACACACACGTGTGTGTGTGTGTGTCCTTCCAGACGATAACTCTCCTCAAGATTGATATGAAATTCCGTTCTCGCGCCGAAAAATCAGGCTTGCCAAATGAAAGGACTAGTTCGTTGACCAGCGTTTTTTGTGCACATTAAGTATGCCAAATTTCAAAAGAAGGTGCTGAAAAAATCACTAAAATAGCATTAAACGCCTAAAAATCGTTAAATTTATATTTTTAGCAGAATATTGCTCTAATAAAGTAATAAGTGATCAAATAGAACATTAAAAATTTTATGTACAAAATCATGCTGAAAAATGTCCTTAAATTTCATTAAAATGTGCTATAAAATCGATAAAAATTGCAAAAAAGTTTAAAATCCAACATCATTTTTTGAATAGCAGATTATTATTTAGAACTTGTAGTTAACAATTTCTTTTCTCTCAAATTCCTCAATTTTCAAAAGTATGTAACATGATATAGTACCATACTTTTTTGAAAATTCGCTCAAACGATCATGCTGCAAGAAGACTGGAACTTTTTTTTTTTTTTTTTGTATCACTCAAATTTTGAAATGACTCCCAGACATGGACATATCCATCATAAAAACTAAGTGACAGAGATATGTATAAACTCAAAACATAACCCTATTATGTCAATGATAATATGTCCAGGTGTCAGAAAATACAATCAGAGCCAATAGCCAAAGATAAAAACGATAGAAAGAAGAAATACCACCATGTACCTAAACCAATTGAATGCTAATTTAAAATAATTGAAAAATAATCTTAAGTAGAACACCTACAGCTAGGCGTCTATTTTCAGTTCATAAAGTATTTTACTCTGGCTGACAATTGTTTTCTCGTCATACCACGAATACATTCTGGAAGGAAATTAAAAAAACGGACCCGGCTCTGGATGGAATTTGGCTTTAATTAAGCTGTTAGTACTTCTCCATCTAACCTCTGGTACTCCAATTGTGTACGGCCAACACCAGAGGTATCAGATCCTATCCTAAATGGGGCCACGCTACTCTGGGAGATGTCTTCCTAGGCACTCTCCTGGTGTTCGTTTCGAGGTGTTCCTTCTCACACTACCGGCTCATGAGTCCCGGGGTGTTCTTCATCCAATTTCCTAGAGAATGTTGTGACAAGGAACTACTTGTCGTGCTGCTAATAGCGCCAGTATTTTTACAATATTTCTCTGATATCAAGGGTTAAGGAGGAAATGATAGGTACACAGATTTAAGGCAAGAGTTCTCCTATTAATTCAAGGAAGTAGATGTATTGCTCCAGAGAATATTACGGGAGTTCTAACTAACCTTGTGAGGAAGTTACCAAGTGTAACTTTACAGTTTAAATAGAAGACACTGCAAGGGATATAGGTAGGAGGATCAGTCCAGGATAGCATTTGGGATAATACACAGATCTCTAGAATCACTATATGAAAATCACATGTGCGTTAATTAGACTGATGAGTTTGCTTACCGTATTCAGTAGGGCTGGGAAGGCTAATGATAATGAGAGTCTCTCCTTTCTTCAGAGCTCACGCATTCAAGCGCTAGTGGCATCGCTGGTTGCTTAGTAATATCGTTGGCAGATGGGATTTGCTGCCAATATGTTACAGTCCACTCCCCCTGGCGATCAATTTTAGACATCCACTCGTATCCTATAATGTGTTCGTGGATGTCCGGAATTGCATTCCTTCGGGGGTGTGGTCGCTCCCGGGTGGTGGAAGGGTGTAAGGTATAGTGGTTTTTGCGGTCCTATGGGGTCCTAGGGCTTAAATGTTGCATATTTAATTGTTTTTACTTCATTACGTTTTGACCCTAATTGGAGCGCTTAGGTATGCCATGATTCTTCTTTCCTGTCATCCATTTTGTTGCAGGTCCATTAGGGGGTTCGATTTTGTTTGGGGTGTTTTTTATTTTCCTTGGGTGTTTCTGAATTTGGGGGTGATCGTTGTTATGTTTCTAATTTTTTTTAGGTCTGGTTTATTCATTTACTCATTTTGCTCTATAGGTGTTGTTTCATTGGGCGTTTTTATTTCGTTGGGTGTTATTTATTGGGCTTTTATAATTTTCTTTTTTGTTATGCTGGTACGTCTGGTTTTAGTGGTTTATCAGCCTAGTCTGATAACCTTGAGAGGAAGTTATCAAATGTAACTTTACAGTTTAAATAGAAGACACCGCGAGCGATATAGGTAGGAGGATCAGTCCAGGATAGCGATCAGGATATATAGATCTCTAGAATCAATATATGAAAATCAGATATGCGTTATTAGACTGATGAGTTCGGCTTCGGTTTTCTTTGGAGGTCAAGCGTCGCGCACCTAGCTGCAACGCATTGCAACATCGCTGGTTGCTTCGTAATATCGTCGGCAGATGTGGTCTGGCCACAATGTTACAAAGTTTGGGCAAAGTCTAGATAGGAAATTCTACAGTCAAATACGCAAGTGCTTCTGTCCGAATCACAACATTGGACATTGTTGAAATACTTTGCATTACGCTCGATAAATCCCAAGATGAGCATTTCCCAGCTCCAGATGGATGATCTGTGATCAGAATACGAGATCTGTCTATCGGCACCCTCAAATCCCACAACATGATGACTAGCTCAACAATTACACTCCCAAACTGATAATGGTGGAAGTTCGGGACAACTGTGATGTCCAACCATTTTGAAGGAGTCAGTGGAAGACTGATCAATGGACACCACTACATTAGAGATTAAATGAAATTTTTTTTTTTTTTTTTAAGTTAAAAAACGTTTTGCTTGACAATTTTCAATAACACATTAAAATACATTATTATCTAGATTATGGTTCTGAAACCGCGTGACTTTCAAAATGGATTAACAATGAAATCTCAAACAAACGAAAACAATCGAATGGGTGAATGAGTTAGCAACCTATGTGAAGACCGAAAATGGTACTTGGCACTTCCTTGAGCTTCACTAAAGTACGTCTATACATAACAAAGCTTATATAATATACGGCTAGACCAGAGAATTCTATTGTTATTGCATCAGCTAATTTTCGTAAAATTGAAAATCCCTTACGGGTGAAGTAGGGATTGAAGTCTTCTTAGGACGTCCCTTAGAAGCTAGGTCATGCAAGCAAGGCTTATTATGTAAAAGGGATGACCTATTGGAATTGATCCAAGGGGTTAGGGGGACAACCCAAGCATGAGAAAAAAATAACGGATCCCCTCCGAAGGTGGAGGGGATAATTACTGATTCTTTCATGCGCTGCCTAAGCTACAAATCTAGACCGATTTTCATGATTCTTATTTTGTTCCATTAAGGATTCGAGTTTTGGAACAGGGGCGGCCGGCGAGGGGGGGCATCGGGACATTGCCCCAGTACTTTCGGGAAAATAGTCACAAACTAGAATGAAGCCTTTACAAACAACTCATCGTTTCAAATTAGAACAGAAAAGGCTTTAGCTCCATGCTGTGGCTCGAAGGTGGATGCTAGAAGGAATAGGTTTATGCCAAAGATCCATCTACCAGCGAAAAAGTTCGTAGATTGCTATAATATCACTCTATCGAGAGAGAAATTTCGTCAATTCAGGTTAGACTGTGAAGGGATAGGTACAGGGAAATGACGGGCAAGAAACGGGAAATAAAGGGCAAGGAACGGGAAAAAGAGGTCATAATGGGATATTTCCTATGATATTCGGGGCCGTGCCCCAGACAGTGTTTCAACTTTTCTAAAGACCGTAGAATGACATGTACGTCATGAGTGGTTTTCACTAGAGGGGTTTCTGTTTATTCCATTAGCCAAACTGATTCTCTTCTGGTCATTCCATGATTCAAGGAGGTGAACCACTTCTAGTTTCATTTTTTCTTTTACTCTGTGATATCTTCCCTACCATCCATGCTAAAAGTTCTAAACTACAACAACCTCTAAAGAGTTGAAGAAGTAAGATTAAGATCATGGTTCAGCTCCTACGTTACATCCTTACTTTTCTATTCTATAATCTAGAATCCTAGGTATTCTGCTTTTTTTAATGTGAAAATTTGTCCATATTTCTCTAATACATTCCCAGTTCCTATAATATGCACGTCTAACCTTTGAATAAGGATCGGTAGATTGTATGTTAGTATGTTGAACAACAGCACCTGGCGCCTGATCGGAATAAGGATTTGGGACTTAAGGTAAGTTTCCTTCACATTTTATTCCACATTATCGTTTGTACATATATATTAGCTTTGTTTTTACTTACATTATTAGAAGTAGGTAGCAATATTTCCACCCCAGTCGAACACTGTGGCGAATTTGCAATCAAAATCCTCTACAGATCGTAATTATGAGGATATGGGGATTAGGGTGTTCATTAAAAGTTTGGGGAGAGACACCCCTCACTTGAAATTAACACAAGTTGCTAAAAATGGGAAGGGAACTCATAAATTCAACCCTCAAATTTATAGCAAATGCGAATGAATACTGGGTACACTAGAAAGAATGCTTTGTTTTGTTTTCATTGCCTAATACTAATATTAGGTGGAGATGGGTTGTGGACTCAGAGTGGTGTGACTGATATAAAACATCTGACAGATCGGATTAAATCTCACGAATCTTATTAAAAAAATCTCAATAACGTCACAGAATTAGCTTTGATTGGCCGCGCTAACATAGCTAAACAGTTAGATTCAGCTCATCAGCTTGCTATACCTACTAGAAACACAATGAGCAAGTTGACAGAAATCGATAAACAGTTTCTGAAATTATGGATTGCATCAAAATTCGTGGTCTTTATGAAGTAGGATTCAGAGGCCACGATGAGAGAGATGGTTCATTGAACCGAGGAATTTTTCTGGGCTTAGTAACAAAATCAGCCAAAACTGACGACATTTTGAGTTCACATTTGGAAAAAGCTACAGTGTTCAAAGGCACCTCCAAAACCATACAGAATGAGTAACAAAAACATCTCTGATCAATATTTTCAGTAGAATATTGATCATTCTGGATGTGTTGCATTCATGAACCATCCCCGTCCTAGGTTCATGGTTGCATTACAGAAAAAGGTTAAACATAAGTAAGTGGTGGTTGTGGGGTTAGACAAAATTTCAAATTCTGCCTTTTGAAATATCCAATTTTTAATTGACGTATGACGTCACACTTCTATAATTTCATCATAATTTAATTTGAGTTCTTTAATACTCCTTCAGAATTACTTCTCCTAAGTAGTTGACTAGTGCAATACAATCGAAGCCTTGATAATTTTTAATACATCTAATAATAAAGTAGTGTAGGTGTTTGTCTTGTTAGGAATGACGATAAACAGCCAGTTTTTTTATTAGTCCTATTGCAACGTACCTACGTCCATAATAATTTTTCTCAACTCTTTCCATGTTAATTCGTCACACCTAGTTCCATGAACATAATATCCATCGTAACCCAATAGTATAGTATCCACACCAGCATGTAAGCCACAACCAACCAACAAATACGCAGAAACGTTGCAATAGGACCAATAAAAAAACTGGCTGTTTATCGTCATTCCTAACAAGAAAAACACCTACACTACTTCATTTAGCTATGCAGCCATAAAGTGAAAACTCACCTTAACCACATCAATTCTAATAATAATAATACAGTCCATTCTAAAATTTTTAGATAGGTACTTAGTAAGTAAGTAGGTCCCTATAAGATAGTATTTTTAATTTAGTTTATTTAATTAATTAATTTATATTTATTTATCAATAATATTTAATGATCATGATTTATTGTCCATGGCATTTGACATAACCCAAGTGGGATTAATGTTTCATGTGTTTAGATCAAAATTAATTCACACTGAAAGCAAAACAAATGGATGAAAAACCTCAATGCTCTTTTTGACTGTCAAATAGGTAAATATTTTTGTGCCCCACTCCTTTTGCAGACCACCGGCCGCCACTGTTTTAGAACGTATGTCAGGAGTTCTAAATTTTGAGAAGTCATGATACTTTCGTATCATCACCAAAATTATATAAAATCCATTCATAGGGACGTCCCTGTAATGCATGCATTACTTACCAATATGTTGAAGTATATGTTTATGGGCTGGGGTTCTTGCGAAAATTTCCATCTCATCTTTGGAACGAGACAACCAATCAACAACTTCCCCTATTTACGTTGAATTTATAATGATTTTCCAATTATAGTTGGTCCAAATAACGGTTTACTAGTATTGAACGTGATAACTAGGTAACCGCTGTTGGGTTTTATCACAGTTACAACAGTGCCACCCACCGAACTTGTGAGATACGTATGTGCAAGCGTATAGAATTTCGCGACATGTTTTGTTAGAAGGGAATATATACACGGAACATATACAAGGGATACATATACACGGATACATGCTTCAATGTTTTTCCGTGCAAGCGGTAAAAGTTTTAGTAATTATTCTTTTCATAAGCTTAATTAGATTTATGTTTAGTTATATTAGCTGTTTCAATCGTCCTAGTTTATAGGGGAATTTATGGCAACACAGTAGTAACTCATGGGTATATATCCCATAAATTTCGTTGCGATTAGTTGTAGTAACCATTCAATTGGTAGTTATAGATGAAACTCTGAGATGAATAGACCGATTCTGATGAAATGGTCAGATATTATGCCTCTCAGCTCCTAGGTGCTTTATGTTGAATGCCGTTAGATTGATTTATAGTGGCGTGCAGGTTTGCACAGATTTTATTTCCTTGAAACGCCAATTTTTGATTTCGTTCAAACTCGGAGAATATTAATTGTAGTACATGTTCGGAATAGTTTCTCAAACATTTCGTGGCGAATGGTTGTAGTAACCATCGCACATAATCCAACCTGAAATCGGTAGTTACAGTCCGAACCTCTAGAGACAAAAAGGGTAAAACACAGTGGAGTTTACTGTTTTTTACCGTTTACTGCTACGTTGAATTAAAACATTGATCCTTAGTACCATACTTACCTACCTTGATACATAGTACCATATCCTCAGTACCGACATGCACACAGAGGTACCTAGCTGGTAGCCCAGATGGTTGCATTGAGCTATGCTCTAAGCAGGCATAACTGTCAAGTGGATTTTTTATATAGTAATAAGCAGGGGTTTTCCAGCTGGCGTATGGACGGTACTAATCGTCCATTTGTTAGGCTCTTTTTTTTTTTAGAGCTGTCCCCATCGATTTCAGCACATATTATTGAAGCTAAGTTCATTTTGGGCGATTTTTCGTAAAAAATCTTAAAAATAACTTTCAATTTTTTCTTTGTGTATTCTTTTTTCACACGTATATGCAGGGTGTCCCACGGAAAGGTTACGCCCATTTCATTTCCCCTGAATTCAGCCTAAAAAATTGGGACCAACGCCATTTTTCATAATTTTAATCTCAGGAAAAAATACTTTCGCGCACGCCACTTGCGCCAGAAGTAGCGCAAATGGTATACACTTTTTTTTAAATGGGAACCCCGGTTTTTTACTACCGATCTGAATTCTACATGAAATTTCATGAAAAAATGACCCTTCACTCGATTTTTCAAGTGCGCGTAAACGGGCGCATTTCCGCTCCAAAAGTTCGCAATTCCGCTCTAAAAGTGCAAAAATTGTGAAATACTGAGTTTTACCCAACTTTTCGTCGAAAAGGAGGTATTACAGCCGTCGGCACGGCGCCACTTGGGGGTGGGGATACATTTCCTTTGCGTTTCAGAGTGTTCTGTAGTAGAACACATTTACAATAGCTATTCATTTTCAGGTTTCTTTATATACGTATATTGACAAAATTTTGTGCTACTCCTCCGAAACTGCTGATTCGATTTGGACCAAATTTTATATGTTGTATTACCATTTCGGAACTTGTGCCTTGCTGACATTGGTGAGGATCAGCTGACCACGAGCCGAAATATCAATCATAACGTTGGCAAAATCGTGCTCAAATCTTTCCTATTTAACGTAGATGTCGAAAATTTGATAGGGAGCCTCTCTGCGACACCAAGAGCAAAGTGAGGGGCGCCATCCTGATCAGCTGAATGAGGTAAAATCTCTCCTGTTCACCGTAGGACGTTGAAAATTTATAAGGAGCCTCTCTGGGACAGCAAGAGACCAATGATTTTACAGGATCCATCTTGATCAGCTGAGTGAGCTAACAGTTATGACGTCTGTCCAATTACTACTATTCGAAAAGTTGGTTCTGCTAACGCAAACTGCGTGAGTGCTTTCGAAGAAATTCAATTGCCACATGTAATACATGATTTTGGGATATTTTTTCGAGCTAAACCTCATAATGATGTTTATTTATTGATATTTGCCACACCAACTTGGGAATACACCGAAAAACCGACCAGAATTGAATTTATCTTACTCATTTCCCTACTGTATACAAAGCGTACTTAAATGTAGTTTTTCCGGTGTTCTCCCAAATTTGTGTTGCAAATATCAATAAATGAACATCATTATGAGGATCAGCTCGAAAAAATACCCCAAAATCATGTATTACATGTGGCAATCGAACTTCTTCAAAAACTCAGTATTTCACAATTTTTGCACTTTTTGAGTGGAATTGCGCACTTTTGGAGCGGAATTATGCCCATTTTTGCGCACTTAAAAAATCGAGTGATGGGTCATTTCTTCATTTAACTTCACGTAAAATACAAATTTTCAACCGTTTGAAAAAACAAAGTTTATGGCATTTGGGCCACTTCTGAAGTGGCGCAAATACGGATAGTATTTTTCTTGAGGTCTACGTAAAAAATTATGAAGAATGGCGTTGGTCCCAGTTTTTTAAGTTGAATTCAGGGGAAATGAAAGGGGGTGTAACCTTTCCGTGGGATACCCTATATAATACCCAAGTATATGAAAAAGCCTTAAAATCCTGGAATTATTTTAGGATGCCTCAACACAGATTTCCATGAAGAAATTTATGAAAATTTTTTATTTGTTATTGGAGATAGCTTCATTTTCTACAAAAATCCTCTAAAACTGAATGCTGTAACTTGCAGCCTATTTATGTGGAAATTACGTGGTTATTGCTCAGAAATAACCCTAACATTGTCAGCCCATGACGAAAATGGTCACCTTCCCGAAATGTTCATCCGTTAACTCGGTTTGCGGGGCCTTCAGGTTGAAGAAAACCCCCAGAAGGCCGGATAAGGACTTGGACCGCTACTACACGATTTTTAACAAGCCTCCCCCCACCCCTTCCCTTCATCACCACCCCTCCACCACCCCTCGAAGTATTCGTGTTCCCTCTACTCGGATTCGCAGATGCGGTCCCTCCCCTCCCGAAAACAAACGCAAGGGAATTTTAAATAGCTCTGGCTGGATGTTTTAGGAACGGGATAGAACGTCAAGACGCCCAAGACTGAAGAAAACGATATTGAAAAAAGAAATAAAAACTTCTCCCAAACACGTGAAAAAAAGAAATCTTTCCCCTTTTCCTCCCCACCACTCGCATCTTGCATTTAAGGAGTTGAGGAAGGGGGTTTGCTTCACCGATGTTTTAAATACTGTCTTTTTGCGCGGCGGTAATTATGCCATCAGGGTTCCCAGAATCGTTCTGTGTGGGCTACAGCACAGCACCGATAGCTGCCTTTCGGGATGCCTTTAGAGAACCCGGTTCCAGACGTTTTTCTTGCCGTCCAGAAAGGGCCCTCCTGTACATTGAACAAAAAGAGAAAAAACGACGGCCTATTCGCAAAACTCTAATTAAATTGTTTGGGAAATACTGTAATTATCCCCTGGGGCAGGGGGCACATAGCGTTTCGGAGCCGTTTGTCGGAGGTCGCAAGAATCCAGTAGTGCCCACGTATGCGATATCCACTTTTTCGGGAGCGATGGGACCGATTAGGCTTGCTATTGGCGACGTCGCCAATTATTCTGATCGCCCGCGTCTCGTAGCGGTCGCAATTAACCATGTTTTCTTCTGAGGCAGTTGATTATAGGACTGGGACGATTCTGCGACGAATTTGATTTTTCCTAGTGGAATATTTCAATGAGCACCGCATCACGGATCGAACATGAATCCCAATGAAGTTCTCAAAAAGTTCCAATCATGATGTATGATCTTATTGACGAATTGTCGTATTATCCTACTATATGTTAAAATATTTTAAATTTGAGCACTTTGTGAACACAGACTTTTTATCATAAACAAGTCGAAACCCAGTAATCTCTTCAAGATGAAGGCTTAACCATGAAAGATTTTGGTGAAACGTGAATGACTAAAAGGGAGAACATCGGAAAATACCTAGTAATTTGGCAATGATGTTAACAACAATAGATTTTGTGTAAGAAGAGATAGGTCAGTAGAAACAACTAGAAACGGCAAGGAAGTGTATGGGGGTGACGCCAATACTTCCTGTCGCCACTTACCCCTGTGGTACTCACCCAGAAAATGACTGTTCTTAATAAAATTGATAATATTTTTTTCATAATTGATGAACATGCATTAAAGCGGCTCCAAAGTTTTGTGGACGGTCATGATCTGTCAGCTAACAAGTTAGGGATGCACTCACCCTTAGATATGGTCGAATACCTCTTGGTCTGTCAAGTACCTGTGACGGATGTGGTGCAATTTTTAATACATATCATGCCTTAAACTCTAAAAAAAATAAGGATTGTTGAAGTGGGGCCATGATGATCATGTGGGGCTACATGACACAGCAAGGCTTGCTGTGCTGGCCTGGGGAGGAGTTACCATAGAACCAGTGCTACAATAGGCCAGTTGTGAAAATTCGGCTCATTGCCAATATTAAGGTAAAAGGAGACCGGTAGAGTGGGCGGCTCGCGTTCTTAGACAACCGCATAATTACCTAATGCTGCCGCCGCACATAGGGGCCAATAACCCCAAAAGGAGGCTGAAATTGAAAAAAATGAAAACGCATCTGAGCCCTCTCGTTTTTGTTGGATTCGTTTACCAACATATTTTTGAACCTTGTGCTGTTATTGTTTTGACAGTAGTTGACGCAGTCTGCGTTTTGAGATGAAGACAGGTAATCATACTTTTCGGAATAGCCCAATTTTGTCTGCTAACAGCCACAGTCCTGTTTGTTGTTATCAAATGTACCCAGAGAGAGAAAAACTAAAAATTCCGCAATGGCTGATTGTCCTTCAGGTATGTCTAGACATAAATAATATGGAATACTTTATCGCAACGTATTGCATATTCAAATTTTTAATACTTATAAAAACGCCGTAAATTTTTGGAAAACTATGAATAATAATAAACAATTTTGAAAAACTTACTTGATTCATCGTGATTGGATGGGTTTCTTTGAATTTCATTTTGTGGCAATTCTAGTAAATTAATCTTCAATAATATCGTGCAATAATATCAATAGAATTTTAATAAAATTTTAAGTGATGTGGGTATAAATAGGCATAATAACTTTATTTTCTATAAATCATCCTAGTAACTGTTTGCAGCTTTTCCACTTCTTACGAATTCCTCTTAATCTCATTGACGTAGAGCAATATTGAAATGGCCAATCTCGTTCTATGCCACCCCTTCGTTTCACCTTGGGTACGGTCCTATTTTTCGCTTTCTGCTAAGGCATTGACAAAAGCTGTCATTTGAGGTGCAAAGATTGCGTCCACTGATGTGACTAAGGGAGTGAATGGGGTTTGGCACTTTCCGCATGCTGTCATGTATTTTCGTTTTTTTCTCAGCATTCTTCAGTATCGTAGCCACGGGGTGGTGAACGTGAGAGGGAGCATCAGTGTCTAGGACATGAACGTTGAACAACGCTTCCCCCTGCCTTTCTCATACCCCGCAGCACGCCAGGTCACCTCGTAGCCCGCGATGGTCTATAGATGATTCAACAATGATTGGCTCTTTAGCACAATACCCCCATCCAGATATGAGTTCTCCCAGTACTCCTCGAATACGGCTGATGATATGAGCCCTCCCGTTTTGCAACTCAAGGTGTATTCACATCCATCCGGAATTGCGGAAATGCGGCAATCCGTAAATGCGTTCGGCCTTCGGATTGGCTAGTGCCAGTGAGAAGAGTGGGGTGAATCTTGCCTGACCAGCACTCTTGAGACGGACTGTCCACATCTGAAAATTGGATATTTTACCGGATCGCCGCAATTACGTCATCCGTCAGGAGCTGTTGTTGGTTGTGTTATCTCGTTTTATGGCTGTGGTCGAGGGCGAGTCCGTATTTTTACAATCCTCGAATTTTGATTTCATTTATAGAAAATATATTTCTGTAGCGCTTGAGTATAAGGATAACAGTAATAAACAAATAAAACACTCAAATTGAACAAGATTTTATGCAGATGAGGCCGAGTTGGGTTAAAAATACTTAGATGTAGGCACCGATTTTGCGATCTCACAAACAACTTACCTTCCTAAAGATCCTATTCCATTTGCGTTTTGAGACATTCTTTGATTATAAATTGGCAATTTTCTACTTTCCGAATAAGTAGGTATTTGAGAAGAGATAACAATTTAGCAAAACGAAGAGGAAGTATAGAAATACTACTTGTCCGTACGAAATGGACAGGTTACCTACGTTAAGCAAGTACTTCTTATGGTGCATCAATGCATACCTAAATGATTTGTAATGCGCCAACCTACACAGATTTTTGGGTACAAATAGAATGTTATCTTGGGATAAGCAGTTGATGAAAGGACCGAATAATTACCCATCAGGCTCATTTCAAAACGACGTCGCCTTTGCAGTTTTAATGTACATTCATAACAATTTCTTCTGTATGCCCTCATGATTTGATAACATGACAGCAATGATAACACAACTGGTTGGTTATGAACGGCCTGCCGCAATTCCGCACTCCCCTCCACTAGTTCCAACCGCAGTCGCCGCAATCCCGGATGGATGTGAACCCACGTTCAGCGCATGTTCGAAAGAAAAATCTGGCCATCCACACCCATCACAAGAATTGGACATGTCAACTGAAACGTACTGCGGACAGGTCAAAGTTGGACTTCTTTAGCGGTTTCGTGGACAGCCAGGTAAATCTTTTTACTTGTGATACTTTATGTATGGCCCATCCGATACTTCTCTGCCTGTGGGTATAAAAATCGGTTTTTGAGGTGTTTGATGTTATTGGCATCTTGGGTATCGTTTCCCATATAATTTTTGGCGCAGAATCGATTGCGATGGGTCCAAGAACGTTCACCCTACACCCAAATGTGCTATAGGTGAAAAATGGGAGTCGAAATGGTGGTTTCCTTAGTTTTCTTTGTCGTAGCCATGTGGATATCAATTCAAGTAATTTTTTGAATCGGCTGCGATGGATCCGAAACTTGCGAAACTGCATTCTGAAAAAATTTAATTCTCATGTTAGTGTGTTCTCACAATCGGGCCTTGAGAGGTGGAAAAAAATGAGATTTTCGATGTTTTAAATTAATTAATTTATTTTCTCTTATTTCTTGTGCCTTACTGTTTACACAGTTGTTCATAGTTAGTTATAAGCATTTCAGTTGGATAGTCATTTCGAAAAGTAGTCAGTAAATATAATATCAGTCAAATTTATTTATTTTCTGGTTATGTACTCTTATGTTGCCGACCGGCGTAGTTATTAAGCGTCAGTTAGTTATTCTCAGTTCCTGTGAGACAGTTACATAGTATCAAACTTCTTCTAGTATTAGAGAGTTTTTGTATTTCTCGTATTGGTATTTCTCGTAAACACGAAAACAAGCTGTTAGAGCGAGCACGATGAATGCTAACCTTTTTGCATCGATTTCTCGTAGCGTTTTTGTAAGCACGAGAAGAAGAGAACTCTTACAGAGACGTTAACGTGACTCTTGTAGTTAATCACTGCTCAAAACTCAATTGTCACAGTTGACTATTTACAAAATATAACATGAATTAAGAAACAACGACCACTTACCTACCTGTACATAATATGAAAACGATTGTGCCGTGAAGAACACGAATCTTTAAAAGGTGTGGAATGAACATTGAAACGAAATCTTGAAAATGAAATGAACCTTGAAAATTTTAAAGCTGAAATTTTCGATAAAACTTCGATAGCAAGAACAAAATGCCGCTAATGACTTTTCTGGTTGAGGTGAGGGGGAAAACAACGAAAGAAAGACAAATACAAAGGTTAAACCAACAACAAAAGACGGCACGGGGAAAATTGAGGCGATTTTGTCGGGTGTGTATGTGTATCCAAGCCAACTTCATGGTAGTTGCTAAGTTATTCTAGTGTGTTATCCTAGAGGAAGGTCAAGTTTTCGTCTTACAACCAAGTCGTTGCTAGGGAAATGGCACTTCGTAATTTTTCATTCCACAAAATTCTTTGACCATTCGTTCGAAAGCTCTCGATTTATCCAACCATATCATGTCGCAGTAGTTAGCGAAGTGCGTGGCCAACGAACTAAGTTATGAGCACGGTTATTTGAATAATATTGTTTACACACAAGGGACCATTCTCAATCATTGATATTGTGAACTTGATTGCAACCGCTTGTTAATTTCTGAAGACTTCATTGATTTGGTAAAACAAACATAAATAAAACATAAGACAATTTTACATAGTAGTGATAAGACACACCGCAAAATCTGAGTCAATGTTATATGCGGGTTTTTTTTATCATTTAATAATGATTAACAGGACTCTTTGTTTTCCTCACGGTTTTTCGATTTTCACGTAAACCAGCGCTAGGGAAGTGTAACAGTTTTCCTATAGCGAATAAGGCAACTGTACAAGGAAACTCGCTCTATTGTAAGTAACACAAATCATTATTAAATGATCTGACTGTAGAACTATAGGTCTACCGTCCGTTTTTTTAAATATATTACTGATGTAGCTTATTTTTTCAAGTTTTTTTTAAACGAGAAAACCCGTATAAAATAATGTGAACATTAATTAAAATAACTTATAACCACAATATTTATGTTCAAAGAACATTTATTCGCCTCCCAAGTCCAAGAAATAATTGCCGCCACCATTTCCATCCATTGGCCTCTCAATATTCCCAAGACAGGCCGAGTGTGACACAGGCAGCAGCCAGGAAGTAACTCCGCCTAGTACAACCAGGCGGCTGAAGACCCAAGACTAATCGCCTTGCACAAAGAATACGGAGTATTTGCAAAGAAAATCACCCATACCCTGGCAGAAAAAAGGAAGAAGGCGTACTCCAATGTTCCTGGATGGATGAGGGTAAAGTTTCTATTTCTCCATCATACGAGCAGTTCTACACAGGCTACGCGGAACTCGTCGGAAAGTTAAGCCATTTGGTTGGATTAGAAGGAGCAGCCCTCACGCCCTTGTTACTGGATGATTAAACATAGAAAGTGTCACCTAACTAAAGATACCAATATGTTCAATACCCCCCCCCCCCCCCCCCAGCTCATTAAAATTGGTCAAAAATAAAACATCTTGTTTATTTTTTTAAATGTAAAAGTCAAACATTATGGTAAAGATGCTCTTGCCTTAAACGGTTCCTATCAGTCCTACAGAGCTGTACTTGCGCTCCAATTGTCAAAAATGTAATGAAGTTGAAAAATGGAATTGATGGTAGTACCGCTAGAACGCATATTTTAGGAGCAAGCAAAAAACTGAAAAAAGTGGAAAAAATCGTGGCTTTAACCTCCTCCGGGGGTGAGCGGCGGTAGTTCGCAACTGGGAGTTTAGGAAGACACTCCTGGGACCGTACCGAACACTATAAAAAAGCTAAACCACTAGTTGCAAATACCCAAAATGAAGCCTTTTTCTCTGTATAATATGACTGTCCTCTTGATCTAATCAACATTTCCTCTCTTATATAAAAGAAAAAGATCCAAGAAGAGGTGACTTCTATTAATAATCGTTCAACAATCAAGAAGAGATTGAAAAAAATGTTGGTAAACTTCCAGCTAAATGAGTGTGATCTCAAAACTCAAACAGATGAAAAGAAAAGTGTGAACTCGATTTACGTCTTTAACTCGATTTCTTCTGTGAGAATGAGATGACGAAATCTGTGAATTCCGTCAACAAAATTTTAATTAGAACGAAAAAATAAGTTAAACATTTAAAAAAAAACGCAACATCTGAAACGCGAAAAGCAAGTGGACATTTTGGTTTTGTAGCTCTTCATTTTTAACACAGAATGTGTTTTAGCCATGGACTAACTAGCCGAAAATGGAACGCGGGATGGGAACGAAATGTGTGACGGATGATTTCCGCTTACAACCGAGTCGTTGCTAGGGAAATGGTACTTCGCCGTTTTTCATCCCACAAAATTCGATGACCATTCGTTTGAAAGCTCTCGATTTATCCAACCATATTATGTTAACTACTGCGAAGTGCGTGGCCAACAAGCTGAGTTATGAGCATGGTTATTTGAATAATTGTTTACACACAGGTGATCATTCTCAATTATTGATATTGTGAACATGATTGCAACCGCTTGTTTGGTTGTCACTTGGTTGCGCGACAACGCAAACACATTCTGTGTTTCAATAATTTCGTCCGAAGTATGTAAATAGAGGTAACCGGGGGTCCAGGGGGCTTGCCCCCTGGCGAGGCGCGGAGCGCCGAGTTTTAAATTTTTTTCTTAACTTTCGGCAGTGAGGAAGCAAAAGCTTCAAAATCCAGGAATTGTTTCATAATGTCTCGAAATGGATTTCCATGAATAAAATATTGAAAAGTTTTCTTTTTAAATTTGTTGGAGTCATTGAAACAGCTTTAAATCTACAAAAATTGCTAAAACTGAGTTGAGGCCTTTCAGCTTCAAAAACATGACGTAAACTTAACATGAATTACGAAAAAAAAACCTTTTGTCATTAATTGATTTAAAAATTCGTTTTTTTTTTTTTTTTTTTCGAATAATTGAATTTTTATACAATGTTCTTCTAAAAAATTGAGTTACTAGAACGTACTGAAGGGAAGCAACAGCAGGGTTTCTCCAGAAAACTTTAACGAAAATTTCTGCTATGTTTAGATTTTGGGGTGAGGCATTCTTTCTTCTGACAGCACCATTGTTAAATCTAGTAAGTAATTTAGTGTAGTTGTTTCTTTTACATTTCCTTTGATACATTCAACTTGTCGAATTGATTCCAATATCGAAGCAAGGATAGTAATCTATCACCCTTTTATCTTGGAATTATCTCATCATCGCTTGGCTGCGATACAACTATAGTTGTGGAGGTGGACGACATCGTAAACTTTATCTCGCGTGAGGATCCATTCGCGCCAGAGCGAGCAATAAACACCATGAGCTCTCGACTCCACATGACTATGGTCGAAGTTTCTTTCTTGTTTGATATTTTTTTCCTTGTTTCCCTCCCATCCTCTTTCGCCCTCTTCCGCGGGTCCCCGAAGGGAGCAGTAAAAGTCCAAAGGCGGGAAAGAATCTCCAAGACCGATTTGCCAGAGGAGTTTTTAGGGCAGAGGGTCGAGGCGGAGGACCTGCATAATGTCCATTGAATGAATCATTGCGAAGAAGCGACTCTCCTGGCCTGGACCTGAAGTCGTCTTCGCAGACATTGTTCACTATCACAATTAACTTATTTTGGTTGTTATCTGATAGCCAGAAAAGACAAAACACGTCTGCTAAGTTGGGTGGGCAGTATAGCTTCCTCACACAATATAGTATGGACGTTCAGAATAAGTACTGTACTGTACTTTTCTTTTCTGTACTACTGTACCGTACTGGAATACTTTTCCGTTATCCCCCCCCCCCTCCCACCAGTCAATTTGTCTTCAACACGCCCTCCCGATGTTTCTAGGCTTTACTTCTTACTTAGATTATGTTATGTTAATATGTATTCTTGAGATGCGAGCTTGCGAGCATCCAGACCGCCAAAGTATACACATCATTCTGACCTACATGTCCAACTAATCTGTATTTTTACTAAGGGATTGACTGCTTGATGTTATGTAATTTTGAGATGCAAGCATCTAGACCACCAACTACAAGAAATTCTACGTGTGCGAATTCATGTGCATTCTACTTTTGCGAATTCATGTGGAGGCAATCAAACCACAACCGCGCTAATTTGTTTCAACAAATCCTCACCGACATCGGCAACTTCTGAAAACACGATAATTTTTTTTTTTTTTTTTTTTTTTTTTCTTCTTTTTTTAAATAATATTATTTTTTCCCACAGCTTGAAATTGTCACCACTTCTACGTAAATATGTAATCTAAGTAAGAAGGAATACCTAGAAACATCGGGCGGCCATGTTGAAGACAAATTGACTGGGGGGGGGGGGGGGGTATAGCGGAAAAGTACCCAGAATTAATTGAAGAACAAGGTACAAGGCGAAATGATTGATAAGGTGACGTTATAAGAAATTAACATTTGCGTATGCGCACGGACTACTATTACTCCAAAGGCAATTATAGGAGAACGTCTAGCAGTTAAACCGCACAATCCTTGAAAATTTCAGACAAATCGTTCCATTAGTCTCGGAGTTTTGTCTGCGTCGATCAATTTTAGTTTTGCGCATATACGCTATACTTATTACTCCACCGATCGCGATATAATTCGTAGGGAATTTTCCAAGAACATATTATATTTATCTTCTCCCCGAGTTTGAACGAAATCTGACTAATAGATTATAAGAAATCGACGTTATAATAAATTAATGTTTGCGTATGCGCACAGACTTCTGTTGATGTGACGGCAATGAAAGTTATATGGGACCGTCTAGAAACTATCCCGCACAATCCCTGAAAATTTCATCAACATCGTTCCATTAGATTCGGAGTTTTGCCTGTGTCAATCGATATTAGTTTCGCGCATGCGCAATGGTTATCATTCAACCGATCGCGATATAATTTATAGGGCATTTTTCAACGGATATACCCAATCGCCTACCGTTTTTGAACAAAATCGGGCCCACGCTATAATAAGAAATCGACGGTATGAAAAATTCACGTTAGCGCAAGCGCACAAGGTACTGTTGATTCGACGGCTTTGAAAATTATAGGGGACCGTCTAGGCGGTAACCCGCCCAATCGCTGAAAATTTTATCGGAATCGGACGCAGATTTGGTATAGTTGTGGGCGTGACAAGGATTTACCACAGACGGCCACGGAACCAAAATTGATCAGCAAGCTCTGAAACGCAAAAAGCAAGTGAAAATTTTGATTTTGGGGGAAATGTTTTTGTGAGGAAGCAAAATTTGTCATTATTTACAACCTTTAAAATGTATGCATATTAAACCGACATAAGGTTTTACCAACTTCAAGTATCAAATTTATAACAAATTTGCCAATAAAACAATTTCAATGAGCTTCTGCTTCCTCACTTCCGAAACCATAACGCCCACTTGCTTTCCGCATTTCAGATGTTGCTGATCAATTTCGGTTCCATGCTCGACTAAAACTATACCAAGTTTTTGTCTGATTTTCAGGGATTGTGCGGGTTACCCCTATTTACTGTACAATAAATAATAATGACACCATATTTATTTATTCATGGGCTGGCGCCCAATCTACATAGAAAGGTTAAAATACAGTCTGAGGATGTATGCTTAATATGTTTTAAAATGACAAATCATAAATTAATAGTAATAGGTGATAGAAAAAAAACACAATTAGATTATATAACCATAATGTAGATGTGATATAATCATAACCTGTAGTGAAAAAATCAATATTGGGCGTTTGGTTAAGTGGTGGTTATAATCAGTAGTAGGAGTGTTTTACTTCCACATACCGGTTCTCAATCTTGAAATGACTGCTGACTAACTAATCAAAATTTACCACGGGGAAAACAGGGGTGCTACAACAACAGCAAAATATTCCCATGAAATTAGGTTGGAACACTGCGCAGAATTTAGTTGTTTCCATAGCAACTGCCAGGCCTCAGCTTTCAGGTGCATTTTTCTTCCATAACCCCTTTCTTTTGCATCATTGTATCAATGGTGAATCCTTTTTTTCGTGAATCGCTGAAAGTTTCGTTTTTTTTCTGCTGC
This sequence comes from Adelphocoris suturalis, assembly GCA_030762985.1. NCBI lineage: Eukaryota > Metazoa > Arthropoda > Insecta > Hemiptera > Miridae > Adelphocoris > Adelphocoris suturalis. Next base: position 63,642,152 of record CM061043.1, read on the forward strand.
CTATTGTTGACAGACATACTTGCTCTCAACCTCAAAATGAACTCATGACATTCAATTTCACACTAAACTGTACTTTCTCAACATTTTTAATAAATAAAAAGCGCAGAAACTTTTTTTTTTTTTTTTACACCCTCCATATGAACTTCATATATCCCCCTCTCTCCCTCTTTTAATGCATCCCAAACTTTTCAGCAGTTCCAGAAAATCATTTTTAGGCTAACTAAAAAGCTTCCTGATTGGAATTCGAGGTGTTAGGAAAGTGAAAAGTGCTTAGGTACCCACCTCCTTGTACCTACACAGATCGACGCACATTGAGGAGGTAGGTACGTAGAACCTACCCTCAGTATTCTACAACCTTTGTCTTCCTGCCTTGGTACATTTTTAATTTTCTAAAACAGAACAAATAATGTAGAAACCTTTCACTAAATGAAACCGTGTAAGGAAATCCACATCTTCCACTACCAAACACAAATCTGGACAAGGCCTCGCTCTTACCCAAGCGAGAAGGTCCATGATTTTTTCATCTGAGAATCAGAAGCTTCTTATTTCCAGTCAGAATCCATAATTTTCAAACAATAATTCCACAACAATGATTCCATTTCTCATTTAACTGAGCAGCTAAAACGGTAACTGAACCCCAGGCGCTTACAATAATCGGAGATTATCGGATAACTGAGCAGTGAAACTAAATTGATAAACAGGTATGTCGAAGATAGTCAAAGATTTGACTTAGTCATATTTTAATCAGGCTAGCAAATGCGAATGATGAACCAAAACTATGTCCAATACTCGATTGTTTACGTTAGAAACATAATTAAGTTGAGATGTGACGAGGGTACTGCCCTGCCTGGAAGATGGAACGCTGTATGGTCGAGTTCATCGGGGTCGACTCTTTTCCTTTACATACAACTCCAACCGACGTTAGGAAGATTGCAGTCAACAACGAAGGTGACATCTTCAAATTCTTTCGAGAGCTCTATGGATTCAGCATCAGTACAGTGGCTTACAAAAAAATCGACAGTAGCAACATGAAAGACGTAGATACTGCCAAGTAAGTAATCAGCGTTATCGATCACAAATGATACAAATAACAATTCAATATTTGGGGGTGTGTAACTCAGTACGAGTCACCAAAATACAGATAGTGAAATTTCCTATCAAAATACTTCTAATCCCGCATTTAAAAGCACATTCATCAGTCGAAAACATTGTTTACTATATTCATTTATAACATGAATAAATATAAAACTACCACATAAATAGAAGATCAAGTACGAAAGAAATGCGTGATAAATCGAGAGCTTTCCAACGAATGGAAAACGATTTTTATCCCATAAACACTAAAGAAGTTTGATTTCCCCAGCAACGGCTTTTTGTACGTGAGAATCATAAGAAACTAGCAACGACTCGGTTGTAAGCGGAAATCATCAGAACTGTCAACTTAAATGCTTGCATACGAGTCTGCAACACATTGGGACATTTTCATGTGTATTTTCTCGTGAGGTATCGCGTGAGCAAGTTTTCGTGACGATTTTTCAGTTTATGTGTCAAAGAAAAGGCATGAAAATGTCAAAAAACTGGATTCTAGAGCCACTCAGCTGATCTGGGATCGGTCAGTTGTGTTCAGAAGTCCCTCAAGGGGCTACATACCAAATCTCAGAATCGTGGGATCATTAGGGAAAAAACTGGATTCTAGAGCCACTCAGCTGATCTGTAATCGGTCAGTTGTGTTCAGAAGTCCCTCAAGGGGCTACATACCAAATCTCAGAATCGTGGGATCATTAGGGAAAAAACTGGACTCTAGAGCCACTCAGCTGATCTGAGATCGGTCAGTTGCGTTCAGAAGTCCCTCAAGGGGTACATACCAAATCTCAGAATCGTGGGATCATTAGGGGAAAAACTGGATTCTAGAGCCACTCAGCTGATCTGGGATCGGTCAGTTGTGTTCAGAAGTCCCTCAAGGGGCTACATACCAAATCTCAGAATCGTGGGATCATTAGGGAAAAAACTGGATTCTAGAGCCACTCAGCTGATCTGGGATCGGTCAGTTGTGTTCAGAAGTCCCTCAAGGGCCCACATACCAAATCTCAGAATCGTGGGATCATTAGGGAAAAAACTGGATTCTAGAGCCACTCAGCTGATCTGGGATCGGTCAGTTGTGTTCAGAAGTCCCTCAAGGGCCCACATACCAAATTTCAGAATCGTGGGATCATTAGGGAAAAAACTGGATTCTAGAGCCACTCAGCTGATCTGGGATCGGTCAGTTGTGTTCAGAAGTCCCTCAAGGGGCTACATACCAAATCTCAGAATCGTGGGGTCATTAGGGAAAAAACTGGATTCTAGAGCCACTCAGCTGATCTGGGATCGGTCAGTTGTGTTCAGAAGTCCCTCAAGGGCCCACATACCAAATCTCAGAATCGTGGGATCATTAGGGAAAAAACTGGATTCTAGAGCCACTCAGCTGATCTGGGATCGGTCAGTTGTGTTCAGAAGTCCCTCAAGGGGCTACATACCAAATCTCAGAATCGTGGGGTCATTAGGGAAAAAACTGGATTCTAGAGCCACTCAGCTGATCTGGGATCGGTCAGTTGTGTTCAGAAGTCCCTCAAGGGCCCACATACCAAATCTCAGAATCGTGGGATCATTAGGGAAAAAACTGGATTCTAGATCCACTCAGCTGATCTGGGATCGGTCAGTTGTGTTCAGAAGTCCCTCAAGGGCCCACATACCAAATCTCAGAATTGTGGGATCATTAGGGAAAAAACTGGATTCTAGAGCCACTCAGCTGATCTGGGATAGGTCAGTTGTGTTCAGAAGTCCCTCAAGGGGCTACATACCAAATCTCAGAATCGTGGGGTCATTAGGGAAAAAACTGGATTCTAGAGGCACTCAGCTGATCTGGGATCGGTCAGTTGTGTTCAGAAGTCCCTCAAGGGCCCACATACCAAATCTCAGAATCGTGGGATCATTAGGGAAAAAACTGGATTCTAGAGCCACTCAGCTGATCTGGGATCGGTCAGTTGTGTTCAGAAGTCCCTCAAGGGGCTACATACCAAATCTCAGAATCGTGGGATCATTAGGGAAAAAACTGGATTTTAGAGCCACTCAGCTGATCTGTAATCGGTCAGTTGTGTTCAGGTCCCTCAAGGGGCTACATAAAACTTGGGACAATTCTTAGGCTTGAAAAGTTTTTTTTTTTTTTATATAAATCGAGAGCTTTCGAACGAATGGTCAACGTCATTTCTGATGGTCATAATCATCGTTGTGGCCACTTGGGACAATTTTCGTGAGCAATTATTTTCCGTGACGTTTTTTAAGTTTATGTGCCAAAGCAAAGACATGAAAATGTCAAAGTGGACTGAAACAAAGCCCATGTAGCTCTAATTTGCGAAAATTATTAGTTTTTTGTGTAGAACTAATTGTTTTGAGAAAACGTTTTATCCACTACCCGCTTTGCGAAGAAAACATTCTTCGTAACCCCCTAACTATAAATGAAGCGAAACTCCGCATTTCCTACGATCAAACAAAACAAACCCACATGTTAAATGTCTGGTGAATCTCCCTAATATTGCCATAATTCTACAAATAGTATATTGTTCATCTTCAAGATTCATACGATCTGAAAGTGTTCTGATGATCGGATGCTGTATCGGTAGTCCCTGAAGGAATATTTACACAAAACCGGACATAAGCCCGCACATGGGTGTAACATTAGACTGACAACGAAAAAAACGAAAGTTCGAATTTTTGAGGTGCTCAAAGCTCAGATGATTGCATCAGATGCGAGGAACAACTCCTGAAAATTTCAGTCCGAACCGATAACCCCTTGAGGTCTCCTAAACCCGTTTTTTGATAATTTAATTATCGATTTTAGAACATCAGACGCTTAGGACAAAAAGACGGTTAGGACATGAAAGATCCAAGCGTCTGGACACTTTTTATACTCTATTCCTGTGTTTTCGGTGTCGCGGAACACGATGCCGCCATTATTGCAAGCGCAGAAGCTGTATTTCTTTTGATATTCAAGAAGTCAGTCCAAATAAGTGATGGAAAAAAGGCATTTTTTGCCGTTTTTACCTAGTTTTGACTGGGAAAAAAATTGTTTGCGGGTCTTTTCTGCTTCGGTCCTTGTTTCCTGGCTTGTTCCGAATGTAACAAGACCAATTTCGTCCTATAATATATTATCCTTCTGAAAATATCTGCTCAAGAGCCGAGTTAGCTTATTTTATAGTAACCGTTCTATACTTACCAGTGGCTAAAAAATTAAAATTTCATGTGGCGGAACCCTTTGTCTTCTATTGTCTCGTGGTTTCGGGATTGCTGATCATATTGCTTCTAATATCCTAGCCGTATAACCCGTATTTGACTTGATATTCCCGCAATGAGTGTCTAAAATCGATAAATACAGTGGATTTTTCTGATTCTTTGCCTGATGTTTCTCGAGAATCACCCACTTAACACTTTTTACGGGGAGTAAAGATGGCGTCAGATTTCTCCAATGTCATCACAAACCAAGAAGATCAGTACCAATTTTTGTTAAATGGAGTGAACGTCCATAGGAAGACTTTTCCATCGTTTAATAAGAAGGACACTATAGAAAGCTTGGACAAAACGCAAAATTCTGAGTGAAAGTGTTGCTGTATAATAGTTTTATAATTTGATCTTCCAATCGTTGTCAAATAGACTCAACACTGCATATTATACTTTGTTTCTATTAACACTGGTTTTCTGGAATTTATTTTGCACACCCGTATTTCACTTATTTAAAATATTCTCACTGAACTTTTGATCTATGACCGACGTCAGTGAAAGGCAGTAGTATTCTATACTTAAATTGGTTATGTTTCATTAGAGTGAATTAAGAAACTAATCTGCGCCGGGGGAAACAAATTTGAGAAATCAATTTCACCTTGGGCAAAAAATCCGACGAAAAATGAGAAAAATCCACTCTATTTACCGACTTTTGACACCTAGCTCTAGATTATTAACCAAAATACGAGCCCTACGCCTCCACTACTAGCACGTAATGTTCAACGAGCCCAAAAACATGAAATAATGGGATAAAAAGGGATTCAGGGCGTTAAATTTTTATTTCGTAGCTACTGGTAGGTAAGTATAGAGCGGTTACCATTAAAAAAGCCAACTCGGCTCTTGAGCAGATATTTTCAGAAGGATAATATATTATAGGACGAAATTGGTCTTGTTACATTCGGAACAAGCCAGGAAACAAGGACCGAAGCAGAAAAGACCCGCAAACAATTTTTTTCCCAGTCAAAACTAGGTAAAAACGGCAAAAAATGCCTTTTTTCCATCACTTATTTGGACTGATTTCTTGAATATCAAAAGAAATACAGCTTCTGCGCTTGCAATAATGGCGGCATCGTGTTCCGCGACATCGAAAACATAGGAATAGAGTATAAAAAGTGTCCAGACGCTTGGATCTTTCATGTCCTAACCGTCTTTTTGTCCTAAGCGTCTAGTGTTCTAAAATCGATAATTTAATTATCAAAAAACGGGTTTAGGAGACCTCAAGGGGTTATCGGTTCGGACTGAAATTTTCAGGAGTTGTTCCTCGCATCTGATGCAATCATCTGAGCTTTGAGCACCTCAAAAATTCGAACTTTCGTTTTTTTCGTTGTCAGTCTAGTGTAACATTCATATTTTCCGGCACGACTTTGTTAGGTAATACGCCAGAAATGCATCAAAAGTAAAATGGACAACTGTGGGTATTATTGTTGAGAAATGAACCCTTTAATGACAAGGAAAAATTCCACGAAATGATGAATGATGATTATGAGTAACAAAAGTACCATGAAAAATTACCTCCCTTTTATGAAAAAAAGAGTTTTGGGACAGTTCCTACGTACTGTTAATAACGTGCAGAACAGTAGCACTTGCAGATTTCTTCATCTCTGTTCAAACCTAGTTTTACATTGTAATTAACAATTTTTACCACTAATTACCTAAGTAAAATTGATTTAGAAAAAAACTCGTCTGTCAAGTGAGTTATGGTACATAGTTTCCTCAAATTTAAAAAAGTCATGATGCTTGTTGCGAGAATTTGAGGTTTGCGCTTGCGCAGCGGCTACTAAAGACTTAATCGTGATGAAGCTCGTACGGGATATTCACAACATCATTTCCCAACTACCCTTCGAATTTGAGTGAGATCCATTAGAAAATAAAGCTTAACGGATTTTAAGTTTGCGCATGCGCAGTGGAAACTACTAATTCTTGTGAGATGAAATTTAATGGAGGCTATCCTAGCCCGCACATTCTCAGACAATTTCAACAAAATCGAATAAAAAGTGTTGCAGTAATGTTTCTTCAAAGGATTTCACAGTGGCGAATGCGCAGTTGTTAATGATGATACGTCTTGAAATTAATATCAGAAAATTAAATCGTCTTTCCCCTGCCGCCCTCCAAATTCAACGAAGATCGGAGGGCGTAAAAAATGATGCTGGACGGATTTTACGTTTGCGCGTGAGCATAGTGAGAGATTGTTAGTGAACAATGAAACGGATAGAGTACCATCTACACCCTAACCAGCACGTTCCCTGAAAATTTCATCATTATCTGACGGAAACTGCCGAAATTAAGCTTGTTACAAGGATTTGAGGACACACTGGTAGGCACACTACATACACTCTGAAAGACAGACAGACAGACATGAAATCAAAGTTGTTCAGAAAAGGAAAAAACGTAAAATGAGAGTAGAAATTTTGATTTTGAAGAGAGAATCTTTAAATTGGATCTCAATGAGGAAAATTTCAATAATTATCGAGCTATTTCAATAGTTTGAAAATTGAAAAAAATTTGCTAAAACGAAGCAGAAGTTTTGATTTTGGATCTTTCAATTTCCTGTACGAATAATAGGTGCCTACCTGTCTTCGGTTCGGAGAAAGATGAAAACAAGTTGGGTGTGGCACATAGCTCCCTCGTTTCCGTAACATGAATTTATAGGTCATTGAAAACTAATAATGGATCTTCAAAAATTCCATAGCGGAAAGGAGAAAATAAAGATGAAGTGTAAAACGTCATAATTAGTCAATTAAGAACTCCAAATTAAGAAATCCAAAGATAAGCATCCTTCTTCTGATTAATAAAAGTATATATATTACATCGAAAAAAAATTAAGAAACGAAAAAATGATTTATCTTATTTAACGGTTGCGCAAGCCTAACCTGTACGTCCCTGACAATTGCATCAAAACCTGACGGAAACTGTGGAAATTAAGATCGATAGAAGGGTTTCACATTGACGTATGCGCACTGCGCATCAGCTATTAACAATTATTATACAATTATGTTGAAATTGATATGGGATGATCAAACCCTTTTCTCCAACTCTCATCCAAATTTGAGCGCGATTAAACGACTAAGGTGTAAAAAATGGAGCATAATGGAATTTACGTTTGCACACGCGCAGAGAGAAGTATTGATTTGGCAACAATAAAAAAATGAATAGGGGACTATCTACTGCCTAGCCCACACATTCCCTGAAAATGTCATCAAAATCGGATAAAAACTGTGAAAATTGGCGTGTTACTAGCATTTAACATTCACGCATGCGCAGGAGTTACTATGTTACGATCATCTTGGAATTGCTGTGGAATGTTCAAATTGTCTTCTCCTAACTGTCCCCTCCTAATTAAGCTTGTTACTAGGATTTGCGGTCACACTATCAGGCACACAGACACACACACACACACACACTGACAGACAGTCACGGGACCAAAGTTGTTCAGAATGGTCTAAAACGTAAAATGCAAGTGGAAATTTTGGTTTTGGAAACAACAAATTTTGTTCTCCATAAAGTGAAAACAATGCTTCCGCTGTCCATAGGTTGATTTGGAAGAAAAAAAGAAAAGTGAACACGAATTTGAATTTCAATCCGAATCTCATGCTCAAGTTCTTACTCGTTACGAACCTATTTCAGAAAGCATTCTTTCGGAAGCAAAATAAACTAAAAACTTGTTAGTTAATGTGCAAAACTCGATTGCGCACACGATTATTAAACAAGATATACAAACTGGCACATGTGCGTAATATTAATATTTTTAGGCGAGACGTTCCTACGTAATATCACACAATAAGTTGACAAAAAAGTCTAAAAGATAAATGGACAACTGAGGGTATTGTAGTTGAGAAAGCGGTAACTCATACCCAAAGCAGGGGGATGGGAAAGGATGTTGTCCAATCCGGATTGAAATATAACGCCATCATATCCGTGGAACCCTCCGTTCCTTTAGGATGCGGATGTTTAATTGTTATTGATGGGTTTTGCCCGGGAGGACTTTTCAAAAAGCCATAGACAAATGGGCGGAGTGAAGACACGTCAGTAATGCTCGACATATGTTGTCTGTAATTGGAGTTGTGATGATTTGAGCCGATCATTGGATGTCACGTCAAGGTTCCTTGAGCCCTGAGGGGTCTCCCCCAGACTGGCTGGCCCCCCGTCCTCGAGTCTCGTATGCCTACACCCACCACCTCAATCTTAGCTTGCAGCGTTACTATCCCTTGATCCATTTCTTCCTTGTTCCATCATTTTGTTCTTCCTTCAACATCGAATCGATCACAAAACCTGCACGTTCATCCGAAGGGAAACCCAAGTTTGCAGGCCGTTCAATCAATACAGATCATTATATAAATCGTCATCCGTAGTCATTACTTAGATCTAGTTATTCACCAGGTACTGTGCTAGCTTTGAGAGAATGATGAAAATACGTAGGGCTGATTCACGATGCTGAATCGCAGCCCTAAGCAATGTTCCTATTTATATCGTACTGATCACGAGGTGAATAAAATCTTATCCATAAATCTGTGGGCGATCAACTAGAGAAAACCCCAGGCAATTATTGACATTTTTCCATGACAACGATACGACAATATTCATTGTGTTAGAATGACTATTTTGATTATTCTCGTGGGAAAAGAATTTGTGTGATAAAGTTGGTCCGTTTCATTCAATCCAAGTAGAGTTTATTTGGACTATCTAAGACTACAGTGGTGACCCTAATAAATTGAAAGCATGGCTAACGACGGAGTACCAGTGGACTCACAGCAACCAATCATTCGGCATGTGGCACGCGTTTCAGTAAAAGTACCACCCTTTTGGAAAACTGACCCAACATTATGGTTCGCCCAGGTGGAAGCAAACTTTCGAAGATACAACGTCGTTCAGATCAATCAAAATTCGACACGATAAGTAGTGGGAGCTATAGATATTGACATTTTGGCACGGGTAAGCGATGTTATTATGAACCGTCCCTATTTAGGAAAGTACGATAAGTTGAAAACTAGTATCATTGAACGTTTCACTGAAACTGGAACCCCAAAAAATCCAGTTAATGAAAACTTTGTGGTTGAAACGTTCGTCTCCTAACATACAACGAATCGTTTATATTTGCATTGACAAACTAGACAGACTCTCGACAATGGCAGATCGCATTTTGGAAGTAGGTACCCCTACTACCGATTCAACACACGCTATTTCTGATCGCTCCAAAGTCCAACCCCCCCCCCCCCCCCCCCCCCCCTCAACGTTTCTGATATGCTCAATTCCATCAAAATCCTAACTGATAAAGAGGACCAGCTTTTTGTCGAAGTCATTAAGATCTAATCAACATCCAGATCTCGCTTGCGCTCGCGTTATCAAACAAGGAACGCAAATCCATCACGGAAATGGATTATGTAATATATATGATGTTCTGATCATATATTACATACGGGGTTTGTTAATTACAGACCAATGATCTGCGTAGAAGGGCTATCTAACACAGAAATAATAAACCATTGAGTAATAATTTGCAGCGTTTTATTTTTCGTACCTAATTTTTCTCTTGGAAGAAGAAGCGGGGCTCCTCCGTATTCTAGTTCTATCGTTCCTTGGTATCCCTTTGGGACCACACTTTTGAGTGGCTTCTTTGAATCCCTCCTTTTTTTTTTTTTTTTTTACCCTACGCCAATTTCAGATCATTGGCGTTTTCGAAATCATTTTAAGAAACGCTGCAAATTATTACATAATGGTTTATTATTTCTGAATCAGATAGCCAGCTATAGTAACCAGCATGCTCTGGGGCTTTCGCCAGTCTCTTTTCTAGTGTCCACCTCTGTTCTCGCGTTACAGGCTGCGCTCCCGATGGGGAGCAAATGGATGATCGTACAGCCACCCGAGTGGTCTCATTCAATCCACGGAGCTAATTTCTATAGGAATCAAACTAAAACCGTAGGAACACTGGATTCCAAAAGCACATATCCCAGTCGATTCTGCGTCCGAAATTACTTGGGTGACGACACCCCACTTACCTATGGCAGAAATATAAGTAAACAGCTATTCATCCAGAGGGTTCAGACTCCAACCTACCCAGGTAATGCAATTTTAATTTAAAAACGATTTGCTTCGAACTATCTGAGAAGATTTTGGGAAGTAGAAGAACGAAGGATTTTAGATGGGCTGGATCAATTATTTTTGTTACATACTAAAGTATGATATAATATACTAAATATACTAGTGTGTTCAAGGTAGGTTAAATGTTATATGGGGTAAAAGTAGAAAAATATAATATAAAATATATATTATATCCGTTCCGATACGCCCCGGACGCCTTTATGCTACTCCACTATGCCCCTAATGCCGTACCCCCCTCAGGTTGGCGCGGTGTATTAAATGGGTATTACACGTAAAAGTAATAAATATCCATTCTCCTACACCCCTCTGCTACGCCCCTGGTCACCCCAGCCGCCACAAGGTGCCGAGGCGCCTCCTCTCACTCCACCCCCCCGCTCACCCCCCTCACCACCAACCGTGACCAGCGTACCAGGCGTGCGCGCGTGCTTGAGTCAACTCAACTTCGACTCAAACCTCGAAAAAGACACTTTTTCGCCCGTTTTCGGCCCATAGCATCTATGCGAGTAAAGCGATCGGGATGGTTAAACGTTAGGACCAACTAGACCCCAAATAGAGTTATGTACGAAAGAACGGATTTTTTAAGTCAATTCTTAGGCCTTTTATGGCCCGGACGGCGGACGGCGAACGGCGGACGGACATTCCAAATTTGGATTCTACGCACCTTGAAACGTAAAGTGACAAAGTTTGAGGGGGGTTATAAAAATTTTTTGCTATACGTTCACATAGGCTTATTATTGGAAATAATAAACCAATATTATTGGAAATAATAAACCAATATTATTGGAAATAATAAACCAAAAATCACTCATCATACATAGTCATTACTTAGATCTAGCTATTTACCAGCTACTTTGCTGGTAACTTGAATTGGGAACTTGCTGGTACTTGCATGATGAAAATACGTTCAATTGATTCACGATGCTGATTCATAGCCGTAAGCAACGTTCTTATATCTTGAAAGAAGTATGAGATGTGAGTGGACGGCTAAAGTAGCACCAGTTCACAATTCCTACGTCTAGGTGCAGAGTAATTCAGGGCTCCTATCATTACTAAGTTAGATACATCCACCTAATACACATATTTGGTGGGTACAGCTGGTTACTGCTTGGGGCAATAACATGAAGTGGTTTTTGACGTTTTAATGTCTTTGTATTGGCGCATAACCTCGAAAAGTGATATTTTTTATTTTATTATCTTGGGTTTATTAGGTATTTTCAATAATGAACCTTTGTTTCAAAATTTGTTGGTTTACGCTTCAAGATACGTAGGATCCAAAACTCTATTAATACAAATCGACGTGTGTGTGTGTGCGTGTGCGTGTGTGCGTGCGTGCGTGCGTGCGTGCGAGGGTGACTGTCGTTGTCCGTAAATCTTTGTAAAAAGCCCAATTTCCACAATTTTCAACCGATTTTTATGAAATGTTCATGGAATGTGCGGGTTGCGGTGTAGATGGTCCCTATCAATTTCGTTGTTCCAAAATAGACTTCACTCAGCGCATGCGCAAACGTACATTCCATCAAGCATCATTTTCTCACGTCCCGACGTCCAACCTCGCTCAAATTCGGAGGATTAGTGGAAGAGATTAATTTGAGCGTTCACTAGCAATTTCAACATAATCTTATCATTGGTAGCTAATTCGTATGAGCGAATGTATATTCCTTCTAACCAGCCTCATTCCAACAGTTTTCTTCCGATTTTAATGAAATTTTCATAGAATGTTCGGGTTATACTGTCAATAATCCCCTATCAATTCCATACTTCTCAAATCATTACTTCATTCTGCGCGTGCAAGAACGTTAATTTCTTTGATACTTAATCGTTCGTTAATTGTTTTGGATTTTTTTCATGCCCTAGTCGCCCAATCTCGCTCAAATTCGGTGTATAGTTGTGGGACGACGGTTTATGTATTCCATAATAATTTCAACATAATTGCATCATTAGTAAGTAGCTCCTGCACACACGCAAAAGTGTAAAACCCAAGGACAAGGTTAGTTTCTAGTTTTCGTCAGATTTTGATGACATTTTCTGGGAATATGCGGAATAGGCTGCAGATTGTGCCCCACCAATTTCAATTTTCTCAAATCATTACTCCATGCTGAACATGCGCGCTAACGTAAATCACTACAAGTGTCATTTTCCCGTTTCCCAAATCACCGATTTCGATGTTTTACGTTACCTACATCTTGATTGACTGTATTCCGCTATGGAGTTTTTAATCATTAATAAAACCATTTCGATGATCTATACATTTATGTTATTTTCAGTTGGTAGTTACCTAATAACTTAAATATCGTTATACTGAGATCAGAGAGACTATTAAAGTATAGATGTTTTTTGTTAATTACACTAATTTTCCTTCCACAGGTGCCTACATCCATGCCTCTATTGATTTTATCCTCCGAATCAAGTCAATCAATCTTTGTAATATCAAGAATTCAATATCAGTGCACACTGATCAGCTGCAGTTTCTTAATCGACTTATGATGATACCTGAAATGTAGCTTCTGAGGGACTCAGATCAGCTTTAATAAATTGAAGGCTAATCATTATCATTAGGTTTATCGAGGCTAAAATTGGTAGTTAACAATTTCTTTTCACTCGAGGTCCTCAATTTTCAAAACAATGTAATATAATGTAATAGTTAAATCTATGCAAATTTGCATATAAAATCATGCTGAATGACTGGAACATTGACACTTTCTTCACACTCAAATTGCTCATATTTCAATACAATTTAACTCGAGAGGTAATTTAAAAATTCGCTCATACAATCATGCTGCATGACTGCACTTTTTTTTATTTTTATAAAACTCCCCTCAAAGGGATCACCATTTAATTAAAAATTAAAAATTAATTAATAAAAAAAAAATAGTTAACATAAATAAACAAAAAAAGGGGGATGACCCGATTTATCTGATGCCGACTTTAGGAATGAAAGAAGTTGTTGAAGGAGGAGGAGGAAGATAGGGACACCATAAATTTATATATATACCTATATAAACACACACATACACACCCCCACAATCAACACACACACAACACACATACATACGCACACACACACACACACACACACACACACACATACATGCCCATACACCACACACACACATGATACATGCCCATTTACCAGCATAAATCAATATACTATTAGCCCAACCGTATAAGTTAATGAACTACTAAACCGATTTTGTTCTGAGGATAAAAACACCCGTGCCCGTTGGAGAGAGCGTTCTTCACAAATGTTGTGTACTAGGTGAAACAGAGAACCTGCTCGTTTTTTTGTAGAAACAGGTTAAAAGCCGACAAGATCAAGATTTGAAAGCCACATCCGTCCAACAGAGTAAATATTTCGAGATGAATTTCCACGATACTGAGCATGAGAAAAATACGAATAGCGCATTATGCCAACTCAGTCGAACGTCATTGAACCGCCTGCGTTTGTTTCCATCCGAACTGAGGGTTTGAGTGAGTCGCTTCACCGCCGAGATTTCCACCGTCATTGAGATACGGCCGTTTGATACATTTCAAGTGGGACACCCATTCGAACAAATTGGGGTTTACTCGGGCGACTCCCGGGGGCCACCGTTGTCAGCTTGAAGCCCGTCAAGTTTAGTGACAACTCATTAGGAGCTGCAGCAGGCTCGGGGCCACTTTCCGGGAGACTTCCTGCGCATATTTCAAACATTATTATGTTTCCACGCGATATTTCAAAGTTGTTGTACAACATGTGAGATGAAAGGACGCCGGCGGGAGTCTTTAGTATCGCGAGTTGAAACACACTAGTTGGTCTCTCCTCCCTTAAGTATGACCAATTGAATTCTTACTTAATGAGTCCCGATAGAGTCGGGAAGGAAGGGGAGGGAGAAACCGTGGAAACCTGATTTTTCCTTCTGTCGCGCTTAGGGTCGTCTCGTGTTCCTGTCCTTAAAGCCATTATTGCATTCTTTCCACTCGCTCGAAAAGGGGGAAAGATCCGGGCGGCGGTAATGAGAAAAGAAACCGCGGACGGATCAGGGGGGTTTTAGATGCTCCCTGCCTGTCCCGGCCTCAACCTCATTTTTCCAGAACCATCCACACCTGTTTATGCTAATAGTGGGATTCTGCGATGGTGGGAGACCTGGGGATTTCTCTTTTGTGGGAGGGAGTCCAAATTAATAAAGGTGACGAAGATCGTGGAGCAGTCGTAGGTAGAAGATTTGTTCTCAAGATATACCATTCATGTTAGTATTCAGACAGCGTCTTAGATCTAAGAACAAACCAGGGCTCGAAATATCGTTCCGCTCCCTTCCTCCAAGCTGTTCCGATCCGGAACAAAACGAAAAAAGCATTTTCGGGATAAAGTTCCAGAAAGGAACGATATTTTCAGTTTCCAAAAAATAAATCAGCTGAAACGATACTTGATTGTGTCCCGCCTACTATTTTCCTGTATTCGTTATTTACCTATACACAATTCTTACATAAATACACAATTTAAGTTCGAATGGATAGTCGTCGTACCGGCCCTTGGCATCAGCCATTTTGTTTGAATATCAGGGGTCGTAACAAGACGTGCAAAAAACTATGCGAAAAATATACCTACTCAAATTTCATTAGTATTTGCTTAAAATTTATAAAAACTTCATAAAAAAGCTAAAATTTCCAAATCTTTTCTTGAATTGCGGAATATTACTTTCAACAAATTTCGCTGACATAAAATTGGTGGTTAAATATTTCTTTGACTCAATGTGGCCAAATTTCAAACAGTGCAGCAAATTTCAAAACAACATTACAATATAGTATGATGATAATTTACGAAAATTCGATCAAACGACCGGATCAAATGACTGGAACTTTGCGCATTAGATATGAACCAAATAAGTACTTTTTGGCTTCTCGGTACCACACCGAGCAGATATTTTTTGTTCTGCGTATTTTTGGAAATTAACATTCAGTTTCTCGCAATTCATTCAATGAGAGTAGTATTTCAAAAATTCGATGTTTCGGTCATGCAACATGACTTGAGTTTTTTATCGACATTAATCATGAGGTGCTAAAACTTTTAAATGAAGCCCTATTTTATTATAAATGTCTCACACAATTAACATAGGTACAACAGATTCATAGAACGAATGGCATTTATTACAATAGTGGGCTTCATTACTAAACTAACACATGATTATCCTGTCGATAACCAAATTTATCAACATAATTATGGTAGTTATGGGTCAATTTAATGTAGGAATGGCTTCTTCTTGCCTCCTCAACACACCCATACATAGATAAGCATTTCTCAATCCCAGGGCAGTCATGCGAAGTTGATGCTTCAAACGAGGTGCTCTTCGTGAAAAAATCAGCTGGCATGTCTTCGGTTTGTATGTATTCAGTATAAGTTTGATCGGACAAGCAGTTCTTTACTAGTTCGGAATAGAACTGCAAATGGAGGGGATGTGAACCGTTCAGAACTCTTAGTTCTGATTTCTCAGTCCGAACGCCCATTTCGACTTGTTCGGAATTGATAACCCCCGATGTTCTCTCTCCCTCTCTGTGTTCTAGAAACTCCACTTCACCGTAACTCTCCATTGTTTCTTCATCATTTTCATTTTTCGGACGCATCCCCATTCCTAAAAGAAATCCAACTTCGTCAGCGCTGATGGGGATCTCTTCTCTTTTACCCACGGAGAGGAGTAAAATCACCTAGTCAACGAAACCGAAATGTGGATACTGCAAACTAAAATCTCAAAACTGAGCGTCTCAGATAAAATTCTTCCTGAAGTCAATGTGCTTAGTTCGAGCATGATACGCAGGGTGAGCTATTAGTTTCTGTGCTCCCTGGTTGTCATTGAGCACTTTGAGTGAGTTACTGAGAGCTGGGCCCCATAATCTATTAAGCAATGCTTCTTTTTTTCGCAATTAATTACAACACTTTTGTAGAACGAATGTCAAGTTCCTATTACAAACATGTTCTTCAGGACAACTAGTGCTTACGTCAAAGAATGTGTGAACTGCCCTGCATTTGTAAGATGTATACGTAACGCGAAAGTAATTGTATGATATAATTTCAAGAGAACGACATTCACAATGGAAAGGGAGTAGAAAAATGGGATTAGAAAGGTATGAAACGGTGTTACATATACTTTGTACTGGTCTCTTGCTAAAAATCGTGTAGAACTCTGCAATAGTTGGCAATCCGGATGTCGTGGATTGAAATTAAAATCAGGGGAGTCGTTTGAAGGAGATCCCCCCCATCACCCTCGCATTTGGAGAACAACAATGGTGTTTATTGTGTAATTGGCGATAATCTGCCAAGCCGTTCAAGAAGCGTCTCACACCAAACGCTGCCAAAAAGCGTGAGAGAATCCTACTATTGGTTTGGCCCAAATTGGTTGATATCATGCATTTTGTACGAGGGGCGTCTTTTTGGGGGATATCACTCATTTTCGGTGTCCTAGAAGGAAAAGGTTGGAATGAACCTACGGGCCGCTCAGAATAGAGTCAGTCATTTCAATTGACATTTGTTGCCTGGGAGAAGCGCCCTGTCAAATTTAAATAACAACTAATTCAATTTTATTCGGTTTATCTTGATATCAGATTTGTTAGAGAATAATCCCCTTATAAATTTATTTGGAGCACGATTTTAAGAAACTTGAATCTAACTTCCAACGGGTTGCACTTCAAATCCCATTTTATAATCCTTCACATTGATAAATAGAAGCATTTATTATAGGGAATTGGGGAATTTGATCTGGAAAACAATTTAGAATTCTATAAATTACAGTACTACTTGTGCAAACGTTAGAGGATAGGATAATATAGATTCAAAACAGTAAAACATGATCAACAAGTTGATAACTAAACTAATCAAAATGTTGTTGCCAGTCAGGTAACTATAGAAATAGCTTCTTCTTGACTCCTCAACTGAAATTTAGAAAAAAAGTGAAACTGCATTTTACGTCGTTAGCTTGGTTGTCACTCAAAATCTTGATTATTTTGACGATCAAGGACTGGACTGTGGGAATAATTTTTCCAACCAAAAGGCCACCATTAGCTGGTACTTCGGCTCAAAGATAAGAATATAGCAAAAACGCTTTATTTAATCAAAAAACTGAGGTATGAGATAAGAGTGGATGATCTAGTGATCTAACTTCCAACGGGTTGCACTTCAAATCCCATTTTATAATCCTCACATTGATAAATAGAAGCATTTACTGTAGAGGATTGGGGAATTTAATTGGGAAAATAATTTAGAATACCATAAATTACAGTACTACTAGTGCTAACGTTAAAGGATAGGATAATATCGATTCAAAACAGTAAAAAATGATCAACAAGTTGATAACTAAACTAATCAACATGTTGTTGACAATCAGGTAAATATAGAAATAGCTTCTTCTTGACTCCTCAACTGAAATTTAGAAAAAAAGTCAAACTGCGTTTTACGACGTTAGCTTGATTTGCACTCAAAATCTTGATTATTCTGACGATCAAGGGCTGGACTGTGGGAATAATTTTTCCAACCAGAAGGCCACCATTACCTTGTACTTCGCCCCGAAGACAAGAATATAGCTAAAACGCTTTATTTAATAAAAAAAAACAACTGAGGTATGAGATAAGAGTGGGTGATATAGGTGGTCGAACTTCCAGCGTTTTGCACTTCAAATCCCATTTTATAATCCTTCACATTGATAAATAGAAGCATTTATTTTAGAGAATTGGGGGAATCTGATCTGGAAAATAGCTTAGAATAGCATCATAAGTTACAGTACTACCTACTAGTGCAAACGTTAGAGGATAGGAAAACAGTTAAACATGATCAACCAGTTAATAACTAAACTAATTAACGTGTAGTTACCAGTCAGGTAAAAATAGAAATAGCTTCTTCTTGACTCCTCCACTGAAATTTAAAAAAAAAAAAAACTACATTTTACGACATTAGCTTGGTTTTCACTCGAAATCTTGATTATTCTGACGATTAAGGACTGGACTGTGGGAATAATTTTCCCAACCAGAAGGCCACCATTAGCTGGTACTTCGGCTCTAAGATAAGAATATAGCAAAAACGCTTTATTTAATCAAAAAACTGAGGTATGAGATAAGAGTGGGTGATGACGAGGAGGGAGGAGGGTGAGGGGGTACATAACCTATTAGCCGGAGCTGAAGGTCCTCTCCTGTCGTCTTCTTTTTTAATTAGTTTTTCTTCTAGTATCTTTTTTGGGACGACAAGAAAGAAAAGGGGGTTTGCTATGGGAGGGTCTGGTCGGGAGGCCGGTAGGATCAGAAGGAAAGGACCGAGTATTTGTGGAATGATGTCCTCAAGCTCCGTCCGCGACATTCCCCGCCCGATCTTCTCTCCTTACCCGTAATCGTGATGGACAAATAATCACCGAACCCCCTTCCCCCAGGCCCGCCTCTTAGACTTCATTCTTCCTTCTTAGAAAACGTCCTTTCCAAGTACCTTTGAGATCATCACTGCCAAGGTATCTTCGCCCCAAGTATCTCAGAGGCACTCGAATTTGATCCGTGGGGACCTCTCGTATCGCGGTTTGACGTTTAACCCTCCTTCCCCTTTTCTGTCGCAGGGATATAAAACCACGTGGGGCCCCTCAACGCGTGAGAATGCGAACAACCATTTGGTATTCGATTATAAAAAGACAAAAAGGAAACGAGGTTTATTTTGAAGATCCGTCACAATACCTTGCACACATGATCTTGCTTACTGCTCTAAATCGCTACTGTAAATTCAGAAGAACGGGGAATGTACCTTAAGGGAAAGCACTCAACTAAATCCACAGAAAACAACTGATGCTCAAATTGAACAAATTGGGGACCATAATCATAGGTTTTAGGTTAGAGTGGTTCAGGAGCTATTGGACAGGTAGGAGGCAGAGAATGTCAATTGGCGAGTGATCTTTTACAAGGTTTTGGCAATACTGATTGACATTCGGAATTCGGCGTAATCCAGAAGCTTGGTGACAATATTATTGTCATCTATATGTCCTTCGCCTGGCCAGCCCCTCAATATCCTGGTTATGTGTTGCTAGGCTTCGCTGTTTTGGTATATTTTGGAGATCCGTCATAAGATAATTGCTTTCACGCATGATCATACTTACTAACTGCTCTCAATCGCTACTAAAAATAAGGGGGAATCTACATTAGTTGCGAAAATTTTTGATACAATCCAAAGGGAACAACTTATGAATGAAAGTTTCTATCTTAGAGTGGTTTAAGAGCTATCGGACAGACGGATTCATTCCTTCCAAAATTTAAAAAAAAAAAGTTTTTGAAATCTATAGTCCGGTTTTGTTGACAATTGTTGATAATATCGTCATTGCATCCAATCAGATCGCTCTTAAAGTAGTCTCAATCGATTAAACACGTTTAAAACCATCGAAATCTATGCAAAACAAATATTTCTGAGGTGATTTGTTCGACGTAGATGGTGATTTAGGAGCCACTTCTCGTAGGATCAGCACCAAAAAGCTATGCATATTCCAGGCGCCTTAGGTGTCTACCTCCCAGATTTCAGCCGTAGTGCGGAACAGTCAGACAGAAAAACATGCAGTCACGCATATAGATGAATAGAGGCCGAGTCGAATTACGAACTTCATTCGCCCAACTAGTGGTTCCGCTAACCACGAATTTTGGAGAAAGTAAAACCTAGTTTTTACATCTGATGTTACAGGAACCAAAAACTAAAATATACATGCATTTTTCGAATTGACATCCGATATCGTCGACGATTGTTGACGATAATATAGTCGTTCCGTCAAATCGGAAAGGTATGGAAGCCATCTCAATTGATTGAAAACTTCCAACTGTATTGAAATCAATACCAAGCACGTATCACCCTTCACTACCCCCCCCCCCCCCACCCTTCTTCACTACCCTTAGTTTTCATTGCTGTCGAATCAATAGTAGCGTGTGCGCAAGCGCAAACGTGAATTTCCTATGACGTTAATTTCTCTTCATATATAGTTCCGATCTCGGGAAGCTAGCTAAGTATTGGTTTCAGAGGATGGTGTCTTTTGAATTTTAATTGCGATTGATGGAGTAATAAACGTTGTGCATGTGCAAAACTAAGATTGAGACTTCGAGACTAGTGGACCGTTTTTGATTAAGTTTCCAAGAATTGTGCAGTTTAGATAACAGATGATCCTCTATAAATTTAATTTCCGTCAGATAAATGGCCTCTGTGCATGCGTAAACAAACAATTTCTTATAAGGTGTGGTCTATATTATATATAGACCAACATTTTTGTTAAGAAGTTGGTCTCAGTTCTTGCAAATAAATGGGAAAAACCCCGATCCCAAGTTGCAGGCTGGGTACGAGTAAAACTCCAGTTGACCATCATCCGGGCCATCTCCATGAGACTGCGGGGGTCCAGAAAAAAAATTCAAACCCATGGACACTGTCAACAAGCGGAAAGGGTCGAAATGAACCTAGAGGATGGCGCTCCACTCCCGATACCAGAGGATTGAGTTAAAAGAAAATACCTTCGAAACTGTACCGTGGAGAACCCAAACCTAATCTTTAATATCTAATTTCAAATATATATCTATGTTTTCCTTTGAAAAAAAAAAAAAAAAAATTCTTATAAGGTCGATTTTACGTTATCTATTGATCCGATTTCGTTCCAAGTGTATATAGTTAGGTATAATGTCCACGGTGATGCCCTATGGATATAAATTCTGAAAATAATAAACGAGCCCAAAAAGGATTTCAGAGACAATAAGGGTAAATCTTAATTTTGATTTTACAAATAGAAAGTTTGTTGAATTTCTTTGTTATTCTCCATTGAGAGGCAGGTATGTTGAACGTACCTACTCATATTTGAAAGTTTGAAATCATCAAAAGTCAAAGGTTTGGTAAATGTCTAAACGAGTGTGTCCCTCTATATATTTCACTTCTGACAAGTTCATGTCTTTAACACTGAGAACTACCCCATTCTCAATTTCAAAACCAGTATTAAGATTAACCAGTAGGTAACCCTCTCACCTCATCTGAAATCCAAACACATATTTCTGAATTGTTTCGGTTGACGCATCGACTATATCACCTCCACATCGTGTCTAATCGACACCCAAACACATATAGCATATTCCGCTATATATAGCATACACCTAAAAATCTGCCTACCGAAATTCAAGTCCATTTCTCCAAAATAGCAGCCTGCAGCGCGGTACAGACACACACACACACATAGGCACAGACAATTGCAGGTCAAATATATACTTATTTAGTTAGTAAATAATGGGCAACCCCCCCCCCCCCCCCAACCTACTAGGAATTGGCAATGTTTTATTATGTAGCATTATAGCATTCATGTTTTAGAGCTGGTCGAACAGGTAAAGGGGAGAGTAAGGTTATAGTTGGGAGCGTATATATTTTGAGAAGGCTTGCGGCCACAGCGAGAGTTCATTCATAAACGAACTCGTGATTTAAAAACATCTGAAATTTATCTTCCGATGATGAAGGGGTGATGGGGAACTGTAGACGTTATTTGGTCATGATCCATAAAATTGTCGGCATATCATCGAGACTTCGCCAAAATAATAACGATCACTGAGGTAAAACAACTTGGGAGCCCCGAGGGCGGGCGTTTCTTCAGATTCACTGACCCGTGGCATCTATACGTTTTTCCAGTCAGGGCTACAGGGCTTTAGGCTTTATATTGAGGCGTGTAGGGTTTATAGTGTCTAAAAGAGTTGATATAAAGATGGTGGGGGGTTTTAGCCTCTGAAGGGCGGTGTTCACCGTCAGAAGGCGGTCGGAGACTGGGCGTAAGGCCTCGGGCGAGTTGCGGGCTGTTCGTAGGCGCCCCGAGGCTCCCCCAACACAGGCTCAAATCCGTTACTGCTGATGGCCCGTAATGCAAGTCCGAGGTCTCGAAAAACTTCCACTTGAGGCCGCAACATTATAGTCATGATCGCTGGCACATCACTCAGTCTGTCACACTACTGGTGAGGGTACTTTTTACATCTACCAATTTGTGCCGGGCTTAACCTACGTACCACGATTCTGACCTCGGACAGTATAAACGACTTAGATAACTAGTGGGAATGAATGAAATGAATAAGAAGAATCAACATCATGCTCTCAAAAGTACAAAGTTCATGTCGGTAATCTTCTTACAGGTTTGTATTATTTTTACAGAAATTTGATTATTTTCGTTCACAGCCCAAATTCGGAACAATTATAGTTGTAATATTGTTATTGAACATTTGTTTCGAAACGCCACACAATACGCTCAAACAGACGCATCTCTCAGACAGCAAATTCCGAATGAAATTAGGTACTGATTTCGGCCAAATCGTTGAAGATACGCAGAAGAGATCGGCCAAGCCGTTGAAGATAAGTCTCACTCACAGACGCAGTCAAAAAGAGTGAGGGAATCCGCCTATTGGCCAAAACTAGATGATATCATGCATTTTGTGGGGGGGATATAACATATTCTTGGTTGTGTTATACGAAAAGGTTGGGATGTAAGGGGTGCTCAGGATGGAGTCAGTACCTTATTTCATTCGACTTTTGATGTCCCAGAGAGTCTCACTACCCAACTTCAACTTCCTACACTAAGCAGGAGAAAAAGTACCCTCACCGGAAGTGTAACAGACTGAGTGATGTGCCAGCGATCATGACTATAATGTTATGGCCTCAAGTGGAAGTTTTTTGGGAACTCGGACTTGCATTAAGGGTCATCAGCAGTATCTCGCCTCCCAATGATCACTTCCAATTGTTGTCTCCGAGAGTTGTCAGCCAAATTTCAGCAATCAAGGATGAACAAGAGGGAAGTTAGCATCACTGTTAAAACATCTGGTCTTGCCTCCCAATGACCACTTCAAATATTGTTGTCTCCAAGAGGTGTGAGCCAAATTTCAGCAGTTAAGGATGAACAAGAGGTAAGTTGCCATTATTGTTCAAACATCTGATCTCACCTCCCAATGAGCACTTCCACTACTGTTGTCTCAAAGAGGTGTGTTCCAAATTTCAGCAATCAAGGATGAACGAGAGGGAAGTTGGCACTATTGTTCAAATATCTGATCTCACCTCCCAATGAGCACTTCTAATACTGTTGCCTCCTAGAGCTGAGTTCCAAATTTCAGCAATCAAGGATGAACGAGAGGAAAGTTGGCATCATTGCTCAAAAATCTGCTATCACCTCCCAATGATCACTTGTATTTGTTGTCTCAGAGAGACTGTGAGCCAAATTCCAGCAATCAAGGATGAACGAGAGGAAAGTTCGCATCATTGATCAAAAATCTGATCTCACTTCCCAATGATCACTCCTAGTTGTTGTCTCAGAGAGTATGCGTGTCAAATTTCAGCGCTCCAAGATGGACGAAAGAGTTGAAAAGATGTCATCAAAAGCATGTCCAGCTGCTCGGAAACGTGGTGATGTTCGAATTCCAAAATCACTGTTAGCGAATTTACCAAAATGGATCCATCTGGCCTTAAACTTGCGTCTCATTCAAATCTAAACTCAAATCCGTTACTGCTGATGGCCCGTAATGCGACTCCAAATTCTCAGGCATCTTAGTAACTTCCACTTGAGGCCGCAACATGATCGCTGGCACAACACTGAATGAAAATAACGAGATGAATCAACATCACACACTCACGGGTCCCAAAAATCATATTCTGTTGAGGCCTACTGCCTTGCGTATGGATTTGCACCCATATATCCCAAATTTGATACTTCTAAATGTTCCAGATCGATCCAAATTGAATCATGAACCAGTTACTTGAAGGTAGTAATGATGCGGAATGTGCTAAACGGACCTAATAACAAGCAGAACACTGTATGGAGTTGATCATAAAATTCAGCTGATTCCAGTTCCTTGAAAACCAAAATGTATGATACTTATCTCATAATTAGCCTGAATGAATCTTGTAGGACGCTGCAAGAAATCCTGCCATGATTTAATTTTACGGTTTTATACTTACTACTGTGTCCACACAGACTTACAGAATAAAAATGATGTTTTTTCAATCCGGTTCCCCTGGAGAGTTCCACGGTGAGATACTACTACCAGTAAATGGAGGGCTATACAAATCGTTCAAACCCAAAATTTTCAAGGGTTTTCCGGTGTAGCTCTAAGAAGTTCCCCTATTGCCGTTGGATGAATAGTAGTCTGAGCGCATGCGCAAACAGTAATTTCTTTTACCGTCGACTTATCAATCATTTTGACTCGTACTTTGTTCTTCAACTAATTCTTTACGTCCATGTTACAATATGTGAGGAAGCTATACTGCCCACCCAGTTGGTAGACGGTTTTCATGTACCGCAGGCAGAGGTATGAGCAATTTTATTTGTTAACGTATTTTCTAGTTCCTGTCGCCCATTTATGGAGAGAACGCTAACGATGCGACTTCGCTCCTTGAAGTGTTTCCTCTCACTCAACACGAATTAAATGCACGAAGTCCTAATACTATTGAAAAACTGAAACTCACACCATCACAAATTGTACTGAATACAAATGAAATGTGAAAATTCATCATTTATGTACTTGCAACTACCTCCCAAACTAATATAATACACAAATAAAAATAAGTAAAATACCCTGGCTAAAATATTAATTATTTGTATAAATTGCATAGTAGAATACTAATTCGAAAAAAGTTTTTTCTATATAAGTTTAAACGTTAGGTATTGATTTTGGTGAAAAAAAGAACTAGAATCAAAAAAATAAAATAAAATAGGTATAATAAAAATAATAAACCAAAAATATCACTTTAAGAACCAATCTGTACGGAAGTGTCTGAAGTGACGTACCTACTTAGTCTCTGTTCAATTTTGTTGGAATTTGTTCGGTAAAACAATTTTCAAATCAATGTTCAATGTTCAATTCAATTCCTATTAACATTGGCTCAATTTATATTGGTCAATTTTTTCCCTATAAGGAAATAGTGTACCTATAAATATAATGATATTGATAGAAGGTCGCAGTAGGCTTATAATTATGTTTCCTTCAATTTCCCTGGCATAACGTAAATTTGTAATAGGTTGGTAGGAACTCTAATCTTGTAGCAATTTTCTCAACAGCCCAATGTTTTAAATGTATCAATATTTATTTAAAATGAGATTATTTAAAATAAGATTTAAAATTGAGATTTTTCTTAGTTATCTCGCTTTATCAGATCTGTTATTTTTTCTTCAAACTATGCTGTACATAATAATTACGAGTAGAATTAAGAATCACAATTGTAAAATGAATTACCATCGTCCATTGCTCATGGATTTTTATCCGAGGCAGCTGAATAGAATTGTATTCCATTGTGAAAGTTGTTAATCAACTATACTTAGATAGGTAGATGTTTACAAGCAGAAAAAAAATCGAAATTGGATGGGGGAACGTGACTATCTTTGAGGTCACATGCGACATAGAAAGACTGGTACTTTTCACGGAGTTTCCCCTTTCCGCTGGCTATTAGCTCAGAGTCTAGTTTAAAGAGTTCTTTTTCCCGAAGGACCGTCTTTGAACTACCTACTGAAAGAATGATAACTTAAAAGGGAAGGATGCACTTAGCCGCTTCAACTATGGGCTGCTCCGCCTCTAATCTCCTTTATAAGAACTACCTACCAACTTAGCGGAATCGTTTCACGCAGACATCAATCCTGGGAACCCCCTCTTAGGCTTAAGATCTTCTAAATGCTACTGCAAATTCTTTTGCTCTCAATGCATTTCTGCAACACCGTCGACCTGCCTTTCCTATAATTATTCCTCTAAATCTTGGAAATCGGATACCTCTGATTCTCAAGTCGAACACCCTATAGATTTACTATCGATTCCAAGTTTACCAAAAGGTAATTGCTTTCACCTTCGGAAGTTGGCAAAAATTTTCACTTAAACTGAAATTTCCTTTACTATTTTACGTTTTAGATCATTCAGAAACTTTGGTTTCGTGTCTGTCAATCTGCTGCTCACGAATCCTTGTAAGAAGCTTAATTTATAGTGAATGGATGGATACTTAATGTGATTTATTAAAGCCAATACAAGACATATGTATGCACCACCCAAATATCACAAAAGAGTGTAGCTCAACTAACTGACAACTGAGTTGGTAATTAATTTAACTTATATATGTGGCGTTTGTTTAGGCGTAGAACTCGTCCTGGACCAGTTCAACCAGTCCTGAGATTTTCGTCGGGACCGACAGTCCGAGACATGCGCACTAGATGTTTTTGCTTATCATATCGTCTTATCATCGTTTCGCTTATCATCTAAATATTTTTGTTTACTGTTTGCGTGTGTCGCATTGTCATTTTTGTTAAATAATTTTGAGTTAAAATGATCGACTCAGATTTTTACTAGTCCGATGAAGTTTCGGAATCAGATGAAGAATTAATGTTTGTTTTTCTTCGTGACCGTCCATTTTATATTTCCTTATATATAAGATATGAAGGAAAGCTTCTGTCCTTGCACAGATGGGCTGCTGTTTGGTCATATTCGTCTGATGATAATGAGGCGTTCAAGGATAGATGTTTTATTAAAAACGATTGAAATAAGACGCATTTTATAATATATTTCACTTAACAAAATTGAATAGACAGCGAGTTTTTAGGTTAATCACAGGTACTGTTCAAATGCAGGTATTTTTGTCAGATAGTTAAGGGCTACATCACATATCTACTTTAAAAAATAACGAATACAAAAAAACTATGACAGAAAAACAACTATCTAAGTAGGAGTCACTGTGTTCATTAATATCCCATAAAAACTATGAAAATATCGCGGTAGTCGATAGAACATCATCACGACTTCAACGAAGGTTATTCGTGAAGGTAAGTTTCTGTTGAGGTTATCAGTTCCGAACGATCCTGAAGACCGTTCGGCTAAGCACAGTTCCGAACTAGTTCTATCCCTTCCCTAATCGTTAGCCGAACGAACCTATAGTAATTTGAACATTTAAATAATATGTAGATATAAATGAGTGCACATAATTACAGACAAATAAATAAACGTTGATGAATCAATTTGTATACAGGGCGCCCCAAAAACAACCCCCCCCCCCCCCCCACTTTTTCCCACAACTTTTGGAAATCGAAGTGAAACTTGAAGAGTGTTTTTGGGGTGCCTGATACTAAGTTTTAAGCAAATAAAATCGGGATAAACAAAAGGTTTTGAACTACCCATAGGAGTATTGGCTACTATGATAATTTTTTTCTCAATTTTTTGCCAAGTGAAACCCCATTGTTAAGGTCTTTTAGTGCTAAACGCGATGGTGAAACCATAATTTCTATATCTTACTCCGTTCTTAGATTAGAGCTAATGTACCAAGAAGACGCGCGTTTTTTCTAAAAGTATCTTTTGAAAAAATCGTGCTTCTTCATAGTTCATCAGCTCTAATCCATGAACAATATAAGGTATCCCGATTCTGGTTTCACCATCGTATTCAACAATAAAAAACCTTTCAAATGAGGTGTCACTTGGTAAAAAATGGAAAACGATTTTTTTAAATTCTCAATATTCCCCCCTATAGGTAGTCCAAAAACTATTTTTCCTGGTTTTTATTTACTTAAAACTTAGTATGTGGCACCCCAAAAACGCTCTCCAAGTTCCACTGTGATGTGTCTCGAAAATTGTGGAAAAAAAGGGGGGTGACGTTTGGGACACCCTGTATGTATAATTTTGCAAATAACTTCAAATGCTGAGCTCAAATTGCTGAATATTCATTGAAAATTATTCGCTGGATCTTGGAGTAATATATTTCATCATATTGCCCAACCATTAAATTGTTAATGATTAAATGCACTTATGCCTGTAGGCCCACGCTTGCTTGCCCTACCAACACTTTTGCTTTGCATGCATCATTTAAAAGACTCTATCATAATTCTCTAGGTAGTCTACCTCTGCCTAACCATGGGATCTGATCTCGGCCCAGAGGGTGGATTCACCTAGGAAGTTTAACGCATCCTCGTCCTACCTAGAATTTCACATGGCACATTTTCTACATTTCCTCCACTGGACTTAAGTTCATCTGCTCATCTGTTCACCTGCTTAAGTACATCCGGCTTCCAGTTTAAAGTACCAACGAACCATTCCTATGACTTTTAGACCATGTACTAAGGTTTCATCACAAGACTTCTCTAAAATGTGCATAAAATACGGATCGGCTCAATCTTTCGAGCCAACCTTCCTTTATCAAACTAAAAGTCCTGTCTCTCAAAAGTTTCCATTGGGCCCGCAAGTCACCCTCAAAATCCCACTGTAGTCCATGTTGCCCTATCATCCTTTTCTAAATCGCCAACCATCTAACTTTCCTGTTCAACATTTTATTGGTAATTATGTTGCTATCTTGTTATTTTTTCAAGGTCTTTTGCATGAACAAAAAAGGATACACCGAAAAGAGGAGATAATGTGGGGTATTCTGAGGAACTCCAAGCAACTTCCGTAATAAGAATGAAAATAAGAATAGTCCCCATCTAGTCCCCATGAGTAGGGTGAACCTGTACACTTACATTCGAACACTCATTAAAATTGACGTTATCATCCTGTAGCTGTTTTTTCGCATAAAAACGCACAAAAATAACTGAGATATGGTTGATTTTATGCTCTAAACCTAAAAATGCTAAAAAATGCATTAATTTGGCGCGCACTGGTGGTGTGGCCGCCAGCAAGCAGGCGTATACAAATCTCAATACGATGGTAAAGGCACATTTGGCCAATTTGTGTGCATTTCGTGCTTTTGGGGGGCATCCCCATTATAATCTATAATACATTGTAAACACCGCACTCGGTATGTTGCTGCCGCCTCCTCTCCGCTGCTGGTACCCTTAATCGACTATAGTAAGTATTTTAATCAGCTACTTATTACTATAGTAAGTATTATATAAGATTGGTATATGGGGCAGTACTTATGAAATAATAAATGCGGTAATTTTTTTAATTTTTTATTGCACGAACCAATTAACTTAAATCCATGTACATTCAGGACAAATTGATGCATTTTTTAGCTCCCGATCATGGTTTTTTGTGTTCCTTTTTTACTAACTAAAAAGCAGGCATCATGTAATTTTACTGTGTGTGTGCGTTTCCAAGCAAAAAAGCTTCAGGATAGGCCGGTTTGGAGCTTAAAATCAACCATATCTCAGTTATTTTCTTGCGTTTTTATGCGAAAAAGCAGCTCTAGGATGATGTCGTCAATTTTAATGAGCATTCGAATGTAAGTGTACTGGTTTACCCTACTCCCATGCGTACACCCCATACCAAACAATTTCTGGCTTCGTATACCTAACATCAATCAACTTCCACCGGACGTTCCAACTAACATCTCTTCTGCTAAACAATGAATTCCATGTTCCATTCAATGTTCCATGTGCGCTCCCTTAGCTGTATTTTACATTTTATTCCATTCAGAAAAACTTGGGTTTCGTGTCGGTCTATATTTTGTCCTCAAATCCTTGTAACAAGCCTAATTTTTGTTGTTTACATCGGACTTTGATGAAACATTCAGGGAATCATGTATACGTAAAATCCATTTGGCATCATTTTCTCACTGCCTATTTGTTATAAAGACGACTGATGTGATTTCCTAGTGAAAAGTGTACCCCAATGTTTTCTGCTATTATTCTCAACAAGTTTCGCGTCCTATGAGAACTTAGCTATACCTAAAATAATTTTTGGTTCCTACTACATCAGATTCTATTTTGTTCAAACTTCATGTTGAACCTGGTTGTTTGAACCAATGTTGAAATTAAATCATCACATGCGCAGGTATAACAAAATTTGTAAGTGCAGGTATGACAATATTTGAAATTATGGAATACAGGTTGGAAGATATAAGTGCAACATGACTAATATGGTGAGCTGGTAACCTTGCCAATTGGAATTTGATTGGTACACAATAAATACAAAATAACGAGCGATCCAATCTGATTGGCTAAACTAAATTAGTACATTACGAGCACCACGCATGATTGGTTCATGCAGAAACAGGTTATATTGATATTATATGGATAACATCCGAGGGTGCGTGTGTGAGGGGGTCATCGATATGGAATCAACTCGGCACCGGAGCCCCATAAGTATCCAAATAATTATACGTGGAGTAAAACATCGTACTTCAGTTCTCGATTTCCATCACTGGAAAGGATGCCGAAATGATCTGGTTTCACTCTATAAACATCACAAACCCACGGGGTCCCGCCCGACTAATAACACAGATCGAAAAGATATTGGTTAAGGTATAACGTGGAAGGACCTGAGAGAAAAAGAATAAAAATCTCAAGCAAGAAAAATAAAATGTATGGAAAAACGAAGTAAAATGGAGCCGGCAGCTCCACCTACGGGGCGGCGCAAGAGGTGCGGGCCATTTACACGTTCCGTTTGGGTCAGTTGATAGGTAATAATTATGGCGGTGAGCCCCGCCAAAGACAAACCTTAGAAATCTTGATAAGATATTCTCATTATGAGGAAAATAGGTATCCCTGTCATTTTCCTTTTCCGTAAATTATTAAATAGTCAAATACCATCAACTCACAATGTTTGTACAATCTACAATTTGTACAATCTAGTCATAGTTTTATTTCACTTTGCGATATATAAAGTAGCATATATTTAGTTATTAGCCTATTTTAGATCTAGTCTTAGTTGAATTATTTTATTTTTGAGGTTTTTTTTTATCCGCACTAGGGGCTAAACAGTGATCATCATTGTAGCCCTTATTTTGTCCTCCTCCGATGTGCCAGTGGAGTCCGTGATGGCGCTCCTTTTGGCGGTGAAGGGTAGCATGGTCCCCCTTGGAATCGTGCCGCTTGCAGTGTCCCTTTGGACACCTTGTTAAGTGCCGCTAATGACCCTTATGGTTGAGGTGCGGCTTAAACCACTAGGTATATAAAAAATAAATAAAAAACCATCAACGCATTACGGACGTGCACTGCTCAAATACAAGTACAGCAGTTGATTATTTTATGAAACCATTGTAAATATAATTTTATAGGCCCTTGAAAAATGGACAACTGTTTGATAGACAATAAAGAATTGTGCAGTTATTGAGACATACATTGAAAATTTATTTAAACCCGTTTCATATTAATATGGTGCTAGCGAATTTTTGTTAGAAAATTAAGCTATTTTTCAATTATTTGTTTTAAAGATACGTTTGTAAACGAATCTAAATATGATTATATTGATCTCCTGATGCTGTTTTCATAAAAACCACAAAACCAGATGTATTACTAAATGAGATCATCAGCTCTATCATTTCGAGTAGCATCTCAATATCATTGCTGCCCCTCTTCATCCTTCTTTCGCCAGTGTCAACGTGCTATCCCGAAGTTAAAAAAGTTGGGTGAAGCGCATAGCATTCTCGGACCTGTAACATGAATGTATAGATCATCGAAATGTTTTAAATAATCATAAACAATTCCGTGGTGGGTTCTTTTAGGAATTTGACCAAAATTGGTCACATAGACAGCAAGTAAATGATGCTTAATAGATATAACTTGACAGATATATTGCGCATGCGCGGAAGCAGCCGGTGAGTAGGGAGCAGTGGCGTTCAAAGAGAGCGTAGGGTAATAAAAAAAAATCATTTTCTAACCACCTTCCGAATTTAAGTAAGATCGGAAGAACATGTCATGGGAAAATGACGCTTAATGGATTGTACGTCTCTGCCTGTTCAGTGAAAACCATCAATTTTTTGTCAATAAATTGATAGGGGACCATCCTCAACCTAACTCGCTCATTCCCAGAAAATTCATCAAAATAGGATGGAAACTGTAAAAATTATGCTTGTTGCAAGGATTTCACATTCGAGCATGCACAGCAGCTATTAATAGTACAATCGTAATGTTATCGATATGGGATGATTAAAACGTAATTCCAAACTTCCCTAAAAATTTGAGCGAAATCGAACGGCTCAAACGTTAGAAAACGATGCTTGACGATGCTTAATGGAATTTACGTTTCCCATGCATACAGAGTATTGATTTGTCAGCAAAGAAATCGGATGGAAATCGTAGAATTTATGTGTGTTGCAAGGATTTGCGGACACACCGACAGACATAAAACACACACACACACACACTCACACACAGACACGAAACTAATGTAGTTCAGAATGGTCTAAATGTTAAATGCAAATGGAAATTTTGATTTCGGAGAACAAAAAAAAAAGTTTGCATCTTCCGAAGGTGAAAACAATACGCGTCTAGCTAAGGTATAGTAAAGTCGATGAAGGGTTTGTAGAAAACAGTTTGGACGGGAGATTTTATTAAGTAAGATGGTTGTATTTATTAAGTAGGGAGTAATTAGTAGATGAAGAACCTGAAAGTTCTGACCATTACGTCGTGAGGAAGGGAGCGAGAGGGTATGGAATGGTCACAAAAATTGTTGTTTTTTTCCATTTCTCGAGAACAATGAACCGTGAAATTAAATAAAGCTCGTTTTCTTTTATTAGTCCTTCACCAATAGAACCTACGCATTTCCTGGATTCTAGTCACACTCCTGATTTTCTAGATTTCTTCGAAGGTAAAAACATCCAACAGGTGACCGGTAACTGCCAAGTTGCTTATGAACTAAGCTCGGCCCGTTATCATGATGATTGATGTTAATCTAACATTAACCAACAATAAATACTCTCTAATTGGTAACCCTTTTGATTGGAAAAAAAAATTCAGAAGGACGGTGGAGCGATTGGTTAATCCCAACATCCCATTAAAGACATCTCAAGGCATCGATGTTTCAGTAAATACTTTCTCATGGATTTCACAAGTTGGGGCAGCGTTAGCTTCCGATACACCTAAACCAAAAAAGAGATTTTCAGCAAATCAGTATGTGCAAGAACTTTAGGCGTCAAAAAAGGCAGCCCGATCAAGGTGGGAGACCACCAGATTTCAGCTCTTCAAAACTCAAAGCGACAGAAAATTGAAGATTGCACTGAAGATGGAGCGCGATTTGGCTCATAATATGAAATTAACGCTCTAAGTGCTCATAGCGGCTCGCTTTGGCTGAAGGTAAGAAAACTGTTCAAACATAATCCTGGGATTCCTCCTCTTAAGCACAACCTCAAATCTTTTCTAAGAAATTTTTGAAAAACAATTTACTCCTATTGATGACCTTAACAACGACTTTACTAACGAAGTTGAAGACAAATTAGAGCTACAACTCACACCATTTTACACTTTCTTTACACTCGCTCTAGCAAGAAATGCTGTCAATCGTTGTTCCTCTCGCATTAAGGCCCGTGGTCCTGACCAGATAACTCAAGCCCTTCCATGGAAAGGACTGGTGCTTCTGACACAAATTTACAATGCTATTCTTCGTACTGGCCACTACCCAGACAAATGGAAGCACGCTTCCACTATCATGATCAAGCAACCAAACAAAAGAAAAGAGGTCCATCAAGTTATCGCCCCATCAGCTCACTCAGCATCATATCAAAAATTCTAGAGAGACTGTTATTATCAAAATTGTTACCTTTTCTGGAGGCCTATTTACCTGAAACGGAATTTGGATTCCGAAAGGCCCACTCATGCCCACAACTCCACAGAGTGAGTGATGATATCCTGGAGGCATATGGACAAAAACAAGTTTGTCTGGGAGTATTTATATGTAGATTCGGAAAAAGCAGTCGGACTCCTGAGCAAACTGAAAAATCATCCACCAGACACATACTATCGTGATCCAGCAGGACATTTACTGTCACCTGTGGCTACACAACCCCCACTTTCAGACTACTCAAGTCGGGAGTTCCTCAAGGTAGTGTGTTGGACCATTTTTTGTACCTATGTCCATGACCGACCATCACTAGAGGGAATACGAATCGCAAAATTTGCAGAGGACGTGGTAACTGCCCAAAAACGAATAAATTCGTGCCTTAATGAGTTGAGTACCTGGTGCAACAACTGGGGGACATCCATTGATCCAGAAAAGTCCAGTACAGTTTCCTTTACTCTTCTCCAAGAGGTGTCAAAACCCACCCTCAAATATGAAGGAGGAAACCTCAGTCATGTACCTAGGAGCTCGTCTTGATCGTCACTTAAGAGACAAGCTTCGTACGATAAGTCACACAGAGAATCCACGGCCAATCCACCAATACTTACCCACAAATATCTCTCTCTCTCCCTCCTCTCTCTCTCTCTCTCTCTCTCTCTCTCTCTCTCTCTCTCTCTCTCTCTCTCTCTCTCTCTCTCTCTCTCTCTCTCTCTCTCTCTCTCTCTCTCTCTCTCTCTCTCTCTCTCTCTCTCTCTCTCTCCCTCTCTCTCTCTCTCTCTCTCTCTCTCTCTCTCTCTCTCTCTCTCTCTCTCTCTCTCCCTCTCTCTCTCTCGAAACAAACGACAATTGTACCTGACGTTAATCCGACCTATCTGGATGCATTCAAGTGAAATTTGGGGTTCTGCCAAACAACACAGATCCGAGTTCAACATCTTTTAACTACTGCCCCTTGGTAGTTAAAAACTCCATTCTCCACTATGACCTCCAGATACCAACCGTGATCGTTTCGATAACTTCTTCCTGCAAAACTATTCATGACTCCATGACTGCACACAGCTCTCCACAACCCCGAATACTTAGAAGACTAAAACGAAAACACCTTCAAGACGCCCGCCAGCATTGCTCCATCATACAGTGAACGCATTTTCTAGCTACATTCTCTGGCTGGGGACAGTTAATGAACTGTGACCTCCCCTCAAGTTAGTTAGTATGTTACGTACCCTACTTATATCAGTACATTGTCAAAAGTGTAATGTTTATAAAACAATAAAGTTGAATCAAACAAAATTATAGTGTTATTTACACCATCGTCTTACAACCTGGTTACAATATAACTACCTAGTTTCTAGCTAGTAGCCCCAATTTGTTAATCGGTTGTTGAAAGTTGGGAGAAAAAAAAAACATGGGGTCTAGCTTGGGACTGACTTTTTGGCTTTACTTTCAATCAACACTTGAGGGTAACGTTGATGGGCTGAAATATTAAACTGAGGTGCATTATTGAAAATAATTAACCGAAAATCGAGATCCCAAAAACTGTTGAATTAAGAGTATTTACAACTTTATTCTTTTTTATTGTAATATGTCTAAATTTTGTATATATTTATTTATTTATTTTATTTTTCATTTACAGATATCATCCCGAAAAATCGAATGGAACCTCGATGTGCTGACGTAACCTCGAAACTTGATCGCTCTACGTTCACTTTCTCTAAGCGCAAGAAAAATTGACATGAAAAAAGATCATCAACATGAGAACAGATGTTAGCATAGTAAAAATCGCATATAAGCTGCAACGATTGTCCTTATATCAACTGCGATAATTCCAATGTTATTCTTACTTAATGAAAAATAGTTTAGTATAACTTTTTTCACTTATGTACATGGGCCTCGTTATCGGAAGGATTGCTTCCCCCCGAGTTTCCGCTGACTTTTGAGAAGTTAGAGAAATTTGGAAGTTGGCAATAAAGGTCCCCCTAATTCGAAGAGACCTGTTTGTCAGTCTAATCCCAAATCAAATCCTAGGAAGACTTGAGTTATTTCCATTTTTTGGTGAATGTAACTGGTATTTTTCGTTCGCATTTTTCAAACTTTCCTCAGCGTTTCCTATTCATGTCTATAAATATTGTATCTAAATGTATTATTCACTGACTTTCGTAGGTATTTTATTTTTTCTTTTGTTTCCCAGGTGATTTAATGATGTTTATCATTTGAAGTGTTAGCATGTTTCTTAGAACAACCACGTAAAAGGAAATAGGCTGTACTTAAGGGATCAGTAATCTGTACATGTCTAAAGTTTTTCCATCTAGTTGTTGGCAGGTCTCAGATCTTGGCAATAGAAAAAGCATCGTTGTTAGCAAATTTTCGTAAAAAAAAAAAAAAATAAAATAAAGTTATTGCAACGGCTCGGAAAATTTTGAACTCAACATTTTTGAAAAATCACTTCGTTGAAATCCATTTTGAGACATTCTGAAACATATCGTTAATTACAAGCAAATAATTACTCGTTCGTACAAGCAAATAATTGAAGTACATTAAATTGGTCAACTTTCAAAAATTGTGCTCAAAAACTCTCCAAAAATGGCATAAAACGCCTAAAAATTGTTACATTTATATTTTATAGCGACAAAAGCTTATTATGTGAGAATGTTTTAGTAATATTTGAGGACCTCCGTGATATTTTTTAGGAGAGGAGCGCAGTTTTTACGATTTTCAGTAGTTTTAATTTTTCTAAATCCTACATGTTTCATGATTTGGTCTTTGATGATAAATATAATGGGGACTAATCATTTATTAAATTAATTTAACGGTGATTTCGAACAACTGGTCAAATGCGGGTTTTTTCTTCAATTTTGAATGTTTTAATTCATTTCGCGAAAGATTTAATGCTACAAGTATTAGTAAGGAGTATGGTAGGTATATTATTATTCAGTTACGTAGGCATCTATCAGTTGTAAATTAATAAAATCAAATAAAACACCTACCTACGCTTCACCAGTCCCGTATGCAGGTAGTAAAAGTATAATAAACTCGATTCCATGACATCGGAATTCCATTATAACTACATCATCTAGTTCAATCGCGTCAGTTTTATCTATTATATAAATGAGAACATTGTTATGTAAGTTGCTGGCCGAACGGCTCATCGGATTTGAATGCTTTTCCCCAAGGATGCTTGGCGAGTTCCTGACTCAAGTTAAATCTTCCTCTCTCATCAGCCGTGAGTGAGCTCTGAAGCTAATTTCTTTCCTATTGAAACTGCGATACTGAAATTTGAAATGGAGCTATTATGGGACCTTTTTGTTACAATGATATCGAACGGAGGACCGCGGATCAGCTGGGTGATCTATCTCTGAGGATAATTTCTCTCCTACTGAACTTGCGATACTTAAATTTGAAATAGAGCCATTAGGGAACTGTTGGCTTACAATGATATCGTACGGCGGGCCCCTGATCAGCTGGGTGTACTCTGAGCCTAATATCTTTCCTACTGACTCTGCGATACTGAAATTTGAAATGGAGGCATTATGGGACTGCAGGGTCTCAATGACATTTTACGGAAGACCCTCGATCCGCTGGTTAAGCTCTGAGTCTGATGTCTTCCTTTTTGGAGCTGCGGTGCAGAAATTTGAAATGAAGGCATTATGGGACTGCTGAGTTACAGTAACGTCGAACGGGGGGCCCCTGATCAGCAGGATGTGCTCTGTCCCTAATTTCTTTTCTATTGATCCTGAGATACTGAAATTTGAAATGGAGCCCTTTTGGGACTTCTGGGTTATAACGACATCGTACGGAGGAGCCCTGATTAGCCGATTGGGCTCTGAAGCTAATTTACCTACGATGCGGAAATATTTGTTTTCAGTTATTGTAGCGGAGAGGCTGAGGTGAGTGAGGGAAGGGGTTACTGCAACCCAAGCAACTCCCGATCCCCCAATCGCCCGATCATCTTGGTATGGTGGTTGGTTATTAATGTTACAAAGCAGAAACAAAAAAATTCCCGCTCTGTCTCCACGAGCAGAATTATTTTTTATTTTTGTTCTACGTTAGTGGGAACATAACAGCAGCTACCACCAGTACTCACATTTATGTGGTTCTTTAGTGACAGAACAAACCAGAGTATGAAGGTAACAGGACAAACCGCAGGTTACAGGACAAACCTCGGGTTACAGGACAAACCACGGGACGGATCATAACGATACTGACGTTTCATACTGAGCCTCTGTGGAACTTTAGGGTAATATTGATGAGGTTGGTCCATGCCCTATCAGGTAGGTATGTGATTCCCTCACCTACCTATTTTATTTCTTATAACCTGGGCAACGATAATTACATATTTATGATCTCATTCACACTCGTGTTGATATTCTTATCCCCTCGTTGTTTTCTGAAGGTAATAAAGCGAACCGAGTTGTCCCATTCAATTATTCGAACAGAGAGCTATGAAATTCAAAGGAAATAATGCTATTGTAATGCCAAAAGTTGTTGAGTTTACTGGCTTTTGGAAATTCAACACTTTAATTTTACTGATATGGTTTGATTTTGAGACGGTCCTCGGCCAATATGTGACTTTTTAGTCAAGTTTCTTAAACCTTGCTCCATTCGTTTTAGAGGAAACCTACGGGCGTGTGGCACATGATTAACAATTTTTGCTATTACATTCAACAAAGGGTTTGTAGACGAGGAATTGAACTCTTGAGCGCTGTACATTATACACTATTAACCCTTTAGTGGTCAAGACAGGAATTTTGGTTTTTTTTTTTTTTTTTTTTTACATTCCTTTCTTAACCCGAAGGGTGAAGGGAAAGTCTTGCAATCACTCTAAAAATCAATTTCTGAGACTGATGCTAGGATTTGTATTCTGTTCAACCTGAACCCATATTTATACGTTTCATGAAAATGTATGCATGTGTGTAACTCGTGTACACGATTGCGTCCTTACGGTACGACATTAAAAAAATCCAATTTCCGGGTTGGGTTTTTATACCCATGAGCTAGCTACTGGAGAAAAATCACCTCAAAATGATCATTTCTAGGGGGTTAAAAAAAATCAGAATAGGTTAGAAAACGTCGTTTTTAGCACTTTTTTTGCCTTTTATCCAAAATGACTAGATGGATTTTGATGAAATTTACAGTAGTTACTCCTCTTCTGGGTAGAAATGATATCGAATACCCCTCATATCTGGAAAAATACTCTGAGGGAGGTAATTAGCAAAAATCCTTCAAAAATAGGCGAAAAACGCCATCTTTTAGCGCGTTTTTAGCACTTTTTTGGTTTTTCTTTTAATATGGCCTATAAATTATGCAAAAGTACTATCCTTTCATCTTGTCAGTGTTTTGTTCCATTTCCGAAAGGTGAAGGCGTAAAAAAATTTGAATTAACTTTTTTTTTACTTTCCTTACTTAACCCGAAGGGTGAAGGGAAAGTCTTGCAATCACCCTGAAAATAAATTTCTGAAACATGCTAGGATGGGTATTTTGTTAAACCTGAACCCATATCTATACGTTTCAAGAAAAAGTATGTATGTGTGTGTGTATGTAACTTTTGTGCACGATTACGACCATACGGTATGACATTTAAA
The DNA here is from genome assembly GCA_030762985.1 of Adelphocoris suturalis. Lineage (NCBI taxonomy): Eukaryota > Metazoa > Arthropoda > Insecta > Hemiptera > Miridae > Adelphocoris > Adelphocoris suturalis. The sequence continues at coordinate 63,681,553 of CM061043.1, forward strand.
AAATTCCAGTTTAAGGGTTGGGTTTTTGTATCCAAGAGCTAAGTACTGTAGAAAAATAAGCTTACAATGATCATTTTTAGAGGGTTAAAAAATCAAGATTGGTGAAAAAATGTCGTTGTTAGCACTTTTTTCCCTTTTCTCCAAAATGGCTCGAGGGATTTTGATTAAATTCACAGGAGTTACTATTCTTGTTGATTCAAATGATATTAAATACCTCTTATATTTGGGAAATACCCTAAAGAAAGTAATCAGCAAAATACGTCCAAAAATAGGTTTAGAAACGTAGTTTTTTAGCACCTTTTTAGTCTTTCCTTCAATATGGCTGGAAGGATACTGATGAAATTCACAGAAGTTACTTTCCTAATGGATACAAATGATATTAGATACCCGTCATGGCCAGGCAGAAGCCCTATGGACAGCAATAAGCTAAATAATAAATGTAAAAGATAGAGAAATTACATATTGTGTATATAAACGGTAGCATACGAGTCTGCAACGCATTGGGACATTTTCATGTGTTTACCTATGAATGGTCAACGTCATTTCTGATGGTCATAATCATCGTTGTGGCCACTTGGAACAATTTTTTTCGTGACGATTTTTTTGTTATGTGCCATATGAAAGACATGAAAATGTCAAAAACATAATTTTCAGCACTTTCTTAGAATAAATAAAAATAGCAGTAATTAGCAAAAAACTTCCCAAAATAGGTGAAAAACGAAGTTTTTGTCGAAATGGCTCAAGAGATTCTTCTATAGATTAAAATTATACCCATTTCTCATATGTGTCCAGAAAAATACTGTATATGCGGTAATAAGCCGAGAAATACAAAAAAAAAAAAAAAAAAAAAAAAAAAAACGACATTCAGGGCAGGTTCAAAACGATTTCTTATACAAATACTTTCCTGTGTTAACTATCACGCTTTTGCTGACTTTTAAAAAAGCTTTCAAGTATGATGAATGAAATCAAGACAGTAAAGTTGTGTAGGTAACAAAGTTCAATTCAATATTTCGCGGAGAAATAGTCATGGCCTCCAGCAGCATTTAATTTATACATTAATATATCTCTTAGGTTCGTATAGATGTGTGTTCAGATAAGGTCTAGCTATACTCATGTATTGTGGGAGTTGCAGACATTTTTTTAAAAGAAGATCGCACGACTTTCTTATATTACCCTTTGGGCCGGTCGGAAAGTAGTAACCACTTACCTGAGCTGGCTTTTCAAATTGATTCGAACTTTAACACATCAGGCGAGTATACATTCTGCCAAAACCAGGAGTTCTTTGCAATTTTTAGTTACAGTTACAGTTATCACTTTCCTACTTGCCCGGAAAGTAAATGCAGGAAGTTATACAATCGGTGTTCGTCGGTCTCCTACTGACAGCCTCCTGAAGAAGGACCTGATGGAGTCCTATACTTGAAAATCAAGCAATCGAATAACAAACCCATCCTTCTAAGATGTGATCCATCACGATAGCATTCATGTAAACTGAATACAATTAATGGAAGTTGTGTGAAGCCTCGCACCAGATGTTTTTTATTATTATTATTATTTTAAAAACTGGCATTTTTTGTCTAGAGAACAACATAGGATTCCAGCATATTTTTTACCTCCGCTACCCTTTGCTTCCAACTGCTTGCAGATATATCCATAAACTAGCTGTATACCCGTGCTCCACTACGGGCGATTTATGGTCGTTATTTAAGGAGGCTTTGTACATTTTCATCTTTACCCAGCAGTCCTAAAAGGGCTCCAATTCAAATTTCAGTTATCAAGTTTTAATTTGTACCTATGTAATTAAATTTTCAACCAAGCGTCCTTGTTTCTTAATAAATATAATCTTAGTTTCGTTAAAACTCTTCTTGACCAACATTGCTGCCGTTAATAAGGCGTAGTGACATGGATATGTCTATGGGCTGGGGGTCATGTATTTTTTAAATTCAACCCAATTTTCAGATCTAATTAAATGAGTATGTACACTACATGCAGATACATGGATATGTCTTATTTTTTCCCCTTTGGGATATGTGTTTTGTGTTTCAAGTTAAAAATGTTTCAATTAAAATAGCTCAGTCAGCTGATCAGAAAAGACCCAATCAATTCAATCGTCTCTTGGTGTCCCAGAGAGTCTCAATACCTAATTTCAACTTCCTAGGTTGAACAGGAAAGAATTTAGCTTACTCAGCTCATTAGGAATGAGCCAATCATTTCAATCGTTCTCCCAACGCCCCAGGAAGTCCCCCTATCAAATTTCTACTTCCTAGGGGTAACAGGGGAGAATTTTGCTCTCCTAATGCTTTGTGGCCTTTCTTTTTACATATATGGCATTTAAATCTTAATTCTTTTTCATTTTCTTTATCGGTATTTCGCTTCTGACATTTATTTTTAGCTATCATTACATTTGGGTCTCTCTCTTTTTCTTTTCTTGAGTCCCATTGCTCTAATATTTTTATTCTCAAATTCTCTGGGTTGGGAAGGTCATCACGCGCTTCGATTGCACATTTGAAATCATCAAAGCTTCTGGTAGGTTATTCAGCAACATTATTGTAAGTAATTCGGGATGAATAACTACTCCCATTGCCTGCAACTTATCTACCCCATCAAAGAATTTTGCTATGTACTCTCTAGCGTCATCGTCTTCTTTCATCTTATGCAACATAAGCTGCTTCATCAACGATGCTTTTCTGGTAGGTCCTTTTGATAAATGGATTGATTCTAACCTTAGCCATAATTCTCGTGATGTTTTGCAATCTTTTACTTGTTTAATTTCTGATGGACTGATTCCTAGAATTATATCAGCTCTATGTTTTCGGTCAGTTTTGTCCCATTCACTAGCAGCTGCTCTTTCTGCATCTCCGGCACCTTCGCCTACTATTGGTTGAGGTATTGTTCCGTTGACATAGCTGATTCCATCACTTTTCTCCAACAGCGCTTCCATTAACACTATCCACGTATCATAATTGTCTCTATTTAAACTGTCAAATCCAAATTTCTGAATGTTCATGGTAGAGGTTCTTACATCTTCTTTACAAGAAACTTCACTTCACTTGTTTCACGATGTTTACTCTAACCAACAGAACATTTTGACAATACGCGCAGAACTCATAACCTAATGAGGAGAGAATTTTGCTCACTCAGCTGATTGGGAAAGAACCAATAATTTTAATCGTTTCGTAGTGTCCCAGGAAGTCTTCTTACCAAATCTCAACTTCCTAGGATAACAGGAGAGAGATTAGCTCACCCAGCTGATTAGGAAAGCTCCAATAATTTAAATCGCCTGTTAGTGTCCCAGAGAGTCGCACTATCAAATCTCAACTTCCTAGGGGTAACAGGAGAGATTTTAGCTCACTCAGCTGATTGGGAAAGAGCCAATAATTGCAATCGTCTCTTAGTTTCCCAGAAAGCATCCCTATCAAATTTCAACTTCCTAGGGGTAACAGGCAAGAATTTAGCCACTAAGCTGAGTAGGATTGACCCCAATAATTTCAATCGCTTCAGAGATTAAACGCAATAGAAATCATCAGCTTTAGGAGCCCATCAGCTGATCTGAGGTCAATGTATCATTTAGTACGACTCAATAATAAACCTACACTGTAGTGTTTTTTTTTTTTTGTTTTTTTTTTTTTTTTTTTTTTTTTACTTTTTTTACATTATTATTCATTATGGTTACTTAGCAACATTAGTTTATAACTTAGCGTAATCAATCAGCTTTCCTTGACACTACAATGGCTTAGGGATCTTGAGATGTTGTGCTAAAATGAGGGCATTCCAAAAAGTGGCGAACAATTTTCCTGCTACAAAAACTAAGGGAGTTACACTTCGCTAGTAACGCATTGGTTTTACGTGAAAATCAATAGAAACACAACATTGTTACCGAATTCGTTTATCGGTTGTAGGGTTGAATTTTTTCGGTCGCAAATTGTAGAATGACCCCCAGCCCAAAACCATATCCATGTTAAAAATTGTAACCCGATACCGATAAACAAATTCGATTACTCTACTGCAAGAATGAAATCAGAAATCATTAGAGATCGTATTGAGAAGTTCCCGAATTGCATAGGACACTAATCTTTGTTAGTGAGCTAAATTTCTTTCTGTTCATCCTAGGTAGATGATTTTTGATAAGGAGGCTCTCTGGGACATTAAGAGACGATCTGAATGATAGGTTCATTCCTAATCAGCTGAGTGAGCTAAATTATTTTCTGTTCATCCTAGGAGTTGAGATTTGGTAGGAAGACTCCCAGGGATATTAAGAGACGATTGAAATGATTGGCTCATTCCTAACCAGCTGAGTGAGCTAAATTCCCTCCTGTTATCCCTAGGAAGTTGAGATTTGATAGGGAGACTCTCTGGGACACTAAGAGACTATTGAAATTATTCCATATTTTCTAATCAGTTTTTTTTTTTTTTTTTTTTTTTTAAATAACGTTCACCCTCAAATTCGGGAAGAATCAACTGAACTGTCCATCTCTATGGTAAACAATAACCATGACTTTTTTTTCTTTTCTAGAAAATATACATTGAGCGGTATCACTGTCTTCACCACCAGCTTCATTTATTCAAACGCCTAGAATCATCCTGAGAGGCCTGGGCGTTCATCAAGTGACTAGATTTAAGTATTTGACTGCGGTATATATATATATATATATATATGGCGGCAGCCATACCGATTACTTACGTGAAAGTTATGGTCATTAAGAGACTGTAAATAGAAGTGATTCTGATCATACAGTAGACATTGGATCGGTTCGGAGGTCACGAACGTTGGTTAGGCTGCGTGTACGAACCTTTCACCCACCGGCCGCTTACTAGGTATTTAGTACGCCCAGTCTGATATATAAATCATCTGCCCTCCGTTAGAGTGTAAAAATGAATTTGTAAAACGTTCAATTGAATTTTTAAATGTTATATATCATGTATGAATATCTCAAAACGTAGAAAAAAAAGATCCAGTCATACATGATCGCATGCAGCATGATCGTATGAGCGAATTTTCGTAAATTATCGTACTATATTATATTACATTGCTTTGGAAATTGAGGTCTTTAAGGGAAAAGAAACTGTTAACTTTGTATTTTCAACTTTTTTGGAGTTTTATTGATTTTTTAGCACATTTTAATGAAATTTTCATTATTTTATGAGATTTTTCAGCATAATTTTGCACATACATTTTTTAATGTTCTATTTTATAATTTATAAACTTCATTTGAGCAATATTCTTCTAAAAATATATATAAATTCATCAATTTTTAGCCGTTATTTTCATTTTTCATTTTTTTGCTTCACCTTAGCAGTTAACACTTTTATTGAAATTTGACCAATTTAATGAGCTCAATTATAACAACAAATAGCCCATCTACGCTGATTAATGGTCTATAATAATTAAACCCGGTGCAAACATTACATAAACTCAACAAATTTTGCCTCGCAAAAGGGTTCGCTCCTTCACATCGCCATAACCCCCCAATTTTTCGCATTTTAGTACATGTTGGGAAACAAAACCCTTTGGGACAAAGTCATCTTACCACCATGTAAAACAGGTCCGTGGACTGTGTATTGATTTGAAACTACGTTTGTTACCTGCACATAAAATCCTCTATTACAATAAACTAATGTCTAAACTAAGCCTCAGAAGACCAACAGCTGATAAGTCGGCCTCCATACCTCGAAACATTGATTTCATGGTATCCCGAACGCGCTCTCATTCAGGTTTCAGCGCCGGAGGTCGATTTGAACAGAAGTTATACTTTGAGGTCCCTCAGCTGATCAGTTTGCTTCGTACTTACCTTGAAATTCTATTCTTCGTGTCACAAAAGCGCTTCATTTTAAATTTCATCACTATAGGTCGATTAGAAAAGAAATCAGTCTCAGGAGCCCCTAGCTGATCAATTCGCCTCCATATGTCTTGTGATTGTATTCTACAAGTTCCAGAAGCGATATATCTCAAACTTCATCACCGTAGATCGATTAGGAAAGAAAATCCAGCGTGTCATGGCGGATGTCCCATTTTTCCATTAAACGTCTTAATGGTGGGATTCAGTTCCCATCCCTTCTCTCAAGAGTGAATATCCACGTTCCTAGCTACACCACCCGTTCCAATTCATTGTTTTATGTACCATTTGCTGCCTACAATTACCAACTACAAAGGCCTATGTATCGGATACCTCGTGAAACTAATGCCCTCCTCCAGACTGTGAATTTCGACTTTTTCATCGATAGTCTTCCGCATCTAATGAGGAGCCTACACTCTTATCTCCTTTCGCAGTGACGATTGTTTTGTGTCAGTGTCAGTAGTGTTTTTACTTACTCATGAATTGCATACAAATGAAGCATTTTCTATTTTTTCCATTCTGTATTTTTTCATTTCATACCAAGTTTGAAGTTTTTTTTTTTTTTCCTTACATAATTTGTACTCTACTGATTGGCGAAAGCCGTGCTTATTAATGAATAAATAAATAGAGAAATAAATAAAATAGCCGCATTGGCTCTTCAGCTAATCAGTGCGCCTCCGTACCTCGTAATTGTTTTCTAGTAGTCACAGAAGAGCTCCATCCTAAATTTGAGCACCGTTGGCCGATTAGGAAAAAAATTAGGCTACAAAGTCCCTGGTCAAAGCCATTAAGCGAAACTAACGCTGAAGATAGGATAAAGTCCATTCATCAATCCGTTGACGTGCAATTTTTTTTTCAAAAATTCAGATAGATTGGCCGTTTTTATCAACACTAAAAGACGTACGGCAATGGACGGACTTTATTTTATTATTTTTTTGGAATTTTTGAACCTTGAAATGTAGGCAAACAAATTTTTAGGGGGGGGGGGGGGGGGGGTTAATGGTTATTAATTATACGAGTATGAATTAAATGAGACCACCTGGGTCGCTATACGTTCATCCGCTCCCGGATCTCCGTTCAGAGAAGATTCGGATCTCGTCGTCGTCTAACTTGGTAATGGCATACCTAAATACTTCCTTCTCATGCAAGCATCATGGCTGTTGCTCAATCAAATCTTTTAAATTTCTCCCTTGATGGGGAAAGCAATAGATCATGGATATGTCTGTACCTACAGCTTACAAGTACCTACTACTCAATAGTATACCTACCATGTAGTGCCTTCTTTTCACATTGTTAGTATATTATGGTTCATTATGGTTTTTTTTAAAACAATATTAGTTTATAACTTAGCGTAATAAATCAGCTTTCCTTGTCACTACAATGCCTTAGAGATCATGAGATGTTGTGATAAAATGAGAGCATTCCAAATAGTGGCGAACAATTTACCTGCTATGAAAACTAAGGGAGTTACACTTCGCTAGTAACGCATTGGTTGTACGTGAAAATCAATAGAAAATAAAGCTTCCTGTACACTTTTTTCGGGCTAAAAAAAAAAAGTTCCACAATTTTTTCAAATACCCCAGCTTAAAGACATATCCATGTCAAACTCTGCTCAATGGCTCTCAGACTTGGATATTCCGGGTACTAATCATGGGCAATGATGGGATTATGATGATATAATTTTACAGAATTTTGTCAATAACTCCTAAACATTAAATATTGAGGATTTTGATCAACACACAACTATTTTTGTTCGGGGCCTAACATCTAAAGCAGCAATTCCCAACTTGGGACAACTTTTTTTTTTTTTTTTTTTTTTTTTTTTTTTTTTTTTTTTTTTTTTTTTTTTTTTTTTTTTTTTTTTTTTTTTTGCAGTACCACGGAACCACGTTTTTTGGCAGTTTTTAGGGCAAAAGTAACGTTAGGGAGGCATTTCAAACACATCATGTGTGGTACAGGCGTGTTAAGCGTTAAATGTCCAACAAGAATAAAACCTTTTAATTGAGCTTAAATTATCCAGAAATTTTAGTGATTATTTTAAAAATGCAGTTTTACCTCAAAAATTAGACGCCTACATGAAAAACGGGCTTCGGATTTTGATTCAGCACCCTTGAAAACCCCCAGGATCAGAATCAGACCCGATGGGGGCACGACTTTGATTTATTTATTTATTTTTATTTTTATTTATTTTTTATTTTATTTATTTGTTTATTTTATTATTATTATTATTTTTTTTTTTTTTTGGTTGGGGGGGGGGGGGGACAACATAGTAGATCATCTACAACAGAAACCCTATTAATAATAATTTGCAGCGTAATTCATGTATTGGATTTTTGAAATTCATATCCTGAAATGTGAACCAACAAAATTGGAAGGGGATTAAAAATGTTTCTCCCCGGTTGATTACAAAAGTAGAATATTCAAAATAATAAACCAAAATGAAAATCCGATTCAGCTCAGATTCACGTGGCAGGTAGCTAAAGGCGCCTCTTTGCCCTCGACTTTTTGCTCGTTCTGGTCCAAAAAAAGCCTACGCCGTCAGATGACGAACAGTCCGGTGACTCACAGCCCACACTTCCTCAAATCCGAGAACCCCCGAATTCCTCCTGAAGATCACGTAGGACATTCAATCGTCTACCTGAAAGAAAATGTGATTCAAAACGCTGAGGTTTCAACTATGGTTCCAACCCACAGCAACCAACGACGTCTTTGCCTGCTCCCACCTGACACCACCTGCAACATTACCTGATCGTCCACGAACCATTTCTTCCCCGATGTTTATCTTATAGAAAAAATCCCGTAAATATAAAACCGCTCGAGTGTTGTCTGTCTGTTGAAGAAATTTCAGCTGACTATAGTCCGAAGTAAAAACATTTCCAAGCTAACGGCTCGGCTTTTAGCTTTGATCTCCGTTTGTTACCTACCCGTAAGGAATTCAAACAACAACAAGGATTTTATTGCTTCGTTTTCGGAAGTGTCACATGACATTTGCATCCCGCGGAACCCGAAGGAGTTGAGTTTTATGATCGGTTGTTACGCTTTACGTCTGTTTGCTTCAACATCCTAGTTAAACTCCAAAAACATATCTAACTCAGGAGACTACCGTCTTGCTCTATTGATCAACATGGGTTCCCGTCGGTTTACCTTTCTCTCGCCGTTCCCAAGATAAAACTGAATAAGTGCTTCTGGATCACCTGCATAAATAGGAACCTTTACAAGCTGTGCGGAATAGGCTGTGAAGTATGAACAAACGAGGGATTGACTGTTGAACGATTACGGAATAAACTCCAAAACTATATCTGAACTAGACATAAACTCGGATTCTAAAACCAGAATGAACCTTATTCAAAGTTGCATCACAACTATACTTTCAATGTAGTTCTGTCAAATGGTGGTTGGAAAAAACAAACGTAGGTGCATAAGACAGTTTTTCCCTCATCAGGTTTTTTTTTATTTTATTTTTTTTTTTTTTTTGCTCAACCAGAATCTAAACTTTTTTACCTCAAAAAAGGTCGGCTTCACGTCAAAAATCTAAAAAGTCTCTACGTTACCGGACTTTTTTCACAACTTTTGATTGAATCTTTAGAACGATGCAGTTTGTAACAATCTAACTTCAATACTCTATTAAAAAACAATAAATATGTGACAATTTAAATCCAATTGCAGCGAAGAGCGATCAACAGGTCGTGAGAAATGACCCGTCGAAAATGGGCCCCCTTTTTCCTTAAAAGTTGCAAATTCAAGTGTGTCCTCTCAATGAAATATCGACTTAAAGGTATGAGAAAAAAGCGTACATCGGGAAACCTGCGCGGTTTGGTAAAATTTCAATCATTTTGAACATTTATGAATATTTTGCGGATCAAAATGTCCATTGAATCCTTACTTAAGTATGTCGTACATGACCCCGTCCCTATTTCGTAGCTGATCAGTATGCTTGCTTTCAATCATTCCTCTAATCAAAATCAGCTCATCCAGTTGTATTTGGCGTTGCTGCAGGCTAACACAACAGTAGGTAGGTGTACCTTTCTGTTGGAAAGCTACATCTGTAGGGAGTCCTTCTTGTTTACAGAGTGAATAATACCGTATGAAAATCTTACAACTGCGACAGTAATTTCTATGAACGGTAATAAATCCTCTTGTAAATCGCATAACCCTTACAGGGCTACTCTGCAAACATTGAAGTTACGAGTTAACTACATTGAGCATTTTTATGACAATTACCTACGTAAAAATAATGAATACCTATTGGTACACGTTGAAAACGTAATTTCGAAGATCCTTTGATAATAAACTATGAAAGTACTATTTTACTCATGTCTGTCTTTCCTGAAGTATCTGCTACCCTTTTAGCTATCTACATTTACATTGGTAATACTACCATCCTTTTCCCTCTTGTGCCAAACACTGATCTTTGTTTATGGGAAAACTGGCAGACCGTTCGGTACAACTATCTGCTGTTGAAGATCTAATGCAATTCGAAATCGCTGTTGGTACGTGGAGGGAAAGATAACCTAAGTAGGGGGCAGATAAACCTAGCAAGAGAAACCAAAATCACCCCTTTAAAGATCCAAAATGCAATAGGGCTCTCCGAACATGAGAATAGAGCTCAGCACGTAAACAATCACCTTCCCGATTGGCTATTCTTTTGTTGCCTGTTAGGGCAGTCGTGACGGACACAACTTGTTTTTGTGGTTTTGTCGGTTTTTTGTTTCTTTGTGTGTTTCTTTATTTAAATTATTTATTTAATAATAATAAAATTCTCATTTTTGACCAGTATTGATACGAATTGTTGAGCGGAAGGGGTGAGGCAAAGTGTGAACAAGGAAAAAGTCTTGTCAACCACCATGTTCCTTAGGTCCTTCCCCCTTACCACTCCTAGCGGCGGGCCTTGTTAGTTCGGAGCCCCATCATATGCGTATTTCGCCAGTCAGTGACTCTACTAGGCGCGGTTTGAGGGGAGGATTTATTGGATATTTTTCCGATCTTTCAAGAATTTATTGCCGAATTCGATTTTTAATTTCATCTCATCCACTAAGATGTTTGGAAAGACATGTTTCAGTTGTTATTAATTCAAATTTACTCACCCATTTTTTGGAGCTTTTCTAATTCCTATTAAGAGATTATACAATTAAGAATGTTGAAGAAAACAAATTTGCTAGTACATGTTTAGTCTACTTAAAATTGAAAAATTAATAAAAATCCTTATTGATTTAGTTGTAATTATTAATAGGTAACTATTAATTGTTATTATTTTTTATTAAAATAATAATAAATAATAAAAATCAGTAGAATTAATTAAAATTAAATTAATGAAGGCCAAGTCAGATCCAAACAGGCTTGACAGTGAGCTACGTCCGACCCAAGAGTTTTGATTTAGTTTATTATTATTATTATCTGATTTATGACCAATCAATCTTTGAAATCTTTCGTTTCAACTTTTATTATCTAAGTTGCACTTCTGCCCAGGATTTTGGATTGAGTTGAAAAGTTAAATGCTAATCGGTGTCTGACAAAAATAAATCAATAAATTAGGAAATACCGAATAATCGGGAAATATTGATCGTTGTATATCAATGTCTACATATCGATTCATCGGAATGAAAATATCGATTATTTGGACGAGCCATAATTGATTTCAATTCCTTGTACTTATGTTGAAAGATTCAAACATTCATTTGATTACTACTAAGTACTTACTTAACTATTCTTGGAATAAGCTTCAGATAAGTTATTGATTCCAAGACAGTTGATTTGAAGGAAGAGTAAAAAAAATGTAAGCAAACATAAAATATTAAACAATTCACTCTTATTTTATTCAATTTTTTATCGAAATTTTAAATAACAATAGTATTAGTGGTTCGTTTAAAACGCTACGAACCGCAGACATACATAACTGTGATGTTTTTCTTACAAATTAATAATAAATCTATTACTAGACAAAATTCGATTCACCCTTAGAATTTATTACAATTTTTGCATTAGACTAGCCAATTAGAATTGCACAGAGAAGGTCGTAAGTGTTACATATTTCAATGTTTTACATCAAGTTTTAGAAAGACTGATCTTGAAAATGTCTTCACTCTATTTGGAATGAAACCGTATTGAATTTATTTACAATTCATTATTACTTATGATGTGAAGGCTATTTATGTAATAATTGTTACGCCTATTTGGGTGATGGGAACCAATTCCGTTTTTTCTCAGAATTGAATCAATAGTCACAGCGCAAATGGATGGAGTCCCCCCCCCCCCTCCCCCGGTCAAAAACGAAGCATACTCAGCAGTCCCTAAGCGTTCACTCAGCTGATTCATAGTTGAAACTTAAGTTGAGGGGTTAACTCGCACTCGAGAACACTTTTTCCACCACCCCGATATCGAGATTGATAGTGCAAGTCGAGTCCACAATTGGCAAGTCAAGTCCGCTTTCGTTTTTCAAGAAATCGCTCTCTGTATCCAAGGAATCAAGGAAATAACTGAATCTACTTGATAGCCCATTAGAAGACCTTGCATCTAGTCCGGAATCCGAATAACATTTATAGACCGCATACAAATATGAATAAGTAGTTCACATTTCGCGGAGGAGGGGGTACGTATGGCTATTTTGGTCAACCAGCATCATTACCTAAATGATCCATCTGGTAAATATTATTTCAACTTGCTTGCTTGACTCTTCAGCCCAGCAAGGTTGGTAGCAACCTTTGTCAAATTCGAAGAGAACGTCTTAACAAAGTGGCCAGATACGAGATTTACATTCGATGAAACATCATCTAGTGCTGATATCAGGCGGAGAGTTTAAGGCTAGTAGCTTTTCCGGGATTTGGAAAATTGGTAAGAGCACAGTAGAGACTGCTTGTAAAAACGGGAGGATGTTCCTGTGTTTTCATGAATGCCAACAAGACAGCTATGGGGGAAAAGTGGCTAGACATTTGATGAAATGTCATATAATGATGATGAAAGGCTGAGATCTTAAGGCTAAAACATGTTTCTTTTTTTTTTTTTTTTCTTTAAATGGATCCCAGAATTTGGAAGAGTTGAAAGTACACAATTGAAACTGCTTATATAAACAGGGGTCGATTTTTGTGCTTCCATAAAACCATCGAAACGCCTTAACAAAGTGGCCAGATACGAGGTTTACATTTCATGAATTATCATCTAGTGCAGAATTTAGGCTCAGAGTTATTGGCTAGAACGAGTTTAATTTTCAATATATAGATTTCCGAATTTGGAAGAATTGTAAGATCATAGTAAAGACTGCTTGCAAACGTGGGAGGAAGTACTTTCATAAAGTCACCAAGAACTCCATGAGCAAAGTGGCTAGATATGTCTACACTTGATGAAATACCATCTAGAGCTGATTTCAGGCTAAATCATATTTCATTTTCAAAATATGGATTTCGGAATTTGAAAGAGTTTGAGTACAGAGTTCGTAAATGATGATGAATGTATGAGGAGGTTTCTGTGCCGCTCATAAAGTAGTCATCAATATCGCCTTAGGCAAAGTGGCCAGTTACAAAAATAGCTTAGTCCTCATTAATTATCCCGGTCTTCCGAATAACACAGAGCGTTCCCAATTTGTCGGAACAAATTTCGAGCTTTTAGAAGCTACGGTAAATACGGGTGGAAACGCACTCGAACGGAAGGAGTTTGTTTCAATTCATTGTATAAGATTAGAAAAGAGTTGTGGAGATCGGAGGCTGTCCTCCCCTTTTCAAAGATAGGACAAGAAAAAAAGAGGGGGGCGTAGACCTGGGAAGAATTCCCCGTTGGAACGCTACCGGTGACCGGGGGGACGGCGAAGAAGAAGGAGCGCTACGAAAAAGGAAGGAGAAGAAGGACAGATGGAAAGGGGAGAGGACGAAGGGTGGAAGGTGAGTTTTTTATTCGTCACAGGAGGAGACTTGAGTCTGCCAGCAATAAATAATGCTAATGCGGTGGATACTTACTAACTCTAAACGCAAACACATAACGAAACACGACCGACACAAATCTTATTCTACTTGTGGAATTGAAGCGTCGCGCTCAGGGCTTTTTTCGGTATCTAGGTAGGCCAGTAAGAGCAATTTGACGAGATTTTCCAGGCACTGCGCTATCCTGGAACCTCAGTGTGAGGCCTGAATGTTAAATTATGACATACTTTCCGCTTTCACTACAGAGGCACAATCGGGGTAAATGTGAACAATGGCTTTTTTCGGTATCTAGGTAGGCCAGTAAGAGCAATTTGACGAGATTTTCCAGACACTGCGCTATCCTAGAACCTCAGTGTGAGGCCTGAATGTTAAATTATGACATACTTTCCGCTTTCACTACAGAGGCACAGTTGAGGTAACCAATGAGCGTTATGGAAGAAGATTCCATTCGCACCCTTACGAAAAGTTATTTTCTGTGATTTTCCAAAACTTCGTGCACTGGTTCAAAAATCACAGAAAAAAAACTACTCATCGTAGAAGAGTGCAGATGGTGTCAAATTTCTTAGAAATAGAATCTATTTTCCTTTTAATATATAAAATAATACATGGGTAACACTCATTCAAAATTCAACATTGAGGTTAAAATGTGAGGTTTACATTTTTCAGCTCACAAAATAAAATTTATCCTTCCAATCTTGCCTTAATGATAGCGACATTTTCTGTGCTCAACTGGATAAATTATCTTATCAAGGTTATCAAGTGTATTATTTTCCAGAAAAATTCCGTTTTTCCTTCAGGTAAGAAACAGGTTTAGGTTGTTTTTGTCAATTAACTTCATTTCTTTTTATACATTTGGAAAGTAAACCATTTAAAAGTGAAAAGTGAAATTTTCGCTTTTCCTGAAGATAAGACACAGATTTAAGCTATTTTTCTCAAACAATTCACGTTCGTCAGTAATTAATTCCGGCTGGATTTGATAGGTTTGTCATTTCTTATTTTTGACAGACTGAAACCAGTTCGTAATCACTCTGCTTTTTCTTATAAAGTTGAATTAAGAATTCTATTCCAAGCTTCTTGTTGCCGTTTTGAGCGTTTTTTTATGAACATCATAAATTATAACGTAACCATAATGCTGAAATTAAAAAAAATCCCTAGCAACTATGTGAACAAGAACCCATCAAAGGCTAACATCAACAACGACAAAATTCGAGCAGGACGTTCCTAATAACAAAATGAATAAAATAGAAGCATTTGAATGTGAAACAACTTTCTCATTATAACTCAAAAATCTTCGTTCTTAACCCTGGACATGTTCCGGTAATTATGAGTTAGTTATTTTAGGAACGTCTCTCTAATTGCAATTGAGGAGTTGTATCCATAATATACTAAGTATATAAATTTTTAAAAAGTGGGGTTCTGATTATTTAAACAGTTTTGCAGAGTGGCACATTTGTGATGTCACTACCACTTGAACCAATATCGAAACTCGGGTTTGCTTCCAAAATCACTTAGCGTTTTGTTCCTAACTCTATTATATTCAAAACCTGGTCATATTTTATTGCAAAGATACTTGCTCTGTCCGATTTTGCAATATAATACTGAACTTTTGATTTTAAAAAAAAAATGAAGATCACAAGTATAAAAACTCACAAGAGTCATGGTTCAAAACTCTGCTCTCCTGAGAAGTTCACTAAAACGGATAGTATATCTAGCAGTTTTGGAAACGAATTCCTTAATTTGAAAAAGTTCTCATGTACTTACTGTCGTAATTTTTTTCTAGTTACATCCAATTTCTCCAGAAACTCAATTTCTTTCAAAGCATAAAAGTTGTTAACAATCAATATTTCTTTGGCTGTACAATCGATTCCTGAATGAAATTCAACTTTAAAAACCAAAATTATGGTTAATTCTGAAAATTATGATTAATTCAAAATAATTAGTCTGCTATTCATGTAGTCTCGAGCTATTTTGTAACGATTCCATTGAAATATGAAAACTTTTTCTACACGAAATGAATGACATTGATAACGTCCTAGTGTTTTATTGTTGCCACACATTTTCCGAGTAATATTCTGATAAAAAACTAATTATAATTTTTGAGAGCCATTTTTTCTGGTTTCAGTGATTTTTGCCACATTTTATTGATATTGTTTAAAAAAAGTGAACTACATAATCAGGTAATAACAATCAAATTAATGATTTTTAGACATTTATTGTCGTTTTTGGTGATTTTTTTAAGCAGATTATTGTTAATTTGAACTTTTATTGCTCAAATCAAACTCATTTTTTCATTGTGATGCTGGATTTTCTGTTGCGAAGCAGGAATCGTTTCTGAAATCTCAAAACTTTTTATTATTTTTTACAATTCGCTGATACAGAAACTATCACAGAGTGGGCATAAGGTTTCTTGTTTTAAATCAAATTTGTACATAATTACTCCAACTGAACTTGCACTTAAAGACGTAAGCAGATTGCAATAAAGACCCTCGAATGTTCAATCTATTAAATTAAAAATCAAAGTCAACCACTTTATTAATAATTCGGTATAATCTTGAAACTTTAAGTGATTTTGGAACAACAAAGAGTACATTAGACCTAAGTGCTTCTGGTAGGTAATTTAGAAATATCAACAATGATTTAGTTACCTTGTCAGTAACAGTAAAACCGACATACAGCGGTATGATGTTGGAGATTTCATACAAATATAAATCGTATTTGTCAAAGTTTTACGATAGCCCTTCATTCAGATTTCAGGTTCCTGGTTCACCAAACTCGAATTCAACAAAATGCGCTTTTTCGGCAGCATGTTTCTTTCTTTTTTTACCGATTTAATTTTGTGTTTATTGCTATCTCATTTCTTAACTCAAGGCAAATGTATGTTACTAACTGAAATGTCTATGTATAAGTATCATGAGTGACGCTGCATCATGATTAATTTTAGTGTAAATATTGGTAATAGGTATATTTTTAAATTCTCATTTCAACAATTAAAAGTAAATCCTCTACAAACATCCAACTAATTTCTTCGTTGAATGGGTTAAGTCAATGTTAGGTAAGTTTGTGGGCAAGATTGGCATCATGAAGGAACCCTCCAAAGCATCAAGTCGTAAATAAATGATCACAGAATACCAACGGACAAAAAATTAAGCACAGTTACCTATTTTTCAATGTTGCAGATGTTGGATTCTACGGACTTACAGCGGTTTTTGTATCTAATCAACATCAATCACGTATACTTATAGGTACACTAGAAAACTAATTTTGTTTGAGCTTGGTGAAAGCATCTCCGTTCCTAAAATATATTGTAAAAGGCTTATAAATGATTTACGGTTTTTGCCATTTCGATGCATTGTCTCCATAAACAATGGGAAAAAATACTATTATTGTAGCCACAATGCGCAATCGAAAACATAATTAATCTAACTATGTACAAGCGAATAATTGATTATCACACACTGCCTGGCAGTTTCGAACAAATCGATTTTAAATTACAACAGCAACATTTCTGTTGATAATAGAACTATTTTTATTATGTACAAAATGTTGTTAGAGAAGGGTTGCCATCCGATTTATACAATTTAGAAATTCAAAGTAGAATTCCTATTAGCAGAGGTTTCCCGAATTGAAACATTTTACATTGATCTATATTTGGAACATCGATCATTAGAACCAAATCTAGATGAATAGCGTGCGTATTATAATATTGCTATACCTGGCGGTAAAAAGTGGGAATATGCTCTGGTTTTCATCAAAGAATCGGTTTATATATGCATCCATTTTCCTCAATTTGTCTTTTTTCCGACCAAAACACATTAGAAATTAGATTAGAAATGTATTTTTTAAATAAAATCCGAGATAGAACATCCTTCAGTTACATCTGGATAGAAGATGGCAACCCAACGATAGGTTAGACTTCATAAAGTTTCATCAGTCTCGGATGCGACCATACAATTACATGTCGTCCAAATGTCTATAATTAACTCCACAATCAGCGGCCATCAAATTCTCAATAATCGTTCATTTAACCGAAATATCGACAATAATTTTCTTTGGTATGGTTTGATTTTCATAACAGTGTACGCGTTTCTGCGTCATGATGAATATTGCTTCTTGCACCACTCGATTTGGTCGTGAACCCGGTTCAGCCGGTCTGCAAGAATAACCAAACTTGCTTCTGGAAGACCGGGCACGAGGTCTCCTTCTTGATACAACCATTCTTCAAATCTTTTGGTCAGGATGTTGTCAGAGCGTAATCGCTGTATGGCCTCGACTGTTGGTCTTCTGAAGATGCAGAGGGCGTTGAGCAAAGTGATGTGATATGGCTCGTATTTGTCCAGAAGTCTGTAACCATGAAGGAGACCACTCTCATTGTCCAGGAACAGAAGAAGATTCCATCCGGGGTGTCTGGCTAAATTATGTGCTGGAGCGTCCATCATTCCCGGGTTCCATTGTAAATTGTACAAATTGTTCACTATTCTATCTAAATTTGCGATCAGGTAATCGAATATTATTAAATCTGACCACTGAGCGAGCTCCACTGATGCAGTTTGGTTTGTCGGAACATCTTTAGGATGCAATTTCCGAGTTGGTTTCCTCAATGTTTTCGGTATCTGTGCAGGAAGTAAATCATCTACATACTTGGTTAACACAACTGGGCGGTTATCTATCCACTGCGCATGTCCCATTTCGGCGGTTATTTTGCTCCACATTGGTTTTTGTCGATGTACAACGCTTAGCGCCGAGGGAGCCAGATTATTCAGACCAAGTAGTCTCCCTAAGTAGAAACTAAAAAGTTCCCCTTGAATTTGATCCGTGTTTTGTCTGTAGCGACAACAGGCTCTCGTGCCATCTTCAAACGTCAGCAACCTGTTCTGCATCCTGCCGCACCCCTCTTCCATCTTAACTACCGTGCTATTCTTGAGATAATTTCGCCACTCCTCATTGGCCGACTGATCGAACCCTTTAGGAAGCTCATTTTCCACATCGTCTGCCCAAAATATACCGTCAACTATCCTTGGATTGGGTTCGTAACGGTACGCCACTGCAGGAACTTTTCGAATTCCTATTGGTTTTATTTCGATTTTGGGAAAACTAAGGTTTTTGTACGGAGAGCTCGTTCCGATCCGAACCGGTATGGCTAAACCTAATAACAGCCCGGTAATAAAAGCTACAATCGCCGTCACAAGATACAAAGTCCTTCTAAAAGTGATCCTATCAGCAGGGTAAAAG
Organism: Adelphocoris suturalis; assembly: GCA_030762985.1. NCBI lineage: Eukaryota > Metazoa > Arthropoda > Insecta > Hemiptera > Miridae > Adelphocoris > Adelphocoris suturalis. The sequence continues at coordinate 63,700,520 of CM061043.1, forward strand.
CATGCACCTAGGAAAAGGTCCATATATCCACCACTTCTCCACCTCCTGTTCCTATACATCTCGTCGGATCCCGTCTCGAGGCACATGGCTTCCAACTCCGATCTCCCGGTCAGAGACGCATGTTTGCATAGTCCTCGAAAGCGCTGTGTGGTCCTCCAAACACTCCAGCCCTGTAACAAATAGGAATCGTTAGCGAAACAAAACCCACATCAATCACGATTTTTCTTTATAAACCAAACTGTGGAGAGATGGAAAATTATTCTTGTCATTTTGAGGAGACGGTAGCTCCCTAAGAGCCCTTGAAAAGAATACTGTATTCCGCTCTCCCAAAAAAAGAAGGGAGAAATCTTACTAAGAACAACAACTCTGAGCAAACACCCAACAACAATCCAAACAGTGACATGTCAAATCGCGGGCCTCTTGAGACATTCTTTCGTTTTCTTTAAAGAATTAAGTAGACTGCCGGGCACTGTTTGCTTTCGACGGGGTCTTCTTATCCGATTTTTTATTCTCATTTTTTCTAACCAAGTTGATATATTCCACCTCCGCCTTTCTTGACTGATCAACTGTGTAGAATGATAGCTTTTTTGAGAAAGTGAAGTTGAGCTGGCGGTCGTAAATCGTGATATGAATTTATTACAGTACCGTAAAATCAATAAGCAATTACCATTAGAATGATGGTACATTTTTATGAGATGATCATTTTTAAAAAGCCATTCAGACGTATTAAACTCAATGAAATTACGAATCACATCACATCAAATGGAATGAATGAATGGTTGACATCACAAACTTAATTTTGTTCGGTGATGTTGCAAAAACTGATGTCAATTTAGGACAAACAACGTCGCTTGACACAGCAGAATTGCTCAATTTTTACGAGTATACATCATTATCGTTTCTGTGGTAGTAATGAATATCAATACACCAATTTTATACTTTCACAGTATTCATTCACTGTTTCATTAGGTGTTAGAATGAATACCTACATCTCGATCAGAGAAATTGATCGTTATGAGCCACTGATCGTTGATTTATGAGGAGATAGTTTTCATGCCGAATAATTATGTAGTATGTAACAATATTTTTCGGAAAACAGAAAACAATTAATTTAGACATTCGTGTTACTTAAGTAGGTACCTATTTCTATAACAATAAATCTTAAAATATAACAATGTGTGTGCCTAGGTATCTTTATGAGTCATTTCAGATTGCGTCTAACTTTGGGATCGTGGTAAAAATAAAATAGTTCCTTCATATATCAAAAAATTCTTTGGTAAAAGAAAGCATGAGTTCTGAGGGCACCCATTTTTTACCACAAAAAAGTCCTCAAATTTCAAGACATAAAATATTTAATAACAAATCTATTTGAAACGGCGAACATTCTTTTTATTTTAAATGTTTAAATCAGCTTATATAGCAGAATACTAGTGGGAAGTTCATTTGCAACCATGTGTTGACCATTTCTTAGAGCAAGAACGATAGTGAAAATAACTGTCTCAACAGTACTAAAAATCGCGAAACCAATTCTCTTCAATGAAAGATGATTTTCATATTTATTTAACACCATTCAGAATCATTCATTTTGAAACAAACATTCTTTTAGAAATTGGGAAAAAGGTCATGTTTAGCCGCCGTTTTGTTAGCCGCTCCTTCACAATTAGTAAAATTTCACAAAAACTGCTTCATTCAATACTCTTTTCTACGATATAATCAATTTTAATTTTACTTTGATAAATAAAGGAAAAAATTATGTTTAATGTTGAAAAACGTACTTTTTCCATTAAGTCGAGGGTTTTCTTAAGAAAATGAACCTCTGTTAACTACGAGTTTAGGGTCAGAGTTTTTCACTCTGAATCGAATGGTGACACTTTCAGACCTCTCCAACTCCGTTATAAACGAGTTTTACACTATAACTCACAAATTTTTTGTTATGCTCAATTGTATGTGATAAATTAGTCAATTTTAAAACTAGTTATTTAAAGTGTAACACTCATTTCTGTCGGAATCTGAGAGATCTGCAAGTGTTACCATTCGATTCAGTGTGAAAACTGCGTAAAAACGTTCATTTTTCAATAAAACCCTCAATTCTATTTTTTTAAAAAACAGGTTTTTAACATTAAAACATCTTGAAGAGTAAAATTAAAATTGACTGTACCGTTTGAAAGAGTATTGACTGAAACAGTTTTTGTGAAATTTGAGGTTCTCTAACACTAATATTGTGGAAGTGGCCAACTTTTAAACATTTTTTAAATTTCCAAATTCCTATAACAATTGGAGTTTGTTTCTTAATAAATTATGCTGAATGATGTTTAATAAATATGAAATCATTTTTTCTCAAATAAACTTTAACCCGAATCTGGAAGTATGATCAACAATTGAGAAAAGTTTTTTTTAGAGGATAGAAATGTGGGTTTTATGTGAAAAACGCTATGTCAAAGGCGCTCCGCGCCTCGCCAGGGGGCAAGCCCCCTGGACCCCCGGTTACCTCTATTTACATACTTCGGACGAAATTATTGAAACACAGAATGTGTTTGCGTTGTCGCGCAACCAAGTGACAACCAAACAAGCGTCATTGTTTACTATTCATTTGTAACATCAATTTATATAGTTATAGTATGAAACTACGAAAAAAAAATACGAAATAAATTCGTGATAAATCAAGAGCGATTTATCAAGTAAATGTCCTAAAGAGGCTACATACGAAATTACAGCTTCCTAGAGTGTAAAGTATAGAAATTAGCTTTAAAAGCCACTCATCTGATCCGGACCCTGGACATCGTCAAGTAAATGTCCTAAAGAGGCTACATACGAAATTACAGCTTCCTAGAGTGTAAAGCATAGAAATTAGCTTTAAGAGCCACACATCTGATCCGGACCCTGAGCATCGTCAAGTAAATGTCCTAAAGAGGCTACATACGAAATTACAGCTTCCTAGAGTGTAAAGCATAGAAATTAGCTTTAAGAGCCACACATCTGATCCGGACCCTGAGCATCGTCAAGTAAATGTCCTAGAAATTACCTATTCAAATTATTTAACCTCCGCTTCACAAATCAAACCGTTTTCGTAATACTCAGATCACCTGCTATGAATCAAATCATCTCAATGACACAAGCTCAATGAAATCATCAGAAATTAACAAGCGGTTGCAATCATGTTCACAATATCAATTATTGAGAATGATCACCTGTGTGTAAACAATTATTTATATAACCATGCTCATAACTCAGTTTGTTGGACACGCACTTCGCAGTAGTTAACATAATATTGTTGGATAAATCGAGAGCTTTCGAACGAATGGTCAACGAATTTTGTGGGATGAAAAACGACGAAGTACCATTTCCCTAGCAACGACTCGGTTGTACGTGAAAATCATCCGTCACACATTTCGTTACCATCCCGCGTTCCATTTTCGGCTAGTTAGTCCATGGCTAAAACACATTAAAAATCGTATCTCGGCAACGATTTGAGCTAGGACGGTTCGGTTGGCGGTATTTCGCTCCATTTTTTATGTATTTTATATAGCAAGTTTTTGGAAAGCCTCTTCAACAAGTCTGTCGAAATCATTGAAAATCGATTGAATTCCCTAATCAGCTTCAGCCCTGTGCGGGCGTTGTTAAATTTTGTGTCTTTAATAAAATTATCAATCAACAAAAGTCGGTAATAAGTCAATTATATCAGTCTATTGTAGTCAATTGTCGAGAGGATTCCTATTACGACATAGGAACTATTTGAATAGGAATCCCGTGAATGATTGATAGGAATCGTGTAGGTTAAGCATAAGCAAATACCACCCACCGTCAATCGCCTAACCGATAGTTAGACGCCATGTCTGATCGAGGCTCATGGAAGAGCGCACCTACGCGATCCGCCATACCGGACCTTTTCAAATAATGTCCCGATAAAGTTTCACCGTAAAAAAAAAGTGGACTCGAAAAAATGACGGATCCCTCTCACCTTTTTTTCCCCAGTCTTTTGTCGACCGTTATCTAAATCGATTAAAACTAGTCTGTATACGTATTGCCGCCCGGGGCATGGGTTTGCCTGAGGTATGACGAGATGCTTGGACGATCTCCGAGCTCCATCTTTACATGTTGTTCGTATCGCTCTCATCTTTCCTTTTGGGACCCTCTCGAGGCCACTTTATTATACCGGACGCGGACTTGAAAAATTCCTTTTAAATAAAAATTCTAAGTACCTCACAGTGGGTATAATTAGAGAACCGGGAGAGGCGAATTGGAGGGGGAAAAGTACATTATTCATGTAAGGAACATTTTTTTATAGCTCTATCGTCGTGGACTTTTTTTTAAATACCGCGAAAAATTGAGAGTGGTCGATGGCGGAATAAGTTTCGGTCGTTTTTCCTCCTACAGCTGGAGAGCAGCTTAATAAAAATACAACAAAAAAACAGACGAGGAATGAGCATATCTTTGATGCCAAACATGTAAGTAGGCTGGCGATTTTGTTCGACGATCTGAATTTTATAGAACCTGCTACCGCTTAGTATTATGTGTCAGAGGCGAATGAGCGTTACCCATGTATTCATTTTATGTTTTAAAATGAAAATAGTTGCCATTCTACGAAATTTGACACCATCCTCACTTTCCTACGATGAGTAATTTTCTTTCTGATGTTTCAAATTTTGCTGCACTGGTGACGTCACACTGGGCAGGGGGTCCCTCCTAGGCGGGAGGGGCGCTTTGACGTCAGTAGTGTGCGACAATGAAAAATCGTGGAAAGAAAACTACTTATCAGTGATGCCAAAATTCTTGAAGGATGGAATTTTCTTCCGTTTAAAAACAGTTAAAGTACCTTTTTCAAACCCATGGGTATCGCTCATTCTAGGGGTACAGAAGAAGTTAGGCCCTGGTAAGTGTGATAAACGAGACTACTCAGAACAAAAAAGTCTGCCAAGTGGGGTGGACAGTGTTTCTTCGCATTATTTATAGTAATATGTACATCAGGTGGGATAGCATAGAGAGTTCCCACATGAAGTGTCCCCTGTCCCACCTTGGACATTGTCTACGATGCGTGTTAACCTTCGCATGATGGTCGGGGTCAAGGGTAACACACCCCCACGCATCCTTAAATGCAGCTACAATGAGGCAGTCCAGCGATATGCTTGAGCTCCTGTTTTCACCTCAGACACCTCACAGTCACCTGATGTGGCCTTGCTCCATGGAGCCCCAACTTCCAAGTCACTAGACGCTTAAAACCTGTTGCGTCTGTGTTCACTGCAGAATTGTAGGCAGTGACACCAGTTGTTCGACTCTGCCAGTTGTTGGGAGTTGTGGTCTGTAGCTTCACTAAATACCATCGAGGCGATTAGGGACACATATTCTGATGATCCATAAAGCCTACGTGTATCGCTATACCAAGTCACAACATCGGGCTCTACCGTATCTTTTATTTGGGTGCCAATGCACTTGAATGTGGGTATTCATGGCAATGAGTGTGCTGATGCCCTTGCGAGGAGAGTCGTTGGTGATAACTCCATCGATATGTTGCCTATACGCATTGAGGATCAAATCTCCAGCATTCAACATAAAGCCAAATCCATCTGGCATGAGCAATGGCAGGGTGAGGTCACTGTCACTGGTCTGCGTGGTGTCCTTCAGGACATGTGCCCGGTCGGCCCATTCGTAACCCAACTTCCACGGAGTGACGGAATAGTGATTAATCGGGTTGCTACTGGCCGTACTCATCTTGCTCACACCTGCTTAACGCAGAAGCTCGAGATATTGTGTGTGTGAGTGTGGCCTGTCCATCCCCCACACACTGGGAAAAACGGCCAATCTAGGAGGACATTGGACCAAAATTTTTTATCAACTGATCAAACTAAGAACATTACCTTATTTTCATAAATGGTTGATTAGATAAAACCCGTATTGCATATCACATTGCACATCACATGCGGCTAATTTCAAGGCGAAATGCAGCTCGTTACTCAGTGCAGATTTGGACCCTCATTACCCTGCCGTCTCTCACTACACAGCCGATGACATTTTTGAAGCTCCCACGTGTTTATTAAGTAGAAGGTATGCTACCACTTATAAGATTTTTAAGTACCTCGGAATACCCGGAAAATAGCAACGATTTTGGGCTCTAAAATATGAGAAAGCCCAATTTTAGGAGGTCTGTAACTTTTTTGTTCAGGTTTTTTTTTACCTTGCCAGTGGTCTAGTTTCAAACTGATGTAGAGAGTATAAACACAAAAAATTCATAACCATACAGCGCAATACGGCTTGGCAATTGAATTTAGAAAATTTTTAACTGCGCAAAAAATCAACTTTTCAAGAAAAATTTAATAATAGTTTTCTTAATTTTTAAATTGTTACGAATTTTTTCAGTCGAATGGGTTTCTCAAAAAAAGAGTTGTTCGATGTATGGGTTGCTTATTACCGTGGCTATCGGGATGTTGTCCGAAGAAGCACTAGAAGCTCGGAATACAGACCTGAGAACATATAGAAGAGATAACACCCGTAAAAACAGCAGGAGGTTCACTATGGAAGATCTGTTCCATACTCTGTTATACTCATCAGACCCGTTCATATCAACACTAGAAAGCATATAGGGAAATAAAACTCCAGTTCAAACTCACTCCAGTTCACTCGAGTCAAAGGCAAAATAACGGTTATTCAGAAGAGTTGATGGATCTCCTATTAGAGGATGAATATTCTACGTTCGATTGGTAACTGAAGTTTTTTGTTTTGATTTTCTGCTTATACCTGTTTCAATTTCAATACCAATCTTTGTGTATATTATATTAGTCAACATATTTCGACGAGAAACAATAGTCAACATATTCCTAAGAGAAGCAATATTCTTTTCAAGATTATAGGTTTTTTATATTTAAATTCTAGAAGACTTGATTTTATTTATATTTTTTTATTACACCATGAAGTTCCAAACTGTGAATACCTATTCTATATACTATGTTGAGAAACGTGAACTACAGTTCCTAAGATATGGTATGATTTGTTTACTCTCTTCATAAACAGTTTCTATTGAAGTACTGTTTGCTCAAATTTCCCCTTTCCACCTTTTATCAAATGTGCAAATTGTATTAATCAATACATGATTGAAGTGGATATTTATGAAGAGTTACAATTTACTTTTGAGTCCATTGTCCAGTATATAGGTAGGTACTTATACGCAAATTCTGATGCAACTGGCGAATATGGTTTTCGACTTCGATTTACAGCAATAAAAAGTGGATTTTCGAATTTTCCGAGTGTTAATAATCAGTATATCGATTAGGGTGAGAGTTAGAGCTCTGAAAGTGGTTCCATTCGATTCAGCATCCCGAAAAACATATTAAACCATTACAAACACGGGACCGTTTGACGAAGTTGCAAGGAAGTCGCATAGTGGGCGCCAACGACTGTCGTAGCCTCTGCGGGCAACCGGATTCTTGTCACTCTTTACCGTCGTACTTGGGATGGTTTTACGAAAATTTCCTCAAAATTTCAAGTGATTTGGACGAATTTTCTAGACGTTATGAGCAATGTCCACCTAGATTGGCCGTTTTTCCCAGTGTGCGCCACTTCCTGGAGGATTACCCGGACCTTATAGACCTCCGAGTCCAACATAGGCCCCCTCAGTGGGTTGACGTTTTATCTGGACCAGACAAGGTCCAGTCCCTGCTGCTGTAACTGAGAGCCACTGAGCTCTACTACGAATTGTAATTTCTGATCTGTGATACATTTATTTACAATCTAGTCATAGTTTTGTACTACACTTTGCTGATTATATATGGAAACATGTATTTAGTTATAAGCCTGTTCTTCATCTATTCTTAGTTGTACTATCTTATTTTTGTGTTTTTTCGCTTTAGGGGCTAAAAAGTAGTCATCACTGTACCTCTCATTTTTCCCCACTCCGATTAGCCAGTGGAGTCCATAGTAGCATTCCGTGCCACTTGTAGTGTCCCTTCAGGCACCTTGTTCAAAGCCAATAATGATCCTTATATTATATATATATTTATCAGTTTTCGATAAAATGAGACAAATAGGGGACCAACCAAGAGCTAACCGACGCAGTCCAACAAATTAGTAGTAGTAGTAGTAGTAGTAGTAGTAAGTTGTTTATTGTATTAAATCAATGACTATTACAAAGAGTCCAGGTCCACTTACACATCATCATTAGAAAAATATATAATAGATAAGAAATAAGTCAAATATCTTCTTCCTAATCTAGATAACAGGGCATTACAGCTTAATGAAGTACATGCAAAATAAACGAAGTCATCGATATGAAATTAATATAAAGAATAATAATCCGTTATGAATCCATAAAATCCACGCTATACCTGTGGTACTCGTACAATATCCACAACAAGCCTATCCTGTTGTACACTATACAATGCTAATGCTGTACGTATCAGACACCTATTCGGTGAGCGCAACTGATCGAAGTGCTAGTGCACTAGTAACAAAATGAAATAAATTTAACATTTTCTCCCTATCATCACCAAAATCGAGCAAATTAGCCAGACGATCCTCATCCTCAACCACTGGGAGCCCACAGATGTATTTCGCAATGAATTGCCTTCGGTACGGTTCTAAGATCGGGCAACGTAGACAAAAATGGCAGAGGGTGTCAGCTTCTTTCATATTGCATATATTGCATAAGCTCTCGCTTCTAAACTTATGAGAAGTACCTCTATAATAAACAGTTACGAAAAACTTTGAAGACAGACGCAATTGGCACAACACCCTCTCAATCTGGACATTTTGAATTAGTCCCAAGTACTTCTGCCTACCTGAATAGTCCGCTATCCTCCTATAGAACATATTAAATCTGGCACTGTAAACCAGATTGATGTCCTGGCACTAAAAATAGTTGTAGAGTTTTTCGATTAGTGACGGTAGGATCGATTTCAAATTTCGAGGGTCCTCAGCTGTTAGGATATCGTGGGAGCCAAGGACAGCAAGCATGTTAAAAATACAGGTATACCAGTTGTATAATCAGTTGAACTGGTTGAAGAATTATGCATATTCTCCAATACCCAAAAAAAATCTTGGGCCACCTACTCTCATCCATCATAGAAATCCTGACCCAGTAATTAATTGCTCTTACATAAACAATGGCCTTGAGTGCAGGGAACTCAGTCTCAATTCGTAAAAAGTGATTCGGTGTATTACGTGGGAGATAGAGGAGACCTTTCAGAAATTGGGATTGCACTGACTCAAGCTCGTCGCCATACCATACCCCCCAAACCTCAGCCGAGTACAAAAGCACTGACTCCACCAGCGATCGAAAAAGTGCTCGTTTGGTATCCCATGACGTGACCCTGCCTTTTGCGCAAATATCTCTCAAACAGCCAGCAGCCGATTTTGCTTTGGACACTCGGCGGTCCAAATTGGCCCAACATGATTGGCATGATAGGGAGAAAATGTTAAATTTATTTCATTTTGTTTCTAGTGCACTAGCACTTCGATCAATTGCGCTCACCGAATAGGTGTCTGATACGTACAGCATTAGCATTGCATAGTGTACAACAGGATAGGCTTGTTTTGGATTTTGTACGAGTACCACAGGTACAGCGTGGATGTTATGGATTCATAACGGATTATTATTCTTTATATTAATTTCATATCGATGACTTCGTTTATTTTGCATGTACTTCATTAAGCTGTAATGCCCTGTTATCTAGATTAGGAAGAAGATATTTGACTTATTTCTTATCTATTATATATTTTTGGCCCGACGACGAGAATGACACCCCCAGATACTCAAAATCGAAAACATAGTCCAACTCTTCTGGGCCGCATCTAATCCTTTTATACTTCTTGATGGTCTTATTGTGTCCGAATACTAAAACCTTAGACTTGCTAGTGTTAATGTGCGTTGATTCGGCAGTATTCAAGGAAAAAGTCCATTTTCTCCTGGGCATCTGGAACAGAGTCCGCTACAATAGCGACATCGTCCGCAAAAGAAAGCAACATGAGCCTTTCGACCCTGACACCTGAGCACCCCTTGCTCATCATAAATTCCTCCAAATCAGCCATAAAAATAATAAACAATAACGGACTTATCGAATCACCCTGCAAAACACCCATAGTAATATCCTGCTCGAAAAATTCGTAAGTCTCCCGCTTCGATAATTTGAAACGTGCGGTCCCATAAAGAGATTTAAGCACACAGATAATCTTGCTACTAACACCCAACTTTGAGAGCTTGGACCACAATAAAGCATGATTGACTGAGTCAAAGGCTCGGGAGAGGTCTGCCATTACACAAACCAAGTTCTGCTTCTTCTTGACTCGGAAGTAAGCCGAAACGGCATACAGGGTGAAAATCTGGTCGATGCAGGACCTCTCAGACCTGAACCCCGCCTGGGACTCTGGCAAGATGCACCTCAGTTCTGCCCATGACTTCATCTTATCCGCTAGGAGGTGTGTAAACAACTTTGAGGTCGTGTTAACCAAGGCTATTCCTCGATAACTCCCGGGAAGCAATCTATCGCCTTTCTTGTACAGCATGCGGAGAAGTATGGTACTCCATGAGCAAGGCACCTCACCGTTGCCCAGGCACTTATTAAAAATCTCTACTAACAACTCGGTACAGTAATCGGGAAGAGCCTTCAGAATCCCGTTAGGAACACCATCATCCCCCGGAGTCTTACCACATCTCAAATTCTTCAAACCCCTCCTCACCTCCACCACGGTAAAAGGTCTGTCAAGCTCGGGCACTTCAACCAAATGCCTATTATCCAACCCTCAATCGCAGATTCTCTTTCACCATACAAATCCTTATAAAAGTATTTCCACGTGTGTATGGCAATGGGATCCTCGAAAAACACAGAGCCTCTAGCTGACGGCCAGAGCCTCACGGCTTTCCAGAACTCTGCAGGACGTCTTGAGTTATTTATGGCCTCAGAGATCTTACAATAGTATAATTTCCTGGTTGTAGCTAATTTCTTCTTATAGCTGGTTTTTGAGTTGGCATAGTCAATCACTAAATTTACTGGGTAACCTTTCCTACGCATTTTCCTATATTGATTCCTTACTTTATACCGCATATATTTACAAGCTCCATTAAACCAGGGTTGGCCCCGGCTGGAGTATGCTCGGGCCCCTTTCGTCACAACCACGATGCCCGCTCTCATCCAACAAATTACACAATCATGAAGCAAATGATGGAATTAAAATGAGAGTTGGGATGCATCACAGGATACATAAAACTGTAGGTCATGGTATTGTTTATGTAATGACGCTCTAGCGTTAGATGCAGTGTCATTGATGAGGAAATGTATAGGTAGCTTGCTGAAACTGAATTTCAACCCCAGGCGGGAATATGGTTCTCAACGCTGTACGATCTCCATAACAGAAGAGCTGGATGATATAAATATTTCATTTTTCCTCTACGGGCCCAATAATTAAGCCTTTTTATCGTGCATGGCATTTGGCTAAGGGACGTTGCCGTAATCAGAGATTGTTCCCCACCTCAATGGAAATGATATTAAAAACTAATTTTACTTTTCTTTGAGGCTTTTATACCTATAAAAAGTTTCTTATTGAGCGAACTAAATCACTCGCAACGAAATTGCGGAAACCCACTTCAATGAAGAATTGTCTTCTTTTTTCGCGAAATATATAACGTTCTTTGCTAACTACTGTTTTCTTCGTTTTTATTAAACACTTATTAAACACTTTCATATAATTCCTGAATTATATGAAAGTGCTTTAATAATTGTGATAAAAATGGCGATAATCTTTAGTAATGCCGACTTAGGAAACTTTGTTCCATTCTAGTAAAATTTAGGTAATATGCATCAGCACATGCTACTGAATGGTATTCTACAACAAGAGGTAAAATAATTCCTTGCAAAGCTCTTCTTATATTGTGATATAGAGTCTTCCTTTTGTCACTGTATATTGATATTTTTAGCTACCAAACACCGTAAATTTCATTTTATATTTATTATTTTTTATGAATTTATTTTAATTATTTTTCCGAGGTTATCATTACAGCAGACATAACGCTAACTCCAGGCAGACAGTTGAACTATACTTTGTATTGTGAAGAATTTTAGATCATTCATACTAATGGACACATTTTCAGTTCAATTTCTATTCTATTCTAGTTACATGGATATTATTTATTGATAAATTGAAATCGATTCATCAAAAACGGTAAATTAGTCTCGAAGTTCCGCTTGTAATCGATTCCAGATTTCCGCATGCGCAATGATTGCGACTGCTAATAGCAACGAAATTCATAGGGATCCAAGTGTACCCAAGAACTTCCCAAATTTTGACGAAAACAGACAATGATAGATCCTGAGAAATCGATACCACAATTACAGGCACGCGAGACCTAAATGAAGATTTTACCATACCATCGTATAAATATATGGCCGCAAATATACTCTACCACACCCAAAGAGGCTCTGTTCCAAATCTCAGCATCTTGAGTTAGCCATAAAACAAAACAAAAATAGCTACAGATCTCCCACCACCACCACCCCCTACTATACCACTATGCTGATTAGAGTGATTCCTCATATTGATATTATACCTACTCTACTACTCTTTGAGAGGCTCAGTTCCAAAGTTCAGTATCTAAAGTATAGTTTTCAGCATCTCTAGTTTAATCTAGGCAATGAATTACAGAACTGACACTGCAGATGAGAGTGGTTCCTCATGAATAAATCAATCTCTATCACTTTCAGAGAAGCGCCGTATCAATCAGCATCTCAAGATAAAGTCCAGCAAAGCAAGTTAAATAGGAACTGAATTAGTTGCAGAGCTTACACTGTTGAAATTATATTCTACTACTCTCAGGGAGGCTCTGTTCCTAATCTCAGCATCTTAAATTAGCTACAAGACAAGACAAAAATAAATTAGCTACAGCGCTCACTCTGCTGATTAGAGATGTTCCTCATGTTGAAATTATACTCTACTATTCTCAGAGAGGCAACGTATCAAAGGTCAGCATCTCAAGTTAAAGTTCAGCAAAGCATGTTGAATAGGCACTGAATTAGTAGCATTGCTTAAACTGCTGATGAGTGTAGTAACACATTTTGAAGTTATACTCTACTGCTCTCACAGAGGCTCTGTTTCTAAACTCAGCATCCTAAATTAGCTACTGAGCTCACTCTTGATTAGAGTGGTTCCTGATATTGGAAAACACATAATCATTCTTTCAAATTTGGAGTAATTTGCCCATTTACGATTTATTGATAGTCCCAAACCTCGAAACGGATATTCAGAATAGATACATCAAAATAAAAGTTTGCAACTACTTACAGACTTTATATATGTATTCTTGCTTCAAACTTTTGGAGAAACGAAACTCCTTCATTTTTTCCTAAACTTTCGTTCTTTTTTTCTCTTTTTTTTCTCTTTTTGATACATTCGAATGAGATAAAAATCAAGGTGTTGCATGTTGCATCTGGGTTATAAAAATACTTGGAAGGTTTATAAGTGTAAGAAATGGTAATGAAGGGCGAGGCGCAGTCGATACGGTTGTGTTCCTCGTGATGTTGAGGGGTCTACCCCGTAATCAACTTCCCCTCAGTATCCCCCCCCCCTCCTTCCCGCTACCCCTCCGTCAAGTGTAATCACAAGCCCCGGGCCAAAAACCCCCAAAAACCTCCTTTCAGATATCTTTTGAGCAGTTTTTCGTTTTTGAGTTTTTGTTTTTTAGCCCCCCTCCTCCCCACACCGCCACTCTCTCCTGTTTAAAAAAGAACAGAAAGTTTTTTCGAGGCATCGTCCTCCCACAATATTTCGTGCCTACTTAAAGGTTCGTACCACCGTCAAAAATAGAATGCGAGCATAGAACATATCGGTAAATAATGCATGCATTACAGGGAAGTTCCTCCCTATGGGTTGTAGATGATTTTGGTGAGAATAGCGGAGTAGGTCGTGATTTTACTGAATCCACCCCCTCCACTGTAACCTAATAATATGTATGTATTATATATTACAAGCACAACTGCCTCTATAAATTGGTTTAAAATACAGCATTTTTCTGTCAAATGAAACCTTTTTATCAAATGAAACTTCGTACCGACCAAATGAAACCTTGTTCCAATCAAATTAAATCTCGTACCTACCAAATGAAACTTTTTTTCAAACAAATGAAACCTCATTTCATTCAAATGAATGAAATATTACTGCCGCCATATTGCTGATCACCGCGACAGACTGCTCCAACTTCGTGATAACATGATGATGAAACTGCTGCCGCAGCTTCTGGACACCCGCTTCACTAAATTAATTTGTAGTGCCTCTGTATTAACTGGTTTAGCAAAAATCTGAAAATGAAATGTAATTTTTCTCTGGATGATTCGAAAAAGTTCCATTTGATTGAAATAAGGTTCCATTTGTTTGAGAAAAGGTTCATTTGGTTGAAAAAAGCTTTCACTTGATTGGTACATGGTTTCATTTGATTGGAACAAGGTTTCATTTTGTAGTTGGAGCAGAAATATCATTTGATAGAAGAAAAGTTTCATTTGACAGAAAAATTCTATATAACGGTATATCGGTAATGCCAAAGGTTGTAAAACAACGAAAACAAAAGAGGATGAGAAAACGAAAATATCGTGATTTATCGGAATTAAGCCCTCTACCCTATAGTAAATTTGAAGCTTCCATGGTTTGGTACATAACTGGACTGAATTCTGGATCGGACAAAAAATAGCCACGGATATCAAATAAAGATAGCGAAAACATCACGATTTATCAGTATTACCTCCACCATTCACCCCTTTCCATAAAGAATTTTGTAAATCCTGGCATATGACCTAGAACTGATCCGAATTCTAAATTGAACCAAAACAGAATCACGAAAATCGGTCAAGAATAATAGCTTGGGCAGCACTTGAAAGATGCCTCGCACGAAAGATGACTCGCTCCACCTCCACCTCTAGAGTTCACTTGGTTTGTCGTTCAACTAGACTACGAATGGAATCAGGAAACACAAACACACACTAAGAGATTAATAATAAACCAATTTATGGACAGAAAGTCTCGTAATAATTCAAACTGCCCAAATAAAGAATCATTGCACACAAACACACATAGCACACACAGCCCATATTAAACATACGCCAATGTTTTAGCGCATTTTCTTTTAAAAAGGGAAAAATGAGCTATTGAGTTCACTTTTTCCGTTGATGTATGTATGTATGTCCTCTTAAAATCTTTTTAAATGCCACTTCCAGACGCCTATTAGACGCAGGAAGCTGAAATTTTAAAGGGAGGCTCAAGAGAGAATGCTGAAAACGACTGTGAGTGATCTGCTGATTGAGCTCCAAAGCCATTTTGTCTCCTCTTCAACGCAGGAAGCGTCTATTTCACGCGGATCGCCTACAAGAAAATGCGCTATCATGTGACTCACTTCGTGAGCACTGTTCTATTTCTTTTTTTACGGATTCGGTCTTAGAAAGGTCTGAAACGGATTTCTATTCGGTTATTCATTAATTTTTTTTTCTCATACGTGGGTTGTCCCACAACCCCTGAATCAATTCCATTTAGACCTCCCTCAATCCGGAACCCAGTTTCTGAGGGACGTCCTAAAAAAAGGCACATCTCGTGCGAAGCTACAAACAATATGTAGACGTACCGTGGGAATAGTTTATGTTCGTTCATTTCGTTTATATTCGTATGTTGGAACCGATAATTTAGTATATGAGAGCATATCTTTTAGTATGAGACACATTGGGGAACAAATTACTCGATGCTTCAGCGGATACCGCTCGAATGCGAACGGAAATCATTAAATTTTAGATAAACGAAAATTAAGGAGGCTGTTTGGTGTTGGGTCTTTTGAAAAATATGTTTTTAGTTCCACAATTTTTTCAGTTCCACATGTACTACACATTGAAAATAAATTACAAGAAATTATTTTTGTTATGGCGAGGTAACCTAATTGATTTTAGCGTGGGACACGCTTTTACCCGGACCTAACTGCAGTAAAACATGTGTCACGAAAGTAGGGGTGGATCTAATTAACACGGAACATGTTTTTGCCGTCATAACCCGGCCAAAACTAAGAGAAAATTACTGTTACGTGACATTTAGTGCATTACGCCCCTGTTTTCTGATGATTATCGCTTATAACTAAATCGATGCTACAGAACTGTATCTTACGCATTTATCATCGTACAAAAATCGTTCACAAGTCGTTGGAAAGCTCTTGATTTACCTAAATGCGTGGTTAAACAACAATCTGAGGTATAAGCGTGGTTGTCCTTCTCAGTTAATTTTGTAAACATGTTTGCGGTCACTATTAGACTGAAAATATACTAGGAAGTTGAAATTTGATAGGGAGACTCCATGGTACATTAAGAGGCGATTGAAATGATGGGCCCTTTCCTAATCATTCCGTTCTAGAATCATGTTCCATGTTCTGTCAAACATCATGTTCCATGTTCTGTCGCTTAGGACTAAATTTGTTTCTTTGCTATTCAACTTAAGAAGCTGAAATTTGGGACGTCCAGAAACGAATCATGAAGTCCAGGTCCCTACCAGATCAGCTGAATGAGGTCCCGAGCAAATTTCTTTGCTGTTCATCCTATGAAGCTGAAAATTGGAATGGAGGCCTCTTGGGTCGTCTAAAAACTAATCATGAAGTCTAAAGCCACCCAGATCAACTGAGTGAGATCCGGACCCCAAGTTCCTTGCCATTCAACCTATGAAGCTGAAATTTGGAATGGAGCGTGTTCCACGTCCCTCCAATATTTATCCGAGGCACAAGATGAAAGCAAAATGGTGCCCATTTTCTCATAATGTTGGGAAAACCACCCCCACCCCCTTTCCTAACCTAATATTATTTTCATTTTTGACGGGGGTCATTATGGCTGCTCCTAACTGTATACTAGTAGCCATAGTCAGTTCTGTCTCAATTTACTTATTTAATATTCTTAATGTTTTCCTATGCTTAGAACTGCGGGATCCGCGTTGTATGTAAAATATATACATATTGTTGTATATATATTTGCCCGTCACTGGGGGGTTTCCGCGTTGTTTGTATATTTTATCGTTTTCTATTGCAGGGTTTAGTTTAGTCACTACTTTTATTCGTAATTAAAATGTTCCTTTAGGAATTTTCTATATTTTCCATATTCTCTATTATGTTTAGCCAGGTGACCTAAATTACAGCCTCAATCCAATATGCCGATGACTTTGTTTCCAAGGAGGTATAATTTTCCTAGGCACATCCTTCGAAATTCACTTAGGACAGGGCATACAGCGAGAAATTGAAACTTTGTCTCCTTCAACTTCAAATTATACATACTAGCCCCTCTGTCCACCATCTGTACTTTACTGCTAATATTTCATTCCTTGCTCTTGGCACTACTCGGATTTTGCCTTGGTCCTCAAGCTTGAGGCAGGGGCGTCACTATACGTCAAAACTATTCCCGACCAACGTTGTTACTATAATTGAGTGTTAAGGGCGTTTTCAAGGCCAGTGGGGCGGTGCCCTGATGGAATTTCTAAATAAAAATAGGCCTATATGTTAACCAGGGTCAATTAGAATGCACACGTACAATATCAGCTCAATGGGTTCAGTAGTTTTTACGTGATTGAATAACACACAAACACACACACACGCACACACAGGCAGACACCATTATATTTTATTTTTTATGTTGATAATGAATGATTAGTTAAAAATTTTATTGTTAAATTTTATGAATGAATATTTGGAATGCACATGATTTATAGAATGTTTGGGTATGTATTTGCTTTCTAGGTTTCAGTTTGGGGCTCACGGTCGACCCAGGGGTGGTCTCGCTTGATGTCACTTCTAGTAAGTACAGCGATTTGTATAATCGCGTCTGAGGGTGCTCATCCAGAAATGGTGGAAACCCTCGGGAAGCCGTCATGGTGAGTTGGGCCGGGCTCGGCCGCGACGCTTCGGCCGAATTGCTTTTTTGACGTATCAGCCAACATTCCCCCCCCCCCCCCCCCCCATTATTCTCATTCGAGTTATTTCGTTTTTTTCCCCCTTCAGGGTTAATAATGAGTGTTTGGACATGTGTTGCGTTGGTAATATTGTCCTGATATCTGTGATTTGACAAATACATTATACGATTATGAGGCGTTGGGAAAGTAATGTCTTAATCCCCAATCCTAGGCGTTCTGCAGTTTGGTGAGTGCGTTCGGGGTTGTGAAGGACTCCAACACGCTATTTCCACACGCTGGGTTCCCTCGTGATGAGCAGTCTAGTCCCGTCTCGTCCGTGTACTCAAGAGTTTACTCCGATTCCGATCGGCCCTCGGGGCTCCATCCAACTCCGCATCGGCCCTGTTGAAGATTCTGTGAGAAACCCGGATTTTGTTTTTTCAATAGATCGCTGCAAGTCAGCTGGGAGTCAGGCTCAGCCCCGAGTTCCGTCATGTCTTCACTTTTGGACTTTAGTTGATTATTCCAGAGAGAGAGAGAGAGAGAGAGAGAGAGAGAGAGAGAGAGAGAGAGAGAGAGAGAGAGAGAGAGTGTGTGTGTGTGTGTGTGTGAGAGAGAATGAGAGAGACTGAGAACCATAGATAGAAAATATTTATCAACTTGTATAACACAAAACTGAATATTCCTTAGAATCTAATCTTGCTTGCCATAAACCTGAACGAAACTAATTTCTTCCGCTTCATGGAAAACCATTGAAACGTGGATATTATATAATGAAACTGCACAGCACGAGAATGATGAGGATCAAAATTATCGTCCATTTTGGCTCAACAGAACCCTGAAATATTTGTACTCAAATTCAAGCCCTAGATCTCCTGACCAACAGAAAAATATTAGTTCAAAAATTTGAAAACCATCTTTGTTTAAAATGGCGGCTCGTCAGGCCAGAATGGTCGGCCTGTCAGGTCGCAATCAATGGGCGCTCTGACAGTGCGCAATTGGCGACCTGTGGCCGAAACAGGCGGCTCGTCAGGCCAGAATGGTCGGCCTGTCAAGCCGAAATGGGCCACATTGATGTGGCTGTGACATTAAAGCTCAGTTCCAGTTGACAGGTACGAGAAGTTCATATTGTATAATGAATAGCTGAAAATCCTCGCGGTACACCATTCTAAAGCAATCAATCAATGTTATAATTGTGTTATTTGTTCCAGAATCAGTAAACTGATGTTGAGTATCTACATTAGATACATACGTCTGAAGATGGATATGTCTTATTTGTCCCCCTGTGAAATTTGTGTTTTGTGTCTCAAGTTAAAAATGTCTCAAATTAGCTCAGTCAGCTGATCAAAAATTACCCAGTCATTTCAATCGTCTCTTAGTGTCCCAGAGAGTCTCCCGATCTAATGTCAACTTTCTAAGATGAACAGGAGAGAATTTAGCTTACTCAGCCGAAGAGAAATGATCCAATCATTTCAATCGTCTTCTAATGTCTCAGGAAGTCTCCCTATCAAATCTCAACTTTTTAGGATGAACATCGGGAGATATTAGCTCACTCAGCTGATTAGAAATGAGCCAATCATTTCAAATGTCACTTACTGTTGTGAGGAGTCCTGGCTACTCAAATTTCAAATTTATGATCTCAGGGAGTCCCTCATGATCTCAGATAGTAAAATTTATGATTTGTGTCTCAGGGAGTCATGTCTCCTATCAAATGTCAACTTCCTAGGATGAACAGAAGATAATTTAGCTAACTAACATAGAGGCCTTAATGCACTGTGGGAACTTCCCAATAAATTTTCTAATGATTTCTTTTTTCATTCTTGCAGTACAGTTACCGAATTTGTGTCAGTATCGCGTTACGATTTTTGATCTGAAAATTCTTTTGAATTTAGAACGCTACAAATTATTACACAAAGGTTTATTATTTCTGTATTAGATAGCCCTTCTACGCAGATCATTGGTCTTCAATTATTAATAAGCCCCATATATATCTAGTAAATGATCAAAACTTGGCGCATCATCGTGCCTTCCAAAAGAATTCACACTTTTACAGCTCAGGACCCCAAAATTTTACGGTTTATAGTAGGCGAATGTTGAAAATGTTTCTAAACATGTCAAAACAAGTAAACAAAAAAGTAGTAAAACGACAGGTTGAAAAGGAAAGAAATTAGCCTCAGAGGCCCCATCAGCTGTTCAGTGATCCTCCGAACCTCGCAATTGTTTTCGAGGTGTCCCGAACGAGCTCCATTAAATTTCAGCAACGTGAGTCGATTAGGAAAGAAATTAGCCTTGGAGGTTCCGAAACTGATCAGAATAACTCGAAAACTGTGAATATTACAGCAATGTAAAATAACCAGGTGACTCAGAAAGAGTAACTCTTAGAACACCGAGAAGTTTCAAAGACCCTCTGTTTGCGCGCAAATTGTAAAGAACCTGAACTTTTTGATCAAACTCTACATACACATGTCAAGAAGCGTTAAAATCTAGGAATTTCAAAACGAATTTCCATGAAGGAAATTTGGGATTCATTGCAATAGCTTAATTTTCTTAGATAATTGGCTAATACGTTCCGACGTTGGTAGAGTCGGAAGTAATTAACCTTCTGTTGTTAGAATAGAAATAATAATTTAATTAAGAGTAATTCCTAAATATTTACTAATCAATAATTTAATAAATTAATATAATTGAAGTAGGTGATTACCTACCTACGCTTCACAAGCCCAATAGGATACAGAAGTAATAATAAACTCGATTTCGGGAAGTCATAATTCTATTGGAATTAAGTACCTATATTATCAGTTGATACAATTGTCATAGTTTTCAAGGCGTTTTTTGATATGTTTTACTGGTTACGATTCACTCCCGTTTTTCTTGTCGATGCTTCAGCCTTTGGGGAAAGTAAAAATAAACGCATAGCGACCGGGTTGGTTTCGTTCGATTCTTTGGGCGGATATCTATGAATGAAACTCAAAACATAATTGCTTTTACATAGAAAGATTTTACGATCTCGATTTTTGAATATTTCAGCCCTTAGGTTCTACCCTTTAGTGTTGATCGAACGCGATGCCAATGTTACTGGCACATACCCGGCCGATAAATAATTTTTAAGCCGAATTTCTTATAGTTTGGTCCAATACTTTTTGAGAAAAGCTTCGAACGGCGTACGGCGGACGGACGGATTTGTTTTCTCTTTTTTTCGATTTTTGGATTCTACGCATCTTGACACGTAAACCAACAATTTTTGAGGGGGGTTTAAAAATTATTTTCTTGGTCGATTACAAAGGTTCATTATTGAAAATAATAAACCAAAAACTCATGACCCTCACCCTCAGCCCATTGACATATCCATGTCAATATTAAGTTCGGCACCACCGCAAATATGAATCTAATTATAATGATAGGTACTTAATACCTACATACCAATTACCTACTTAACAATTGTCGAAGTTTCCATGAAGTGCTTACCATTTAATTGTTGACTTTGCAGCACCGTTAGCCCATTGACAATACTATAGAAAACAAAATAAAATATTATGGAGGAGTAGCAAGGGGTAATGTCGTAATTTGTCATGAATAGTGAACGAAATCGGTGCCTTCATTAAACATGTTTGGTTTCTCATTTCAATACAGCAATCAAATTAATAAATTATGGATATATAATTTGTATTTTCGAAGGAAAATCAAAAAATTACATTTGTGTGGAGGAAAAAGAGCTTGTTTAATTACTAAAGAGTCTTGACTTTGATGGTGCATTCAATTACGTTTATATCTCAATAAAAACCACGAGACCGGAACAGACTTTGTCATTTTGCCAATCAATATTGTGGTGCTAATCGTTCCCACATAAGTCGGAATTGATGAAATGGTAAGGGGAAGAAGGAATAAATTTACGGTTGAGCAGCCCCGAATTGGTGGCTCTCCCGTGAAATTTAGTGTCATTGCATAAATTACGGCGGCCCGTAAATAATAAAATCCCGACAGTTACGGCTCGAAAATTAAATCCTCGCCAGGTAGGGTAATTAAACGGGGTCTCCGTGTTGATACAGCTATAAAGTTTAATGGGGCCAGAGGATGGCGATAAGTGCGACCTCGCGAATTATGGATGGGACCCCGGCGAGAATATCAAGCCGAGTGCTGAAGAAGTTGTGTGGTTTCTTTCGTGGTTGTTTATACTCCAAGTTGTTGTGACGGCACAGTCAGTAAAGGAAGACAGAATGATCGGGTTGAGTTTATAGTTTCCGGATTTGGCGCCATCGTGGCAGAAGTTGAATTATATTTTGATGCATGTTAGTCATTCTGTTAGAGGATCCTCTTTTACATTTGTGTTCTTAAATAGTCTTAACGTTATCTATATACATAAAAATGTGATCCAAATCTGAAGACTCACTACTTAAAACCCAGTGGATTTTTTTTTTTTTTTTTTTTT
Organism: Adelphocoris suturalis; assembly: GCA_030762985.1. NCBI lineage: Eukaryota > Metazoa > Arthropoda > Insecta > Hemiptera > Miridae > Adelphocoris > Adelphocoris suturalis. The sequence continues at coordinate 63,722,811 of CM061043.1, forward strand.
TTTTTTTTTAAGTGGTTTAAGCCGCACCTCAACCATAAGGGTCATTAGTGGCATTGAACAAGGAGTCCAAAGGGACACTGCAAGTGACACGATTCCAAGGGGGGCCATGCTACCTTCCACCGGCCAAACGGAGTGCCATCACTGACTCCACTGGCGAATCGGAGGAGGACAAAATAAGTGGTGACCACTGTTTAGCCCCTAGAGCAGATAAAAAATAAAAATAAAACCTCAAAAATAAAATAGTACCACCAAGACTAGATCTAGAATAGGCTAATAACTAAATATATGCTACTACATATAATCGCCAAAGAGAAATAAAGTTATGACTAAATTGTTCAAAAATATATCCCAGTTCGTAGTAGAGCTCAGCAGCTCTCAGGTACGACAACAGGGACTGGACCTTGTCTGGTCCAGATAAAACGTCAACCCACTGAGGGCAGTTGGGGTATGGGCAGTCCTCCAGGAAGTGGCGGATGGACAGATCACCCCCACACCTTCCGCACACAACATCTCGAGCTCTTGCTCTAAGCAGGTGTCTGTGAGTAAGACGAGTATGGCCAGTGGCAACCCGGTTGACCACTATCCGGTCCCTCCTTGAAAGTTGGGTTACGACCCAGTGGAGTGTTTGGCACCAAATTGTGTGAGATATTGATTGGGATGCATTGAAGATGGTTTTTAAGAAGTTTGTACGAAATCTGTCCAGCCGTTCATGAGATATGCATTTTGTGCAAATGCGGTGTGTTTTGGCCGGCACCGAGAATTGATCGGGGCTAAATAAAGGTTTTCTCCAGCTGAGAGCACTAAGTCCTATTCGGTCGAATAAATCGTATTTATTTACTACTTAAAAACAAGTGGATTGTTTCGCACCAAATTGTGTGAGAATGTTTAGGATGCATTGCAGATGGTTTTTAAGAAGTTTGTACGAAAATGTCCAGCCGTTTATGAGATAAGCATTTCGAGAAAATGAGGTGTGTTTTGGACATCAGTTTACCGTGGAGTGTTTTCAGGGAAATCCGTTGGTCTGTTCTCGCAGTTTCACCGTACTGAGTCCCTTTCGGTCGAATAAATCTTATTCCACATCTGAATTTCGATTTTGAAAGGTATTTTCCAACATCTCTCTTATCTATGTGCCAATTGTGGTGAAAAAAATACCACCAATTAAGCGTTGGCGATCGATCGAGCGAATTAACATCTAATGACAGTTAGTACGGCCGTTCTATCCGGCCGATTTCTTTTTTTTTTTTAGAGAGGTATTGATGAATAGAAACAAGCATTGAAAATCAGATAACTCAAATTTTTATAGTATTGTCCTTAGTTATCTCGAGTTCTAATTGAGATACATTGTTCGTTTTAGTCTAAGAACACTCAGTGAATCATACCCTTTCATTTGGTTGAGTTTCAACTTAATTGGTTGAGTTTAAATTGCAAAAGATTTTATTTTTTATTTTATTTTATTTATTATAATTTTTTCTTCAAAAAATGTAGGGTGGCCCCCTTTGTTTGATGAGAGGGATTTTCGCGACCAACTCCGCCCGCCTCTTACTCTCGCCAAGAGGTGGGCAGCATAAATCTGCCAAGAAGGTGGGCAGTAAAAATCTCGCTAAGGAAGTGGGCAGTAAATATCACCAAGGAGGTGGGCAGTATAAATCTCGCTAAGGAAGTAGGCAGTATAAATATCGCCAATGGGGTGGCAGTGTAAATTGGATTATTATGAAACAGTATTATTGGCTACTGATTGGCGTCAGAGCCCAATGGTCGGCCTGTCAGGCCGAAATGGATGGCTCGTCAGGCCGCCTGCGGGGGTTGATAGGCGAAGCCTACAGGGGGTGGCCCCCTAGTGAATTAATGAAAACAAAAATTCCACATTACAGATTGTTTTGACTTTTCTTTGCAGTTCTATTGCTTCCGAGTCAACCTAAGGGTAGTGGAAGCATTGTTTTCACTTTCGGGAGAAAAAAATTGTTGGTCTCCAAAATCAAAATTTCCACTTGCATTTTACGTTTTAGACATTCTGAACAACTTTGGTTCCGTATCTGTCTGTGTGTTTGTCTATGAGTGTCTAGCGTTTGTCCGGAAAATCCTTGTAACAAGCTTATTTTCCACAGTTTTTTTTCTTTACTTTTAGATTTCCTGAAAGGAATTTTTCAAATATTTTGATTTTAACATTTTTAGAGCCATTGCAATAGCATTATTTTCGTCCGAACTTCGCAAATGAAATGACTTTCAAGATGGCGCAAAGCGTTTTGACTAATGTGTTTTATGTGAAAAAAACTCAAAATTAAAAATTTTCGAAAAATACATCTTCAGCATCCAGGGTGGTAGGCAAAGGTCTGAGTCAATTAATATTTACGTGGGTTAACCCTCTCTGGTTTGCTCTCTGTCCAACACGAACGCACCAAACAGAAAACTAATCTGCGGAAATCCAAGGACATCAGTCCTCAGAAATCCATTATTTATTTCTCCTTCTTCTGATCATCTTGGCATGAGCAGAGAAATTTCTTCCGAAGGATTGAACAAATAATATGGGACATCCTCAAGACATGAATATCAATTTTCAATTTAATTTATCTCTTCTTCTTTAAAAATGGGTAGGTATTAAAAAGTAGTATTACACGTAACGTATAAATTAACAGGTCGGTAGTTGCATTTCACAACGTTAACTTTATATTTCTAGTTCGTTCAACAACGACATTGTTTGTTATCCCATGAAATCTATTGCATTTTTCCTATTAAATGATTCGTTACGCATTTTATGAAATCGCGTACAATGGTGTGGAATCGTAAACACTATAACATCTGTAATAATCGACATTTTACGATTTTATATACAGCGAAATCGCTTGCCATCCGGTCATATTAGTACCACAGAGCACACAAATCTTTCCAGAACATTAATATCGATCAATATCACAGCAATTTGTAACTTTTTGCGCCACCTAGTTGCCGTTGGGTTGCAGCCATCTCTTATGGAAAGGCTTAGACTACCACAACACAATAACAATCTAACAAGGTAGCAATCTCGTTACCTATCTCTACGATAGGTTATGCTGGGAGATAGGAGTTTTATCGCAGGGGGTCACGAATTGCTGCTTTGACGTTCACCGAGCCGGTAATAGCGTCGGCTCTGCGAGAGGAATGCTTTCAACTTGCACATCTTCGTTATAGTGCTATGCAGAAATTCGAAACCACAGTCGTAAAGAAAAAACTGTTCCCCGACATTAAATTTCCGTTTGGTTTCTTCACTGTTGAATTAGGGTAGTTTTGTATCCTTGCAAAAGGACGTAAATAATATATATTTCATTTTCTAAAGATCTCACGAATCCAAATCACATGTTCCAAATCCGCAGGTTTTGTATTTCAACTTTTGGGGTGGATGGTGGTTCTCTTGATTCTAGATCGTATCTTCATGAAGGTAAGAACTCTCTCTGTTGTGCGTATAGCAAATTATTACCAACTCTTATTCAAACCCCATTGATATATCTATAACCCAATTGGGTTATTGATATATATCTATAACCCAATTGCCATCCTCACCTACCCCCATCCTCGTGCGGTGTATTCTATTTATTTATTCATTTGTTAACGTTGTACATAATATTTCATGAAATTTGGTTTTTTTATAAATGAGAAACCCTTGATATCTTCTTACCTATCATTGAATTATATTCAATATATCTCGACATCATATTAGTCGAGAACCCTCACTCATTTTCTTCCATTTTAAGAAATTGGTATTAAAAGATTTCAAGTGATTAATAAATATATAGATCTATATTGTAGAGAATAAGAAATTTAATCACGTCAATCACAGATTGACTCAGCTTGTTAGATTGGTATACACCGTACAAGACGATAGATATCTAGATAAGTAGCCTGTACCAAGTGCTGCGATAGGGGCAGTTGTGGTTTAACTACGGCCTGACCGTATTCAAAGCGGCAACGGTGTTTTCCTGAGCTCCAGGTTTCCTCTAGGAAAATATGAAAGGTAAAAAACAGAAACTTCCTATAGGAAAATATAAAATCCAAATTATTTCCTTGTTGCAGTCATGTTCTACGAGAGATTTTTGAAGCAATTGACTACAAGTAGGTGTTTAATGTATAGATCTCATAGAATGATCCATGATGATATGGGTGTCGTCATCTTTACAAAAAGGTTATTAATTAGATTTCTACTTCGTGTTTGGACTCTTCTTACATCATTCTTTATCCTCATTCAGAATGTCAACATATAATTCCAAAAAAATTAGAATCCATTGACTTGGGTTTTTAAGGTAAAATTAAAGCATGCCAATGGGGCCTTTAAACCCCATCTGACCAACAAGTTGACATCCATTGACTGGACTAGAAAGAGGAAACCCTCCAGATGCACGGCTGTTCTTATCGCAGCACCAGATTATAAGCAATAGCAACATTTTTAAAAGTAGGTCGGGCCAAAATTTTCTGAATCTTCTAATATTATAGAATTTTTTTTTTTTTTTTTTTTTTTGCTAAAAAAAATTGTAGTTAACAAATTCTTTGCTCTCAAAGTGCTTAAATCTCAAAACAATGTAACATAATATAATACGATAACTTAATAAATTCACTAATAGGATCAAGCTGCAGGATTGCAACGTCACCTACAGTGGATTAAATGTTCAAAATCGAATCTCAAACCTTTTTCTGAAATTACTAGCTTCCTATTTTCGGTCTCGACTCCTGGACTATAATTACCAAGTTAGTATAATAATCAGCGTTGGTAGCATCAAACAGAATTAAATTATAATACCTAATAAATCTATGTTAGATGCACCAAAGTAGCTGCCCACGTCACCTCTCCGTTAGTCCACCCATTGAGGCAACCAGTTCCCGAAAGAACTTCTCCGATACGAGTCTTCCGGTAAATCCAAAAGCCGTCCTGTCGGTATAGTCAACGTATTATTCTCACGAAGAAGGTTAGGTATGTTTTATAACAGTCTATCGATCTTGTTAGTAATTTTATTGTAATATTATCTGAGAAGGAGTGAGCGAGTGCTATCTGGTATCATCTAAGTGCTTCGTATTAATAATGATGACTATTACGGGTCCTAATTGGCAGATAAGATAAGGCTGGAGAGGACGGTTGGCTCTGCCCTGCGGTGATGTTGAGGAGAGAGGGAGAATATAAAAAAAAGTTGTTTTTTTGTTGTTGTTGTGTCGGTCGGGTTGCGCTTGGGCCCCCGAAGATGCGCCTTGGGCTACACATGTCCTTTCCTGTTTTGAACCTGAGGTTCCGTGTGCACCGATCCCCCTCGCTCGCCTTCGTCTCGTCTCTTTTTCCCTGGTCATCCTATCGTATCGTATATCCACATTCACCATCGTAATATCCCCCAACCTGGATCCTTCAGCCGATCGGTTGCCTGCTCTCCAACCCTCGGGTCCTCATTTAGTGTCTGCTCAATGGGCGTATGATATGGCCGATTTCCCCCCGGGCCGCCCGCCGCCATCCCCCGGGGTCCTGGTGGATCTGCCATCTGAGTGGAGATTAAGACGAGAAGGCAAAGCTTGAGAAAACTGCCGAGCACCTCGCACGAGATCATCGCTACCAGAGTACCCAAATTTTCATATTCCTTACTGTGAGAACTAGACCGCTTGGTCCGTTCGTTTGGGTCGTACAACACAGTGAGACATTTTCATGCGCCCATAGAATTCTGGAATGAAAATTGTCACTGCAACACTTTCGGTTTATTATTTCCAATAATATGCCTTTGTAATCGTATAAGTAAAAAAATTTATTTTCTCTCAAGCGTTGTCACTTTACGTTTCAAGGTGCGTAGATTCCAAAACTGCAATGCCCGTCAGCCGTCCGGACCATAACAGGCCTTTAACTTGATGAAAAAAATCCGCTCTTTCGCACATGGACTCCGCTTGGGGTCTAGTTGATCCTAGAATCTAGCCAGTCCGATCCCTTCACACGCATCAGTGCTATGAGCCAAAAATGGGCCAAAAAATGGGGCTATTTCCTCATATTTTGGTTTACTATTTCCAATAAGCCTTTGTAATCGTATAGGGGAAAAAAATTATTTTCTCTCAAGCTTTGTCACTTTACGTTTCAAGGTGCGTAGATTCCAACACTGCAATGTCCGTCCGCCGTCCGGGCCATAACATGCCTTTAACTTGATGAAAAAATCCGCTCTTTCCCACATGGACTCCATTAGGGGTCTAGTTGGTCCTAGAATCAAGCCAGCCCGATCCCTTCACACGCATCAATGCTATGAGCCAAAAATAAGCCAAAAACGGATTTTTTCCTCATACTTAGGTTTTTCTATTTCCATTGATTTTCACGTACAACCAATGCGTTACTAGCGAAGTGTAACTCCCTTAATTTTCATAGCAGGAAAATCGTTCGCCACGTTTTGGAATGCTCTCATTTTATCACAACATCTTATGATCCCTAAGCCATTGTAGTGTCAAGGAAAGCTGATTTATTACGCAAAGCTATAAACTAATATTGTTAAGTAACCATAATGAACTGCGCTCCTAAAGCTTATGATTTCTATTGTATTTAATCTCTGAAGCAGAAATTAAGAGACGATTGGAATGATTGACTCATTCCTACTCAGCTGAGTGAGCTAAATTGCCTCTTGTTCATCCTGGGAAGTTGAGATTTGATAGGGAGACTCCCTGGGACATTAGAAATCGATTGAAATGATTGGCTCATTCTTACTCAGCTGAGTGAGTTGAATTGTCTCCTGTTTCTTCTAAGAAGTTGAGATTTAATACGGAGACTCTCTGGAACACTAAGAGACGATTGCAGTAATTGGCTCTTTCCTAATCAGCTGAGTAAGCTACAAACTATCATGTTCATCCTAGGAAGTTGAAATTAGATATGGAGACTCTCTGGGTCAATAAGAGACGATTGCATTGATTGGGTCTTTTCTGATCAGCTGACTGAGCTAATTAAATGAGACATTTTTAAATTGTGACACAAAACAATTTCACGGTACTGTAGATTTTTCTTTAGGTAGGTGACATCGTCCAGTTATATTTCGATGATTTACCTCAGACTCAGTTTGGTAGGTAATTATTTTATTTGGACCAGTTTTCTGCGGTGAAGGACTATCTAATACAGGTTTACTATATACAAGGTTTAATAATAATTCATATATATCATCCCAAAGAATCAAAAGAAACCACCTAGGTAGCTGTAACTTCATAGGTTTGCTCCCCTCCCTAAGGGCTAAAACTTTAACAGGGAAAAAATCAACATGGGATGAATCGCCACAGGTGAAACATTGACGAACACAGGTGAAATTACGTAACCAACTATGACGATCGTATCAGCTGATATAATTCCAAAGAAATTTAGTTTATTGTAACTTTTATCACCTATAAATCTAGCTATGAAACGTAGGTAGGTGATTTATTTTATATCATTAATTTTTAGTTGGTGGGTCAGCTTGAGTTAAATTCAAAAGACTGGTAAAATATAGGTATATTTAATTTAATTTCTCTTCAGTAAGCCTCTGCTGATATATTTAATTGATGAATAATAGACTTCGTTTAATTAAAGGGCTATATAATACATAATATGTTATGTATAATCTATTTCTATTTAAAATCTGCTTTATGACTGGAACTTTTCCTATTTTTTAGGTTCCTGGACCCCAAAAGATTTCATGGAGGCTAGCAGAGAGTAGGGAGCAGTAGAGTCCATTGGAGACCATCCTTAGCCTTACGCGCTCATTGCCAGAAAATTTCATCGAAATTTAATAAAAATTGTTGCAAGAATTTCAGATTCGCGCTTGTGTAGCTGCAACTAACGAGACGATCTTGAAAAGAAATTGATATGAGCTTCTTAAATCGTATTTTTCCGACCATCCTCTGACTTCGAGCAAGACCGTACCGTTAAGCCGGTTATGCTCAATGGACTTTACGTTCGCGCATGCGCAGAGTGAAGTATTGATTTGTGAGTAATGAAACTGACAGGAAAATTCAGCTGTCAGCTCAATCCACAGATTACAAGCAAATTTCATCAAAATCGAATGAAAACTCTAGAAGTTATAAGAACTGACATATAATATATTGATTTACCATCCTGTTATACTTTTATGATCTTGAAATGTTCATCATTCTGACTGATGCATTTTCAACAAAACTTCGTTTGGGTAAAATGATGAGCAACGTAATTACGAACAGCTGAATTTGGAAACCAATATTTGAGATACACATCTGTTAAGCTTCCATAATCTCATTAATGTATCGAATCGTTGTTTACCGAGGATGCTTCTTAGATCTAATTGTATGTTGATAAGTATTCCATTTTTCAGGGATAAATGTCAACATCAAGTGAATAAGCTCGATGTATAACACGAACATTCAAATAGTTATGTTATGAATGAAATCTCAAATACCACAAATAGGTGAGAAAATTAGTTCTGATTCTTGTTTTTTTTTTCTGATATACCAAAAATATATTGTATTCAAGCCCTTAGTAATGAAATCCGTTCACAATTAACCAGCAGGGTCCTACTTGATTAAGTAAATGGTTAAGGTTAGGCTAGAAATTCACCGTAATAACAGTTTTAAATCAATTCAATAAAACTTTTGGCTTCGATATTGAAATAATGAAGATACGATTCTATGCTTGTACGTATCTACAAATATCACGAAGCAACGAATCTGTAACAATAAGAATCATATTCTGTTGCTGGGCCGGTCCAGGAATGTAGATTGAAATTTAAGGACCTGGGTAGTTAGGGATGTTTGACAGTCGCCTTACCTTATCCAATCACGTTGGTGTCAGGTGTATTCGGTTTCATAGAGGGGAACACTAAGGGGTTTTCAGATCCCTCTGTCTTGACGATGCTGCATACTTCCCTGATTCTCCCATTATTTGAGAATTCATTCGTAGTCAGTCGACGTAAGCCACAGGATGCAAACATGGTAGGATGGGCTTTGAGGGAATGAGTCTTGAGATAGGCGATAACTCATTGTAGTTTTATTAAAATCCATCACATCCAAGTACTTTCGCCTTTGCAGGCCTCTTCAGGGCCTTTAATAATAATTTTAATACTACATCTAATATTAAAACTAACGTAAACTCACCTACATATTAAATCACAAAATACTTACAGTTACGAGAATATAAATACTAAAACTAAATCCGAACCTACCAAATACATATCTCTACCCTACCATAAAAAGTGGGAAAATAAACTTGAGAAAATATTCAATAAACATACTAACATTAAAATAGCTTGGCAATACCAACATGAAATCGCAAAACACCTCCCCAACCTTAAAGATAAGGAACCCCTACTTAATACTCGAAATAATATATACTCTTTACCCTGCCTTAACTGTGATCGCATTTACATAGGAGGATCATACCAAAATTTACTTAAACGAATGGCTAGCCACGACTATAATATAAGTAATAATAAACAGCAATCTCCTATTGACTTCCATTGCAACGAAAGCAAGCACCAAGCAATTTTAATAATGTAAGATCACTCGGACACGAACCTTCTACTATCAAACGCAAAATTATTGAAAATATTTATGTACTAAAAAAATAATGACATATGTTTGAATAAACATAAAGATTTAAATATTTCCTCTCTTTTTCAAGCCCTGGCTATTCATTAGTTTGTTTCTCACATGAAATACTCTTTTTATAATATAGAATTGATTTCTTCCGCTTCCCAATATATAATAATGTGTTATATAAATTATCTCTCAACACCTCTAACTTCTGCAAACTTCCACCTCTTGGAACCAGGCAATAATTTTACCCCATCAAATCAACAAACACTAACTTTACCTGACCATTATAGCCCAGACTTATTGCATCTCTACTAATACTCCAGAAATGTAATAGTATAATATTATTTATTACAGACTCGACCTTACATGGCACAACAATAACTTTAATTCCCCGATAAACACAAATCTAAACACCATAACTGTAAGTACCTACCATATAAGCCACAACCCTAGTCAAATATCTGTAATAAAAAGTAATAGGAAGCTAGACTAAGAACAAGATATTCTTGTATATATGTATTTTTAGACCCCTGAGGAGGCGAAAGTACTTGGATGTGATGGATTTCAATAAAACTACAATGGGTTACCGTCTATCTCAAGACTCATTCCCTCTAAGCCCCCCTACCATTGAATAATGAAAGGCAACACACCGATCACATTGGATACAAATATTTTGGTGTATACCTCGATCAGCGACTGACATTCTACAAACACATTTCGGAGCTAATTAGCAGAGTTCGAAGTAGAGTCTGTTGCCTTAAATCACTATTAGATAGCCGGAACGTGTCAGTACAAAATGAAATCATAATGTACATCACACTAATTGTGCCAATATGGACATATGCTATAAGCATATGGGGATCATGCTCTCGTTCATAATTTAGGAGGCTTGAACAGCAATAAAACAGTATACTGCAGAAGAGAATTGTTCATACACCAGATTTCGTTAGAAATGAAACAATATATAACGATTTTGGTCTACAAAACCCCAATAGAAATCCTTCAAAAACGTATGAAGGATATTGCCCAACAAAACATACGCCACAACCCACTTGTCATTGAAGGCTTCATGCGACCGGAGGTACAACGATTAGTACGGCCGCGTCATATCTTGAACATGATTGATATGAACTTTGTGGAAAATTGAAAGTGTTTCACGTAAGTATATGTGATATAAAAGAGTGATGTACCACAAGTGTTTCATAGGATATTGAAGTGATAACATAAACAATTAATTCAAAATTCAGGTGTTTCTTCCTTGCGTCCGTGCGGTGTACCTACTAGTGAAGTATTGGTACCTCAATGCTAAATTTCATCTCTTAAATTGCTCTCAAGTCTACCTATAGGTAGCGGAAGCATTGTTTTCACTTTTGAGAGATTTAAAAGTTATGGTCTCCACTAAAATCAAACGGCTGCTGTTTTTTTTACAGTGGTAAAATTTCCACTCGCATTTTACGTTTTAGACTATTCTGAACAACTTTTGTTCCGTGTCTTTCTCTCTCTATCTCTGTGTGTATATGTGTGCATATAATCCTTGTAACAACCTCAATTTCTACAATATTCCACCAGCTCTTATGAAATTTTCATGGTATGTGCCGGATAGGGTGAAGATGGTCCCCTATGAGTTTCTTTGTTCCGAAATAAATACTTCACCAGGCGCATGCGCAAACGTAAATTCCATCAACCATCATTTTCTCACGCCCCCCTTGTACGATCTCGGTCAAATTCGGAGGATAGGTGGAAGAGGTTAATTTGAGCATTCCCTAACAATTTCAACATAATCCTATCATTAGTAGCTGTTGCGCATGCGTAAATATATATTCCTTTTTAAACGCGCCTAATTTCAACAGTTTTCATTTAATTTTGTTGAAATTTTCAGGGAATGTGCGAGTTTGGCTGTGAATGGTCCACTATTAATTCCATACTTCTCAAATAATTACTCCGTTTTGCGCATGCGCAAACGTAAATTTCCTCAAGCATAATTTTTTTACGCCCTAGTCGTCCAATTCCTTTCAAATTTGGTGCATGGGGGACAATGGTTTAATTATTACATGTTAATTACAACCCGATTGCCTTATTATTAGTTCCTACGCATGCGCGAAAGTGTACTCCGAGAACAAGGTCTAGTTTTCATCAGATTTTGATTACATTTTCTGGGGATTTGTGGGTTAGGCTGTAGATTGTACCCTACCAATTTCATTTTTCTCAAATCATTGCTCCATTCTGCGCATGCGCTAACATATCTATAACAGAAATAATAAACCATTGTGTAATAATTTGCAGCGTTTTTGTAATATTTTTCAACATAATTTTGAGCATAAATTTTGAATATTCTAGTTCAACGTTAATAAACTTCATTTGACCAAAATTCTGCTAAAAATTAGAAATTTAGCAATTTTTAATGATTTTTTAGGGCATTTTTAGAAAAATTAGCATTTTGATGCGCTCGAAAGGTGCTGGCAACGAACTCATCCTTTCATTTGGATATATATATATATATATATATATATATATATATATATATATATATATTGGCCGATTTGTGATTTATGAGCCGAACACGATAAAGGTCGGTTTAGAGGTTTTGGAGAATAGCTTCGGAAGGTAAACGGCATGCGGTTACGGACGAATTTTTATTTTTTATTCTTCAAATTCGATTTTTGAATTTGCTTACCTTGAAACGTAAACCAAACAATTTTGAGGGGGTAAATAATTTTTTTTTTTTTTTCTTGGTTGAATACAAAGGTTCATTATTGAAAATAATAAACCGAAACCAACATTGATAACAAAATCAAGATTTCCAAATGAAAGGATGAGTTCGTTGCCAGCACCTTTCGAGCGCATCAAAATATGTCAATAACATTGGCATCAATCTTTCACCACCCTAAACGGTAGAATTTAAGGGTTGAAGCATTAAAAAATCAACATCTTCAAAAGTTACAAGGCAACAGTAATGTTTTTGGGCGTCATTTATAGATATCATCCCAGAGAACCGAATGAAATCACCCGGATCGCTTTACATTAAACCATCCGCTCTCTTCAAGGACTTGAACTTTGGCAGAAAAAACTCAACAACATGGGAGTAAATCATAACTAGTGGAACATAGTAAAAATTGCCTTAGAAACTATGAAAATCGTATCAGCTGATACAATTCCAATGAAATTCTCTCGTTGAAATTGAGTTTTTTGTAACTCTTGTCATCTATAAATGGGCTATTAAAACATAGGTAGGGGATTTATTTTATCACATTAATTTTCAGCTGGTTTAATAATTACAGACTACCTATAGATCTTCGTGTAGACGAGCTAGCTAATACAGAAATATTAATAATAATAAATATATCTTAATACCTATATTAAATATATATATAAGATATATATTATTATTATATCTTTGTGTAATAATTTATATATCAGCACTCCCCCTCTGCCTTCACCCAGTCATGAACTCAGGGACTGTAAATGTCCAAGAAAATGCCATCACGATTTTTAACGGCGGTCACAAGTCGTTTGAGGAGGCCGAACCTGGTGATAGATGTTCAACTGACTAATCCCTTCGAAACGTCGTGACTCTTCGAATGTCACGCGTGAAGGTGAAGGTACGTAAATCAACTACAGCTGTTTTTGCGAAGGCGAAAAAAAGGTTTCGCATCCGGAGGGGTTGGCTGAAATTTTACAGAAATTCCCAACGCACGAACATCTGTAGGCGATATGTGATGAAGTAGAAATGCAAAACATGATACACACTTTTTAATGAAAAAGTTGTTGTCTTCCAAAATCAAAATTCTTGTTTCTTTGGTTGTGGTTAATTCTTGTCACGCCCAAACTATATCAAGTTGTAGTCCGATTTTGATTAAATTTTCAGGTTGTGTGGTTTAGCTTCTAGACAGTCCCCCATTGCCATCGGATCATTGACTGTAATTGAAAATTTTCGGAGCCATTGCAATAGCTTCATTTTCCACGAAAATTCGATATAAAGAGAAAGAGGGGTCATTTTTTTCTACTTTCTAGATCATTCCCAAAGGTTAATTCAAGATAATTACTAGTCATAAGTCTTTTCGACATGTAAAGGTATCGTCATGCTTACCCAGTAGTCCCACAGAAACTCAATTCAAATGTCGGCATACATTTAATAGGAAACAAATATGCTACAGGTTCTTGCAAATCTCAGCTGTTCGGGGAGGCTCCCTACCTCCTCATCTTACCCAGCAAACCCACAGATGCTCCAATTCAAATTTCAGCGTTGCACATTGAATAGGAAACAAATTAGCTACAGGGCACTCTCGGTTGACTAGGGAGGCTCCACTACTTTTTCATTTTTACCCAGCGGTCCTACAGAGACTCTAAATTTCAGCATCTTAAGTTGAATATGCAAGAAATTAGCCATAGGGCACTCTCAGCTTATCGAGGTGGCTCCCTATCTCGTCATTCTTACCCAGCAGTTCCTCAGAGACTCCAATTCAAATTTCAGCATCTTAAGTTGAATTGGCCAACATCAATGAGGTCCAGAAAGTGAATGCCGAAATTACTACCTACTAATATTTCATCACCATGTAGCCCGTAAGTAGCATTCCAAAGAAGAGGAAGGAGGGAGAAATCGGTCTCGTGAGATGCGGTAATGTGTCACATAAATCAACAGCTTTCCAACGAATGGTGAACGACTTTTGTACGATGGAAGACGGAAAAGATGATGTTCCGTAGGAACGAATCGGTTGTAAGAGAGAAACATCAGAGCATGGTTACCGCGATCCATCCTGATTAGCTGAGAAAGTTCAATTCTCTCCTAGACATGAGGAGATGAATTAAATGACGGGCTCCGTTCTGATCAGCTAAGTGAGCTGAATCCTTACCTGTTCACACTAGGAATTTTAAATTTTATAGGTAGCCCCTCTGGTATATAAAGAGACTAATAAAATGAAGTGCAGGCATTTTCCTGATCAGCTGACTGAGCTAAATACTTCCCTATTCACCCTGGGAAATTCAAATTTGCCAGGGAGCCTGTTTGGAATAATTGGACTAATAAGAGTCAAACTAAATAACAACACCATCCTGATCGGCCGATTACGCTCAATTCTTTTGGCTGATGACAGCTCTGTTATCAGCCCAATTTTAGGTTTTGGAAGGTATAGTTTTGTCCTTCTAATTACTTTGAAAATGTGAAGGTCAGCAAGTTGTTTGGTGTTCCATCACTACGTATATTGGATCTTCCATCATTTCATACTCCATTTCTCACATAGAAAATCGGAAAAATGAAATACTAAGGAAAGACATATCCATGTTCTTCTTTTTCTCCCGTTAAAAGAGAAATTTTGCATAAAACCATGTTTTTTCCACACAAAAAAAAAAATACTAAGGAAAGACATATCCATGTTCTTCTGTTTCTCCCGTTAAAAGAGGAATTTTGCATAAAACCATGTTTTTTCCAATAAAAAAATAATGAACACTAACAACAGTAAATGTTTTTTTACAATAAATTTTTCCAAATTACATATATTTTGGTTTTTGTAAATTTTATCCTTGAGTATTGATGAATGTGATGTTAAATGTCGTGGGTCATCATCGATCGTCGAATGACCTTCGGACCTAATTCCATATGCCCTGATGTCTTAGAAGAATTGCAGTGATGACGTCAAATATGTATGGGCATACATCTGGGTGCAGATTTTGAAGAGTAGACCAAAACATTCAAGGACGGAAAGGGAGGGGAGGGGTAAATGTTATTTTCTTGGTAGATTGGCATGGTTTAATATTGGAAAGAATTAGCTATTCTGCCGATATGTCGTGGAATTATCAGTAATGGGGCCAAACAAATTATTCCTCCTCTTTCGCCAAGCCTCCTATTTCTGTCTATAGCCTACTTGTTTGTAAAACAGATACGGGGATGCCGACCACATCATATGCTATTGTGATGCACTTGGCCGAAACAGAAACAATATCTTTGGAAATGATGTCATATTTCCTGATGACATTCTGATATTCCCAAGATGGGGAATATCTACGTCAATATCCTCCGGTTTGCTAAAAAACATGGGGGGGGGGGGGGGGTTGAAAAACCCTTTTCTTTGGGCTATTGCAGCCTCGGGAAAATCCGCATTAGAGCCCTTGGGTGGAAGTAGAGGGTTGCTGAAAATTTCAAAACCCAAAGCCCCTCTACCAATAATTAAAAACAAAAAAAAAAGGCAAGTAGGTACGAAAGGCTTTTTATTGAGACATGAGTGTAGCATTGGACTGCGAACAGTAGGTAGACATTTCACCATTGTCTAACTCATACTTGCTATGCCTGTGTATGAACTTTAATTCCTCACTTTCTTTTTGTGTAAGTGGGGTTGTGAATGTTGTCTAGTGTGCTTTCTTCATCTAGGCTCCAACAATGGTTTTTCTATTGGTCGTATTGCAGTTTTCTTCCTAGGTACATCAGAATTGTTTATTATTGTGAAGAATAAGCCGAAATTGAGTATAGAAGTCACAGGATAAATGATCCTGTGCAGCATCGTGACTTGCCGAATGTCACGCTTGAAGGTACGTAAATCACCCACGCTTCACGTTGTAGGAAAAAAAAAGTTTATACACGAAGAAGAAAGAGAAGAAAACAACGAAGAAACTTGAAAACTCCTAAATGTCAGTTTTGAGAGGCTCCTCGAGACCCCGTGGTCATTTCTGTTTTTCGAGAAAGCATATAATCATTTTCATATAACAACGGGGAACGGAGAGGGGCGGTGGAGGGGTGGGGAGGGGAGGGGAGGAAATGGTGGGAAGCGAGGAATGTCGGGCGAGCGGCGGCCAGTCCGAGTCCATGTCATGCCTGGGACGGGTTGGGAACACATAACAGGTTGGCGGGCGGGATGCGGTCGGATGGGAAGAATTTCGCGGCGATGCCCCCAGGCGGCGTATCAGATGGGAAGGCTGCGGCCCGGCGAACTGGGGCCCCGCCGCCTTTCCACTCGATTTTTTTTTTCTAAATGATAAAATAATAATAATACGAAATCTCTCCGTAGAAGAGGGTGGGACGGGATTCGTCCTCAGTTTGCCAGTCATTTGGAATCGGAGTTTCTACAAGATATACCTATTTGTGCATAATGCATCGCGAAGTACGCGTACTTTGGGTAAAGGGTAGTATATTGGCACTGAACTGGAATGGAACACTAGGAAAGAATTAGGCAATATAAATAACGCAACACAGTGTTGCGGGTAAGACTAAACTAAATTCTTCATTTAGAACTGCGTTTTAACAACCACTGTTGTCTTGTCGACTAATAAGGCTATTAGCAGTAAGGCACTCTTCCAAATATTGGGACCCTCGAATATTGGAAGTAAATAATGAACTTGAAACTGCGTGCAGAGGCTCCTTCACCCTCACCTAGGAAGCATATTAGACGGGAAGACCGCAACCGGGCGAACTAACTTTCCACTCGATTTTTTTTTTTTTTTTTTTCTAAATGATAAAATAATAATATAACTGAATCTCTCCGAAAAAGAGGGTGGGACGTTATCCTTCCTCAGTTTGCCAGTCGTTTGGGATCGGGGTTTCTACAAGATATACCTGTTTGTGCATTATATGCAATGATAAAACAACCGGATGGTTCCGCATTCCCCTCAGCTAGTTACAACCGCATACGCATTGTCGCATTTCCGCAATTCCGGATGGATGTGAACCCACCTTAAGGCTATTAGCAGTAAGGCACTCTTCCAAATATAGGTACCCTCGAATATTGGAAGTGAATAATGAACTTGAAACTGCGTGCAGAGGGTCCTTCACTCTCACCTAGGAAGCATATCAGACGGGAAGACCGCCTTTCACTAGATTTTTCTAAATGATAAAGTAATAGTAATATAAAACCTCTACTGTTGTAGTTCGATCTGATGCGTGCACGTATTTTACTTTCGAACTCCTGCTTAGCCCCATCTTCCAAAGCGGAAATTGGAACGGAAGAACACTCCGGATCTATTGGATTTGTAAAGTGAGGTAGGACACCCCTGAACTACTTGGCTCCTATAGAGAACATCTTGGGAACTAGTTGGCTTCGTAGAGTGAGGTAGGAAATCTCGGAACCCCTCGGCCCCTTATAGAGTGAAAAAGGAACACCCCGGAACTACTTGTCTCCATAAAGTGAGAAAGGAACAGAAGACCCCAATATCTCCTTCCAAAAAATGGGAGCTGGGTTTAGGAGTCCTTAAACAGTCATGCCTTATGGTCTCCCCCAGACAGGAGACTGTACACACAGTCAATATCCTTGACAATTGCCAAGTACCCGTTTTGACCTACGGGTCGAGGCATGCGTTCTAGCTCGCAGTACCAACTAAGCAGGTTGGTATCCGAGTTTATGGAGACCGACATAACTCCAAATGCCGAAATGCGTGGGAGGAGACTTACCCGCGCGAGTCAACTTCCACGCACCTCTACCCCACATCTGCAGAATAGACTGCACATTAGGGGTGATACGGTCTAAGCACCAGCCTGGAGCTCCCCTCGCCCGAGTACCATTTACTGGAGACAGCGCCATTCAGCACTTCTCCATTAAGGCCAGAATGGTCGCTAGCCCAACACAGAGAAGGTGTCACTGCGCCTACCGCTTTATCCTTACCTGAGGGATCCCACAGCTCAAACATTATGAGTGTTTGAGGACAGGAGATGGTATCCGAGAGAAAGGAACACTCCGAAACTACTTGGCTTCACAGGGTTCGAAGGAAATTCCCCTAGAACTACTTGATTCCATAGAAGACAAAATGCTAAGAATCGCCACCCGGAACTACTGGGCTAGTCGGAGTATTACTAAAAAAGAAAGGTGAACCGCTACTGCCCGTAACTACTAGGCTCATCAGGGGTAGTACTGAGGGAAAAGGAAAGACGAAGTACTACTGTCTGGCTCCATACGAGGCTCCTAAGGGGTAGCACCGCAGGGGGTTTGAGGATCAAGATCGGAGGTTTGAATACACAATTGTGAACGAATCAGTTTGGCCCGCTCTTTTATATTCCCTATTGGAGGGAGTATGGCCACTGTTGGTTAGAGGAAGGGGTAGGAGCAGTTCACCTGACAACTGCTGGTAATGAGCGTTACCCAAGGGTGCAAAAAAGTTATTTAAACTATTTTTAAATAAAAAAAGATTCCATCCTAAGAAGCTTGGAATCAATCGCATCACTCTCCTACGATGAGTAATTTTCTTTCTATGACCTTTCAAAGTTTCGGGCACTGGTGATGTCAAAGCACCTCTCCCACATGGGCGGGACTTCCTGCCCAGTGTGACATCACCAGTGCAACAAACTGAAAAATCATAGGAAGAAAACTACCCAACGTAGGAGAGTGCGGATGGTATCAAATTTCTTGGAAAGGAATCTATTTTCATTCAAAAATATAAAATGGATATTTTGGTAACGCTCAATGCAGTTTCTGAACTCTACAGGCCAAGCCCAGTTGAGCTTAGTATTTGTTTGGAAAATCTAAAATATATGATATGCTGGTACCATGGTGTTGGTGCACAACATCTATGATGAAGAGGGTGAAACTGATTCGTCCTCAGTCCGCCAGTCATTTGGAATCAATTTTCTTTTAAGACTTATACGTGTTGGTGCATTTTGCATCGTTTAGGTTAAGGAACATAGGCACTGAGATGTAATGGAACACTGGGAAATAATTAATATCAATATGGATAACATAGTATTCTAATAAGCTATAACAGTATTTTATGAAAATCATCGTCAACTACCTTCAGTAATGGCAACAGCGATTTACAAATAGCGATTCAATAGGTAACGAGGTTCTGTCGCATGTTTCACACTCTTACCCGCACTTTACATTATAATCTACATTCAGGAAATCAGCATTTGTAATAGCAGCATTCAGGAAATCAGCATTTGTAAAAACAGCATTCAGGAAATCAGCATTTGTAAGAACGGCATTCAGGAAATCAGCATTTGTAGAAACGGCATTCAGGAAATCAGCATTTGTAGAAACAGCATTCAGGAAGTTATAAGGAATTTAGGGGCCCCCCCCCCCCCCCCAGAGGTGCAATGGGGGCCTAAATCCTCATAAAAAGGTAGAGGAGGTAACAGGCATCCCGTCAGAGAGATACCACCCCTAGTCATAGCTTTTAATGAGCCATGTTCGGGGAAGGTTGATATTCCTGTCACCAGAAAATCATCCGACGCCAAACCAGCTGTCTAGAATGAGCGAGAACAGCGCGTGGTTCCCATTGATTCCTCAACGGGACGCCGCCAACGCTATCTCTGGTGCTCTGACGGGAGCTTGATGAACCTCTCAGGAGGTAACTCTGTTACAAAGTCAGCATTTGTAAAAGCAACATTCAGGAAATTAATTCATTATTTGGCTAAAGCATGAGCATGTTTCAATAGTACAATAAATTAAAGCCGCCATGATTTAAATAACCTGCTCCTCTCACCAACTACATCTGAAATCTCTCTCTTCATCGTATCCTTCGTACAGCCAATTCATCTAAATTTGAACCCGAGTTTTGACTTTTTCTCTGATTCGCTTTCTAAGCTCAAGTTGTTTACTGCCCCCAGTCATCATTTGTTTAATTATTTTCTTTAAAATTACATTTTATTTGTTCTGTTTTTTCGTATCAATATTGTGATGTTTCTGTTTAATTTGTGACGTGCCATAGCATTCTTGTGTCATATAATTATATATATTATTGTTCACTGAGACATATTTAGTAATTTCGCGCACTTCGGCTCAACTGTTATTCGAAATTAATAAATTATAAATATTTGTTGCTTCCTCACCACTGAAAGCCTTGTATTCGTGCGAGAAGCCAAAATTGTTGTCTTCCAAAATCAAAATTTCCTCTTGATTTTTGGGTTTTAGAGTTTATTGATCAATTTTGGTTCCGAGTCTATCCGTCTGAGTATACGTGGTTCTTGTCACGCCCAAAACAAAATCAAATTTTATATTTTACTTACTTACTTTCTTTTATACTTATAAGGCAGCCACTAAGCGGATGATTAATATAGAACGCTCTGCCCTGAAAAAGGCAGCGATGAGCTGTCACTGCCGATTCTGATTTGTGTGTCGTCTCGTCCGTGTGCGTTTTTAGTGGTTAGTCACAGCTGACTTCCCAGTTTGTACGAAGTATATTCCGGTTTTGATGAAACTTTCAGAAATCGTGCGGGTTACTCCCTAGACGGTCCCCTATATCTTGCATTGCCGTCGAATCAATATTAGTCCGTGCGCATGCGCCAACGTGAATGAATTATATTAAGGCATTAGAAGAGTCAGTAGAGGGTTTTTGATCAGCTAGATCAGCATTTTCTCCTCCTTTCCACTCGATTTTTCTGTAAATGATAAAATAGAGATAATATAAAATCCGTCGGAGGAAGAGGGTGGGACTGAAATATTGCCACCCTCAGTCTGTTTGCAGAAAAACTTCACACTATTATTTTCATGTTTAGAAAGTACTACTTTGTTGATTAAATAAATTGTTATTAAATATATTAGAAAATGTGCAATTTTAGCGATCTTTGTGATTCCGTTATTTTGAATAGCAACTGTCTAGAGGTGGATATAGATTTTCTCACTCAGTATGAACTGCATTTTCCAAATATAATATCACACCTTTTCCCATAATAAACACTCAATTCCGGCCTTGACTCGGGACTCGTTCTTGGAGTTCATGAGAGTTGATTCACCCTCAAGCGGAAAGATAGTCAAATATTCGTTGGAGTCATATGAAGAACATTGGATATCCTATGAAGCAAAGTTGAAAAGCAGCATTTGTGCACATGTGCAGCAAGTAACTGCTCCATAAAAAGTCTTTGCTAAGAAAAGAAGAAAACGTAAACTCGCAGAAGGAAACAAATTAAATCTACCAACGTTGGTCGAGAAGACCTGATCCTTTCTGGTTTTTCTTGTCTATCTACATAAAAACCAAAACAAAATATTATGGTTTCCTCTCAATCCCAAGTTTTATATGCTGACATTTTTGCCTGAACAATGCAAAACTCGTTGAATGATATCACGAGTGTTCTATCTGTTCCATTGTTCACAAATCTAGTCTATTTGCTTTCATTTAAACTTCAATCTGCGCATGCGCATACAAAAAATCGATCAAGCATTATTTCTCTAAGGCCTCGTCTGAATCTCAAACGGAAGGTAGACGGGGGAAGACATTTTAATCATACTATATCAATTTCAACGCGATCGTTTCATCATTAGTATCGGCTGCTCAAGCGCGAACCTCAAATCCTTGCTTCAAGCAACACTTCTTCGGTTTTCATTCAATTTCCGTGGCATTTTCAGAGGTTGTATAGTTTAGGCTATAGTTGTCCCCCAATGAATTCACTCTCGACCCTACTGGTAGTTGCTGCACATACGAAAACGTAACATCTATCAAGCATCATTTTCTAACTGCCTAATTAACCAATTTTGACGTTAGTAGTGTCAATCTGTACCATTACATTAACACGGAAGTAGATATGCTCAAATGGACCCAAACGGAAGTGAGCTGAAGCTGAAGCTGTTTTTTCGCCTAATAACACATGGAAGCAACAGAGATTAAGGTTGTTTTTGGCGCCAAAACCCGGAAATGAGTAGCTTTTTCGCTTGGAAAAACAAAAAATAAAAATAAAATAAAATTCACGCCTGCTTTCAGCTAGTAAAAAAGAAAAGAAAGCTTTGGTCCGAATCGTGGAAATGTTCTGCAGGAATTGGGCGCGCCCACAAACAGGTGTATAAAAACCTCAATACGACGGTAAAGGCTATTTTGGTCGATTTGTGTGCGTTTTGTGCTTGTGGGATACATCCCATTATAATCTACGATGCATTGTAAACTTAGTACACGCCGACTCAGTATGTTGATGCCGCCTCCTCTCCAACTCTGCTGTCGCTCCTGCTACGTTTAATCGACTATAGTATTTTAATCCTTGAATACCTCTTTCACAAGCGTAGCAGTAGACAAGGTCACCCTGCTGGTCTTTATAGTGAAATCCAGCTCTGCAGAGGTCGTCAACTAGATGGTGAAATACTTTAGACCATCTTCTAAAAGTTGCATTCCTCCCATCAAAGGTATCAAGCTTAGCAGCAGCCACCACCTTACTCTGAGAAGGAGAAGATACGTCCATAGACTTGCTCATTCCCTCCGCAAAGTTCGACACATTATTGGTAAAAATCTCCCAACAAACAGGCAATCTGGACTCCAGTGCTTGTGCACTTCCAATGGAACGTAAAAATCTCTCCATTTTCCAAGAACAATTCCACAGAAATTGCATTGCACTCTATCGCCAAATAGCGTGTAAAAAAAAGCCTGCCTTTGCTAACTCAATACCCTGTGATTTTTCTAAGGGCCAGTGCAGGAAGCTTTCCAACCTGACTGACTCTATGTGGTAATCCATCGCTGATGGATCTCAGTTACTTCCGTGTGTTTTTAAGCGAAAAAACAGCCTCAGCCCACTTCTGGGTTTTGGTGCATATGGGCACATCTACTTCCATGTTGATGTAAAGGTACAGATTTGCACTACTGACGTTTTACTCGTTTTAACTTACTATTTCCCCCGACCTCAGGAACCTACTATGAAATCTTCTATAAGGTTATTTAAACCCTTTTAGCGATCTATAGATTAATGTAATGAATATGAAGAAGCTGTGTGCCACCTTCAATTTGGTATACGTGATATGTTTTTATAGATATTGTACCTAATTTCCGAAAACGTGTATTGACCGAACAATACGCTCAATTCTAGAGATGGGGCATTTGCTCAACCACCAAAATTCTGTCAGGAATGTGGGATGGAAATTAATCGTGCTGGTACACCTGCTGCGAGTATTGAGCATTTTAAATGTTGTCAATGGATAATTGTCCGAAAAAGGAGCACAGCCCTTGATTTAAGACTCAAATTCTTCCGCTACAGAAAACTAGCGACTTCATCAGTGATACACGTTTGTGTAATAATTTGAAGCGTTTCACGCAAAAGGTCTTACATGAACCGCTCTCAATTATGTAGGTAGGTGGGTATACGTGCTCCGAGGTGCCGCACCGTTGTTTTCACGTGTATCGGCCGCGGACGGGTCCGGCAGGCAATTAATCCGTTGTCACAGACCTGCCCCGGTTCACTGTTACCCGAGCTGTTATCAAGACAGGAACACTACGAACGGTCACGTCCGCGTTCGGGGCCCCGGAGACCCGGGGACGGTAGTAATCGCTTTGGGAGACCCCACTCGATCCAACCGATTAGAAGGCACTTGAGGGTAACAAGCGGGAACAGAACTGTAAAAGTAAAGTCCCCCCAGTCCAGGTGCGTCTGTCGGTTTGGGTGTTTCGGACTTTTTTTTCGTTTTTTTGTTGGGGTTCGCCACTCTCACGAGGGGTTTAAGGGGTAAAGAGTGGGCGGGGAGCCCTCGTGGACCCACCTCATGCCCCTTCACTAATTGATGGCTTCACTAAATCTCTAAATTAGATAATTCTAGTTTATTAGCCTTAGTGATGAAGTGCAGCGGAATTGGATCGGGACTCGGCCCCTCCCACCTTCTTCTGTCATCTCTGGTCCTTCTGTTCACTCGGCTACCGCTTTCATGACCACTCCAACTACCTCTCAATATTAAATCGGATACGTGCTTCAACTCATCGTTGTGGTTTTGTTAAAACTGAGAATTGATTACCCCAATTTATTAACTAATATAGTTATGTAGGTATGTGGTTTTGTATACAAGTCTAACACTCCCAGAATACCTCCTCTTCAAGAATAAAAGAATGACTCACATCCGGCGAATAGTCAATTTTACCTATTTCATTGTATTCCATCATCTGAAAGATTTTGCTTAGAGCTTTCCAAAAAGGTGCAATATGCAGAGCGTCAAATGAATGGAAGTGACCAAAAGAGCTGTGTAAAGAAATCTGAATGACGTCATAGGGAAACGACCTCACCCGGCTAAGCTCGCGTCATTCAGTTTTTTCCCAACCATTGGGGTTTTGAGCTGAAAATTAAAAGTCGAGGGTTTTCATGGGTTCAGAATCCGGTTCTTAGATCGAAAACTGGAAATTCCTACAAACGAGAGTTGCCTGTATCACAATGAAAACATTTTTCAACCAAAAACCATAGAAAAGGAAATACCTACTTTTGTCCTCAACACAGAGATTTTCATGTGTTTCAGACATGAATAAACTCTTTTTGATCAATCCTGATCACATGATTGGTACCTATCTTCCTGAAGAATCGTTAGAATAATCGTACCCTTATTATGATTAAAGTAAACATCTCCTAAAATGCAAATGATGATTTTATGGGAAAGGGAGGCTAAGAACACACTTTTTAAGCAAAAGATCTGCTCATTGTGCAATTTTTATTTATAGTAATATAATAATGGTTGATAGGATACGTACTGTGCATTCGTCGATAATTTATCGAGCATTGACACAGAGAAATACCGAGAGAGAGAGAGAGAAATACATTTATTCGGTTATAAATAAATGAACAGCAAATTAACTGAATAGACATATCTTGTCTTTTGGCAAGCTAGAGTTGCTTACTTATATTATTAAAACATAGACAAAAATCCGATACTAATGGACCGGTTTTTGTGACATTTTCAGGGATTATGCGGATTAGTTCCTAGGCAGTCCCGTATATATTTCATTGCCATTGGATGGATAGTAGTCTGTAAGCATGTGTAAACGTGAATTTCTTATAACGTCGATTTCTCATGACCTATCAGTCTGATTTTGATCACACTCAGATGGGGGGGTTGGTTGGGTCCAGGATGATGCCCTTCGTATTTCATTGTATTTGGTTGAATAATAACCAGGCATTGCGCATGCAAAAAACTAATACTGGTTGACACTCTGATAATTATAATGGACTGATTTTGATGAAAATTTCAATTATTGTGAGGGTTAACTCCTGGTTAACATGCGAATGCTCAAACACGATTTATAACCCTATTTTGCATTCTAGCATGTGTATATGTATTAGATACTGCTCTATCTGGAATCCAATCATTTCGACTCTGTGTTCTTCAACTAATTCTATACGCCCATGTTACAATATGTGAGGAAGCTATACTGCCCACCCATCTTGGCAGACTTTTTATTTGTCTCCAAGGTTTTCCTCAGGAACTAGGGATTCTTCAGGGAGAAGATGAAAAATTAGATTTTAAATCACATATTTAAAATTATAAAACCTCCCACAACATTTTCTTCAAAATGTCGATGAAGAACATATTTAAAATTATTGCCTTTTTATAAAAATCAAATTTAAAGTTGTTGGTTTATCATAGAATTGCTTAAAAACTGGTTGAAATTTGTAATATACAGTTGAAACTTCATTAACTCGAGTCAGATTATCTGGGAGTTCCATCAATCGGGGTTGTTTGAACGAGAATCTCCGCATCTTCAAAAGAGGCTTCAACTCAATTTCGACCCTCCATCATCCGTTGTGAATTTCCATTCCGCGTCAGTTCCTCTTGGCAGAAATTATGTCAGTCAGTAAGTGACAGTCATGTCGGGCAAAGTGATGAAACGTAAACGCGTCGTAGTCACTATGACAAAAAATTTGGAGGCATTGAAGCGCATTGATCATGCTGAATTGTTGTGCAAAATCGCGACTGATTTGGCGCTTCAGCTACTGGAGTAGGTGAATGGAAAAAACGTCTGACCAGTTGGGTGTGGCACATAGTTTCCTCATTTACCTATCATGAAAGTATAGATCATTAAAAAGTTTTAAATGATCTTGAAAAATTCCATAGCGGAAAAGAGTAAATCAAGAAGAAGCGTGAGATGTGATAATTAGTCAATTAAGTCACACAAAAATTATACTCAATGTAATTTACGTTTGTGCAAGCGCAGAATGAACTGAAGAGTTGAAAACAATGAAATAGGTACGGGACCATCTACAGCCTAAACCGCGCATTCAATGACAATTTCATCAAAACCGGATGAAAACTGAAAATTAAAGGCATTACATGTATTTCACATTGGCGCATGCGTAGCAGCTATTAATGATATGATCGTGTTGAAATTGATATGAGGTGATCAAGTCATCTTCTTCCAACTGTCATCCAAATTTAAGCGAAATCGGACGACTATAGTGTGAAAAAATGGAACATATTGTAATTTACGTTTGCGCATGCGCAGAATGAAGTATTGATTTGGCAACGATGAAACTGATAGGGGACCATCTACAACCTAACCTGCGCAGTCTCTGACAATTTCATCAAAATCGGATGAAAACAGTGGAAATTAAGGTCGTTACAAGGATGTCACATTGGCGCATGCGCAGTAGCTATGAATGATACAATCATGTTGAAATTTATATGGGGTGATCAAGTCGTCATCCCCCAACTATCATCCAAATTTTAGCGAGATTGGACGACCAGGGCGTTAAAAAATGGAGCATAATGGAATTTACGGTCACGCATGCGCAGAGTGAAGTATAGATTTGGCAACAATGAAACTGACAGGGGACCGCCTACCCCTAAGCACGCACATTCCCTGAACATTTCATCCAGATCGGATGAAAACTGTGGAAAAAAAGCTTGTTACAAGGATTTGCGGACACACGACAGACACACACACATATACAGACAGACAGACACGGAACCAAAGTTGTTCAGAATGGTCTAAAACGTAAAATGCGAGTAGAAATTTTGATTTTGGAGACCAAAAGTTGTTTATCTCCCGAAGGTGAAAACTATGCTTCTGCTGTTTTCAAGTAGACTCGGAAGCAAAAGTCGAGCAGAAGAAAATGGAGTAACCACGCTGCTCTACATCGTCTTTAAGTCGTCGTTAAATAGACCATCACCATCAAGTTTTTCCACAATTCCAAGTTGGTCGTTAGAATTCTGTATTCCTCCTGTGTTTCGTGAATAAATATTACATGTAAATGCGTGCCAATTATCCGGGTTTTCTGATTATCCGAGGCTAACACCGGTTAATAGAGTTTCTACTGTATAGGATAGGTAGTAACTTGGTCCCTTAGCCAGGAAGTTCAGGATGCACAGGATAAGATGTGGGAACATTAGATTTTCCTCTTCCTTTATTTTGTGTGAAGCTATTCATTTCGAGTCGAAAAGGAGCCCCCGCTCTTCATTAGACCACTTAAAAATGACAGGATCAGTGAAATTGTACATCGATGCAATCCATGGGTCTTGGGAAACACAAGTACATATGTGTGTTGGTTACATAAAAGTCAATGGTAATATTCTCCCTGTCCTCAGTGGATTTGGGATATGTAATGGTTATCACAAACATTAGTGGCACAAATGTGAATACAATTCTTTGTTAATAAGTGCAATTTTCCTCCCTCCAGCTGGGGGTATAATGTCTGGCGGGCTTATGGCCATCAGAGTCCGCAACATGTTGGAATTTTGAGTTTTAATTGAATATAGCTATGTAATGAACTAGTATCAATATTAAAAACGTCATTATTCGGTAAAAATTGGAGAAAATATAAAAAATGCATGGAAGCAGAATGTGGAACTCTATAGCAAAGAAAAAAGGAAGCAATTATAATGGCTTATCCGTTATTATAATCATTCGCCTAACCATCTATTACCTATACATTATTAAGCATAGCTTCACACAAAATAAAGGAGGATGAAAATCCGAAGTCTCCACATCTTATAACCCTCAAGACTTTCCTGGCTAAGGGATCAAGTTACTTAGCTGGTAACTACACACACACACACACACACACACACACACACACACACACACACACATGTATATACGAGTTTATATGTAACAAATTGTTGGTTTATTTTTATTTTCTTCATCAACAACAAAAAGAAAATATTGTGAGAGGTTTTATAATGTTAAATTTGTTATTTAAAATCTAATTTTTTAGCATCGCCCGGAAAAAGCTCCAGTTCCTGCTGGGGAGAAACACTGGAGAAAAATAAAAAATCTGAATTAAAGACAGACAGGCCTTTTTATTAAAATTTGCTAATAATTGTATCAATCAAAATTTAAAAAAAAAAACTTTTCAAATGATACGATCGTGGTGAAACCTATATGGGATAATCAAATTGTAATTTCCCAACTTCCCTTCAAGTTTGACCGAGGTTGGAATTACAGGTCATGATAAAATTATGGTTTTTTTAGATTTGCGCATGCAAAGCGAAAATTATTAATTTTGGAGTGGTGAAATTAAAAGAGCAGTATCATCAGACTAATCCACACATTCCCAGAATATTTCATCAAAATCGAATGACAACAGTAAAAGTTTAGCTTGTTAAAAGATTTCACATTTGCGCCTGCGCAACAGCTACTGAGTGTTGAATCTCGTTGATATTGGTATGGGGTGCATAAATCCTCTTTTTCTGACTATCATCCGAATTTTAGGGACATCGGACTAGTAGGACGAGCAAATGATGCTTGATAGTTTTTACGTCATGGTTGATTACGCATGTACAGAGTGGAGTATTGATTTGTAAGCAATGAAAGTGACTGGGGACCTATCTTCAGTCTAATCCGCACATTTCCTGAAAATTTCATCAAAATCTGATGAACAATGTAGAAATTAAGCTTGTTACAAGGATTTGCGGACCCACTGACAAACTGACACGAAACGAAAGTTGTTAAGTATGGTCTAAAATTGAAAAACATGGACGTAAAGAATTATTTGAAGAACAAATTACGAGTCGAAATGATTGATAAGTCGACTTTATAAGAAATTAACGTGTGTGCAGGCGCAGAGACAGCTATCAATCCAACGGCGCTGAAATTTATACGAGAACGATTTGGAGCTAAACCGCACAATCCTTAAAAATTGATTGCTGTGTCGATCAATTTTAGTTTTGCGCATGCGCTATAGTTATTACTCTACCAATTACAATATAATTCATAGGAAAATTTCCAGTAACATACTATAGCCATCTACTCTCCGAGTTTCAACAAATACGGACCTAGAGATGACAAGAAATCGAGGTTATAATAAATTAACGTTTGCGCCTGTGCAGAGACTACTATTTAAGTGACAGCAATGAGTTCTAAGGGACCGTCCAGAAGCTATTCCGCACAATCCCTGAAAATTTCATCCAAATCGGACTAAAACTTGGTATATGTAGTTTTGAGCGTGGCAAGGATTCGCCACATACAGACAGACAGACAGACACGGAACCAAAATTTATCAGCAACTCGGAAACGCAAAAAGCAAGGAAATTTTGATTTTGCAGGGCAAAAACGTTTTCGACATCTATCACGATAAAGCTTCCCTACCTTCGGTAGTGGGGAAGCAAATTTTAAGTGAAAACTTTGATTTTGGAGATTCTTCTTTTTTCCATCACCACAAAGTGAGAACGATGTGTCTACCTTTGTAGACTCGGAAGCAATAATGAAAGAGAATTTCAATTCTTCTTGCAAAGGCCATCATGTCCTACTCCGTTTTATTGGCTGTTTAGCACATCATCTGAATGGTCAAGTCGTTTCTTTCTAGCAAGAATCGGTCGTTCGCCAGAACGTGCATAATAAATGGAATAAAATGAATTTCTCAGTTCACACGGTAGGATCTCTGATAGGAAAGACTCACAATAACGGCTCCCTTCCATTTTATGGTATAGGAAGTTGTAAATCGGCCAGATTTGCTTAGTACAATATGGTGGCTTTCAACTCATCGGGTTACGCCCGTCTCCTTGTCCATTCCCAGGTAATTCAGCTTTGTTATTTTAAAACTGGCACTCCCTCGTATACACATGGCAAGAAAAGGGTCTGGGTGACGAAGCCATAAGCGAGCCGATTCAAGTCATAAAAGTGTCCAGACGTCTTCAACCAACAACAGACGTTTAGCGGTTCCCCCTTCACTGGGGAGAAGTCAACTCAGGAGTGGGGACATGACCGTCCGGTCGAGTGAGACGAAAAGGGGAATGAGAGAGACGGGGATAAATACGAGATATACAAGGAGAGGAAGAGAGGAAACCAAACGAAGGGAAGGAGCAGGTGCCCAAACCTGGCGAACCTAGTTTTTTGGTAATAACTCACCACAGGTTGGTCGGTGGGTTTGATGGTCGGGGGTCGTGGCTATTCCCAAGCTAGTCAACTCAGCCTGGTCTCATCGCATCACATCAGAGTTGGAAAAACGAGCTGGTCTCGCCCATTTCTTTTCTAGACCACGGATCTTGAGATAAGTACTTGACACGTAAAAGAGCTAACTGTGGTTTACGACGAAATTACCCAATAGCTGTTGAATCCTCCACATACTTCTTGAACTTTTCTACAGCATGGAATTTCCTGATAGGCTTTCGCATATCGATCGTTGCGCTCCCCAGCGGCAGCTGGGAGAAATAGAGGTGTTACTACCATTATTTGCTAAACGATGTACGTGATCCTGAATTTAGGTGGTGCCAAGTCTTTGATTCTTCATAGGTCTTCCGAAATTATATTATTTACAACTTAGGTATCTCATTCCAAAGGAATTCCCTTTTCAAGACAGCGAGTTTACTAGGTAGGTATAACTTTTGTCACCTACAGATGGACTAGTGAAATGAAAGTTGGTGATTTTTTTTTTTTTTTTTTTTTTACGGTTTTCCTCCGAGGGGTGCTAACTAAGCACACTTCATTCAAGATATTTATGTACTTTAGGCTCTGTATAACAATTATATAAATTAGTACCAGCGCCTATGGGCTATTTAATTCAGACATAATAAAGCTTTGCTTAATATTTTGAAGCATTTCACTCACCAGCATTTCCCTTATACCTTGCCAGATTTTGCCAGCAGAACTTCTAGTGCGAGTCCAAATAGTTGAAATAAAAGTAAACTTACTACATACTACAGATTTGTAAGAAATAATTATTGATTTGATAGGAACTACTTAAATCTCCCTGAATCGTCCGCAAAGTAGGAAACGGAATGTACAAGTAGTTGAAATGCTCTAAGGACCATTCAGAGGGCCAACCCTCAGTGGGTAACCCGTAATTTAATGGTAATGAAATGAATATCTTACAAGCTTACAAGAGCAAGATGTGCGTTGCGCGTCCTAGCTTGTTGAACGTCGAAGTCTTCCTTCCAAAAATCTGATCTAACTCTGTCCAGATTTTAAAATAAAAACTAATATATTTATTTGGAAAAAGTAAACGGACGGTGAGACTCAATATACAAGTCTGAGTACTTATTTTGCAAGAATGCTTGAGTGAGTAAACAGAAATATCAATACTGAATCACTTATTGATTATTCTTATAGCAGTTCGTATCTACAAGGTGGTATAACAACAGTAACATCACAGATAAGTTAGTTCCCTTTTTTCGCCTTTCGAGTATGTTAAATCTATTTGAAATTCAAGCACTTTGTGTGCACGGAAAGTGTTAATTATCGAACATTGGCAGAAATAGTTTTTCTAATTAAGAATTTTATGATTTTTGCAGTTTTGTTATCGGGTTTTTTGCACATTTTATGAATTTGAATACGTATTCAGCACGGTTTTGTTCAAAAATTTTTGAATGTTCATATTTGGAGGGTTTTTTGTTGCTATTGGTTGTTACTGTCACCACACATGCGTAAACTCGAGATCTTTTTGTTTTCACATAAAATATTGGTGTAGCAATTATCTTGCAGCTCGTAGACGTCCTTGTTATACGTCCTTGTAATAGAAGGGTGGTGGGGCCAGAGTTTGCCACCTTAAGAGGCATTTTGATTTTGACAAGCAATTAAGTTATGTTTTTTCATTTGTTTAAACTTAAAGCTTACATCTTTTGCTGCATCAGGATTTCCTCAAACTGCTCGGTATTGAAAAAATCACTAACTCAAGTTACAAAATATCATAAATTCGTTTTTTCGAAATCAATTATTTGACCCAATATTTGACAGCCACATTTTTTGTCGTACCTGTGATTGACACCTATGATTGACACAGCAGTTCTTCTGCAATAAATGATTCCTTGTACAAAAAAAAATTTTATTTCAACATTTTACAAATAAATTGAGCATTTGAACTTATTTTTAAATCTAAATATAAAATTAATATGAGTATTCATAAAGACAAAGTTGAAAATACCACCGGATGTTTCATCACAAAATAGGTAGGTACTATGTTTTCTTGATACCATAGGTACAATGCGATTCTAATGGTAAACTAGCAGCTTGTGAGTTGCTATGTATTTATATAAATATAAGAAATGAAGAACGAATGACAATAACGAATAGAGATCCATATTGACAGCACTGTCAATCACTGAGGGGAGCATCAGTTTGGGAACTAGTAATTGACATTTGCATTTTCACATGTTATCATTGATTATTTCCAAAAAATGATAGCATAAATGCAAACTACACAAAAAAAATGATTGAGAAAAACCATGGAAACAATCGAATTTGAAAATGTGGAGAGCATGGTGAAGTAGAATAGGTAACATCTCTATAGCAAAATCACAAGAAACAGTACCAATGAAATAACAACACGACTACACGAGGTTTTGTTGGGTAACCTTCTCCAGATTTCACAAAAACCCGCCTGAAACCTTTCCCCGCCTTTATACTTTACTGAGAAGGTATTTTGCCTCAAAATTCAAATGGATCAAATCCGTAAAACACTTTTGAATGCTTTATTATTTAAACTTCTTGGTGAGATGTCAATCACTGGGTCCCTGTCAATCACTAGTCCCTCCACCCTAAGTATGTGAGGAAGGTTTACTGCCTACCAAACTTAGCAGACATTTTCAATCTGCACAAATCCATCTTTCGTGCAGTTCTTGGGAATACCTTCGAGAATACGTTCTTGAGAATAGCTTCGAACGAAAAGTGAGCCTCAAGTCCTGATGTCACCAACCAGTCCGCATCGCATATGAAGTCACATTCCCGATTTTATGGGTTTTTGGGTATTGCAGAGATTTCTCCTGACAGGAAAGATCCCCAAGATGCGAAAAGGGACGGAGGAGGACCCCGAAACTCGGAACGACTGGTTCTCCACGATCATAAAAACGGTTTGTAGACCGTAAAGCTATTTTTCCTCTATAGCTTCCACAGTCATCGGTAATAGAAGATTTATTTCCGGGTGTGTCGAATAATGTTAACCAAGAGCGGTAATAACAGCTCAGCTTTTGAGTTTTTGGAGTGATGGTTGATTGTTATTTTTTGAAAAGAACATCGTAAAAATTGCCAAAGGATGAAAAACTCACATATTCATGGAATACCATTTACGTTAAAACTAGTAAAGCATTCGTCAACTTTGTGTTCGAATACAAATGCGATAGGTAAGTACCTACGTACAGGCATTGAAACTTGAAACTAGTAATCAATATTCAATTAAGAAACTGGTTTTTAAAAAAGATGTATCATCAATGGTTTGAAACTACATTAAATTGTTATTCCAATCAATTTCAGCATTTTGATAACTTATTTTAAAAGCGCACCGTCTAACTTTTATAGTTGTAAACTATGGCTTATATAGTTGTATAGGATGGCCGATGGGTATGGTTATCAAAGTGCGTAAGTCTAACAAAGCCTTGAAATGACACTTTTTCGCCCGTTTTTGGCCCATAGCATCTATGCGAGTAAAGCGATCGGGATGGTTAAACGTTAGGACCAACTAGACCCCAAATGGAGTCTATGTGCGAAAGGACGGGTTTTTTAAGTCAATTCTTAGGCCTTTTATGGCCCGGACGGCGGACGGCGAACGGCGGACGGCGGACGGACATTTCAAATTTGGATTCTACGCACCTTGAAACGTGAAGTGACAAAGTTTGAGGGGGGGGGGGGGGGTTATAAACATTTTTTGCTATACGATCACATAGGCTTATTATTGGAAATAATAAATCGTTAAACTTCAGAATATGATTCAGAATAGCCTGAAACGGATTTCTGCATAAACTTTTTTCAAAAATTCACATTCTACAAATTTTGAGGCGAGAGCAATAGCTTAATTTTCTTCAAAAATTCGCTAATAATTGTCTTCAAAAATTCGCTAAAAACACGATGATGGATGCTGGAAACTGGGATCAGGTTGAAGGAAACGCACGGACCTGTCTCTCAACGCATGGACTCTCAAGTTGATCCGCATAATGAGAACTCATATTTCAGCATGGTACATACAAGGTGTTTGATCTCATTGCAAAGTCAAAGTGGCTTTTTCAGGTGCAAGGAGTTCCTAATGATATTTTCAAAGAAGGACTTCGCGAAAGCAGCTTCCACCCAAAACTTAGCTGACAAACAACAAAGAATAGTCAATTCGACATTTTCAGACATAGTTGTGCCCTTTCAAAGTCAGTAACCTCCAGGCTCGTAACTTAGCTCCGCTCCATAGTTGAAACCGAACAGATCAAACCAGCTTTTTATTTTCGCGTTTGACAGCAGATAACAGCGAAAAAATCTACCACATACTTCTTCTTCTCGTGATGAGCAACAATAAAACAGAACAAACCGTGGGAAGATAAATTAAATCTAAAAGATTATAGAACAACTTGAGGTTCGAGCGACAGAACAAGTTTCCGAAAATATTCGGGGCACCGACATTTGTGGGAGGCTGTCCTGAAAACTTCTATATTCTAGGACTATTTCCCTATATCTCCAGAACTATTGATCGTTATCCTTCAAATTGTTTTCATCTTGTTAATAACACTTTCGTCTTTCAATTCCTCCGTCGGTTTCATAATATTTTGATTGCTATCAGTGTGGAACTATGGATAGTTATTGCTATATGTATCTTTTCTATAAATTGAAAAAATCATGCTTTTCGTTTACCAAAAAGATGGACAGATCTAAAAAATTGAGTTTGTTCCCGCCGAATTCGTGGGTTAAATTTGATTAAGGGATCTAATTTATTGATTTTTTCGTGAAAAGAATTTAGTTGTCTTTCTGTGCCCTTCCATAGAATGATAATATCATCAACATATCTATACCAATAGAGAAGATTATTTGTGTTACAAGTTGTAAATATTTGTTGCTCATGACAATCCATGTAAATATCTGCAAGCAGAGGAGATAACGGAGAACTCATAGCAACCCCTGGCAGTGTATACCATTTCCCTTCAAATAAAAAGTAATTTTGATCCATACAAACGGACATCAAATTGAACAATTCTTCTTTTTCGAAAATATTAAGTTTAGAGGCGCGAATCAGCCTACACACCACATCTGCATCTAACTACATCGATATTGGTGAACAGATTAATCACGACAAAAGATGCAAGTTTAGCATATAGAGGCACATGTCCTTAATTTTGGAAACCAAACCATAAGAATTTAGTATAGTATGTTGAGGTCGAAAGTTGATTTTGTTTCTAAATAAAATATTGAGTTTTTTAGCTAATTTGTAAGCAGGAGCACCAATATAAGACACCACCGGTCTCATCGGCACGCCTTCTTCATGAATTTTAGGGAGACAAGATAACCTAGGCGAATAAGGGTTCATTTCTAGCTTGTTGGACAGAGTCTAGCAACACTGGTACGAGGGAGCTGTGTGCCAGACGTTTTTGCACTTTTGGCCCACAGTGCGACGCCTCTATAGAAAACGGAATCGATAAAGGCGAAAGAGAGCAAAAATAGACGTTAGAAAAACGGCGTCCGGGAAGAAACACGGAATGTGAGGTTTGTTGGTGTTCTGGGCTGTAACTGTAGGATCTCACCTGCTCCTGAGTCCCTTTGTTAGGGAAGTCGGCTCGCCGAACGTGCAAAACATCAAGTTGTCGGTCGGGTAATAGAAAAATAAACCTAACGCGCTCATCATAAGCGATAATCACCGGGAGCTGCCGTCGTTAAATTGTTCGCCCGACAATGACAAGAAGGGGAGGTAATTTTAGTTTTTATGCCCCCTCGCGGTGATGTTATGGTTTTTTAAAACCAGTTAAATGAGCTGAGTAAACAGAGATATTGCCGGGGATCCGAGATCACTGTAATGAAGGCTGATGAATATTGGAGTGGGGGAGTGCGGGCCGTTACCTGTGCATAGAGCGGAGATTTTATAAGACAAATGTAGTAATCTTGTATAAATATCTCATATTCCACTTTCAAAGGGCTTAGAATCCAATAGGGTCAGGCGGGGCAAGTGCGTCTCTTCGGTTTATTTCGCAATGACTCGATTTTAATAAGTTTCTTAGCAAATGATAGAACAGGTGTTTACAGTCACCTGATAAAAATTTTAACCTCCTCAATTAAGCGTAATTTGAACTTTCGAACCATTTTCCGCGAAGCCTTCGTCCAATATCAGAGTGTGAATCTGAGGAGGGTACAGTTTTCAATGGTTTTCTTGTCTAAAACCCTTCCTTTCCTGTTTATTCCACCGTTTATCTCTCAACCTTTTGTCTCTGTATGAACTGCACACTCGATAATCTCAAGGCTACAAAACTTGCCTCAGTAAATTAATAAAACGTTCTTGCCCCTCTTTTTTTACGGTGGAACAAGTGCGTTCCATCAAGAACCACATGAAGTTACCAGTTAAAATAAGAAAATCAAGGTCTTGAAGCCTAGTTTGCACCCAGAACCTCTTCATTCAAGCCCCACGCACAACCACACGCTTCTCCCAAACCTCAGCCCTATCTTATTCTGCAAAACACTGTCTTCAAATTCTTTCTCATGCTAACCTCATTCCCTAACCGACAGCGAATCAGAGGATAGCCAACAAGTGTATGAGTTTATTGACCATTTTATCAACTCAGGAATTCATGTTAAGTTGCTACAAATTATCTATTTTGCAGCGTTTTATTTTTCATTAACAATTCATTTTAAATTATATCTAAAATTTGCCTACATTGATTAATTGTGTTTTTATTATTTTTGGGTAGAAAGTTGAAAACGCACTTGCCCCACTATACGAACGCACTTGCCCCCCAACAGGGGGAAAATTCGTTGTTTGAATGCTACTAGGTTTTTCCCAATTCTTAGTGAATTGCTTACTTCAATTCATTATACCCACACGTTTTTCGACGTAGAAATGTCTGGGGAATGTAATAAAACTGTATTAATTATTAAACTTGTAGTTTGAGGAGAATAGTAGCATCACCAAGCCAGATTTATGAATAACAGATACGCACTTGCCCCCGCTGACCCTACTTAGATCAAAAAATGAGAGAATCCAGCCCACGAAAGTTACCCATTGAGAACTAAAAGGCCAATTTTTTCGTGAAGTTATTTAAAATATAAAAGTTTCAGTCATGCAGCATGATCGTGTGAGCGAATATCTGTAGATTATTGTATTTTATAACGTTACATTGTTTTGAAATTTGAACTCTTTAAATGTAAAGAAATTGTTAACTCCCAATTTTATGGCAAAAAACTCGTTCTAGATAACATTCTGCTATTCGAAAACGATTTTAGATTTTTAGCTTTTCTGGCAGTTATCAGTTTTTCAACAAATATTAATTAAATTTAGGTACTTAGATATTTTAGCATAATTTTGTGCATAAAAGTTTCAATTTTCTGATTCATCAATGATGAACTTCTTTTGACTAAAATTCCACTAAAAATATATAAATTTAACTATGTTTTGCCAGTTTTATTGATTTTTTGATAACTTAGAGATATAATAGGACCTTCTACCTTCAATTTTGGTGCTATAAATTATTTTTCTCCAACTTTAGGGAGAGACTTTGGAGAAAAATTCATATAATTTATCTACCTTTTATAGTCAGAAAGCAAAACATTAATTCTTCTTTTCTAAATTGTTGACAAGATCCCAGTATGGTCCAGGGCAGTGAGCGCAGTCGTATATTTGACAGTTGGGTACGGGAGAGGGCGATGATAGAGGAGGAATGACAGTGGAAGGAGGTGGGGAGGTCTGTTATTCCTGGGAATATCATCTGTTACCAACGGAATTTGTAAGGGGGGGAGAGAGCCCCTCAGGTCTTTACATAACTTTACGAAATAATATAGGACTTCTGCCTTCAATTTTTGTATTATACTTTTTCCAATTTCGGGGA
The DNA here is from genome assembly GCA_030762985.1 of Adelphocoris suturalis. Lineage (NCBI taxonomy): Eukaryota > Metazoa > Arthropoda > Insecta > Hemiptera > Miridae > Adelphocoris > Adelphocoris suturalis. Next base: position 63,761,102 of record CM061043.1, read on the forward strand.
GAAACTTTGGAGAAACATTCATACCTATACTTAATGTATCTACCTTTTATAGTCAGAAAGCAAAACAGGAATTCTTCTTTTCTAATTTGTTGACAAGATTCCAATTTAGTGTAGATGGTTAGTTCTAATACGGGATTACCAGAGAAGTGATTGCAGGTGGTATATTTGGCAGGTGGGTGTGGGAGAGGGGGCGACGACAGAGGAGGAATGACAGGCGAGGAGGGGGAGGAGGTCTGTTATTTCCGTGCATGGGAATATCATCTGTCATCGACGCTATCCGAGGGGGAGCGAGAGCCCCCTTCAGCTCTATCGTTCCGGGGAATCAATTGTTACAACCAATTACGACGTGGCGGCCTCATCCGTCTCATGATTTCCCACAAATCGCTTGGGAATTGGCTCGGGATAAATGGGAAAAGGTTCTGAGTTTTTTCTCTTTTTTTCCCTTTTTTTAATCCTTTTTTTCCCCTTCATCGTACATCTCCGCCGCCCCCCTATCCTACCTCTGTGGTCCTACGCTCAAGAAGGAACTACGCCCTTCCTTAATTACCCTATACGTACGTCCCGGACTGTATTTCTATCTAATTCTCACGATTCCACCGTTTTGTTTCCGTCAAAATTAATTTTTTTCCTTTCTTTGACTCCTTCTGCGATAGGAAGAGAGAAATAAAAAAATAACAGGCTGAATAATACGGGCGATGATTTATTTTTAATCAAGGAATTATTTCACTCAGACGTCGAGATTATTTGTCAAAGATAATAGGCCGACGGTGCTTCCACCTGTTCCGTCGAGGTTGGGGAAGAAGTTTATCAAAGGGGTTTATTGGATCATTAGTGGAACAGAATTTACAATATTTTAACAATGTGAAGGTCTCTTATAAATATCAATGAGAGAACGAGAGGAGCCCATTAACAACGCAAGGAATATTTCAAAGACTACTATCGCTATGATCAAGTATTTCAGAATGCGGGAATTCGGCAGAAAAATGTAGCTTTGTGCCAAAAGGTAGCCGAGCGCACCTTTGCGAGGCCCCGAACTGTGACGCGGTCGGATATAATTGATTGTACTGTTGATTTTGGGTGATTATTGCATCCCAGCACGCGAAAGGTTAGAAGGATGTTACGTAATCTGCTCGAAATTTGTTTTCTAAAATTCCCCCAATACACTTGTCACCACAAGAAATTCGGTGTTCTTTCATCACCGATGGAAATAGTGAAGGTATTGGAATGGCTTCAGAAATTTAAACAAGTAGATTAGTGCTCACGAAGTGAGTCTTATGATAGCGCATTATCTCATAAGGAGATCCGCGTGAAATAGACGCTTCCTGCGTTGAATAGGAGACATATGGCTTTGGAGCTCAATCAGCTGATCAATGACCTCTCATGCGTCTTCAGTATTCTCCCTTGAGCCTCTCTCTCAAATTTTAGCTTTCTGCTGAATCAGCTTCGGCTGTTTAAGCCGAGAACTTTAAAGATGAAGAAAGTAATGTTTGGTATTACAGCATTCTAAAGGAATGGGCCCTCGAGCCTCCCTCTCAAATTTTAGCTTCCAGTTGAATCAGCTTCGGCTGTTTGGGCCGTAAACTTTAATGATGAAGAAAGTAACGTTTTGGTCCTTCAGTATTCTCCCTTGAGCGTCTCTCTCAAATTTTAGCTTTCTGCTGAATCAGCTTCGGCTGTTTAAGCCGAGAACTTTAAAGATGAAGAAAGTAATGTTTGGTATTACAGCATTCTCCCTTGAGCCTCCCTCTCAAATTTTAGCTTCCTGCTGAATCAGCTTCGGCTGTTTAGGCCGAGAACTTTAATGATGAAGAAAGTAACATTTTGGTGTTTCAGCATTCTCCCTTGAGCCTCCCTCTCAAATTGCAGCTTCCTGCGTTGAATAGGAGACAAAATGGCTTCGGAGCACACTCAGCTGATCATGCGTCAGCGGCCCCTGATACATCTTTATCCTCGCCATGTTACAGATTACATCCATACTAGGTTTCATCAAAACCGGACGTCGTGAAGTGGCACTCAAAACCATTATAAGAGGACATACATATACATACAAACGGGCAAAGTGAACACAACAGCTAATTTTACCTTTTTTTAATGCGCTAAAAATGAAATTTTCCAAAATTTTCTCCATTGAAGTCTATTTTGAGGCATTATGAAGAGATTTAACACTTTGGGGCAGATCCATGATTGTGAGCATAAACCCAGGAATAGTAAAAAATGGGTCACACAGCGAAAATAAATTCATAGAGAAGTTTCCTTGGACATATACCCAACTAATCCCCGAGTTTGAACAAAATCGGACTGATAGATCATGAGAAATTGACGTTATAAGAAATTCACGTTTGCGCATGCGCACGGACTACAATTTATCCAACGGCAATGAAATTTGTACGGGAACGTCTATAGGAACTAATCCACATAATCCTTGAAAATTGAATAACAACCGGTCTAAGTCTCGGAGTTTTGTCTGTGTCAATCAATTTTAATTTTGCGCATACTCAATTGTTACTACTCTACCAATCGCTATATAAGAGAGTTCCTAGTAGATCCGTAAATCACAATACGTTTTGCGGTATCGACAATCCGGCGACGGAACTCTGACGTAATGAGTTAAGGTGACGCATCCTTCCGTACAGATACGTTAACGGATCGCAATCCGTAAAAAACGTTATCGTCTAGAATAACCTCCTTCCATGGGCTCAAATAACCTCCTAGGGATAATTTCCTCCTTCCATGGATTTAGCGTTACAACTAGATCCGTTAGGGACTAGATGTGACTTAAAGGCGCGGAGAATGTTTCTCGTTACCTCAAGCCGTATTGAGACCGACAGATCAACTAGGAACTTTCTATAATCATAGAGAATTTCCCTGGGACATACACCCAACTGCTCTCCGAGTTTAAACAGAATCGGTTCAATAAATGATGAGGAATCAAAGTTATAAAATAAAAAAAAATCACGATCGCGCATGCGCACAAACCACTGTTGATTGGCCGGCAATGAAAGTTATAGGAGGCCGTCCAGTAAGTAACCCGCACAATTCCTGAAATTACATTAAAATCGGTCCATAGGACTCGGAGTTTTCCTTCTGTCAATCAATATTAGTTTTGCGCATGCGAAATGTTTATTATATTATTACTATGCCAATCGCAATACAATTCATAAGGCATGTTTCTGAAACATTTATCCAACGATCCCCAGAGTTTGAACTAAATCAGGTCAATAGATAATGTGAAATCGACTTCATAAAATATTAACGATTACGCAGGCGAACAGACTACTGTTGATTCGAAGGCAATGTAAGGTATAGGGAACCATCTAGGAGTTAATCCGCACGATCCCTGAAAATTTCATCAAAATTGGACTAAAACTTAGTATATAGTTGTATATTGTCGGGATTCGGCTCAAGGAGAAAGAAATAATCACAAAATCTTTGTAATCATTGTAACTCACTTTGTATTCTGTGACCTTCATCAGATAAGTTAAAAGCTTCGCCCTCAAAGAGGACAGTGTCAAAAACAGGAGGTTTTACAAACCTCGTAAAATCGCTAGGGCCAACAAGCCATGCTAAAGTCAAAACAATTTCATTTTGGGAAATCTAAAACAACAAGGAAAACCAGAACAAAAATGCTATAGATAGTTCTATATTTTTGTTCTGGTTTTCCTTGTTGTTTTAGATTTCCCCAAATGAAATTGTTTTGGCTCTAGCCTGGCTAGTTAGCTCTAGCGATTTTATGAGGTTTGTAAAACCTCCTGTTTTTGACACTGTCTTCTTTGAGGGCAAAACTATTAACTTATCTGTTGATGGTCAACAATAATACGTCATTACAATGATTGAAAAGATTTTGTAATTGTTTCTTTCTCCTTGGGCTGAGTCCCGACTAAATACAACTATGAACAACATCAAGGCAGACAAAACTTCAATCACATAAAACTTGGCATAGTTTTGGGCGTGACAGGAATTTACCACAGACAGACAGATATGAAAACAGATAGACACAGAATCAAAATTGATCGGCAAGCCTTGAAACTCAAAGAGCCACAGGAAATTTTGATTTTGGAGGACAAAAAATATTTCGACTTCTTGCACGAACACTAAGTTTCCCTACCTTTGGTAGTGAGGAAGCAAAGTGATCTAACGGAGAGAGAGAGAGAGTGTGTGTGTGTGTGTGTGTGTCCAGGTTGTCAGTGGCAGCGTGGACATGGAGCAGACCTGGTGGGCTAAAATAAATGAATATGACTGAAATGACCTACGGCAAGCAATTTCCGAGCTAAAAGGAGTGGCGACCAATAATATCAAGGTTATGGCTGCAACCGTGTCATGGCACGGGGTGTGGTGCGGGAAAAGCGCCACGGAGTTACTCGAGTTGGGCATCTCCGCAGGAGTGCTCCGTGGTATCACCACCCGCGTCCTGAGGGGTTCTTACTTAAACTGGTGGTCATTTTATAGGGGCACTTCCTTTCATCCCATTCTTCCTCCCCATCCTGCGACATCCCTTATCCCTAGAGCCGGTGTCAGGTAAACATGGGCGTCCTCCCCACTTTTTATTGATTTATTTGTTTATTTTTCAATTTAATGGTGTGCCCCTTCCGCATTTGAGGGGAGTTTTGTATTAAAAAAAAAAAAAAAAAAAAGTGTGTGTGTGTGAGTGTAACAAATTTTGTCGACGCTGCCCGGGCAACAATTCTCAACTGATTTTCACAATCCTTATTTTGTTCGATCCCAATCTTAATCTGGTTGTGCAACAAACCTTGAAAATTTTGGATTTGCCATCAGAAGGGGGTTTGAGGGCGAAATTTCCCATCCTTTCGAGCGCCGCCTAAGCTAAGACTCTCGACCGATTATTGTTATTCTTTATTTGTCCAATTCACATTTCGGTCTAGTATTAGAACAAATTTATTTAGGAATTTCAAATTTCATTTGATTGGTGTTTGGGGTGATTGGTGGGGGGATTACTGATAAATCGTGATGTTTTCACTATTCTCTGCTGATTTTCTTCTTTTTTTCCAGTTAATAACTTGGTTCAGTAGATCAAAGAACCTTGGGAGTTTCTAATTAATTTATTATTTATTACTTGTTGGTTATAATGGAGGGGGTACATATAGTAAATCATGATCTGTTCGTCATTTTCACCAAAATCATATACGACCCATAAATAGCGACTTCCTACATGAATGCATTACTTTTACTTAACAATATGTTTATAAGATTTGAAAAAACACATTACACGTCTCTCCATGTCATCATTTTGTTGAATGATGGCTGCCAAGAACTGCTAAACCGTTAAGTCAGCTGAAAATGCTGTACATAATCCCAGAGGTTGATAAGATCGCAAGCCGAATGATATTGGCGCTGGTGATTTCGAAATGCTCATAAATAGACGATAAACTTTTGTGTAATTTTATTGCTCCGTTGAAGTTTGTGCCATGTTAAAGTAAAATATTCGTTCTTCACAATAGAATGCTGTTTCTAATCGAAGTACTTGCGGATTCCCTTAGATAAATTATGCCATCGATGAACGACCGGAGGAAAAAGTATAAATTTACTCCTCCGTGATAGAGGATGAAAATAGCCCGACAAGTGTGAATGATGTTAGAGGAAATTATATTTATTATATTGTTGGAAGGAAGCGTCAACAGTGCGTGGGCCTTCATGGAGAGGCATCCTAGCAGTTCCACCAGGTCTAGTGAAGGGCGCGAGCGACCAGGAATTGTAAATAATACGGCGATTTCGTGATGAAACAAAAAGTTTTATTATTGTTATTATAGCCAGTCAACTTTTGACCTACCCATCTTTAGACCAGTGGTATATTTCATAAAGCAAAAAGTGACAAGTTACAAGCCGGTTTTATGTACAAGTTGTCAAAAATGAGTGTGCAAGCGTTTCATAAAGGTACAAGTGTAGACTTGTAATGCACAGTGAAAATTAACAAGTTTACAGGCGAATTTGGACAAGTTACAACTGTTTCCCCATCATTTTGTACAAGTCATTGTTTTGCAGTTGTAAAAAATGGCTGATTTTTAACCTACGTCCATCCACCTGTAAACTTGTTATTTTCCAGCATTGTGAGTTGACCATTTTTCGGTGTTTAAAATGTGGGAATCATCTTTTGCTGAAGAATACATACAAGAAAGAAGCATTCAGCGTAGAAGACGCCAAAGATTTCTTCGGTCATGAATAAACGCTTTTTTCGCGGGTATTGTCGAGTTTAACGAGAGATTTATGATGTCTCCCAAGACCCATGAAAGATTCAAATGCTGCGTGACCCTGTGCAATTATCCCTGATCGGGTATTGAGGATCTATCATTGAAGAACAAAGTGAAGATAATTTCGACATTCCTAACCCAGCAGCATTAAGACTTGATGAATTGATTAATCATTTCCGCTGAATGAAGAGGAAAAATCCTATTATGCCAGCCATCAGAATAGTTGAAATCAAATACACACTTTTTCCACTTTTCAGTTTATAATTTGTCTGCCCTCCAATCATTACATTTGGTCATGTACGATCAACATCCTATCGTGTACTTAAAACCGTTTTGACATTATGATTCGCTGTCAAAACTTCAATTTCGGCATCCCGCTTGACGTTGTTCATTTCGTTAGTTATTCCCACACGCTATTTTTCGTCTCTGCTACACTTGTAAGCTTAGCTTCTACAAGTGTAATTTTTCTACACTTGTACTCTTTGTTTTGGGTAAACACTTGTTCTAGTTTACCGTGCATTACAAGTACCTGTACTAGTTAACTTGTACACTTGTAACTTGTTATTTTATGAAATGGGCCCCAGGTCTCTATTCTTTTCCGTTAAGTAAACCCAAAATAATGTTTACTTTTAACACGGAACATGTTTTTTCCATCACAACCCAGCCAAAAATTATACAAAAGGTAGTCGCTCTCTTATTATCAAAGAAATATCATCACATCGAACGCATTTAGAGAAATCACAAACTCTCCAATTTTGCGCATATACAAAAGTAACATCAATGAAGCATCATTTTTACATTGCCTAATTCATCAAGTTTGACATATCACGCTCCGTCCTAATTTACTATTTCCCCAAACCATTAGGGCCCAGGATGAAATCTTTTATGTTTATTTAAAACATATCAATGACCTACACATTCCTGTGATCAATACGAAAAAGCCACACCCAACTTCACCGACATTTAAATGTTTGATGTTTTGAATAAATGCCTAAGATACGGTTCCGTAGCAACGATTTGGTTTTAAGCGATAATAATCATCAGAAACGATGATAAAGGCCGAAAATCTTGCATGCAAGTCTGCAAGACATTGAGACATTTTATGCCTTCACTTCCCAGTCTAATAGTGGTTGCAATCATGTTTACGAAATTAACTGAGAAGGATCACCTGTAAGTAAACAATACATAATTCAGTCAATCACGCTCATAGGTACCTCAAATTGTTGGCCACGCACTGCGCAGCGGTTAACATAATACAGTTAGATAAATACAGTGCTTTCAAACGACCGGCAAACGATTTTTGTACAATCATAAATGCCTAAGATACAGTTCCGTAGCAACGATTTGGTTGTAAGCGATAATAATCAGAAAATCAAAAGTAACACTTTTCGGTAACGTAACGTAACGTAACACTTTTCAATTCTATGTGCCCAAGTAAAGACATAAAATGACATATTACCGTTACGTGACATTTAGTGCGTTACGCTCCTATCGATATTTTATGTCATTACTTTGGCGCATGGACTCGACGTAGTTGTGAAAATCCATTTCTATGAAGAACGTTGTCCATTTCTATGAAAATAAAAAGTTGCAATGTTTTATCGACTTCTAGATTTAAGTCATAACCGGTACCTAACAATAATAACAATATTTTATGTTTTTGTTGTTTTTCATCACTCTTGCCGCGGAAATCTATTTCTTGAGTTTTGACTCTGGCGTTTCTGTTTGTCTACTCTATTTCTTCTATCTAGTTTCTCTACAAACAACTTATTTATTATTCTTCTTCTCTTCTTCCTTTTTAAAAGCTTGTGCCGTTAGTACAACACCATAAAAACCGGTAAAAATGTTCGCAAAGTATGTAGGAAGTGTTACACAATGTAGAAATTCAGGGTTTTTGGGTTGTTTTGCCCAGAGACCCGCCAATAGTTACCCGAGGAATCTCGCGCTCTCCCAACAGAGTGCTACTACCCAGATACTACGTAGGTGCTTCTTTCTACCCATTCTGACAACAAGTGTCTCCAGAAGATTTTTGTGCTCTACCCCTTAGTTTGTATCCGGCAAATGGCGATCCCTGGAGCACTTTTCAGGCTCGAACGTTTTGAAATTTTCACATTTTGAAGATTTTTTTTAAAATTTTTTATCACTCATGAACTTTCCAAATCTGCAGGTTCTGAAAGAAAATTCAATGGTAAACACTTATTTTTTTAACCCCAATCAGGCGAGCGTTCAGATCAGTTTTATGATGGAAAACGTACGTGACTTTCGGGGCAAAAGTTGAAATTCAAAATTGCACGAAAACTAAGGGAAATAAAAAATTCCAGTCGTGCTTCATGGCCTTATGAGCGAATTTTGGCAGTTAGGTACGTATGCAATTTCTTGAAAGTTCAATTTTTTGAAATTTGAGCACTTTTGAGCACAGAAATTGTTAAAGTTCAAATTTACGGCAAAAAGGTGCTTTTATTAACTTACCTATAAAGAACATTTATTAACTTACCTATTTTAGGAATTTAAACTTTATGGCGTAGAACCACTTATATAAGGCTTAGTTGTTATATCTGACCGCATGTAAGTGATATTTTACCATTTCCTAGTGAACTTTATCAGGTATGAGAAACCAAAGCAGGTACGGATCAATTAAGAAGAAGAACAGAACGGCTTAGATACGTACCTAATAAAAATTCAATGCTCCAACATTTGGATGATAGTTCCAAAACAAGAAATCACAATGGATTCTTGGAAACCTGCGAACCTCCTATTGCAGGAATGCAGGCTTGCAGAAATGGACAACACAACTCATAAAGATTTGCAAACAGTCATGTCACTGCGAATGTGAATGGTAATACGTGACGATCGGCTGCAACTCAACCGAAGAAATAACTGCCATCATTCACCGAAATTTTAGCTGGTCCCAAGGGCCTACTTCTACATCCGGAAGCAACTTGGTTTGCCTGACAATCCCTCAAAGAGGAATCTTATTAGGAGTATACACGTAGCATTTTTACTACACGTTTATACTAATTCTCGTTACGAATATATCGCAATTTCGTTTACTAATATATTCTCACTAACATATTATTGTCACTGTGGATATTATTGTCTCCACAACGATTCGATACTACATTAAGAGCAATAATCTTTTTTGCAATACACTGCAATGATTTTGACCAGTTTTCGGTGGATGAGCGTGTTGTGACATTCCAACAATATGAACGGGTAGGTATTTGGGGGAATTCAAGAATATTAATCGGAATGGAGTGGGCGCCCAGCGGGTTACCTACTGGTTCGGTGTTGCCATATATGAATTTAACCCCATGCTCTGAAGATCACCCGAGGACAGTGTTGCCAAATGCGAACTCATAATATGATTTAACTTAACCAAAAAGTTCGTTGGCTAAACAAAAGAACTTACTGCACTTGTCCAAACTTTGTGCGAGCTTTCCCTAAATGGCATTAGTTTGTCAATGATCAACCACAAACAGCTATTTCTTTGAGGAAAAATGTGTGTATGAGTATGATGTGTGTCGACAAATTTTGTCCACGATGCCCAGGGTACGCAATTCTCAACTGGTTTTCGAGATTCTTTCTTTGTTCAATTCCGAATTTAGTCTAATTGTGCAACATGCCTTGGGAATGGCATTCCCGAATTTAGGATTTGAGCTTACTGGTTCGATATGGCGACACTGCCGGGGATCAACAAATTACATTCGAAAGATCGCACTGGCTATTTTACTGCTCTCGCTCGTTGAACGTACTTCCTTTAAACAACTATCAATCTATTACCTCGCGCAAGAACATTAAAAAACCCGACCTACTCATCCGTACAAGTTTGCTTCCTGTCTGTTCTTCATAGCCGTGTAACCAAGGAGTCTAGCTATCCAAGGTGACCTTTGGGACCCTCTTCAGGAAGGATCTACCTATCTCTCATCGATGACCCTAGGCAAGACTCTTCATATTGATGCTGAGTGTTTGAACACTATGCATTATTATCTTCAACCTCATTCCATTATTTCACAAAAGTACACTAATATACTTACACAACTTTGTGAATACCTTCCATTTCCTTAGATTCGATAGATAGATAGAGCTTTAGTTCTGAAAGTCGTCTTCATTACATGGTGGTATCTCGCGACACTGCGCTACTAAGGGCCTGGTGTACAAGTTCTTAAGCCAAGCGCTTTTTAAGTTGAGAGCTAAGCCCAGCTCAAAGTAAAACAGTCGTAGGGGATGTTTTAAACGTCAATCTGAGGTTTAAACTCCTTATAGGTTGGTACTTGTCACATTTTGATTCAAGGGTTTTGCAATATTTTCCGTGCGACAGTTAACAAGTGGCACGGGGTGGAACCATAACATTGTACAATAATTGTATAATTTTGAGAATCAAAAATTGTTCATTACATCTAGATAATGAGCAAAAAAACTTGGGATGGTTTCTCAACAGTTCCTTCTCGTTCACTCTGGATATTATAGATTCATACCAGATCGTTCATACGAACTAGACAATTATATTATACAGTAACAATTATATGAGCTCGCGCAGTAAACTTGGAAACTACGTATAAGTACCTACACCATATGTGTATACAAATTAGCTTCTGCATGAAAGTGCCTCCTAGTTTCTTAAATTGGTTATTTGAACGACTTTTTTACGATTCAAGATTTTTTCACTTGCCAGCTGATATCATGAACTTTGTGGCTTGGCATCTTTTGTAAGGCGTTTTTAGGGGGATAACTTATAGAAGGGCTGTTACGGCATTAAGAATAATTGTTGGTATTTATTTATTTGTGGTCTTCATTCTCTCCTACGTGTCCCGTCCATGTAGTTACACAACTAAGTTACGTAAGTATGTCAGAAGCTTCGAATTAATGTAGCTGTCACAGTGATTATCTATATTACTGAAATAGTAAACCGATGTGCAGTAATTTTCTGAATTATTACCCAATATTGGGTACTTTAACTTTCGAATCCCGGCAATGACTTTTTGTATAGGTCATAAAAGCCAACGATTAGTTATAATCTTCTGCAATTCTGCTTTTAAGATTGCGAATAAAGAAGCATCAACTCTAGAAAGAACGCCTCCATCTCGCAGAGATTAAAACTAACAGGTAAGGTTTCAATTTTATGGCACTGGACTCACAAACAATATTTTGAAATACTTTCAAGTTCTGCACCACTAATGGGTGAGTTATTTAAGAACGATAGATTTCTCATTTCTATATACAGTGTGTACAAAAAAACAGGTCTGCCAAACGGCAAGAGACGATTTTACAACTAATTTGCAACAACTTTTGTCCCGTATTATTATTTATTTTTTTTTTTTTTTTTTTACCCGCTTAAAAAACTTGTTTTTTCAATTTTTATTTTTTCGTAATTTTGACCTTACATCACAAAATCGGTCACAACTCTCTTAATAATATGCTATGTAAATTCAATTTTGAGGATACCGTTAAAAAAGCATTCCATTTCATATTGGATAAATGTCTGAACTTTTTTTAGAATTAAGATTCGAGACATGAAAAAGCCCTCTGAAAATCAAATTTTATCTACTTTGGGAAACCTCGAGTTTTTTCTATCGGAAATTAAAGTATGAGAACCAACATTATTTCAAAATACAAGAAAGGTGAGGTCAAATTTACTTTTACTATCCCAATTAGGGGAGGAAACCATGTTTTAATGTTGGAAAATCCTGTATTTCATGAAAATGAAGGTTCTCTTTAAACAAAAAAAAGACCTATGAAAATACGAGTTTGAGGTTGATTTCTACATATTTTTTACGCTGAATCGAACAGTAGGTACCACTTGCATATCTCCTCAACTCTGTCATAAAAAAGTTTTACACGTTAACTCACGAATTGGAGTTCATTCGATATGATCAATTTTATTTGTTTTTAGGGGTGGAACTAGTTAATTAAAGTGTAAAACTCGGTTATGACGGGGTTGGGAAGATTTGCAAGAGTTACCATTCGATCCAGCGTACAAAATATGAAGAAACCTCCCCCAAAATCTATTTTCTTAACAGGTAATTTTTAAAAAAAAAAACCTCTTGATTTCATTGGAAAAAGAACAATGTTTTTCGACGTTAAAACCTAGTTTTCTCCCCTTATTAGCAAAATAGAAGTATAATTGACTACACGATTGAAAAGGAAAAATTTTGGCGCAATTTTTACCGCACTTGCATCTTGAAAAGAAATTGGTTGTCACAGTTCGAATTCGGATTAAAAAACGTCTGCCAAGTTGGGTGTGGCACATAGCTTCCTCGTTTACCAATTATCTTCTTCCAACTATCATCCAAATTTGAGCGAACTCGAACGACTAGATAGTGAAACGGTGGAACATGATAGAATTTACGTTTGCGCATGCGCAGAATGAAGTATTGATTTGGCAACAATGAAACTGATAGAGGACCATCTACAACCTAACCCGCGCATTCTCAGACAATTTCATCGAAATCGGATGAAAACTGTGGAACTTAACGTCGTTACAAGGATTTCACATAGGCGCATGCGCAGTAGCTATTAATGATACAATCATGATGAAATTGATATGGGACGATCAAATCGTCATCTCTCAACTATCATCCAAATTTGAGCGAAATCGGAAGACTAGGGCGAGAAAAAATGGAGCATAATGGAATTCACGTTTGCGCATGTGCAGAAGGGAGTATTGATTTTGAAACAATGAAAGTAGGACCGTATACCGCTTACCTCGCACATTCTCTAAAAATGTAATCCAGATCGGATGAAAACTATGGAAAATAAGCTTGTTACAAGGACTTCATATTGGCGCATACGCAGTAGTTATTAATGATACAATCATGTTGAAATTGATACAAGATAATTAAATTGTCATCCCCCAACTATCATCCAAATTTGAGGGATAATCAAACGACTAGGGCGTGAGAGAATGATGCTTAGTAGAATTTGCGTTCGCGCATGCGCAGAGTGAGGTATCGAGTCAAGAACAATGAAACTGATAGGATACCGTCTACCCCTTAGCCCGCACATTCCCAGAAAATGTCATCCGAATCGGATGAAAACTGTGGTAAATAAGCTTGTTACAAGGATTTGCGGACACACGACAGACACACACACACACACACACACACCACACACAGACATACAGACAGACACGGAACCAAAGAATGGTCTAAAACGTAAAATGCGAGTGGAAATTTTGATTTTGGAGACCACATTTTTTTTTCTCCCGAAAGTGAAAACAATGCTTCCGCTACCTTTAGGTAGACTCGGAAGCAAAACTCAAAGTTTCCCAAATTAGGTGAAATGTTATTTTCAGTAGGTACGCTTTTTCATGTGTCACACCTTGATTCTAAAAAGGATCAGGCATCTATCCAATAGGAAATTTAATGCTTTTTTTTTTCAACGGTATCCCCAAATTTGAATTTACACAGCAAATTAAGGGAGTAATGACCAATTTAGTGACGCAAAGTCAAAATTACGAGAAAATAAAATTAAAATTGAAAAAACTAGTTTTTTAGCGTTAAAAAATTGTTAAGGGACAAAAGTTATTGCAAATTCCTGCAGTTTGGCAGATCTGTTTCGTGTACACCATGTATACAGGATGCCTCACTATTGGGCTCACCGCCGGCTAGGGTTCGATTCTACCACTAATTTTTGACTTTCTTAGTCCTATAACTTTTTTTTTCTCGCTAAAGACCACTTTTTTCACTTTTGAGATCGTTTTGAGTTTACGGCCTTGTGTCACCAAAACTGTCACAACTCCCTCAATTTTCAGTCAAAACTCAAATCTGATTATACCGTTGGAAAGAACGTTCGATTTCCTATCTCTTTGATACCTAAAAAACTTTTCAGATGTAGTGAACTGGTGGAAAATTAGCCGTAAGTAAAAATTTTGTAAAATTCCGAAAATGTTCACATTTTAAAAGTTAGTCTTTCGAAATGTCGTGGAGGAAGATTTTCATGCTGTAAACCTATTAGTTGCATCACAATCCCAGCTTTCCAACGGTATCCTTAAATTTTTTAACATCGCTTATTAGGATAGAAAATGACGTTTTTAGGGCTAAAAACGTGAATTTTCGGATGAAAATTGGTTTTGTTCCAGAAATTATTTCCAATTTAATAAATCAGTTTCTCTACCCTAATAAGTGATGTTAACAATAAACTGAGTGTACAGTTGAAAAGCTGAAATTTACAGCATGAAAATTTCCAACCTGGACGTTTCGAGAGACAAACTTTGAAAAACTGAACATTTTCGAATTTAACAAATTTTTCACTTACGGCTTATTTTTTACCCGTTCGTTCAATTTAAAAATGTTTGAAAAACCATTAAGAAGATAGGAAATCTAACTCTCTTTTGAACGGTATAACCAGATTTTAGTTTTGACTGAAAATTAAGGGAGTTGTGACAGTTTTAGTGACACAATGCCGAAAATGCAAAAATAAATCTTAAAAGTGAAAAAAGTGGTCTTTAGCGTAAATTTAAAATTATATGTAATAGGAAAATAACTCACAATTTATTGATTGAATCAAACCCTAGCCGGTGGTGAGCCCAAAAGTGAGACACCCTATATACTGATTATTTTATACATATTTTATTATAAATTACCTACCTACCTATATTTTAATTATAGATTTCAAATTTTAAAATCTTGACAGCCAGTCCGAGGATTTATTCCATTTTTTAAATTTATTCATGAAATTAGACCAACAAACAAAGTTACGCCGCCTGATATGTGTTGCGTTATAAAGAGAATGCGCTCCGCGTACTGAAACCATCTATTATTTGTAGGATCCTGTTGAACACGATTCCACTCAATAGCGAGGAGATGGTGAATGATGATGTTTGGATACTGTGAATACATTTTATTCACAAGAATAACTCGTCACTGAATAAATCATCCACCATTTTCGCTTCCAAGTCTATCTCAAACAATTCCGCCGCAAACGTTCTGCTCGAATTATAGCGGATTTTCAGAAAAAAATGAAGCTATTGAAATGGGCCCACATTTGACAAAAATGAAATTATACGCAACTTTCATAATCTAATGCGGTCCCTGTATTTTAAAGCTCTACGTATGCATTTGCTATTCCAAAAAATTACCTACTCTCCTAAGAATTGAGATAAAAAACCGTTCTTCCGTCAAAAAATCTAATAAATCATAAGTTATAAATAAGAAAATTAGTAATAAACAGCTCAACTCTGTGACAGTTATAGTTACCTATACCTATACCTATTACCTATACCTATTACCTATACCTATAGTTATATATACCTATATAGTTATACATAGGTATCTCTCTGACGGGATACTGTCACTCTCCTCCACCTCTTTTTCGAGGATTTAGGCCCCCATTGCACCTCTGGGGGGGTACCTAGATCCTTGATATGGTAGCAGAGCGTGGTTTGGATTATGCACGGCTGACGCCTAGTAGTCCAATCCACTATTTTTGGGGCGTTAATGTTTCAGAAGAAACATGGCCCGGGGTTCCAGAAGGAATTCCCATTATCACCCTTTGGTATATAAATAATTTCATTGGTCTTTGACTTATAATTTCTCTTTTAATCCCCTTCTTATAATTTCAATTTTATACCTATGGTATACCTGGCCTTTGCCATTTTTATTATTATTCTTTATACCCGGGCTTGGTTCCCAATTATTCAAGGGCATTTTTCCCACTTATTCTAGGGCATTGTTCCCAATTATTCAAGGGCTTGGTTCCCAATTATTCAAGGGCATTGTTCCCAATTATTCAATTTCCAGGGCTAATACCCAATTCAAGTCCCCAATGTTGGGCATATTAATTTATATCTATTTTATTTTCCTTAAGGTATAGTCTCCATAGTTGAGCCACTGTTCATCCCCGATTGTTCCAATCTTTGATTGGGGGTTAATTACCTCATGAATACTTGTTATGAAGATTCATTGACAATCCATCCTGTTTTAATTTATCTTTTCCCATCCTCAATCGCCAATGCAGCTATTTATTAATGAGCATCAGTTCTCAGCCAGTAACTATTCCACCTAGTTAACATACTTGATCTTCAATCAAGTATGTCTTTAAGTGGGGGAGTGTGACAGAGTTCCCGTCATAGAGTTCCCGTCGGGATCTCAGAGAATGCGCTGTCGTCGCCCCGTTGGTGAACAACGGGCGTCGCACGCCTTCTCGTGTTTTTTGAGAAGCTGAGTTTGGCGTTGGATGGGTGATCCAGGTCCCTGGAAACCAATCTACTCCGAACATAGCTCATTAATGCTATTAGTAGGAGTGGGTATCTCTCTGACGGGATACTGTCACTCTCCTCTACCTCTTTTTCGAGGATTTAGGCCCCCATTGCCTATATAACTCCCTGATATCCCTGATAATTCTAAAAAAATAAGTGCTAAAAAAATCACTAAAAACTGTTGAAAATCGTTAAATTTATCATTTTTACAGAATATTATGTGAAAAACGTTCATCAGCTTTGAACATTCAAACTTTTGTGCAGAAAATTGTAGTAAAAATTTTACTTAAAAATGTCATTATAATGTGGTGAAAAAAATATAAAAACGTTAACAAAATGATTAAAATTTAAAAAATTGTTAGTAAAGCCGAATATTATATTTTATTTGGGCCTTTTCCTAATTTATAACACCTAGAATTCAATCACAATACATAACATTCCTTTTGCCTACAACTGCAGAGCTCTACAAAATATTGCACGAGACCATTTCTACGAAGTATGTAACACTCATTCATACCTTTCTAATTCCATTTTGTGAAACTACTTCCATTCCATTGTGAATGTCGTTCTCTTGAAATTATATCAAACAATGGTTACATATTCTTCTTACAAATGCAGAGCTAAAGTGGGCTACATAGAACATTCAATATTCAATCAAAACGTTCAACATTTGAATCAAAATTAAATCCCCTAGCAATAACTCAGGAAAGTCTAATTAAAATTTTGCTTAAAAAAACGATCAGATTCCCGACTTCGTCAAATTTCAAGGAGTTCGCAATGCTAGATTTAAGAAAAATTGCAGAAAAAACTACTTTGATATTCATTTATAAGGAGTTCTGTAGTGGTAAGCTCAAAAGGAACCTCAGTATTACGAGGGCTGCTGATGAGATCACCCTGCTTACGCCGAGAATGAACACTGCTATGGGACAGAGGTTGTATTCATTTTGGGGGGGTCTCTCGTTTTAATTCTCTCCCATCCTCCTTGACGGGGAAGCAGGTTTCGCTACTTGTTTTTAAAAATAAATTGACAGAGTATTTCATTTCAACCCTCTAAGCATGTTTTTTGGAATTTTGAATCATGTATTCGACCAATTCATTGAAGTACAATTTCGTTTCCGCGGTAGATTTTCAATTTATTTCTGTTTTTCGTCGATATCCCGGTAAATTTTTATGGTTATTTTATTTTATATTTTTTATATACTTTGCTGTTTTTTGTAAGATACATTACGTGTTTGGTATGATAAATAATTATAATTGGCATGAGTCAGCACTCCAACCCCCAGCACAAGTTTTCTTATAGGGGGTCGTAACATTGTCATTTTTAAGTAATATGTATTACCTTTATAACAAATGAAAATTTATTTAAAAAAAAGAACGGAATAGTGATCCACAGTAACATTAAAGGGTTCGCTTCCTCTTAAATTTATAAATGAAATATATTATTATTCAACATTAGGGATATATTTTCAGTCTCTGTGAGTTGTGTGAATCCTCCTCTACACTTACCACGCAGTTGTGTAATTGGCGAAAATCATCCAAGCCGTTGAAGAAGCGACCCACGCCCAAACGGAGTCAAAAAGTTTAAAATGTCTCAATTAGAAAAGCTACTGATTTCAGAAAACGTACCTACCACGAACCTACTTCTATAACCTTACGATAGTAATAACCACAGTTATTTACCGCTACCATTCTATAATTGCCCGTTGCAATAGACATTTGAGGCCATTATAACGCAACCGAAGAGGCACTACCGTATTAAGAATAGATCCCGTATCTGCATTTTTGGCCATATTGAGTTAATGGTATCACCCCGTTTGGGAGGTGGTTTCTTTCCATTTTGCTAGTCTCGAAGTCGGATCTCAACGGGAAATGTCTCAAAAACGGCTTACAATTATCGCATTAACTACGTTTCGGTTCGATTTACTAATAAAAATCCCGTAACTGGCCTTTTCTAGAGCAAAAACCCTCATCTGGGCGTCAGATACGACTATTTTATTAATATTCAGATACATAAGAATTGCGACACTGTTGAAAGTCCAGTTAAGACTTTATTTCTTCGTATTTTAGGACTCGTGGCGTCTGATACGATTTCAGAATCAGTGGCAGATACGAATTTTCTTCCCAGTATTTTGATCATACGAACGTATTTTCTCTTGTCAGATCAGATACGGTTTTCGGAGGTTGGCAACCACGATTATTTCTCCTAGTATCCTGCACATACGAAAATATATATATATATATATATATATATATATATATTTTTTTTTTTTCCCCCGCGTAGAGTGGTACCTACTAATTTTGTATTAGAAAAAACGCATCAGTCTTATTGCAAAACAAAAACTCGTATGTGCACCAGTTACGAGGAAATCGTCTAGTATGTCATATGTTCTACACCTTTTTTTGCAACTTTCTGACCAAAATAATGTTTTTTCAGCCACACCACGCGATTCAGTAAGAAATTTCCTTTGGAATTTGTGCTTATCCCCCCCCCCCCCGTCAATTTGTCTTCAACACGCCCGCCCGATGTTTCTAGGCATTCCTTCTTACTTAGATTATGTTATGTATTTTTGAGATGCGAGCTTGCGAGCATCCAGACCGCCAAAGTATGCACATCATTATGACCTACATGTCCAACTAATCTGTATTTTTACTAAGGGATTGACTACTTGAAGTTATGTAATTTTGAGATGCGAGCTTGTGAGCATCTAGACCACCAACCTATACACAGCGTTCTGATCTATTTGTGCGAATTCATGTGCATTCTACAATTCTACTAGTTGCGAATTCATGTGCATTCTACTTGTGCGAATTCATGTGGAGGCAATCAAACCACAACCATGCCAATTTGTTTCAACAAATCCTCACCGACATCGGCAACTTCTGAAAACACGGCAATTATTTTTTTCCTTATTTTTTAAATAATATAATTTCTTCCCACAGCTTGAAATTATCACCGATTCTACGTAGATATGTAATCTAAAGTAAGAAGGAATGCCTAGAAACATCGGGCGGGCGTGTTGAAGACAAATTGACTGGGGGGGGGGGGGGGGGATGAGTTTACTCTGTGAAATATTCCGTCCTCCGATTTTCTCGGTCGCTCGCTTTAATAACGGAAAAGTACCAAATAGAACTAATATCACGGAATTTCGACTCAAAACCTAGAGAGGCATTTTCCCAAAAGTATTGGTCAGATATGGAATCTACTCTTAGTATGACAGTATAGTTACTGAATTTGTTTATTGGTATCGCGTTACACTTTTCGGGCTGAAAAAAAACCTCACACAATTTTTCCAGAGACCCCAGCTAAAAGTTTCATATAGTTTGGTCTAGTATTTTTGGAGAAAAGCCGCGGACGGTGGACTGACGGATTTTTTTTTTTTTTTTTTTTTTTTCTTTGGATTCTACGCATCTTGAAACGTAAACCAAAACATTTTAAGGGGGTGTTGAAATGTTTTCTCTTGGTCAATCACAAAGGTTCATTATTGAAATTATTGAACGAAAACAAGGAAACGGTAAGTCATTAATTTTATTAATAAATTAATCGAAACAAAATCGTACAGTATTTAAGTAAAAAGTAAATCAAGCATTTTCATTTCTCCCTTGAGGGGAAAAACAAAAGATCATGGATATGTCTAGTACCTACTGCTCACCAGTTGTTACCTACTACTCAATTGTATACCAACCATGTAGTGCCTTCTTTTCACAAGATTATTCCATTATGGTTACAAAACAATATTAATTTTCAACTTAGACTAATAAATCAGCATTCCTTGACACTACAATGGCTTAGAGGTCATGAAATGTCGTGATAAAATGAGAGCATTCCAAAAAGTGGCGAACGATTTTCCTACAATGAAAACTATGGGAGTTACTCTTCCCTAGTAACGCCTTGGTTGTACGTGAAAATCAATAGAAAATGTGCCGGTCGGGAAAAAAAGTGTCGGTCGGGAAAAAAAGTGTCGGTCGGGAAAAAAAGTGTCGGTAGGAAAAAAAAGTGTCGCGAAAAATTCCTTGACCCCCAGCCAAAAGACATATCCATGTCAAAAACATATCCATGTCAAAAAAAATGTTTTTTATCATAGAATAAGATATTTGACAATTCTATGCACACATAGTGCTCGAATTTCAAATAATTTATCATGCAAAACCGCAACTTTTCCGTTCGCACCTTCCATATTAAGTTTTCTGAATAATTTTGGGTTTCGAGACGGTCTGCCTGTGTGTCCACGAGCAAGACTGTGGGAATATGCAGCATAATTTCTATGAAATTTTATACTGGTTTTTAAGTTTCACTACCGCTGGATAAATAATAGTCTTCGTGCATGTGCAAACTTTAAACAGGTAATTGCAAAACTCATCAGTTTGCATTTAAATTCAATTCAATTTCAAGAATTGGTGATTAAATGGTCCCTTATGAATTTCATCGCTTGCGGTAAATAATAGCTACATTTCGTGAGTAAACATAAAATACTTAAGTAGCCGCTGAAGCAATGCTATATGCGCATGCGCAAAGATAAAATTGGTCAACACAATTACATTTTCATTCCGAAAGTTTCTGAAATATTGGTTTTTTACAAAGTTATCCGCCCTTAAATTTTGAAGCTTTGTGTTCGTGATTGAAGTCAAAAGAAGTTGTGTCGTCCAAATTAAAAATGTTCACTTGCTTTTCGGGTTGCAGATCAATTTTGTTTCCGAGACTGTCTGTCAGTGGTAAATCTTGTCACGTCCAAAACTATACCAAGTTTCAGTCCGATTCCGATGAGATTTTCAGGGATTTTGCGGGTTAGTTCCTAGACGGTCCCCTAGAATTTTCAATGCCGTCAAATCATCAGTAGCCTGTGCGCATGTGCAAACGAGAATTACTCAAAACGAAGATTTCTTATCATCTGTTAATCTGATTTCGTTCAAACTCGGCAGGTAATAGGGTATATGGCCTAAAAAAAGTCCTATAAATTATATCGAAATTGGTTGAGTAATAACTATTGCACATGCGCGAAACTAATATCGATTGACACAGGCAAAACTCCGAGTCTAATGGAACGATTGTGATAAAATTTGCAGGGATTGTGTGGGATAGCTTTTAGACAATCCCCTATAAGTTTCATTACCGTCTCGTAAATGTTAGTCTGTGCGCGTGCGCAAACGTTAATTTATTGTGACGTCGATTTCTTATCATCTATTGGTCTGATTTCGTTCAAACTCGGGGAGTAGATAATTACATGTTCTAGGATCATTTCCTACGAATTATATTGTGATTGGTGGAGCAACAATTATAGCTCATGCGCTAAACTGAAATTGATCGACACAGACAAAACTCCGAGTCTAATGTACTGATTTCAATGAAATTTTCATGGATTGTGCGGTTTAGCTCCTAGAGGTTTCCCTATAAATTAACATGGCCGTTGGAGTTACAGTAGTCTGTGCGCATGCGCAAACATTAATTTCTTACAACGTCGACTTATCAATCATTTTGACTCGTACTTTGTTCTCCAACTAATTCAATACGTTCATGTTAAGATATGTGAGGAAGCTATACTACCGCCCGACTTGGCAGACGTTTTTTTTCTGAGGTTGATTGAGAATATCGCCAAGATTACGGACCCCGTCCGATGTATTATTTTTAAGCCAAATTCCGTAAAACCAGGACGAGCGGTTTGGCCAAATGGCCAAAAAACGCTGTATCTATGCAACGGATCGTCATATTAATTTGGGAATGGTTTAATTCGATTCAGGAAGAAAAATACATTCGAATAGAAAGGGAAAATATTTTTGAAAACACCCAGTCATGCAGCAAGACCATATGAACGAATTTTCATACAGGGAACACAGCCCAAAATCTTCTAAAAATTTGATAAAAATGGCAAATATTGCTAATTTTAGCATAAATCCACAGACCAACGCTTCGTAAAGCTTGTCTTTTTGATCCAAGTAGGTGAAAAACCGTAACTTTAGAGCATAATTTTAGATAAAAGCATGAAAAAATCGTGTGATTATTATTATTATTATTATTTTTTTTTTTTTTCTGTCTACAAATCAAAATTTTCGTCTCCCTGAAGAAGCCCCAGTTCCTGCGGAGAAACGTTGGAGATTTATTTAAAAATCTCCCACTAAACCCAGTATAAACTTATTTCTGTTCTAGAACCAAAAATTTCAACCATGTATCATGTTTTCAATGAAATCATCAGAAATTAACAAGCGGTTGCAATCATGTTCACAATATCAATTATTGAGAATGATCACCTGTGTGTAAACAATTATTTATATAACCATGCTCATAACTCAGTTTGTTGGACACGCACTTCGCAGTAGTTAACATAATATTTTTGGATAAATCGAGAGCTTTCGAACGAATGGTCAACGAATTTTGTGGGATGAAAAACGACGAAGTACCATTTCCCTAGCAACGACTCGGTTGTAGGCGGAAATCACTGTAACACTATATGTTTCGTGCGCGGAAAAAAATTGACTCGCAAAAATTGCTAGGACCCCAGGGCTAAAACATGATACATGTTAAAATATGTTTAAATACCTTTGTAGATATGTTTAAATACCTTTGTAGTTAACTCGAAAATTTTGTAACTTCACTGGGAGACCGAAAACAACGCGGAAACATCATTAAAACAGCGAAATTTTAGCAAAAAGTTAAGAGAAATAAAGTTTAAGTAAGTTTGGGGCCTACCAAATTTTATTTTAAATTAAAAGGGGATAAGATGCCGCATTTTTAGGTATTTGAGATGAATGAAATTTAGGATTTCCGGAGGTGGTAAATTTTAGGATTTTTCCGCCTTAGCTACACTTTCTGGCAAATGGGCGTATTTTTTAATATTTATTTAATTTAATTTATTTTTTTGTACCTAGTTATTTATTTTTATTTTTTATTTTTTTTTTATCTATTTTTTATTTTTATTTTTTATTTTTTAACTTTCTTTTTCATGCGTGTATTTTAAAAAGTAAACCAACAAATTATGAGATTTCGAAGATTGAACAAAACATGTTGATTTTCGTTTTGGTCAATTACAAAGATTTATTACTGAAAATAATTAGAGAAAATACTTTCAACGCTATAATTTATAATCAATTTCAATAAAATGTTGAGGGTTTGTGCGGAGGCTTAATGATACATGATGAGGCTTGATGCTATGTGTTACATCCCTACTAGATCAATAGCAGTCTCTGCGCATGCGCCTGAGTAAACTATTTGTGACACTCATGCCTTTAACACCTTTAACAATTTGCATTCAATTTCAATTAAATTTATGATACCCTATGAGTTTCATCGCCGCTGGAGCGCATGCGCATGTATGGGAAAAAGTAAAATACTTGTTGCAATCATAGCTTCTGCTATTCGCCTCTGAGTTCGATGAAATTATCAGGTATTATGCGGATTTGGGTCTCGATAGTTTCCAACAAACATAATTTTTCACGCACTAGAAATGTAGTGTCAGCGCATGCGCAAGTGTAGAATTGTGTTACAAGCTCAACTCTTAGTTTTCATCCAACTTTGATGATATTGTGGAAATCTTCCGAGTGGACTTTTTATAGACTTTGATATTGTTACCAAGGAGTAATAGTAATTAGGTCCGATGATGCCGTAGATTAACAGAGTGTTTTTGTTAGAAACTTGTTACCTATGTCAAGGCTCTTAATAGCATCAATATAAATAGTCATATAATGGAAAATATTTTATCAATATTATAAACAACCAAACCGTAAGTTTTATAAAGCCGTATTTTGAAGAAAAAAAAATTTTTTTACACCCTTCAAGATTATTACTAAAGATTGCAGATGTTTTGTGAAAAAATCTATAGCGCGGTCAAGGAGTTGCCTAAAATAGTACAGAGCGAACAACGTCCGTTGGAATGCGGCGGGCGGACAGTACATTTGGATTTAAAATTTCGTCTTCGTGACATATCTACACCAGCAGTGTGGAGCGGAACTAGTAAAATATCAAGTACCTTTGAGATATGACAACAAAACTACGTAGGTAGGTGCATACTTTTACACATATTCAGATGTGCCGCTAAAAATGAGCTCCTTTCGGTCAAATGTGTACCTATTAGGTACGTTTACCTACAAAACATTAAAGTAATAATAAAATTACAGTAGATCGAGTTTCCATTGTAATAGTAAAAGTTTTGATTTTACAATATAGGTTTGGGAATTACAACATCCATTTGGGAATTGAAGGAGTGTAAACAACAGCCAATAAGTTTGCACTTATGACGTAAAACGGGAAATCTATTGTAATTGACAGATGCAGATGTGTTTCAACTGTCTTGCTTATTCCTCAGTTCTTTTTTTATGTAATGGTTTAAGCTGCACTTAGTAACTCTTTAAGTACATTAGTATTTAATATTATTTGACTTTAGTACTTTCCCGAACCCAATTGACACTGCGTAGTGCCGCTTTGTACTTACAACAGATTGAAGCGCGAGCAATTTATTCTTAGAAACTCCGACCCAATCCGAGATTAAATCGTCATAATTCACGTCCAAAGACATCAAAAGTGCTGAATGAGAGGGCCAGGACCACAGAACATAGACGCAACTTAGAACGAAGTTGTTTCTATGTTCTGTGGCCAGGACTAATAAAGTATCAAGAAACGATCATACCTATACGTAGTCGGTGCTCAATACGGTAGGCATTGTCGTGTATAACGTGTGAAGACTTGGACTGTGGAAATGATATTTCATAGCTTGGGATTAGATCGTAACAGGAAGTAGCAGGAAGTTTTGTGTTCAAGTTTTTATACCGCTAATTTAACTAAAAGTGTGTAATATTCAAAACTAATTTAGACAATATCTTGATATATTATGGGCACGATAAACACTTTATTATATTAATAAGTGAGTTATGCTAATGTGCTGTGTGTTCTATACTGAAAATTTATAAGAAATAAATCATATTCAATTCTTACTCACAGATCATTCGAGTTCAGTCCAATTTGTATTCCTCCACTCTGGATGAACCGACAACGGCACAAGACAATTTTTCACATGGAGGGAGCAATTTCGACAGTACTGTCCATCAATACTAGTGTCAATCAATCAATAATCAACGAGAATGATTATTGACAGTAGGAAAAAAAATCAGGGTTGAAAACACGACCACCGGAGAAACAGACAGGAACAAACCATAGAAGAAGACTGAAGTGTAGAAGACATTGGTGATGGGTACATGGCAGGAGTACCGCTCCTCCTCGCCACCCCCACCACCCCCCAGGGGCTAACAGAATATTCTTTCCCCCTCTGCTGTTAGGTTATACGCCTTTTTAACCGCGAAGTCTTTCAAGCCCAAGGAAGGAGGCTGGTCCCGGCGTTCCCCTACCAGGGGGGTTCCTTTTCCTGTCAAGAGTTGTGGGGGTCTATTATGACTTTGGCGGACGGGGGGAGGGGGAGAGGCAAAGTCACTAGGGGGGAGCTGGAGCTCGACTTAGCACCGTCATTTTCGGGGAGGGTCGAGTTTTAAGTTGATGAATGGCAATGGCTGGGAGTGACGTTGGAGACAAAGTCCTGGAGCTCCTCCTATCAATCAAACATCATCCCCCTACTTCTCTGTAGTTTAAATATATGTGTGAAGCACTTGCAATACTCAATTTTTTAGATCTGTCCATCTCTTTGATAAACGAAAAGCATGATTTTTCAATTTATAGAAAAGATACATATAGCGATATAACTATCCATAGTACTTCAAATCACCCTTTAGTCCATAAGCATGCAGCCTTCCATAGTATGATCAACCGAGCACTATCTATTCCAATGAGTCAACAAAATTTATCAAAAGAAAAATTCATTATCAAAAGCAAAGCAGCTAGTATCGGATATGGGGGAGATCTCGTTGATACCATAAGGGATAAGGTTCTTAGGAAAAAGAGTAGGGAAAAAGTTTCCAATCTGGCCAGGGAAGATGTAAATTTAGAAGAAAAGCAATGCATAAGTATTACCTTATTATGGGAAAATTTCGGATAAAATCGGCAAAATTCTATCATCGAGAGGTTACAAGTAGGTTTTAGAACTAAAAATAGTCTTAAAGCATTACTAGGATCCGTTAAGGACAAAATCAATGTTCAGGATAAAAGTGGGGTTTATAAACTAAAATGTTCTTGTGGCTACGAATATTGCTGTCAAACTGGTAGGAAATTCAGGGAAAGGGTAGACGAGCATCAGGAGGATTTCAGGGAAAATAAGGTTTAGTCTAAATTTGCGAAACATCTTAAGGAATCTAATCAAGTTACGATTTTGATTTGACAGATGGACAGTTTGTAGAATTTCTTCATTTCTGTCCAAAAGGAGGTATGTTGAATGTAGGGTAACCTGTTGTACCCAGGGCCACTTTTTCTTCAAATCGTAATTTGAGTATCAAAGTACCCTTATTTCATACTATTTTTACAATTTATCGTTGGAGCAACTCCTTAGTAACAATTCTCATTGGCTTAATCATTCATCAAGACGCAATTTTTTGTACAGCAGCATGTTTTTTAAAAAATGGGAAAGTGGCCCTGGGTACAACACCCCGTTGTACTCAGGGCCAGAGGGTGTTGAACCCAGGGCCACCACAGTTGATCATTAAAATTAGAAGAAAATGCGCCAATAACTCAAATAGCCGCTTTATTTATACCTTAAATGACAAATTAATATCAAATTGATTATATAATACAAGATCTTTCTTAAATTTTAAGATTTCTTGACATAACTTTGCAGGTCCTACATCAAAATCACAATGGTATTTAAAACTCAGCCTGACTTAAGGAAGAATAGATGGTTTATAGAAAACCATAAAATCGAAAACTTAGGACTATCAATTGGTCAAAATCACATCCTAACACGATTGAAATCCAAGATCTTATTAATCACAACTTAGAGACAACTAGAATATGCTAAATCATACAAAGGCATTATAAATTTGAGATTATAGGGAATCCTCAAATTAATGTCCTATGTTACTAGTTCAAAATCACATGAAATCAAAGGTTGACTTGGGAACGACAAGAAAAGGACTACAAAGAAATTTTAGAGAGCTAAAAAGCTCGGTGCCTAGTTAAGATAACCAGAGAGACGACTATATCGTAGAATTGCTCTCCAGTTATAGTTTCATAACTTCTATGGTTTAGATATTATTTTCAATAATGAACCGTTGTAATCAAACAAAATACGGCGATAAATTGTGGACTGCTTTGGGAATGGAGCCAAAAAAAAAAAAAACGGGGGAATACGCCTACATTATATAACAATGAAAATGAAAATACAAACATACGAACTAAATGGAACCCTGAGAGTGGTTAGCATGGTCTATCGAAAAAACGTAAATCACATTACGTTCAAACCTTGGAAGTCGACCGAAAACTTCATTTGCCCCTTCTTTGAAAAACTGGATCTGGTAGAACCTTAAAAAACCCGAAGATGTTCTTCAGATGCCGAAAAAACTTTTTTGTGGTCACGATAATGATCATAGTTAACTTCTCCATCTCCACTTTTGTTTGAATGTTTTGTCACTGTAGAGTAGAACGTGCGATTATTTATGCTTGTTCCCGCTAACACTTCATACACAGCAGGACAGCAGCAACTATTGTAGCTTCAGAGGGGGGCGGTTTTTTTATGCCCACAGAACTTCGTGGCATCTGAAAAAGATTGATTTACTTAAAGTAATAACTAAATTACAATTGGGTTAATTGTATACTCCTAATCTTAATTTATACAATATTATTTCAGATATTGTACCCAGGGCCGCCACCTCATGTTGTACCCAGGGCCGGCCCTGGGTACAAAGAATTATCAAAAATTAAAAACTTGCATATCTGCTATAATTCTTGATTAAATCCTATAAAGTCATTCAGAACTCTTTAATAAGATGTTATCCATATAGTAGTACCATTGAAACGTGAATATTTTTTCTTACCTTGTTCACTTGCACCTCAAAAACACTCAACTTTTTACAGCAGAGCTCGAGAACACCACACAAAAACTTTTGACAACCCTCACGAGTCAGCACCTGTTATCATGGATATTTAATATGGAATTTTTATATGTGCCTGGAAAAGGCTATGCAGCATGGTAGACATATCACTGTTATGATCTTTTCTTCTGCTTCAATTTTTGATCGGCCCTGGGTACACCAGGTTACCCTACTTAAAAAATTCGAAATTATCAAAAATGACAGATTAAATGAGGATATACCTCAATATATTTCACCACTGATAGGTCCATTTCTATAAAGCTTGGAATTATCCCTTCACAATGTTGAAACCATATTTAGTTATTTTTCCCCCTTTCACTTCATCTAATTAGCTATAATCCCCCGTCACTTTGTTTGCACTTAATTGGTTGTAATTCTTTCCCCTTTCCTTTCTCTTGACCAATAGGATTCAATATCCCTTCACCTGTGACTATAAAAGCTGTGTCCTTTCTAATATGTCTTCAGTTATTGTTTGTTACTGATGATGGCCTAACCGTCGAAATCCATTTAACATTGTAACTCTTTATTTTTCGAGGAAATAGACAACGTTTTTCACTAACTTTCGTTTTGATATGGGTTTCCACAACTTTGTCGCGAGTGATTTAGTTCGTACTTGCAATAATCTACCTCAAAAAATGTGTTTGCTTAAACCATATGCTGTAAGTAATTAAGCAAAGGAAATGACTTAAGACCCGCATGGTTATTGAGGGAATCTATACAAAAGTAGCCAAAATTTCAGAGGATTAAGTTGATGAATGGCAATGGCTGGGAATGACGTTGTAGACAAAGTCTTGGAGCTCCTCCTATCAATCAAACATCATCCCCCTACTTCTCTGAATTTTAAATATATGTGTGAAGCACTTGCAATAATGTACCTCAAAATTGTGTGATTATACAAGACTCTGCAACCATTAAAAAATTAAATTTCATCAGAATCATTGAGGATTTCATCAGAGGTTATTGAGGGATTCTCGACACATGAAGACAAAATTTCAGAGGATTAAGTTTCAAGGTGATGAGTGGCAATGGCTGGAAGTGAATTTATAGACAAAATCTTGCAGCTCCTTCTATCAATGAAACATAACCCCCCGACTTCTCTGTAGTTAAATACAAGTTTGGGGCACTTGCAATAATCTACCTAAAAATATTACAAAAATTTTTGTCCAATGAAAACTAAAGAAGTTTCATTTCCCCAGCAACGGCTTGGTTGTACGTGAAAATCGTAAGAAACGGCAAAGTTGCTGCTTATTTAGTGTATAAAGAAACGCTTGCATACGAGTCTGCAACACATTGGGACATTTTATGTCTTTAGTTGCAGACTCGTATGCAAGCTCTAAGAGCCACTCAGCTGATCCGGACCCCGGGCATCGTCAAGTAAATGTCCTAAAGAGGCTACATAGGAAATTACAGCTTCCTAGAGCGTAAAGCATAGAAATTAGCTTTAAGAGCCACTCAGCTGATCTGGACCCCGGGCATCGTCAAGTAAATGTCCTAAAGAGGCTACATACGAAATTACAGCTTCCTATAGTGTAAAGTATAGAAATTAGCTTTAAGAGCCACTCATCTGATTCGGACCCTGGGAATCGTTAAGTAAATATCCTAAAGAGGCTACATACGAAATTACAGCTTCCTAGAGTGTAAAGCATAGAAATTAGCTCTAACAGCCACTCAGCTTATCCGGACCCAGGGAATCGTCAAGTAAATGTCCTAAAGAGGCTACATACGAAATTACAGCTTCCTAGAGTATAAAGTATAGAAATTAGCTTTAAGAGCCACTCATCTGATCCGGACCCCGAGCATTGTCAAGTAAATGTCCTAAAGAGGCTACATACGAAATTACAGCTTCCTAGAGTGTAAAGCATAGAAATTAGCTTTAAGAGCCACTCATCTGATCCGGACCCTGGGCATGGTCAAGTAAATGTCCTAAAGAGGCTACATACGAAATTACAGCTTCCTATAGTGTAAAGTATAGAAATTACCAATTAAAATCATTTAACCACCGCTTCACAAATCAAACCGTTCTCGCAATATTCGAATCACCTGCTATGAATCACATCATCGAAACACCAGCTCAATGAAATCATCAGGAATTAACAAGCGGTTTCAATCATGTTCACAATATCAATTATTGAAAATGATCACCTGTGTGTAAACAATTATTCATATAACCATGCTCATAACTCAGCTTGTTGGCCACGCACTTCGCAGTAGTTAACATAATATGGTTGGATAAATCGAGAGCTTTCGAACGAATGGTCAACGGATTTTGTGGGATGAAAAACGGCGAAGTACCATTTCCCTAGCAACGACTCGGTTGTAAGCGGAAATCATCAGAATATTTGGTAACAAATTTGGTAACGGTTTTCGAGTTATGTGCCAGAGCAAAGACATAAAATGTCAAAATGAGTTTGCTTAAACCATATGCTGTAAGTAAAGAAAATGATATCAAACTCACGTGATTATTGAGGGATTCTATACAAATGTAGCCAAATTTAAAAGGATCATGTTTGAAGGCGAGGACCGAGTTTGGCATCGGCTGGAAGTGACGTTGAAGACGAAGTCTTGGAGCTCCTCCTATCAATCGCAATATCTAATTCCAATTCTTGGAGCATTGAACCACGAAGAAGAGGATTTTTCATAAAAGTGTCTATCCTACGAAGAAATCGCGCATCTTCGTGGTACATCAGCATCTTTCCAGTATTTGGAATAAGATGTTGCAAAGCTGGTTCCTCCATCCTATTCAGCACTAAACAATCCTTAAAATGAAATATCATCCGGCAAAAAATGGAAAACTATTTTTCGAAGAACCCCATTCTTCCCCCTTTGGGTAGTCAACAAAACTGAAACGACAGCACCGAAATCAAATCCCCAATTTCCCAGATCAGTATTCAGGGTGAAAAGGACAGAGTGTGACAAAACAATTCAGGTGAAACTGCATATGAAGAGGAGCAGAATACTGTCAACCGCATACATATTTATTTTATCTCAATCCGTTATAGAGATGTGATTTTTTAGTTTTTTATTTCAGGATATCCGTGTTTTGCTTCCGAGTCAACCTGTAGGTAGCGTAAGCGTTGTGTTCACTTACGGGAGAGAGAAAAAAAAAGAAACAAAAAGTACTATAAAACCAAAATTTCCACTCGGATTTTACGTTTCTAGACCATTCAGAACAACTTTGGTCCCACGTCTGTCTGTCCTTGTATGTGTTTTATCAAAGATGAGGGGATAATGAGAGTTCTGTATGAGGCTCAAATGAAGACGGTGGAATTGAAGTACTTCACTAACGAAAACTCAGTCCCAGCTATTTGTAACTCTCAAATTTTCCAGGGTCAGGTAGCCAAAGTAAAATTACCCAAGCTAGAAATATCAAAACTCAACGGTGATATGAAGGAATTCATATTCTGGCAAATGTTCGAGACTAACATTCACTCGAACAGCACATTGCAACCTGTTTAAAAATGTCAGTATTTGTCCTTCTACCTTTCTGAAAAGGCCAAAGACAGCATTGATGGATTGGCACATTGTTCTGAGAATTACGAAACTGCAATAAAATTATTGAAAGAACGTTTTGGGGATTAGCAAGTACTAATTAATAGGCATTACACCGAACTAAACCAAATCTTCAAAGCGGAGAAACGCCTTAAAGTTACGTTTGATAAAATACAGCAGCACCTGAGATATTTAAATAACCTAGGCGAAAATAACGAACTGAATTTTGTTCATCAAGATCATCACATATTATCAAAGTTCCCTTCATACAAAATTTAAAAATAGAAAAGAGTCGCTCCGGAGAAATTTCACACCAAGCAATTTACTACAGGCCCTGAAAAGTATAATTTCTGCACAAGAGCGACTTTTTACTGCTCTCCATGCAGAAGGTAGTACCAATACACCTAAGTTCCAACATCCACTCGCCTTCGAAGAAGCTATTGAAGGGTTTTCGAAATACTTCGGTAAGAAAGTTAACATAATTTTTGAACGAGCCCGGTTTCGAAAACGTTTACAACAGGAGGGAGAACCGTTTGGGGCCTTTCTTACAAGCCTATATCAACTCGTTCGAAATTGCAATTACAAAACCCTTAAGGATGAAATGATCCGGGACCAAATAGTTATAGGAATTTCAGATTCTGCATTATCCGAAAAACTACAATTAGACGGGGAGTTGACTTTAGATAAAGCTATAGCTATTGCCAAACAGTCTGAATCAGTTAAAAGCCAACAGACAATTGTAAGAGGGCCTTCACCAACTTTAAATGTGATGACATTTAATAAACCTACGGTATCAAGCAACTTTAGGCGGCCTTTGCGACATAATTCCGGGCCTCATATTAAATTCTGTTATCGTTGTGGCGAAGCCGGATTACATAAAATCGATCAGGGGTGGATGGCCTTAAAAGAAATGGCATTTTCTGCTCGGAGCTCCATTGGATCGATGAATGTCAGACATTTAGAACGCTAAAAAAAAGCAAAGCAATAGCTAAAAAACCGATGTAGGTTTTGTATGAGCAAACATCATTTAGCATAAAATTGTTCTACCACAACACCAAGAAATTGAAGGGCTACCATCGAAGTTATGTCTGAAGCTTTTCACGTCGACAGAAGGAGATGGAGCTGGAACTGAACTATCAGGAACTACAAGAAGTCATATGGAGTCATCTTCGAGAGGAAATTTCTTCCAAATTGTTTTGGCAATTCAGAGGATAAAAAATTGCAGCTGCTTCTGAATGAACGTTAGGTGACAAGGAGCCAAGCCAATTGCTAAAAGAAATGCATGAGCTTGCTAACAATAAACTTTCTGAAGAATCGCTGAAGCCGTTGTGGTTGCAGCACCTTCCTGCTAATATTTGAAGCATTATATTTGTAAGTTCCAAACAATCACTAGCAGCATTGATTCCATTAGCAGATAAGATTCAAGAAACAGGCGAATCTGGACCAACAGTAACATAATCGAACCTGTAACACAGCATTTTAGTCAAGACTTTGCACACCTACTATTATTAGAGGAAATTGATTCTTGAAAATTGAAACAAGTAGATGCCCTAAGTAATCGTCGGAATAGAAGTGACTATAAGAATCGTCTACATTATAGGAGACGATAAAAATCACGTTCTCGTCAGAACACATCCAAAGGTGATGAATGGGTGTGTACATTTCATTATCGTTGGGGTAATAAGGCAAAGACTTGTGAATCCCCATGTCGTTATAGGAAATTTTCAAAAGTGGAAAACTAAATGACCCTTCACTGGGTGCGGCGAGTGATTCAGGCCCAAATACAAGCCACCTTTTCATAATGGATAATAACAACAAATTATGTTTTCTAATCGATACGGGAGCTGACGTATCGGTATTCCCCCTTGTAATAAAGATCTATCCGTATACAGAAAATATCTTCCACTTGCAGCAAATGGTTCGAAGATCAAGACATATGGTACCAAACTCCTCAATGTTGATCTCGGAATACGCAGAGCCTTCTCACGGCCTTTTTTAATAGCATCTATCAGTAAGCTCATCATCGGCGCAGATTTTTTGGAGCACTATGGTCTTCTACTGGATCTTAAGGAACAGCCGTTACGAGATCAAAAGACATCAGTTTCAAGGAGAGGTATCGTAGCTAGCAGTAAGGTACCTACTATAACAACAATAGGTACGGATGAAGAGCTCATGAGAGAATTCAAAGACATTACTAGGGCCACATTGTAGATATTCCAATATTTTTGACATTTCTACAGGGTTTGTCCGGCCATTCATTCCAGCCAGTTTTAGAAAATCGGCATTGGATAGCGTTCATCAAATGTCCCATCATAGAAAAAAGCCACTCTCAAATTATTGAAGCAGTAATTTAGTTTGGCCATCTATTGACATAGACTGCGTGAGTAGAACATAATTTGTGACGCGTGCCAGAGTCGTAAAGTGCAACGGATTACGCGAGGTCAAATAGGAAAATATTGCCGCCACCTTCAGACCGTTTCAACCACATCCACGTCGATTTGGTGGGACCACTTCCACCAAGCGACGGTTTCAGATTTGCTCTAACGTGTATTGATCGTTATACACGTTGGCCAGAGGCTATTTCTTTGGAGGATTGCACAGCAGAAAGTGTTGCTAGAGCATGTTACACACACTGGATTAGTCGATTTGGAACACCAGAAAAAATCACTTCAGACAGGGGAAGAGAATTTGAAAGCGCATTATTTCGCAATTTGATGACATTCTTAGGCATTTCTCATACATTCACTTCAGCCAATAATCCCAAAGCTAACGGAATTTCGGAACGATGGCACCGCCAGTTAAAAGCAGCAATTCGCTGTCACGCCACTGAGCGCTGGGTTGAGGTTCTCCCAACAGTACTGCTAGGAATGAGAACAGCTCTCAAAGAAGATCTTAGTTGTAGTGCTGCAGAGCTTGTTTATGGTACCACGTTACGTATTTCCGGTGAATTCATGGAAGAAAATAAAACAAGCATCCCGCAACAAATTTCTAGACACACTGAGAAAAAAAATCAACCGATTACAACCAATACCTGCTCAACATCACAGCCACAGAACAATATTCGTACATCCTGATCTCCAAACATCTAGTTACGTTTTTTTAAGAAATGACGGAGTCAAACGACCATTAATAACCACCATACGATGGACCGTTTCCTGTCACACGTAGAGTTGGAAACACTTTTGTCATCAACAGATATGGAAAGGAAGTTCCAGTTGACATCGGCAGACTGAAACCAGCGTATTTAGCTAATGATTTGGTAGAGGACCAGGCTGGGATCATTGGAGTCCGATCAAGAACTGCTCCTCAACAAGACCCAACATTATCAGCTACCCCAAGCCCCTTAGTCCAACCTTCATCGCCACAACCTGAAGAGACGAACAATCAAGACACAAGCAACTTACAACCCACTCCTTGGATAGCAAGACCGAAGATGACTAGAAGCGGTCGAGAGGTCAAGCTTCCAGTCCGTTTCCAAGATGCCTACTGAGAAGGGGGGTGTCTGTAGCGTCACATTTTAGAATTTCGTGCGTTATTTAATTTTTGTTCACTCCGATTTACTAAATTGATTCCAAATCACGTACATGAATTTTCTTACCTGCTGAAGTAATCACTGTAATAAAATATAGTTTCCATTTTTCCTGCTTACCAAAAACACGCATTCTAATTTATAAAATATTATAAGTACTGATCACCTAATAGTAGGAGTCAGATTAATAGGTTCGTAGATTATAGGTTCCAAAATCGAAATTTCCACTTGCTTTTTGAGTTTCAGAGCTTGCTGATCAATTTAGGTTCCGTGTCCGTATGTCTGTGGTAAGTAAATCCTTGTCACGCCCAAAACTATACAACGTTTTAGGTAGTTTGATTTCGATGAAATTTTCAGGAATCGTGCGGTTTAGCTCCTAGACGGTCACCCATCATTTTTAACGCCGTCGGATCAACAGTTGTGCAGATGAGCAAACGTAAATTTCTTATAACGTTGATTTCTGTTTACCTGTTGGTCTGATGTCGTTCAAACTCGGGAGGTAGTTTGGTAAATGTTCTAGAAGAATGTTCTATAAATTATATTGCGATTGGTGGAGTATTAACCATAGCGCAAGCGCAAAACTAATATCGATTAACACTGGTAAGACTTCAAGTCTAACGGAGCAATTTTGATGAAATGTTCAGGGATCGTGCGGGTTAGCTTCCAGACGGTCCCCTGTAACTTTCATTTCTGTCGCATAAATGATAGTCTGTGCGCATGCGCAAACGTCAATTTCATATAACGTAGATTTTTTAACAACTATAGTTCATACTCGAGGGGTTGTTGAGTCCGAGATGATGCCCTTTTATATTTAATCGCATTTGCATGAATAATCGGTAATAATTGTGCATACACAAAAAAATATTGGATGACACTTCGGGAATAAAATTTTCAATTATTTTTTGGGTTAACCGTTAGACAATTTTCGCGCATGCAAATATGAATTATAGCCCTACTAGAGGCCTGTTAGGGCTTGGATAGCCCTAATCTAGTCCGTATATTAGTAGTACCTAACAGGAACTCAGCACATTACAGTAACGATGTAATTTGCGGCGTTATGTGACCTGGTGCAAAGCTAAGGCGATGTTATTAAATGATTAAAAAAGAGGAAATACCGATCAAAATATGAGTAATGTAATAAAATAAATATCACCAGTTGAGGTGGTCCTCGCCACTATGAGACTAAACAAAAAGTTGAATTGGGGAATTCAGAATTTGGGCATGGTGAGATGATGGTGTAATTCTATCTCGAGTCTCCTTCGTTTCTTTGTAAGCGTGTGAATCTGCGCGTCCGTGTCTTCTGTTTCCTTCTTTATGTCGTTGATTGTACCTTGATCGGTAGTACTCGTAGATGTCGAACTGGTGTTGAGTTGTGTGTAGGAGATGCTACAGCTGTCTTCGTCGTGATGTGTCTGGTACCAATCCAGCAAAGCTCGTGCTTGTTCTGAGTCTGGATTAATTTCGAGTGTTGTGTTATGTCCAATTTGTGTTTCGAATATATTTTTGAATTTTTTGGTTGTAATGAGGTGTGCTGCCACGATGTCATGTGAGTTGAAATTGAATTGCTTCCCCCATTGGATAAGATTGACGGTTCCGGTTTTATCCCTAACCGGGATTTTGTTGAGTGTCAACTCTTCGTCATTGCGCGACACTGTGCACACATCGGCGGGACCAACACTAAAATGTTGGCAGTATTGACGTTTGGAAGATCGGTGATACTGGTATAATATATGTTACCTGGTTGAGATCGTTTTGGGATGGAGTGATTCTCGTAGATGAGGTTATTTGCATTTCCAGCTCTTTGCTATAGGAGCTGTATTTTATCTCAACGTTCTCAAACAGGCAGCTCTGAAGAGGTTCTATTTGATTGTAAATTTCTTTCGCAAAGGAAACCCCTCTGAACAGCTCACTCAGCTGATCAGGAAAGACCCCCTCACTTCACTCGTCTCTTAATGTCCCAGAGAGTCTCCCTATCAAATTTCAACTTCCTACAGTGAACAGGAAAGGATTTAGCTCACTCAGCTGATCAGAAAAGACCCCATCACTACGTTTCTTACTTACCGACACTTTTGCAACAAACTTGGGGCCGTGCTGATTCGGAATTATATATAAAGACCGTTCGGAATTGTATTAAGTCCGCTAAGTTCTTCAGTTTCAATTTCTTCGTTCAGAAATAACTCTCCTAGATGTTAGTAACTACACTCCGTTTCTTACTTACCGTGAATTGATGGTGATCCGCCACAGCCTAATAACTCTCGTTGATAAGGACCGCCTAGAACACGATCAAGGCGGGTATAGAGGCGAACGGTGACACTTTTGCAACAAACTTGGGGCCGTGCTGATTCGAATGAGCAGTCTAACACTAAAATCGGACCGCGAAGTTCTTCACTATTTCAAAGACCGTTCGGAATTATATATGAAGATTTTGCATTTTAACATGTGTACACATGTATTAGTTACTGTTATGTATTGCATTTAATCATTTCGACTCGTACTTAGTCTTAAATTAATTCTCTACATCCATGTTACAATGAGTGAGGAAACTATACTGCCCACCCAACTTGGCAGACTTTGTTTTTCTGATTTTTACTTACTTAAAACTTAGTATCACCCTAAAAATGCTCTCCAAGTTTCACTTCGATGTCTCAAAAGTTAAAGTTCTATTTAAAAAAATAGGGGGGGGGGGGGAGGATTACATTTGGGACACCCTGTATACCGATGTGCCAAATCAACTTAGGGATTTGATGTCGGTAATGACGTTTCAATGGACTTCTAATGGTAAGAGCTGGAAAAACTATGAGACGGACATAGAGTTACCTCCAAATTCCTAATTTGAAACGTCTTGTGTAATTGTGAATAATTTGCTCATTTATTATTCCTGGATCTTTGTGGAAAAGTAATAATATAGATTTAATGAGAAGCGTTTCTTTAAAAGATTTACTACCCCCCAACTTGGCAGAGTTTTTATTATTTTTTCCTGTTCAAAAATATCTTTTGAGGAAGGTGGGAACGTGAAACTCTGAAACCTTGAAATTGCTTAGTTTGTTGGAAACCCAGTTGCAAAATCAGGTGCATAAAACTGAGGTAATACGTTTTCTCGCATTGCTGGTATGCTGCAGTTCAGGGGGCGTGGAGACACTGGGGGGCGTAACTCACACTATTTTACTGCCCCTCGACCTGGACGGTTTATGGCCGTCCAAGTCCCTCTTGGCAGGGTGGCTGGTGCCAAGTCCAACGCCTGCAATAAATTAAGGTTTTCCGAGCTAGTTGTGAATATTGTTCCTTCCAGTAGCAGGGTATGAGATGCATCATCGGCTTCACAGGAAACTATTCTGGTACATTTGAATAACTACTCTGCAAAATAAGTAGATAGGTAGGAATTGGAAATTAATTTTAGGATTGCCAAGGGATCAGGGAATGGAAGACTCTTCAAATTATTACATAAAGGTTTTTTATTTCTGTATTAGATAGCCCTTCTACTCTCAATACTTGTATATCATTATTAAACGTAGTCTATGGTAGATAGGTACAAAATCACGTAAATATAACTGTATAGACGTAAACGCCTATCGAGGAGAAATGAATTAAAATAATAAAACAGCTTCACTTTACTAGCCCCTCTAATTTTGACAAGAGCTGATATCAAAGTACAATAGTACCTACATAAGAATCTATGTTAAATTGACATTAGCGTAGGCACACACCAACTGAAAATTAATGAGATAAAATAAATCAACTACCTCCGCTTCACAAGTTCATCCATAGGTGACAAAGTTATAATAAAATAAACTCGATTTCTTGAAGTGAGAATTCCGTGGAATTATATCAGCTGATACGAGCGTCGTGGTTTATTAGGTCGTGGTTTATTTGGGCTATGATTCACCAATTCCGATTCACTCCTACGTTGATGTTCTTTTTTACTATTAATGCTCTAGCTCTTAAGTAAAGCAAACGAAGGAACGTAAAGCGACCTGGGTGGTTTCATTCGATTCTTCGAAATGGTATCTATAACTGACACTAAAAAAAAATTACTCTTACTTCGAAAGTTTCCGAGATCTCGAATTTTTTAATATTTCAGCCCTTACTTACTACCTTTTAGGATTATCGAAATTGATACCGAGATGTTAGGACCAACCAGATCCTTATATATATGCGATTTTTGATCCAAGTTTCATAAACTTTGGTCCGATAGTTTCGGAGAAAAACACTAAACGGCGCACGGCGAACGGAAGGATTTTTTTTTTTTTTTTTTAATTCAACGCATTTTTAAACGTGGGCCTACAAAGTTTGAGGGTGGTTTAAAAAAATGGGAGAGGGCTGCCGTACTTGACCTTTTCCGTTATCCTGCGCCAGGTCCTTGGACCGCCTGCCGGGTCCAACTAATCTAAATTTTTACTAAGGGGTTGACTACTTGATGTTATGTATTTTTGAGATGCGAACGTAGCGATCTGACTCATAACCGGCTAGATCCAAAAAATGTCTCGGTCAATTACTAACCAAAAGAGGATGGTAGATAATTACAGCCATAATTGTTATGTGTTTTACGAGTTACGGTGCGAAATATTTTGTTGTGTGAGACCGTTGCATAGTCAATGAAATGTAGAGGTGACCAGCAATTTCAAGTTTGGTGAACTAAAAACGTGCTCGCACACAATTGCTTCACACGACTCAGGTATCGTTAAACAACGCATGGACCATTTCCTGTGGCTCTTGTTGTTACCCGTATTTAAAACAATTCTTATGGCAGCATTCTGAAATTTGAAGAAAATTGAGAATTGGTGGGAGTCTTTCCTAATAAGTACTAAGTAGGATGCTCGATCCATGAAGTACGCGTAAAATAGATACCAAATACCGTAAATCCGGATTAGGGTGGTCAAAACATATCATCATATAGCTCGAATACCCATTCACAGCATATTAAAAGTGATCGATTGATCAAGGAGACTCATCGTACCTTTTAGGCTCCATGTCTAATTTCAGCTTCGTAAGTTGAATAAGAAAGAAATAAATCTCATAGCCATCTCAGTGCCTCGACATTGTAACCCAGCTGTCCATGCGAGGCTCCGTTAACAATTTCAGAACTGTGGGTAATGTAATAGAAAAACTAACCTCAGAGAA
Source organism: Adelphocoris suturalis (assembly GCA_030762985.1). Classification (NCBI taxonomy): domain Eukaryota; kingdom Metazoa; phylum Arthropoda; class Insecta; order Hemiptera; family Miridae; genus Adelphocoris; species Adelphocoris suturalis. The sequence continues at coordinate 63,801,588 of CM061043.1, forward strand.
CGTTTAGTAGATAAGGGCTTATCAACTCCTTGCAATTGTAATCCAGCAGTCTCCCAGATGTTCCATTCAAAATTGAAGCGTAGTGGTCTCGTTGAAAAGGAAAGAAATTTGTCTCAGCTAATCTGGAAAGACTCCATTTAAAATGTGAGCTCTGCAGGTTGAATAGGTAAAGAAAGTTGTTTCCAAAGTATCGGTAGCCTTACGCAATGGTATAATTACAATTATCATTACCAGTCCACTGATGGTAGGCAATCGTCTGGCAAATTCTTTCTGTAATGATGACTAATGATTATGTTTCATTTTTGTTTTTTAATTCCAATTCTCGAAATTGAGAAAAAGCTATTCATATGAATTGAAACGGGAAATGAGAATGAAGTTACAACCATTCTCATTACTACACCCGACCCCTCTCTGATGTTTCATGTTTCTTTATACAAATCTTCAGGGAGTACTGATGGGATCAAAGAGGACCTGACGATAGAGTATATGGAGGTTTGAAACTACATGGTGAGGTTAAGAAGGTGGCGAAGATATGATTAAGGGCCTGCAGATGAGGTCGTTGAAGTGTAATATCTTTACGGTTTTTGGGGCTGTGAACGAGGGCCTAAAGATGGTGTACTTATAAATTTGAAACCAGGCAAGGTATTGGAGATCTTGAAGATGATGTACAATAAAGTGTGGAATGTAACAGAGGTGTTGGGGGTAGTAATTGGTATGGTTGTACTTGAATTTATTCCATTCCCATTACACATTCCAGTTCATGTAGTGTGTACCTTTAAAGGTGGCCGTCCACTAGGTAGACTGAGCAGCGCGACGCGACGCGACGCCAAAATCTGTCCAAGATTTCGTTCTATGATATTGATACGTTACCTCAGTCACTTGAGAACGCGAAAATCAGCAAGACAACATCCAAACTTCTAAATTCCAGAACAGTTCAGCACATACTGTCAAACATAGTTCATCGCGCAATTCGACCCCTACGCCTACTGCCATCTGAGGAGAGTACACTTACTTCAATTGTGAGGACTCCCTACACCGGGAAGGGAGTGAGTGCTCAGTTACAGGGGTGGAATGTAGATATTGCCCTAAGTTGGACCTTTTGCTCATGTGTTTCAAAACTTGTAAGGTTAAAATAAACAAGAAGAAAACTAGCTACCAAACTCAGATTCTGATGAGGATCACATTGATCTTATTCGGAAGACCGAAAAGGGATGCGAGGCCTCTGTGTTGAGATCAACGATGTTGGAATTGACATGCTTTTTGATTCGGGAACATCTAAATCTGTCATAAGTTTTTTCATGACGTTTTGAGGTCAGTTGGGTCACCAGAGCTGAGGAAGACGTCTAATCATCTGGCTTGTAGAGGATTAAGAGTAACAAACGGAGCACTCTTGGTGAAGTAACTGTAAAAGTAAGGCTTTCGGCAAAACAATGTCATTGCTTGTAATTGTTTCCAAGGTTTTCTTTTTGGAATGAATTTGATACTAGCGTTCCAGGTGCCCCTGCCTATAGATGCAAAGGTAAGAAAAATTGGGTTACCAAAAGTAGAAGATGAAAAATGGGTTAACAAAATTGCAAAACTGCTTCAACGAGAATTCTCCTAATCATTTGAGGAAGGAACTGGAACCATTAGAAACCACAAAGCAACTGTAGGTACACTTAAAAAGCACAGCTGTTTCAGAAAACATAACACCCGTCCTCTTTGGAGACATATTCGAGCTGTTTAGTTTTGTCCCAAAATCGGCCATTTGGCACCACTGTGCGCCGTAAACCCATTCGCTGGCCACCTGCTCCAACCCATAAGGTTTTTAACGAAGTTCGATGATACATTTTACTGTTTCGGCTACCAGAGGAGGTCGTATAACAGTCATATGCTATAGGTCAGATTAAAGTAAGGGTGCAGTTGAATAAACAAACACATGATTTTTACCCCACCAGATATTTCATTTACTTCACGGAGACCTTTACATTTGTACCTGAAATGCTGACTAACTATAGCCGAAGGCGTTCGCTTGATGATAACCGTGGAAATCCTAACATATTTATTCCCCTCCTTGAGAAGTGGCTTTAAGGTATGAAGAAAGAACGAAGGTGGATATCCTTCATCGAAAGAAAGAACGCCTTTTAAGTAAACACCTGTTAGCTTCTAGCGCCGGCTTTGTGCTGGCGGACGGGCAAAAAAGTGTAAGGAATAGAAACCTGCGAAGCACCTCCGTTTGAAGCGTCTACCAGAGAAAAATTGCCAGCGATATTAAGAGAGCGAATATGTTTCCATTAATCAGGGGAAGGAAATGCTCTTGCTCTGCCGGCGCTTTTGAGGAGAAAAAAAGCTGAACTCTGATGCAGAATCAATAATATCCAACTAGGTATTAGAAATAAACGATAAAGTGCGAAGAGCGATAAACCGCGTTAGATCATAGTAGAAAGGGCTTCAGATGATGATGTAATAATTAAAATGACTCCTGATCATTAGAGCAGTTGAAAAAGTTCCAATACGAAATAAAAATAATAATAAAAGTCGCGTTCGTCGATTGACATTTGCTAATGACGACATAGTCACATGAAAGTAAGCGCGAAAAAATTAACATAGCGATTTATAAATTATTTTAAAAGTTACAGTCATTCAGCACGATCGAATAAGCGAATAAAATAGCTAAATTATCGTGTTACATTTAGGTTAAATTGTTTTGAAATTGTCATCAATTAATTTTATGAGAAACTAAGATACAGTTCCGAAGCAATGATTTGGTTGTAAGCGACAATCATCAGAAAAAAACTTTTGCTTCAATTTATTATTTTATGACCCTGAATTATTGTTGATATTCAGGCATTTGTTGTTTACAATGAAATTAATAACATTCATTCTTTATCTCGCTTAACCGAAGTTAACATCTTATTAAATTTAAGTAGAACATGGTGTCAGGTGTATAAATTCTATCTGCGATGCTTCCCAAATCGAAAACTAAATCAACCTTTAAACATAACAAGAGCTGAAATCCAACTATTTTACCTATATTTTATTCAAAGCCATTCGAAATAGAAAACGTTTGCATACGAGTCTGCAACACATTGGGACATTTCATGTCTTTAGTTCCCCCCCCCCCCCCCCCCCCCAACCCCGATTTCAACAAATAATTTTGACGAATAATGTTCAAAACAATACAATTGTAACAGTTTCAATGATTTCAATAAACTCTTGTAATAAAGCAATAAATCATCACTTCCCACGACTTCATTTTGGCGTTTTCTCGAAGTGATTTCTAACGTGGAAACCAATAACACCAAAACAAGCGGCATTGTTTACTACATCCATTAATAGCTTTCCAACGAATGGTGTACGATTTCTGCCCGTTGGAAACCTAAGAAGTTTCATTTCCCCAGAATTTCTTGGTTGTGCGTGAAAATCATTAGAAATCAACTGTAACGCTTTTTTATAACGCAACGCTTTTCGAGTCCATGTGCCAAAGTAAAGACATAAAATTTCAGAAACTTATTTAATAACATTTCTTATTCATAAAGAGATTTTTGAATTTTCAGATTTTTTGCAGTTTTTATCGATTTTTTAGCACTTGTAAATGAAATTTAAGTTGGTACATTTTTTGGCATAATTTTGTTCATTATTTTTGTAATGTTCTAGTTTATAGTTGATAAACTTTCTTTGAGTAATATTCTGCTAAAATAAAATAATAATACCTACTAAATTCACAATTTTAACCTTTTTTAGTGATTTTTTTTTTTTTTTTTTTTTTTTTTTTTTTTTCAAACATTCTCTATTTGGACCACTTCACTATGCTCAAAACGTTTTGCCCAATGAACTCATCCTTTCTGTTGGATCGCTTGATTCTTTCTTTCCTGGAGGGTCGCCCAAAGCTAAGTGACCCCCAAGTCCTCAGTGGGTTGAAGATCTATCTGGACCAGACAAGTTCCAGTCCCTGTTGTTGGAGCTGAGAGCAGTCCAGGTGAGCAGTGCAGAACCCAAAATCTACCTCTAGAGCTGTCAAACAGAACATGCGCTTCAGAAATCCTGCAGCAGGAGAGAGGGGGGGGGGGGGTTCTGGTGACTATGAGACGGAGGAGGGATATGGAATGAGGAAAGAGGCGGATACAGTTTGTTAATTAGAAGTTTATTTGATTTTATTATAGAGTAAATAATTTTTTGCGCATATAAAGTGCTCAAATTCCCGAGAATAATGACCTAAAATGGGTGGAAAACTATAAATGCCCCATGAATAGAAATTATTTACTGTGGCTGGTATTGTCCCTTGCTGTCTTCAATTATCAGTAGTTGGTTAGCAATCAGTGACTCTTTGTCTCGCAACATAGGAGAATGAAAGGTGTCTAGATATCAGAGAAATCCAGTTAAGAAGTGCAGAACCCACAACCTGCCCCCAGAGCTGTCAAACAGTCGTCCTTCTGAACTCCTACAGTAGAGGAAGAGGGGGGGGGGCCTTCTGGAGACGACGAGACGAAGAAGGAGGGATATGGAATGAGGAAAGAGGGGGATACAGTTTGTAAATTAGAAAGTGTAAATTTTTTTGCGCATGTAAAGTGCTCAAATTCCCGAGAATAATGACCTAAAATTGGTGGAAAACCATAAATATTCTCTCAAAATGCCATGAATAGTAATTATGTACTGTGGCAGGTATTGTCCCTTGCTGTCTTCAAATATCAGTAGTTGGTTAGCAATCAGTGACTCTTTGTCTCGCAACATAGGAGAATGAAAGGTGTCTAGATATCAGAGTAGTCCAGTTAAGAAGTGCAGAACCCACAACCTGCCCCCAGAGCTGTCAAACAGAACTCGTCCTTCTGAACTCCTGCAGCAGGGGAAGAGGGAGGGGGGGCCTTCTGGAGACGACCAGACGAAGAAGGAGGGATATGGAATAAGGAAAGAGGGGGATACAGTTTGTAAATCTTATTAACTCATTGCACGCTGAGGCCTCGGCCATAACTTACGCCCTTCAGACAATACCCCGCTTAGAGCAATTTGCCATTCTGTTGCCCTCCCCCGCATCACATTATGCGCCTTCACTGGGTTTTCACCTTCGCTCTGGGCTTCACTTCGGACGGGACAGTCCGCCGGCAGAGATGAGGGTTGCCGGCCGCTCTTCTCCCTGGTTTACACCCACCTTCGCATTGTTCCTGGTCCTCAGACAACGTTGTGCTTATTTCTTTTTTTTCTTACATAAATAAATTTGAACATTACATCACAGTGTTCCGGTTCATCTATTGCAGTTATGTACCCATACGTTTTCTGGTGAAACAGCAAGTGTGAATGAACTGAGATCGGTGCAGAACCTGGAAAAGATTGAGGCAAAAGTGTGCGGAAAAGATACATTATGGAACTGAGTGATATGCGAGATTTAAAAAGAGTACCTAATAAAGAATTTTTCAAGGAATGGACGAAGGATTTCGTGATTAATATGAAGAGCACTACAGCTTATCCCACTGAGTTTTTTCTTTTTCAGATCAGATGAACATTCTGTACAGACCATTGTTTTCCTTGTTTGTTACTTTCGCAATAAACGAATTTTCTTTAAAAAATAAAGCTATAACAATGGCTCTAAGCAATTTTAAATTAGAATTTTCCAAACATTTCTTCATCGAAATCCCTTTGAAGGCATTATGAAACGATTCCTGGAGTTTGCGCTTTTTCAAATAGGTACCTATGTATTCGTAGTTATGTATACAGGTTGTCTCACGAGTAATGCGCCAGTGGCTTATCTAGGTCAACATACAAGTTAAAAAACCAAAAGAATGGCAGGTGTCCCCCAAAGTTTTTGGTCACACCTACTTTTTTTTTCAATCGGGAACCCCCATTTTTATTGCAGTTTTGGATTCTACACAAAATTTCATGAAAAAATTACCCATCACTTGAACTCTTAGTTCGCACAAACGAGCACAATCATGCGCACATGGAGCACAAATGATGAAATGTCAAGTTTTTGACAACTGGGTCTGAAAACCGCTTCAAGATCGTACTAGTGACCTTTTTGGTTTATTTTTTCCAATGATGAACCTTTGTTTAATCGATCTAATTTCCCCTCCCCCCTTTTTTTACCCCTTTGTCGTCCGATCTTGCTTTAATTTTGGAAACACCTGAGAGATTTGACGATTTAATCATTCCACATCAATTTTAACACAGTTCTATCATTAGTATGTGCGCATGTGCGAATCGGAAATCCATCTAAGAAGCATAATTTCTGCAGTTTCCATCCGATTTCAAGAAACTTATTAGGGATAGTACCTAGGTTTTGGCGACAGATGGACCCCTATGAAATTTGTGATGGATATGAGTAGTTCCTCCTCGATTCTTGAAAACGCTGCAGCTGAGTGTATCCTTGAAGGATTATTCAACTTTCAGGATATCCTCTGGGTGTAGCACGTTGTCACAACTTCATCGCTTCCGACCCACTGTAAGCTTTTGCGCAAGCGAAAACGTATCATCTACAAAGCTCCATTTTCTTATTGTCTATTTATCGATTTTGACGTTTTATGGGCCATCTCAATACGATAATTTACGATTTTTTTACAGGAACGTTTTGTCGTTTTTGTGTGTTGTGTTCTTTTTTTTTTTTTTTTTTTTTTTTTTTTAATTTTAGCTCTAAAACGGTTTATCCCGAACGGAAAGTTGATAGATGAAAGTGGTGGAACATCAAATTCTGTCTATCAAATAAGAAGGTAAGTACTGAAAATGGGAAATATAGTCCATTTTGCTTTTGAATTGGTAGCAAGTCAAGTTCACACTCACCCTGCGCATACACAAACGTTAGTTCTACCAAGGATCATTTTCTCACGCCCTAGTACTTAGTTCGATTTCGCTCAAATTTTGATGACAGTTGTGAGATGACGATTTGATCTTCCCACATAAATTTTAACATAATTGTATCATTAATAGCTACTGCGCATGCACCAATGTGAAATCTTTGGAAAGACCTAAATTTCCACAGTTTTCATCCGATTTTGATGAAATTGTCTGGGAATGCGCGGTTGAGGTTTTTCACACCCTGGTCGTTCGATTCCGCTTAAATTTGGATGATAGTTAGTTGGGAGACGACGATTTGATTACCCCATATCAATTTCAACATGATTGTATAATTAATAGCTACTGCGCATGCGCCAATGAGAAATCATTGTAACGACCTTAGTTTCCACATTTTTCATCCGATTTTGATGAAATTGTCAGTGCATGCGCGGATTTGGTTGTAAATTGCCCCGTACCTATTTCACCGCTCTCAACTCAGCAGTTCATTCTACGCATGCACAAACGTTAATTACAATGACGTAAATTACATTTTTTCGTTTCTTAATTAAATAATTATGACGTTTAACGCTACTTCTTGGTTTCTTTTCCGCTATGGAATTTTTCAAGATCATTCGAACTTTTCAATGATAATTAATGATACGTAAACAAGGAAGATATGTGCCACACCCAACATAGCAGACGTTTTTGTGTGTATTTATGACAAAAAATTCTAAATTTTCATAGCGGAAATTTCACCTAGGTTCAATTTCTGGCCTAGGTCGGTAGGTAGACTACTCAAATGCCAAGTTTCCATGCTTTATCTCAAGTAGACTTTACCTCTCATTAAATTATATAACAGTAGTAGTTTTCTGGTTAAATAGTTTGGTTTTTTGGGGAAAAATCAAGAAAAGTTTTAGTAATGCAGCATGATTGTATGAGCGAATTCTGTTGAATTACCTTTTGCATTCTGTTAAATTGTACCATTGAAATTTGAGCGATTTCAGTGGAAAGAAATTGTTAAAAACCAATTTTATGACCAAAAAAAAACTCATACTAAATGAAATTCGGCGATTCAAAAAAGAATCTGGATTTTTCGTTTTTTTTCGGTTTTTATAGATTTTTCAGAAAATATTAATGCAATTTAAATACGTTTTTCAGCAGAGTTTTGTGCATATTTTTTTTAAATTCTTTTGTAATTGTTGATAATTTGGTTTTGACTAAAACTCTGCTGAAAATTATAAATTTAACGATTTTTGGAGTATATTTTTTGAAATTTACCAATTTAATGTGCTCAAAAATTGCTGGCCAACGAACTCATCCTTTCGTTTGAAAAGCTTGATTTTTTTGGTGCAAGAACGGAATTTTTATCTCAATCCTAAGGAGAGTTATCGTCTTTAATGACACGTATGTATATATATATATATATATATATATATATATATATATATATATATATATATATATATATATATATATGAAAAAGCGCTAACTTTAGGAATCGTTTCAGAATGCCTCAAAACGGATTTCAATGAAGACATATTTCAAAAATTTCTATTTTAAAATTTTTCGAGCCATTGCAATAACTGCATTTTCTACGAAAATTCGCGAAACTAAAAAGTTCCAGTGATGAGTGAATTTCCTTTTACCTAGGTACCGTAGGTATTATATTATTTATGTTGAAGTTTTTTAAAATTTGCTCACTTGTTTTTACAGAAATTGTTAGTTATTTTGCTATTCAAGCAGTTATTTTGGGTTTTTTATACTTAATATTTTGAAGTTTTTATCGATATTTTAGCACGTACTAATGTATGAAATTCAAGTTACTTAGTACATTTTTCAGCATAATGTTGTACATACATTTTTTAATTCTAAATAAATAATAACATTTTATTTAACCCAGTTTTTTCTTAGTAATAATCCAATAAAAAATATTAATATAATGATATTTGGCATTTTTTGCCAATTTTGAGTGATTTCCGAGCAAACTTTTGTTTATTTCACCAATTTACTTATTGTTCTTAAAAAGTGCTGTCCAACGAACTCTTCCTTTCTATTGGAATGCTTGGTTTTTTCGTGAAAGAACAGATTTTTTAATCCGAACAGATCATTGAGTCCGTTCTGAGTTAAAAAATCTTGGTCTGCCATCTCAAAATTGGCGGAATACAAAATGACGGCCTCATAAAGATGGGTCAATTTGCCCTTTTTAATGTGTTTCTCCAATAGGTACCTAATTCCTAAACCGTACATCCTACAGAAATTTTTATAGGCAGCAAAGTTGTAGAGCATTCAATAATAGAACGATTCGATCTCAAACAACTCTGAATCATCTCCTAAAATAAGCGAATTGCAAACAATTGAAAATCGGGCTAATTTTGACCCAGTCCACTCCTCCCCACGTCTAGACTTTTGCCCGTCAAAATCACCTAGTGGCGTTAATATTGGTCTGATTTCAGTCTGTCAAAGTTCATTCTACTCAAGATTAAATACTTTCCAAAGTTCGTATCGAGTATATTTTAGCTGAGACCTTTCCCCATTGACTTATAACCGAACTTATAAATTTCTTTTAATTTCACTCATAAAGTTCGTAAAAACGGCCTTTTACTTTGTACTTTAATGGGAAACGGTCTGAGCAAAAACGAACATTAGAGAGTATTTAACCCTGAACCGAATGAGGTTTGGCATACCTGAATCAGACCAATATTAAGGTAGAAGGAGAGCGGGAGGCCAGCGTTCTTTGACAATCGCATTATTAATGCTGACGCCGCCTCTCACTATTCCCAAGACTGGCCGAGTGTGGCAAAGGCTGCAGCAGCAGCCAGGGAGAAGCACTGGAAGTATGACCAGGCTGTTGAAGACTTAAGAGGGTCATTCTCGCCTCTCATATGCTCCTGTCATGGGGTCCTGCACAAAGAAGACGGAGTATTCGTAAAGAAAATTGCCCACACCCTGGCCGATGAATGGAAAAAGGCATGCTCCCAAGATCTTGGCTGGGTGAGAGTGAAGCTTCAACTCTCCATCATACGAGCAGTTTCACTCAGGCTATACGAGGAGCGCGTCGAAAATTTAGGTCAATTGGTTTGGAATATGGAGCTGCCCTCACGCTACTGGATGAGAATAGGTGACCAAAGAAAGTGTCACCTACCACAACAAAATAAACTTTTCGACCCCCCCCCCCCCCCCTTCCAAAATCTTTGAGAATCGCTCAAAAAAATCCTCATGAATTCGTTATGAATAAAAGATTGGAAATTGTTTTCAAAAAAATCAGACCAATATTGAGGTAGCTATCAAAGAGCCTAGCACGCGGCGCGGGCGCGTCTTAAAGACGCCTAGACTTTTCCCCTTCAAAAATATCTCATACATATTCCTGTAACAACGTAAACCAAAAAATCTCAACACCTCGACCCTTCGTTCTTGAACTTGAAAGTTTCACTTGAAAGTGACTCATATTTTAAGATAAATCAAAACATACTTAGGTACCTATGGTAGGTACGTAACTTCCCCATTGCTCTGGCTCAGTGAAGTTAGCAACGCTTTTGAGCAACAGTCCATATTTCCGTTAATAATGGTTGAATTGCGTCCAAATTTCACACATACTCAGCACCCAGGCTGACACCTGCAAATGAGGTCGGACCCGGCGTCATGAAATGTTTTTCCAACACCTCACAGAGGTCTGTGTGGTGTCGGAAAAACATTTCACGCGAAGATTGAAATAAGGCGCGATAGAGTGCAGCATCGTAGGCCTCACTTTTCACATAGCCCGCCTGAGAGCAGCACTAACCTGCTAACATGTCCTCTACGAAACGATAGAAATCGATATCTCTTTAAACTATCGATGCGCTTCAGGATCAGAAAAATTAAAATTATTTTGCCCTGACTAATCCTTACTAAACGTTGTGAAAATAACTAGTCTCTCGTACGAAAACTGCTTACAGAGAAAACTTCCGGGATTTCATTGAAAATTGTCAAATACCCTACGTAAAGTTGTTCGATATATCGGAATCGAAAACGCGCTCTATCAGAAAATTCGATAATCTAACGAGTCGTCTTGCGTGATTCATTCGTCAAACTTGTATACAAACAATTCAGACACGCCCGTATTTTTTATGTATTTGATGTTTTTGTGATATTATAATCAAGATTATCGGTAGTTGGTGTTCTCAGCAGACTCGACAATAACAGCTTGGTAAGTTTATGAAATATTACGCCCTTCAAGTTAGTTCTGAGGTGTAGGTACCGTGGTGATGGTGAATATTACGATGCACAAACTTTCTCCCACGTCTCTATTGTACCTACTCGTCTTCTTCGTAAGTTGTTAGTTGCTCAAGTAATAACATTTATAGTTGGTCGACGATTTCTCCTAATACGAGAAACAATAATATATTTCGATAGGATTGGTAGAATAATGTGTAGAGTGTAGGTTAGGTTGGTTACCTTCATAGCTTTGACAAAGTGGGCGTACGTCATCTCATTTCTCACTAATTTAGACAATTCACCCAGTATTTAGAGAGCAGTTTTTTATATATAGCACCTGGTAACTCGTGCTTACAAATAAAGTCAGAACAAACATGTCCCACGATCCTACCTTTTAATTATCCTGCGCTACGTCAGCGATTCACCTGTTGATGCAGATCTTTGTTAATAGTGATAAACCACTTTATCGCATTTCTTACCTATTAGGTTTAATATTTTTGGTATTGCTTATAACACATGCTATTATATTGCCGTATTCTACATAAATTTGGAACTTTGACTACGTTAGGTACTCTGGTTTTTGTTGCATTAACCTGAGTTGCCATTTTACAATGTTCAATGATTTCTTCAAGCTTCTGAGTTGCCATTTTACAATGTTCAATGATGTTCATTCAATGGCCTTAACCGATAGGTAATGGCTGTTCCTGTTCTGTTTATAATGATAACGTTTTTCTTTTGATGAAGTAACCTAGGTACACCAGGTTATAGCTGGATTAAAAGGAATGTGTAACCATCATGCGGGGTAGCCTATTCAGTTCTTGTTCAGTAAATATTCTGCGGCCAGTTCGAACGCCCAGTATCTTGAACTGGAGCAGGCTTGAGTAAGGTACAACATGACGTGTGTGTATGTTCTGAACAACAGTTTGAACAGAATAACATATTCTCAGAAGGTTATAATGGCTGTGGTTGCGTCATTTGAATGCTAGAGTAAAGGATTCTGTCTGGATGCCAGAAAGTTTGTCCGGAGAATCAGTCCCGAACCGTTCGGGAAACTGCAACGCCCAGTTTTGGCCGTTCGGAGAGACTCATTACCAGTTCTGAGGAGTCCTGGAACCCCAAGTTCGTTGTCAGAGAAGGAGTCCAGAACCGTTAAGAACTAGTTCAAGTGGTTGGAGATTTTTGCCAGAACTGCGCAGTACCTAGTTCGAAAATTGTTTGGACTACTGGAGTTGGAACTAATCATCCTGAACGCCTCTATCCCCTCCCCTTTCCAGTTTCATTGGTTCTGGTTCGATTCCAGTCTGATTCGGGACTTTCTCCGGACAAACCTTAAAATAGGGTGGGGATAATAGGTAACCTTTTCTGAGTAGGTTATCACCAGGTTATAAATGCTGTTGCTCAGCCACTTGTTAAAGCATTCCCTCTGGATACCGGAAGTAGGGTGAGATATATAAATGCTAGGTTTGTTCGCAAGCGCATTAAGCAAGGTGGCCGTTCGAGCAGGCCAAATGGCTGCTCTGTGGCAGCTCTGCCATCGTTCGAGTTGGCACACTGAGCTAGCTCTGAACTGCTCCAAACTTGCTCAGCCTGCTCTGGCCGATGAGGAAGAGCAATGTGCTCCACGCATGCGATCTAATTAGCGTAGGATAACCTGATTTATCTTTCGTTCCTCAAACCGCCATAACCTCATCAAGGTTCGTCGTTTCGTCACCAAAGAACTCGTATTTTTCTTCACCTGTTTGTGTAGGAAATCTGCAGCTTTTCCCGTTTAGTGTCCGAGTTTAACTAGGTATATTGTTTTTACATATTTAATATTGATTGATGATGGACGGGAAAATAGGTAGGGGAGATGGCGATCTCATTGTCTGTATCTATCATCATTGCATTACAAACCTATTTCATCCCACATTTTTTCTATCTATCTGACAGTTCACAGACATGCAATTTACAGAATTATCCCTCCTAACACGAATTCACGATGATGATGCTTGTATAAAACACTCAACAAAATTACATTTTTATGTACTTGATTAAATTCTTATGGTGCATAAATTATTATTATTATTATTATGTGCCTACCTACACACAATATTCATATAGAAACCCAAAGATTTAGTGTGGGCAGTTGATAATTGTACAGAATACAACAGTCTCATTTCAATTTCAAAACGACGTCGCTTTTGCAGTTAACGAAATCTATAACTGACGAAATAAGTGAGTCTCTACTTTGTCTCGACTGATATTTGTCAACGATTTATATTTGAGATTTAGTTAGTAGACTTTTTAGACATCCGGAATCAGCTGTAGATAAAGTTTTCGGTGACGATACGACAAAAATAAAGTGTGGTATAGTTTTCAATAGTTTTCGCCACACAGAATCGGCTGAAGCCACTAAAAGCTTTGAAAGGAGTCCATGACCACAATATACTGTGATGTCGGTCATTGTCAAATCATCAAAAGTCGTGTTTGGTATCGTTTTCAATATTTCCATCACACAGATTAGTGAATAAGAAACAAAGTCGAGTACATTATAGGCTAGACAACCAGTTTTTGCGACACAAACAGTTGGTCTTTTCCCGTTTTGGGTCCGAGTTTCACTAAATATTTGAGATTGATGATGGACCAGGAAAAATAGGTAAAGTCCGTCAGTTTGCCGTTACTGCTTACGAATCTCGGAAAATGAAATGCACGAATCACGCTAAAATACCATGGATACTCTCCATATCCATGCTGTACTGGTCCAGAGCATTAATGCTGCGACCCTGCTCATTGCAGCCACTCCCTGCAATTCAGCTGACTACCCTGATTGCACAGAGCGGCTCTGGAAATGGACAGCTCGAACAAACCTGCTGTAGTTCAGTGACTTGACGCTCTATACTACTGGTCTCATGTAAACTCTCTAGGAGCTGCTCCACAAAACTGTACTTTCAGCAACAACTGAAACTGTACCATCGCCAACCGATTGGCTTACTGTTGTCATCACTGTGATCCCCAGTCTGTACATCAAGTTATGAAACAAGTTTTTCGGGTTTGATTCTCGAACATGAAACAATTTTTCCATGTTTTCATCTGTCACTTAAGGCCAAGGAAAATGGAATTTCAAGTGGTTTGGTTATATTGGCTGACTTGGAGCGTGACACCCTTCTCCTTTTCAGCTGAATGAAACGACAGTTGCCAGTCTTGCACTGTAACTGCCTACTTGTTTAACTCCTTCGGGTCTTGAAACGCAAGCAGTTTTTCTTGATTGGCTCATATTCCATAGTACTTAATAGGTTATACACATATTTTAGACGATTCGAAACTGTGAAATATAAGCTTTTAATATATGTATGCCATGAAACCATCATACTTTATGACTTGGAGGATGCTGAATCTAAATATGAATTTTTATTGAAATCGTCTAGTTCTGTTTTTGACAACAACAACAAAAAGTTTGAAATAGGGAATTGTGATAAATATCCCCAATTGGGATGCAATATTCTACGTGCCTATTCCCTATTTTCAGCTGCCTCAACCCCTTTTTGTTGAGATCTAAACTAGATAATCACATCTCTGAGTTCAAATTTGGATACACTTTGGACCAATTTTAACTGAGAAAAGATAATTGGTTGCCATTGAGTTTAAGCACAGTTTTAGAGAGTAGCGAATGGGCAAGGAAAGACAAGGTGAACAGGGAAAAAATAGTTGATACTGGGGCATACCTTTATTCGTGGATTACCAACAACACCAATGTTGTTAGTATCCATAGAATGAAATTAGTGTCCTTCTGGTATTCAGTAGGTAGAAGCCACTTCTATCACAACAAGATTTGAAAGCAATGATCAAACTCCATATCGACTACCTAATATTCAAGTAGACTTCTCTCGATTATACCAAAAGTGTTAATTGCTTAGGATCATCATTGCTATTGGTTGGGACCCACAATTTTTCTTATTGTGCCTGCAGGTGAAATGGCAAAGCGTGCTGGAAGTATTGGGACTCCTAGCGTTTATTCCCATGTGACACGATCTACCTCCAACCTCAAGTCTGCCAGGTCGGTACGGTCCCTCAAAGTACCATGGTACAAAAGACCTATAGTAGCAGATGCCTACTTTTTGGATCTTCAGCGAGGTTCTATGATGGCATCAGCATACTCTGTGGTAAGTATGTTGAAAATTAACACTTGATTAATCGTAATTTAAAATACCTTAGGTAAGGTTTTATGAAAACTGAACATTTGTAACTAGTTTTAAGTAATTGTTTGTGTTCTTCTCATTATTATAGGTTGACCGTCGACAGTTTGCGTTATGAGTGCAAAATCTGTTGGAGAAAATTGAACTACTTATCTTCTTATCATTTAAAAATTTTCTGAGCGTACAATATTTTTCCATATTTCAACTCACAGGTGTCTGTATTTCCCTGTGTTCCATAGGCCTTCAAACTTTTTGTTTATCAACGAATCAGTGCATAAGATATATATATATATATATATATATATATATATATATATATATATATATATATATATATATAATGAAATAATTATGTAAATTGCGTTTTTACTTCACCCAGTATTCGTGAAGTGGAATGGTTGCATAGAGCGGTGGCAGTAGGTAAATTGATTGTTATTGGGATGGAGACAAACAATAAGGGTTCAGAGTAAAATTGGTGGAAATTTAAAATCACTCAGCTGATCCTGGCCCCATTCTGCGTCATGTATAAGTCCTAAGGACGCTACATGCCAAATTACAGCTTCGTACAATAAACTACGTCAGCTCGCCGATAAATCCGCTACACCAGGGACCTATTTCATAAAACAACAAGTTACAAGTTAACAAGTACAGGCACTTATAATGCATGGTAAACTAGAACAAGTGTTTCACCAAACCAAAGAGTACAAGTATATAAAAGTTACACTTGTAGAAGCTAAGCTTATAAGTGTAGCAGAAAAGAATAATGCGTGTAGTGACAATCGAAATGAACAACGTCAAGCGGGATGCCAAAATTGAAGTTTTGTCAGCGAATCATAATATAAAAACTGTGTTAAGTACACGATAGGATGTTATCGTACATGACAAGGTGGAATGTTTGGAAGACAGACAAATTATAAACTGAAAAGTGGAGGAAGTGTGTATTTGATTTCAACATATTCTGGATTAATCAGTTCATCAAGTCTTAATGTTGCTGGGTTAGGAATGTCATTATGTCTTCGAGATGATCATCACACTTCACTTTGTTCTTCAACGATGGGGAGATCCTCAATAACCGATCAGAAAAAATTGCACAGGGTCACGCACCATTTGAATCTTTCAAGGGTCTCGGAAGACATCCTAAATCTCTCGTTAAACTCGAAAGTACCCAAGAAATGAGCGTTTATTCGTAGCCGAAAAAATCTTTGGCGTCTTCTACACTGAATGCTTCTTTCTTGTCTGTATTCTTCAGCAGAAGATGATTCCCACATATTACACCGAAAAATTGCCAACTCACAGTGCTGGAAAATAACAAGTTTACAGGTGAACGGACGTAGGTTAAAAATCGGCCATTTTTTACAAGTATAAAACAGTGGCTTGTTCAAATTGATGGGGAAACACTTGTAACTTGTCCAAATACGCCTGTACACTTGTTAATTTTCACAGTGCATTACAAGTCTACACTTGTACCTTTATGAAACGCTTGCACATTCATTTTTTACAACTTGTACATAAAATCGGCTTGTAACTTGTCACTTGTTGCTTTATTAAATAGGCTCCAGGAGACATTTCCATGTTTTGTGCAACACCCATCATCATCTTCCCAGGTGTTGCTGATTTGTCGGCAAGTTGACGTAGGATTTACTTTTTTTTTTACGTTATAAATAATTTAGTCCGTGTAGATTGCGTTGTCGTTATGTCCGCTCGCGGTTTTTCGTTACCTAGGAAGATTATAACGAACCAACAAAAAAAAACGAAGCCAAAACCTAGATTTTTGTTATTATTGAAGTATTCATTATTAAATTAACGTTAGGTGATGCATTTTTTTCACATATCACCTAGGAGTTTATAGTAATCATAATTTTCAGCTTTTTCGTTACACTTGTGTGAAGCTAATTGTAATAATTTCCCACCGAGAGTAGCCAACTTAAAGACATGGAAAAATAAAAAATTAATCGAAATTTTACATGATGAGCTCTCGAGTTTGAAGTTTACCTGGGGCCCAAGTTTTGGGGATCTTTCCAGAGAAGGCTTAGGTCAATTTCAAATTCACTCTCAGTCACTTTCAAATGGGAGGCAAAAGCTCGAGGAATAGGAATTGAGGCGAGAAAGGTAGACAAATTACAATGATGGAAAATGATATTTTGAAGCATGCCAAGTTAAAATTCGCTCTTTCAATTGGTAAGTGGAAACAAAACAGTTCGCCAATGGAGCTTTCAAAAAAAGGGGGAATGGTGGGAGCCAAGCAAAAACTAGTAAGGCCAAAACAAAACAGTAGGGGGTTCAGAGAGGGTGGCGTTTTTTGATACACGCATATTAAATGCTGACGCCCCTTCATATCGTACTTGAAACTAGACTGTCATTTCGAATCGAGCTGCTATCGAGAAACACCAAAAATATAACCAAGCTGCAGAAGACCTCGGGGATTCGTTCACTCCCCTAAGTTGTTTCGTGCGATGGAGTCATGCATTGGGAATATGACGTTTTCACATGTCGCCTGGCAGGAGTATTGGCTGATAAGTAGTCGCGACCCTTTTCACACATACTGGGATGGGGGTGAAAGTGAAAACTCAGCTAGCAGTAGTAAGGGCAGTCTCCATGAGACTACGTGGGACTAGGAAGAAGATTAGGTCCCTGGGATTGAAAGACAGAGCTGCACTACCACGGTGTGACAGCCGACTCTCCGAAAGTCACGAATAAAGAAAAAATAAAAATAAAAAAACAGAAGAGAAAGAAACCAGTGGGTAACAATTAAAAAATCTGATACATGAAAATAAACAGTAGGGGCTGTTTATTTGTACAGCCTTCAGAATAAACAGTGTTGCCCTGGGGAACATGGTCAATGCAAGCAGGCTTACACTATTGATTCCTAGCTTTACATTTTCTACCACGAATCTTAGTGTAGATAGATTGTTGGAAGTCATAATTATACAATTAAAACATACTATATTTAACACTATACTTGTTCCCAGGTGCTCAGTTTATTCGCAGTGTTTACTGGAGTATTCGACGTTTACTGCCTCGCCATGGCAGCTCCGGGCTCTGTACATTACGGATACTATTTCATCAGCTACCAGTTTGTGTATGTGGGTAACAAGCACGGTATGTTCAACATCATATTTTGCAAATAACCTGTTAAACCAAATTAGTGGATATGAAAATATTCTGGTTTAGTGAAGAAAGAAATCTATTGTTGGTTACAAAATCGTATGGACATCATGTGGTTCTAGCCAATCTCTCTCAAGTGGAGGAACAGTGCTTTGAGGTTACCCAACTTATGTATTTCTATGGCCCATGTTCTCGTGACGTCACGCCTGGAGTATGTTCGCGTTTCAGCCAAAGTCGGCCATGAGACCGCCCTACGTCAATGAATCGCTACTCAACTAACCTATATCTCACAAGAAGTTTGCCATCTCACGGCAACATAATTCGTGGTTATAAAGCCATTTTTCAACAGTTTTGTTTTGAAAAAGTATAATATTGTAGCAATACAAAGTTTCAATTCGACTAAATGTTATAATAATCATGCCTGCCAGCACAATAATTGATTGTAGATTGCTTTCAACGATACCAATCTAACGTGAACGAGTTTTTATTTGGACTAGGAGCCTACTAACTATTGTAGTTAATCAGTGTCAGAAAACTAAAGAACTTCAT
This sequence comes from Adelphocoris suturalis, assembly GCA_030762985.1. Taxonomy (NCBI): domain Eukaryota; kingdom Metazoa; phylum Arthropoda; class Insecta; order Hemiptera; family Miridae; genus Adelphocoris; species Adelphocoris suturalis. The sequence goes on from CM061043.1 coordinate 63,820,346, forward strand.
TCGTTTAGGCTTCGAGAATAACTATTAACCTGACAAATAGTAACGAAAAGATGGTTGAAAATTCCTCAGGTGTCTGTATTGTTGTGTAGGTACCTAGCCATTGCTCAGGTAGCTTCATCAGCGTTTTATATTATAAGTTTGTAGTACTATGCTTAACTGAGGAAGCTTTACTTGTTATATTGAATGAATAAAAGGAGAGATTTGATAGTTATTCAAAGTAAACAAGGCAGGTTGTTGCTACACCAAGAAACGAAACTACTTAGGTAGGTACGTATGTCCTACCAGATTTGCTGTTGGTTTAGAGTGTCTAAACAAAGTAGGTGGGTCGTTGCTTTGCCGACGAATACAACCACTGATTAGCAAGTTTGTCAAATATCGAATCAGGGAATATGCAACGTGAATGGTAAGATTTCATAAAGACGGCATTGGCAGTACAGTTATTGCGCGATTTTTGCAGTTACGAAAATTTTAGGGACGAAAAAGGTAATTAAGTAGGTACCTACTTTCGTTTTTATCAATGAAGTACATGAACAAGTAATAATATACGGAAAGTATGTAGGTATACCTTCCCTCTAGGTACTTACCTTTCCACATATGATAGGTACTTACTATACCCGCCTAACAGAGCTATCATAGCACACCCTTTCACAAGACCACTTTCACAGTACCTACTCTAGAAATTTTTAGTTTCAATTTATTCAAAGAACAGTTCTGAAAACAAGATAGATAATCCACAACATCTTCGCGGCTGATGTCTGGAACATCTAGAACACTTGTATGTCAACTCCCCAACGCACATTTCATATGGATCTCTACCCCACGGATTATATCGCGTTCGTAGTGTTTGAGGTCATCACCTGATAACTTGATGTAATGTGCATACAATGTATCACCTTGCATATTACAAAAAATAATGAAAATATTGACAAGGAACTAGGTAAGACTATGTTATGCAGATGTCCAGCTGGGGCTACAAATGGCGCATTTTCGCATAGTTTACTCGTCACGATGACAACAAGGTGAAATAACTTCGACTTTGCCTTGCCTCGATGTAAGGATGCGCTAGTGTCTAAGTCACGAGAATATCACCCATATTGGATGTACCCAGCTGTTACTTTGGTGGCCATGGTGGAAGGGGGGGGGGGGGATGAAATTAGCGGTTCTTCATTTGTGTAATATATTTACATTCTAAGCGCTTCCACCTCAAGGCCTCATCTAATTCTATTAATAATTCTTAATGATTATTATCTATTCATAGTTCTTGATTCTTTAGTAATTCTTATGTTGATAATAATCATTAACATCTCCATCTTAGTGTGGAGTTTTGGTTTGAACACATTTATGCCCATATCATCAATTTTCCATGTATGTGTATGTTGGAGTTATCAATAGCTTGTTTCAATGTAATGCTAAGAGATTCAGGTAGGCAGGCCAAAACTTGATGGGTCCCCTTCCCAAAGAATAATTATTTAGTAACTGTTTTATTGGCATATGTCAATTTTACGTTATAATTTTAGCAACTATTTCACAAAACTCACAGTTGAAACTATTTCCATTTTATATATGCCAAAATCTGTGAATAGGTTAAGGAAGACCCTATATCCTATCCTAGAGTCTTATATACCTACCCGCATCTCTTAGCAATACTGAAGCAATTATGAACCGCAACATAAACTTAAGTGGAAAACTGATTAAATGAAAACTCCACTCTGAGAAGGAGGAGCTACAAATTATGATTTATGAAAGATTTAACACTAAATTGATTTGTTTTGTTGCAGTGAGAAACACGTTACTGCTCATGGCAATATTTTCAATTCTTGCGGGAATAGCTGTCCTTGTAACAGGGGTTATGCTAATTATGGCATTAAGAAAGGTGAAACAATTGAACTTATCTATTATACTCAACCTTCTCTCTCAATTACTTTTATTATATTATTATTATTATCAGCTATAACGCTATCGAAAGGACCTACACGTAACGTTATCACAGTCATTGAGTTTGTCACATTCCTTTCTGTCCCTACTTTGTGCATAGGAATGCATGCAACTTCAAGAGTTATGTTTTTCGATCTCTAATTTTCCATTGCATTCTCTCAATTGGATGACTTTCAAAATGTTTGCCATTTTGAAGTCATTTTGTCGTCATATTTTAGCATGTAACAAACGTTATCCTTGGCTCCAGCCCGAAAATATTATCACCAAGGGGTGTTATGAATTTAACTTGCAAGAGATCGAATTTTGGTTGACTGTTCAAACGTTCATGTTTAGACAGGTGGTAAGGTCTTTAAATGGTATATTCTGAGAGTCAAAGGACACTTTCCCTTTTAGGAAATTTAATGCTGATTTCGAAATATGGCAAAACTTGAAATCGGTCGATTTAAATAAGAGAAAATGGGGTTTTAAGGGAAAACAATCATGCAGTACGATCGTATGAGCCAATTTTCGTGTTTTATTAATGCTAGACAGGATTGAAATTTGAGCACTTTGAGTACCAAGAAATGGTTAACTATCAATTTTATGGCAAAGAAACTCCTAAATAATAATCTGCTATTCAAACACAGACTTTAGATTTCAATTATTTTTGGCAATTTTATCGTTTAGCACATATTAATGAGATTTAAATATAGTTTCTAGCATACATTTTTTCTAATGTTCTTGTTAATAGTTGAATAACTTATTCTGTGTAATATTCTGCTAAAAAATATAAATTTAATAATTTTTGGCAGTATTTTTCCAGCGCATTTTTTGAAATGTGACCCATTTATTTGAGTCAAAAAGTGTTGCCCAACAAAGTAATTCATTCTTTTGGAAAAGTTGATTTTATGGATTTTATATCTCAATCCTTTGGATATTTATCGTCTGGAATGACACACATAGAGATATACTTACATAAATATATACATATAACTTATGAGAAAGCGTTTAAATCCAGGCATCGTTTCAGAATGCCTCAAAACGGATTTTCATAAAGATAAATTTGGAAAAGTTTTGGTTTTAAAATTTTTGCAATAGTTTCATTTTCTACGAATGGATGTTCGTTAACTGACTCTAAAATTTTCTTATTAGGAACACGAAAAGAAAATAGTACCCTGGCTGTACGCTTTTGCTGCGTTCAGCATCCTAAGGTTTTTGGGATGGCTTTTCTTTGCTATCGTGAACGACCTGACTTTCGCCTACAACATCATCATGGTCTTCCTTTGGGCGATTTTCTGCGTCGTCAACATCTACTGCTGGATTTTGATATACTCTCTATACTTGGAGCTCTCGGATCTAACCAAACTTGAGGATTTGGCTCACCTGAGGGTATGTAATTTTCCGTTAATTTCGCTACATTTCTTACTTGCTATTCCTACGCTTTCTCTGGAAATAAATTCCTAAATAAATGTATACCCTATGAGAAAACTCCGCTACCTACTAGGTTTGGTTACTGAAAAACGCCCTCATCTAAAACTGAGTCATCAACTTTTTTCGGTTTTCAGTCATTCAAATTTGTGTCATTGTTGTCGAAAATTTTTCGATCTAAGACCTGCATTGCATTTTCCTACTATCTAGAATATTTTTGTTTTTTCCCCCAATTTTGTTGATTTTTGAGGAATCCCTAAAATCTATATTTATAATAAATACATTTTGGAAGAAACGAGCAAAGATTCAAGTGGTTACACCATGTTTTAGAATTTTTCGTTCAAATAGGCCTTCAGTGCCGCAAGCAGTCTGCGGCAGATGTATCTTCGTATAATTTTATATACCAAGGTATTCATCAAATTAATTAAATAAAATGAAAATCCTACCCTCTTCGCTAGTACATCCATAGGTAACAAAAGTTATACCTATGTATATCTAGTAATAAAATCGATTTTTTGAAAAGGGATTTCCATCAAAATTATATTAGGTGGGTCTCGTACTTTATTAGGGGATTCTTACTATTCTCACACATGTTTTCATTCATACTCGTCGTCACATTCTATCTATTTTATTGCTAGATAAAAATATTTTTAAATATTATTTTTCCACATGATCACCTTCATAGCTTTGTAACACATTTACCCCAGCGATTTGGGAGCTTTTTAGTTCCGTCGGGGAGGCGGGCACGTAGCCAATTGCCCGCAAATATTTCCTCTACAGTATAGTCATCAAATGCCCTTTAATGTCCTTTTATTTTGAATCTTCTAATTGCTCGTTCCACCTCGGAGAATCATGGATTAGTCCTGAGTTAATCCAGTTATCTCACTGTAGTTTTCAAGGGATAACTCCCAACTCTGAGTTAAATCCCCTGTAGCTTTCTATGGTGGAAAGGGTCCCAAAAGAAATTAAGTTAACCATGAGGAACCTATTCCTGTATTTTGAGAGATAAGGTCCGGAAGGATAGATTTCTTTATTCAATTTCGTTTTTGGAATTCGTAACTTGAAACATATACAATGTTCAAAAATGAGCGTGATTTAAACTTTTTTTTCTTACTCCACTGCGAATATTAATCAATAATTACAAACAAAAAACATAAATTGTCAATCCTATACAAAACCCGTTAACTTGAAATCCTTTGATCAGTTATTAGGTTGGTTTATCAGTTTGTAAGAACACATATTTCTTGATTTTTTCGCTATTGCACACCTCCCACTATTCTCTTTCAATTTCACATTCAGTTTGCTGCATCCTTTTCCACAATTTTCAATTGGTTTCCGCACGGCAGAATGAAGGGGAACGGTATGAGGAAAGCATCTTGAGATCTTCTTACTCCAGTTTAGATGAAAAGGTCTTCCAGAACTATTTATTTTGGTTAATTCTTTTATTATTGTTAATATTTCATTGTGCTATGCCAATGAATAGTATTTTGCTTTAATTGTGTTTTACCTTGTTACAAGTTTTCATCTTCAATCTTCTCAGTTTATTCATCCTTTGTTCTCATAACAAGTTTAACGTGCTAACTTTTGAGTAGTCTTGTTAATACTTAGCATTTCAACTTGTGTCCTAATGTTCTTGTGTTTTAACGTACAAATCCCAAAAGGCTTTTGAATAGGCAATGTATTACAAATTTGTAATTAATTTTGAAGGTAAAGTTGGCTGTTTATTAAGAAATTACTAGAATTCACGTTCTCCCCAAATATTCTTTGATACTTCACAATTACGTGAACCTTCAATAAGTTTGAATTGTGTATTGGGATTATTCGTAGTGTCGCAATATGTTACAACTATTTTGTTGACGGTATCAAGTACCTACTACCTATTCTGTTAACAATAGGCGATGATGATGACGTAATTTGGAGGTTCTTTTTTTTTTTTTTACAGAAAATTAATTGGATTAAATCCTTTCATGAATAATTTATATGCAGTTTCATAGTGCTTCAGATGATTTCAGAAGCTACGCAGTTAAGAAACTGTCCACTATTAGGATTAGCCATGCTTTTATAGAGCACCAAACATCCTTTATCGGGAACATTTCAAACTCCATTCCTGGATACAATTAGTCCTTGACTCCAGTTATCAGATTCCACATGATTTGGTCAAGAAGAAGTCATCAAATGCTATTTTATTGTTAACGTTTTTCTAAAAATATCATCAATACTGTAGTCTTTTTGTAGTACCTGCCACTGCAATAGTGAATCGAGAAAAAATATGTAGAGAGAAAGAGAACGTGCTCTGCGAGTTTGGATGCTTCAGTGCTTTCCAGAAGTTCAATGCTCCCGCTCTTGCTAACTGAGCTAGCCTTACGTAGTGGATCCATTAGGCCCAAAGCCATCAGCAAGTGTCCATTTCGGCCTGGGCCTAATCTCTAGGGTCCCACACGGCAGAACCAGAGCCAATCCATTTCCATTCTAGTGGCAAATAAACACTTGGTACCTAAAAATCGTACCCTTCTGTGTTCTTTGTTAAAAGAACTTTGGATGGATGCTAATGTTTCTCTGTAAGTAGTTTCTCTATTGGCCAAGGAGTCAATTGAATCGAATGATCCCCAGGATAAATTCTCGGCCACTATCACTCCCCATTTGTCTAACAAGTTGAAGTCTGATTGAATACCGATCAAGTTTGGACGCCAGAATACCCACGCACAGTCGAGCCTGTTTCCGACCAAAGCTTGTTTGGCCCTGAGATTGCACACCACAAGAGGACAAATGGCAGCTCGGCAGCGTGGATTTAGGCTCATCCTAAAATCCAGCCATTTTCTCTGAGCCTCATCGTGCCACTTGAATTTCTCCATGCACGGAAAAGATTGGATCGGACTGTTGGATCCGTAGTGTATAGACAGCTTTTCAGGTAGGTACTATACATATACGAACGATATACCAACTCCACCATACAAAATATCTAATCATCAATTACAGCTTTAGAAGCACAGTTCTCAGTAAATAGCGTTCATTGTTGAAAGCAGTGAAAGGCTGAACAAAGTTTCTGATGAAATTTCTCGTTGAATTCTTTCAGTGAGTTGGTTGTTATCAAATAATAATTTGTTGATATTCTGAAAAGAGATTTCTCCTTAATTATTTACGTTTTTTGAGAAATTCGCGCAGCAAAACACTTGAATTATTGACCTGTGTATTGCTTAAATGAACAAACTATACAAACTTACGTACACATGGCGTTAAAAACCATCCTTTTGTTTGCTGCAAACGTTTCCTGATTAGTGGGTGTATTTGGTTAAATAATTATTTTGCACAAAGTTCAAAAATAACAATGGATGCATTTTCTTTTGGGGTTTGTGTGCTACCAAAAGTGTAGAACCTAATATGGATCGTACATCAAACTGGGTAGATACGTTAGGATATCAATACCTAGTAAAGGGAAGAAATATTCCATACAGTGTGGTAGTAACAACATACTACATGTTACATACATGTAGTACACAATTCTATTAAAATATCTGCAAGCTAATCTAGTATGAATTTTTGACACAGTTGTTGTCATTTGCATTCTAGTTGTGACAGACTTATTTCACCCCTCTCCTCTCTATAATCCAGTGTTTTAAATACGTTATCAAAATATTGCTCATCTCATCATCAATCTGTGATGGCTTACATACAGTTTTTAACTGTATTATGGGTAATTTTCCTACTAATTAAATAGACATATCAGCACATTATTAAATGACCATAAATTTAAATATTATTGGTATATATATGTTAAATTATCTAACTACTAACTTTGGTATGTCAAATGCAATTTATTACATTGATTCATTCTTCACACGTTGGTGAAGAAACTTTGTACCGATAGTCAGCACCAAATAATTTAGAATAACCTCCTGGCAGTCCTCTTCTGGCACAACATTAGACAATAATTAGTGTTTAGACTATATATATATATATATATATATATATATATATATATATATATATATATATATATATATATATATATATAATGAACTATTCATGTACAGTTACAATTTTGAACAGTCTCCTCAATCTAATAAAAACCTAATTTGTTTCAATGAAGAAACTAAATGGCTCTTAGTTCACCGCCATTATTATTTCTTTTTGCCAAAGAGGAACTTGGACTTTTTTTTTTTTTTTTTTTTAAAGTCTGTATTTGGTAAAAATAATTGAAGTTTGAATTTTCGGAGAGCCTGCAAAAATGCCCATGGCGGCTGACTCCACCCACTTTTTATTAATACGTAATGAATCACGATAAGTTATCTAATGAAATGAGCTCACAATTCCAATCTGCATTTGTATTTTTCGTGACTTATTTTGGTTTTTCAACACTTTGCGCGTCATTTTAAAAATTATTAATAAGTAAATAACAGTACTAACGAGATGGATAGGAAAAATAAAGGCGATTTCATTTGATTAACCTCCTGCTATTTCTGCTCTCTAAAATCAAAATTGTGATTCCACAATCAGAATTTTGGTAACCCAGCATTACCTTATTTTCCGCTACCGTCCGTTTAGGAAAATATTAATTTATGACGAATATTCAGTCAAGTATATGTTCCCACCACAAACGTTTACTCTCCCGGCTGTTACATGCTTATTTTGTGGTGGTTTCAACATTATAATTATTATGTTCTCGTACCCAATAAATAACTATATATTGATGATACCTATGTAGGTATGTGAGTTAAAACCAAAACAACATATTCCTAGTCACCCACTTGTTAGATCGTTAGAATGGTAGCAGCGAAAAAACAAACCCACGAAGACCTTCATAATTGTGGAAGTTACTAAAATTAACTTACCAACAATTGAAAAACTCAAATTTCATCATGATTAATAATTTATAGCATGTAAAACACAACTTCCGATGCTCCTGGTCTACGCGTTCCCCAGTTACTCTAGATCACTTTACCACAAACAACCATTATTAATTGAATGAAATAACTATTTATTCATGACAAAGCGAAAAAACGCACAAACTCAAAATTAGAAACATGAAGGTGAAACCATAATGAAAACTTTAGCCTATAAAAAGTAGCTACCATCAACAACTAACTTGAACGGGTTTGCCTACCAAACAATACGAAAAATAAAGACTGCCTATGTACAACAACAACAGAAACTGTATATATAGGGAATCATCCCCCAACACCAGAAGCATTCTTCTTTTCTATTATGAATTGTTGTTAGTAATTCTGCTTAGTGATGGAGTTTAGATACTTCTTGTGTGTGAGTAGATGTTGAAACATCACAATAAGTAACGATAAATACAAGTTTTACGTTAGTGTGGTTGATTTCAGAGTGGAAATGGCCATACTCGATTGGGGTCTGGGAACGGTGATGTCACACACTAGTAACCTAGCAAATCAAAGAACCTTCTTCTCTCTTGAAATTTTAATTCGATTTTAATAGTGAAAATAAATTTTCTTGTTGTGTTTCATCATATTTCTGAAATGGAGGTGATCTAGAGCAGGTCTCCAACCTACGGCCCACGGGCCACATCCGGCCTGCGATCAGATTTTGACCGGTCCTCGGAAAAATTACTAACTGAAAGAAGATTTTTTAATTTTATTTGATAATATATTTTCCTTAAAACACTTTTACCGGTAACTACGAGTACAGTAATCGTCTCTATTTTTGTCCCTTCCGTTCTCAATAAGTGTCAAGTTATCTGTAAACCAACAGCGATCAGCCATTCAGCGATGGTCAGTGTTTTGCACGGACTGTACTGTGGTGGTGTAAGGGCAGAAAGCTTATCCTGACTGTACCTAAGGCTGGACTAAAAATAACCCATCATGTTATATTAAAAATGTATGGGTATTTGAAATAATCATTGAAATTTTTAGTGAAATTAGGCCTAAGTAAAAATCATTAATAATTGTCTTACTTAGATCTGGTATATTTTGTTCTCAACATTATTTTTAACTACCTATCTTAAAATAATATGATTTGATTTATCCAACAACAAAGATATAGCTGCTTAGAAAACTAAGCCCAGAATATCTCAATAACCACCACTGAGCACTCTTAATTAAAACAAAACTTCGTGAATGTATGGGGGGAGGGGGGGAGGGAAATATTAGTAAATTATTGGCCCGCTTTGTCTCAAATATTTTATAGTGTGGCCCTTCAGTAAAAAAGGTTGGAGACCCCTGATCTAGAGTATAGTAAAAAAGGTTTCAGATCGAATTCGAGATGGGTGCAAGTTCCTCATTGTTTAGGAGTTTTGTTGTTTAACTAAGTAGAAGCCTGCCCCTTCCCCTCATTCTAATCTCAATTGTTTCCATCTTGTGTTTCTGCATTCCGCATTGGTTTTGAGGAGTAAGGAGCTGCAGCCTTAACTAAATTCCTTTCCAAGCATAAAAGAACTGCCACTGTCAACTATTCTAGAGGGAGTTTAATCTTTATTGAAAAAGCATCGAGTATAACGATCAGAAAAGATTTCAGAAAAGTTAAACGATTCTTATAGGTACAAAAACAAAGTTTCGGATTTATAAAAGTAATATATCTAGGTTCATTAGAATATAGGATGAGTTGAACAAACGCAAAGTATCGTTCTGGTATGGCTAAACGCCAAATTAAATTGAAAGAAAAGGTGAAATTGCTGGTAACGTGGAAGGGTGGTGGTGTTTGCACACAGATGGGGACAATGCAGTCGCTGAACGCATCGACGGCGCATTCTCTAGCTGGCTCACGCCCCACTACGCCGCACAGTACAGTATCTACCATGCCTGTACGCTAGGTGAGACTCCGAAATATCTCACAAAGCCTTCATTGGCCTCAAAGAAGTATTCAAGGTCGAGGCTAACCTTAACCTTCTCAAAAAGTATTAACAGTAATAATGTTGGGGACGCACATAACCATACTGTATATTTTCCTTTTCTTGAACATTCAGTTTGGGAACTATTCCTTTCCATATCATGCTAATGTCTTGTGTCGTGCTGCTAAACAAAAAATCATTACTTTTTTTAAATTCATCACAATCGTACTCCATTAGAAAAATAGGAGAAAATGAGCTGTAGTAGATACCTAAGCTCACTTTTACGTATCAAACTATAGCTTTGATACAACAAGGTCCTGATAAAAATGTATTGGTCCAGATAAAAATTTAGTCTTGATAAAAATTTGACACTATCTGATTACAAAACTTCCTCCACATAGTATATTGTCAATGTGTATGTGGTATACTTGTTCCCTGTGGTATCACTTTTCACTCAAGTGTATCAACATATCCAATACCTTTATCATTATTTATGCAGGGATACCTTTGCACTTACTTTGAAATGAGCAATATTAGTTTATTAACTGCAAAATCTTTTAAAACGTTATTTCTACTATTCTTTCTAGTCTAACACTTCCATAATCTACCAATCTATTTGTATAGTCGAGGAGCCGAGGCCTACTAAGGTAGTAGGTGTATTTAGTCCAATCTGAGTGAGAAAATCTTTGTCGCCATCTTGATGATGGAATACGGAATAGTGGTCTCATAAAGATGCCTAAAATTGCACATTTTAAAGGTTTTCTCCTATAATTCTTAAGCCCTGCATCCTTCAGAGATTTTGGTTACTTTTGTTTGGTATTTTTTTATTATTTGTTTTTATTTTATTCTATTTTTTCTCCCCATTTAGGCGTTTACGCTTCAAAATCACGTAGCTACCTTAATATGTTTGTTCGCTGAGGCCACCAAACCAGTTTGTAGACCACTTGAGGTGCTCGCTGTGTTCTCAGATCATCAGAGCTTCCCCCACCCTCGGTCACTGCTTGTTCGCAGAGGTTTCCAAACTGGTTTCCGACCCATTGCAGATCTTCAAATCGGTTAGAGCTTTTTCTAGCTGACCACTTTCTGTCTGTTTACCCCCTCCATTCCAAACTCACAGCAGCCAATGAAATCATTCGAATTTTAGCCTCTGTTTTTGCCACTGTTTCACGCCTCTGAGTATTTTGCCCAAACATTCAATTATAAAATGGATGGACTCCAATCCCCAACCGGTTTGGAATCAATTTGAAAGTTGGCTGAAGTCGCGCACGCCCACTTGATCAGTTTCCAACGAGTTTGAAATGGTTTGCAAGTCACTGCCAATCGCCTCAGCGAACAAACCTATTATATTGACCTCGATATTTTTACTGTATTGACTTGAAAACAAATTAATGATATATTTTGTGTCATTTAACAAATCATATTCGCTAAAGCGTTTCTCATTGTACTTCAATAGGAACTTGCGTGATACAAATCTTGGAATGTATCTATTTAACCCTGAGTTGAATACTTTGACAGACTTGAATAAGGTAGCTACGGCGCCGCTAGACCGTGCTCGATTAAGGACGCTATCTGATATTGAAGGGCTAATGTCTGGAAGATAGGAAGAGAGGGCTTGCTCAAAATTAGCCAGATTTCCAATTGTTGGTAATTCCCTTATTTTAGGAGATAGTTCATAGTTTTATGACAATGGAAGAGATGGAAATGGAGTAGTTACACCTTCAGTGGGTAGAGGCAATAAACCTGCTAAACCCAGAGGATATCCTGAAGGCTTAATAGCCCAGGAATTATCCCCGTGGCAGCATTTTCAAGAATCGAGAAGGATGAATTACCTTTATCGATCACACTCCTGGAGCTTTCAAAAAGCAGGGGGGTAGAGTGGAAGAGGGCTCCAAGTAGGCAGCCTATTGGTGTTTTTAATTTATAATTGTAAACGTTTAGGATATACTGCCCATTGCCTACGGAAGGGTGGGGAGGTAGGTGCGTCAGGACAGTCAAAAATAGAGGGGCTGAGGGGGGGTTGAAACTAAGCTCTGTTACCATGTAGCAATCTAAGTGATTGTCGTGATTAAATTTCTTATTCTCTACAATATATATCTAAATATTTATTGAGGTTAAGGGATTATTAAATTAGATACAAAATCAATCCCTTGGAATCTTTTAATACCAATTTCTTTAAATGGTGCTCCAAGGAAAAAATAATGAGGGAGGATTCTCTGACTAATATGATGTCGAGATATATTGAATAATTCAATGATAGTTAAGAAGATACCTCATGGGGGTAAGGGTAGGTGAGGATAACAACTGGATTATAGATATAAATCAATGGGGTGTTAATAATTCATAATTGCTATACGCATGAGAGAGGGGAGGGGAGCGAGAGAAGAGAGAGAGTTCTACCTTGAGGACCCACACTCTGCTACCATATGCCCTACTACACGCTCTTCTACAGTGGAGGTGATGGAAATTGAGCAGTTACCCCTTCAAATGGTACACACAATAAATCTGCTATGCCTAAAGGACTCTAGGAGGATTCTAGGCTGAATAGACCAGGAAGTATCCTCAGTGGCAGTATTTTCAAGAATTGAGAAGGATGAACTACTCATATCCATCACAGTTTTGAGGTTAAACCGCTTCGTTTCAAATTTTCAATTTTATGTATCTTTATGCGGCCGCCATTTTGTATATCACCTATTTCGAGATGGCAGACAAAAGACTTTCTCGCCCAGAATGAACAAAATTGCCACGCCTTCAGAAATAACTACCTATGTTTGGCCTTGGCTCCTGGACTAATACCAATCCAATGATTTCATAATACCCTGGTAATTGAAAGCTAGCTTCTCTACCAATGCTACTGGTGACTCGTTTAACATAAAAAGTTATCATATTACCTCATTAAAAATATTCCAGCTATAACTGAAAGTATTGGGTATTCATTAATTTTTGAACCCCCATTTCGCTGATTAATTTTCCACCAGTTTCTGTTCATCTACTTCCACAAGGTTTACACTTTTCTTATCCTAATTACTGTTCTCCCTTAATGAGAAAAGCTCATAGCACCTCAGCCACTCGTTAATTTTTAATTTGAGTTGATGAGCTTTTAAATTAATAATATTGCTAGCTAAGGCGTGTCAAACTTTCTCCACTTCTACTTCCCAATAGGTCCCTACTTTGTTAGGAGGTTATCGATGAAATAATTCTTTAGCGTAATGAACAAAAAATGGAAAGGGTTGCATTTGGGGTTTTTTCCAACTGCCAAAATGCACGGTTGGGCTTGGGCTTATTAATTTATTATTTTGCTCTTTAAGCTATTGATTCTATTACGCAAACACTTGTTTTGCTATTATGTCAATTGCTTTGGACTTGAACATTTTCTCCAAAATCGTATGGTAAGTAGATGGAATGGGGTCACCACTGCGCACATGCACATGTATACATTTTTGCACTCATTGATTTGGCAATAATAACAGTAAGAGCGTGGTGTTTATCTAACTTGGTGGTTTTCTCTTGATGTGCTAAGAAATGGTTCCACCTATGTAATCTCATTTTTTATTCTATATTAAATATCACTTTATTTACGTATTAGTGCAAAATTGCTTTCTGTAATGAATATTTTGTGTATGTTTGATTAAGAGAGATTTTGTTCCTCCATTTTATTCGGCTTTGTACAGCATACAAATGTTTTACAGTGATGCTCTACTTCATTAAACAGAATTATTCATGTGTTCACTAGCAAAATACAAACTCAGTCCATAGACGTATGAAAAGTCTACTTACCTTCAGTCTGAAAGAATGAGACGTGTCAAGAAAGGCAAAAATGTGACAAATAATGATTCAAAGACTCAGCAAAAACTATATCCAAAAGTCATTGTTTAATAGAAATATGTGATCTTTTCACATTTAGGTACTTATGTTCTTAGGTGGTTGTTTTACTTTCTGCACTTAGTAGTAGTCGGAAGTGTAGAAGCTTGGTGGGTGTGGTATGTGAAATTTTTATTTATAGGCAAGGCTTGCTGCTTTGTTGAGCTCAAGATCTCAAATATCAAGCTACGATTCCAAATAGAATTCACTATTATTTCTCTGTTTTAATTTATATGGTCCTTAATTTTCAGTTAAGTACGATGGCATCTCTTGCTGCTTCCACTAACCAGTCGCTAGCAGGTTCCAGGCCTACCACACCTTACAGCACAGTGTACACCATACCAACTCCGACCGACGTTTGAGTCACGACATCATGGTAAGGTAGTACTGATGATCATCACTATTCCGTCCAATCGACTGAAAGAGTTTTACGTCCTTGTATCTTGTCGTTTGACTAGTTATTATTGTTTTATATTTGAGTCATAACTTTCTAATAAGTTCTTAGATTCTGCTTCCTGCTTGAGTAACTTAAATATCAATTTACACCAATGTATATAGGACAAGATGCAAAATGCTATGAGAAATAGTAATAGAGAGTTTTTGCTTTCCACGGTGTCTGCCTCCTGTGATCACAAATCTAAGGAAAACAAAATGGATGCTAACCTGCAGGGACCCTTCCATCTGACACCTCCCCGCTCTGGTCTATATCATAACTGTCGACATCTGTCGTGCGACTTGTTTTGTGTTATTTATATTTGTGTTACACTCGTGGAAGTAGAATTAAACATATTAACATATATGGATTAGTTTATGACAACTATGACAGTTACCGTCAGATCCAAGAGAATGTGCATCTATCCGTCGCTCTCGTGCCGGGTTGAACGCTTCATTCTCAAGTACTTGGAATGCTGTGGTTGGCGATAGATGAGGATCTGAGAACCGGAAAACCATCTTCTCCGAACATAGCATATACACTATTAGTACGAGTTGTATCTCTTATGGTACCTACCTCTCTCTATATGTAGTGCGGATATAGGCCCCATTGCACCTCTGGGGGTGACCTAAGTCCGTTGCACTATGAACTCAAAAATGCGTTCCTGGCCTAATCCAATGCAAATGCTGTTAAGATAACTCCTCAATCGTCCACTCAAGAAGTACAGAATTTCTCTGTATTTCCTACATTACTTATAGTGTTAGATCACTCATTCGGTCAGAAACTAGTACCTAGTACACATGCATGATAGAAAAAGAAATTCAGTAGTATTTCAGAATCAGAATCATATATTTTGTCGAAACATGCTATTATGTAGGACAATTGTCAATGTAAATATTTTTGTACAAAGTAAATTAACATTCATGTAGCCAATAAAGAGGGGGGAAAACAGATTAATTAAAACAATAATAATAAAATGAAACAAAAGAGTGTAGGCAGGTCATTAACCCAACTAAAAGGTGGCTTGGCCGGGGTTTCCCGACCAATTTCTAGAGACCATCTAGACCATCGAGACCATTTCGGCGCCCACCTATTTCTAGGTAAGCACCCCTTGCTACGATTCATAAATCGCACAACCGAAAAAACACCAGGCGAGACCGCCCCTGAGCCGATCGAGAGCCCCGAACCCAAATAATTTGCTCGCTATAAATCACTCTACACTCAATAAATTACACTCAATAAATTACAATCACACTAAAAACAATAACTCATACAACTTATATAAATCTTTAAAAAAATATAAAAATACTCATTTTCCTGAACGATAGAGGAATGGTTTGAAATAGCCTAGGAACGTATCTTCGAGTTTGTCGTCATCGACTACGCGTACGTATGTAAATTGACCAATTCGTTTAATTTTTCTTCCATAACAAGTAGAGCAATAACATAATAATAATTTAGACTAATCAAAATTATATTTTCCTTGTAGATTCTCGAATAAATGACAAGAACGTTAGTGAGGAACCTCTGCTCAGTTCTTCCTGGGGTGGTGTCAGACACCATGGGGGCAGGCATAAGCAATATCCGCAGTGTGTGCACACCTTTTAATATACACACATGATAACAACGTCAGCTCCTGTAGAAAATAAAAACTCTCTAATGTTGTCGAAGAAAATGTTTAGAATAACTTCTGCAATACCTGTGAGTAACTTATATACGTTACAGGACAGTAAGGAACTATCGATGCGTATTGTATCGCCTTGCATACGACTATTGTACTTTTAGCTCTGCTGTTTTACGATTTGGGAGTATTTCCTTATCTTCCACCAAAACCATAGCAAGTCCCACCAAATTAATACAGGGGACTAAATAATTGTTCAATGACATTTATTATTTGAACAATATAAATACAATATATACATATATATTGTATAAATTATCATTAGTTCTAGTAGCTAAGGCCGCTTTACAAGAAGTAGCACACATACCGTCTAGCCTCTTATAATTTTCATGTATCATTCATTTAATAATAATTAAGATTTAGATGCGTGAATTAGATGGTAATAAGAATTTGAATTCAATTAATTTTTGAAAATTCATGAATTTCTGTGAAATTACGAATTTTTATGGTGCTTTTGATATAATAATATCATTGAAGTACATAATTGTGTGAGAAGAGCCGGTCAAGAACTGCTAAATGATTGAATGCAAATGTTTGTCATTGTAAATTGAGTTACGGCTAAAGACTTGGGTGGGTCGACTTGCCAGAAACAAAAATACAGAAACATCTTATTTAAAGAAGCACCTGTTAACCACTGGTTTCGATCGTGATTTTCTACATTGAAATGCTTTGTGCACTCAAGTCCTTTACAATGGAGAGATTCTCACCAAAAATAAGCGCTCCATATTGTGTAGCAATCAAAATGCGATTGATACGCTTGCACTGCTCCACACTAATATGGAATACATAAATATAAAGTTCACTACGAAATCCCAGATAAAGTGGGAGGGGGGGGGGGGGATATATACATATATGATTGCATGAACTACCACAAAATGAAAAACAAACTGTCAGATTCCACATTCGACAGGGCGATTGTAAACTCCCCCGCATTTCTACCTCTCCTTTATTCCTTAAGTAAACACCTCCAAGGACCTTCCAACTGATAGAATTTAAATTCTCCCAAGAGTAGATATCTAAGACTATGTTCAACTACAAAGATTCAAGACGCACTTACTTTATTGAAATGTACGTTATGCAGTACCAACGAAGTGAAAAAAAAAAACTGTAAGTTCAATTTGTGACATTAGATCATAACTTCACCATGATATCGGCATAATACATGTAATAGATTTATGGCCATACATGCATGCATTTGTTGTAAGAATGTTGCAGCAGTAGGACCAGCCCAAGTTTCGGGAGGGTTTTTTCAGTTTGGGTGAACTTTGTTGTGAAATATAGGTAATCAGTGATTTCCTAACAACGAGAATCCAAACTGAAAGTGGGATGCTGAATTATCAAATCTTGCAAAAATTGGCCCAAATCAGTTTTATCTTTAAAATCTGTTGACAATCCATACCTCTGAACATCATCCACCAGTCTTGACTCAAATGGAATCTGTCAACTTACAGGATGGGGAGTTTACAACTGTCGGATGGAACATCTTTTTGATGAGACTAAACCGTGACCCTTGGTAGGTACTAAAAAGATTGGAGGAGTTCCAGCATTTGGCATTCGTGGCCCACCCGTCATCTCCCACCATGTCTCTCAGTAGCTGTTGCAGGGTTGCCAACCCCGCTATTTTTTCTTGTGATGAATCTATAGTACCGCTACTTCTAAGGTGTGGCTGAATAGTCTTTTTATTGGCAACCGCATCTTTGACATCTGGTTAGAACACAAACATATCCGTTTTTACTAACTCCTACTGTTATGTATTTCTGTACGTAGGTATTGCATGAATTTCTCTTGACCTCCTTTTGAGATGCACAGCTTATCTGTGCTTCACATCTGTGCATTTAGTGAGAGTCCATGCAGAGGGACCCGTAAGTTTTGGCTTGCATTTTAAATTAGCCTCTTTTTTCTCCGTTAGCACTTCTTTTTAATGCCTGGAGGGTTTGTATATAGGATATACCAGTAACCCCAAACTGTAGTAATCTCAGGAAGAATCTCATGAGAGTAAAAAATAAAATAGTATTTGCTCCACTTTCATATGAAACTGAAGTGTGTTTATTGAATGTGTTACTAGATTATTATTTGTCTTGTGACATAAAATTTTGCGTTTGAGGTGTTTAAAACTCCTGATGAAGTTCGGCAAGTTCTTCCTTCTCATGGCTGTATACCCAGTTGAGTAGAAACTGAAGAGAGGTGAGATCAGCATTCCGTTCTCGATTTCAGGCGGTCAGTTTGATATAGAGATCATAATATAACTTTCTAACCCATTCAGTCCGGATGACTTCTTAAGAAGTCAAGGTAGAGTCGCCCAGCCGAGTGACTTCTTAAGAAGTCATGGCGTTCTCCCATCCCCACTTGATTCAAACTCGTCGTCAGGGATGGAGGGGGGCTGAAGGTCCCTTGTCTGGTGGTTTTCTCGTTCAGTGACCTTCAAGAAACCGTAATGTGTTGTTCGTTTGGGGTTCGGCCATTTTTCAACGTGTCTACAGAGCCGGTAACACGCCACTAGAGGTAACGGTAGACGCCGTTGTTGCTCAGCTGCCGAGCTGGACCTCTTCAAGAGTGCAGAGTTGAATGGGCTAATAAATTTTCCATGAAAGTGAATTACTCAAGCAAGAAGCCAGGTGATGTTTTTTCCATTGTCCGATATTGCAATGTTTCACCTTAGGTAGGTAATATTAATTTAGATTACAACTAACTGAAAATTTTGTGAAAATATGAAGTAAAATGTGAATTCTGTATGCATTTGGAAAGTAAATTTTGGATATGGATGTTCGTTGACCTGCACAGGGTCATCTTGATGCCAGTTTTATTATTGGGTCATCGTCAATTCCATATCTAGGCACTCATCATCATCAGTATATTATTTAGATGACAAATTAACCACCTAACGAAAAAATTACCCATTATTTTACCCTTCCAAATTGTTCACTTGCATACCCAAATCATGGCAATCACTCGTACGCTGAGGAGGATTGGTATTTTATACCGATAGATTTTAATTAATTGATCTCTTGCAATGCTTTCGAATTCATCATTTTTATTACTGGCATTATTCGTATGACGTTGCTGTAATTTGGTGACCACTTATTTCCTCCCTTTAATTTGGTCTTCCTACGACTTTCATCTGGGTTCATACTGCTCACTACTTATTTTTCACTATTAGGGATATTAACAATGTATTACAGTTATAATAACACTAGTATCACATATGATAATCCTTAACACTATATCAAATTTTTAATCCAGTGGTCAAGAACTCTATCATATTTTATTAGCATAATTAAATCTTAGTTTATTTAACTTGCTTCGGGAAGCGCATTGCTTAAATAAATAATTAAATCTCCTCTAATATCAAGTTATAGCTCGATGCCTTTGTATATTTCTCTTGAAGAGCATCAAATTTAATGGGCTTGTTATTACAATTCCATCCAAAAAATCGTATGAAGGTGAAAACAGCTTACAGGGTAAATAAATGGGTGAGCAATCTCACTCTTGCTTTTTTATGTAATATATTTAATTTCTCAAGTCAACGATAGACTCGTTTAAAGTCATGTTTTATGGAAAAAGTGTAGCTACCTACATTATTTCCCAGATATTTGATGTAATTTAAGGAACCGTAGTATATATAATTTTTTTACAGTGTTACATCAATAATAAATTATTGATTTTCTAAGCTGAGCGATTTGAAAAAGTACAATTTCCATGTATAGTATTCTAACTGGTATAGGTCTTTGTTATGTTTAAGAATATTTTACTATTTTTGTATTTAATACCAAATCTCAAGAAATTATTCCAAATGAACTGCGTACTACACTTGATGTTAATAATATTCACATGTTGTATGTAACTGAAACTCTCTAGAAATTTCACAATTTAATTAGGCCATTAGGTGAAAACCCCACGAAAGAATCTCTATTTTTAATGAAATTTAGGGGCAATGCACAATTTTTTTTTTTTGGCTCGCTTCACTAGTAGTGCCTGCCAAATTTATTTTTGTTTACACGATATTTAGTCGTCACATAGTGGCATAATTTTTTTGCTGATATCGATTTGTCTACTTCATTTGTCAGAAGTATCTAAGGTCGACATTAGATTAGTTATATGCGATGGTATATTTCAGCAGCACAATATTGTCTTTCACTCCATTCATTTCTTACATCTTAATAAATTGCCAGCAATATCCCTTGTTTATTTTTAAGAGTTATAGGTACACGTAATACGTTGCACATTCTGTACAACTTGTTTGGGGTATTTTTCTATGCCTTAGATCTGAAAAGATACTGCGTTCATTTTAAAATACCTATAAATTTCTTCCAATTGCAATGAAGTGCCTCATTTCATTGTGTCCGTCCATTTCGTGTGTATTTATATTGGTACTAGGTACTTAGGTAATTCTTATTGGTCGTGGTCAGCCTCATCAGAGTTCAATGTCATCACAGTTCTGTAGGCTAAAGAATTTGATTCTGTTCTCTTGATATTTATACTTTGTGAATTAATACGTTTGGGTTGCACCTGTCGAACTGAGCCAATGGTGAAACGTAATATTTTATTTCTTGTACAAAAATTAATTTATAAATAATGCTTGAGCATTTGAAAAATGGACATCTTGAGCATACATAGATAGGTACTTGAAAGTTACATTTGTTTTGAAATTTTACTTTACAAAATGGTTTAAAAATAATTTATAGTTTTGTATCCTTCGAAGAAAAAAATATATATATATACCTTTCACAAAATAAATCTTCCTGTTTCTTCATCTTTATAACCCGCTTGGCTGCGCTGTCCATTTTGGACAATAACTGTCATCAATTGGTAGGGCGTAGCAATCAATACTGTACTACTTTCAATGTATTTCAAAAAAATTGATAGTTCTTAGTATATCTTCTATGGGCTCTTGCTCTACGTTCCCATATGATTCATTTCCTTCTTCAAGTTCGGGTTGCTAGCTCGTTGGGCCTGGAGAAAAGGTTGACCCTGTAAGAACGGATTAAACCAGTGTTTTGAAAAAATATAATAGGAATGAACTGCGACAAGTGATACCTGTGCTGAAAGGAGAGGCGGCAAATGACATCAAATTCATGGCCGCGACAGTGGTATAGTGCGGGGTGTGGTGCGACTAAAGGTGCCAGAGTTACTCGAGTTAGGCATTTTGGCAGGAGTGACTCGTGGTATCACCACCCAGGTCTTTCGGGGCTCTTACCTCTACTAGTGGTAATTTTATACTTCCTTTCGTCCCTCCCTCTCCCTGCTCTTTTAATAAGTAGAGTTAAACTTTGGTGTTGACCTACTTTTTGCTTTTGAAGCTAGGGGAGCTCTGTGTTCATGCGAGAAGTAAAAAAAAGACTTTGTCGTCCAAAATCAAAATTTCCACTTGTTTCTTGTGTTTCAGAGCTTACAGATCAATTTTCGTTCCATGTCTTGTCTATAGTAAATCCTTGTCACACCCAAAACTATACGAAGTTTTAGCCCGATTTGTATGACACTTCATTGCAGGGATTGTGGTGCGGTTAACTCCTTGACAGTGCCCTATAACTTTAATTAATTTGTCTGTTCGCATACGCAAACGTAAATTTCTTAAAACTTCGATTTCTCATGATCTATCTGTCAGATTTCATTCAAACTTGGGGATTCCATCTCCTTATTCCATCTCCTTATACAGGGTACCCGCATTAGATTGTCAGTACTTCAGGGTATTTCTGATCGAAAGTTCTTCATAGAGATTTTTTTTAACGCTTAGTTTTTGAGTAATCAAATTTTTAAGATTATTTCGTGTTTTCGACATTTTGTCTCTAAAACGATCATAACTCCCTTAATTTGCTTTGTAAATTTAAATTTGAGGTTACCGTTGGAAAGAACATTAAATTTCCTATCGGATAGATATCTGAGCTTTTTTATGAATTAAGGTTTAAGGCATGAAAAAGCCCTCTGAAAAGCCAATTTTACCTAAATTGGGAAACCCTGTTACTGCCTCTCATTTTATTGAGACACTCACAATAATTTACGGCGTCAACTAAAGAGGGCAGGTTGCGTTGTTTCCATTTGGACACCATCTTTCATGTAGTCACCCCAATTGGTCCAGGTGTAGCCATAATGCTTGGGATCGCCCCTTGGGTCCACTGGGAGATTAGCAGCTGGCACCGCAGTTTTGTTGTATTCGTCCATCCTCTTCACCAGGTGGCTCAGAATCCTTGGGTATCTAGAAAAGAGGGCATTAGTTAGTATTAGGTAGTATCATTGAAACTAACATTCATGTTAGTTTGCGGAACGCACGTTGTTTTTAAATATAGTTATATGGCTAGACTATAAAAAAAAGTTCCACTCATACAGCATGGTCTTATGAGCGAATTTTCTTATCTATCGTATTATAATATGTTAAAGTGTATTGCACTTTGAACAATTTCAGTTGAAAGAAATTTTTAAAAACCAATTTTATGGATAAAAAACCACGTACTACATAAGATTCGGTGATTCAAAATAGATTTGGGATTGTTAGGTTTTTTTGCAGTTTTCATAGATTTTTCTACAAAAATTTATGAAATGTAAGTACCTTTTTTAGAATAATTTTCTGCGAAAATTTATTAATGTCCTAGTTAATCGTTGTTATTTTTGTTTGACTAAAACTCTGTTAAAAATTATAAATTCAACGATTTTTGGCCATTTTTAGTAATTTTTTGTACATTTTTTGAAATTTGACAAATTTAATGTACTCAAAAATTGTTGGCCAACGAGCTCAAAACATTGCTTGATTTTTTGGCGCAAGTACGGGATTTTTATCTCAATAGTAAGGAGAGTTATCGTCTGAAAAGACACAGACACACACACACACACACATACATATATATATATATATATATATATATATATATATAAGCGCAAATTTCAGGAATCGTTTCAGAATTCCTCAAAACGGATTTCATTGAAGAAATTTTTCAAAAATTTTTATTTTAAAATTTTCCAACCCATTGCAATAGCTTCATTTTCTTCGAAAATTCGCTAAAGGAAGCAAGCAGAAAACTACTTACTGCTCAGCTACATTGTTGAACTCGCACGGGTCAGTTTTTATGTTGAACAAGCAGAGGGACAGCTGTGGATGGCATTCAGTTCTAGATTTAGGTGATCCACAAAACACCCTGACTTCCTTTCTCAGAGTCAATATCTGAAATAGTTCGTTACAAAATGCATTAAATTAGATTGGAAAACTCTTCTTTCCTACTGAAGAATGAACAAACCTGCAGAACATTTTCAGTAGTGGGTCATATTTATAGCATTTTTGTTTATGGGGCATGGCTTCTCATTACCATTTCTTTTGGTAGTTGCTGGCCGATTGACGCTAGTGATTCTGCTGCAGGCGATGCTTGAACTAATTTCACGTCGTACACCTCAGGCCCCTCCCTCCCACTTGGCCCATACCATCCATCCCACTCACCATTGTATGTTGTTCCTATGGAATAGAAAAAGTAAAATATAAAACTAAATTCGGACAAACTAGTAAATTTATCAGAACTCAAACATAACCTTTAATCATTTTAGAAATAAATTGTGAGAAGAAGCATTAACTTGAGGGACTTCTTAATTGACATAGGGCTTCTTGAAATTTTTATGATCAAACCATTTACTGGTGATATTTGGTCAGACCGACTAGCTGTTAGTTATTATCATCCAAGGGCTGTTCTCAGTGCTGCTTCGTCCTCTAACCCCAGGCTCCTTAACTTCCTTCTTATTCCCCATGGTCGCAGCCACAGCCCATATAACTGAGAACTGTGTTTTCACTCAAACCAACCCCAGACGTAAGAGAGCGTGGCTATTTTTCAGTGAGAGAGGCTACCAACCATCTTGTGAATATTTCATATTTTCTATGAATAACACTTTCACAAGAGATGACCCGAGAGGTAAATGATAGCAGGAAATCATCAGGCACTCTCAGGCTCCTGTAGTTCTCAGGATGTGGGGCTTAGAAGAGATGGAAGTAAAGCAGTATAATCGGGAGCTCAGTCCCTTGGAGACCTTCCAACCCTTTCCCAAACGAACTAAATCACTCGCTTCGAAGTTGTGGAAACTCATTTCAAAACGGAATTTAGTGAAAAAACTTTGTCTATTTCCACAAAAAATAAAGAGTTACAATGTTAAATCGATTTCGACGGTTAGGCCATCATCAGTAACAAGTTTTTTCACTAAATTTCGTATTGGCCTTTCCCATATCTCAGAGCCTAAGTCTCTACACTCACCTGCTGAAAGGTCTCATCTGATGCGAGAACTTTGGAATGCACAACTAATCATAAAATTGAAGTTTTATTTCTGATCATGACATAACTGATGCTAATTTTAACAAAACATGCTCTACAACCTTGGTGACTACTTGCCTTGAACTAGTTTCCAGTCGCCAACTCTGAGAGAGGAGATCTTCGATTTGTCGTCAATATTGTGTAGGATCTCTATGCGTTTGCCTTCTTCAGCTTTTGACAAACTGCCCCACATGTCAATACCATCGATCCCGTCTAAAGCCCTTGAAATCAAAGATGTAGGACATTTTTCATTTGTATTTTATAACCTCAGTTGATAGAGATATTGCATTACCAAACCGTACATAGAAGCAAATAGGTTTGTTATATTGAAACATAAAAAAATAAACCGTAATTGATTATTAACGAAACATTCTCCAGTGAAAAGATGATGTTACATTGGGGGGCTTTTGCGAGGTGGAGGGGGGTCAGTTTAGTGGATGGCAACAACCAGTAACCTATAAAGTTTAGCACACCATTAGCTTTTTTTACATGCTCGCAGGTGTTCTTGTGCATCTGTACTAGACATTCTAGTATACTTATGTAGGCAGAGGAGAAAGTCGGTAGGTACTCCAAGGATTTCAAAAGTGAATTTGCAAACCGTCCTATAACTCAACCCTGAGATCACTTTGGAAGCCCTCCTCTGCAGAGAAAAAAATAATCCTGCTGGATGGAGCATGACTCTAAGCCAGAATGGAGTAGGTACGTAATGAGTCTGTGAAAGCAGGCATGGCAGATGCAAGGAGACCCTCTTGAGGAAGCCTTAGGTACCCTTCAAAACTCTTAAGTGGTAGATGCAGGAACGATATCTACCAGCCAAGTCTATACATTGAGGCTCCCACAAAATACCAGGATAGACACCAAAAAAAATCACTGCACAAGAATTGAGGAAAACATGAGGCCTCTTGGGGAAAAACCATGGTGGCACTTTTTTCTTTATTCAGAACAAACAGTCCTACAATGTGGTCATGGCGAGAGAATTTCAAATGATTCCCTGGTTAAGGTAGAAATCCCGGACAATAGAAGTTGTGTCATCGGTGAACTCGATGGAATGCTCATTGTAACGGCCCAAAAATATTTGATATCTCGACAGGAGTTCGAACTCCCATCATCACAACTACGAGAAATTATTATTAACTTCCCGAAGTTGCGACACTAACGATAAGAGCTAAGAGGCCAGGGTGACCAAAGCTCTTCGACTGTGAGAGTTATTAACCTGGAGCGTAACATTTCCTTGGAGTTAAATACCAGCCGCCTCGGCTGGTTTGGGGTCAAAAAAATGACAGTGAAACTGCAGGCAGCTGGCTCAGCAGATCCTCGCTGGAACAAGTCAGCTGTCAAGCGAGGTCATTGTACAGCGAGGTTTTGACTCAAGTGAGCGAGGAAGTGTAAGGCAAACAGTTCCCCTCCCTTCAAACACACAGTCAACATCCATTTCGCCTGTTGGCGCGTTGAAAAACAAACCGGTTTGATTCCCGTCACGTTCGCCCCTTTTCGCCCCACTTCGCGTCTTGAGGTGGACGGGCTCTCATTTAAAACAGTGTGTTTGAAAGGGAGGCAAACCCTTTGCGCGAATCCGCCTCTTTGCGCGAAATCGCGTGCACTGGACGGACAGCCTAAGGCATGACAACAGGAAATTTGATGTTTACAGTCTTTTGGCTCGAGAGGGATTTAATTAATTATTGTTTCGTATTATTTCGGTTCCTACCGACTGCGCCACTGTAACGGCCCAAAAATCTTTGATACCTCGACAGAAGTTCGAACTTGCGTTGTCACAACTACGGGAAATTTCCCCGCAGTGGCGACACTCTAACGATCAGAGCTATGAGGAACCAAATCTCTTCGGCTGTGAGAGTTATTTTCCTGGAGCGTAACATTTCCCCAGAGTCAAATACCAGCCGTCTCGGCTGGTTTATGGTCGGACGAATGACGAAGTGTAACTGCAGGCCACTGGCTCCTACCAACTGCGCCACTGTAACGGCCCAAAAATATTTGATACCTCGACAGGAGTTCGAACTCGCCAACAACGAGAAATTATTATTAACTTCCCGAAGTTGCGACACTCTAATGATCAGAGGTAAGAGGCCAGGGTGACCAAAGCTCTTCGACTGTGAGAGTTATTTTCCTGGAGCCTAACATCATCAATACAGAAAATTGGTAGGTAAATCATTAGACTAGTTTTATAAAAGCAAAGGACCCCAAGATAGATCCTTGCTGGACCCTGATTATTACCTTTTGGGACCAACACGAATAAAAACAAGCACTCGACGTCGTCAAGTTTTACGATTAGTTGTCTGGGAAAGCGATGCTTGTATTATTTGGTTTACCGGCATTTCCTTTGTGAGCAACCGAGCTGATAGCCATTGGTTGAACAACCAATCTACTTACTATAGCTACGTACGTACTACAGCCTAATCGTACTTGACGATGTCTGAACTTTCTGCAGATAAACCAAAATGACTTCAGACAGTGTCAGAACTGTTTTACATCTTGAGAATTCACCAGCAATAAAGCAGATTTTGGGGAGGCAGAAAACTTTTAACGACCTGCATTACATTCATTAGAAACCTACCTTTTTTCAGAAACATTTGGTCATTTTTGTTGGCATACCATCAGATTTTTTCATAATTATTTATTAATTTTATTCCAAGTTCTACAGTTCTTTTTTACTTAGTAGTACCTTGAGAGGACGAATAAGCAAGCGATCTGACGGATTCTCATCTAGACGTGTTGCAGAGTAAGCATTCGAGCTCACCTTTTCAGGGTCAATTCCACGACAAAACCTCTGAAATCTTCTTATAAAATTCTCATTTCATCAACTTTCAAAATAAAACCTTTTTCACGCTAAATATCCATTCTAGCCCACTGTCCGTCAACGTAGAAGTCTTTTGATTTTGACCAACAACACTCAAGAACCTTAACATCTTACAATAAGCCAAAAGCCCAGCTTTTTTGTCCTCGCCCCACTAACAGAGTTGATGAGTACCTATCTGAAATGTACAATAGGATAACTTCATTTTTAACGTAACCGTCCAATACGATAGTTGTTTGCTCAAGTTGACTTACATGTTGTGTGATGAGTTCGCTGCTCGCAGAAGTGTTGGAAGCCAGTCAACTATGTGAAACATTTCGTGATGAACGCGGGATTTCATTTGGATGAGAGGCGACCAGATGAATGCTGAACCTCGATTCCCTCCTTCCCAAGGCGTATTTTTAACCTGCAATCCATAGTTTCAGTAAGTTGGTATTTTCAATATTTCATTTAGTATTTTTCAATACATTTTTTATAGTAGGTAGTGGTTGTGATGGTGTTATAACTGCCTATAGCTAATAGTTAGAAAATAAATGTGTGTGTGGGTGACAAAATTTTGTCGACGCTGCCCAGGCCACAATTTTCCACCGATTTTCGAAATTCTTTCTTTGTTCGATCCTAATTTAAGTCTAGATGTGCAACTAACTCCGGAAATTTTGAATTCCGTGATGGAAGAGGGGGAATGGAGGGGGTAGAGCCGAAAAACGTATTTTTTCGACAAATTTGGTCGACGCCACCCAGGCTAAAATTCTCAGCCAATTTTCGCGATTCTTTTTTGATTCGATTCCAATTTTAGTCTAGTTGTGTATCAAATCTAGGGGGATTTTGGATTTTCAGTCGTGATGGAGATGATTACCTTTGGATTCTTTCAAGCGCTGCCCAAGCAACAATTCTCACCTGATTTTCGTGATTTTTTTTTTATTCGATTCCAATTTTAGTCTAGTTTGCAGTCGTGGCGGGGATGATTACCTTCGGATTCTTTCAAGCGCTGCCCAAGCTACAAATCTCGACCGATTTTCGTGATTCTCATTTTGTTCCATTACGAATTCGATATAGTTTTGGAACTTATGTCAGGGGTTTCAAATCATGATGTTTTGAAAAATTTTGTCGGATTTTCGTGGTTATTTTTTGTTGAACTATGAATTTGGTCTAGTTTTGAATCGTAAATCAGGAGTTTTAAATTTCGTTATGGGAGGGGGTGTAAAAAGATGGGGTGGAAGTTTTATGATGGATTCAATTTACTGTCTGAGTGGAGGGGGTTAAAGGGTAATTCCGAATAGTAATAAATCATGATGTTTCAACTATTCTCGTCAGATTATCGTGATAATTTTTTTGTCAATTATGAATTTGGTCTAGTTTTGGTAAACATTCAGGAGTTTCAAATTCATGCTGGAAGTTTTACTATTTAAATTTACTGTCGGTGGAGGGGGTTAATGGGGGAATGGTAATTCCGAGAAGTCATGATAATTTTATTTGTTCTCTTATTTTAACTTTCACGAAAATTATATGAAATCCATTCATAGGGACGTCCTTGTAATGCATGCATTACTTACCAATATGTTTCGTTCTACTATGAATTCGGTCTAGTTTTGGGTCGTAGGTATATCAGGAGTTTCAAATTCATAATGGAAGGGGATGAATGGAGGGGGTAATAGTAATAAATCATTTAATTTTAACTAATCTTGTTGGATTTTCGTGATTCTTTTTTGTTCAATTATGAATTTGTCTTGTTTTGGAAAATATGTCAGGAGTTTAGAACTTCATGCTGAAAGTTTTATAATGGAAATTTTCTTTCCGTAGAGGGGCTAGTTGGAAGGAAGGGTAATATAATGGTATTTTTGTTTTTCTCTTGTTCTACTTTCACCAAAATTATGAACACTCCATTCAGAGGGACACCCCTGTAGTGCATGCATTACTTACCACTATGTTTGTTTATTGATATTTGCAACACCGAAAAAACGGCCAGAATTGCACTTTTCCCCACTCATGTTCCTCAGTGAAAGTTGACCAGCATCATTATTTTACTTATCACTTGTCTAATTAATTGGTACATAATGCGTTCTCATTCCTATTGCATTAGTACGGAATCGGAGGAATTTCGTTGTAGTTAGTTATCTACCTAATTATGGGGTAGGGAAAGAATATGAATTTCATACTTTAACATCGATGTTTCGAACCTGCATTATTGGCGATCAGTCTTTCATTTCTGTGTGAAGGTGGGGAAAAATTCGAACATTGATTGCCATGAGTACCGTTATTCCCAATCTCCTATCCAGCAGTCTGGACCCAATAAGTTTAATAGAAAAATTAAAATCATTTAAAATTAAGAACAAAAACTAAACAGACTTCATGTGTACCTACCTACCGAAAATGTCATACTATTGTCAAATGACAGAAATTTCAAAATCCCACAATTTTGTTTATTATTTTCAATTATGAACTATTCTAATTTACCTAGAAAAGAAGATTTACCCTTTCAAAATTTGTTGGATTACTTTCCAAGGTAAGTAGATTCGAAAAATTAGTAAACATACATCATCCAAGGATGTGCTAGTAATCTCTGCATTTAATATTATTTATTTAAATAATTTATGTAACAATTATATTTAAAAAAATTAAATTTTGAAAATTGAGATATTGAAAACTTTTTACATAAAACGGTATTATCTTCGTTTGATTTGATTAGAACTCAGCTCAATGAATCAACTGAGACCATCCGGTGCATTGTACGTTCAACCGTTAGCGCTCTAAAAGGGTTCAAGTGTTGGTCAACACGAGTGTGAATCGCAAAGCGACTTCGGCATGGAGGTCTAGGTTGAACTCGAGCTGATTCAGGTCGATCTTAATTGGTTTTCTTGAAAGTTAAAACTATCTACGCATGTGTGATACCTGACAAATATATTATGTGTGTGTGTGTGTATGTGTGTGTTTGCATAGACCAGTTATCTAGGCTGAAGAGCTCTCAGTAATAATACTAATAAATGTTTGTGTAACAATTTGCGTTTTCCCCCCATTCAACTTGTACGAGTTAGAGCTAGAACTGTCGTAATTCTCTGTCATACGTAAAACCCCGAAAATTGCGATTCTTACACCTCGGAGTGGCCAGTTGGAAGCGGCGTTCAGATTGAAGCCCGAGGCCGGGCCGCCGTTGTCGGTTGAGAAAACGATTATCGAATTTTCCAACATCCCTCGTTTCTCCAGCGCCTTCACCACTTGCCCGACGGACCAATCCAAGCGATGCAGCAATCCTGGAACAAATAATCGGTATGACGATCATCACCTGTGAGCAACGACCAAAACAAAAAACGGGCCGTGGAGATCATATGTGATTTTCCTATTTTTTATTCCCTACTTTACCCTGAAAGAAAAAGAAAAAAAAACAAAATTGAACATAGAATATAAATTCAAATTTAGTTGAGTACATGAAGTGTAAAACTCTCTTATAGAGAGTCTGTGAGATCTGCTAGAGCTGCTTACCATTCCGACGAAACCCTTTACTTAATAGAGGGTCATTTTTCAAGAAAAGGGGAGTTATTTGAAGGAAGATATTCGGGATAGGGCAATTTACGATGAAACTGATAGGGGACCGTGTACTCCCTAGCCCGCACATTCCCTGAAAATTTCATCCAAATCAGACGAAAGCTGTAGAAAATGAGCTTGTTACAAGGATTTGCAGACACGCGACAGACACTCATAGACAAACACACAGACAGATACGGAACCAAAGTTGTTCAGAATGGTCTAAAATTGTTTTTCTCCGAAAAGTGAAAACATTTCTTTCGCTACCTATAAGGTAGACTTGGAAACGAAATGTGGGGTTTTTGTCCAATGAAATCGAGGTTTGTCTTGAAACTTGACCCTCTTTAAACCTACGAGTTTGAGGTCGGTTTCTACGTATTTTTTCACGCTGAATCGAGTGGTAAGTGGTAACACTTGCAGATCTCTCCATCTCTGTTAAAACCGCATTTTTCACTTTATTTAACTAGGTTTTCCTCTAAAAACATACAATTGTGTATAACAAACAAACTAAACATTTGTGAGTTTTGTAAAACTCAGTTATAACGGAATTGGAGAGATCTGCAACTGTTGGGTAGGTACCATTCGATTCAGCGTGAAAAAATACGTAGAAACCGACCCCAAACCTGTAGGTTCATAGAGGGTCATGTTTCAAAACACTCAATTTCATTTTAAAAACTACATTTTTTAACATTAAAACAACATTTTATCATCTAAATAGAAAAGTAAAATTGATTATACCGTTGGAAAGAGTATTAAATGATGCAGTTTTCATGAGATTTGCCGTTTTTTTTTTTTTTTTTTTTTTTTTTTTTTTTTTTAAGGATTATCAGATTTTTTTTTTTTTCGATTTGTCTATGTTTCAGCTGCTGTTATGGTCTCTAGACATAAATTTTCAAGAACCAAAGGGCACCATGCTTATAGAAAATTCAACGCTGATTACGAAAATGTGGCCAAAAGTTAAAATTAAATGAACTAGAGTGGAGAAATTTAAGTTTAATCCTAAACAAAAACGGTTTTCTGAAAAACTGAAAAATTTTTAATAAAGTTCCAGTTATGTTTAGGCATCTGGGCTAATTCATCAACTATCAAGGTTTTTTATTTTTATTTTTTTAAATTTTTTCCTTGAAATTAAAGCAGGGAAACAAGAGATGTAACCAATCCTGGCATACAGCCATGAGGGATTATGAAGAAAATAAGTATGAATTAAAGTGCTGCATGATCGTATGAACAAATTTTCTCAATTAACGTACTTACTATATATGTTAAATTGTTTTGAAAATTTAGAACTGTAAGTAATAAGGAATTGTTAAAACTACCAATTTTATGGTCAAAAAACTCGTTCTAAATAATATTTGGTAATTAAAAGAAGAAATTGAATTTTTAGGTTTTTTTTTTGCAGTTTTTATAGATTTTTCAGCAAATATTAATGAATTTAGGAACGTTTATCTGCATAATTTTGTGCAACATTTTTTTATTGTCCTAGTTAATTGATGATAATTTTGTTTTGACTGAAACTCTGCTAAAAATGATACATTTAACGATTTTTGGCCGCTTTAGCCGTTTTTAGTGATTTTTTAAGTACATGTTTTTAAAATTTGACCAATTTGACGTGCTCAAAAATTGTTGGCCAACGAACTCATCCTTTTATTTGGAAAGCTTGATTTCTTAGCTCAAGAACGGGATTTTTATCTCAATCCTAACGAGAGTTCTCGTCTGGAATGACACACACACACACACACACATATATATATATATATATATATATATATATATATATATATATGTATATGTATATATAGCAAAAGCGCAAACTTCAGGAATCGTTTCAGAATCCTCAAAACGGATTTCCTTTAAGAAATTTTTCAAAAATTTCAATTTTAAAATTTTTCTAGCTATTGCAATAGCTTTATTTTCTACGAAGATTCGCTAAACTCATATATCAAGAACGGATTGAGATGAAAATGCTGTTGATGGCATTCTACTCCACTTCATATGTAGTTTCACCTAAATGTTTTGTCATACTCGGCCCTCAGGAATAGTAACAGAATGTCTTGTGGTCATTGCATTAGCTTAATTTCTACTAACTTTGTTTCGAACCTAATGTTCTTTATTTTCTAATTTATTGTACCAGTATTTTTGTATAAAGCTCACTGCCAACCGATGTCTTGAATCATGCAGTTTATATAAATAACACCCAAGTGCTAACGTAAGCACCCAGCTAAATAACGTGGAAATGTAATGGAGTTGAAATATTCGTGACGAGAAGCTCGTGGTAAAAAGATAACAATAATTCGAATCGTGGAAGTATCCGTTTGAAGGCATGAAGTACAAGCACAAGGACAACCGCTGATATTAGTTCTGTAAGAGGGAAGGTAATACCTACCTACCAACCCAACCCTCGACTCAACAATAGATCTATTGGTTTTTTTTTTTTTTTTTTCCAATTAGGTACGTATTATTGTTGTTTACGCCAGTACAGCTTCTTTTCTTTTGTTGAGAATTTGTAACAATACATTTTTTACGAGGTCAATCGCCAATCTGGAGGGCCAGGTCATTTTTACTCAGGATTTCTCTCACCTCGAAATTCGAACACTTCAAACTACATCCAGGCCCATGGTGAAGGTGGGGGCACGGGGTTCTGTGTACATTACCCCCGGGGGCCGGCCTTAGTGAGGTGGCCCGGAATTGTCATCAAAAAGAAAAGAGAAGAGAGAGAGAAACTTTGAAATAGAAAACATGTCGAAGGGAACTATTATCTGCATCAATTCTTATAAAAAAGTTCCAGTCATACAACATGACCGTATGAGCGAATTTTCGTAAATTATCGCATGGTATATTGTGAAATAGTTCTGACATTTGAGCTTTTTGAGTGCAAGGAAATTGTTAACTATTAATTGTATGGCAAGAAACGCATTTTAAATAATGATCCGCTATTCAGAGGTTTTGAATTTTTAGCCTTTCCATTTGAAGTTTTATCGATTTTTCAGAAAATTTTAATGAAATTCAAGTCCATTTTTCTGCATAATTGTATACATACATTTTTAATGTTGTATTTTATAATTATTAAACTTAATTAGAGCAATATTCTGCCAAAAAAAAAATTGCCAATTTTTGGCCGTTTTTAACCAGTTTTAGTGATTTTTTTAGCACATTTTTTGAAATTGGACCAATTTAATGTGCTAAAAAAGTGCAAGCCAACGAACTCATCCTTTCGTTTGGAAAGCCTTATTTTTTAGCGCAAGAACGGAATTTTTATCTCAATTTTGGAGACTTATCGTCTGGAATGACACATACACACATATAAAAAAGCGCCAACTTCAGGAATCGTTCCAGAATGTCTCGAAACGGATTTCAATGGAGATATTTTTCGAAAATTTTGATTTTAAAATTTTCCGAGCCATTGCAATAGTTTTATTTTCTACGCAAATTCGCTAAAAGGACTTTTCTTATTTCAAATGCTTACTGGATCCCGATTTCCAACATTTTAACCCATAAATTGTCGCTCTTTCGCTGACCCGAAATACAGTTTTTTCTCCTGGAAACTCCTTCTGTGACATAGATTTTTCTGTTAGCAAAAAACTATTTAACTGAAATGTAGGCCGAAGAACTACATGTAAGCCTTATATAGTGAACAGGGCTAAAAGAACCCGAAAATATATTATTTGGTGCATTTACGATCGAAAGTTTTGGTTCTCTCTCTCTTTTTTTTTTTTTTTCTTCTCATAAATCACGTTTTTCATTAAAAATTGGCTAGAACACCAATTTTTAATCTTCGAAAGCGTATTAAATTTCCTTTCAGCTCAAGATAATTTAAAGAATTTGCAAACGGCGAAGAAATCGTGCTTAAAAAATAAATTTCGCATGTTTCAAAAATTGACAATAATTTTACCGCACTTCTGCTCGAAAAGTAGTATAGGTACTTAAATTCTACTTGCCGGTGACGGGATACACTAAACTTCAGCTAATTTTTTCCAAATTATTGCATAAAAAGTAAATTTTACTTTTACTCCGCTAATTAGGGAAGAGAATGATGTAAATATAAAAAACGAAGCTTCTTTAAACAAATCTAGAGTTTTCTAGAAAATGACACTCAGTGGAAACACTAGTCAATCTCTCAATCTCTGTTATAAGCTCTGTTTTGATTAATTTTTAACTGATTTTGAATTTTTTATGCTCAATTATTGTTTGTTATTCGTGTATTATTGTTTTTGTTTATTTTTTCCCATTTTTCAGGCTAATGTAGAGTGGATATGAAATAAACATTACATATATAGACTCTACTCCCTCCGATTTGCCAGTGGAGTTCGTGATGACACTCCGTTTCGTGACGGAGGGCAGCATGGCCCCCCTTAGAATCGTGTACACTTTCAGTATACCTTTGGACACCTTGTTCTGTACCTCTAATGACCCTTCTGGTTGAGGTGCGGCTTAAACCATTAAAATAAAAACAATATATACTCAAGGTCGTCCTCGGCTTCTAAAAAATTAACACGACTGTGAAACCCAAAGCGATACATTCAGAAGTAGGCTCAAAATCTGCGGTTTCGAGTAGATCTTATTCAGTCTAACTGGTTATATGTACGTGTGATTACTGACTATACGAGCAGAGAGTGATCTACGCAAAATGTTTATTTAATACAGGGATAACAGACAATAATGGTGTGCCTGATAATTCGCCTTCTTTTAAGAAGCCCTAGGAGGTTTGCCCCCGAGCCCGGATTTTCTATCCACGGCCCTGACTACCTACGTCAATAACAAAACAAAACTAATTTCTTGTCTCTACAAGTAAAGAGGTGTATGCTAGTTTGCTTAGGACTACCTGCAATGTAGTCGTTGTTAGCACTAGTCACAGTATAATAGGTTAATGTTAACACATTTTTTCTCGATCCTTTCTTACGTTCAAGTTTATGACGAACAACTTTTTCTAACTAATATTCTGCATTAAAAACAATAATTTTCATGATTTGAGCCATTTTAATTCAACTTGGCAATTTTTTAATATCTCATGTTTTGAAATTTTAGCGAAATTTTACTGCAATAGATCACTTTTCTACGGAAATTCGTTGGAAGAAAAATGTTTGTTTGTAGCAATGATTGATACTAACCCGCGAACCTTCTCCTGCGGTAGTCTGTGATGTTGCTGAATATTTCGGCGTCCGCATCTCGAGTGCAGATCGGGTTGTACGGATTACCGGAGTGAACGGCAGCATGAGCTACGTACAGGAATAGCGGGTCGTCCAGAGGATGAGTGTTGATGATTCTGACTGACTCCTCGGTGACAATATCCGTCGTTGTGTGTCCGTGGAGATCGTACGCCACGTCCATCCCTCTTCTCATGTCAAGACCCCACATCCCCTACGAGAAAATTAAAAAACATCAAAACCACAACCATGTCAAAAATGATAATCTTGAATTTGCCATTTTTCATGTCCACTTTTGCAGGTCACACCCCAGGTCCATCCCCCTTCTCAAGCGAAGAACCAGTATCCCCTGCAAGACAAAATCAAATACAGCACCGCAATCATATCCAATCTTGAATTTGTCATTTTCGTGCCTTTACTTTTGCAGGTCACACGCCGCGTCCATCCCCTTTCCCATGTCAAGACCCCACCTCCCCTGAGACAAACCAAAACACATCACCACAATAATGTCCAATGATTATCCTGAAATTTTCATTTTCATGTCTTTACTTTTGCAGGTCACACGCCACGTCCATCCCTCTTCTCTTGTCAAGACCCCACATCCCCTAAGAGACAAAATAAAACACAGCACGGCAGTCATGTCTAATGATTATCCTGAACTTTTCATTTTCATGCCTTTACTTTTGCAGGTCACACGCCACGTCCATCCCCTTCTCATGTCAAGACCCCTCATCCCCCGAGAAACAAACCAAAACACATCACCACAATCATGTCTTATGATTATCCTGCATTTGTCATTTTCGTGCCTTTACTTTAGCAGGTCTCGTGCCACGTACATCCCCCTTCTCATGTTAAGACCCAACACCCACTGAGAAACAAAACAAAACACAGCGCCTCAATCATGTTGCCAATGATTATCCTGAATTAGTCATTTTCATGTCTTTACTTTTGCACATTGGGAAATTTCGCATTACATTTGGGGCTAGACGGAGGAGGCGAAACAAAAACTGAACAACTTGCAGACTTGTCTGCAATCTTGGAATACTAATACTTATATATCTACCACACTATCATAAGCAACCACTGATAATTTTTATTTCCATGTCTTTGCCGCTTCGCGTGCTTACTTAGGAGATTACTACTTCGGTAAATGGCTTAAAACTGGTAGTTCCTTCGGGCAAGAAGAGTGTCCTGCTCGGCAACGGCCGAAACTAGCTGCATTTCGTCTAGCGGAATAGTTTTCTGTGACTGCTGTAGCTTCTTTTCTGCATTCTGCTCTGGGGCTCCGGGAATTGACAAAAGCTTTCAACCTTGTCTCTCATAACATACTTATTTAAAAAATCTGCAGCACTATGATTATGACGCTACTGTCTTGTGATTTTATTCTAGTTCCCTCAAGGGCTGGTCTCGGAGAGTTACCAACAATAGTATCAGGTCGGGTACTGCCATGTGGTGTGATGCAGGAAGTTTGCATGGGTTCTACATTATTTGTTTTCTTTATACCACTTCAGCAATATGCTCTTGTTTGTTTCTCGCTAAAGAGCTTACCACTTTTGAACATCTAGTACACGCCTGGGGTCGACCAAACTCTCTGCTGCTGAACAGAAGCAAACCGAGAACTTGACTTTCAAATTGAATGGACATCTTAATGATGTGGTATTATTTGTTGGGCTCACGATCGACAATAGTCTATTCTGGAAGCCGTACATTGACAGCCTTACATCTCAGCTTCACACTGGCAGCTACATTTCGTGTCGTCTCTCGAGATCAGTTTCCTTCCCGATTATAAGGTCTGTGTTTTTTGCATACTTTATAAGCAGGGCCTTATAAGGAATTTTACTGCGGGAAGACACTGGGCATAGTCATTCCGTATTTTTCCAGCACAAAGCAGCCATTTGTATCCAATATATAACCTTGGATACCGCCAGTTATAACGTGGTTTATTCAAAAAACTTCATTGCCTCACAACGGTTTATTCCTCTTTTACTTGGTATCAGAGTCAGTAGCTATATCCATGAAGCTTTTATTAACGTAATTACATCAATATTTCATGAATCATCTTAGTTCGCCAAATTAAATTTTTACATCGATTTTTAACTATGAAATAACATACTTCTAAATAAATCTGATATATTTTGGCGTGAATTATTTGCTATAAATAGAGCGGGTTGTCAAGTAACGACCAACCGATATTAACATTACCGACCAACCGATATTATTTTCCTCCTTGCCTGCCAGTTAGCTGGACAGTTCATAAATATGTGCTACAGCGTCTTCTCCTCCGTAGGACAGTTTCACATATGGAGAGCAACGGAGTCCAATGCGACGCAGGTATACCCCAAATAGCCTATGATTAGATTGTATTCTGCATATCATTTTAATTTCTAATCTGCTAAATGCGACTGGCAGGAACCATGGTTTAACAGACACATGAGGACTCATCAGAAGATTTTGTTCGCTTGCACAACTTGCATCATCATTATAACTGTTGTGATCGTTCCTTTAGATGTTTTTTGGTATACGTAATACATAATAATACAAAATACACAAGGTTATACCATTCTGCCGAGCCGAGCTAGATATCAAATCCGTAACCTCGTTCTCGGTCACTCCAACGTGAGCTCTTGTCCGCACAAACTGCACCGGTTGACCACGTGCGTTCATTCTATGGACAATGAACAATCTCCAGTATTTCCGAAACGATGTGATTCACATTCTTGATCATCAGGAAGTTTGCTTATTTAGCAAGCACGCCTCGACATTCGGTCACCACAACTACTGAATCAATATATATGTCCATGGCATGACAGAAAGCCTCTTGGATCGCTACCGCCTCGCATGTGAATATTGAATCAAGAGTACTAATTTTGAAAGATCTGTCCTGTCAATTAGATGGTCATAAAATGCCAGACCACAGCCATCATGTGCTTTGGAGCCATCCGTGAAGAAGAAATATCCTCCAGGAAAACAAGAGCAAAAACTGTTAATC
Source organism: Adelphocoris suturalis (assembly GCA_030762985.1). NCBI lineage: Eukaryota > Metazoa > Arthropoda > Insecta > Hemiptera > Miridae > Adelphocoris > Adelphocoris suturalis. The sequence continues at coordinate 63,859,181 of CM061043.1, forward strand.
AAGGGGGGAAAAACAGCCGAAACACTCAAGAGCTGTAATTCCTATCCACATGAATGATTGGGTCCTGGACACTTGGATTTTTAAACAAGGCGTAATAGCACTTACGGATGGAGAATGACTGATATAGATCGAATTATTTTATTCAGCACTATTTGCAAAACTATCAGCTAATAGTGGGGGTGTGTGAGGGGCGTTTCATCCAGAAATTGCGAATGAAATCGTGGAAATTTATCCTATGTATTTCTCCAAGTAAGTCTGTTGGGAATGCACGTACTCGTAGCAAAAATCTGTCGAGCAACAGCTTTCGTCTCAATTGGAGTGGTCTCATTACATCTTGCTGCATGATTTTGTAGGAGGCTTGACTCTTTGTTCGAAGCTTGACCATAAAGTCAAATATTGCAAGTATTGCGGCACTGTATTTAAACATATAAATATATATGAAAAAGAGTTAAACTCTAGGATTCGTTTCAGAATGCCTCAAAACGGATTTCAACAATGGAAATTTTAAAAAAAATTTGATCTTACAATTTTATGAACTATTGCAATAGCTTCATTTTCTACGAAAATTCGCTAAACCATTGAATGTATGTGATTAAGGATAGTGTTATTCGAACTTATTCCCCCGTACTCCATCCTATAGAAGGTATTATACACGTCTGATCTGTAATAGATGGCAAGGGTTTCGGACAAGTACTCATGGTGGCCTTGAGTGTAATAATAGCAAGTAGTTCGGGGAAGGTGATAAGATTCGCTTCAACCACATTTTTTATGAGTCTCCCTTCAACCAGATTTTGATGAGTTTCCCAACAGCCCCTTCTTTTGAAGAGTGTCCTGAAGCCAGATTTTGAGGAATGTACCAACGGCGCTGGACCGTAGTCCCAAAAAAATCTAACTTATAACTCAATTTATTCGAATATGTAAATGATTTGGACGTAGTTTTTAGATGGTGTACTTGGAGTTTTTACGAGTTTTCACTCCTGGCAGAATATGTTTTCTAGTATCCGTCTCTTGCCGGAACCCCGACCATTATTTGCGACGAGCAATATATAAGTGCGCTCTGCTACATCAACCTAGTCACTAGTCGTAAATCCTGAACTTCTTGGTCCTACTTCTGATTTTAGTTCCTCCAACCCCAATACGATTTCATGTACCTACTTATGACGTCTTCTTTGTTATACGTTGCCATTATTGTACCTTTGTTCCAATTTTGATAATTATCCATTTTGTCTACAGTATAATACTTATCCATAGCATGTATGTAGCTAATATAAAAAACATTTACTTTATATTTAGGATATTTGATTTAAGGGGGAATCGTTCATGTAGCTGGGAAAGAGGTTTTCCAGGGTTTTTTCTTTTCTTTTTTTTTTCTCTTCTTTTTCTTTGACTAACGTCAAATGTGATGTAGTGTTCCCTAATTTATGCCCAAGGACAGGGCGGCCCCATCGCCAAACCCTATCAAATCTTCGGCTGAGATGAGATATATGTATAGTTCATAGAAATAACATACTGTTTCCACGGCGGTATGATCGTTATAGTCATGATGTCCTGTCCAGTATCCAACGTGGGATTTGAACCCTCGATTCGTCGGAAGGTACTCTTTCTTCCAAGATCCCAAGTGCCATTTCCCAGCCATCCTCGACGTGTAACCAAAGTCGTTCAGGTATTCCGGCAGCAACTTTTCGGTCAATGGAAGTCCTCTGGGTTCCGCCCCGTACAACACTGCATGCTGCATACCTGTCATGACATAAAAGTACATCTTCCATAGTGATCATTGATTGCAGTAAAACTACAATAGGTACTTTGTAAAGAAACAATGTTCCTCTGATATCCTATAGGTAGGTAATAGGCGAATTTCGAGGGTTGGAATTTCTCAATTTTGTTCCAAGAATCAGATTCTGCCAGTGCTGTGCAAAAATTAGTTACGACTAATAAGTAGTAACTACAACTAAATTAGCTATTGTGATGGCAAATAATAACTGCAACTAATTATTTATTATTTTCGATTAATTAATCCAGTTATTCAGTTAGTTACCACTAGTAACTAACAACTAATTTAATTACATAATTTAATTACTCCTAGTAACTAATTACTCTTTAGTTTAGTGGTTATTCGCGCGAAAAATCGCTAAAAACTAATTTTGCTTCCAAATTTACCTGTAAGTGGCGGAAACATTGTTTTCACTCTTGATAAATGACATAGCTGTACATCACAAAATATGAGCGAATTTTTGAAGAAAAAAAGTAATGCGCCAAAATAGTGAACCCCCAACGAAAGGATGAGTTGGTTGGCCAACATTTCTTGAGCACATTAAATTGGTAAAATTTCAAAAAATGTACCTACTTTAAAAAATCACTGAAAAATGATAAAAACGGCTAAAAAAAGATCAAATTTATTGTTTTAACAGAATTGTAGCCAAAAAAGTTGACCAACAACGAAGTAGAACACTATCAAATTTACACACAAAACTAAGCTGAAAATTGTACTCAAATTTCATTAATATTTGCTGAAAAATCTATAAAAACTCCAAAAAAGAGCTAATATTTCCGAATCTTCTTTGAATCGCAGAATATTATTTCGAACGAGTTTTGTCGTCATAAAATTAGTAGTTAACTATTTTCTTTGCACTCAAAGTACCTACTCGAATTTTAAAACAGTGCAACAAATTTCAAAACAATGTAACATTGTATAATAGTCGTATTATATTATTCACGAAAATTCACTCATACGATCAAGCTGCATGACTGGAATTTTTAATTTTTGGGTTAAAATCCATTCTAATTAAAATGGTGGTTTTACTTCAAAACTAGCTCATAAAGTCATGCTGCGCAAAGAAAATGTCCGCTACATTTTGATATTAATGTTTTAAACTAAAACAATTTAGTTTATTAGTTAGATCTATTAGTTATTAATCGCGCAAATAATGACTAAGAATTAATTACCTAGTTATTAGTTACTGTGTTAAAATTGTGTATAATTAAATTAGATATTAGTTGCACCTGTGTTTAACTTATAACTAAATTAGTTACATATCAGTCTCACCGGCGTATAACTAATCACTGAACACCAATCCAGCCTATTAGTTCAACTAATTTCTCCAAAATTATCTGTTAGTTGAAGGGTTGTAACTAAAAACTAATTCTGTTCACTATAGACATAACTAATAAACTTAAGCCCCAGTTATCAATTTCAGGGTTGCAGCAACGCTGAAGCCCAATAAATTGAAATGAACCTCACCAAAGCCAGGCAGCTGCAGTATGTGGAACACGAAATACGGGTGCTAGAAGTTGAAGCTTAAAGTTAAAGAGTACCTAAGCAAGTTAATGCGGCAAGAATTTTGACTACGATAAGAGAGCAAGAGCAAATTGGAGCGATGAATGCTCGCCGATTGGGAGTGAAAAACTGGCAATACAAAACACTGCAAAATTCAGCTCAAGATTGAATTTGATGAAGAGAAGTAATTCGTAAAGCCAAGACCCATAGCAGGTAAGGTAAGGTAGGTAGACTTTTAACATCGCTTTTCGAACATACGTATTCGTACAACTACGTCTATCTAAGCTGAATTAGGTCGCTCCAGATGCCAGGTGATCCCGTGCGCCCCCACCATTATTTTCAAATTTAGGATGTTCTATTTTCTTCCTGCGTTATATTCTCAGTATGAGAGGAGTTCTGTAGAATAAAATTCCAAGTAACAATATTCATTTGTGACCATTTGTTGTAACTGTTCATTATTGTAGAAGTTAGTGAAAGTTTCACATTAGAAATGAATTAGTCATTTGACGTCTTTAATAAGTACCTACCTGTGTGTGAAGGGTATTTCCCCGTCATCAGGGCGCTGCGGGAAGGCGTGCATATCGGCTGAACGTAGTAGTTCTGCATCAAAACTCCTCCATACGCCAAGGCATCGATGTTCGGTGTGGGTATTTGGTTGGACCCGTGAAAACCCACATCATTCCAACCCTGACGAGATTGATAATATTTTTTTAAATAGTGAGTTTCCGCAAATATATTGATGAACATTAAAGTTGGTTTTTTATGTACATCTCATTGACACACACATATACTGCAGTGAAACCTCTCAATAAGACCATCTCTTACAGTAATACTGTATTTCCTCCTCAATAAGCGTACAAAACCTAAGGTCCTACAACCGACCGAATCAATGACCGCGCCATTTGTCATCTCGCAATATGCAAAGCAGGGCTGGTCCAAATAAGTGGGATTCAGTTTTCTGTCTTTATTAATATGACAACTAATTAGTATGCGTCAGAGTGCCATAAGTTCATAAGCAACATCCTAATATATAGATAATTCATACAGAAAGAAAACGAATCTTTGATAGTTGGGAGGCAGGGGGTACCCAAAGAAGAGAAAGAACATACTGTAGTGTGAATCTCTCCCTCCCTTGATGTAAACACCCCAGGCTAGGAGAGGGGGCTCTAACTCCCATGTTTAAAGTAAGAGGCAAGGAAACGCCCAATAAGCACATACCACCTCGCAGACTCATCTTGCATCCTTCATCACCCGATCTTGTATTACACATATGATGGAAAACGCGCTTGACACCTAGATCAAGATATTGTTACGGAGAAAACATGGAGAGGTGAATTTTTTCCTAACTCAGTTCCTATCAGGACATGGGCTATTGTACGCCTACCTGAATATAATGGGAAAAGTAGACGTCCCAATATGTCCAAACTGCCAGAAAGCAGACGATGATGTGCTCCACACTTTCTTCGTGTGCGAGCAGTGGGCTAGCGAAACAAGACAGATTCAGGATGCTTGGAAGTGTCACCTCAGGACGTAACAGCGGAGGTGGTAGTAGCCAAAATGCTTGAACGAGAGCAACATTAGGCCTTTGCAGCTGTCTATCCATCTTACAGGAAAAGATCATCCATAAACGGGTAAGACATAGGAGGGAACATATGGACAGAGAGGACTGAGGTTTTAATGGGCTTGAATCCCACATTACCCTGAGTGCGATCCCACATCACGGGTACTTATCTTACGAGATCCGATTTCCACTTTAGATCTTAAAGATTTCTTCCCTCCAGAAAAAAGCCAACTAAAGTTTACATTTCAAAAGTCAACTCTATTTACCTTCATTCAAATTCGCTCCCTCGCTCCTACCTCGAGCACATAAGGGCTAAGGGGCATATCAAACGACGTGGAATTTTATCACCGCGAAAAATTGATTTATAAAATGGAAAATTGGAGAGCATAGAATTTTAATTGAATTCATTCATTAGTATAATTACGCATGGATTTCCAAGTAAATAAATTAGGATTTCCAAATAAATAAATTAATTATTGCGTAGTGTTTTTATGTGACTGAATGAAGCTTGAAGTGCATACATTGTTTATTATTTTCTAATTTGTTATAATTCTCTCAATAAGAAATACATTGCATTTAGGGAACGAATTCTTTAGTCCCATACAGGTTATTATTTTGAGGTTTCACAGTAAATATAAGTAGGAGTGAACGTGAACCGGTCCAATAACATACCATCATCACTTCTGCTTCTATGTACCTACCATGTACAACTCTAAGGCCCAATGCACATGTACCCCTCTTGTACCTATCATAAGAAACCCGTGGACTATTCATAACCAATCACTAGCGGAACAAATTACTATTGCAACCTTTCTTTATTTGGACAGTTCAAATTATGTCAAGACTTTACAAAAAAGGTCTTTCTGTCCTTAAATTGGTTTTTTTATATATCTCCAACATTTCTCCCCAGGAGCTTCTTCAGGAAGACATAATTAAAATTATCAAATTCAAAGTTTTTTAACATAAATACTTATTGTTTTCTTTTTTGTGATAAAAAATCGAAATAGACATGGTTGGGTACAGTATTCTTGCTCCGGTGCATTTTTAGCTAATTTCGGTCTTCTAACTGCCTTTTTAGAGTTTTAGAAATGTTCACGACCTAACTTACCAATTTTTCGGCATTGAATCCATAAGCTAGTTGTAACTTGTGGAAGAGGTTTGAAGGCCTAACCTCCATTCTTTGCAACGTTTCTTTATTTGGACAGTTCAAATTATAACAAGACTTTACAAAGAAGGTCTTTCAGTCCTTAAATTCGTTTTTATTAATCCCCAACATTTCTCCCCAAGAGTTTCAGCTTCTTCAGGGAGACAAAATTCAAAATTTGTAAAGTAAATACTTATCGTTTCTTTTTTAAGATGAAAAATCGAAGAAGCCCCAGTTCCTGGTGAGAAACGTTGGAGATTAATAAAAAACCAATTCAAGTACAGAAATGCCTTTTTTGTTAGGTCAAATTACCATTGGAAAATCCATTTAAATAGTTGATTATAACCATGTTAGGAGTACTGTGAAGTATTTAGTTGAATTGAATTTATTTACCAAATCATCAGCGAGTATGAAAATGATGTGTGGTGATGGTGCTTGCTTTATTACGTTCATTGACGAAGGCTCAGGCATCTGATCAAGCGTATCCGGTATCGTGGCGCTAGACGCATCTTCCGTAGAGCAACTATAATCTAAAAAAAAATCAGTCAACACTGAAATTAGTTTGAAGGCCCACATTATTTCACAATAGTTTACGTTTTTCAAGGGTAAATGTATCAATTGTACTTAAATACAACCCGATTTCTGTTAGTATACAACATAGCTACCCCTGTCGTAGGATTACTAAAAGATTTACGTACATTTATAAAGTGAGCTTTTGACGTGGATATGTATTTTACGAGAGGAAGGGGAAGGGTCAAATAAAAAAATTGTGGTCTTCTTTTGGTTTACTATTTTCAATACAGAACCTTTGAAATCGACCAAGAAAAAAGTTTTTGAACCCCCACGAAATTTCTTGGTTTGTGTTTCAAGATGCGTAGAATCCAAAACGCTGAAAATAATTACACAAAGGTTTATTATTTCTGTATTGGATAACCCTTCTATGGAGAACACCTGTCTATAATATTATTTAACAAAATCTATTATACCTTTTCGAATTACAACTGCATAGATAGACCTTTACTGAGGAGAAATTAACTGAATTAAATATATTTTAAATTAAATGTATATGTATATTTTAAATTATATTAAACGTATTTAACACAAGCTAATCCATCAACTGAAAAATTTTATATAAAATAAATCACCTACCTACGCTTCACAAGTCCATCTATAGGTGACAAAAGTAAACTGAAGGTAAACCCGATTTCGTGAAGTGAAAATTCGAATGGAATTATATCAATTATATCGTCGTAGTTTACAAAGCTAATTTTACAATGCTTCACTAGTTGCGATTCCCTTTCATGTTAATGATATTTTTTCCTGTCTTAAAATTCGATTTTCGAGGTGTTCTATAAATTAGACCAAAACATTACTGTACGATTTTCTCATATTTCAGCCCTTAAATGCTACCCTAATGGGTTGACCGAAAATGAAGCCGGGCTTTATGGACCAACTACACACATATGTGATTTTTGGCCCAAGTTTCATAAACACTGGTCCAGTAGTTTTGGAGAAGATCTCTGGACAGCGTAAGACGGACGGTAGACGATTGGTTTATTTTCAATAATAAACCTTTGTAATGACCAAAGAAAAAATGTTTCTTTACTTAATGTATATTATAAATATACACCTATAAACACCTACACCTGGTTATATACCTGTACCTATTACCTACATATCTACGATATCCCCCCCCCAACAAGTTTTAAACGCCAAGTACCTATCGATTCAGAATGCAATAACACGGATATTTCCTTTCTGCATGGAAGTTTAGGTTCATAGTTGAATCACCTATCGCGGATCAAGGTTCAATGAAATTTGTTGTTCAACTATTTAAAACATGAGCGAGTACAGGGCCGGCTTTACTGTAGTAGAATCGGCCCTAGCGAGTACCGAAACAATTCACGTTGGTACATATTAATGTAGACAATCCCATTTGATAGGTTGGGGTATATTTCACTAGTCTTTGGCAGTTTTCATGTACGAGCTATTTTCATGATATTCATCGCACAAGTGCAATTTTATTGACAGGCCTCTTGTATGCTGCCTAATATAAAATATGTAACCTGATATTAATGTGGTTCAGATTTTTATACTTCGGTATGGTTTTGAGCGTATACCAGACTGTCGTTAGATGTAAGGTACTTATTTTAACAGTCATGCGAATTCGTTGATATGGTTTTTCAATTTACTCACCTTGGCATTCAGGGAGGCTATTTCCATGTGGCATAAAAGAGGAATCACTAATTGGGTCCGTGCTTGTGCTCCACGTCTGTCCAGGTTGATCGTCATTCAGTTTGGAGGATTGGGCCAGAGATTCATTTTCACCAAATGCCAGGATCAGCGTTAAGCAAACCAGTATTGATTGTAACATAGTGGAACCTCAGGAGCAGATCTACAACTGCACAACACAGTAACCGTATTATTCTTCACGCTATCTGATGTTCCAACATAACAAGGAAAACCATAGGAAATATTGCTTCCAGTCACTGTTTTCACTTTCGGGATGGCTTTTTTCCCTCCTAAGTCAAAATTTCCACTCGCGTTTTACTTTTTAGACCATTCTGAACAACTTTCATCCCGTGTCTGTTATGAGTGTGTTTGTGTGTCCGCAATTCCTTGTAACAAGCACACCTTGTAACATTCACAGTTTTCATCCTATTTTGATGAAATTTCCAGGGGATGTTCGGGTAAGGCCTCCAAGGTTTATGGTTTCCTATCAATTTTATCGTTCCCAAATCAATACTTAAACTCTACGCATGCGCAAACGTGAATTTCATCAAGTATCATTCTCTCAGGCCCTAGTCGTTCGATCTCGCTTAAATGCGGAGAATAGTTGGGAAAAGACGATTCGATTATCTCATATCAATTTTAGCATGATTGTAAAATTAATAGCTGATGCGCATGCGCGAATATTGCATTATTATAGCATGCTTAATTTTCACAGTTTTTATCCGCTATTGATGAAACGAATTAGAAGGTCTGATGCCCCTTATAGAGCTGCTGAGTGAGCTCCGGAGCTTCTTTGCTATTCTACCTATAAATAGCACGGACTAACTCACTCGCGACGAAGTTGTGGAAACCCACTTCAAAACGTAAGTTAGTGAAAAAACGTTGTCTATTTCCACGAAAAATAATGAGTTAGAATGTTAAATCGAATTCGACGGTTAGGCCATCATCAGTAACAAACAATAACTGACAACACATTAGAAAGGACACAGCTTTTATAGTCACAGGTGAAGGGAGATTGAATCCAATTGGTCAAGAGAAAGGAAAGGGGCAGGAGGTAAAACCAATTAAGTGCAAACAAAGTGAAGGGGGATTATAGGTAATCAGGTGAAGTGAAAGGGGGGGAAATAACTAAATATGGTTTCAACATAGTGTGAAGGGATAATTCCAAGCTTTATAGGAATTCACCTATCACTGGTGAAATATACTGAGGTATTTCCTCATTTAAACATTTACCACTTCTCACTTTTGATAATTTCGAATTTTTCAAGTACATTCAACATACCTCCCTTTGGACACAAATGAAGAAATTCTACAAAGCGTCCATCTGTCAAATCAAAATTTTTACTATGATTGGATTCCTTAAGATGTTTTGCAAATGTAGACTTACCCTTATTTTCCCTGAAATCCTCCTGATGCTCGTATATTCTTTTCCCTGAATTTCCTACCAGTTTGACCGAAATATTTGTAGCCATAAGAACATTTTAGTTTGTAAACCCCACTTTTATCCTGAACATTGATTTTGTCCTTAACGGATCCTAGTAATGCTTTAAGACTACTTTGTTTTAAAACCTACTTTGTAACCCCTCGATGATAGAGTTTTCCCAATTTTATCAAAAATTTTCCCATAATAAAGTATACTTATCCATTGCTTTTCTTCTACATTTGCATCTCACATCTTTTGATGTGGTTAGTCTGTTCACCAATATCGATGTAGCTAGATGAATAGATGTGGTGTGCAGGCTGATTCACGCCTCTAAACTTAATATTTTCGAAGAGGAAGAATTGTTTAATTTGATGTCTGTTTGTATGGATCAAAATTACTTTTTATTTGAGGGGAAATGTTATACACAGCCAGGGGTTGCTATGGGTTCTCCGTTATCTCCTCTGCTTGCAGATATTTACATGGATTATCTTGAGCAACAAATATTTACAACTTGTAACACAAATAATCTTCTCTATTGGTATAGATATGTCGATGATATTGTCATTCTATGGAAGGGCACAGAAAGACAACTAAATTCTTTTCACGAAAAAATCAATAAATTAGATCCATTAGATCAAATTTACCTTCGAATTCGGCGGAAGTAAACTAAATTTTTTAGATCTGTTCATCTCTTTGGTAAACAAAAAGCATGATTTTTCAATTTATAGAAAAGATACATATAGCGATATAACTATCCATAGTATTTCAAATCACCCTTTATTCCATAAGCATGCAGCCTTCCATAGTATGATCAACCGAGCACTAGGTATCTATTCCAATGAGTGAACAAAATTTATCAAAAGAAAAATCCATTATCAAAAGCAAAGCAGCTAGTAACGAATATGGAGGAGATCTCGTTGATACCATATGGGATAAGATTCTTAGGAAAAAGAGTAGGGAAAAAGTTTCCAATTTGGCTAGGGAATATGCAAATTTAGAAGAAAAGCAATGGATAAGTATACCTTATGGAAAAATTTCTGATAAAATTGGGAAAATTCTATCATCGAGAGATAACAAAGTAGGTTTTAAAACTAAAAGTAGTCTTAAAGCATTACTAGGATCCGTTAAGGACAAAATCAATGTTCAGGATAAAAGTGGGGTTTATAAACTAAAATGTTCTTGTGGCTTTGAATATTGCGGTGAAACTGGTAGAAATTTCAGGGAAAGAATAGACGAGCATCAGGAGGATTACAGGGAAAATAAGGGTAAGTCTACATTTGCGAAACATCTTAAGGAATCCAATCATAGTAACAATTTTGATGTGACAGATAGACGCTTTGTAGAATTTCTTCATTTGTGTCCAAAGGGAGGTATGTTGAATGTACTTGAAAAATTCGAAATTATCAAAAGTGAGAAGTGGTAAAGGTTTAAATGAGGAAATACCTCAATATATTTCACCAGTGATAGGTGAATTTCTATAAAGCTTGGAATTATCCCTTCACACTGTTGAAACCATATTTAGTTATTTTCCCTCTTTCACTTCATCTGACTAGCTATAATCCCCATTCACTTCCTTTGCACTTCATTGGTTGTACCCTGCTCTTTTCCTTTCTCTTGACCAATGGGATTTAATCTCCCTTCACCGGTGACTATAAAAGCTGTGTCCTTTCTAATGTGTTATCAGTTATTGTTTGTTACTGATGATGGCCTAACCGTCGAAATCGATTCATCATTGTAACTCTTTATTTTTCGTGGAAACAGACACCGTTTTTTCACTATCTTCCGTTATGAATAGCACATTTTTACGTCGAAAATCTAGAAACGTATTCTTTACTCACCACTCACTTCAGGCGCGAGTTGGTAGCTGTTTTTTCTTTTTTGTTCCTTTTTTTAGTAGCTAGTATATAAGAATTTAATTAAGTAGATGTAGAAGGTAGGTAAGGGGGTAAAAAAATGATAAAATTTCGAAAAACTGAAAATGTTCAAAAATGGCCTTAAAAGGTGTTGAGATGAATCTCCAAGTTATTTGTGGTTTTCTATCAATTTTCAATATACTTGAACGTTCTTTAGTTGCTTGAAACGAGAGACAAAGCAATCAGAGAAGGTTCGATTGGGTAACGATGATGAGGCTTATGATCTGGGATTTGGTCACCTACGAAACCATTTGGGCAACCTACGAAAATAGGATAAAGACCAGGTGATTCAGTATGATTCTAGTAGCTTTATCGACCCATTTAAAAAACTTAAAGTTGGTAATAACTCGGCTATTCGTAGGGGTCAGACTGACTGTGGAGATTAGAACGGCTTCTAAATATTACTTGAAACTAAGAATTAGCAAAGTCACTAACACGGTCGATCCAACAGCGAATTCTGCAGCGTGCAATATGATCCTGGGACCCTGGGATTTTAGAGGACACTAGTTTAAAACTATTTTTTCGATGCCCTCAAAATGCGAGCATTTGTGCATGATGGGTTTAACCAATAAAAATTCGTAGAACATTTTTAAATACATAAATGTGTATAGTATAACAACAAATTATGTTTTGTTTGGAGGGTGTCCCAAAAGTAACCCCACTCAAACTTTTTTCCACAATTTTTGATAAATCGAAGCGAAATTCGGAAAGCGTTTTTGGGGTGCCTGATACTAAGTTTTAAGCAAATACAAATCAGGAAAAAATCCAAAGTTGTTGGACAAACCGAAGGGTCTGCTGGGTAATACTTATAAAATGATGGTGAGTTTACAAGTCACAACAGACGATTTGCTTAACGGGTAATGACAAATGGCAAGTTCGGTATGGGCTTCAATTTCAGACCTTTGGATCGCCCGAGATGACTTGTAAAAATTTCTGAAAAACCAAATTCAATTGTTTTCCTTCAAAATTCGTCAGATCGAAATCGAAAAATAATAATAAAACACAAATTATTTTAAATTCCGGTACAAATTCATGTTGGGGCCACTTTGAACATTTGATACCTATTCAATCATTTCCGACCCCCTCTCCTACCCTCCAAATTGTCGGTATAGTTGAATTCGTGATATAGGAAGCACTTCGAACAAAAAAAATTGTTGCAAAAAAAAAAAAAAAAAAAAGGTTTTGCTAACGTTTTTCGGCAATAAGTATATCTATTACAAGAATCTTTTGCTAACTCCATCCACTCCGGTGTGAGTAACCTCTTAATACTGGTCGACTAGATAGATTGGAGATAGATTAGAGACTAGATAGATCACTGTGATATAAACCAAAGGATACAGTTGGATAGATCGTTAATCTTTCTGATGGCAAACTAATATTTTTTAAACCAATTCAATACGTAAAAAAAGAGGCAATCATTCAAATTTTGGGAATCTTCCAGATAAATTGGTCGTTCCTACCTTGAATAGCCCTGATTATAGGAAGCTGAACACTCCCGTGTGGGTTTATGACATGGTTTACCTACATAGGAGGTTGTTAATCAATAACTTACTGTCATTGGCGGCGCCTGAGACCTCGCAGGCGATAGAACGACTGTTGTTTCGCCGGCTAATAAGATCCGAAGTTCTAACCGGCCACGAACGCGAACCTTCGGGGAGCCGCAGTGTTAGAGCAACTGGTCATTGGCAGCGAGAGTTCAGTTTGCTACTCAGAAGGTTTGGTTTCATCTCCCCCCAACTGGCGGTCCCCCTCGGTATAATCTAGATAAGAATTTACAGTGACGTCCCACCTCTTCCAGTCGAAAGACGAGGAGAAATTTATAACGAAGAGAAAAGGAGCATATTTCTCCTTATCGATGGTAACGGTAAATGAGGGGAAGAAATGCCCTGAATAAATTAAATACTTACCTATCTCTAAAGATCTAAAGATGGAACTGGATCACCATATATCCGACCGACGTAACCAAAGAAGTTCCAGTCGTGCAGCATGGCCATATGAAACAATTTTCATATATATAAATATATATACAGGACAGAGAGAAGAGAGAGAGAAACTTAAAGTTTTATTACAGAAAAACTTTTTATATTCTGATACACAAACTTTTCGATGTTTACCGTTTTTGCATTCAATCGATTTTTAGACAAATTTTGATGAAATTCAATTAATTTATAAGTTGCATTTAGCGAGTTTTTGCAAAAATAACAGGTACACTTATGGCTCCAAAGATGTTTTATATATAATTTTTCTTTTTTTCCCATGACACCCGTTTTTAGTCATTCTGAAATGATTCCTGGAGTTTTCCATAGAAGTTTTCTGTTTTCAAAACCCGTTTATATGTGTTCCTTCAAACAGGGTTAACCCACCAACGTTTTGAAAAACGTCAGGGATCGATTTTATGACTAATTTGCCCCAAAAAGTTCCACTTTGATTATACAGTCGAAAATACCGTTAATCTTCCTGATGCCGAACTAGTATTTTTTAAGCCGATTCAATACGTAAAAATGAGGAAATCATGCAAATTCGGAAATCTTCCAGAGTTTGGTTTTTGTAACTAAATCCGTTTTTCTACTCTTAATACATAGGTACCTATACCTATTATTTTTGGGGAGCACTCCACGCATCCTCGAAAACTCAGCTATTCATAAATATCACATATTGGCTATAAACAAGAAGTTTTTAGAGTTTATTTTTTATGCTCATTGTGATTGCGCGTGTGAGATGTCGAGCCTACTGTGTCTACCGAGGGTGAACTCGTGCTAAGTGAATCTGGCGAGTTGAATAAGAGAATTAGAACTTGGAGAGTAATGGCACCTGAACCGGTGAAGTCCTACCAAAATATGACTGTAACTTAATAGCAACTTCTCTTTATTTCAACAGTTCCAATTATTAGGAACGTTTAATAAAAAGGCTTGTATGTCCTTAATTCAGTTTTCTATTTTCCTCCAACGGTTTTTATTTTAAATATAATTTTCAGCATCTCCCTGAAGAAGCCCCAGTTCCTGGGGAGAAACGCTGAAGAAAAATTTTAAAAAACTGAATTAAGGACAGACAAGCCTTTTTATTAACATTTTCTTATAACTTACTAGAACATGGAGAGACGAAGGTTGATAATTTTGCCCGGAGCAACCTGGGCACTGCCCGACAAACGATCAGAGGATGATGGTACTGATGGATATCAACCCAGAGCACGATTACTCGAGGCACCGTCATAATGATTTCTGGATGAGACAAGTCTTCGGTGTCTGCTTACCCCAGGTACCGTCGTCGTAGTTGGAGGCAGAGGGATGAAGCCCTGATGATTAATCAAGGCACCTTCGTTCGTGTTGGAGAGAAGGGCAAAGCTCCAGAGCCTTACTAGCGCTCTTTCTATTCCTTCAAAACGTACCTAGGTACTCTGAACTTTGTAATCGAAGGAACCTGCTGATCGCGGAAGGTCTTCCGTTTGACAGACACTTCCAACAGAAAAATAGACGAGGAAAATAAATACGAACAAAAATTTACCATCCGACAGTTCTGTTAGTAATGAAATGGGTAATTCTATAGTATAGTGGCCTCAGCACCAATCTTTTCCATATTCATACACAATAAAGTAGAATGCATGAAACACGATATTTGATAAGAATTGGACCCCGCAAAGCAGTTTTAGACATGTACGGAGCCTAATCAGATAAGAGCGGGCAAAGTACAACTGATTAGACCGGCCGGCCACTGAGCGCAACCGTTGTTGGCCGCTGTACAGCTGAATTCGCACAAATAGATCAGAATGCAGTGTATAGGTTGGTGGTCTGGATGCTCGCATCTCAAAATTACATAACATCAAGTAGCCAATCCCTTAGTAAAAATACAGATTAGTTGGACATGTAGGTCAGGATGATGTGTATACTTGGCTGCTAGTACATGTCTAAAACTGCTTTGCGGGGTCCAATTCTTACCAAATATCGTGTTTCATGCATTCTACTTTATTGTGTATGAATATGGAAAAGATTGGTGCTGAGGCCACTATACTATAGAATTACCATGAAATGTTCTTAAAACTCCACTTTTCGTGGTTCTACATAATCTTTATTCGATAGCCCTTCCACGCAGATAAATGGCCTATCTTTTAAACCTAATAAACTTTTCGTGGTCCCAGATAGAAAATGCAGCAAACTATTACACAGCAATTTATTATTTTCGTTTTGCTTTTTTCCTCATTCCCTTGGGATTGTCAACCAAAAGGGATTATAGCAATTTTCAAATCCCCCCCCCCCCCCCCACCCGAACAATGGGCTCCAGGTATCGATTGTATGGGGACTATATCCCACCGCATTTTATACATCCCACACCGAGCAAGCAGAGCGAACAATAAACATATACATATGAAAAAGCGTTCTCTGGAATTTGTTTTAGGATGCCTCAAAACGGATTTCAATGAAGAGATTTTTCAAAAATTTGTATTTTAAAATTCTTGGAGTAATTGAAATAGTTCAATTTTCTGAGAAAAATTACCTTACATCAACTGATGAGATTAGGGTTGATCCCCCATAATTTTTCACGATTAATCGAATGAGAACTCTCAGACTCCGCAATATCCGAGTTTCATGCGTAAAAAATACACAAAAACAAGCATAAATAAATAGGTAGGGCTTTGCCCCCCTGGACCCCTCGGTTGCTGCCGACGTTCAATTTTGTGTCTTTAGGAATAAATAGGTCTGTCTAATATCGCGAATCACAAATGAGGTAAACTGTGGCCCTACTAAGAACTTACCTTACTTATTCTAGTAGGTACCTTACTCCGTTCCAAATCTTGATGGTGAACGCTCTTGTTACTGATGTGGTTCATTACGTTTGTTATGCAACAATTGCTGCTCTGTTTGCAGGTCGACAACCTTCATTTCGTTTCCTAGTTGGCTTAGGGACCATAACAAATCAACAATCCTGTCTTGTTATTGTTCGTGGTGTGACGTCACACGCCCGCATACAGCTGAGATGTAAAGTAATCCTGCGGCCCTCATCGTGGCCAAATTAGTCAGAATGACAGCAGGACATTTGCTCAGGCTTTCTCACTCCACAACATAGGTAGGTAATGTTGGCATAAACTTGGCGTTTCAGGAAGAACACCATTTTTTTTTTTTTTTCCCTCAGAAAATTTTTTTTTTTTTTTTAGAATTTAAGCCTCGTCTTAACCGGAAGGTTCATTAGCGGCAATCAAAAAGGGGGGTGTCAAAAGGACACTGCAACTGGCACGATTCTAATCAAAATTATTATTATTGTTATTATTATTATTATTCTTTTTTTTTTTAGGTTTAAGCCGCACCTCAACCAGAAAGGTCATTAGCGGCATAATTATTATTTATTCATTTTATTATTTATTAATCAGGGTGTTCCAGATAAGGCGGTCAGTACTTTAGGGGGTGAGCCTAGAGCTTATTTCTAATCGAAAATTCCTCAGAGATTTTTCTAAACGCTTAGGTAGTTTTCGAGTTATATATTTTTTCGTGATTTTGATCTTACGTCACCGAATTGGTCATAACTTCCTTCATTTGCTGTGTAAATTCAAACTTAAGGATACCGTTGGAAAGAACATTAAATTTCCTTTCGGATAGAAGCCTAAATTTTGAGGGGGAGGGGGTTAAACAAATGTTTAAACAAAATACATAAGGTTAAACAAAAATACATAAGGGGGGTTAAACAAAAACTTTCTTGGTCGATTACAAAGGTTCATTATTGAAAATAATAAACCAAAATGTACTCAAATAATAACTAAAAACAGCTAAAAATTGTCAAATTTATATTTTTTAGCAGAATTTTACCCGAAAAAAAGTTGATCAACAACGAAATAAAACATTATAAAATTTATGCACAAAATTATGCAGAAAATTCTACTTAAATTTCAAAAATCTATTAAAACTTCCAAAAAGAGCTAAAATTTCCGAATCTTCTTAGAAATGTAGAATAAAATTCGCTAAAGGTTTCTCGAAGTTGCCTCATATTAAAATGAATCAAATTTTATATAATATAATATAATAGGTACTAAAATTGTAACTAAATTCATAAGCGTTTACATTTATAAATTATAGAGATGAGACCACTATCCCAACAAGAAGGAGCCCGTCGAGTGAGATCATGTTGAAATCCTGGTGCTGAACAAAGGACTGTGGTATCTCAATAATAACTCTTTTCAGCGAATTTCGTTTGTTGAGGTTTTGACCAGGGATGTAGGTCAAATAGCCCTCTGAGGGCTGTAGTGACCGATGTCAAAATTTTACAAAAAGGCCTTTCTCTACTTTTTTTGTGAAGTTGATCCAACTTGAGCCAACTTCGTGGTCGTTGAAAACCAGTTCGAGGTACATGTGTACGAAGAGTGGGAAGAGTATCATGCCCAGTTCGTGCTGAAAGAGCGAAAAAACTGAGTTTGAGGAATAAAACAAAACAAAAAATGTATAGAGAGAAGGTTGAAACTATCTAGTTTTCCCGTGTTTTAGGCAGGGTTGGCAGGTAGTATGGGATAAAAAACCGGACACAATGAGAAAACGCCATAAAGACATACATAGATATAATTTCTACCAGTTCATCATCCCTCTATGTGT
Organism: Adelphocoris suturalis; assembly: GCA_030762985.1. Classification (NCBI taxonomy): domain Eukaryota; kingdom Metazoa; phylum Arthropoda; class Insecta; order Hemiptera; family Miridae; genus Adelphocoris; species Adelphocoris suturalis. Next base: position 63,877,297 of record CM061043.1, read on the forward strand.
ATCAACTATTTGTTTCACTTTTTTTCTTCATTAAATCAATTTTTGTACACATTTTAAGAGATGATTGAAATACTTTGTTTTGTGCTCCAATAATTTCGAACTGTAGAACTTACCTCCTTATTCATCCCGATGACGATAATGGTGAACGGTGTTTGTGCAAATAAGTTTACGTGATGGAATGATACAGACGTAATAAGAAAAATCTATTAGTAAAGTGCTGTATTCAGAGATGATATTATCATGTCTAGCGTTTCTTCAATAAATTAAGAAGACGTTCTGCAAAGACTGGGTGCCTTCAACTCTCGCTTTTCGGAGAGCGACGAACACAATAATTATTGTACCCGAGCATCCCACCACTTTTGCTGCTTGGATGCTGCTTGGGTGCTTTTGCTGCTGGGCTGTGTTGCACTTTTGCTGTTTCATTTTTGTTGTAGAAGCTATAAAAATATTTTTTATCGGCATAATAGAGAGGTAATACATATTAGGTCTTATAGGAGTCGAAAGTAGCATGCTTCAAAGTTTTTATCAAGAACGTAGTTTCCCAACCCATGCCTCATCTTCTTATTAAAATTTTTTTTTGGTAGAAGTGATCCAGTTCCAGTATGGTTGGGGTACAACATGGGCGAGGGGGGGGGGGATGTCTTGATCTCCTTCTTATCCAAAAATCGTTTAACGATGGCATTGAAACTTTCTACTTAATCTATTAATTTCGGTTACCCCTCGTCCAGGCATCCATGTGTTCAGGTGCCCATGAAATCGCCTGAAGAAAAACACCAGGATATACACACAAAAATACTACAAAATATAGGTACTAACACAGCACCATTCTAGTGCAGTTAGTTTCCAAGCCCCCCCCCCCCCCCCCCCAAAGAAAAATGCGATTTTTGACATAGAAACCCACTTGTTTCTCTTTAAATCAAATTTTCTCTACTTATGAACACCTGTTTGGAATCAGCGTTAAAGACAAAGTACCTACTTACTGGCAGAGTAGAAGATTTTTCTATAAATTCATTAATTTGTCGAAACAATCTGAATTCCAACATTTGCAAAAAAACGTCCGCCAAGTTAGGTGGGCAGTATAGCTTCCTTGAAAGAACCATTTGCAACCAAATCGACGTTATCACGAATTAATGGTTGCGCTTGCGCACTCGCTACAAAAAATGAACCAAATATGTGATAGGTATTTCAGTCTCGTGGTCATTTAAAATATTAAATTTCGCTCAAATTTATCCTCTTTAAAAGAAAACTTTAGGTATAGTTTTATATTCATATTGCAGTGGGACGATTTCACTAGAAGTACCGAATTACCTAGGTACCTACCTACTTGTAATAATATTACAGCACGCAAAATCAAATGAATTGCCATGAAGTGCCACGTCTATTTGTCAGGTCTACTATATTTACCTATAAAAATTATCCCAAGCTATAAAAGAACCCACTCTCTTCCAGATTAATGAAACAATAAATGCCATCTTCGTGGAATTTGAGTATCCTCGTTTTCTCCATCCATTTGGTGATGCTGTTCGACAGGAGACCAGAATAGGTTTTCACGTACCTATGTATCGATAAGGAAGATTCCTCTGTAGCAACTGGAATCATCCGCATTCCCTCGCTTGAAAAGAGGAATCACCAGCAACTCGCCGAAGCCCTGACCAGGTTCACCAGATTCGAAAGCATAGTTGTAAAGAGCTAATAGTCTCCAAGAGATTGTCTGGTGCATTGGAGTAAATTTCAAAGGGGATGCGAACCGTTCCAGGGGCCTTACCCTTATTTACCTTTGACAACGCAGGCCTCGGCGATTTCTGTCGAACTTTAATCTGGTTGGCTATTTTCCAAAACTGTCTTGAGCCCCTGTCCGAGTCCCTCGGGCCAGCAAACCCCTAACTCACCATTGCGCATTATATCTTCCAAATTTAAGACATTCTAATTTAATAATGTCGGTATTTAATTATGATCATCCATAATTATACAAATTATAATAATTCAACTTTTATTGCAATGAAAAAAATAAAACGCCTGCCAAGTTGGGTGGGCAGTATAGCTTCCTCACATATTGTAACATGGACGTAGTTACCTATTGAATTACTTTGAGAAAAAAGTACAACTCGAAATTTCTTATAGGTCGGCTTTATAAGAAATTAATGCATGCTCACAGACTACTATTAATCCCCCACGGCAATGAAATAGAGGATCGTCTAGGAGCCAAACCGTACAATCCTTGAAAATTTCATAGCAAATCGGTCCATCAGTCTCGGAGTTTTGACTGTATTGATCAATGCTAGTTTTGCACATGCGTTATGGTTATTAGTCCACCAACAGTGATATAATTCATAGGGAATTTGCCTGGAACATTATAGCCATCTACTCCTCGAGTTTGAACGAAATCGAACCAATAGATGATAAGAAATTGACGTTATAGTAAATTAACATTTGCGCATGCGCACAGACTACTATTTATGTGACGGCAATGAAAGTTATAGAGGACCGTCTAGAAGCTATCCCGCACAATCACTGAGAATTTCATCAAAATCGTTCCATTATAATTGGAATTATGCCTGTGTCAATCGATATTAGTTTCCCACATGCGCAATGGTTATTACTCTACCAATCGCAATACAATTTATAGGGCATTTTTAAGAACACCTACCCAATTACATACCGAGTGTGAACGTAATCAGACCATCAGATGTTGAGAAATCGACGTAATGAGAAATTAAAGTTTGCTCATGTGCACAGGCTTTTGTTGATTCGGCGGCATTGAAAATCACAGGGGACCATCTAGGAGCTAACCCGCACAATTCCTGAATATTTCAAAACGGAAGTTAAATAAATAGTTACTCTTTATTTTTCGTGGAAATAGACAACGTTTTTCACTAACTTCCGTTTTGAAATAGGTTTCCACAACTTTGTCGCGAGTGATTTAGTTCGTACCTGAATATTTCATCGGAATCGGACTGAAACTTGGTATAGTTTTGGGCGTGACAAGGATTTACCACAGACAGACAAACATCAGACAGACAGACACGGAAGCAAAATTGATCAGCAAGCTCTGAAACGCAAAAAGCAAGTGAGAATTTTGATTTTGGAGGACAATAATTTTTTCGACTTCAATCACGAACACAAAACTTCCCTAAGTCTCGTAGTGAGGAAGCGAAAATTCGATGAATCGTGAACTTACAAAATTACAGGTTGAGTGTTGTTTTTAGCCTGCCCTCTTGTATTTTGTATGCTCTTATGGTGGGCTGACCTGACAAAAGATCCAACTCGGAATGCAATTTTATTAACTTTTATTGGGTTCAGCTGAACATTTTTAGCAATATCAATGTACTTACACATTCCAATGGAGCAAACTCGCAAAGATCTACAAGATGAAACAAGGATGAAAAAATAATTTCAATTTCCCGCCGTTTTATAGGCGGCAGACCTAAGACGCATTGTTGTTTGGGACATCACTTTCTCTTTTCGATAGGTAACTGAACGTCCAGCCGCAAATCGTAAGGTTGGGGGGAAATCGTGGAAAACGATAATAGACTCCTGCTTTATAGAAGGCACCTTAAAAAATCTGCAATCCTATATTTTTTCATCTTTGGATAATAAATTATTTAAAAACCTCGGAAATTTTGGGGTGCTAGTTGGAATTGTGATATGTCTGGGCAGGCTTTGGACAGTCTTAACACCCTTAATGGGTGTTACACCCATATGGGGTATCTTAATACCCCTCTGCCTTATTTGTCTCTTCTTGGGTACAGTGATGCAAAAAATGAGGTTGGGACTACTGAATTGAGAGCCCTGGCTCATGAGACTCTGTGTACCAGGTTCCCTAGAGATTCCTGGATACATGTGTACACAGATGGCTCTCAAAACCGAAACACCAATAGAGCAGGTGCTGGATTTACAGCCTATTGCCTTTTTGAGGGCTGTGTTCACCTGTCAGCCCACGCAACAAATTTCGATGCAGAAATGAAGGCTGTGCAGGAGGCTGCAAGAAGTGTTGCTGCATTGGTGGGACTTGCTCGGAGATGCGTTTTTTGTATAGACTCAAAGTCAGTTATCCAGACTCTGGTTTCAACCTACCTACCTTCTAACTACCTTGAACGGTCGACTCGGGAGGCTGTGAGCAGTCAAGTTGCTACTGGACGGCTGGTTGCTTACCAATGGGTGCCCAGCCACTGTGGGATCTCAGCCAATGAAAGAGCTGATATGCTCCCCAAGCAAGCAAGTGAACTGCCCCCTGCTACTGAACCCATAACTTTTACACAAGGTGTTGCTTCCATAAAACAGATAGGTAGGGAGAAGCAAAAACAACTTAGCGAAGCCGCAGCATAGGGGAAAAAATGGGAGACCCTGCTGGTAGCACAAATTCCGCCCGACCTCCCATGGAAGGAATTTGTGGCGAACTTTCGCCTTAAGACTGGCCATGATTTCTTGCGGATGCACCTGAACAGATTAGGGGTTTTTGCATCCCCCTTATTCCCATTATGCGACCTGCAAGCCACCATTGAAGACAAGCATTTGGAGGAATGCCCCAAATTGATTCCCTACCTGGCTACCAACATTGACTCTCCGTTTAGAAAACGGAAGTATTTTATACTGGGCAGCACGGAAGGAGCTGGCTTTGTTGCCTCCACCCGGCAAACGATTAAAAAAAAGTTGGAATTAATGATTTTCATTGATCATCCAAAGGTGGAAAATCGGGTTCTGGACATGGCAGATTAGTGGACAATTTGCTGTTTCTGTAAATAGTCAATACATGCATCATTTAATGATTGCGTTATATAGAGTAGGTAAGGTTGGTAGTGTATTGAGAAATTGTTTTCGACAAATTATTTATGGAAAGTCGGAATCCTCTTCGTACAACGGTTGTAGGTACCTTTTACGGAAAACGACCCACATGTAGGTATATAGGTACATACCCACAATGGGCAAATCTGGTTCGCCCAACTGCCGCTTGGAAGCGCAGCGATCGTTGGGCGCTTGGCCTACGAAGGATAAAAATTCGAGCGGGCAGCCTGGATCCATCACGGAAAACGCATTCACACCGTAGGTCGTTTCAGAAACTTAAAAAGAGAAGAGGAAGGAACTACAATAACTCCACCACCATTTAGTACGCAGTTTCGTCCTGTGTTGGAGTGGTTCTGTGAAGAGCGGTTGATAGATCGTTTTATGACATGTATCCTCTTTAATTACTGAGAGCATGTACTTTATTTACTTCCACTAACCAGTGAAATTCAGATTACTAATTATTGTTTAGTTGATTTGTGTGATATAAGTGCGATCCGGATGAAAAATCATACCTAATGGAACCACCAATAATTTTGGACATCAGTTCAGAAGATGATGACAGGTCGGTATGTTTAGACGTGTGATACTTTATCTAAAAACAACTCATTTATGCACCTGTCAATTCGATCATATTTGTTTGAATTGTTTAGATTAAGTATAATATTCTCATTCAGGTTAGTGTTTTTTATAGGTTAGTATTATATAATAATCTAAATAACTCACTAAAGTGAAAACATGCTCAGGGAGAAAGCCAAGTCACAGCCTACTTAGCTACGGTTATGGTTTCTTCAAAGTTCCTTCGTTGTGAAGCCAGGGTAATACAATACAATAGTGAAATCATACCTATATTTTTATACATATTGTGAAAATCTACTGCCTATGAAAATTAAGAAAGTTACAGATTACATCTTAATGTCATTGCTGTCTACTTCCGTACGTAGGTACTCTACGTATTTTAACCGACTTCATTCTTTCTAAAATTCCCTTTTCGCCTGCCATATAATTTACCTACATACGTTTACTAAGGTGAAATCATTGTCCTAGGTAGGTAGGTATAATATTTTCATGTACGTAGATATATATGATCTGCTGTTATTTTTTAGACGTACTAAACAGGTGACATTGTGACATCAATACATTGTGCCTGCGGGTTGAGCATTAACAATTATTATGTAATGATGATAACTAATGAGTATGCTCAACTTGACGTCGTGATGATGTGTGTGACATGCCGGGGAGGTAAGCTAACCTTGAGCAGTGGGCGCTAATAATTCGTCAGCTCTGAAAATTCTCACGACCAACAATGGGGAATGAATGACAAGGATGGACGGTAGGCTGGACTTATTCCGTTGCTCTATCGGTACCTACCGATTCATGTATGTTTTATCGTTGGGACTTCCCACTATTTTATCGGTGCATATTTGATCGGGAAAGAATGCATAAAGGAACCTTTCCAGTGAGTTTTGGGGCCTTCCTCCGTCACGAGAATGGTGTATTAACACGTTGACTGCGTCCCCAAAAACCAAACTTCTTCAAGGGCCTGAAAGGAATTTCGTGAACCCTAATGATAAATCGAAATATCAACTTCAATGATCGATTCTAATTTTGTAATCAATCTGTGGGCACAACGAGACATACCACTACCTCGATACACTATCGAAGAGTAATATTCAACTCGGAATCGATTTTTAAGTCCTCTATTGACTCCCCCAGAGACCGATATTCGGACGTCGCGTCGGTCGCTGTGTCGTAAGGACGTCGTTGGATGACATGTACATCGAGACGCAGTGAACGTGTTAATTCGTACATGAATATACAAGGTTTACACACCTTGAAGAAATCGAGAAAACGTCCGGTTTATTCATACATGTACATACCTAATCTTGAAAGTAGAAGCAGAATTTTTGAAGGGTTTTACGTTTGCTTATGCACAGAGGCTACCTATCTTTTATCTAGGAACGATGAAATTCATACGGGACCATAATATAGACGGGAACCCTGACAGTCGCTCTACGCTGAAAATTATTACGCAATGATTTAGGTAGGTATTTCTTTATTAGGTACTTATCCATTCTACGCAGAATATTAGGGGGGAGTGACGGACCCCCCCCCAACTATTCATGCTTAAATCTCAATTGATTTTGATGATTTTTTGTCGACTACTTTGCTATGTGCTCAAAGTATTTGGTCACTTGGTAGAACCACTCTCAGCAAATAAAATTTTCGTAATAGTTTGGGGGGGGGGGGGGGGGTCACCGGTATACCGCTATAGTTTCAACCAATTTGTAAATGCAGTTCATACTTAATTATGGTTTTTGAGTGTGGGAGCTGGGTTGGGAGGTGTGTTTTTTGTCCATGTTAGGTTATAATGGTGGGGGGGGGGGGGGTTACATACAGTACAATCACTATCTATTCACATAAAAACATAAAACAACGAATACTTCGGAATCTGTAATGCATGCATTACTTACCAACATGTTTTTAAGCTTTTTAAATTGTTAAAAATTTGAGCATTTTGTGGTGCTTTTGTGGTTTGGAAATTTATAATTGTTTAACCCTTGCAGTAGCTGTTTTTTAAACGGAAATTCGCTAATTTACACACAATTTTTCATAAGGCACACTGTAGAGTTTGAACCTTTTCACGAGAAAAACAAACCGAAGCAGCAGAAGTTCCTATTCCTGCGTCCGAATATCGCTTAGCGATTCACAGTCGTGTTACGATCGTATCAACAAATTTTCGTTGAAAATTGAGCTAATGCAATAGCTTCGACGTTTTTAAGATTGAAAATTTCCCAAAATTTGCATAAAAATCTGTCCAATTATTGAAAAGTTTATTAATTTTAATATTTTAGCGAATTTTTGAAGAAAATTAAGCTATTGCTCTCGCCTCAAAATTTGTAGAATGTGAATTTTTGAACACATTTTATGCAGAAATCCGTTTCAGGCTATTCTGAATCATATTCTGAAGTTTAACGCATTTTTTTATGTATGTATGTATGTATGTGTCATTCCAGACGATAACTGTCCGTAGAATTGTGCTAGAAACTTCAAACAAATTTTAAAATGTTAAGGACGCAAAACGAAAGTTCAAGTTCGTTGGCCAGCATGATCGGATTACATCTTCGGGTTGAAATTTTCAAAAATGTAGTCAAACATTTCAAAATAGCCTGTTTTTTGCGATTTGTTGTGCGAAATAATTTTTTCAGCATACTAACATGTGGTATATTCGGAATCAGCGTAAAATTTCCTATAGGAATATGTATCAAGTTTTCAAAAATTTCAAAGTTGAAAAATCAGTCAAAAATCGAAATAATGCCGTTCGCTAGTTGTAAAAATCGGTAATATTTGCATGAAAAATTTGCATGAAACATCTTCAAAAATTCGCTCATGGGGTCATGCTGCATGACTGGACTTTTTCATGTAAAGAGTGTTCCAAACATCATGGTACAAACTTCACGGGTCAATCTAGAGAACGCCGCACAGTGGGTTAAGAGCGGCATAAACCCCTTTATCCGAACAAGCTGATTTCGATTATCTGGTTCATGATTCTCACAGTATATTAGCTACAGAATCCCGGCACTGCAGGGATTTTTTCCAAAAATTAAGTTTTAGACCGTAAATTGGGGCTCAAAGTCAAAATAATGAATTTTTTGTGTGAATGCGACTTGTGTGTCGATGAGGGTTATGTAATTGGAAAATAGGGGAGAAAATCATGAGGTTTTTCGTAGTGTTCTAGGATGTCCATATATTCAACATAGGTAGCCGCTAAACCGGGCAAAAAAAAATGTGCAGCCCGTTTCAAGGGCATAAGTCACGAGTTTTCCATGCAAATTGGGAATCGGCAGAGCTGCAAAAAAAAAAGCTCCGGCTTCCTCCGAGATGGGAATGGTTTCTTCTCGCTCCGAACATGTTAAATCAAAGACTAGAACAAAAATCATCTGCCCTTAGCCACCCCTCCGGTCATAGCGCACGTTTGAAAACTATAGGATCCAGAGAGCAGTAATCCCGCGAGTGTGTAGAAGCATTATAAGATAACCCCACTCCCGACCTATATTGCATGGCCCCGCATCAAATCAATCGCGTTTCGAGGCCAGTCGTATTATTAATGTTCATTAGACATGAGTTCTGTTGCAGCCAAATATTGAGGTCTGTGTGAGTGTCACACAGTTGGGAAAACGAGGAAAAAATGCAGTATCCCAAAAGTGGAAATTTTTTAAATTTGCTATTTGTTTCTTACAGAAAATTAGTTGTAGAACCCAAAAATAACAGCCGTTTATCGCAAAATTAATATAAACCTGGAGGCTAACGTCCAAAGTTGAAATGTGGACATGCGTAAAACCATGAGTCGTTTTCAAATCATTCGTTGACACTCAGATTGAATTTTTTTATATGATTCTTCCATTTATGTGTGATGGAATTATACCCAAAAGGAGTGTAAATACATTGATCGGGCGGGAGAAAGGGATTCAGAAGTATTTTGAAGAGAAAACGCCCAATTGCGGCGGTTATTTTTAGTCTGATAAACTTTCAAAGATGAGCTACATTCGGCGAAGTTGAGCGGTTATTTTTGGTTGATAGTAGGTACATACTGTAAGCTTCCCCTCAATTAATTGAGGGGGGTCGATCGTTGGTAGGGTGTTGCTAAGCGGTGGGCCGGATTATTGGAGAAGTGAAGCTTCTCTACGATCGACAGTACTTACAAATACACTCAGGAGTCTTTGGATCAACTCCACTTCAAGCAGGTTCCTTCGGTACCTTCTTGAAGTAACTGATCCTAGTTTATTAGAAACGGATGATATGACTTGGACTAAAGAAAATGTTTGATTGTTAAATAATGCTAAGTATTGACCATGAGAAAAACCTAGATGAATTTTACCAGTGTAGGGAATCTGACTAAAGGTGTAGGGATATGACTAAAATACACAGACATAGAACACAAGATTTATTAAAAGACTTTAACTCCAAATTCGAGTTCAGGATATTATTGATGAATTATACGAAAGTAATTGTACCTACAGCAGTGAACTTTAACGTGATGAAAATGGGAAGCTTTTGTAAGTTACAGGGTACTTAATTTCAATAGAAGATTTGTAATGAATGACTGTTTGCTGTTAACAAAAATTGGTAGCCTTTAAGTTTAAGTAAGTATTAACGTTACTAGCAGACTTCTAACGAGATGAAATTTCAGTCTTATAGCAAGGAACATTTAGAAGACACAGAGCAATCGATAATAGTTACCAGTTCGTAGAATTCCAATTGCTTGAGATCACGGATGGGGGAGGGAACACTTCTTAGGGCCGTATGCAAGAACGCACCTTTAATAAAAGGACCGTTCCTTTAACGAAAGGTCTCCTTATAGGATCCTTTAGGAATCCTTTTATTCAAGTTCCGATGCAGAGAACTCCCTTTACAGCTGCGTTTAAGGAGACCTCCTTTAACTTAAGGGACTGTCCTTTTACGTTCCTTTCGCGAATTTCTAATGCAGAGACCTTCCTCAACGCCTTCGTTAATCTACCGTACCTTAAATCGGTCTGGAATTAAAAGGAAGCCTTTTAATTTAAAAGGCTGGTCGCGAGGTACCTTTTAGCTTCAAGGAGCTGGTTTTAGGTCGTGAACATGATAGATAGGTAGTTCAAAGTTCAATGAGATATTTTCGAATTAATCCCAATTGGGATTGGGAAAGTGGAAATTTTATATTAGTGAAAATTTGCTACAGTGCAAAATTCCATTCCAATATTAGATGATGGACTTGATATTTTTTTGGCAGAATACTGGTGAAATAAAGTTTATTAACTATAAAACAGAACATTCAAAAATTTATGTCCAAAATGATGCTGAAAGTTTTACTACTTGAAATTCATTAACATTCAAATTCATTAACATTTTTATAATCATATTGTATAATGAAATTGTTTTGAAATTTGAGCTTTATGCATGCAAAGAAATTGTTAACTATTAGTTTTATGACAAAAATGTTTTTCTAAATAACAATCTGCTGTTCATAAAAAGATTTTGGATATTTATCTTTTTTTGATAGTTAGCGAATTTTCGTAGAAAATTATGCTATTGTAATGGCATGGAAATTTTTAAAATCAAAATTTTCGAAAAATTTCTTCATTGAAATCCGTTTTCAGGCATTCTGAAACGATTCCTGAAGTTTACGCTTTTTCATATATATATTTAAATGTGTGTGTGTGTGTGTCATTCCAGACGATAACTCTCCTTAGGATTGAGATAAAAAATTCTGTTATTGCACTAAAAAATCAAGCTTTCCAAACGAAAGTATATGTTCTTTGGATTTTTGAGCACATTATTGGCTAAATTTTTAAAAAATGTGCTAAAAAAATCACTAGAAATAGCTAAAAACGAATTAAAATCGTTCCATTCATAAATTTTAACATAATGTTGCTCAAATAAAGTTCATAAAATGTGAAATAAAACAATGAACAATTTATGTACAAAATTAGGCTTAAAAATTTACTTATATTTCATTAAAATTTGCTATAAAATCGATAAAACTGCTAAAAAAGCTAAATATCCAAAATCTTTTTTTGAACAGCAGATTACTATTACGTTTTTTGTCATAGAAATAATAGTTTCAAATTTTCTTTGCACTTAAAAAGCTCGAATTTCAAAACAATTTAACATAATATAATACGATAACTTACGAAAATTAGCTCATACGATCATGCTGCATAACTGGAACTTTTTTTATTGATTTTTTAGCAAATTTCATTGAAATTTAATTTCATTGTTCAGCATAACTTTGTATATAATTTCATTATTGTTTTATTTTATGGCTAAGCAGAGATTTCGTCTGGAATGACACATATAGATATAAATAAATAAAAACACACAAACACATGCACACACACACACACACACACACACACACACACACACACACACACACACATATATATATATATATAATCGTTGAACTCTAGGATTCGTTTCAGGATGCCTCAAAACGGGTTTCAATGAACCAAATTCTCGAAAATTTTGATTCAAACAACTTCTTTTTCTATAAAAATTCGCTAAAACTGAAAAAAAAAAAAAGATTAAATTTCAAAACCTGAATTGAAAATAATTATTTAGAACACGTTTTTTGCCATAAAATTAATAGTTTACGATTTCCTTGCACTCAAAAAACTTAAAATTCAAAACAATTTAACATTATACAATATGAGATTATACGAAAATTCGCTCATTCGGTCGTGCTGCATGACTGGAACTTTTTTTATCGATTTTTAAGCAAATTTTAATGAATTTTAAGTAGTACCTATGTTTTTCAGCATCATTTCGTTCACACATTTTTGAATAAACTTTATTAGAGCACTATTCTGCAAAAAAAAAATAATAATAAATAAATAAAAAAAAATAAAAATAAATAAATAATAATAATAATAAATGTAATAATACGACAACACAACATTATACAATTCGATCATTTACGAAAATTCGCTCATACGATCATGCTGCATGACTGACACTTTTTTTGGTTACATTTTGTAATGATTTGAGCTATCCAAATAAAGAAACGTTGCATCTGACTACCCGCTGTACGAACGCTCCCTAGAGGCGTGGCAAAGGGCAAATTCAAGCGAGATGATCCCAAACCCAAAGGTAACTTTCAACCCGTACGGTGAACTTCTCTCCACTTCTGGTAATGGGTGACCTTAAAACGAAATAGCCAGATCAAGTTCTGACCCCCTCCAAAGGCCCCCTTCAGACGATGCAACTCTTTGCAATTAATCCCAAATTTCCACTTTTCAATTAAAAACCCAAGGAGAATTCAGAAGGAAAAAACCCTTCCACATTGTGGCGGATTAACGGTACCGGGGTGCATTGTTTGCTTGTCAAGACCATATGTAAAGTTTGAGAGATAGGTAAGTACAATAATAGGTACCTACTGTACACCTTGAGAGCATTGACCTCTGGCTGTGACGAAGTAACACTCTTTTCTCTCACACATTTTCTCGAACACGTTTCTCTTTCTCACACTCTTTAATCACAGATAACCAACAACGAAATCAACACAAACAAGTGATAAGGAGAAAGATTAAGCTTGAAGATGGTCTAAGGGAAGCTATTGCAGCTAACTGTCCCTTAAACGATCCTTTGCTCGGAAAGGATCCCTTTACGGATAAGGTTGATCTCTGCATTCCGTTTTTAAAAGGGACACCCCTTTTAGCTTCCTTTTAAGTTTAAAGGAAGTTAAAAGGAAGGAACGGTCCTTTTATTAAAGGTGCGTTCTTGCATACGGGCCTTAGTCTCTGTCTCTTATTAGGGGAACACTCGTTCTTCTGCTTTCGCGGAATTGGTGGAGGAGTGGAGGTAACAGTGATTGTTCACGAATCAGGGGGAGGGAACACTTGTCAGTCTCTGTCTTTTTGTAGGGGAAACACCCGCTCTTCTGCTTTCGCGGAATTGGTAGAGGGGCGGCGGGAACAATGGTTGTTTGCGAGAGAACACAGGGAACACGGTTCACAGATAACAGTTTACAGAGAACACGGTGGGTGGCGTAAACACTGGGCCAGGCAACACACGACTTTGAGTACAAGCTCGACTGGACTTCTGGACTCGGATTCGGACGACGTGGGGGGGGTGGCTTTGTGATTAAATAGCTTCACCCCCCACCTCACCGGGGCGCTCGGCCAACTACGGTCGGTCTCGGGGAGGGGTGGAAGGCTCTGTGGCTTCGGGCGGAAATGCCCGAGGATGCTCGGCCTCCCCCGCCTGTTCACGGGGGTCTGTCTCTGACGACCTTGCGACCCTCTTGCGTTTTCCCCAAGTCGTCGCCTGAGGTGGCGTCCCACATCCCTCCTCCCTCTGGAAGCCGTCGTCCTCGACAGCGCGACTTGCCATCATGGTCGGCAGTTGGAGGGGTCGTCTGGGGTACAGTTGCCGGAACATCCTCTCGTATTCGAACCTTCGACAGCTCATACACTCGTCAGGTCTTGTTCCCAGGGTGTGGTTTGGGTTGCATGTGGGGAGTGGCTTCCCCTCCAAATACCTCTTCTTCAGGCGTCCCCAAAAGGTCTTACAAGAGCCACACCGGAAGGTTTGGAGCGGACGATCCAGCTTCCTGCAAACAGGGCACTGAGCCAAAGTTTGGGTTGTCGGGGGTGTTTGGTGGTGGTGCCGACTCGGTGGTGAAACTATTTGTGGAGTGGCAATGAGGTTCACGGGTAGTGCTCCGGGGGCGCCGGCCATCAGCTCTGAGGTCGTGTCCTTGATCTGGGTCTCCGGCGTCGCCTTCACTGAGCAGGTTCCTGAGGTTGCGGTCGTTGACGAAGAGTCCGACTCAGAGTCTTCGGACTCGGTGGAGGAGGAGCTCTGGGATTCGGCCTCGCTACCTGTATCGGGTTGGGGGAGGGTCTTGCAGGTTTCTTGGTCACTCTTGTCGGAGGAGGATAGACCTAGGTCTTGGTCCTGACTCGTGACCTCAGGATGACATTCAGTGACATCGGGGGGAAATAGGGGACCATGGTTCCCGCTGAGGGTCCGCTGCATACGACGCACTTCTTCCTGTGCCTCCTTTCTTGCCGCCTTCTCTGCCTGGAGCTGCTGTCTGAGGGACAGTGCTTCAAGTTGCCCTTGACGCCAAGCTGGCAACATAGCTGCCAGTTCTGCCGTGCAACGGACACCATTTGCCACGGCCATAGATTGGACCTTGGGGTTCCGGGTACTACGGATTGTATCCAGGTTAGTGGCAATGGCCTCCAGCCAGGCCAATGCCTCGCGTTCCTTGTGCCACGCCTCGCCCGGCATCTCCTCAGTCGCCCGAGTGGGTCCATCAACGGCGGCCTTATAGGCATTGCGCACCTCCTGCACGGCCGGGAAGATTACAGGAGGGTTGGGGTCCGACCTCAAATCCCAGGATTCCGTTGAGGCTTGGGTCGCCATTTCCCTGTAACAAGGGGAAATGCATTCCATTATTTTCTGCTCCGCTCTTCTACGAATCACACGCACGGACAGTTTATCTAGGCGACTGGGCTACACATTAACACAGTACACTCACTGTTTTTGCACCACCTACGTTCCTTGCAATACACAAACCATAACTAGACCTTACAACAAGAATTTTACAATTATAAAGTTACATACATGGATATATATACCTATACAGATACATACATTTGTGAAATTAAAATGTCCTTATACCATCTATATTTCTTACTATACACAAAACACAACTAGATCTTACAACAAGAATTTTACAATTATAAAGTTACATACATGGATATATACCTATACAGATACATACATTTGTGAAATTAAAATGTCCTTATACCACTAACATTTCTTGCTATACACAAAACACAACTAGATCTTACAACAAGAATTTTACAATTATAAAGTTACATACATTTGTAAAATAAAAATGTCCTTATACCTCCTACATTTCTTACTATACATTAACATACTAGATCCTAAAACAGGAATCAGATACTGACAAAGTTACATACACATAATATTTTTATTTTATTTCCTTCTTTACATATATATATTTTTTTTATTTTTATTTTTTTATTTTTTATTTATTTATTTATTTATTTTATTTTTTTTTTTTTTGAGAAGCTATTGGTTACTGGTCATTAAGTTTTCCCAAATGGAGGTCTCTATAATTTTTGGGGCGTTGCTGCCGTAATTGATAGGGGCAGGGGGAAGCTTTACCTATTTCTGATTTCACCCCACCAGATTCTAACCCCCCTTTGTGCTGCTCGTCTCTATTCATTCTAACTTCCGGGCTAGGGGTTGGGTCCATTGGGGAACAGGGTCCTAATTCATCTACCTGACAATCAGCATCCAGTTCATCCTCCTCTTCTTCATCGACGTCCCGCTCTTCACCCACTGGCGTTGGGCGAGACACTGGTGACTTATTGTCTCTCAACATTTCGAGTCGTCTAAGGTCCTTAACAAACGAATCATCAGGGATATTTCCTGTGAAAGCTGGCTTTAAGCGATTCAGGTGAACAACCCGACGTCTTTGTTTCTGAATGTCAGTTATCTTGTTTGTCACATCAGATATTTTCTTTTCTACAATCCAGGGCCCCGACCACGGGCTCCAGAATTTTCGACATACCCCTTTTGGAGTCTGGAATTGTCTCTTTGGGATCTCTGTCTGAAGGGCAGCCACATCGTCTGGTAAGTTGTCGGTATTGATATCTATATTGTTCCACTCTGCTCCTGAGTTGAAAATGGTGGGGCCCCATCGTTCTGTGGGGGTGAGTTCACGTTCCCACTGGTCAGAGTGATCAGTGGAGTCCTCTTCCTTATCTGTCGTTGCAACACCCACTTCTGCATTGGTGGGTTGTGGGGGTTCATTGTGATCACCACATTCCAAGATTTCGTTGACTTGATCGCTTCTGGTTGTTTGGTGACATGATTCGATATGTATTCGGGGTTGAGGGTCCCTTTCCTGGTTTGGTTTTACTTCCGAGTGTCGAAGGGGTTTTTGGGGGGTTGAGTCCTGTATACCACAAACAACTGTGGCTTCGTGTCGATCGACTCGGATTGTCATGGGCACTCTTCGTAGTATGTCTAATCCGAGGAGGTCCAATCCTGCCCCCTCCCTCGCAAAGATCAGGAAGACGTGTTCAAACCTTTTTCCTTGAAGGTTCACCTGGAGGGTCTGTTCCCCTCTAAAGCGCAGTGGATATCCATCTGCTCCCCAAGCGGTCACTCTGGTGGGTCTGATCGGGACCCCTCGTACAGGTGTCGCCAGGACAGAAATGGCAGCTCCCGTATCAATAATCAATTGTCGGTTCTCTCCACTGAGAGTGACTGGAATGTGTAAGGAGCGATACATTGAACGTCCTACCAGGGGGATGTGGGGGATGTTTTGAGCAGTTGTTGGCGGAACATCGGACTTTTGCATGGGGGCATCCCGGTTTTCCATTGTTTTTGGCTGGTATATAGGGTGTGATACGGGTAGCAGACTCTTCTTTTTGTGGCAGTCAGCCTCCAGGTGTTCCCGAACGCCGCAGTAATCACAGAAAATTGCTTTTTGCGGGTTGTGAGGACAATCATTAGGAAAATGCGATGGGCTAGCACAGAATAGGCAAGGGTAACGGGGTACTGGACGGTGAGGACCATGACTTTTCGATTGGCCATTTGATTCCCGCTGTGGGCATCGAGCTGCAAAATGCTGCGGGCTTCCACACCGGTAACATCGTTTGTCCTCCGATGCCACAGCCGCGACATCCCATTTCATATCAGCATCATCATCTGAGTTCAAGGTCTCTTCTAATTCTTCAGCTTTCTTTAGGGCATCTTCAATGGTAGTCGGTTCATTATTGATCAGGTGGGAACTTAGCTCTCGATTTATACCTTTGATGAAAGCTTTTAGGGTTTTCCTCCTGACCCAATCATGTTTGAGGGTGGTAGTTAACTCGGCCCCTTCCTCCTTCACCGCTATCTGTGCCAGTCTTCTCACCCGTTCAGCAAACTGACGTAGGGCCTCTCCTGGCTGCCTTTTGATGGTCCACATCTCTGCAGCAGCCTTTGCAGGATCTCTCCTCTCGAACCATGTGATCATGGCTTGTTTGATGGCCTCATAGGGTTCATTACTTCCGAGGAGATTTGCATGGTCAACAAGAAATTGCTTTGCAGTTCCTCTTACTCTAGCTCGCAATAGTCGGATTCTTTTTTGTGGAGATAGTGTCGCTGCTATTTCCTCAAATATTTGAAAGAAGACGGTCGCAGAGATTCCTCCTACCTCGTCTGGGTCCCATGGCTCCAACTCCAGGAACAAAGTACGCGGAACATCAGGCTCACCTCTATGCCCCTCACGCTTCGCTTCCCCACTCAAGGCATTAAAATTTTGAAGGAGAGTTGCCAACTGTTCCATTGCGTCCCTTACTGCCCCCAAGGTTTCCTCAGATTCCGACATTTTTCTTTTACTAAAATTTCAGATATGGGATAGAGTCAATTACTAGAGAATTGCAGCAGAAAGGGTGGCTAATTAATGCTGGGTAATCAAAAGTGAGTTGTAGATACACCCTGATTGTTACTCGTCTCAGTTTCACAATATTGGACACTAATTGGGACAACAGGTTCTAGGAAGAACTGTTATTGAGGTAGCAAGCTCCTAGGGAACGGGAGCAGGGGCTCTAGTGACAACAGGCTACGCAGACAAGGGAACAGGTTGCTATCAAGGTAACAAGTTCCCTGGGAACGGTTTATGGGAACAGTGATAACAGGTCACACCGACCAGGAAACAAGCCGTTAACGAGGGAACAATCTGTCATCGAGGGAACAAGTTCCCAGGGAACGGCTCACGGGAGCAGTGATAACAGGTCACACCGACCAGGGAACAAGTTGTTATCGAGGGAACAAGTTGTTATCGAGGCAACACTTTTTTAGGGAGCAACTCTGAAAGTAACAGCTGTCACTGTATCAAGTTATCTAAACAATAATATTCTAGGGCTATAAGCCAAGAAGGGAGCAGGTCGTACAGCTAACCGGCTATCAAGGCAACAAGTTATTTGGGGTAGCAATTGATAGGTTACTGAGATGACAAGTTTCCTGGGTAACAAGTAATTATGTAGCAAGTTATTCGAGGAGCGGTTCTCGGGACGACCAGTAATCAATTTTTTGTTACATGTGAATGTATCCCAGTTAACAAATGTTGTTTGTATCTTTCCAGGCACAATACGAAAACATAGATGCTAAATATAAACATTTACTACAAAAATCGTTAGCATGCACACTTATTTGACCGTTACTTGTGATCCCTTCACTGGTTATTGTTTTCGGAGTTGTGAGTTCGTATTAGCTAGCTAATACCGGCAAATCCGTATCGCTGCCACCAATTTGTAAGCTTCCCCTCAATTAATTGAGGGGGGTCGATCGTTGGTAGGGTGTTGCTAAGCGGTGGGCCGGATTATTGGAGAAGTGAAGCTTCTCTACGATCGACAGTACTTACAAATACACTCAGGAGTCTTTGGATCAACTCCACTTCAAGCAGGTTCCTTCGGTACCTTCTTGAAGTAACTGATCCTAGTTTATTAGAAACGGATGATATGACTTGGACTAAAGAAAATGTTTGATTGTTAAATAATGCTAAGTATTGACCATGAGAAAAACCTAGATGAATTTTACCAGTGTAGGGAATCTGACTAAAGGTGTAGGGATATGACTAAAATACACAGACATAGAACACAAGATTTATTAAAAGACTTTAACTCCAAATTCGAGTTCAGGATATTATTGATGAATTATACGAAAGTAATTGTACCTACAGCAGTGAACTTTAACGTGATGAAAATGGGAAGCTTTTGTAAGTTACAGGGTACTTAATTTCAATAGAAGATTTGTAATGAATGACTGTTTGCTGTTAACAAAAATTGGTAGCCTTTAAGTTTAAGTAAGTATTAACGTTACTAGCAGACTTCTAACGAGATGAAATTTCAGTCTTATAGCAAGGAACATTTAGAAGACACAGAGCAATCGATAATTGTTACCAGTTCGTAGAATTCCAATTGCTTGAGATCACGGATGGGGGAGGGAACACTTCTTAGTCTCTGTCTCTTATTAGGGGAACACTCGTTCTTCTGCTTTCGCGGAATTGGTGGAGGAGTGGAGGTAACAGTGATTGTTCACGAATCAGGGGGAGGGAACACTTGTCAGTCTCTGTCTTTTTGTAGGGGAAACACCCGCTCTTCTGCTTTCGCGGAATTGGTAGAGGGGCGGCGGGAACAATGGTTGTTTGCGAGAGAACACAGGGAACACGGTTCACAGATAACAGTTTACAGAGAACACGGTGGGTGGCGTAAACACTGGGCCAGGCAACACACGACTTTGAGTACAAGCTCGACTGGACTTCTGGACTCGGATTCGGACGACGTGGGGGGGGGGTGGCTTTGTGATTAAATAGCTTCACCCCCCACCTCACCGGGGCGCTCGGCCAACTACGGTCGGTCTCGGGGAGGGGTGGAAGGCTCTGTGGCTTCGGGCGGAAATGCCCGAGGATGCTCGGCCTCCCCCGCCTGTTCACGGGGGTCTGTCTCTGACGACCTTGCGACCCTCTTGCGTTTTCCCCAAGTCGTCGCCTGAGGTGGCGTCCCACAATACTATTAGGTTCAACCTTCCGCAAAGAATGTGTTCGAAACCGACCGAATTCGGCTTCTAGGGCTATTTGAGGTGGGAAGGCCACAGTTGAAAACCGCTAAATAGTGATCTATTTAATCGCTAAAAATGGTAAAATTTTGCCAAAAATAGCAAATGTTTTTTCATAAAATTGTAGTATTTCTACGCAGAATAATGTATTTAGATCATTATTTAGAACACAACAAATTTTTTCTCACAAGTTTACAAAATTGTGCAAGTTCTAGTGCATAATTTGCATTTGTGTGATTTGTTTTTGAAAAAGAAATTATATAATTATCCAATTTTCGGTCTGAACATTTTATTGTGCGTAGAATTCAGAATTTAAGAGAAAATTTGTAATTTTGCCATTTTTATCACATTTTTTGAAGTTTTTGGTCTTTTTTCTTTCCTTACGAAAATTCGCGCACATGGTCATGCTGCATGACTGGAATTTTCCAAAACTTTGTTCTTTTCATAAGGTATTTTTTCTTCCTGAGTTGAATAAAACCATTCCCAAGGCAATATGACGATCCGTTTTCAAGATACGGAGTATTTTCCGTTCTTTGGCCATTTCGCCCCACTGTGCCCCGTTGGAAAGAGCAGGTAATTCCCTATCTCCCTAATGTCAAAACAATCTTTTTTAAGCAGCCTTAATAGGTAAAAAAGGAGAGTACTTATCGGTTAACGGGAGGTCACTAATTTATATTGGTCTATCTGCCCATCTAATCAATATTTTACCAAAACGATTGATTTAGGATATTTTCTTATTTGAGACCACCCAACTATATCATCATTCAGTCTATTTGTCCAACTAATCTATATTTTACTAAACAGATAGGTGAGTGACCTCTCGTTAACCGATGATTACCAAAAGAAGTTATAATGAACGGTTTGAAAATTTTCCAGTTTTTTTCTGCTTTTACAATACACTGTTTTGGGAGGAACTTCATGGAGAAAATTTCCACAAAACCTCAGCTTTTCTACGGTATAGTCAAATTTACTTTTGGCTAATTGGGGGAGAAAATCATGTCAGTGTGTGAATGAAAATCATGTACTGTGACGAATTTGGGCCTTAGGTAGTGCACTAAAATACCTTCTTTAAAAACTGTGGGCGCGAGAAATTACCATAGCACCTATGCAAAACTGAAACGTCGAGATATTTCAAGCTTTGTGCGGGACAGTTAGCAATTTTCCGTTTTGAAGCATTCCCATGTAAGAATTTGGCTTCTTCAGTTTTATTCAATGTCATGTTTCGATGTACTAGTTTCCCCTCATGTAGGCATCATAAGAGAATGAGTGGAAGGTGAAGTACTTTAAGGTAATTGATCATCTCGACCAACTTGCTGAAACGGTTCCTGGATTTCAACACTTTTTCACACACGAGAGCGAGCACGCGCGCGCGTATATGTGTGTTATTCCAGACGATAACTCCCCTTAGGATTGAGATAAAAATACTGTTCTCGTGACAAAAAATCGAGCTTTCTATATGAAAGGTTCGTTGGCCGACATGTTTTGAGCACTTATATTGCTCAAATTTCGAAAAATGTGCTTCAAAGTTCCAGTCATGCGGCATGGATCTTATGAGCGAATTTTCGTGAATTATCGTACTATATTACTTTACATTGTTTTGAAAATTGAGGACTTTGAGTGAAAAGAAATTGTTAACTACCAATTGTATGGCAAACTACTCATTCTAAATGGTGTTTTGCGATTCAAATAAAATTTTAGATTTTTAACTTTGTTTTACAGTTTTTATCTCTTTTTTTCAAATATTAATGAAATTTAAGTATATTTTTCAGCATAAATTTGTGCTTAAATTGTTTAATGTTCTAGTTCATTGTTAATACACTTATTTTGACTAAGATTCCGTTAAAATATAAATTTAACAATTTTTAGCCATTTTTAATGTTTTTTGGCACAATTTTTGGAATTTTATCAATTTAATGTGCTCAAAAAATGCTGGCCAACGAACTCGTCCTTTCGTTTGGAAAGCTTGATTTTTTGGCTCAAGAACGGAATTTGTAGCTCAATCCTAAGGAGAGTTATTGTCTGGAATGACTCACATATAAAAGTTCAAACGAAGGACACGTCTATGTATACATATATGTATATGAAAAAATGTTAAACTCTAGGATTCGTTAGAATGTCTCAAAACGGATTTCAATGAAGAAAATGTTCAAAGGTTTTGATTTTAAAATTTTTGGAGCCATTGCAATAGCTTCATTTTTTACGAAAATTCGCTAAAAATCACTGAAAATGACCAAAATGTGCTATAAATCGTTAAGTACATATATTTTTTTTATCAGTATTTCAGTTGAAAGAAGTGCATCAACGATGATCTAGAACATTAAAAAATGTATATACACAACATTGTGCTGAAAAATGTCACTAATATTTGCTGAAAATCCTAATATTAACTGCAAAATAGAAAGCAAAAAATCCAAAACCTAATTTGAATTTAAGAATATTATTTAGAACGATTCTTTTTCTCCATAAAATGGGTTGTTTACCATTTATTTGCGCTCAAAACAATGTAACATAATATAACTGACGAAAATTCGTTCATACGATCGTGTTTGCATGAATGGAACTTTTTTGACTACGTACGGAAAGGACATTGTTGATAACGGTTCGTGCCGTTTTCATTATCTTTTTCAGTTGTAGGTACTCACCAATGGAAGAAAGAATGTTCTCCGACTTGCTAGAGCCTTATACTTACTGTTTGAACAGGCTGGGTTTATCCCAATGTGTGATAGATAGAGGCGGTAGGGTCAGATAAAGAGCTTGCTGTGGGAGACTCATTCCATTGTGACCTTTCATGTTGTGTGCACCAATAGTGTAGCTTAGAAGTCGAATCTCCCAGTATTTGCAATCTCGGTGCTTTGTTGTTCCAACGGTCGGGTTTTACTGTTTAGATCCACGCCCCGCGAAGATGACTCAGCTGAGTCTGTGACGACGGAAGAGGACTCGTTCGATTCGTTGATGCGAGACTACGAAGGTCTTGGAACGACTCCGCCGCGAACTAGAATCCTAAGGAGAGAACGAAGCTGCAAGGACAGTATCAGAGAAAAAAGTCGTTCTCGTAACAGGCAGAAAAAAATCTCGAGGTGAGTTTTTTTAAATGTCTTTCAAGACCAAAATAAACAAAATTAATCCCTTCTCAAAATTTGGGTAATTTTCCGTTATAAATAAAATAAATAAATCCGTCCGACCTCCCTTGTCTCAAGATTAGTTCATTCTATCAACCTGGGGAGTCTCGTTCGCTTCAGAATGAAAAATGTTGAAATTTTTTCTAAAAATATCAAAACAACAAAACAAAAAACTTGGTAAAACGGCTGGTTGAAAAGGAAAGAAATTAGCCTCAGAGGTTCCGAAGCTGTTCAGAATAACAAGAGAACTGAGAATATTACAACAATATAAAATAACCAGGTGACTCAGAATGTAACCACCGAGAAGTTCCAACGACCCTCTGTTTGCGCGCAGTTCTGGTTCTCTTTTTGTGATCAAACTCTACATACACAGCGTTAAACTCAATGAATTTCAAAACGGATTTCCTTGAAGGAAATTTAGGATTCATTGCAATAGCTTCACTTTTTTAGAAAATTGGCTAAAACGTTCCGACCTTGGTAGACTCAGAAGTAAATAACCTTCTGTTGTTGGAATAGAAATAATAATTTAATTAAGAGTAATTCCTAAGTATTTACTAATCAATTATTCAATAAATTAATATCATTGAAGTAGGTGATTACCTACCTACGCTTCTCAAGCCCAATAGGATACAGAAGTTATAATAAACTCGATTCCGGGAATTATATTAACAGCTGATACAATTGACATAGTTTCCAAGACGATTTTGGATGTTTTACAGGTTACGATTCCCTCCCGTGTTGATGTATTTTTTTCTTGTCGATGCTTTAGCCCCTAGGGAAAGCAAAAGAATAAATGCGTAGTGACCGCAGTGGTTTCGTTCGATTCTTTGGACGGATTTCTATAAATGAAACTCAAAAAATCATTATTGTTACATACAAAGATTTCAAGATTTCAATTTTTGAATCTTTCAGCCCTTAGGTTCTACCCTTTAAGCCAAATTTCTTGAAGTTCGGTCCAATACTTTTTGAGAAAAGCTTCGTACGGTGTACGGACGGATTTTTTTAATTTTTTATTTTTGGATTTTACGCATTTTGAAACGTAAACCAACAAAGGGGGGGTTAAAAAAATTTCTTGGTCGATTTCAAAGGTTCATTATTGAAAATAATAAACCAAAAATCATGAAGGTGCATTGTTAAATCATTTAATAATATTTTTCAAAATTTAGTCCCGTACACAACCTGAAAAAGTGTTACACAAACCAGTTGTTCTATAGATAATTGGTTGACCTACAATATATAATTCGGTTATTACCCGATCACCATATTTATTAAGTAGGGATCGGAAATCATAACATGAATTACCTAACACATATAATTTTTATTTTAACAACATACAACTAAAAGTTGGTATGCTTCTCAGTTATCTTAACATGTTTCGCGCAGACTTGTCTTTCTTTAGTTGCTTTTTGTCTGTCTGTGGTTTTCGAAATTTCAGTGTGTTTTCGGTAACATCTACGTCACTAAACAAAAATATATTATACTTTTGGTAATTTACAGCCATGTGGCCATATGGTTGTCAATTCAAATGGAATAATTTACTTACATAATTACCTTGCGGGTACCTTGTATCTCCAATTAGTTGCCATACATTGTTGCTCCAGGTAATTGTCATATCAATGCGTACCACTTATTTTTGGTAAAGTTATTCCCTTTCCCTTCGTATTTACCATTGCGATGGGCGGCCAGTTTGACGATAAGGAGTAGGTTTGGGGAAGATTCCGATAGCCTATCATCGTCCCGGTAGTGCAAGGAATTAGTTGGAAAAGTTTCATCCCCATCGGACGAACGGCACGCCCGCGCATAAAGGACAAAAAAAAACATAATTTCATTTTTATATATATATATATATATATATATATATATATATAAATATATATTGCAACATTTTGGCACCCATACAACATTGAAGTTAGGAGGCACCCTCCTTATTCGCTGGTGTATATATGTATTTTATGGTGTATATTGCTTCAAATGACCTCTAAAAACAGCAAGGTATACTTTTTATTTCATTTTAATGGTTATTTACTGAATCCCATAATGCTATACTTGTGGCACCATTCTTGAGAATTTTAAGTCACCGTCTATGTGGCAACCATACAATATTGAAGTAATGTGGCACCCTCATTATTCCCTGGTGTATATGTATATAAATAAATATTCTAACATTGTGGCACCCATACAATATTGAAGTTAGGAGGCACCCTCATTATTCCCTGGTGTATATATTTATTTTATGGTGTATATTGATTCGAATGACATTTAAAAACAGCAAGGATATTTTTATTTCATTTTTATGGTTATTTACTGAATCCCACAATGCTATACCTGTGGCAATCTTCCAGGAAATTTCATATCACTATATCTATGTGCCAACCGAGATATACAATTACAAATCACTGACTAAGTGGCGACCACTTTGATACCTAGGTGGTATCTGCGACGTTGCCAAACCACCTTCAGAACAGCAGACAAATCAACCGTTTTATAATAGCGGACAAACAAGAGCGAACCAAGAATTTCACAACTCCCATTGGTCTTCCTGGGTTCTGTTGAGGTAAACAAACTATGGTCAAAGATCCAGAGACTGAGCTTCAGGGAAGGAGAATGTTTAAATCTCGTAGACTTTTAGTTTTGCCAGCAGATTAGGTACCTAGATAATTTAATTTTGTAATTCTATATCTTCTTTTGTTAGTGCAGGTACTAAATACGCTGAATGTGGATATTGTAAAACCACAACCAGCAAGCAAAATTTTTAATAAGCTTTGAAAAGACGTAGGTATTAAATGTGCTCCAATTTTCTCAACAAAATGTGAATTATTTTTCCCACAGAAATCGTTTTGGGTTCTATGAAACCTGGATAAAAATTTCTTTTCGTGGAGCTACAGCCAGTAAGTGAAGGGTCTTTTTATACCTTCCACAGTTACGGCCAGATATAAGCAACTTTCGTCGTTAAGAATGTTTAAATCTCGTAGACTTTTAGTTTTGCTAGCAGATTAGGTACCTAGATAATTTAATTTTGTAATTCTATATCTTCTTTTGTTAGTGCAGGTACTAAATACGCTGAATGTGGATATTGAAAAAACCACAACCAGCAAGCAAAATTTTTAATAAGCTTTGAAAAGGCGTAGGTATTAAATGTGCTCCAATTCTCTCAACAAAATGTGAATTATTTTGCCCACAGAAATCGTTTTGGGTTCTATGAAACCTGGATAAAAATTTCTTTTTGTGGAGCTACAGCCAGTAAGCGAAGGGTCTTTTTATACCTTCCACAGTTACGGCCAGATATAAGCAACTTTCGTCGTTAAGAATGGCACAGAACACCACGGAGATCACTCCGGAGGATTGTCCAGTGCAGATTGTGTTTTCGAGTCGGATTGGGGGGGGGGTTTATGTATTCCCTGATGATTTATACAAGAATTTCTCGTTTAAGAGTAGGATAAGTGAAACAGTCGCGAAAGTCGTGAAGCAGATTGGGGGGGGGGGGGGGGGGGTATAACGGAATAGCACCTGAGTACAATACTATGTAATCAATGTTATTTCTTTTTACGCGGAACCATCGTTGTATCACCATATAGTACATTGGTGCTCAACTAAGTGCCGTCCTTCTCACCGGAGAGAAGAGTTCATCCCCATCATTATGGCTCCAGATGTTTTCCATGGATCTCACAGGCATGTTTTTTACCTTGGTAATATGAACATTCCTCTTAAACGATGGAAATGGTAGCGCAACTACGAGGTTCTACCTCGGCCAAAAATTCTCTTACCCCAGCCCATCATTACACTTGCAATTTGTGTGTATTGCACAAAAGGTGAGAAGAAACATTCTGGTCCGTAACTTCAAGATGTCTAAAGAAATGGAAGTTTTAGTGGACAAAATCCTAACTTTTCAATTTGGAGTACACGACCTCATAACGAAAATGAAATAGTATATTTGTGGGTAGTTCTTGGTTGCTTAAGAACTAGTAGGTAACACTTTCCCAGATATACGAAAGAAAATTGTCTTTACGTTTCGAGACAATCGTTTGAAATTCCAAAAACACGTTCTGACATTGTAAAAAAAATATTTCAGTTCCACCTTTGCCGAATTCCCATCAATACAATCGTCCGTAGAACGTGATCAGCAATTTCTAACCCACAGGGGCTCCTAGAAAATCATCAAATCTATGAAAAAAACTGGAAGACACAAATACAATAAAATGAGCAGTTCTAAAATTCCAATTCTTATCCGACCTTAAATATCCATGCCCCTTTTGTAAGAAGCCCTATGGAGCGAGAAAATGTCCCAGTTTCAAGGTATCAAGGTCATGATTAACGTAGTCAAGTGACCCTTTTGTATGGTTAATGTAAAAGCCGTCTACCGGCTGCCCACAAACTCGAAAACTGTCCTTCACTGACCGTTTGCATGTATTGTAAACAGTTCCGCATCTTCCACCTTCAATATCATCCTGGACAAAAAAATGGAGATCGGCGTTTTTGACTTCGCTATCAGGGTTCAAGTTGATAACTGACACACCGTTTCGATCCGAATTTAAATCTGCATAACCATCGGAAGCAAAACTCATGGATCCCTCCAATTTCCCGTCTGGTTTGGATGCTAAGGACCAACCTCGATCGGGAGCATCTCCAACCTCATCTGCCCGTAATGCCAACATCTCCGGATGCAAAATCAGGCTCGACAAAGTTCATATATCTACTAAATTCTACGACGCACGATGTTATCTCCTTCAGCTAGATGACCGTGATCGCCCGAGGACAGGCGATATCAAAAGGAGGGACATCAAAGTACTTTTGAGACATTAAAAAACTTAAAGAAGAGCATAGAGTTCTATGCTTGGTGTACTGTGGTCGAATGTGAATTACAAATTCATTTTAAACCCACCACAAACTCATAGGAATTATTTTGGCTGTTTCATCTAAATTGCTTTCAAGCATTAAACAGGTATTTCTTATGCCTACTGCAACATCCGCGTCACCTTCCACTTCCACCCTTATCAACTTCTTCACAACTGCGTGTAAATGCGGATGAGGACATGCACAACGAAAGGGAGGAGGCATCTACCGAGCATTTTGCTGGTTCGGGTGTTATCTTGCTGTCGATGCACCGGCCTAATTTTCCCCTTCGACACCGCCTCATCTTTTAATTCAGCCAATGTACAAGATATAGGTGCTAACCGTCAATGCCACTAGGAGCTCGGCTGAAAAGGGGAAACTGATCTATAGAAACGGAGCAATTATTGAATTTGTTAGTATTCAATTGAGTTTGTATAAGATATGCACGTCTACTAGTCCAAAACCGATGGCGACAAGAAAAACAGATCTCAATTTGCGAAAATATGGCTTACAGCTAGAGGGGGAACCATATCGGCCCTTAACACTTTCATCCATGGCCAACTGAACCATGGTCGTCTGCTATCTCAAGGTGGATGGGTGTTACATGCAGATGTGGTTGAAATATAAGAGTTTGAGCGCCCAGAAACGACTGTTTTGTTGATCGCTGAAACTGTGGCCCATCATACCAGGATATTGATAGGTTACGTGAATTCAAGTCTGCTACCTTAGTATCGCTAGGTCTTTGCTACGGACGGAGTCCAAAAACACAAATTTTGGGTCAGCAATCGACTTATTGGTAAATAAATGAAATATGAGTCAGATGTACATGTAGATGTACTGTAGTTATGCAAATCTGCCACTCGAATATCGCCGGTTCGCCAATGTAGACGTCGTTCAAAAACACTGATTTGGATTGGGGTCAAAAAGAAACTCGTAGGTATACATATTACTCAAATTACGGCCAATATTAATTGGTTCAATAGGTAACTTAGAAATACACGTCTGCCATCGAAGCGTCACTGGCTTACTGGTGAAGATGAAGTCAAAACACTGTAAATCCTTGACACAAAGGTTTATTATTTTCCATTACAGATAACAAACCTGAGGCAGAATCCGTTGGTATCCCCCGGTCAAATACTGTGAATCTGATTGCGTACTATTAGAATGATATGATCAGTCGTTATTGTACTATATCTGATCTGATTTATATTTTGATTTGATTTTTAGCGCATTTTCTTTTAAGAAAGAAAAAATGAGCTATTGTGTTCACTTTGTTCGCTGATGCTGTATGTATGTCCTCTTAAAATCGTTTTAAATGCCACTTCCCGACGTCCGATTTTGATGAAACTTGGTATGGGTGTAATCTGTAACATTGTGGAAATGAAGATGTGCCAGGGGTTGATGACGACTAAGAGGTCATTGATCAGCTGATTGAGCTCCCAAGCCATTTTGTCTCTAATTCAACGCAGGAAACGTCTACTATTTCACGCGGATCTCCTTACAAGAAAATACGCCATCATGTGTCTCATTTTGTGAGCAC
This sequence comes from Adelphocoris suturalis, assembly GCA_030762985.1. Taxonomy (NCBI): domain Eukaryota; kingdom Metazoa; phylum Arthropoda; class Insecta; order Hemiptera; family Miridae; genus Adelphocoris; species Adelphocoris suturalis. Next base: position 63,906,694 of record CM061043.1, read on the forward strand.
TGATCTACTTGTTTATTATTTTTTAATAACACTATCCCCCTCCCCCCAAAAAATCAAGGTCATGCCCCCACGACACAGGTACTGGTCCTGGGGGTTAGTATTACACGTCTCCTTCTCAAAAAATAGACGTCTATGTGAAAAACGGGCTTCGGATTCGGGTTCAGTACCTTCAAAAACCCACAGTACCAGCTTCGCCTTCAATTTTTTTTTGCAGAGTAATAATTTAAATAATTTATAGTATTGACATGGGTTTCCACAACTTCACTGCTCTCCAGTCTGTGTGTCTTATCAAATGAAAGTCGTAGGACATCTAATTCTATATCTGAATTTTATATCACATGTCATTTTATTTCATTTTCATGTAATACATGTAATGAATTTCATCTCATATAATACATGTCATTTTATGACGGAAAATTCAAAATTGTCACAAGACCGCTCCTTCTCTAACACGTGATAGTTTTCTAAGGAAATTATTATTTCGTAAAATTATATTTAGGTAATTCACTAATAATAAAATTAGCGAGACTAATTGAATTCTGTATTATAAGGATATTATAATTAAATTGCGTTTAAGATTGAGTAGTCATGCCAAAATTAACCTTATTTAGACGAACCACCTCAGGTGTACGACGGGAGTCGTGTGTGGACAATTTGTATTTTTTGTCATAAATGCGCTAAAAATAAATTAAATTTCCTATGTTTGGTACCCATTAGTTACAAAGTTAGACTATTTACGACTTTCATCTAATGTTTTTCAATTGGTGTGACAGTTTCTGAGACTAAAGCTCTTAAAAAATCCAAGTGAAACATTTCACCCAAATTGAAAAAAGTGCCGTTTTTTACAAGCGGTTGCATGATTACTCATATTTCAAATTTTAATAGGTTATTCTACGTAGAATTTAACTGCCGTGAATATTAGTAATAGATGTTTCCTTGCTAACTAGCTTAGTTTTGGCGTAAGATCAAAAATATAGAAAACAGTTCGAAAGTTGCGATGTTTTTTCGCAATAGCTTAGGTCGCCCAAGTAACTGGAATAAGCACACTTGGGTTTTTACTATACATGTTGACTCTAAAACTACGAAAATCGAAACAATCCGACCTTATGTTGAATGTCGCATTTGGATTTATTATTTTCAATAATGAACCTTTGTATTTTGAAGATAAATCAACTTTTTTTCTCCTCTATTTACTAGACAATTTACTAGTAATGTGACATTTTCGGTTTTTTAAACATTATTATTACCTATACAATCATTTATTTATTTATAATTTTCATCACCATTTATCACATTCATTTGAAATTCCCAAATCTCGAGAAAAATATGCAACGAGACTAATAATTCCATACCACTTGACGATGAGAAACAAAAGAAATTGAATCTCAACTCAAACTCAAATATTCATAAGGCTTCAGATGTATAGATCCTGTAAAGTTAAGTTGGATCACATCCATCGAACTATAGGTATATCGAGGTATGTCGAATTATAGGTAGGTATCAACACATAATTGAAGAAATAGTAAGAGCAGCTATGATCAAGTAGGCACTGCACAGGTACCTACATACCGACATTTCTTAAAGTATTGTTATACATTTTAGTAACATTTTAAAATTTTATTTATATTATTCTTTTCCCCAAAATTTTAGAATTGAAACATTATTTGGAGCACTGACACAGTACAAAGCATGAAACGTCACTTGTCCGATAAGTGCAATCGACCGTTCCATCACACATTCCTTTGCACAAACAAGACGGTATGGAGTCTTTGGGCATTGCTGATTTCGTCACGAAACGAGGTGATAAGTTGCCGTTTTTGATTTACTATTTATTCAAAAGCGGCAGGATCCAATTTTGAGTGTAGTCCCAACTGCCAACACAAAAACGTGTTATTTTTAATACATCACTTTTCATTAATTTCTCTTCTCATGTTCACAGAATAGCTTTTGTTTTTGACTGGTACGAAGAATTGTCCATAAAATATTTTGAGTTCAAATTATGATCGAAAGGCTACGAAAGTAAATAAGTAAAAATAGTAAACCCACGTAGAAATCCCTAAAATCATTAGTTCATTTCTATATACTTAGCGAGAGAACAGAACTAGACCCGGTGAATCGTGACAGTTAGTACCTACTCGGAAACCAGGGACAAAGTGAAAAGTCACGGATCCAGGGGTCTATCGTTAAATATCAAAACCACGAGTGATTGGCTGCTACATCGTTACTGAAAGCTTATGCCGCACAGCTCACAGCGGTCAGGAACTTGACAAAAGTTCGGCTGCGATGCCGACGATAACCCATGGTGAATAACGATAAGAACTTCGCCTAAGAACCAACCACGGTATATGTGACGCCTATTTGTTCAAAATCGGACAACGGGAATCCCCACAATGTGGAAAATGTGGTCATCCAGATGGAACTCTACGTCACCTGATAATGGATTGTCCAGACCATGAACGGGAGAGACACCTTTTTTTTAATATTTTAGCCACGAAAACAAATGTAAATTTGGAATTTTTATCCATTCCATCAAGGAATATCATAATTTATAAAGAACTTTTTAAATTTATGTTAAATTGTAGTATTAATATATGAAAGAAAATTGTTTTACTTACTACAAGCCTTGAATTGTAAATAAAAATATGTATGGCTGTATACAAAACGTCATGCCAAATAAATAAAAAAAAAAAAAAAAAAAAAGTACCAGAAAACCAAAAATTCAAACCCCAAAATCAAAGCTGTGCATCTCCAAAAACGGCGCATGAATTGAGAATGTATCGGTTACAACATTTTTTGACGTTCGATTATGACCCAAGCACAACGATAGGGTGGTTCAAAAAAAAAAAAAAAAAAAAAAAAAAAAAAAAAAAAAAAAAAAAGTTCTGGGAAGTTTTGGGAGAATTTTTTTTTCTTTAGTGTTTTTTTTTTTTTTATTTATTTATTTTTTTTTTTTTTTTATTTATTTTACGCTCCGTCCACTAGTTATCCGGTAAACTGGCAGAGGGCGCTGCTTGAAGATGAGTAAAAATCGAAAATTTCACCGAAAATACTGTCCCCTGGTCAAGAATTGTACTAGAAACATGCTATTATGGTCGGACAATATGCTTTGGCATGTTCTGAACATGATTCCGTTTTTTACTATACTTTTCCGCCGATGATTGCTTCGTTTATCGGCCATAAATCTCAAATTACTAGTAGGGTAATTGACAAATTCACCCTAATTTCACCGGAAATTATGTCGCGTTGATAATTTAAGGTTCTGAAATACCTTGCGCCGATAAAATTTGGTATTTTCCAGGATACTCGGTACAAAGCCGTTGGTAATTTGGCAAGGACTTGAACCGGCATTGTACTTATTCGCTTAACGACCCGATACCATTGCACAAGCTTTTACACGTGACCGATACCGCTGACAATAGGTAACCCTACGCTCAAACGATCCAATCACAGTTCAGACAATTCAAAACTTCGAATTTGACACCGGAAAACCGATGGAACTAAGGAATTTTACAGAAAAATTGGAATTTTTTAAACTATTTTCTCCATTTTGCCGCTATAATTGGCAAATAAGTACAATGCCGGTTCAAGTCCTTGCCAAATTACCAACGGCTTTGTACCGAGTATCCTGGAAAATATCAAATTTTATCGGCACAAGGTATTTCAGAACCTTAAATTATCAACGCGACATAATTTCCGGTGAAATTAGGGTGAATTTGTCTATTACCCTCCAATTAATTTGAGATTTATGGCCGATAAACAAAGCATTCATCGGCGGAAAAGTATGGTAAAAAACGGAATCATGTTCAGAACATGCCAAAGCATATTATCCGACCATCTTACCATGTTTCTAGTACAATTGTTAACCAGGCGACAGCATTTTCGGTGAAATTTTCGGTTTTTACTTATCTTCAAGCAGCGCTCTGGGGACAAGAAATCCCAAAACTTTTTTTTTTTTTGAACCACCCTATCGTTGTGCTTGGGTCATAATCGAACGTCAAAACAAAAAATGTTGTAACCGATACATTCTCAATTCATGCGCCGTTTTTGGAGATGCACCGCTTTGATTTTAGGGTTTGAATTTTTGGTTTTCTGGTACTTCAGTATCGTTTTTCACCATGGGTTTTCGTCGGCATCGCAGCCGAACTTTTGTCTAGTTCCTGACCGCTGTGAGCTACAGCGGTTTTCCCTGCCCTTCATGCTTTCACAGGGTGTGTGTGACACCACAAGCAAAATTTTGACTAAAATATCTGAGGTGATTACCTTAAAACACTATAAACCAATAGACGCCTAGCCTCACTTGGAGTTGGAAGACAAATTACAGAAACTCGGCTAAAAAATCTTGAGCATTTGTACTTAACGTTGATTTAAAAAAAAAAAAAAAAAAAAAGAGAGAGAGAGAGAACAGCGCAGATGAGGCTAGATTCAATTGGCTGACGAACTCTCTCAGTATAATTGTAAACTTTTCCTGTGTACCTTGCACTTTAGATGCTTCATTGTTTGAGGTAATTATTACTTACATATTTTTGGTTGAGTGCTTTCGATTGTCAACTCTCAAAACTGGATCCTGTCTTGAGTAAATATGAAATAAAAAAAAGGCAATTTATCACCACACCACTTTGTTTATGCAAAGGAATGTGTGGAACGTTCTCTTACTCTTGTCGAAAAAGTTACTTTTCATGCGTTTTTCAGCGTCAGTTCTCCGGAGAATGTTTCAATTCTTAAATTTTATTAAAAAGAATCATTTAAATAAAATTTAAAATGTAATTAAAATGTAGAACAATGCTTTTACACAACAAACAACAACTTTATTAACAATTTTATTAAAAAGAATCATTTAAATAAAATTTAAAATGTAATTAAAATGTAGAACAATGCTTTACTACATAGTGGCACGTAGGCGGTACCTATGCAGTGCCTACTTGAATATTTACAAGCATGTTCTTATTATTTGATCAATTATGTTATGTTGATACCTACCAATGCATGTGGTCGAACTTTCCTATAGGTACTCAGTGAATCCGCATTTTCGGCTAATTGTTCGTCTTGTAAATTTGGATCGGAAAGCGGGGGTCAAACCTGCTTCCTTCGTCAATAACTATTTCATAGCAATTTTCACAGATAAACGCAGTTATATCATTGTCATCAATAAAAGATTTGGTTGATTTGCTACATGCTTTGTGGATACTGGTTCCGCAATTTATCATTTAATAATGATTAACAGGACGTTTCCATTTTTTCCTACCGTTACGTTACGGCGAAAATATTGATTTTCATGTACAACCAATGCGTTAGTAGGGAAGTGTAACTCCCTTAGTGATAGCAGGAAAACAATCGCCACTTTTTGGAATGCTCTCATTTTATCACAACATCTCATGATCCCTTAGCCTCTGTAGTGTCAAGGAAAGCTGATTTATTACGGTAAATTATAAACTAATATTGTTAAGTAACCACATTGAACTAATAATGTGTAAAATTAATCATTATTAAATTATGTGACTGTAGAACCGTAAGTCTATCGTTCGGATTTTTTTTTTTTTTTTTTTTTTTTTTTTTTTTAATACATGGTTTAATGTCGTTCTTACGTATTCCTTCTGTTATTTTCTGGCAAAAAAGAGTAGGCACTGATCAAGAGTTACATTTCCAGGTTGATCCCTAGGGGGTATTATCACATTAAATCTCAATTTCGGAGAAAATAAATTATCGTAGTTCATAAAAACTATATCCACGATGACCAAACTGTTTTGCAAAAGAAAACCCGTACATTTTATAGAAAAAATGGGAATATTTCGAACTACTTCCGAAAAGTCGACTGCAGATAAACAACATTCACAGCAGGTTAACACAAATGAATGTGATAAATGTGAATGAATAAATTAATGTGGTAATTGGTGATGAGAATTATAAATAACTGAAGAAAGAAGAAGAAGAAGAAAAAAGTTTATTAAGAATATTCATACAAGGATATGTATTGCAATAATTGCAATAATTTCTTATATTAAACAAAATAAACATTACGGCATGGAAGAAAACCGTCTGCCGGAAGTTAGGACCTTTTTTTTTTTTTTTTTAAATTAAATTATTCAAACTTCAAAAATTGAATTCTCTCACTAGAAAAGAACGATAACGCCAGGCTGATTTACAAAATTGTCCCAGTCTAGTCCAATCCGGGCCGTTGAGAATCACGATTGCTTCATCGCGTGATAAAGTGTGACATCCAAAAGCAGCAAGTCGGAACTCTGACAATATCGGGCATCTACAGAAAAAGTGGAAGACGTCCTCTCGCTCGTGAAGATTGCACATCGAGCACTCCTCCGGTCTATCAGTATCATAGGGTTTGGCATTTAAATTCAAGGACTCCGCACGAATTTTAAATGCCCAACGTGCAACATGCAGAGGAATCCCAGCGTCAGACTGAAGACTCGCACATTTGAACCCAGGATCCAGCTCACGGTACAGAGTGAAAAACTCGGAAGTCTCAACTCTTCCTCGAAACCATGATCGCCTATTGGCACTGAATGCAGTGACCAGCTGATCCATGTCCGACTTGAGAACTCTGTGGTCAAGAGATGCAAGATTGTCCGGATGGTTGAACTTGGTACAGAGTGCAGCATAATGCTTAGCAAAACCTGCGCAACTTCTTATCGTCTCAACAGCCACGATTTTTGGAAGACGGAATCCAGGCATCTTGAGGACCTTCAATAAGTAGTTAAAGTGCATTTTCAGAGTGAACGCCGATAATGTGTCAAGCTCTGTCTCTAAATATACAATGTAATTAGGCGTGAATGAAGGCAAGTGAAACAGTCTTTTGACAAAGAGCAACTGTACACTTTCGACCGAATCGTACTCCTTGTTTCCCCATACCTCAGCTGAATAGCAGAGTATAGCCCTCATGATGGCGTTGAAAATCTCCATTTTGGCTGATAATGGGACGCTTGGATTGGCTATCGCTTTACCCCAGATGCAATTCATGGCTGTTTTGGCCGAAGCAGCTTTAATTCTAAGGTGACGTGTAAATGAGAGCCTCGGAGTAAGATTGACACCTAGGTATTTATAATCTCTCACGATATCCAGGACTTCTTCCCCATAATGCCACTTCTCAGTTGCTCTACGTCTACCACCTCTCTGAAAAATAATAACCTTCGATTTCTCCAGATTAGCCTCAAGCCCCCAACGATCGCAATAATTCCGTAGTGCATGAATATTCTCCTGAAGTTCCTTTGGATCATCGGCCAATACCACCAAGTCATCCGCGTACAACAATACCCTGATGAGTGCTTCTCCAACTCTTATGCCGTGCACTAGCTCTGATGGCAAATCATTGATAAAGAGCGAAAATAATAGATGGCTTTAGGGGCAACCCTGTCTTACACCGGTCTCCACATGGAATGAGTTTGTGACACCTCCTCTGCTCCAGACAGCTGATGTTATGTTCTCGTATAAGCTACGTAGGATGGAAACAAACTTGGACGAGACACCATAGCTAAACAATTTACAAAATAGGAGCTTTCTATCAACCCGATCGAAAGCAGCCCGCAAATCTACAAAAAAAGCATATATCTTACCACGAGGGCGTGTAAATGTCAAATCAACCAAACAGGACAGAACAAAAATCGAGTCAATCGTCGAGTATCCTGAGCGAAAACCAGACTGAAACTCCGACAATATGTTCTGCTCTTCAACATAGCCATTCAGACGCCCAGAAAGAAGACAAGAGAGAAGCTTGGCTAGGCAGTTTATAAAGGACAGTCCTCTATAATTTGACACATCTGCCGGATTGCCCCTCTTGAGTAGAGGAAAGATTATTACCTCCTTAAACGATTTTGGGACTTCCCCAGTGTGCATGATGAGATTGAAAAAATTCAGCAGCATCTCTTGAAACTCAGAACATGAGTACTTGAAGAATTCAAATGGGACACCATCGAGACCTGGAGCTTTGTTTTCCTTTACAGTAGATAGAACTCTCTGTAGCTCAGAAATAGTAAAAGGTGCGTCCAACATATCTGAAACATAATTTGGTTCCACAAAAAGCAGCAAATTACCCAAGACTTGTTGATTCAGAAGAGAACCGAAATGCTCTACCCAGTCAGAGGCCGAAATGACTGACTTAGGGGCCTGAGGTGCTCTCTTGAAGATCTTTACCAATTGCCAAAACTGCTTACTGTCGGTAACCTCTTTAAACCTCCCAGACAAGCCACTATAGAAGTCTCTCTTCTTCCGGAGAACCAAGCTCTTATATTCTTCGTTGGCATGCACATATTTACTTCTTACCTCATCTGAACTTGTATCTCTATGGAGTCGGAGTAAACACATTGACCTCTTCCTAGCCTTTTCACAGTCCCAGTCATACCAAGGTTTTTTCCTCACTAATGAATTCTTTGTGCCTACAAGAGCAAGGTCTCTGATGGTGAGTACAATAGAATCCGCCCAACGATTCACATTGTCTTCCGCCTTTTGGACAATCTCGGGGATTGCTTCTCTTAGTTGCTCGTTATATTTTTCTCGGTGCTTAGGGTCCCATGACAGCCTTGGGAGAAGCGGCATCATCAGATCTGAAGTACTCAAAGGGATACTAAATGTGATTGGCATATGGTCGGAATAATTCTCCACCAGAACAGAAAAATCAGAGATGCATGGCAGTACATCCAGTGATGCACAAACCAAATCACATACAGATGCACCCTGATGAGATACAAACGTGAAATGGCCTTGGGAATCTCCAGGAGACCGGCCATTGAGAACCACTAAACCTGTATCCGAACAAAGATCCAACAATCTCCTTCCACGGGAATTCAGTACTACATCTTTGGAGCAACGAATAAGATTAAAATTCCCCATGTCAATACTGGGAGTATCGGACAAATCCTGTTCCAAGCCAATCCGGACGTTGAAATCTCCAGCAACAATGAAATTTTGCTCCACATGATCAGACAAAAAGTTGTTAAGCTGCTCGAAGTCACTGTCCCAGCTGTTGCAGTTCAAATAAATAGGCACTAAATTAACCATACATCCGTCTAACAACAAAGAGACAGCTACGGTTCCATCAATATCAATGATTCTAACATTACTGAGCCCTTTTTTTACAGCCACCATAATACCACCACTAGATCTTCCAAAAATACTCCTTTTTTCGGCATAGATCCACTTTACATCAAAATCAAGAAAATAGTCATCATAATTGGATACAACAGACTCCACAACATGCGTTTCAATTAGTAATATAATATGGAAATGCTTAACAAAATTAAGAAAAGAAACGTCGCACTTTTTATTCTTCAATCCAGCAATATTGAAAACAAGAAAATTAAGAAAAGATTTATCTACAATGCCCAACTCGTCGATTACATCTTCATGATTTTCCTTCCGACAGACTTCTCTACCTCAGGATCCTGAAGCCGAAGCCCCCACCCGACCCTCCGTAAGTAGCTTCATATTAAGAGATGTCATATCAATCCCTGCGATATCTTTTATGTTAAAAGTACCCTCATGAGAACTGAGGCCTACTTTGTCATCCCAATAGAAGGTCCTCTTTTGAACAACCAGTTTATCCGTTTTTAATTGGCAAACCACACTGGGAACTAACTTTCGTAGCTCAGCACGGATGCGTAGCAATTTCGACCGTCTGCTTCGCATTGACTGCGGGAAATCTTGTGAAACGCTATAACCAGTGCCGCTTAACACTGCTGCTTTGCCAATCACTACCCATTTATCTCGCGCCTTTTGAAGTGTCACTAATAGAAGGGTTCCATTTGCATTATTTCTACTATTGATTGGTCGAACAAATTCAATTTCAATTTCCCCAGGTATGCGAAGAACCTCCTTGAAAAATTTACGAACGACCTCAAAGAGATCATCTTCTCTCTGAAAACGGATACCACGTAAAACAAGGTTGTTTCTCCTAGAATTTAATTCCAGGAACTCAATCCGACGATCTCTCTGCTCAGCTGAAGACTTCAAAGTTGCAATTTCGCTTCGGAGGAGTTTATTTTCCTCACGCAATGCTTGTAAATTAGTATTTAGAGTTTGAAAATCATTTTTCGTTGGCAGATTATCTATCTTTTCATCAAGCTTTTTCATGAATTCCCATAACTTTTCATTTTCACCCATAGCTCGTTTTTTTTGGTTCAGAATTATTAGATTCAGGAGAGCTTCTAGGTCGTTTTGGTGTTGAAATGTTGGAAGGGGGATGGGTATTCGTTGTACTATTACGTCTAGTTAAATACTTGCCAATATTCTGTTGCATGAATTTGACAACCTACTTGCAGTGCGTAATTTTTAGTAGGCGCTCCTCGTTACGATTGCCAAATGACCGTTCCCAATCGAATCCGGCGGTCAACTAAATCTTCCCCACAACGTAAGAATCAATCGTACGTCAAACGGAGTAATTGGTGGGGGCTTACCGGAATGATACGCGAAGATTTCCCACTTCTCTGGAAACGCAGGCAGTGGGGGATGGCCTCTATAGTGGGAGAGCGCTTATCACCAGCTCCTTCCTCGAAACCGCTTCACCGTTCCACGAAAATAAACTCAAATCAACTTGACTTGAATCGTCCAGTAAACAAATCACATGCACTAGAATAACTGGATACTTCGCGTAAGTAGTAACCGGGACAAGTACTTTATTGTTGCACGAAAACAGACCGATATGATAACTTTATCGCACCAAACTCGGAGACTAAAAGGAAGAGCAATAATTGACGTGTTGATACCACGGACTCTGGGCCCTGACTCTTATAAATAACTGATTAAGATATTATTAATAATAATAAAATAATAAAAACGGAAAGTTTCACATTACCTGTCTCTAGTTAACAGAGGAGAAGAAAAAAGGAATTTTTTTCAGTTTTTACCTTATTTTAAATTAAACCTGATAATTTTAAAAGTATTTTGCTAATAACCAAAAGTGTAGCTGGTTTGAATAATTTGAGCCTAAAAACGATTGCTTGCGGTGGGCCATTCGTAGACTATTAGGGTCAAAAGAGCTCCCATGCGCTCTTATATGCCCTCTACCTTCCGCAACCACTCGCGGCGCATCATCCATTTTTGAGCAACGAACTATAACTAGGTATTGGAATAATGCATAAAAGATGTTACTTCATCACGCATGTACCATCTTAAATATACATCTGTGAAGATGATCTTGAATTTTATTTTACTTTTTGTTGCATAACTGGAACTTTCTATTCCATTCCAGATTTTCTAAAGTCCCAAAAATTCGCCTAAATGGATGATATTACGTAAAAGAGGACTATAAAAGATCATCTAGGGTCCCCTAACACTCCTTGAGAGTATTCGGTCAATTAGATTCAGAGTTTCTCGTGTGTTAACCAAGTTGATATCAATAAGGCGATAAAATGCATGGCAAACCTTCCTAGAAACCTCTACCCAACTACCCTCCAAGTTTGAACATAATCAGACCAATAGATCGTAAAAAATCGACGTTGTTAGAATCTGACTTTTGCGAATGCGCGCACCCTATTATTGATCCGACAACTATGCAATTTAAAGGGAACCATCAAGAAGCTAACCCACACAAAACCAGAAAATTCCATAAAAATCAGTCCCTTAGTCTCCGAGTTTCACAAGTGTCAAACAATTTTATTTTTGCGCATGTACAATGGTCATTACTCAATCAATCGCAATAAAACTCATAGAGCATATTTCTGATACGTATAGCCAACTACCGTCCGGGTTTGAACAAAATCAAACCTATAGATCGTAAAAAATCTACGTTATTTTATGAATTCACGTTTGAGCTTGCTCACACGTCATTATTGATTCGATTGTAATGAAATTCATAGGGGAACATAAAGAGGCTAACCAACACAATCCCTGAAAATTTCATCAAAATCGAACGAAAATTTAGATTTTCCTGTGCTTTTGACTGGGAGTAGTTGTGTAGTCGTCCAACACATGGTCGGTGAGGCTCTCAAGCCGCCCGACCGCACGCCCAACCCTGAGACAGCGTTCCAGTTGTTTTAGTTCTTTGCTTTTTAAAAGAGAAGAGGTGGGGAGAAGACGAGGTTATTTAGAGCAATGGCCGACCCTGCCAGATCTCCGGTAGCCATTCAGTAAGCAAAATAGAATGTGTATATTATTATGTATATTATAATATACACGAAACACCCGACAGCGGCGAAGCACGCGGAAAAACGATGAACTACAGCTGTATATTTGTGATCCATAATCCATTCAACTGGCACCCACCTCTCAAACTTCAAAGGCTCTTTGTTCGTCACTGAATCAATGTAACATTGTGATTATGAATCCTTATCATCCAGTAGAGCCTAAATTAAATAGAGAAAATCGTTTGTGTGTTTATTGTTGAAGTTAAGGTAAGATATGAGGGGTTGACAATGTGGCACCCTTATACGGGTGCCATAAAAATGAGGGTGCCACTTCGTATGCTGTTTTCATTGTTTCGGGTGCCACAGAGCTGGAATATATATATATATATATATATATATATATATATATATATATTGCTATGCAATTCTTAGGCCGACCCCCAATAATTTTTTTTGTAATGTCCGTAACGAAATTAACGATGATTTTCACGTACAACCGAGTAGTTGAGTAGTTGCTATAGATTGTGTCACAATTTCAGTGTTTTTCACGTACAACCCAGCCGTTGTTAGGGGAATGAAACTTCCGCAGTTTTCATCGCACAAAAATCGTTCGCCACTCGTTGGAAAGCGCTTGATTTATGTGATAAATGTTCACATTTCAAGCTACCAATTTCCCTCTCCTTACGTACCTGGCTACATGCCAAAACTAAGTTGATTCAGGCTAAGAATTGCATAGCAAATTATCCTCGTTTTCTACGCAGTAGAAAAGAGAAAAGATCCGGCGAGGCGCGAAGCGCCGAGTATAGAATAGGGGGGCCCAGGGGGGCGAAGCCCCCCGGCGAGGCGCGAAGCGCCGAGTATATATATATACATATATATATATATATATATATATATATATATATATATATATATATATATATATATACATATTGATTCAAAGATTGGTTCAAAAATACCCTTCTTGCTAAGAAACTTGTCTCATTTGATTCAGATCGCAAACTTGAAAGCAATCTTGTGGAATACATTTCATTTGTTCATTGATGCTCTCTCGTATGTTCGTGAAGGCATTCCGACCAGAAGAGCTGCAGGAGTCATGATTTCTGAACAGTGGTAGTTTATGCAATACCATCGGTACAGTTGAATACGCCTAGCTAATTTTGCAGTATCATTTCGTAATACCAAAACTTATTTGTATCAATGTGGGTGTAGTTGATTATTTTCTGAAGGACTACAAGACGATGAATCAAATTTTAATAGATCTTCGTGATAGCTATTGTTGAAGTTGGATCAGCAAAACACTCCCAAAAGGTATTTTTATGGGTTTTATTGTGCAGTCTCCATCACTCTCATCTGAAACGAAAATGTTACAGACTAGATCAGCAGATTAGCCTACAGTCATTCTACGAAATCCACACCCATTGATTAAACAATTCTGTAAATGAACCTTGGCCAGTTGAAAACACAACAGATAGTTTGAACAAGCCTGTTTCCGCTATTCACCAATGTTTTTCGTTAGCCAAAACCAGTGTGCAGTGTGGACGCCAGCGTGGAAGTAGTTGAAATTGAAATTGATACTTTGAGGTATCGAGATGATAGAAATGGCAATGCTGCGTTGAAGCTCAATGGGGCATTTTGGTTTATTATTCTCAGTAATGAATCTTTGTAATTGACCAAGAAAGCAAAATTATGTATAGCCCTTCTTCAAAATTTGTTGGTTTACATTTCAAGATGCTTGGAATCCGAAAAATCGAATTTAAGGACTGAATCACGGTCTTGAAAACTCTCAAGGTAACACTAATGGGTTGGGGGGTGTCAATTATACTCGTAGTCATCAGCCTAGACTTGAATGAAACCGCCCGGATCGCTGTGCGTTCATCCGTTCGCTCTCCTAAGGGTTACAACTTGGACAGGAAAAATGACGTCAATCGGTAGAACATGGCAGTAATCGCCTAATAAACTACGTCGATCGTATCAGCTGTTATAATTCCAGTGGAATTCTCACTTCCCGAAATCGAGTTTGTTGTTACTTTTGTCGCCTGTAGATGGACAGTGAAGAATAGGTCCTTACTGCGATAGGAGCAGTTGTGGTTTACCTGTCTCACCCTTCGAAGTAGCAACGGTGTTTTCCTGAGCTCCAGGTTTTGAGTAACTCACGTGGGTAAACCATCGACAGGGGTTTCCTCAAAGGGAATATCAAATTTTCTGGATCAAATCCAAATTATTTCTCCAAATCGCACTCATGTTCCAAAGCCATTGAAATCCATTATTGAGTGAAAAGATGATGTGATAATGTATTGAACATTAATCAATTAAGTATATAGTTTAAAGAAAATGATTTTTATATTTATGAACTATATTTCAACTGTCTAACTACTGCACAAAATCAGAATGATAATAAAGTCTTGTTGTCCAAGAGATAATCACCTGACATTCATGTTCAGGTAATAATTATCTTTTGTGGTAACTACTACGACATCCCCTTCACTTTAAACAAACATTGAAAAGTTGTTTACACATAATCATCAAGATAGTGAGGCCGGGTGACAATCCTCTTCTCTCGCGATTCTTTATGCTGATCTTGAGGTGCAGATTTCTGGATGGGACTCGAAGGGCGTGGGTACAGATCTCGCCTATTTCTTTCAAGGATTCTTTCTACTAACTACACAACTGCGCCATGTGATAATGTATTGAACATTAATCAATTAAGTATATAGTTTAAAGAAAATGATTTTTATATTTATGAACTATATTTTAACTGTCTAACTACTGCACAAAATCAGAATGATAATAAAGTCTTGTTGTCTTGTTGACCAAGAGATAATCACCTGACATTCATGTTCAGGTAATAATTATCTTCCGTGGTAACTACTACGACAGATGGCAGATGGGTTTATAAGTGAAATTAACGCATGGGGTTAACCCCGACCAACATTTGCCATTTATCTGCAGGACTGGGAAGTGGAAAACCTCAGATACTCGTGTGCTCTTATCGTTGCATAAGTCTAGGTGATTTATTTTATATTATTAGTTTTCTGTTGTTGGGTGCCTAACGGCCGTATCACATTAGCATTATTTCCGCATTTTTTCTGCGTTTTAAACGCTGAAACGTGAAGAAGGCAAACTGCGTTTTTTCAAGGTCAGTAGTGAATGTTGAAGAGAAATAACTGCAAAAACAGCGCATTCTGGCGGAATGCGTTTTTATTAAATCTGTCAGGTTAGGGCTCCTAGGGGTTTTTCATTGAATTGTAACCTCCCCAAGGGTTATGTTTAGCATTTTTCTTGCGTCAAGGTAAAAATTAGAACGTGTTCTAATTTTCCCAAGTGAGTTTAAAAACGCTCCGCCGGGATGCGCAATGGTCAAAAAAGCTGACCTTGGAAAAACGCACTTCTTCTTCTTCACGTTTTTGCGTTAAAAACGCAGAAAAAACGCGAAAAAATGCTAGTGATACGGCCCTAAGTCAATGTCGATGTACCTACTAAAACTCTGATGTACCTACTATTGTACGAAGATATCAGCTCTTGATATACACAGAGGGACTAGTAAAGTGTAGGATATTTGTCTACGTATATGCTGTTATGGTCATAGTTATAACGAGTCTCATATATATATATATATATATATATATATATATATATATATATATATATATATATATATATATATATATATATATATATATATATATATATATATATATATATATATATATATATATATATATATATATATATATATATATACGAAAAAGCGCAAACTTCAGGGATCGTTTCAGAATGCCTCAAAACGGATTTCAATAAAGACATTTTTAAAAAGTTTAGATTTTAAAATTTTCGGAGTCATTGCAATAGCTTGATTTTCTACAAAAATTCGCTAAAATGTGTGTTGCTTAAAGGTATAGAGACCAGTGATCTGAAGACCTATCCAATACAGAAATAATAAACCTTTTTGTAATAATTTGCTGCGTATTTTTATTCTCTCAGGTCATGATGTTTCCGAGAGCTTGACTAATGATACAATATGGAGTGTATCGTATGATTGGAATTGGTCGAAACAACTGTTGGGTATCAAAAGCTGAATGACGTCATAAGAGAAACGACCTTCATAAGGGGATGGGGTCTTCACCATCCAACTATGACGTTAATTCACTCCTTTTTCTATCGGCTTTCGTCCAAACGTTTTGGAA
This sequence comes from Adelphocoris suturalis, assembly GCA_030762985.1. Lineage (NCBI taxonomy): Eukaryota > Metazoa > Arthropoda > Insecta > Hemiptera > Miridae > Adelphocoris > Adelphocoris suturalis. The sequence goes on from CM061043.1 coordinate 63,922,946, forward strand.
TTCTGAGCTGAAAATTATCGTTGAGTCGGGCGTTTTCGAGGATAAAAATCTGATCTTAGACAAAATATGCCGACCCACGAAAGCTATCAGTTTGAGAACTTTCTGATCCCTATTTCTCTCGATGTAATCTCTTTCCAACGGATGGAGTACGTTTTTTGTACGGTGACAACTAAGAGAGTTAACTGATTAGTCGTAAATAAAAATCATGAGGAATTTATTGGTATCGGAATTTGTTATCGGTCGGTTTTCATAGCCAGTTAACATTGTCCTTGCTAAAAATAAAGTTCGTTTAAAAATAATTACTTATATGAAAGTTTTTGAAAAAATTCCACTCCTTCCTACCGTAACCTATAAAATAGTCTTGCGTCTGGGCGTTGCCGTTCGATCACTTCTAGCGCGTCATAATTTATTGATTTGCCGTTATTATTCCTACGGAAGGGTAGCATGAACCTAATATTGCACGCTAATTAATTAAAATTAACGTTGACTCTAACGTCAGGTGAGTTCTCGGAGTAGGTTAGGTATATTTAATTACTCTCGTGTGTACATCTATTCCCCAACAAAAACGTGCAAGACTGAAACTTTCTAATTTTTAGAACGTCTCTCTGAAGCTATATAGACAAGGCATCTTATCAAAAGGGACACCCCAAGCAAGAGAGAAATAATAACCGAATTCAAATCCTTGTCATTCTCAGAACGGATCCGTGAGCTCCTGTAGTTCTCCTTAGGTGTACAAATGTGTTGTGTACGCGTGAGACACATTTTGTAAGCGCTGCCCAGGCTACAATTCTAAACTGACATTCGTGATTTTTATTTTGTTCGATCCCAATTTCCCCCACGTAGATGCACTTATCAGCGTTATGTAATAAGTAATGATTGCGTTACCAACATGTTTTATTGGCGTTTTAGCGGGTTTCTAAAGAAAATTAAGCTATCGCAGGGGGGCCCCCTACTGGAAAAGTCAAGGAAAACCTGGAATTGTCAGGGAATTCTTTGCGTCGGGAAAAGTCAGGGAATTTCGCAAAAACCACCAAATGTCAGGAAAGTTTTTAAATGAAAACTTGGTGTAATAATTTAAAGCGTTTTAGGTACATTATTACTCCTAAACAATCAAACTTCAATAGCGTACTATATCATAGTAGGTATGTATTATTTCATAGGTGAGATACGAATGAAAAAAATAATTATGAAGAGTTGTGGTTAAACTGTTCAAAAGTAACCAAGCTACACGCACATTAAAAGCGAATAGATATGCCATTGCCTTCCCTGGTAACTGCATCACCTAGAGTAAACCATTTGTGAGAAAAATCAACTTAGTATTGAACTGGAGAGAAAAAACCCAGCAGAGTAGTGGATTGATCCAGTAAGAGTCCCAAAACTAGTTTATATACATAAGCTAGGACTTTTCAGGAGGGTTAAGGAGGGGGAAATTCACAGAGCAACTTTCCAACGAACGATTTTTGTGGGATGGGAAATCTGGAAGTTATGCTCTCTCTGGCAACGATTGGTAGTAGCGTGATGTTTCTTGTTGTCGGACGAAAATTTTGAATTATCCCCAGAGCTAAGAAATCCATGTAAGGAAAAATGTACTTCAAATAAATAGCTTCAGATCAAAAATTGAGAGACCATAAAATATTAAATAAAAAGTCATGCAGCATGATCGTATGGGTGAATGTTGATAAATTATCGTATTACATTTAGGTTAAATTGTTACGATATTTGAGCACTTCCAGGGATATGAAATTGGTAAATATAAGTAGACTACATATAAGTAGTTTTTTTTCTCTCTTTAAATTATACGATTTTCGTTTTATAAGCATTAAAGGTTCGATAAAATGACGAGGAAACACAAAAAATTTGAATTTGATATTTTTTGTCAGGGAAATCTGAAGTTCGATCAGGGAAAAGTCAGGAAATTAAAAATTTCCATCAGGGGCCACCATGTAACTGGATTTAACTCTGGATTAATTAGTATTCCTCGGTGGTGGAACGGACCATTACAAATTTGGTGTAGCAATCACATTATTGACTTTGAATCCTCCTAATTTTTTGATAATGAACCGGAATTCGAGTAAACTACTAGTATTTTGATTCTAGCGATATTTTCTATGGTGCCTATCGGTCGATTCTGTTCAAACTCATTGGTAGGTACCAACAAATCAATGTATGCACACGTGAATCGTGTTCCAACCGTTTTCAGTTCAGGAACTCAACACTCGCTACGGTGTTCCCACCGCATCGGGTTCATGAACTGAGTTCAGTGAGTTCATGAACTTTTCAGACCTGCTCGGGGATAGGGTTGAGAACTCGAACTGAAGGAAACCTTTCGTAACCTTCCAAAAATCTCATTTCACTGCGAACCTTCACGCTAAATTAATTGTTCTTGTTCCTAACTTGTTCCTCACTTCTTTGTTCATTCGTTCTCAATTCATTCTTCATTTATTGTTCCTCACTTGCCTTGCAAGTCATGAATCTCAATAAAATAGCGGGGGGGATTCTTTCTAGAAGAATCGGATTCGAATTTGGGAGTATATTATACTTCAATAGCAGATTGGGAGTGGGTCCTTACTTCCGATGAGGAGGAGGACTTAGATCAACAGGAATTTGAGGCAAATAGAGTCGTGCCTAAAAACATCGGCTTCTTTGAAAATGTTCTCCGATTCTACGACGGTGACCGGTTCATAGAAGATCTTTTATTTAAGTTATTAGAGCAAGAGGGCTCATAAATAACCGAGATGAGGTTTTCACGTTACTAAAGACGACGCTAGCGCTAGTTAGTGCATTGACTGTCATGTGAACTACAGTGTTCCCACCGACGGTTTCTTGAACCTAAAAGTTTCATGAACTTTGTAACAGAGTTACCTCTTCTGAGGTCCATCGAGGTCCCATCAGGGCACCAGAGATAGCGCTTCCGGCGTCCCGTTGATAAAGCAACGGGCGCCTCGGCCGTCTCGATCATTTTAGCAGCTGGGTTTGGCGTTGGATGGGATTCCAGGTGACTGGAAAAAGAATCTACTCCGAACATGGCTCATTAAAAGCTCATTAGTTGGAGTGGTATCTCTCTGACGAGATGCTCTTTACTCTCCTCTACCTTTTTATGAGGATTTAGGCCCCCATTGCACCTCTGGGGGGGGGGGGGGGCACCTAAATTCCTTATAACTTCATGGAACCCGTCCGAGTTCATGAACTCACGAGTTCATGAACTCAGAGGGGTGGCTGGAACACACCTAATGTTGGCCTTCCACCCAGCCCACACCACCCATGTAGTAGCCGGCTTATCATTTTACAGAAAAAGCTTACATTATTCGATAGAAATTACAAATATCCTTGTAGGTACATTTATCTATTTTTTAAGCGAAGTTTTGTTGGAAAATGTTGCTATTGCAATGGTTACAAACGTTTTCCAAAATCTCCATAGAAATCCGTTTCAAAACCTTTTGAAACTTTTTTTCTGACATTGAAAATGTCTTAGTCGACTGGAAATTTTGTTACTCAAAGAAAAAAAGTCACGCAACCTATAAACAAGTTAGGTGTTGTTATGATTGTGTATACTAGCAATAAATAATATGATATTCGGTTGGAGAAATCAGTACGAGTTGTCACTACTAAGTTTCATGTGAAGCACTGTTCAGGCAAAATGATAGAAAACTACAAAACATGAATGCTGACGAAGCACATAAAAATCACATTTATGAGACGCCAATCAGCTGAGTGGCTCCTGAAGCTAGTTTCGCCCCTGATCATCCTAGAAAGCTGATACTCGGTATCAAACAAGTTAGCTCCACTCCAACCAATAAACAAGTTAGGAAAATGTTATCACCATGACGACGTCAATACTAGTTTGTTGTTACACGTCGTGTTGAGTTATCACAATTTTCTAATTGTTATTTTATTTAAAACAATAAAAAAACATAGAAATTACTGAGACATTTTCAATGCTCATAGCTCTTCTCTCATAAAAGAGAAAGTACGAGCGGCCTGCCGCGTTTTGTAAATTTGTGTGGCAAGTATTGTAAGTTTAGGAATCTGCATGTCTTCAAAAATTTTATGTGAGTGGGACCTCTATTGCGTGCAACTCATTGTAACAGTATTTTTCTTTATTTTTAATTTATTTTATTTGTTTTCCCCAAAGCCGCGTCCACACTATGCGGAACGAGGGTGGGCATCCCGTAGGATCCGCAAAGCCGATTGACTCAGTAAGCAAGTGTGGAAGTCGGGAAGACGAGGGTGATCGCGGGAAAACGCAAACCGACTCAAGTCGTTCTAGATGAAATTGGATCATACTGGTGCAATCTGGTCGTGCGGATCACCCCCATTCACCCTCAGTCGCATTTTACTATCAGATTTCTCGAATTTTTAGGATATATGTGATGAAATTTGTGTACATTTCCTAGCATAATGTTTTGCATACATTGACTTATTAATGCTCTAGTTGATTGTTGATAAACTTTTCTTGGGTGATATTCCATTAAAGTATGAAAGTTTAACAATTTCCAGGGGTCTTTTCTGTTATATCCCCGCATTTACAAACTATTTTCTATATAATGGGGATTCATGATCCCCAATCATTTTTAAGGCCATTGTGGTAAAATATATCAGAATGCTGTGTATAGTTTAGTGGTCTGGATGCTCGCAAGCTCGCATCTCAAAAATACATAACATCAAGTAGTCAATCCCTTCGTAAAAATACTGATTAGTTGGACATACAGGTCAGAATGAATGAATAATAGAGAGTTAACGGAAATATGCAGGAATAATACAGAAAAGGCCCCTTTTTTTTTTTTTTTTTTTTTTTTTTTTTTTTTGCGTGCTCAAACAGTGCTGGCTATCAAACTAATCCTTTCTTTAGAAATTGCTTGATTTTTTGGCTCATGAACGGAATTTTATCTCAATCCTAAGGAGAGTTAAGAATGCAACCCACAAACACTCACCCACAGTATGTATATGTATATATACGAGTATATATATATACCTATGTGTGTGTGTGTGTTTGTGTGTGTGTGTGTAAAGCGTTAAAATCGAGAAATCCATTTCAGTAGCCATTTCACTACCTTCATTTTTCGCAAAAATTCGCTAAAAACAATTAATGAATATATAAACCTAACGCATAGAATGAATAATCGCCTTCTTTGAATGATAAAAGGCGACCGAGGGTGACTGAGGGCGATCGCCCCATCCACATTATCTTGTTGTGTGGACGCGAAGCGGATCCTTACCGATCCCTCGTTCCGCATGGTGTGGACGCGGCTCGAGACATCTTGAAATACGAAGCGTTGATGGAATTTGTCCATGTTTCATTTCTTCCAAAGTATAAGTTCTCTTGTAACTATCGGTTCAACTTACGTGTATTCCTGGTGATAACTCTCTGTAGAATTAAGGTCCTCTCTCTCTGTCCCTCTCTCCCCCCCCCCCCCCCCCCAATGAAATGAATGGATGAGTTTATGAACACATGAAATCGCCCAAAATTCAAAACTAGCTTAGAAATGACAAGAACAAAAAACTTTCAAGTTCCAGTGATGCAGCATAATCGTATTAGCAAATTTTCGTAAATTATCGTATTGTATAATGATAATTTGTTTTGAAATTTGAGCTTTTTAATTGCAAGGAAATTTTTAACATTAATTTTATGGCAAAAAACGTATTCTAAATAATAACTTCAAAAGAGAGGCTAATCAAAAAAAGGTTTTGGATATTTAGCTTTTTGCAGTTTTTATCTATTTTTTTAGCAAATTTTAATAAAATTTAAGTACATTTTTCAGGATAAATTTGTACATACATTTTTGAATGTTCTATTTTATAGTTAATAAGCTTTATTTGAGCAATAAATATTTTGCCAAAGAATATAGATTTTTACAATTGTTAGCCATTTTTAGAGATTTTTTTCTTTTTTTAGCACGATTTTTGGAATTTGACCAATTTAATGTTTTCTTGATTTTTTTTGCGCAGGAATGAAATTTTTATCTCAATCCTAAGGAGAGGTATCGTCTGGAACGACACTCACGAAACTCTAGGATTCATTTCAGACAGCCTAAAAACGGATTTCATTAAAGAAATTTTTCAAAATTTTGTTATAAAAATTTTCTGATTTGCTGAGCCATTGCAATAGTTCATTTTCTATGAAAATTCGCAAAAAATTGTTTTGTAATTTTTAGCGAAATACTACTCAATAGAATAATACTACTACTAGAACATCCGATATTGCATGCATATAGATTGAGCTGAAATATGTACTAGAATATCATTAAACTGGAAAATCGATTCAAAAAATTGTTGAAAATCAAACATTTGTTATCGATTGATACTCGTAACAGAATATCATTTAGAAAATTTTTTTTCCATAAAATTAATAACAGATTCTTGAGCTTACAAAGTGCTCAAATTTCAAAATAACAACTCTGAAAATTACGATAATTCGTTCATATGGTCATTCTCCATTACTGGTACTTTTTTTGCAGTAAGTCCTGATTTGCAGTAAACACAGCTTGATTCCAAATACTTTTTGAATTGTAAGTAAATAACAACAATAATACATATACTACCCATTGTGTTACCTCTTTAAACCCCTCGATTTCCAAATTATGCATTAGAACATCTTCTGAATTGAAAATCGTAGAAGTAGGTGTACACTCTTCTCTCCTGTTGTGAAAAATCTGAAAATGGATTCAGCTAATACAAACATCACAAATAAATGCAAAGCTCTCAATCAATCCCAAAGGGTAAAAATTGAGCCAACTTGACTATAAATCTCAACTTCAATTAGTATTACCTGTTGAATGTGGTATGCTTAACAATCAGTCATCATTTTAATTGTCATGTAATTTTGAATGATTTTGTCTTTATTTTATTCAATTGTTCTCTTTTATATGTGCGCATAAATTAGCAGGTCTTGCTTCTTGCACAATACATTAATTTGAATGTGTAAGGCATTTATATATTTCCCGATTGAGGATTTCTAGTACCTATTGGTTAAATCTTGTGTTATTTTAATTTTTTCCGTGTATCATGCTGATTGTAGATATGTGTAGATACGTAGTTTTTATTTTCCAAGTTTCACTATGTAATTATAAACCAATCATTATTTAAAATGATATTGTATGACAGTTGTTATTGTTCATATTTCATATAGAAATTACACATTTAATTTGTTGTTTATTCCATAGCCACGAAAAAATCATCAATCGTGTATTAACTCACGGCAAAAAGTATTTCAACAGCCACATTAACCATTTGTTGAATGGGGAAGAAGAATCTGAAGGTACGAATTTATTCAATCGGTACTCGTATTTATTGATCCATTTTTCTATGCCTTGGTTCTTTGTATGGCAGAGGATGAAATGAAAATTGGTATTATCTGCTATTCAACGTGAAGTTAAATTTGTTCAATGTTATGTGAGTTAAAACGCTCTCCACCCTTAACTTCATATACACCGATTCTGGTTCGATTACAGATGTTTTTGAATATTTTTAAACAGCTTACCGAGTCAGCCGATCGCAAAAACTCAAAAAACCTCCCTTTTGACTTGCTTTAGCATCTCTCAAATGAGCGTTACCCGCATATTCATTTTATATTTTTAAATTAAAGTGGATCCCATTCTAAGAAATTTGATACAATTCGCACTCTCCTTCGTTGAGTAGTTTTCTTGTTTGCACTGGTGACATCACACTGCGAGGCAGGGGGGTCTCGCCCAGGTGGGAGGGGCGCTTTGACGTCACCAGTGTGCGAAACTTAGAGAAATCATAGAAAGAAATCTACTCGTCGTAGGAGAGTGCGGTTGATGTCAGACTTCTTAGAATGGAATCTTCTTCTATTTAAAATGGTTTAAATACCTTTTTCGCACCCATGGGTAACGCTCATTGTGTTGGCTAGTTGTAGGCACTTTTACTTGGTTTTACCTCAACGGATTCCCCAAAACCCCGACTCCGATTTGATAAATTCTTCGTGACCCATATTACAAGTTTCAGAAGTCGGTATTCTGCACTCTGAACCTCACATTCTAATTCAGCGCGTTATTCTGAGGTCCGAAATGTTCACAATCATCTGAATCCTCTCTGTATACATAGCCAATACCCAGCTGCGGAATTGGATTGAAAACTAATTTCATCCGAACTTGGAACACATTTCGTCCCAGAAGCATTTTCAAACTTTTTATTTAGAACATAACCTTGTCCTTAATTAATTTTTGCTCACTGTTTAATGTGTTTGTTATATTTTAGTCTAATTTCCATTCACTTTACGTCAAGCCACGGGGCCCATCTGCCATTCTCAACCCTCATTCGGCTCTTCATGAAAAAATGTTGGAAACTCCCTGCTCTATATCGTTAACCTGCAAACATCTACATTTTGATGAGTTATGGCCTTGCTTTTCATTTCATAATTCTATTTCCTGTTTAAAACCAAACAAAAACCTGGCCCTGAAAATATCAAAGCCCAACGCCTCGCCTTTGAAATCATCGTTTTTGTTGAGCGCTGGATGATGACTCGTTGCGTTAATCACTGATCAAATATTTGCGCACGTCGTGTTCCTTTTACCGAACTCAGAAACGTCGAATTCTACCTCTCTGAGAAGCTATTGGTCCCCACTTCTACTGCTTCTAAACTTAGTATTTGGATCCGTCTACAAAGTGCGGATGCCTATCCTCATTTCCAGATAACATTTGGTTCATTAATCAAACTCGAGTTTAAACCACGTGATCCCCTTATCGCTTTAGTGAGGATTCACTTTTCAGAAATGTGTCTTTTAAAATTGTACAGAACTTATTTTAACTATTATTGCATAAATATTCTATAACTTTTATGCGACGTGGTGCAATGTTATGTTTTCTGTTATTCTAGATCCACTGGATAAGAAACGGAATAAGAAATCCATAAAACGATCTCGGGATTCGGAGAGAAGCATAAAATTGGACATTAACATTGCTAGACCAATTGAAGGAGGTGACTCGATAAGAACCATGAAGGTATGCATTTACATTAGTTTGGTGTTTTATTTTTTATACCAATGTTGGTATTTAAAATTTGATTTTGTCCTAGTCTCCGTACTTCAAAGCTTTCCAATCAAATGATTAAGTCCGTAGTATGTCAGTATATAAGTAAATACTGTTTTCTTAGAACGTTGAGCTAGTTTCAAATTTAGAAAAATTGTCTGATCAGTGGTTCATTATTGTCACATCGATCATTATATTTGGATGGAGTTTCATGTCACTTAGACAATTACAAAACCATTTCGCAGTCTATTGAATTAGGTTTGGGGTTTCAGGAAGTTTGTTGGAGTCTGTAGTATAATAGGTACTAAAGCTTACGTTTGAATCAAATTTCAATTCCTCGTGCTCAATAGATTTTCGTAACTTCAACATTTCGCAGTGCAGATAACGATACCATTGAGCCGGTAGTTCCCACCTAATGTAAACTTCCACAAATATGTATACATACCTATGTATAAATTTCATTGAAGATCTGAAGAATTTTACTCTGAAGATAGGTAAAGATGAACATCTTCAATGTTGTCTGGTAAATGGTTTGTTGAAAAGCTGGTAAATCATGTTACCTACTCATGAGATTTTGTTCAAACTTGGTGGCTTTAAAACGTTTTATAATGTTCTTTAGTAATCGTTGTTCGATCCAAATAGTGGATACGTTGAAAATTCTCGTTTTTGTTTAGATAATCGTCATCTTTCTTCAAAATGAGTTGTATAAATAATGACATGCTGTTACAACTAGCTCTTAACTATCATGCAATAACGTTCTGAAACTATCTAGTAATATAATTCATGTTGACGTCATTCTTTTCGATTTAATATTTTTAAATAATTTATTGGGTGCCTATTAAATTATAAATACTTGTTAGTAATGATAAATAGGTGTTTAGGCTACGTAGTTGAGGTGTGGTGAAGGGATGTCTTTGCTTTTCCATCATGTTTTGGTTGGTCCATAACGTAGCATCGTTCAAGCTCTTAATCAGACTTATTATTCTTATCAAACCCAGTATTAGGTACCTGTCTATTTTACATGTTCATTTACCTCAAAACATGAGTTTTCTTCCAGTTTTAATTAAAAATTTAATGGATTGTCTTTATTTCAGGTGGAATCGTCAAATAGGTTTCTCAGTTTGAGTTGCAAATTGGTCAAAACTGCCATACAATGGCGTTCTTCCATCCCAGATTCGGAAGAAATCAGGAACAGTTGTTCAGCCAGAGTCAGATCGGATTTCCACGAGCATTTCTCAGCCATGATTAAATCCAGGGTATCTGACAAAGATAACTGTTGCAAACGACAGGTAGGAAGTCATCTATGTATCTATCTCATTATTGGGTATTCAGGCCTTCTAAATATCGTAGCAGGCGAAAAAGTGTAGATTAAAACCTTAGGTAAATGGAAAATGGAGATGCGTGAAAATTATTTAGTAACGCAAAACGTAGGTTCTAGACACTAATCGTAGTTCCAAGTGTATCGGCGCTCATGATACTGTAGGATCGCGTGTCTGATGCACCTGCTCAAGTACTTAGGACAAATACTTGAAATTTTCATAGCATTGCTCTAATCCAAATCTTGTTATTAGTTTCCAACGCTTCTGATGTACTCAATATGATTGTCATTCACTGAGTTGTGTACGTATGGATGATCTTGATACTTTCCATCATAATGGAAACGAATGTGTTGAAGTTGTTCACTCCTATCCGCGTAATCTAGTTTTATAATCGAATGACCTTGGTGTCAACAACCGCCAAGTCAACAGAGGGGTTATCGTTTGCTGAACTGATGTATGTGATCCCGAGTTTAGGTGATTCCAAATTCTCCGAGTCCTCATAGGTCTTTCGAAATACTATCAATCCTATGTTATTTAATACAAAATATCTGTGATTGCATAAAGATATTTCAGCAACAATAAAATAAATGAATTCGATGTACCCACTTTCATTAACAAACACACTTACATTTTGCTTCTTTCCTTAATTAATTGGTATCTAGTTTGTTAACTAACACTAGAAACCTTTCAACAAATTAACGAGAAAAAATGAGATACACAGTTGTTGTATCCACAGTCAAAATTGATCCAACAAAAATAGTGACATTTAACGAATTTATGAACGAGCTCTATGAAATTATGTAAACTGAAGACAGAAATGATTTGTTTCGTGATAGGATAAGTAAATCCAAACAGATTTGAATTCTTCTAAATTCACGCAATTTATAACCAACAAAATATTTTTGTTTTGTAATTGGAAAAAGTGTGTCTAAAAAAATTTGAAATCTTAAAAATATACGCAATTTATAACCAATAGCAAATATATTTTGTAATCATGTACCTCTAGGCGCGAGGGTTTTTATTTTATTATTATTTTTTTTTTTTTTTTTTTTGTTTTTTAAGAAATACGTACCTACGTACTACGTGGCTGTCGCTACCACTGCATAGTCGTCTTCTTGGGTTCTGAATTCATGTAATCACAAGTAATTAGTTGGGAATTACTACCTAGGGAGAGGAAACTTACCATATTCTTCTTGGTTTTCGAAATTTCTTGAAGGGTTCTTGAAATTTCCAGATTAGCAAGACTTCATGATTTTTAGAGTTGCAGTAACACCTTGGGCAGGCTTAATTAACCTGTGTGGTGAAAAAACTTTAAGCACACTTTCCGCTGGCGAATCACAACAGCTGTATTTACTTTGGTATCCCAACAATGATTAAGTAGGTACCGAGTTAATTGTTACGACGCTTGTAACACCCTTCTTTTTCTAACCTATCAAATTTTTGATAATTTACTCTGTATCTGTTCTGGTATGCTGAGGTTTGAGAGAGAGACTACCTACTAGCCCTTCCGGAAACATGCTCGCGAGTTGGTGTACCCAGACGGAGCTTAACCTGCGGGAAAGACTAGGCTTGTATGGAAATTTAAATTTATTTATGTTTTTCGTTGTAACTTTTTAGTAATAAAATTTGGTTACCTATTGAACAACGTGATCGCGAGTAAACTCAAGCAGAAGAATTACTATTCTGAGTAATTTCCGATAAACATGCTTGTGAATACTCAAGCAGAGCCTAACGTACGGAATATTCTTAGGTTGTTTAGTAAAATGTGGACATGCTCGCGAGTAGAACTCAAGCAGAGCCTGTCCTATGGAAATCTCAGTTTAGTGCAATACCTAATATTTACTAGGTTGAAAGAAGGAACAACTCATTTAACGAATATTGGATATATTTATATTATATCAGAGAATTTTGTACAAAACCTTATGAGTAATTTTTACAGAGTTTATCTTTAGAGTATTTAGCTAGACATAAAGATAGGTTTGTACTTGGAATATTTATGGTATTCTTACGAGTTTTATGCTAGTCGGAAGGGGAGTGCATGAGTTTGAGGCCAGAGCTTGTGTTTAGTAAGAGAGGATTTGAGGAGAAGTGGAGGAGTGGTCCGAGTGTAAACTGTGTTCCCAGGTCCCTGTTTTTTAGTATATATACCCCAGGGACAGACATCCCACTCATTCTTGCTCGGAAGGGGTGCGAGTCTCCAGGGATGCAGCCTGACGGCCAGGGTGTAAACCTGCTTCGAAACATCCTTCAGGCAGTTTGTCCGGGAGCATACATACTATGTTCGTGGCATTAGCCATGACATATTGGATGACACTGATGTTTCACTTATAAACAACATCATTCTTCCTCTACTTACTCTTTTTATAGCTTGTACCATGGATGGGTAACATCCATAAAACTGGTAAAAATCTTTGCAATGTATAGGGAAGGTGTTTTACGTGTTAGAAAATCAGCGTTTTAAAGATACCCCGCATCCCCAGCAATCTTGCGTTCTCCCAACACAGCGCTCTTGTGTGCACTCTGCAGGCATGGCCTATAGCGTAATCTGGAAATCGGTGATCTGATGATCTCCATACAATAGGTAGCTTTTACTTACTTTACTGCTGTGATATCTTTTTCATGTATACGCATTGGGATTTTCTAATTTGTTAATATATTTCTAAAGAAATATGGAATAAATACATATTTTTATATTCACTGTTGTAGTTAAGTGAAGAGGAAAATCTATATCAGACAGAATTGAAAGACATGATTTGGTTAGAATTACAAGCATGGAGGGCAGATAGAACACTTACACAGCAAGATATGTTCCTGATCGATGCGAGAAGTAAAATACCTCAACTACTTGATGATATTTTGAACTACAAGTAAGTCTACTTAATTCTTAAGCATGAAAAATCTTATTTGTGTAAATATTTAATCAACCATGAGATGATATTACCACTGTAACTTTACAATTTAAATATAAAACACCGCTAGGTATCTGGGTAAGAGGATCAGCCCAGGATAGCAATAGGGATAATCAATAGGTATCTAGAATTACTATGTGAAGATTTGATAAGACTGATTGATTCTCATACCGTCTTGGAAGAAGCCGGAAAAGCTAATGAATAGGTACCCCCTTTGTCGGGGAGGACTCGCGTATGACACGCACCTAACGGCATCCCCGAACAACTGGCTGGTTGCATAGTGACTCGCGTGATCTGTTGTGTCGTCACAGAAATCAGCCAGGTCGTAGTACGTTCATCCCTTTGCTCTCCTTTAGGGCTAGAACTATGACAGGAACATTCAAAGGAAGTATTCTTGTCTCATTATATCACAACAACAATCAACCTTTTCTACAAAACGTCTTTGTTACCAGATTACAACATATTATGTAATTATAAACCACCAACTGTTTCTCTAAAAACGTAGCTAACAGAAAATCCTATAACCGCTACTTTGAGGTTGCATTTTCGAAACATAAAATGATACCCTTTTGGGCAGTTAGATCATGGCTGAATTGCGAGTGGTGAAACTTAGAAAAAATCGCCTTGAAAACTACGACGAGAACATATTAGCTGATATAATTCCAATGGAATTCTGACTTCACAAAATCGAGTTTATTTTAACGTCTGTCATCTATGGATCGACTAGTGAAGTATAGGTAGATGATTTATTTTGCCTCATTAATTTTCAGTTGACAGGTCAGCTCTTGTTAAATGCAGAAGGAAGGTGTTAAAGGTTAAAGTGAAGGTGTTTTATTAAATTTAATCAATGCCTCCTTGGTAGGCGTCTACGCCTATGCAGTTACATTTTGATGTTGTATGCCTATTAGATTTTGTTTAATGATTATTCAACAAGATAGTGTTCTGATTAGAAGAGCTATCTAATACAAAAATAATGAACCACCGTGTAATAATGCAGTTTGAATCTATCAATAAGGCAATCTGTCCAGTGTGAACGGCCCAAAAATATTTGATACCTCGACAGGAGTTCGAACTCGCGTCGTCACAACTACGAGAAATTATTAATAATTTCCCGAAGTTGCGACACTCTAACGACCAGAGCTATGAGGCCAGCGTGACCAAACCTCTTCGACTGTGAGAGTTATTTTCCTGGAGCGTAACATTTCCCCGGAGTCAAATACCAGCCGTCTCGGCTGGTTTGGGGTCGGACGAATGACAATTGAAACTGCAGGCCGCTGGCTCAGCAGATGCTCGCTGGAACAAGTCAGCAGTCGAGCGAGGTCATTGTCGCGGTGTGTTTTGACTCAAGTGAGTGAGGAAATGAAAGGCATAACAACAGGAAATGTGATGTTTACAGTCTTTTGGCTCAAGAGGGATTTAATTAATTATTGTTTCGTGTGATTTTCGGGTCCTATTTTGACTGCGCCACTGTAACGGCCCAAAATATTTGATACCTCGACAGGAGTTCGAACTCGCGTCGTCACAACTACGAGAAATTATTAATAATTTCCCGAAGTTGTGACACTCTAACGACCAGAGCTATGAGGCCAGGGTGACCAAACCTCTTCGACTGTGAGAGTTATTTTCCTGGAGCGTAACAAGTGATAGAAGTTCAACATGGCTCCCCTTAGAATAGTACAGTGTCCTCTTTGACACTTTGCATAGTCAAGATGTGACTTAAATTCTAAAAATAATGGAATAAAATAATAATAAAAGGGTAAAATATACATTAGTATGGAGTCTTCAACAAGCTTTGTGAAGGACAATGAGGTTATTTTTAGATTATTGAAATTTGGGGACTACACATGTACAGTCACCACCAACAAACAATTTTACAACTTTTATTCTTCTATTATTACCTTCCCCCCCCCCCCCCCCTCCAGTTACCACTCATTGTTCGCTAATAGATTGAGTCGAGCACCATATCATATCACCATTTCTTCAATGTATTTTTGAAATAAATATGTTTTTGTAGATTCATGAATAAATGGAGTGACGATTCATCTATGACCTATAGTAACCAAAGCAGTGATAGTGGAATCAACGTAAATTGTGTCGCAGATACACCTTGTACTGGTACGGTATTTTTGTGGTTCTATTTCGAGTAACTGAATTACAAGTTAAACTCTTTTTAGTGTGTTTAAGCTGAAGATTCGTACCTATTATGTTGATAACTAAGCCCCATAAGTCAGTTTCCCACTTTAATTTATTTTCTTTGCCATTCAAAAGTTATCTTAACCTTCGCCACCTCTTACTCATTTTCAAAATATTTCATTCCTTGGTCCCGTCCTATCTCAACTCTGTCTTTTCTAAAGCTATTTCTTCTCGCTCAAACGCCCTGAGGATTGTTCGCCACAATACTCGCACTATGGCTAATTCTTTTGGGGTAGTTGGGGCGAGGCTGTGGAATGTCTTCCTTTCCGTCTTAGGTCTGTCCCCGCGATCAGCCAGTTCAAGAGTGGCGTAATTAAATTTTATACAAACACTGAATAGTGTATCCTCCCTACCTCTTCTTCTTTCTTCCATTTTAATCCGCTTTCATTTCATTTTATTATTTTCTTTTTCTATCTTTTATTAGGGCCTCCCATTACTTTAATTTCCCCCAAACATTTATTATCTTTTATATAAGTTCATTTTGTAAAACTCTTCATGGCCGCAACACGCGTCATATGTCATTTGTATTGGTAACATTTCTATACTTTTCTATTTTTTGTAACAATTACCATTGTAATTCTGGTGTGTATAATGGTCCACCAGGTCTGTTCACAATAAATGATTATAAATAAAATAAATAAAGAAGTTTGAAGATAGATATATTTCAGTTGATTTTGGATAATATTTATTATTTGAAGCATTAGCTTGGTAAGTTCATGTTGTCCAGCTTTCTGAACGATAATGAACCCTTATCATATTTTTCATTTGATGTAATCCTTTTCTCAGGTTGTTATGGATTTTTCTGCCCATTTTGCCTCGAGAGCGCCAACAAAGCCCTCGATCAAGTGAAATCTCTCATTGACAAACTGGATGAAGTCGAAAAATTATTCCCATCTGCTAAGGCATTTGGCAACCAATTTGCCGTTTATAAGAGCAATGAATTCGTTGGAAAACTGAACGTGAGTTGTTCCTTATTTCTTTCTACTAGTTTTCGAGTTTCATAAGTTAGTAACATAGACAAAGGTACCTCATGGATATGGAAAATGTTGTCCAATTTTGCCTAGCTTCTAATTTCTTCTGAATCACCGTTTGAGATCCAATAAATCACTCTAATAAATTACTCACGGAGACTTGAACCCAACAAAGCCATCTAAAATTGACCTAAGGTTTGTTCCATCGCACCGTAACTGATAAGGTTAGGTTAAACAACCTAAGTGGAAATAGCATAAGTAGTGGTGATAGATAACATAATCAAACCTCTTCGACTGTGGAAGTTTTCCCTTGAGCATAACACTTGAATAAATAAATGAATGTTTATTGCCAAAAACATCATATACAACAACGATAGAGCAAACGTCTTATACAACCATACTTGTATTAATCTTTTTTTAATATGCATCAAGTTGAAAAATTAAAAATGTGGACATTTTTAATAATCAAAATTCCTTTCACATTTATGAGGACCAGGCAAAAAGGGCAAAGAAGGAGAAGGGTGACAAAGTGGGTGGTTTGCATAAAGTTGAGCAAAAGCTCAATTTCACCATTTTGTGAGCGAAAGCTCGGATTGGTTTGCATAAAAAGTGAGATTAATCTTCGTCCCTTGAGATTCATCTGAAGCGATTGAGATGAATCTCACCCCTTGAGTTCAAGCTCAGGGAGGGGGAGGGGGGGGGGGGGGAGGGGGGGGGGGGCGAGATTGATCTCTAGATTCGTATGCATGAAGTTGAGATAAAGCTCTGACTTGTGAGCTTTAGCTCAGGAAAAAGTGAGACAGCCATGGACGAAACTCAAACTTTTCTTGTCAGTCCAGTTTGTGACACGATGGCGGAGTTTATGAACCTACTACGACCAACCAAAGTTTCCAAGCTTCGGCGGGACACTCGGGATGAAGATTACAGAACGCTGTACCATATTGGATAGTTTTTAATTATATTCACAAATCCTTCTTGCTGGTTGCCATCAGAATCACTGCTTGACGCGAACATTTTTGGTACAAAATGGGGGATATGAAAGATCGGCAAGAACCAATCAGACGTCAAACAAACAGAAGGTGACACATGTGGTTGCTTACGGGGAAGAGGAGGGGGAGGCCTGTGGACTCGGATCAAAATCCCCTACCTGTCACTGCAGGCCCATTTACTCAAGTGTCAAATACCTGAGCTAAAGCTCAACAACGCACGGGTTGCGTGAGATAGATCTCTAAACCTTTTACTGAACTTGATGCATACAAAAACCGAGATTGATCTCTGAGCTATTGCTCAACTTTATACATACCACCCAGTGTGTGTAGAGGAGGAGGAGGTACAAATCTCCCAGTAGACGGCCAGGGCCAGAGCACCCCGTCCGGACCCACCCACCATGTCGATCACTGATTACTGAACAGGCAGCCCTAACGGGTGACAAGGACCACTCAACCAGAAGAACATGCCCCCCCCCCCCCCCCCCAGGCCACATACTGTTTTCCACTGACTTAGCTTAATCACAACTTAGATCAACAGTTTTGTCACAGTTCTTCTTTTGCCACTTTCAAATGCAATGACCTGGGTGTCATCAAATACATTCTTTGTGTCTGAAAACTGAAAGAAAATTCTACGCATGAAGAAAGATGATCACCAGTGGGAATTTCATAGAGGAAAAGTGAACCAAAGGTGCGAGGAGGTACCTTTATGCTGTGTTTCACCAATAGAGCACTCTCGTTTTCAAATGAATTTTAAGAAGATTGTTTCGAGCTATTTTCCATAACCCTTCATCGTCATCGAATTAGTACAATCCAATTGGAAATTCAATCTTTGGCGTTCCAACAGAAACTTCAGGAACAAAGTTATCTGAGTAGTAGATTGAGTAGGTACATAAAATGTTACAGAAAGTTACTGCGTTGAAACAAACCTAATTTGTAGATTTTCTTGTGTTATAACTACACAAATCGACTTTTGTATATTCGTATTGCTGACAACTAATGCATGTTCCACGATGTTATATAACACTTGTGTCATGATTGACTATTGTTTAATACTGAGCCTTTAGGCTTATGTAGTCAGAGAGACGTCAATTGCGTTGGTATGGGTTTGACATTAACATTAAGTCATTCCACAGGCCATGTTTATTTGGTTTAACATTATGCGACATTTGAGGCTGAAGATACTAATTTTGGGGCGACAACTGGTTACATACGCCCAGGAAAAAGGTGACAGGAGCGATGCTGATATATACAGGCATGTATCTGTTAACTCTAATAAGTTGTATAGTAAGCACAATGACTTGTTTGTTAACAAAAATCAGCTAATGTTTGATCATAGAACCTTGGATTGAGCTCCCACTCTACACCCATCAATCTCTAACGTAACTGTTTTTAGGCTTAGTATGGTTAAAGAGAGTGAGTTGTAGTAGATCACCACATCTTGTTATTAAAGAATTCTACAGCTGAGACCTATTTTGGACTTGGTTTTACAGCTTTCATTTTATAAATAGCATGCAAAAAATGTGTGCTTCATATTTCCCATTAATCAAATCCACCCTTGCAACAGTTATGTAGTATCTCAGTATGGCACTTGTATCAATTTATTGATTTGTGTGTGAGTGAACGCTTGAACCCACTTCACGATACTTATGTTCAACTAATTCCAACAAAGCCATTTGTAGTGCCCTGGTTTTGAGGATTTGTCTTTCCATAAACAAATTTAGGGATTGACAATTCCTTAAAACGCGTGTATGTGAACAATCTTCTTGTAGTGCACTGGTTTTGATGATTTGTCTTTCCATAGACAAATTTAGGGATTGACAAATCCTTAAAACGCGTGTATGTGAACAATCTTCTCAGTTTGATATGTACTTTTGATTTTGTCGGAATTGAATAATTCAGAAAGGTCCTTCTACTGCAGTATTATTCTAAAAACCCTAGCTGAAATTCTTTATTATATATTATCGAATTCGTACACGAATCGCTTTCTGATTTGTGTTTCATTTTACTCGCAGTTCTTCCGGAGATAGTCTACAGTGGGATCTCACTAACCTCACTATAAAGCCTGCTCAACCTTTACACTCTCTTGGAAAATATTTTTACCACTCAGAAACTGGCGATACCAGAACATACAGGTAATAAACTATTCTATTTAGCACAGTAAGTCTTCTAGTTCACCATATTATTGATCCATGCAACATGTTCTGAAATTTCGAACCTGTGAAATAAGTATTCGTCTCGAATGTCTTTTCTTCTCTACATCCATTGAGGTGGCACCAATACCATACTCTTGATACATATGTTGTAAAATTTACTGAATATATTTCACTAAATATAAGTCAATTCAGTAAAATCTCCCTGTCTCTTGAGAATTCTCCCTCTTTCGTTCTGACCAAGTAGTCTAAAGAAATAAAATCCATTCACCGAAGATGTTAAATCTAACATGATACTTGTGGTTTAATATTCTTAATTATCAGAAATAATAAACGAGGACTATTGTAGCATTAAGTTTACCTTTGGTAATTTTACTTTATTGTTTTGATTGTCAGCATATTTAAGTGTGATAATTGAATGGGATATCATTACCTACATAAAAACATTAATTAACCATAATACTCTAGGTCATTTGAAATTGCGTTTTTTCTTGCCGTGTTTTTATCTGTTTTTTCTAGCCCGTCCATCAAGAAAAAAACTAACACGTTTTTTCATCTTCCAGATTAAATAACTGCACCAATTTGAAAGGAAATTTCAAAAGCGACTCCATCGTTTGAAAGCTCTTTAAATGAAGAAAAAATTGGTGAGGTTTGATAAGTCTCAAGATTATTTATTGGGAGACAGTACAGCTTCGAAGATTTTCGGGAAACTTGGTTTTTATAATTTTCTCACGTTTGAACAAGGATTATGGTTTAAGGATTGAAATTCTGAAGATCCATATTCTTATACGAAATTTAACGCTGATTTCAGATATGTGGTCAAAAATTGAAAAAAGTGTATCGATAGTGGAGAAAATGAGGTTTTTATGGTCTAAAACGTGTTTTTGTCGAAAAAAACTTAAAAAACTCATATCTCGGCAACGGGTTGAGATAAAAAATTGCGGTTGGTGTTCTACCCCATTTGGGGTCTAGTTTCACCCAATATTTTTTACGGAGCCCATAAGTTAGGTTGTTACAACACCCGAAAACTGAATGTTTGATTTGGGTCGTGTACGAGTAAATGATCAGCTGCGATTTCCCGGGGGGTCAATTTCTACTCGTACAAGGTTCCGGAACACCGCCTTGTAGTCAGTTTTCGTCGGCATTTCAGACGGTCTTGAATCAGTCAGCGGACCACCGTGCCTATGTGATCGTATAGCAAAAAAATTTTATAACCCCCCATCAAACTTTGTCATTTTATGTTTCAAAGTGCGTAGAATCCAAATTTGCAATGTCCGTCCGCCCTCCAGGCCATGAAAGGCCTTAGAATTGACTTAAAAAATCCGTTCTTTCGCACATAGACTCCACGTGGGGTCTAGTTGGTCCTAACTTGTCGCCAGCTCGATCGGACCACACCCATGGGTGCTATGAGCCAAAAATAGGTGAAAAAGTGTCTGACCCGAGCATGCCTAGAGAGTGGGAGAGGATGGGCGGGAGAGAGAGAGGGAGGGCGAGGCGGAGGGAGTGAGAGGGAAGGGAGGGTGAGGGAGTGTGGGGAGGCGGAGGGAAGAGATGGAAGGGAGGGGAGGGGAGAGGGAAGGGAGGGCGAGGGAGTGTGGGGGAGGCGGATGGAGTGAGAGGGAAGGGAGGGGAGGGGAGGGAAGGTGAGGGAAGGCGAGAGAGAGAGAGTGTGTGTGATGAAATTAATTCCAATTAGAAGAGATTGTTAATGAGTATGAAATTCTCATAATTCTACTCTACGCTTTATGATATGTACGAGTATAAAGCTTTGCTTCCTTCAGGCGTCCCTAGACGGCCCCATTTATTTATTTTTTTTTCCTCAACTTTACTATAAAGCATAAAATTATGGGGTCCTGGAGCTGTAATGCAGTGAACGAGTGAACCAAATATTGGAAGCGCGAAGCCCCGAGTTTCGATAGTAAATATACTATAAGTGAGGCTAAATAATTACGGTCAGTTTTCTACGTAGAAGGTCTGTATGATACAGAAATAATAAACGTTTGTGTAATAATTTGCATGGTTTTTTTAGAGCAATGAGTTGCTAAATTTCTAGAATAGCAATCCAAACTGTCGACTTGACCCAGAATAATTATTTTTCTATTTCAGAAAATTCATTGAAGATGTACTGAAAACCAAAGGTCTAAGGAAAGCGATGTTCTTTTTAGAGTCTCTATATTTGAAAGTATTGAAGAGAGGAAGAATCGCTTTACTAAATCCTAAAAATTCGAAAGTAAGTAAAGTAAATTGCAGTATTTCATGATAATTTTATTACTGCCTCCATTTTGGGTGAAAAGGCTAAATAATGAAAAAATAATTACTGGTACTTGTTCATTATGCAAGTCTTTTTTCCCCCCTTTTGGATAATTTAAATTATGATTCAAATATATATGTTTTTATTCAACGTTATTCTTCTTGCCACCATCTTACTAACAAAATCACTCGTGACGAAGTTGTGGAAACCCATTTATTTTCAACGTCTCTATCACAATAGTATTATCTAAAAAGCTTGCACGAATACTTTAATGCTTTCTCGCTGGCTGACATAAAATTTACATACATTTAATTATTATCTTACTCTCTTTACCCCTTTATATTTGGCACTGAACTGACTATTGCTGCCAGAAATGAAAAAAAAAAAAAAAAAAAACTTCTGCTCGTACCTTTTACGAAAAATTAGAGTAATTTTAGCAAATTTTTGTTTAAAAATTTCTCGAACATTGTCTTCGTTGAAATCCGTTTTGAGGCATTCTGAAAGGAATTCTAGAGTTACGGAGGGTTTCTGTGAGGGGCTCGGGGTACTCCAGGCAGGAGCGTCGGCCATCCTCTTCCTCTTCTGCTTCCTCATCACCTTCTTCCTTTTCTATTCCCCTAGCAAATGCTCACCAGTGTGCCTGTTGTGATAGACCCTTCAGCTCCTTGCTCTCTGTATATGAATCGCTGGTGTGTTTCAATATTTTCTCAAATTTAAAATGAAGATGTTTAACTCATAGTTAACATTCAACTTCAAGAAGATTGACTTCTTCATACGTATTTTTTATAACGTAATTGGCTCCTTTGTAGCTTCTTATCATTTGGTCACATTATTTTGTAGCTCATTGAAACGGTTGACCCCGGTGAAGAACAGCTCATGCAGTATGGCTACTGGAGTGAAGAATTCCAGACGATGGATTTGCCATCAATCCGCCCAGCTTTCCTTTTCATTTCTCGAATACCTCTAGACGTTCTCCATGAGTTCCTCGTGATGAGATTGGAAAACAAGGTTGACAAACCTTCTGCTTTGAGCATTAGACAGGTAATTAACATCTTTATTGTTCATGCACATGTTATCCAGAGTTTCTTTTTCAAAATTCAATTCTTTTTTTACATGTTTCATATGTTTGCTGTTAGGTTATGCCAAGAAAAAATTGATGAGTGATTCATGCATTGTAGGGAACATTCTGCTGGGTGGGCTGCGTTATTTGGTGGACTGGGGTACACTCTGTGGAGCGTCAAGAGCTTTTTATGCATAATAATTTATTTAAATCATTCCACTGACCCTATTTCATCTGTGAACCCCGTATAACATTTAGGAGTTACTGCTTTCACTGTTTTATTTATTTATTTTTTTTTCTCTCTCTCTCTTTATCTTCTCTTTGGTCAGAAGACCACTTTCACTTCAAACTAATTTTATGGATCAACCAAGTTCCCAACTCTTGGTTCACTTACACTTTTTGATTGAATAAACTAAATTAAATTGATACTGAACGGTTAGAAAATAAGTCGGTTCTTATTAATTACCACACACACTTTAATTATCCACTTTGGGTTGTCCTCTTGATGTAAATTTGGGAAAGGTCATTGAAACAATAGAAAAATAGTCACACAACAAGGAATCATGAAAATATGTAGACCTGGGCGATGTACACAAGATTTGTCACGACACTTTGTATGTTCCGCTGGCTTCAGTCATGAAGTGATCTATTTTCTATTCCTCCCAATGCAGAACTCGTGTGCTAAAGGTGTAGCTTTGGCACTTATTGATGGTGTTTAGTTAGTACACTTAATTTTGCCACAATATAAACCCATAGGTTGTTTTTATAGACTTGGATCCAGGATGGTCTGAATTGGATTTGTATGTGGTACGTTTCTCTCTCGACCTGGTATTCTCTTGCTAGCTAAACAAAAAATCATATGGACGTCTTAAATTACTCGTGTATATTCTAAACATTGATATTATTTTTAATCCTATGTATTGATATATTGTAGTTGGACTTATACCGATACAATGCATCTCAACTTGTCTGTTTTTAGTTGATTAAAGAACTGAAAGAAGCTATTAAACTTTCCGTCATCAACAAACAGCGGTATGTACACCACTGTGAAATAGCTTTGGAAGAGGAAAGCGACGACGTGAAACAAAAGATCTACCTCAGCTATGTGGCTTCATTCGATGCAACTGTATACTCAGTCCTCAAAGTAATAAATGTGTATTTACCTAGATACGTTAACTTACTCTACTTTAATTGATAAGGTGAGGTAGAGCTTCTTTCTGCTGTATACCAAAGTATACAGTACAGCTGTGGTTTTCCGCAAAAAGGTCGACCTGGTAGGCAAGTCACCTGGCATTTGATGTAGCGCTGCTATGTTAAATAACATTTTTTGTCTTAAACCTCAAATGTCAGAAATGAAGCTGGTCACTCATTTTTGAAATTTAATTATTTAAACTTTGTGGATTCTTGAGGGGTACACCAACCCTCAAGACCAACCTAATCAAATATACCTGTAAGAACTAAAAATAATAAATCTTAATCAGCTCTAAGAATGTTCTCTTTTGCAATTTAGATTCTCTTCGCATAATTTTTAAAGTGTCAAAGTCGATAGTATGTCCATGGCTATACTAAGGATTTTGAAATTTTCAAATTTGTGAGAAGGGAATCTTAAAGGCAAGAAAAAAAGTTTTTAGAAATGGTTAAGATTGAAAAAATTAAATTCTGTTAAATTCTAAAAAGTCATTCAAAATTTGAGCGAGTAATGAAATTTTAAATTGAGGGCAGGAAGGCCTAATTTTCTGTTACATAGTCTGTGCGACATCTGAAATTTTAATTGAAATCGTTTGGTTGATAAGGATCCTTGAATAGACTTATCATTCGGGTGAATAGGAAACTATAATTTCGGAAATTTATTTATTATATTTTTATTGGGGTTGGAGAACATGTTTTTCCTAAAGATTATCACAAAGGTTTCATAACTTTGGTTGGCTCAAGAGTGAAACATTAAGGGATAATGGAATCAAAAAATGTGTTGTAATTTCTTGGTTGGGTAATTTTCTCTAGTATGACAACATTGCTCAATTGAAAAAACATAACCAGTATATAACACCCTATCGGTCAATAAAAAAATATGATCTTGAAAAACTTATAGAAAAACACTACCAATTAGCACATCTCATTTTCAGCTTTATTTAAACTATATAGTTCAATGGGTAACACTCGCAGAACACGCAAAACTTCAAAAAAACATTTTGGAGGAGGAGTGGAAATTTGTAACGACTAATGCTCCTCTTATTCCTGAGGGTGAATCACTTGCTGGAATAGTGTTTTGGTGAGTGAAGATTTTGTAGATGACACAACGCTTATTGTTATACACGCTTTGCATGTGCTTTTACATAATGATATACAATTAATGATGATTCATACTTTACAGTACCATAGCCAAGACTATGTTGTGCAATATCGCTGCATGCATGGAAAAAAACATGGAATTGATTAAAGTAGAGGACACACTAGAGCCTTGGAAGTAAGATATTTCTACAATAAATTATTATAGTATCACTCAATGTGTTTAATTTATGTCCTCTCGTAATTCATACATTAGGTTGGACCAATCATCTAGTAAGCGACAAAATTTCTGAAATTTATTTTAAGTTAGGTATATTCACATTCGTTCTAGTTGAAAGTTATTCTCATATGATCACAACGCCCTCTACTATGTACTAAACGAAGGGGGGCCTCAATGCAATTCATTGGGCCAGAACCCGTCCTGGGTTCTTGCTTGGTAAAAACCGCTTTGTGGGAACGGATAAGGAAGGAACACAAACGGCTCTAGGATAACACCCCAGAACAGAAACATGGAAAACTGGTAATGAACGCACCCTGCCACCGTAGGAGTACAGCCACCCTAAATCTCTCGAGGAGGAAAATAAGACTCTTGGTGGGAATGTTGACTGGGCACAGGTGCTTCAGGAAACATCTGCACAGGATTGGAGCCTACTCATGTGATCCAGTGTGCAGAATGTGCGGAGAGGAGGAAGAAACCGCCTCTCATCTTCTCTTTGAATGCCCAGCACTCAAAGCCAAACGATTCAGAACCTTTGGGACCCTTGACCCAGAGGAGATAGCATCGGTAGACGACCTTGTGGGGGGAATTCTCAGTCTGGTGGAGGAGCTATAGGTTGGAAACAGGGGAGAGATCCGCACAATAAACCTCGGTTTCGGTGCGGCGGATGGGGGAAATGACCCCTCCCACGGACCCTGAATTTAAATAATAATAATAATGTCCAAAACAAACTATCCAAGGAAGTATTAAGCTAAGGTCACTGTATCTAGGATTTCAAATTCTGCAATTACCTGGGAAACATCATCGTATATTAGGAACTCTCGCAGGAAAACATAGTCAGTATTTAGTTAAGCAAGTAGCAGTCAAACGACAATATTGACATTAATTTTTGGCGTATTCTGCTCATAAATCGAAGCAACAACCCTAGGCAGATCGACGCTTACCTGGTTACAGTAAATTTCTTCTTCCAAAAAAATATTGTAGACTGCTGTAAACAGGTATGCTAAAAACTGAAATGCGGATAGATACACTCTTGAACAGCGTACGCACTTGAAACTAAATCATTTCATTCCTCTAAATCGAACCTCGATCCGAATCTTCCAGCGTAACAGTGTTTGCAACTTTGATCAGAACATCGTTCCGATCTTCAGGCCTTCATTCATACAATAGCAAGTAGAAGTTTGGATGTTTGGAGCTGTGCACCTTGAATCCTGTCCACACTAGCATCACCCGTTCTGAACATTTCGTTGATCATACTGTGAGAACTGCCAATGGAGTGATGGGTTCTGTTCCATTCCTCATTATTTTGAAGTTTTGCTGCCTCAAACCTCGGATTCGATCGGTTCAGAGGGCTTGTACAGACGTTTTTACAAGTGTGTAGGAGGCTTTAGAGACTACTCATCGAAATTTCAGCAAAAATGGGCCTCTAGTAGCACACTGAAACTCAAAAACATTGAATGCGTTTATCCACGAATTTCAAAATTGTTGCTTACCTGATGATTGAGTTACGATGCCCAATTTATCTTACTTCCCCTCGAACAAAAAAAAAAAAAAAAAAAAAAAAAAAACTGAACTACCTATTACGTTACAGCTTTGACAGACAGCGGCTACTTACATCATGCAGATCATTGCAAACCACTTGTGCTGAGACCAGGGACAAAACATTTCGTGTATTGAGTTTGACGAAGACTTTAATAAAATATTTGGAGTCTGAATCTCTTCTAACATGTGATAAAATACGTGGACCCTTGGATACGTTAAAGGTCAGTAGACCATATTCATATGTGACTATTTATATCCATATGTGAATATTGACTTCATTTCTGGTGTCAATGTCTTTATTAAGATACCAACCACAAACATACGTTTATAAAACTTGCAAATTTATTAAACGATGGTTTATTATTTCTGTATTATAAATCCCTTCTACGCAGATCACTGTTCTGTATTAGCTTTGTTCTCAGTGTGCGTTCTGCCAGTTCGGAACGGTTCTGGGCAAGCGCAGTCGAGTTTTGTCTTTCGCAGTGCCAGAACTCCTAGTTCCGGAACGCTCAGTTCCGCATTTGCAGTGTTTTGCGAACCCAGTTCCAGTTCAGATTTTTTTCGGAACTGTCAGAACTCGATCACAAGGGCGTA
The DNA here is from genome assembly GCA_030762985.1 of Adelphocoris suturalis. Lineage (NCBI taxonomy): Eukaryota > Metazoa > Arthropoda > Insecta > Hemiptera > Miridae > Adelphocoris > Adelphocoris suturalis. Next base: position 63,950,412 of record CM061043.1, read on the forward strand.
ATTAACGCATGCGCATTTCAAAATTTTGTGGAGCTCATGGAGTAAACAAAACGCTCTCCGGCTTTGGTTGCCGCGTGTTCCATGTAATTTTCCCTGTCAAATTTCGCTTTGTTCTATTGTTTGATGTTCTTCATTTAAATAATTTTGATGAACAGCTAGAAGCTGTATAATGACTGACTTCCATGACTGACTTCAGTCATCCGTGGGGTAATGGTTAAGTAATATTACGATCGTATTATAGCTTCATGGGCACTAAAAATATTCGGAAAAGGAGCACCAGCAGCATGCACATGAAAAATGTTTCAAAAGGTAACACGAGTTGATTCGTTGAGTGAGGTTACAAACAACAACACAGGTTGTTCCACGTTCAAGTTCTGAAATCGTTTGTGCAGAATGGGGTTCCACAAGTTCCGGAACGCCCTGGCATTTTCCGTCCCAGTTCTGATGAATTCGAGAACTGTTAAACGCGCACTGAAAACAAAGCTATTATTATGACTGACCGAGAGTGGCAAGGTTCTCGAGCTGTGCTCGTTTGTGCTTGGAACAGATTCTCCACCTATCGGGTTTTCAGCAAATCATCAGTGTAATCACGCCAGCAGGCATTTGATGAATACAGTTCCAGTCTGCCACATCTTTTCATGCTATTCAGATCTCCGTTCTCTTCGCCATTTTTTTCTTGGTTTGTATAAGTGTCAGGAATGGGAGAGGAAGATTTTTTTACACTATTGCTTCAATTTCGTTCAACAGTAGATCAAAGACATCTTTTGACATAACGCTGAAGTTTTGGAAAAGTCAACTGTCCGTCCTTAAATCATCCAGTGATTGGTTTTTTCTTGCCCCTAAAAATGAAAATTTCCACTTTTGTGTTTCTTCTATTCCAAATAAGAATGGAAGCAGCAGTTAAGCTGCTACAACGCAGGTGCCATGATCGCAACGATTTGTCGAATCACCCACGAATACTCACTATTAACTGATCGTAGCCCAAGAGTATTGAATTATTATATTTATATCAAGTTGTAATATAATGGAGGAGGTACATCCGGGAAAATCATAATCTTTCGCTGTTCTCACCAAATTGTGCACAAACCAGACATAGATACGTCCCTGTAATTCATGCATTACTTTGAAAGATGTTTGATGTGTGTTCATGTAGATATATCTCATTTCAGGAAGGCATTTTGGAAACGTGGAAAGTGCTGAAAGATAGAGTCACGACTGTTGAAAAATCGTTGAGCCCTCTTTTAAGAGAATGCGAAAACTCAGTAACGATGGTATCTGTATGCCGTGAGGTCCTTCATCGCTTGTACAAATTCGCTTTAGAGGTATTTTTAATGTTACTACGAAACAATTATAGTAATACTACTTTTAGATACTCAAAGTTCGTCGTTAAATTTATAGTAACATTAATGTATTTTCATTTTCAGTATGTGAAAGAAATTGTGAAGCTGCTACCTGACAAACGTTTGCTGGCTCGGGACATCGTTGAGTTTTCCAAGCAGTGGATTTGGTTCGTCACGAATTACTGTGAACGTGGAAGGGGAGTCCGTCCCAGGTGGGCTAACTACGGCCTTGATTTCCTGCTATATGTGACAGATCCTTCAGTTACATGTTATTTACAGGAGAGGGAATTTGAGGTACTTAAGTGTTACAAACTATTTTGAGACTAATTCTTTATAAGCTCATTCGCATGTATTAGTTGTATTATTACATTTTACTTCCGAGTCTACCTATAGGTAGTTCAAGTATTGTTTTCACTATAGGAAGATGTCAAAAAATTGTTTTCTCCAAAATCTTAATTTCCACCCACATTTTACGTTTTACATCATTTAGAATAACTTTGGTTAAAAAAACTCTTGTTTGAGGCTTGTTTTTGTGTTCAGAAGTGCAAGAACTCTATTATTATACTTATCTCTATTACTTTGAAAAATAATTAGAAAAAAACAATTTATAGTTTTTAAAAAGCACCATTAGCGACCAAATTTTAATTATGAAATGTTTTTGTTTAAAAAGCATTAGGAATTGAATTTCCACCCTTGCGCAACGCCTATGATGTGAATATAAAGGTTGGGATTGTTGAAAGGGAATTGGAATCTAACTTGGTAGAACAGAACTGGTTGGTTTTATACCGAAAATCATTTAGAATGTCTAAAGCCACGGACACACTGAAACACCTCTGTACTGTTCCTCCGAACCAAACAAATCCGAGGGGTGACAAAACTTCAAAGGAATATTGGTGTATCAAAGGGATGTTCGGATTAGTGTGGACGGGGTCAAGGTACTTTTCCGTTATCCCCCCCAGTCAATTTGTCTTCAACACGCCCGCCCTATTTTTCTAGGCATTCCTTCTTACTTAGATTACATATTTACGTAGAATTGGTGACAATTTCAAGCTGTGGGAAGAAATTATATCATTTAAAAAAAAAAGAAGGAAAAAACGAATTATCGTGTTTTCAGAAGTTGCCGATGTCGGTGAGGATTTATTGAAACGAATTATCGTGGTTCTGGTTTGATTGCCTCCACATGAATTCGCACAAGTAGAATGCACATGAGATTCGTACCGGGGTCAATGTTGCAACGTGACTTACCTCTGTTCTTGAAATTCCCCTCCAGCTCCCATCATCACCCTTCTCAAAGAGCTGTGCATTATTTCCATGAGAGCATCAGTTCGTGCTTCGTGTTTTTGTTCCGACGTGGTATGGACGTTTGGTGTTACTTTCAACGTAGATTTGGAGTGGGGAAAAAGGGAACACCCTTGAGTTTATTGACATGGATAAGGAGTACGAAGTGTTGTGGGACCCAATCACCCCCACTATTACAATAAATGTTGCCAATTTTTCCAATCGCTCTCCCAAACCCAATTCGCAATGGTACGATGTTCGGAGCGCTACAATGCCTTGAGTCAAAATGTGTGGATCGGAGGTTCTGTTCAGGGATCGGTACGGACGTTTGTTCAAGTTCGCCCAGCTTAATGTATAAGTACCTTCTAGTTGGCATGCAGTGGATAAGTTGTTATTAGCTTTATTTCTGTCCTCAGAATTTTAAAAAAGACGTAAGTTCATGTGTGGCTCACATAATGGGGACACCTTCAACTACTCTAAGTAATTCGCCGAGTACATTGTTCACCATCATGCCCAGGTCGGCATCTCCATCTCCAGTCATATCGAGAGGAGTATCAGTTTCCACGCCAGATTCTGCCATCAGTCTGTAAGTCCCTTTGTTTTATTTATTTGTCATGTGGATAATTGGTATCTTGTTGATATTGACTGAACATTCTTGGGAAACAAAACTGTCGCATGCGTACCTACAGCCTGTTAGAATGACGTCTCTGAGCTTTATTTTGCTTCTTCACTACGGGAAGTAGGGAAGCTTTGTGTTCATGCGAGGTCGAATCAGTTTTTTCTTCCAATATCAAAATTTCCACTTGCTTTTTGCGTTTCTGTGCTTCCCGGTCAATTTTAGTTCCGTGTCTGTCTGTCTGTGGTAAATCCTTTTCACGCTCAAAACTACACCAAGTTATCACCTACAACCATCTCCCCATTCAGCTGTTTACTGTTCAGGCGCAAGCTGGTTGTGGGGTCTTAGTGGTGTGGCCCATGACATCACGATGTGGCTTTAATTTTTGGCAACCAAAGCTGTTTACAGAATCGAACCATGTACAAATTTAGTAGTTACTGAATTTAGTAGCATCACCTTGCTGCATAAGACACATAGGTTTTCTCAGTCAAATCATCAGAATAGTGTATGAATATGAAGAAGAAAAAAAAACTCTTCTACATCCTTATGTTATTGAAATGGATAAAGATTCGAAACGATGAGAAGAAACGTAATTATGTCGAGCAGTAGCTCTTGAATTCCCCCCTCTAGTAGTATTTACTAATGTATCTCAAATCTTTCATTCAACACTAAGAAATCTAGCTGAAAAATTAGAATGCACAATTAAATTACCTAGATTTCTGTATTCACATATGTATTTCTCTGATCCTACCTCTACTATCACTTTGGGCCTAATCATTTGGGATCTTAAATTTTCAGATGTTTATTATAATTTTGACATTTTTTCAGGACCTTTCCAGACAACGATATTCTGGCCACAAGTCCAGGTAAGGGCCACGTTTAATACATTTCCTTCTTGTCTTATTTTACAAAGTGTTGGGAGCAATTATCTTAATTTATGGAGGTAAGGAAGCCGAGCGTGTGTTATCTCCTTCGTATCCAATTACATCATCATTCTCTCGATTTATTCTGTAGAACTCCATTATTAATTTGGGTGGTTGAAGTATAACTGCAGTTCTACAATTTGTTATTGTAGAACAATTTGTAAAACTGCAGTCATATTTCAACCACCCAAATTAATCCTTCATATCAAATATTCGTACTGATTATTACTAGAAATGTGCATGTAGGTATCGTCCCGTTAGATAATCTTAATTGTTTTTTTTTTTCAGTAATTTATGCGACACCTCAACCAAAAGGGTCGTTAGATAGACCATTAAAACCCATTAAGAAAGTCTGTGAAAAATATCTACTTAACAGCAGATGAGATTGTTCTGGGTGAATTTATGTTGTGATCATACAATGGGTGACTGGAAAAACGTTGCATGTAGCTAAAATTCAATGTTACTGAAGAGTAGTATTAAAACTACAGCTGGCGAACCGAAAAGCAACATACAACGTTTTTCGACTGAACAAAACATCAGTGTTGCAAACGCGTACGGTTGGTTTACTAACATCACTGTTACCTTTGTTCATTCGGATTTTGTTGTTCAATAACCGATATGGTATATTGGGGGGGGGGGGGGGGGGGGGTAAGAATTCAGGTTATAATCAATACAAGATTCTTGTCGTGTTGAGGTAGAATCTGATTTACCTGGGGAACGCCATTTCCCCGTTCCCAGTAGGTTGATGATTTTAAGGAGTAAAAGAGACTGTTCATTGTATGAGAGGCATCTCACACGTTGCTGAATAACGTCGAGGATTGGAAGGTGTAATCTTTTCAGGGACCAGGACCCCATTTCTGCTATTGGCTGTGTAGGATTTTCCACTGTGTCTTAAACATTTGTGCTTCTTATTATTCAGCTCCACGAACTTAACAATGGGATTACGATTGTACACGATTTCTAAATCACTAGTTGAAAATCGATGGTGGGAATAAGGTTTACAACTTTACAGTATTCAGTGTTCAAGATCCAAAACCACACAATAAGCAATACATCGTAGCGTTGCTAGGAAAACGCGCGACAACATGGAACGTTTTTCCACCAAACTCGAGTGCCATTTCCAATTCTATAACACAATTTAAACTGTCAAGCGATATAAAAACCAACTACTTCAAGGTTGGATTCGATCAGCCAAGCAACATAGGACATTTTTCCATCAAAAACCAATTTGGTGAAAAAAAGACATGCAACGTTTTTCCAGCCACCAATTCAATTAACGAAAAAGCCAAACATGTCATAATAATATGTCATAGTCAAACATTTTGCAGGAATGCCACACAATTCATGTATTTATTTATCTGTATACATATCAGGCTCAACATTACCATGCTGATCTCATACCGCGTCCGCATCAGCAAACAGCCGAGTGTCTATCGAAAGTAAAGAAAGAGAGTTTTACCATAAAGGCTCTACCTCTCAGCACCGACAAATGACTGAGCATCCGTATTGAGCTCGCGCCGGCAAAAACTAGCTTTGCTTAGTCTTATTATGCAGATGCAGATTGAATTTTAGTTGACTGGACACTGAAATGCGGAATAGATGCTGTAGGAGTGGCCATGGCGCATACAAGTGGGGACACTTGTTTCGCCATCGACAATCAGCCTTGTCTTGGTGCTGACTCATTACAGAAATGTCGAGCCCAGCCTTAACTCCTGCAGCAGTTTATCAATAGGTCTTCCTGGAAGGGAAGCTCCTAGGAAAAGTTTTGTTTGATTTATCGTATTCTCTCTTAGACTATTTCAAGCCCTCTCTATCTAAACATAATTGCGTAGATATTCAATGAGGAGTTCCCACCCATTGGTGTGAAAATAATGCGTTTACAATTTTTAAATTAAAGAAGATCTCATCCTGAGAATTTTGATACCATTCGCACTTCCCTACGATGAGTGGTTTGCTTTTCAAAGTTTCAGCAAAACGTGACGTCACACTTTGCAGGGGGGGGGTCCCAACGAGATGCGATGACATAGTTTGTTACCAAAAAAAATCATAGAAAAAAAACTATTTGTCGTTGAAAATTACGGTTGGTGCTTGTATGCTTAGAACTTGACCTGCGTTCTTTATAAAATATATAATAAAACCATGTTTTTTTTTTTTTTTTTAAGATTAAAAAGGAAGATATTAATTTTTAGCCTCTCTTTTTTTTATGATCATCAAGTAATCTTGTGCTATCATTTTAGCTGATGTTCGACAATGCCACTCCATCTTCCAAATTTAATAAGTGCAACTTTTTCCAATTACCCTTCAAGTGCAACGACAAAGCCTGGATAATGGAAAATTGGACTTTTACCCTTGCCCAATTCAATATTTCTCTTTACCATGTCACCACCTACCACCTTGAAGAACATCTTATTAAAGAACAAGTATGTTGGTGGAAACCTTGCTGGGTGGGGGGTTACTTGTTCTCAGTGTCTAAGCCAATAGTTTCAATTGGTGGGAAACAACAAATAAATAACAATAACTTAAAAACAAATGAAAACCAAGATGCCATAGGTTAATCCTGGCACACAAAGAAGTAATTGAAAAGAAATAATGATAGTTTGGCGAGTTTACATTATGAAGACTCCCTAAAAAATACAAAAACTTCGTTCTGCTACCGTTTCAGTTGGTCACTACGGAAGGAAAGTGTCGAGATTTATTGGCAGTAGTACCTATTGCCCATATCTCGTGACGTCACGCCTGGAGTAGGTTTGAGTTTCTTCCAAGGTCCATCATGACGTGGTAGATGTTACTAAATCGCAACTCAACCAACCTATTTTACTCTTGAAGTTTGCCATCGTATGTCAACCTAATACGACATTTTTCAACAGTTTTGTTTTGCGAAAGTAATATTGTAGTAATATAAAGTTTCAATTCAAATAAATGGTCGCTGTAATCATGCCTGCCAGCGCGATTATTAGTTGTAGACAACGATACCGACCTAGCAGTCAACGAGTTTTTATTTGGACTAGGGACTATTATAGCACATCAGTGTCCGAAAACTAAAGAACTTCATTCGTTTAGACTGAGAATAAATAACCTGAAAAATAATGTAGACAAAATAATTGAAAATTCCTCGGATCCCTGTAAGGAGGTGTAGGTACCACATAGCCATTGCCCTTGCAGTTTCATCAGCGTTTTAGACATGTTCTCATTACTATGTTCTCTTATAACTGAGGCAGCTTTACTTATTTCATTGAATGAATGAAAGGATAGATTTGGTAGTTTGTCGAAGTAAACAAGGCAGGTTGGTGCTCCACCAACAAACGAAACTACGTAGATTCGTACAGCCTACGAATTCGCTGTTAGTTAAAAGTAAACTAAGTAGGTAGATTGTTGCTCTGCCAACGATTTTCATCTGCTTATCTACAAGTTTGTCGAATATTGAATCAGGAAATGTGCATCATGAATTATAAACCAGTTGTAAGGAAAAAACCTTGAAATTCATTTTTCTGAAGGTTAGACTTCGTAAAGACGGGCATTGTCAGTGCAGTTATTACGCGAGTTTTGCAGTTACGCAAATTTGTGGGACAAAAAAAGTTGATTAAGTAGGTACCTACTTCAATTTTTGTCTATGGTTGTACATGATGAATAACAAGTACCTAATAATATACGGAAAGTAGGTAGTGTATACCTACCTTCCTAGCTTCTTACCTTTCCAAAGGCTACCTACCTAATATTCCCTTCTAGCATTGCTCTCATGTGGAACGTACTTTGAAATGACCACATTAAAAGGACTCTACAGATTTTTAGTTTCTTAATTGATTCTAGAAACGGTTCTGAAAACGGGATAATCCACAACATTTTCGCGGCTGAAGTCTGGAACTTCTAACACTTGTCAACTTCCCAACACAAATTTCAATGGGATCTTGACTGCACAAACTAATCTTGAGTTCAACAACGTTTCAGGTCATTGCCGGATTACAGCTTCATATAATTTGCATGAAATTTATTGCTTGGCATAATAAAATATACTGAACTAGGAACTAGGTAAATACTGAACCATAAGATAAGAAGGCATGTTGGTGGTGACTCCTAATGGCGCTTTTTCGTATAGTTTGCTCGTCACCATGACAACAAGGTGAAATAACTTCGACTTCGCCTTGCCTCGATGTAAGGATGCGCTAGTGTCGAAGTCTCGGGAATATCACCCATAGTTGGTTACAATTCCATTTTTCATTTTAATCGTGTAATAATTATTTTTTCAAGGTTCCGTGCCATGTAAAATGAGTCGTATTCGTTCTTCTATCAAAAGCTTGGACGCGCGTCTTGAAAAGGAGAGGAGGAAAGCAGAGCTGATCGGTTCTGTAGTGGCGTCTCCAGAAAACCACCTTGAGCGAAACATCAAAGCCCGGACTGTAAATTTCCCTTGGCAAAGAGGCATCAAAATCGGTAAGTTATTATATTTAGTTTTTATTCCTTTTGTACAACGTTATAGTAATTGTAGAAATCACATTCCCTCATATAGCGATATCACATCCTCAATAGTAGTAGTAAAGTTTTTGGGACTTAAGGCGTGTATCCACTATGTTCGCGAACCAATCGCACACCGTGCTCCCCGAGACATGGAGATGGAGTTGCAAACAAGAGTGCTCCTCCAACGATCCACGGTGTTCGCCGGAACATCGAACGAACCTCATGTCGTCTGATGAGTTAGTGGAAAGTGCGACGTACATACTAATGCATTGTTTGGTGGAAGATTACAGACGTCCTCCGCGTTTTTGGCAATCTAATTGTTACAAGGAGAGAGAAAAATATAACTTGGTACTGGATCTCAAGTCTCAAGAATTAAGCGGGCACTATCGAACTTTTTTGAGAATGTCATCCTCGAACTTTGAATATCTGCTTAATCTGATTGCAGCAAATCCTGAGAGAAGCACAATCATCCTATTTTTACAAACATCTGCTGGTTTGTCCATACCACTTCCGATCTAATCTCCACGCATCTCCTTTTAAAGTTTTTTTTTTTTTTTTTTTTTTTTTAATCAGAATTTTTAGGGTTTCACAGTACCGGGAATCTTTTGTACAACACAATGAGTTGTACCTGTGTCTCTTCTGTCCATCCCATTATTCGCCCCACAGAAAACAAAAAGAAACGTTCAAACTAACAATAAATGCACTTTAAAAATATTGCGCAACGTTGCAGCAACACAGACACTGGTCCGATCGACGTCCACGAACGTACTGCGCTCCACTTTGTGTTCGGGCAAAAACCGACAGCCATCGGAGCGGCGTACCTAGAAGGTTCGCGAACTGTTGTACGTTCGGAACGCGGTAGCGTATCCACTACACAGGAGCGCGGAGCGCCATTGGTTCGCGAACATAGTGGATACGCGCCTTTACACTATACAGGTTGTCAACACTTTTGGTTGAGAACCTCCTAAGGATCGATTCTTCAAATAATTTCGAACAAAAAGTTCCTTTTATAGATTTTTATACACTCGATTTTCGAGTATTTTCAACAGTATTTATTGATGGATGAATTGAAATTAGTGAAGCATATATATATGTCATTCCAGAGGATATCTCCGTAATATTGAGATACAAATTGTGACAGTTCCCGCGAGATCCAAGGGAATGCGCTGCCGTCGCTCCGTTGTTTTCCAACGGGCGTCGCACGCCTGTTCTCGTGTTCTTGAAAGGCCGCGTTTGGCGATGGATGGGTGATCCTAGAACTGGAAAACCGATCTTCTCCGAACGTAGCATATAAATATGATATTAGTACGATTTGTATCTCTTATGGTACTGTCACACCCCTCTCTATCTATGAGTGTGGATTTAGGCCCCCATTGCACCGTGGGGCGCCTAAGTTTGATTCAATTGATTTCATTTCTTAGTCCAAAAAATCAAGATTTCTAAATTAAAGGATGAGCTCGTCGACCAACATCTTTTGAACCCATGTAAATTTCATTAATGAATGAACTTAAATTTCGTTAATATTTGCTGATAAAAAATCGATGAAATCTAGGGGAAAGGCTAAAAACCCAAAATGTTTCTTGATTCGCAAAATATTATTTTTGAACTTTATTTTTTAATTGGCAGTTAACAATTTCCGTGCACCCAAAGTGCTCACATTTCAAAACAATATATCATAATATAATACGAATTTACGAAAATTCGCTCATACGATCATGCTGCATGAGTGGACCTAGTATCTCGCGTTTTTGACTTTATAAAATTGGTCATAACTCCCCTTAGGTCTATTTTGAAATAAAAAAATAAACTCACCGTTGTTCTCCCGTTAAATTACCTTTCAGAATATTACCATTTTATGAAGTTTTAAGCTCTTTCAATGGGGGGGGGGGGGGGGGGTATTAGGTTTGAAATGAAGAATTTCTCATATTCCCGAAATCACTTTCCTTTTAAATGGCTCTACACCCTTCAGAAAATTGATGAACTTTCTCAAAACCTCAGCTTTCCGACGGTGTAGTCCTTTTACTATACTTTTGAGGGAGGAAATCCCGTGTTTTTAGGGTCCTTGTTGCTTGACTCAACCTGATAGTGACTGGAAATTAGGTAGGTAGCTGTTTCCAAGTAATGTTTCTCGTCAAATTTCGTGTAGTTCCACACCATTGCAACGTCTTATTATCGTCAAGGACAACTTTTAAAGCTTTTATAGTGGCTTAAGTAGATTCAGTTTTGCAAAAATGATTAAATACAATACCAAATTCGAGCTTTGATGATTTATTTGACAATGACTGACGTCAGTGACGTTCTGTGTGAACTAGGTATTGAAAACGATACCAAACTCAATTTTTGGTTGATTTGACGACGATCGTCACCAAAAACTATACAGCTAATTACGGATGTCTATAGAGTTTACCTTCAAGTTTAATAGTTTCAAACTAGCGGCCTGTAGAGGGGAATCCACACCCACGCACGCACACAATTCTAGCCGAGTCAACATAGAGATCTTATGTTTTCATGGTGGGTTTCTTTGGAGTTTGGGCAAAATGGTCCTTTAGGGAATAGAAAATTATACTTAACAGATGATACATTTGCCCATTGCAGTGTGTCAGGAGCAACGGAGTTCGTTGGAACCATCTGCAGTATAAACCGTTCAATCCTAGAAAATTTAATAGAAATAGGATGAAAACTGTTGAAGTCATGCTTGTTACATGTATTTGAGGTTTAGCGCATGCGCAGCAGTTACTAATAAATACGTTCGTGATGAAGCTCATACAGGGTAATCAAATCATCATTTCCCAACTTCCCTCCATACTTGAGCGAGATCAGACGTTAGGCTTATTGTAATGCTTGATAGATTAAAGTTTGCACATGCACAGTGACTATTATTGGTGATGTTATGAGACTGTGAATTTTCTTCCCTTCTATTCCGAAAAACAATTCCAAATCCAAACTGAGCGTATATTATAAAATTTCAGGGCATGGAAGGTTTGGTAAAGTGTATACAGCTGTCAACACTTCAACTGCTGAGTTAATGGCAATGAAGGAAATTCCTCTGCAACCAAATGATCTGAGAACCATTCGTAAAGTTGGCCTTGAATTCAAAATGTTTGAAGGCATAAAACACGAAAATTTAGTGAAATATTACGGGGCTGAAGTACATAGGGTGAGTATTACATCGGTAAACATAATTTGAAAATGTTGGATATTTTTGAGGTCATAATTGTAATTTTGTTATATTTATATCATAGGTATGGTATTTGTTCTCTGTATAGGAAGAGTTACTTATATTCATGGAACTCTGCACTGGAGGTACTTTGGAATCTGTGATAGCCTCAACCGAGAATGGATTACCCGAAGGCATTGTTCGGAGATATACTTTGCAACTTGTAAATGCTGTATGCGTCCTTCACGAAAACAGCATCGTTCACAGAGATATAAAACGTACACAATTATATTGATTACAAAGACTGCTATTTAAAAGCTCATGATTGTTTACCATGATTATAAATCCGTCAATTGTCATGTTTTTTAGCTGCTAACGTTTTCTTAACTAATGAAGGGAACGTTATAAAACTTGGTGACTTTGGATGTGCCGTGAAGATAAAGGCTAACTCCACCCTCCCTGGTGAACTTACAGGCTTTGTTGGTACCCAAGGTATGTCATTTTATATATGTACTATATCACCACACAACTTTAGGGGTATTCATGGTCCATTTCGAAAATTGATTCGGCAAAAATCGAATTCATAGATCCATCATTCATCTTGAGACTCCTTCATTAAAACGTTGAAAATACAAATGTAAGTAGCGCTCCTTGCGGTAATTGTTGAAAAAAAAATCAGTGCAGGTTACCTCCTAACCAGGTTATGATTAATAAAATTATTTGTATAATCGTAAAACCAAACAATGAGGTTTCTCCAGTAGGACCTCTTTTAGAATTATGAAATACTAGTCTTTATCCAGTTTACACGAGGTTCAATCCTAAACAGAAATTAGGGTGGATTTTGACTTTAATCATCGTTTGAATATTTGGAGCTTGAACTTTAACTTCAAATAGTAGTACAAGTTTATTTTAAATACTTATATAGTATATATATTAGTATGTATTATGTTAGTAGAGCAGAGAGGGTAAGTAACACTATAACCCGCTAGTTGTTGCCAGGTAGAATTTGATACATAGAACATTCGTCACGATCAACTACGGATTTTCAGAAATCAGTATACATGGTTGCCTGTTGACTTATGAAGTCATAAGTTGCAAGCGCCAAGTCAAACCTCCGAACTTCTTCAAGCTCTTGACCCATAAATCAGGACTTTTTCCACATAACGATGGCGTTGTTAGTCTTTTTGGAACTCAAGCTTGCAATTTAAAAAATAGCTTATATTATAAAGATAAGAATTTAAACAACTTTCTCTTGATACATCAATAGATGTGGATAACAAGAACAATCTTTATCCATGTCTTAGGCAGCTTGTACACGAGACATGCTTTTTACGAATCCTGCCCATTGAAATTAATGAGGGCTTTTACGCTAAACAGATAGGTACATGCTTTATGTATAGGTACCCAAAGAATGAGACATGTGTCTGAGGGAATCCAGAAAGTTGGAATTTTGAGCAGGTTTTATGTCATTTTGAGTTAGTATTCGTTCAAGTTGACAGATGTCTGTGGATTCTCGGCTCCAGACCCCCTCTTTTCTTCAGTTGATTAATGTAGTATTAATTATAGAGTGGTAATTGCAATCAAATTAACATAATTATTAAATTATAGTCCTTCTTCCTAACAGCTGGTTTCATTTTATTGAACAATTTTCAAAAGTACTCGTATTTGCTAATGAACTAATCAATTTTGTCAGTTGGGACGATCCCACATTCGACTCCTTTGTCGCATTCTTCTCCACCTCGCAGTAGCTATGGTGACATCATCTGATGAAGAACTCATTTTGAGCGAGAACACAATCAATGCTAACTTAATCGATTTGTGCAAGTCAAATAAGACTAAACAAAGCATGTGTCTCTTAATATGTAAAAAGGGGCACTTGTCTTATGTCTGACCTCTAACGTTCTGATGTCTCATGTCTAACCAGTGTGATATAAATCATGTCTAATGTGTTTTACTGATAAGGACGTTTCGCAAAGCAGCCAATAGGGTCGTCGCTACTTTTCGATGATTCGTCATCATAACTTCTGGATTATGAATACCCTAATAAAAACATATTTCTAGAAAAATATACTATAGTAATTAACTTTTTAATTTTTTTCTTAAGTTGACCGGCTGTAATACGTCTTGTTCAATCAAGTTCTCATTTGTTTTACTTCCAGCCTACATGGCTCCTGAAGTTTTCATGGCATCTGCTTCATCAGGCCATGGACGTGCTGCTGACATTTATTCGCTTGGTTGCGTAGTTGTTGAAATGGCTTCAGGCAAGGTGGGTACTTGCAATTTATTGATTTATGCAATTTTTTAAATTGATTTGCGTAAAAAATTTAATGTATTTCTATCGAGGCTATTCTAATCAGTTTTGGACATGTCTGCCACAATTTTGGAGCTAAAATATCTATAATCCTTCGTTTCTTGGCTTCACATTTCCACCCCTCTAAATTCTAAAAACCATTGCTTTTTGGAACCATGGTGGACCCTTTAAAATATACTTTTGGGGCCGTTTTAATCACCCATCTTAGAATCTCTAAAATTAGTTCAACGTGTTATGAGGTCTTTCAATCATCAGAAATAATTTTTCAATGTAGCAATTATTTTATATTGTAAAAATTGGAGTAATTAAAAAATCGCATTATTTACAGGCCTGGGCCTGGGCTTTATTGAAAAAACTCCATCCTGACGGATTTGGTATTCATCGCCGCGTTGTAAACATTAGTAACAACAACAATAAACATTACATACCTATGATGACAAGGCACTTCTGTCACTTTTCGAAAGTGGGCTTGCACTGGAATCAGCGTTTTTTCAACCTTCTTTTTTCAAAATGACCACTTTCATCTGTTTTATTTTACTCCATCACCTAAAATCAATTATTCCGAAAAGATGCATTATAGAAGGCCTCGGATGATTGGAAGTTGCCGATATACTCTTTAAGGAAAGCAAATGAAGTCATCAAGAATGACCGACGTCACCCTGCGCCTCAGCACTGGCTTCCTTTGCCTTTGACATCATTTCAGTTTCTTTCTATCTGCCATTTGAAGTTCCAAGCTGAACATTTGCAGTAGGGCATTTTCAAGGTTACAATTCTTAGACCATAATCTCAACTCACAAAGTTGTCCTTTGGTTGTTCGGAGGTTATTAAATTTGCCCCAGGTTCTTCTCATTTTTCACTTAATCACTCACCAGTACGTACTTGGCTGTAAATGCTTACACGGTAGGTACGTCGGAAACACAGAAATACCCGGGAAATTCATCAAAACTCACCTCAAGTACTCAGGCATTTGTAGGTTTTCCACAGTTTCTGCTGCTGAAAACATAATATCGATGATACTAGTAATAACCTCCCAGTGACCATCCTAAAGTGGGAATGTTAAGTTATAGTTTATCTGCCTACTTCTTCTAATCACACTAGTATTTTTGGGTTTTGTTTTGATAAATCTCCTCTAAAGTGCAGGGCAATCGAAAATGTGAAAAGGGTCCCTTGATTAAAATAGCTCCACTCTACAGTACAAAACGTTATTAACTATTGTTATTAATTGAAAAATGTTATTATGAAAAATTATATTAAAGGCATCCAGAAAAGTGACAGCTGACCAATGATTGTTGACACTGAGGCAATTAAAATTCTCTTAATTTCTTCCATCACCATTCCATTCTGCGCTGATTTTCTTTTGCCTAATTTAACAATCATTGTTAATTTTTGGATGTACTGAGCACATCATTTTTCTCCGGAATTACCATTAAATGATCAATGACTTCTTTCAGAGGCCTTGGTCCGAATTCGAGTCGAATTATCAAATTATGTTCAAAGTTGGGATGGGCGAAACTCCAGATATCCCGGAGTCCCTCAGCGAAGAAGGGCAGGACTTTGTTGAGAGCTGTCTCCAATCGAATTCCAAGAACAGGCCAACTTCGTTCCAGCTGAAACACCATACGTTTCTCAAAGTAAGGACTTTTAATATTAACACAATATTTTAGACTGGTTTTTGAGACCAATCATTCGAGAATTGCGTCTCTGGGGTGACGCGGGAGGTTGTGCCAGAGTACTCTGGTGGTATGTAATGCGAGTGTGCTGCCCCACATAAGACGCACCACACACACATAAGACACACAAGTACGCACCGTAGGTAACTGGTATGAGCTTGGTTGCTCACAAGAGTGTACTTTCATTTTACTTTCCCAGCTTTGAATCCCAGTAGGGATCAGTGGAGGTGAAGGCTTTCAGGATTTGTTTAGACATTGGGGAAATTGTTATTGATAATAACAACGGGAAAAGATAATTAGAGACGTCTAGAAATGGTTAGGAATGGGTGGGGGCAGCAGGCCATAGGCCTTTTCCTATCTTTCCCAATTTATAAAAAAATACAACTAACTACTCATTATAAAAATAAAATGGTTTTCAAACTCGTCCTCGTTGGTAGGGCTATAAACATCCGTTCTGATTCACCCCTACAGACGCAAATATTATCTGAGGAAGTGCTTTGAGAAAACTCCATGGGTCTGGCAACGTGTAAAGCACATTAATAAGTAGTTTTTTCTATAATGTTCTTAGTTTGCATGATCTCTCAGCTGTTTTCTCATGAACATTGTGTGAAGTGCTGCCTCCACGGATGATTATCAGGTAAAATCCTGGTTCGTTGTCATAGAGATAAATACTTTTTCATACTTGTTGATAATTTACCCAATGGAAAACCCTAAGCATGAAGTTCGTAATGACTAATGACCTATAAGTGCAACTAAACCGCGGTGTTCTCCACTTGAGGCTTATTACCTTTGCGTTGAATCCATGCCCTGTTTACGAATCGAAAACTAAGAGTGAAAAATTAGCCCATATTTGTACTGTAACTAACATGAAATTCGAATTTAGGATTGAAAATCGGCATTTCATATCAAAATAAAGAAGTTGATTAGACAACAAGACAGCTGGGGAAAAAAAGCCACAGTTCCTTTGAGCCTGACGGCTAAAATTAAAAAACATGAATATGCTTTAGCCGTACACGACTCACTTCTCGTCGATTCTCTGAACCCGACCCCCCATCGGCCTCTGAACTCTGTTTATCATTCAAAACAAAAAAAATGTTTTAGCTCCTCGCTCTCACTTTATTATAGAAATGATCACGACCATTGAGCTCTTGTGAGATGATGATCTCCTAATAGAAACTCGCGAGTAAACATTCACTTTATTATAGAAATGATCACGACGATTGAGCTCTTGTGAGATGATGATCTCCTAATAGAAACTCGCGAGTAAACATTCACTTTATTATAGAAAGAGGCCAAAGAGGCTACATACGAAATTACAGCTTCCTATAGTGTAAAGTATAGAAATTACCTATTAAAATAATTTAACCACCGCTTCACAAATCTAACCGTTCTCGCAATATTCGGATCACCTGCTATGAATCACATAATCGAAACACCAGCTCAATGAAATCATCAGAAATTAACAAGCGGTTGCAATCATGTTCACAATATCAATAGGTAATTGAGAATGATCACCTGTGTGTAAACAATTATTCATATAACCATGCTCATAACTCAGCTTGTTGGCCACGCACTTCGCAGTAGTTAATATAGTATGGTTGGATAAATCGAGAGCTTTCGAACGAATGGTCAACGAATTTTGTGGGATGAAAAACGACGAAGTATCATATCCCTAGCAACGACTCGGTTGTAAGCGGAAATCATCAGAATTATTGGCGCTACTTTCGTTGCACTCTCGTGGGACATTTTTCGGTAGTTAGGTCACGGCTAAAGCATATTCATGCTAACGTGACATTAAAATTAAGGCAACCATGCCCCCGGTTCCATTTGGTTTAGCATCTTCATTTGCTCTGACAAGACCATGGTGACAGGTGACGTTAAGTTGAAGTCGCAAAAAACTCTCTATTGTAATTATTTTGAACTTTGAACAATCTTAGCAAAATAACTCAATGTAGGAGAGTGTAGTTGGTGTCAAAATTCTCAGAATGAGGCCTTCTTTATCTTTATATATAATTCCGAATGGTCTTTGAAATTGTGAAGAACTTCGCGGTCCGATTTCAGTGTTAGACGACTCATTCGAATCAGCACGGCCCCAAGTTTGTTGCAAAAGTGTCGCCGTTCGTCTCTATACCCACCTTGATCGTGTTCTGGGCGGTCCTTATCAACGAGAGTTGTTTATTAGGCTGTGGCGGTAACAACAGTTGCCATCAATTCACGGTAAGTAAGAAACGTAGTGTAGTCTAGGAGAGTTATTTCTGAACGAAGAAATTGAAACTGAAGAACTTAGCGGAATTATATATAAAGTCCGCTAAGTTCTTCAGTTTCAATTTCTTCGTTCAGAAATAACTCTCCTAGATGTTAGTAACTACACAACGTTTCTTACTTACCGTGAATTGATGGCAACTGTTGTTACCGCCACAGCCATAAACCTAACGCCTAACACAGGGGCACATATAGGCAAGACCCGCAAGACCGATCAGTCTTGAAGGAGAGGTATGCCTCGAGCGCCGTCTTCGCTCAAGTTGGAACTTGGAACACATATTTGTATCACCCCCTTTGGTTTTTTGTCATCCATGATGATCCTGTTTAACTATAATTTCTAAACTCCCTCAAAATTTGTTGGTTCACGTTTAAAATTACGAATATTAAAAAAAAGTAGGTATTAGTAGTGGGAAAACTTCAACTACCCGGCACGCACTGGCAAAACACAATTTTGTGAATATTTAATTTATATACACTTATTATTTAATCAATAAATTAGCTGATCCAAAGGTTATGATCCAGAGTCCTTAAAAATACGAAAATTCCCAAGGAATTGGAAGTTTAGATGCGTGCAGGTTGTTTCAGATAGTCCTCATCCAGCGGAACGTTGCGGAAAGTAAGCAACCCGTCGTTCCATCCCGGATATTAGTCGAAACTGAAGCTTTGAACAAATATGCTGTCTCCGATCTAGAAAAATATATTTCACTGTTCACTTTATTTTTCAAAATTCCTCATTATATTCGCTATTCCAGTCTGTTACTTATTTCCTCTCACACAGTGGGTACCGAACTACAAGGTATGTGTTCGCATTCTCCTAGATGTTAGTAACTACACAACGTTTCTTACTTACCGTGAATTGATGGCAACTGTTGTTACCGCCACAGCCTAATAAACAACTCTCGTTGATAAGGACCGCCCAGAACACGATCAAGGCGGGTATAGAGACGAACGGCGACACTTTTGCAACAAACTTGGGGCCGTGCTGATTCGAATGAGTCGTCTAACACTGAAATCGGACCGCGAAGTTCTTCACAATTTCAAAGACCGTTCGGAATTATATATAAAGAAGATTCCGACCGGTCTTTATATATAATTCCGAATCAGCACGGCCCCAGGTGTCGGTAAGTAAGAAACGTAGTGATGGGGTCTTTTCTGATCAGCTGAGTGAGCTAAATTCTTTCCTATTCACTGTAGGAAGTTGAAATTTGATAGGGAGACTCTCTGTTTATTATAGGCTGTGGCAGTAACAACAGTTGCCACGGTAAGTAAGAGACGTAGTGTAGTTACTAACATCTAGGAGAGTTATTTCTGAACGATCTTTGAAATTGTGAAGAACTTCGCGGACCGATTTCAGTGTTAGACGGCCCCAAGTGTCGCCGTCCGTCTCTGTGCTTATCTTGATCGTGTTCTAGATTAGGGCTTTCCAAGCCCTAACAGGCCTCTAGTTTTAAAATAATGGTAAATCTCTTTTCCAACCCATTCGCACACCCTATTGTCCAATCTGTTGATATCAGGCAGAATATAATCCAGATTCAAGAGCAAGACGATACTAGTCGTCTTGAACGAACCTATCTGCATGGAAGAAATATAGAATAGGAAGGTTGTTGAATTTACACATCCTAAATGAATAAGAACCTTACCTAGAATCACTCCACATTTTACCAAGAATAAAAAGTTCCAGTCATGCAGCATGACCGTATGAGCAAATTTTCGTAGATTATCGTACTATATTATGTTACGTTATTTTGAAATTTGAGCACTTTGAGTGCAAAGAAATTGTTAACCACAAATTTTGTGGCAAATAAACTCCTTCTAAATCATATTCTACGACTGAAAACAGATTTTGGGTGTTAAGCAATTTTTCAATTTTGGTAAAATCGATTTTGTTTAGCAAATATTAATGAAACTTAAAGTACATTTTCACCATAATTTTGTGAATAAACCTTTAAATGTTCTATTTCATCGTTGATAAACTTTTTTTGACTAAAATTCTGATAAAAATATAAATTGAACGATTTTTGGCCGTTTTTAGTCATTTTTAGTGATTTTTTTAGCACTTTTTTTGTAATTTGACCAATTTAATGTGCTCTAAAAGTTTTGGCTAACGAACTCATCCTTTCGTTTGGAAAGCTTGGTTTTTTGGCGCAAGAACAGAATTTTATCTCAATCTTAAGGAGAGTTATCGTCTGGAATGACACATACGAGTATATGTATACATATACATATGAAAAAGCATTAAACTCTTGACTCGTTTCAAAATGTCTCAAAACGGAATTCAAAGAAGAAATCTGTCGAAAATTTTGATTTTAAAATTTTTGGAGCCATTGCAATAGCTTCATTCTCTTCGAAAATTCGCTAAAAATAAGAATCACCTGTGTGATAATCATAGCTAACTGGTCGTGTTATTCGGTCTAGGTTGACTCTGAAGACGAACATCCATTGTTTTGCAACTCCACCCTGGAAAACTACCTCAAACTTGGAATCAAAAGGTGAATGGCGCGGTTATTCCTAATAATGAGAATACCTACCTCCGAAGAATCCAACTTGAAGAATGTGAAGATGTTATGGAATCTACTTTCGTTTATCTCTGGCTAGTAACTTTTGAGATGTAATCAGTCAAGTCCTCATTTTTCTCAGCCTGTAATAATACAAAAAGTAGAACGTTCAGTAACCAATTGTTGGAATTGTGATCAACAAATGACAGTGCGTTTTCTTCGTGTACCAACATACATGTATGTACATACTTATTAATATGCACGTAGATAGCAAGAGCTACGATCAAACATTCAACTTAGTCATCGCCTGTAGATAGATAGATAACGCAAATTTCCGTTGACATAGTTTTGCTCATTACTTCATACATGGTTTGCATTGGGACATCATATTGAATACAAAAGTGAGATAGCTGATGATGTTGCGAAACTTGACGCGGGAATATCGCAGTAAAATTCCTGTGGTAATATGAGTGCCTTGTTGCTGCGTGGTGTCAGTGCTCGAGTCGAGATTAGTTTCAATTTGGTAACTAAATTTTGCTCAAGGTTGTATTCTATCATTCCCAATTTATCAGTATCCGTTCTTGATAATGCTCTTCTTCTATTTCTTGATTTATGTTTTATGGTTTGATTACAATTAAGGGGAATGTAAAGGGATCCTTCCTCAGGATCCCTATTCAGATATGTAAGAAGTGATGATGGATTGGAATAGTTCCCTCTTCCAAGGAGTGTAGGACCTGCCTCCAAACCATGGAGTTGAAATGGTATTTGATGAGGGAGTCACAGTCCAGATAACCAGGACCTTGTAATTTTTCATTAAAATCAACTATTTATGAGAATTGCTCGCGTCAAGCGTTTCATAATTTCGATTTTCAAAGATTATACCTACTAGTACCTAATGTCGTTATCACACCCTTCTTTGGGTGTGACTCCCTCCCAGTGTGACGCCACCACTATTGACATTTTGAAAAATAGTAGCAATATAACTATTCGTAAACAGAGTGTGGTTAGTAACTTTTAGGACGTCCCTCTGAAGCTATGTCATACAGTCAAGGCTTCGTAAATAAGAAGGACGGCCTATTAGAATTGATCCAGTGGGTGTGGCACAACCCAAGCACGAGAAAAAATAACTGAATACAAATCCGCTCCCGACTGTTCTAAACCCGGACCTGTACAAAAACCATAGGTGTATGTGTGTGTGTTAACACTTTGGTGAGTGTTGCCCTGGACACAATTCTGGACGGATTCTCGTTATTCTTTCTTTTTTCGATCCCAATTTAAGTCTAGATGTGCTGCAAACCTTGGGAATTTCGGATTTGTCATTAGGAAGATGGTAGAGAGGTAATGACCGATCCTTTTATCATTGACCGTGCTAGGTCACAATTCTTAACCAATTTCCATGATGGATGCCACGTGATGGGTGGCAGTTCCAAGAATCTAGAATATAGGAGTATTCCAATCCATCACAATATTCTTATTAGTCGTGTTTGTACCTATAAGTTCTATAATATTATAGTTTTTTAATATTTCAGTTAGGCTTAAATAGTGCTTTATATAAATGGCATATTCTATCAGTGTCTTACGTTGTGAATCACATGGTGCACATACTCGTAATACGGCAGTACTGCGGTAATGCATCAGGTACACATTATTGGGGTTATTCAACTACGAGTTGATGAATATTTTAATCCTCAAAAAAGTAAAAGTTGTACTTATGGAATTCCGGTGAGATGTTTTGGCTAGGTATCAGTGAATTATTTAGTTAGCCTGCCTAACGTAATTATATCATCCTCTTCATGCCTGTGCAACATGAAATGAAACTAATATAAATTGATGAGGCGATTGGCCAAAAATAAAATTCAAAGACCACAAGAAAATATCAAGTAGGTATTTATGTTTGCTTATGAGATTGCAAGGCAGTGGCAATGTTCTTGTGGTTAAGGTTCAATCTGTGGTGTTTCACTATGTTCCTAATTGTAAATTCTCGAAACAAACAAAGTATAGTATTTAAATCAAAATTGAATCTGAATCAATCTAATCTGGTTGTACAATCGCATCTCGTCACTGCTGGTTCTACCGTTCAGGGATGAATGCTGGGGAGAAGTGGGTTAAGGAGAATCCTGGTCATACATGAAGATGAATATTTCAAAGCAGTTCTTACATAAAAATATAAACATTTCACTGAAGGCTGTAGTAAATAGTTTACCTTAGTTGAGAATATTAATCAGACTGGATTGGTTTGCTCGTTGAGCGTTGGAAAGTTGATCGTTTACTACCACTGTTATTTGCTGCGTGCAAAGCGAGGAACCAGGAGAAGAGGAGAGTTGCTATTTACTCCGTTCCAGAAGTGCGATAGTTGCTTTCTACCCCTGCCTAAAGTGAAGCCCCACGAATTTTCCTTCCCACTTTAACATACTTAGGAATGTCTTCAAATAGAGAAGGTATGGTTAACAATTTTTAACGAAATCTCTCTGTTCAGCTTCCGTCCAATACATTTTCAAGCCACTTTTTGTCCTTGTCCAGTACTTTTCTTGGTTGATGAATGTCTCCATTTTCGATGGATCGCAGCTTCGCTTAGACATCCACTTGCACTTCCTTGAGAACTTGAACGACTGCATAGATGTTTGGATGAGGGTGAGTGGTTTTGAGTGACCCGTGACCTGAAGTGTAGCCATTACGCAGTAAAACTGACTAGGATCTATCAAGGGGTAGCAATAACATGTGAGTGGGAATGAACGATTAATGAGGTCGATTCTTGACCAGACGGTAGTGAACCGCAATCGCTTGTTTTCAAGTATTGCTGTTTACCCCGGCAGTTCCGATCCTATGGGAGTAAACGATCAAACTCCCACAATGACACCGGTGTTCCATCGTCGTTTTCTGGACTTCATAGAATAACTGATAACTACCTATCCAAACCTTTTTTCTGGGTAGCTCTGAATTTTATTTCACACAAATGACCACTCACCTAACATTGTTAGCTAGTTTTATATCTGTGGACCCCTTAAAATTTGATCGCTAGTTTCAATAAATTAGAAGAAACTTGATTTTAAGAAAATGTTGGTCAGGAACCGATGGGCGCACCCCCTCCCTAGTTTCTACTCGATTATTGTGTGAAATCAGTGGGTGCTAGAAGATCATTTTTTAGCTATCCAAATTATGTACATAAGGTTCCAGCCTACAATTTATATTTTTGTATTCCGCATAGAAGAAACATACGTGTAGGAGGGCGACACCCGACTCAGTCTAGGCCCTCCCCGACTCAGTTCCGCTTAGAAATGGAAAGGTCGGTCCGATCTACCGACTCAGTTCCGCTAGTGAAAGTCCCGACTCAGCCCCGCTTGTGGAAAATTCCGTGAAAAATGTCAAAATTCTGATTGATATCGACTAGACTAGAGCTAGAACTAGAAACCAACTTCCACTTACCTTTGCGGGACGAGCTGAAATATCCTGGGACGATTTTCTTTTAACACTTGCTCTTACTAAGCATGTACTCATATCAGAGTTTGGCTCATGGAGTGACTTGCAGCACTTCCCTCTGAAGCATTTTCATGTAGCTTTTACAATTGAACTTATTCGTTGCACCACATCTCCACCTTGTCACGCCAACCGTTTATGGAAACTATATCTATAGTTCTCGTGAAAAACTGAATCCCCATCTCTTTGGCTACCACCTTTGATAATTGACACGCTCATGACTAAACTAACACTGAACACATAACGGCGGCGACCAACGCTTCAGAGTACTCTTATCGCTTTCATGTTCCAACGGGACTGAGTCGTCTAACCGCTCAAAGCGTAGCGGGATCAAGTCGGGCAATTGCAATATCCCCCTTTCACCAGTTGGGATCGAGTCGGGTGTTGCCCGTGTAGGAACGATTCCATTTCGAGCAACTTGGATCAAATATTTTTTAATAATTTTGTTATGATGAGAACGTGAACGATCTTTTCAATTATAAGTGTAAACATAAGTTTTAAATATCTTGATCAGGTATGTACTATGTAGTATGTATAGTATTAAGCAACATAGGTACTTACCTATATTCACTACTTCTATTTTATTGTAATAGTCTACTATTGATGCCCAACGTATAAGATACCTCTATTATTGTTGTGAAAACCACTTACCCACTTAATAATCGATTTGTGGCAAAAATTGCTTATAATTGAACCAAAGTCATGTAAGTGAGTCCCAGATAGTCAAGAGTAGTCTATAGTTTGATAATTTCCATAATAAAAATTGCACCTAATGGGAAGTGCAATTCCCATCAGTAAAATGTACACATGAATTGAGTGATTATTGTGTTAGACTGTTCAATCAACATTGCCTGTGACAATTTAGTCTTTGACCCTTATGTTTTAGTGATTTTATATTATGATTCTATTTTTGAAACAATTATTGTGAAATATATATTGATGTTATCAGAACTTTGTGCCGTTTGAGATTTCCCAATCATAAAAAAAAAGGTTTCTTTTATATGAGGACGTATTACAGGAATGAAAAAATGAACCTAGATATATCGTTTCTTAACTATCAATAATCGATATATCGACCCTAAATTATCTATAATTATGGATTTAATGTTACGCCTCAACATTTATTTTTCAACTGCCCTTCAGTTTAATATCTAATTGATGACTTTCTTGTGTAGGAATTTATCATCTTTGATTTACGAATCATTTGTGCTTAAAACCCCTTGACTACAGATAAGCCCCCTCCCCTCCTCAGATAGGTAGTTATTTTTTATTTATATATTTTTTTTTTCATTATTATTATTTATTCATTTTTTTACCTGATATGACTTGGAAACCACAGAGTTTTGATATTTTGACAAAATATAGAAAAACCACTATTCATTTAGATAGTAAAATAAGAAAAATCAACCAGTACCTACTGAAAATCGCAATGCTTTTCGAACTTACCCCAAAATAAATCACATTGATTATTTTATCAATTATAACTCACCTGCCCCTCTTCAAGTTGTAATCAAGCATTCTATTGCCTACTGGTCTGATACGAGAATTTATTATCAAACGTGTCGTAGAAGGCTACAGCTTACATTTTCACAACTAACGACAGAAAGTATAAGCAACGAATCCTCCATGTAGGTACTAAAGAGGTAAAACCTACCTGATAGGTATTCCACCTGAATAAAAAATTCCTATTTTCAACAAAAAGGTCTGGGGGAGAGCTTTCTGAAAAGATGTAATATAAAGCATATCTAAAGATTGGAAATGGCTTAAACGAATGCTTCCATTTATACTTCGTTTAGACTTTTTAAATTTTTTTTATTATAATTTTGTATTCTCCACTTAGGTTGTACCTATTTTTCCCCACATAGATTTAGACCTTTTCCAAGAACAAACTTACTAAGGTCTAAATCTAAGTTTAAATGGTTCCTATACGTCAATTCGAAAACCCTTTGTATGTATATGTTTTATGGCGGAATTTTGAGATTAAAATGTTTTTCCGAGTGTTTTCAAGGGCGCTGATTGAGAATCTGACGTAAAAAGTGTGAAATCGACCCTCCAGAATACAACTCGAATCATACAAACAACATGACCAACTGAACCTATTCATTGCATAAAATAGTATAAGCTATATTTAGAAATTAACCATTAAATAAGTAGGTAGGTAATTCAAATTCTCATCTTTCAATAAATTAGGTAAAGACTTTTTAGTTCCTGCAATGAAAGACTCATGATATCCGAAGGACATCAAATAAAAAGCTTACAAAAATTTGAATCGGTAGGTAGGTACCTATGTATTTTAGTAGAAAGAAAAAACACAGAGTTAGTTTTTATTATTTAATAACCATTTTTATTTTAATTCATTTTAAGCCAGGAAGTTTATAGGTGATATTCTCCAGACTTCGACGATAGCGCATCCTTACATCAAGGCAAGGCGAAGTCGAAGTTATTTTACCTTGTTGTGATGGTAACGAGTAAACTATGCAAAAATGCTCCATTTGTAGACACAGCTGGACAACATAGTTTTATCTAGTTCCTAGTCAATGTTCTCATTATTTGTAATATGCAAGGTAATAAATTGTATGCAAATTACATCAAGTTATTATCAGGTGATGCTAAACGCTAGAACAAACGCAAGATTTAATCTGTGAGGTCGAGATCCATATGAAATGTGTGTTGGGAAGTTGACATTCAGGTGTTAGATGTTCCAGACATCAGCCACGAAGATGTTGTGGATTACCTATCTCGTTTTCAGAACTGTTCTTTGAATCAATTAAGAAACTAAAAATCTCTGGTACTGCGAAAGTGGTCATGTGAAAGGACATGTCATGAGAGCTCTGCTAGACGGAAATAGTTAAGTATCGCTGGTGGAAAGGTAAGTACCTATAGCGAATGTACACCTACGTACTTTCCGTATATTATTAATTGTTCATGTAATTCACAGACAAAAACAAAACTAGGTACCTAATTAACTTTTTTGTCCCTAGAATTTGGGTAACTGCAAAACTCGCGTAATAGCTCCACAGCCAATGCTGTCTTTATAAAATCTTACTTTCAGAAGAATGAATTTTAAGGTTTTTTCCTTACAGCTGGTTTTTAATTCATGTAGCATATTTCCAGATTCGATATTTGACAAACTTGCTGATCAACAGTTGCATTCGTCGGCAAAGTAACAACCTACCTACTTTGTTAAGGCACTTTTAACCAACAGCGAATCTGGTAGGATGTAAGTAACTACCTAAGTAGTTTCATTTGATAGGTGTAGCAACAACCTACCTTGTTTACTTTGACAAACTTTCAAATCTCTCCTTTTATTCATTCAATATAACAAGTAAAGCTTCCTGTGTTATCCATAGTACTACGAACTTATAATAAAACACTGATGAAGCTACTAGTGCAATGGCCATGTAACTACACTGCAATACAGACACCTGAGGAATTTTCAATAATTTTTTCAGGTTGATTGTTCTCAAAGCCTAAACGAATGAAGTTCTTTAGTTTTCGGGCACTGATTAACTACAATATATAGTAGGTTCCTAGTACAAATCAAAACTGGTCCACCATTAGATTGGTATTGTTGGCTACAACCTATGACCAATAATCGCGCTGATGGGCACGATTATTGTAGGTAACTATTTAGTTGAATTGAAACCTTGTATTGCGACAATATTACTTTTGCAAAACCAAACTGTTGAAAAATGGCTTTATAACTACGAATTTGGTTGACGTGAGACGGCAAACTTCTTGTGAAATTGAGTTGTGATTCACTGACGTAGAGCAGTCATGGCCGACTTAGGCTGAAACGCTAACCTACTCTAAGCGTGACGTCACGAAAATATGGGCTATAGAAAAATGATGTTTTTCGATATATAGTTGAAAATTTCTGTTCTAGAACCAAAAATTTCAACCATGTATCATGTTTTCTCCTCGATATTGATTCGAAACACCAGCTCAATGAAATCATCAGAAATTAACAAGCGGTTGCAATCATGTTCACAATATCAATTATTGAGAATGATCACCTGTGTGTAAACAATTATTTATATAACCATGCTCATAACTCAGTTTGTTGGACACGCACTTCGCAGTAGTTAACATAATATTGTTGGATAAATCGAGAGCTTTCGAACGAATGGTCAACGAATTTTGTGGGATGAAAAACGACGAAGTACCATTTCCCTAGCAACGACTCGGTTGTAGGCGGAAATCACTGTAACACTATATGTTTCGTGCGCGGAAAAAAATTGACTCGCAAAATTGACTCGCAAAAATTGCTAGGACCCCAGGGCTAAAACATGATACATGTTAATATTAAAGATGAACAATAACTATCAACCAATAAATATCGATAATCAATACCAAAATATTGATATTTTTGAAATATCGATACCTAATTGATTCCCAGCCCTATCAAGGTGGAGTTTGGAGAAATGGATGATGTGGACAACGAGGTTGGAAAACTCTGTGTGAATATGGTTTTTAATTTTGTGAATAATAACTCCTTTTGGAATAATAATGTTTTATTTAGAATCACATCTAGTGTTTTTAAAACAAAAAAGTAAAAAACTGGTCTGGAGGTTCCGAGAGTTCGTTGATACCTATTGAGCTTATGATACTTTTCTCGTCCAGGATAATAGATGGTAGTAAAGAGGGGTTGAGGTTGAGGGGCGTCATAACCGAACAACAATATTGAAATAAACACAATTTGATATTCTTATTCCTGAAACTGGGGTACCTATATTTGCAAATTACCATTGACTTAACAGATGCTTTTGTAACGCCCAAAAATATTTGATACCTACCTCGACAGGAGTTCGAACTCGCGTCGTCATCAGAGCTAAGAGGCCGGGGTGACCAAACCTCTTCGACTGTGAGAGTTATTTTCCTGGAGCGTAACACTTTGGTTTTATTAGTCCGCTTAACATGATCTGCGCAGCTCACATAGGTACCTAGTGCATGAGCCTAGTGCGGTCCCCCAGGCGGGTTACAGAGATGGTGCGGCTTGTGCCCTTGTTATTTTAAACGGTGTTTTCTTTCCTCCATAGGTACCTCTGTTGTCCTGCTCTAAAAACGAGTTCAAACTACCCCTAGGCAGTGTTAACTGAAGTTCCATAATGTTTTTCACACTGGCTTCAATTTGAGTAGGTACCAACATACTTTTTTAAACAATAAATAGTAAAAATATTATTTGTTCCAAATTATATGAATATTTTCTTACAAATCATATAAATACATTAATTACTTCTCACAGAGAATGTACTCAATTCCCCAGAAACCCTCCTACAGCTCACCCACCAGGTAGGTATGCCGTGCCCAATTTACGTATAACATAGTTTTTGCTTTATAAACAGATTGGAAACCGACCAACTTGCTACCAGAAGTCTGGGGATAGAGAAGAGAAGGGATACAGGCCTAGGAGAAGGGAGAGACTGAGACTATAAAACTGTTTGCAAGCCAGCTTTGAGCGTCATTCTCGCATTCCAACTCGTCTTGTTCTATCCCGAACACAGGGGCACATATAGGCAAGACCCGCAAGACCGATCAGTCTTGAAGGAGAGGTATGCCTCGAGCGCCGTCTTCGCTCAAGTTGGAACTTGGAACACATATTTGTATCACCCCCTTTGGTTTTTTGTCATCCATGATGATCCTGTTTAACTATAATTTCTAAACTCCCTCAAAATTTGTTGGTTCACGTTTAAAATTACGAATATTAAAAAAAAGTAGGTATTAGTAGTGGGAAAACTTCAACTACCCGGCACGCACTGGCAAAACACAATTTTGTGAATATTTAATTTATATACACTTATTATTTAATCAATAAATTAGCTGATCCAAAGGTTATGATCCAGAGTCCTTAAAAATACGAAAATTCCCAAGGAATTGGAAGTTTAGATGCGTGCAGGTTGTTTCAGATAGTCCTCATCCAGCGGAACGTTGCGGAAAGTAAGCAACCCGTCGTTCCATCCCGGATATTAGTCGAAACTGAAGCTTTGAACAAATATGCTGTCTCCGATCTAGAAAAATATATTTCACTGTTCACTTTATTTTTCAAAATTCCTCATTATATTCGCTATTCCAGTCTGTTACTTATTTCCTCTCACACAGTGGGTACCGAACTACAAGGTATGTGTTCGCATTCTCCTAGATGTTAGTAACTACACAACGTTTCTTACTTACCGTGAATTGATGGCAACTGTTGTTACCGCCACAGCCTAATAAACAACTCTCGTTGATAAGGACCGCCCAGAACACGATCAAGGCGGGTATAGAGACGAACGGCGACACTTTTGCAACAAACTTGGGGCCGTGCTGATTCGAATGAGTCGTCTAACACTGAAATCGGACCGCGAAGTTCTTCACAATTTCAAAGACCGTTCGGAATTATATATAAAGAAGATTCCGACCGGTCTTTATATATAATTCCGAATCAGCACGGCCCCAGGTGTCGGTAAGTAAGAAACGTAGTGATGGGGTCTTTTCTGATCAGCTGAGTGAGCTAAATTCTTTCCTGTTCACTGTAGGAAGTTGAAATTTGATAGGGAGACTCTGTTTATTAGGCTGTGGCAGTAACAACAGTTGCCACGGTAAGTAAGAAACGTAGAGTTATTTCTGAACGATCTTTGAAATTGTGAAGAACTTCGCGGACCGATTTCAGTGTTAGACGGCCCCAAGTGTCGCCGTTCGTCTCTGTGCTTATCTTGATCGTGTTCTAGATTAGGGCTTTCCAAGCCCTAACAGGCCTCTAGTTTTAAAATAATGGTAAATCTCTTTTCCAACCCATTCGCACACCCTATTGTCCAATCTGTTGATATCAGGCAGAATATAATCCAGATTCAAGAGCAAGACGATACTAGTCGTCTTGAACGAACCTATCTGCATGGAAGAAATATAGAATAGGAAGGTTGTTGAATTTACACATCCTAAATGAATAAGAACCTTACCTAGAATCACTCCACATTTTACCAAGAATAAAAAGTTCCAGTCATGCAGCATGACCGTATGAGCAAATTTTCGTAGATTATCGTACTATATTATGTTACGTTATTTTGAAATTTGAGCACTTTGAGTGCAAAGAAATTGTTAACCACAAATTTTGTGGCAAATAAACTCCTTCTAAATCATATTCTACGACTGAAAACAGATTTTGGGTGTTAAGCAATTTTTCAATTTTGGTAAAATCGATTTTGTTTAGCAAATATTAATGAAACTTAAAGTACATTTTCACCATAATTTTGTGAATAAACCTTTAAATGTTCTATTTCATCGTTGATAAACTTTTTTTGACTAAAATTCTGATAAAAATATAAATTGAACGATTTTTGGCCGTTTTTAGTCATTTTTAGTGATTTTTTTAGCACTTTTTTTGTAATTTGACCAATTTAATGTGCTCTAAAAGTTTTGGCTAACGAACTCATCCTTTCGTTTGGAAAGCTTGGTTTTTTGGCGCAAGAACAGAATTTTATCTCAATCTTAAGGAGAGTTATCGTCTGGAATGACACATACGAGTATATGTATACATATACATATGAAAAAGCATTAAACTCTTGACTCGTTTCAAAATGTCTCAAAACGGAATTCAAAGAAGAAATCTGTCGAAAATTTTGATTTTAAAATTTTTGGAGCCATTGCAATAGCTTCATTTTCTTCGAAAATTCGCTAAAAATAAGAATCACCTGTGTGATAATCATAGCTAACTGGTCGTGTTATTCGGTCTAGGTTGACTCTGAAGACGAACATCCATTGTTTTGCAACTCCACCCTGGAAAACTACCTCAAACTTGGAATCAAAAGGTGAATGGCGCGGTTATTCCTAATAATGAGAATACCTACCTCCGAAGAATCCAACTTGAAGAATGTGAAGATGTTATGGAATCTACTTTCGTTTATCTCTGGCTAGTAACTTTTGAGATGTAATCAGTCAAGTCCTCATTTTTCTCAGCCTGTAATAATACAAAAAGTAGAACGTTCAGTAACCAATTGTTGGAATTGTGATCAACAAATGACAGTGCGTTTTCTTCGTGTACCAACATACATGTATGTACATACTTATTAATATGCACGTAGATAGCAAGAGCTACGATCAAACATTCAACTTAGTCATCGCCTGTAGATAGATAGATAACGCAAATTTCCGTTGACATAGTTTTGCTCATTACTTCATACATGGTTTGCATTGGGACATCATATTGAATACAAAAGTGAGATAGCTGATGATGTTGCGAAACTTGACGCGGGAATATCGCAGTAAAATTCCTGTGGTAATATGAGTGCCTTGTTGCTGCGTGGTGTCAGTGCTCGAGTCGAGATTAGTTTCAATTTGGTAACTAAATTTTGCTCAAGGTTGTATTCTATCATTCCCAATTTATCAGTATCCGTTCTTGATAATGCTCTTCTTCTATTTCTTGATTTATGTTTTATGGTTTGATTACAATTAAGGGGAATGTAAAGGGATCCTTCCTCAGGATCCCTATTCAGATATGTAAGAAGTGATGATGGATTGGAATAGTTCCCTCTTCCAAGGAGTGTAGGACCTGCCTCCAAACCATGGAGTTGAAATGGTATTTGATGAGGGAGTCACAGTCCAGATAACCAGGACCTTGTAATTTTTCATTAAAATCAACTATTTATGAGAATTGCTCGCGTCAAGCGTTTCATAATTTCGATTTTCAAAGATTATACCTACTAGTACCTAATGTCGTTATCACACCCTTCTTTGGGTGTGACTCCCTCCCAGTGTGACGCCACCACTATTGACATTTTGAAAAATAGTAGCAATATAACTATTCGTAAACAGAGTGTGGTTAGTAACTTTTAGGACGTCCCTCTGAAGCTATGTCATACAGTCAAGGCTTCGTAAATAAGAAGGACGGCCTATTAGAATTGATCCAGTGGGTGTGGCACAACCCAAGCACGAGAAAAAATAACTGAATACAAATCCGCTCCCGACTGTTCTAAACCCGGACCTGTACAAAAACCATAGGTGTATGTGTGTGTGTTAACACTTTGGTGAGTGTTGCCCTGGACACAATTCTGGACGGATTCTCGTTATTCTTTCTTTTTTCGATCCCAATTTAAGTCTAGATGTGCTGCAAACCTTGGGAATTTCGGATTTGTCATTAGGAAGATGGTAGAGAGGTAATGACCGATCCTTTTATCATTGACCGTGCTAGGTCACAATTCTTAACCAATTTCCATGATGGATGCCACGTGATGGGTGGCAGTTCCAAGAATCTAGAATATAGGAGTATTCCAATCCATCACAATATTCTTATTAGTCGTGTTTGTACCTATAAGTTCTATAATATTATAGTTTTTTAATATTTCAGTTAGGCTTAAATAGTGCTTTATATAAATGGCATATTCTATCAGTGTCTTACGTTGTGAATCACATGGTGCACATACTCGTAATACGGCAGTACTGCGGTAATGCATCAGGTACACATTATTGGGGTTATTCAACTACGAGTTGATGAATATTTTAATCCTCAAAAAAGTAAAAGTTGTACTTATGGAATTCCGGTGAGATGTTTTGGCTAGGTATCAGTGAATTATTTAGTTAGCCTGCCTAACGTAATTATATCATCCTCTTCATGCCTGTGCAACATGAAATGAAACTAATATAAATTGATGAGGCGATTGGCCAAAAATAAAATTCAAAGACCACAAGAAAATATCAAGTAGGTATTTATGTTTGCTTATGAGATTGCAAGGCAGTGGCAATGTTCTTGTGGTTAAGGTTCAATCTGTGGTGTTTCACTATGTTCCTAATTGTAAATTCTCGAAACAAACAAAGTATAGTATTTAAATCAAAATTGAATCTGAATCAATCTAATCTGGTTGTACAATCGCATCTCGTCACTGCTGGTTCTACCGTTCAGGGATGAATGCTGGGGAGAAGTGGGTTAAGGAGAATCCTGGTCATACATGAAGATGAATATTTCAAAGCAGTTCTTACATAAAAATATAAACATTTCACTGAAGGCTGTAGTAAATAGTTTACCTTAGTTGAGAATATTAATCAGACTGGATTGGTTTGCTCGTTGAGCGTTGGAAAGTTGATCGTTTACTACCACTGTTATTTGCTGCGTGCAAAGCGAGGAACCAGGAGAAGAGGAGAGTTGCTATTTACTCCGTTCCAGAAGTGCGATAGTTGCTTTCTACCCCTGCCTAAAGTGAAGCCCCACGAATTTTCCTTCCCACTTTAACATACTTAGGAATGTCTTCAAATAGAGAAGGTATGGTTAACAATTTTTAACGAAATCTCTCTGTTCAGCTTCCGTCCAATACATTTTCAAGCCACTTTTTGTCCTTGTCCAGTACTTTTCTTGGTTGATGAATGTCTCCATTTTCGATGGATCGCAGCTTCGCTTAGACATCCACTTGCACTTCCTTGAGAACTTGAACGACTGCATAGATGTTTGGATGAGGGTGAGTGGTTTTGAGTGACCCGTGACCTGAAGTGTAGCCATTACGCAGTAAAACTGACTAGGATCTATCAAGGGGTAGCAATAACATGTGAGTGGGAATGAACGATTAATGAGGTCGATTCTTGACCAGACGGTAGTGAACCGCAATCGCTTGTTTTCAAGTATTGCTGTTTACCCCGGCAGTTCCGATCCTATGGGAGTAAACGATCAAACTCCCACAATGACACCGGTGTTCCATCGTCGTTTTCTGGACTTCATAGAATAACTGATAACTACCTATCCAAACCTTTTTTCTGGGTAGCTCTGAATTTTATTTCACACAAATGACCACTCACCTAACATTGTTAGCTAGTTTTATATCTGTGGACCCCTTAAAATTTGATCGCTAGTTTCAATAAATTAGAAGAAACTTGATTTTAAGAAAATGTTGGTCAGGAACCGATGGGCGCACCCCCTCCCTAGTTTCTACTCGATTATTGTGTGAAATCAGTGGGTGCTAGAAGATCATTTTTTAGCTATCCAAATTATGTACATAAGGTTCCAGCCTACAATTTATATTTTTGTATTCCGCATAGAAGAAACATACGTGTAGGAGGGCGACACCCGACTCAGTCTAGGCCCTCCCCGACTCAGTTCCGCTTAGAAATGGAAAGGTCGGTCCGATCTACCGACTCAGTTCCGCTAGTGAAAGTCCCGACTCAGCCCCGCTTGTGGAAAATTCCGTGAAAAATGTCAAAATTCTGATTGATATCGACTAGACTAGAGCTAGAACTAGAAACCAACTTCCACTTACCTTTGCGGGACGAGCTGAAATATCCTGGGACGATTTTCTTTTAACACTTGCTCTTACTAAGCATGTACTCATATCAGAGTTTGGCTCATGGAGTGACTTGCAGCACTTCCCTCTGAAGCATTTTCATGTAGCTTTTACAATTGAACTTATTCGTTGCACCACATCTCCACCTTGTCACGCCAACCGTTTATGGAAACTATATCTATAGTTCTCGTGAAAAACTGAATCCCCATCTCTTTGGCTACCACCTTTGATAATTGACACGCTCATGACTAAACTAACACTGAACACATAACGGCGGCGACCAACGCTTCAGAGTACTCTTATCGCTTTCATGTTCCAACGGGACTGAGTCGTCTAACCGCTCAAAGCGTAGCGGGATCAAGTCGGGCAATTGCAATATCCCCCTTTCACCAGTTGGGATCGAGTCGGGTGTTGCCCGTGTAGGAACGATTCCATTTCGAGCAACTTGGATCAAATATTTTTTAATAATTTTGTTATGATGAGAACGTGAACGATCTTTTCAATTATAAGTGTAAACATAAGTTTTAAATATCTTGATCAGGTATGTACTATGTAGTATGTATAGTATTAAGCAACATAGGTACTTACCTATATTCACTACTTCTATTTTATTGTAATAGTCTACTATTGATGCCCAACGTATAAGATACCTCTATTATTGTTGTGAAAACCACTTACCCACTTAATAATCGATTTGTGGCAAAAATTGCTTATAATTGAACCAAAGTCATGTAAGTGAGTCCCAGATAGTCAAGAGTAGTCTATAGTTTGATAATTTCCATAATAAAAATTGCACCTAATGGGAAGTGCAATTCCCATCAGTAAAATGTACACATGAATTGAGTGATTATTGTGTTAGACTGTTCAATCAACATTGCCTGTGACAATTTAGTCTTTGACCCTTATGTTTTAGTGATTTTATATTATGATTCTATTTTTGAAACAATTATTGTGAAATATATATTGATGTTATCAGAACTTTGTGCCGTTTGAGATTTCCCAATCATAAAAAAAAAGGTTTCTTTTATATGAGGACGTATTACAGGAATGAAAAAATGAACCTAGATATATCGTTTCTTAACTATCAATAATCGATATATCGACCCTAAATTATCTATAATTATGGATTTAATGTTACGCCTCAACATTTATTTTTCAACTGCCCTTCAGTTTAATATCTAATTGATGACTTTCTTGTGTAGGAATTTATCATCTTTGATTTACGAATCATTTGTGCTTAAAACCCCTTGACTACAGATAAGCCCCCTCCCCTCCTCAGATAGGTAGTTATTTTTTATTTTTATTTTTTTTTTTTTTTTTCATTATTATTATTTATTCATTTTTTTACCTGATATGACTTGGAAACCACAGAGTTTTGATATTTTGACAAAATATAGAAAAACCACTATTCATTTAGATAGTAAAATAAGAAAAATCAACCAGTACCTACTGAAAATCGCAATGCTTTTCGAACTTACCCCAAAATAAATCACATTGATTATTTTATCAATTATAACTCACCTGCCCCTCTTCAAGTTGTAATCAAGCATTCTATTGCCTACTGGTCTGATACGAGAATTTATTATCAAACGTGTCGTAGAAGGCTACAGCTTACATTTTCACAACTAACGACAGAAAGTATAAGCAACGAATCCTCCATGTAGGTACTAAAGAGGTAAAACCTACCTGATAGGTATTCCACCTGAATAAAA
Source organism: Adelphocoris suturalis (assembly GCA_030762985.1). Lineage (NCBI taxonomy): Eukaryota > Metazoa > Arthropoda > Insecta > Hemiptera > Miridae > Adelphocoris > Adelphocoris suturalis. The sequence goes on from CM061043.1 coordinate 63,987,339, forward strand.
AATTCCTATTTTCAACAAAAAGGTCTGGGGGAGAGCTTTCTGAAAAGATGTAATATAAAGCATATCTAAAGATTGAAAATGGCTTAAACGAATGCTTCCATTTATACTTCGTTTAGACTTTTTAAATTTTTTTTATTATAATTTTTTATTCTCCACTTAGGTTGTACCTATTTTTCCCCACATAGATTTAGACCTTTTCCAAGAACAAACTTACTAAGGTCTAAATCTAAGTTTAAATGGTTCCTATACGTCGATTCGAAAACCCTTTGTATGTATATGTTTTATGGCGGAATTTTGAGATTAAAATGTTTTTCCGAGTGTTTTCAAGGGCGCTGATTGAGAATCTGACGTAAAAAGTGTGAAATCGACCCTCCAGAATACAACTCGAATCATACAAACAACATGACCAACTGAACCTATTCATTGCATAAAATAGTATAAGCTATATTTAGAAATTAACCATTAAATAAGTAGGTAGGTAATTCAAATTCTCATCTTTCAATAAATTAGGTAAAGACTTTTTAGTTCCTGCAATGAAAGACTCATGATATCCGAAGGACATCAAATAAAAAGCTTACAAAAATTTGAATCGGTAGGTAGGTACCTATGTATTTTAGTAGAAAGAAAAAACACAGAGTTAGTTTTTATTATTTAATAACCATTTTTATTTTAATTCATTTTAAGCCAGGAAGTTTATAGGTGATATTCTCCAGACTTCGACGATAGCGCATCCTTACATCAAGGCAAGGCGAAGTCGAAGTTATTTTACCTTGTTGTGATGGTAACGAGTAAACTATGCAAAAATGCTCCATTTGTAGACACAGCTGGACAACATAGTTTTATCTAGTTCCTAGTCAATGTTCTCATTATTTGTAATATGCAAGGTAATAAATTGTATGCAAATTACATCAAGTTATTATCAGGTGATGCTAAACGCTAGAACAAACGCAAGATTTAATCTGTGAGGTCGAGATCCATATGAAATGTGTGTTGGGAAGTTGACATTCAGGTGTTAGATGTTCCAGACATCAGCCACGAAGATGTTGTGGATTACCTATCTCGTTTTCAGAACTGTTCTTTGAATCAATTAAGAAACTAAAAATCTCTGGTACTGCGAAAGTGGTCATGTGAAAGGACATGTCATGAGAGCTCTGCTAGACGGAAATAGTTAAGTATCGCTGGTGGAAAGGTAAGTACCTATAGCGAATGTACACCTACGTACTTTCCGTATATTATTAATTGTTCATGTAATTCACAGACAAAAACAAAACTAGGTACCTAATTAACTTTTTTGTCCCTAGAATTTGGGTAACTGCAAAACTCGCGTAATAGCTCCACAGCCAATGCTGTCTTTATAAAATCTTACTTTCAGAAGAATGAATTTTAAGGTTTTTTCCTTACAGCTGGTTTTTAATTCATGTAGCATATTTCCAGATTCGATATTTGACAAACTTGCTGATCAACAGTTGCATTCGTCGGCAAAGTAACAACCTACCTACTTTGTTAAGGCACTTTTAACCAACAGCGAATCTGGTAGGATGTAAGTAACTACCTAAGTAGTTTCATTTGATAGGTGTAGCAACAACCTACCTTGTTTACTTTGACAAACTTTCAAATCTCTCCTTTTATTCATTCAATATAACAAGTAAAGCTTCCTGTGTTATCCATAGTACTACGAACTTATAATAAAACACTGATGAAGCTACTAGTGCAATGGCCATGTAACTACACTGCAATACAGACACCTGAGGAATTTTCAATAATTTTTTCAGGTTGATTGTTCTCAAAGCCTAAACGAATGAAGTTCTTTAGTTTTCGGGCACTGATTAACTACAATATATAGTAGGTTCCTAGTACAAATCAAAACTGGTCCACCATTAGATTGGTATTGTTGGCTACAACCTATGACCAATAATCGCGCTGATGGGCACGATTATTGTAGGTAACTATTTAGTTGAATTGAAACCTTGTATTGCGACAATATTACTTTTGCAAAACCAAACTGTTGAAAAATGGCTTTATAACTACGAATTTGGTTGACGTGAGACGGCAAACTTCTTGTGAAATTGAGTTGTGATTCACTGACGTAGAGCAGTCATGGCCGACTTAGGCTGAAACGCTAACCTACTCTAAGCGTGACGTCACGAAAATATGGGCTATAGAAAAATGATGTTTTTCGATATATAGTTGAAAATTTCTGTTCTAGAACCAAAAATTTCAACCATGTATCATGTTTTCTCCTCGATATTGATTCGAAACACCAGCTCAATGAAATCATCAGAAATTAACAAGCGGTTGCAATCATGTTCACAATATCAATTATTGAGAATGATCACCTGTGTGTAAACAATTATTTATATAACCATGCTCATAACTCAGTTTGTTGGACACGCACTTCGCAGTAGTTAACATAATATTGTTGGATAAATCGAGAGCTTTCGAACGAATGGTCAACGAATTTTGTGGGATGAAAAACGACGAAGTACCATTTCCCTAGCAACGACTCGGTTGTAGGCGGAAATCACTGTAACACTATATGTTTCGTGCGCGGAAAAAAATTGACTCGCAAAATTGACTCGCAAAAATTGCTAGGACCCCAGGGCTAAAACATGATACATGTTAATATTAAAGATGAACAATAACTATCAACCAATAAATATCGATAATCAATACCAAAATATTGATATTTTTGAAATATCGATACCTAATTGATTCCCAGCCCTATCAAGGTGGAGTTTGGAGAAATGGATGATGTGGACAACGAGGTTGGAAAACTCTGTGTGAATATGGTTTTTAATTTTGTGAATAATAACTCCTTTTGGAATAATAATGTTTTATTTAGAATCACATCTAGTGTTTTTAAAACAAAAAAGTAAAAAACTGGTCTGGAGGTTCCGAGAGTTCGTTGATACCTATTGAGCTTATGATACTTTTCTCGTCCAGGATAATAGATGGTAGTAAAGAGGGGTTGAGGTTGAGGGGCGTCATAACCGAACAACAATATTGAAATAAACACAATTTGATATTCTTATTCCTGAAACTGGGGTACCTATATTTGCAAATTACCATTGACTTAACAGATGCTTTTGTAACGCCCAAAAATATTTGATACCTACCTCGACAGGATTCGAACTCGTGTCGTCACAACTACGAGAAATTTCCCGCAGTTGCGACACTCTAACGATCAGAGCTATGAGGCCAGGGTGACCAAACCTCTTCGGGTGTGAGAGTTTTTTCCTGGAGTGTAACATTTCCCCGGAGTCAAATACCAGCCGTCTCGGCTGGTTTGGGGTGGGCGAATGACTAAGTGATGAAATTGCAGCGGCAATGCAGGCCGCTGGCTCAGCAGATGCTCGCTGGAACAAGTCAGCAGTCGAGCGAGGTCATTGTCACGGTGTGTTTTGACTCAAGTGAGTGAGGAAATGAAATGCATAACAACAGGAAATGTGATGTTTACAGTCTTTTGGCTCGAGAGGGATTTAATTAATTATTGTTTCGTATGATTTCGGGTCCTACCGACTGCGCCACTGTAACGGCCCAAAAATATTTGATAGGTACCTCGACAGGAGTTCGAACTCGCGTCGTCATCAGAGCTAAGAGGCCAGGGTGACCAAACCTCTTCGACTGTGAGAGTTATTTTCCTGGAGCGTAACACTTTGGTTTTATTAGTCCGCTTAACATGATCTGTGCAGCTCACATAGGTACCTAGTGCATGAGCCTAGTGCGGTCCCCCAGGCGGGTTACAGAGATGGTGCGGCTTGTGCCCTTGTTATTTTAAACGGTGTTTTCTTTCCTCCACCTCTGTTGTCCTGCTCTAAAAACGAGTTCAAACTACCCCTAGGCAGTGTTAACTGAAGTTCCATAATGTTTTTCACACTGGCTTCAATTTGAGTAGGTACCAACATACTTTTTTAAACAATAAATAGTAAAAATATTATTTGTTCCAAATTATATGAATATTTTCTTACAAATCATATAAATACATTAATTACTTCTCACAGAGAATGTACTCAATTCCCCAGAAACCCTCCTACAGCTCACCCACCAGGTAGGTATGCCGTGCCCAATTTACGTATAACATAGTTTTTGCTTTATAAACAGATTGGAAACCGACCAACTTGCTACCAGAAGTCTGGGGATAGAGAAGAGAAGGGATACAGGCCTAGGAGAAGGGAGAGACTGAGACTATAAAACTGTTTGCAAGCCAGCTTTGAGCGTCATTCTCGCATTCCAACTCGTCTTGTTCTATCCCGAACACAGGGGCACATATAGGCAAGACCCGCAAGACCGATCAGTCTTGAAGGAGAGGTATGCCTCGAGCGCCGTCTTCGCTCAAGTTGGAACTTGGAACACATATTTGTATCACCCCCTTTGGTTTTTTGTCATCCATGATGATCCTGTTTAACTATAATTTCTAAACTCCCTCAAAATTTGTTGGTTCACGTTTAAAATTACGAATATTAAAAAAAAGTAGGTATTAGTAGTGGGAAAACTTCAACTACCCGGCACGCACTGGCAAAACACAATTTTGTGAATATTTAATTTATATACACTTATTATTTAATCAATAAATTAGCTGATCCAAAGGTTATGATCCAGAGTCCTTAAAAATACGAAAATTCCCAAGGAATTGGAAGTTTAGATGCGTGCAGGTTGTTTCAGATAGTCCTCATCCAGCGGAACGTTGCGGAAAGTAAGCAACCCGTCGTTCCATCCCGGATATTAGTCGAAACTGAAGCTTTGAACAAATATGCTGTCTCCGATCTAGAAAAATATATTTCACTGTTCACTTTATTTTTCAAAATTCCTCATTATATTCGCTATTCCAGTCTGTTACTTATTTCCTCTCACACAGTGGGTACCGAACTACAAGGTATGTGTTCGCATTCTCCTAGATGTTAGTAACTACACAACGTTTCTTACTTACCGTGAATTGATGGCAACTGTTGTTACCGCCACAGCCTAATAAACAACTCTCGTTGATAAGGACCGCCCAGAACACGATCAAGGCGGGTATAGAGACGAACGGCGACACTTTTGCAACAAACTTGGGGCCGTGCTGATTCGAATGAGTCGTCTAACACTGAAATCGGACCGCGAAGTTCTTCACAATTTCAAAGACCGTTCGGAATTATATATAAAGAAGATTCCGACCGGTCTTTATATATAATTCCGAATCAGCACGGCCCCAGGTGTCGGTAAGTAAGAAACGTAGTGATGGGGTCTTTTCTGATCAGCTGAGTGAGCTAAATTCTTTCCTATTCACTGTAGGAAGTTGAAATTTGATAGGGAGACTCTCTGTTTATTATAGGCTGTGGCAGTAACAACAGTTGCCACGGTAAGTAAGAGACGTAGTGTAGTTACTAACATCTAGGAGAGTTATTTCTGAACGATCTTTGAAATTGTGAAGAACTTCGCGGACCGATTTCAGTGTTAGACGGCCCCAAGTGTCGCCGTCCGTCTCTGTGCTTATCTTGATCGTGTTCTAGATTAGGGCTTTCCAAGCCCTAACAGGCCTCTAGTTTTAAAATAATGGTAAATCTCTTTTCCAACCCATTCGCACACCCTATTGTCCAATCTGTTGATATCAGGCAGAATATAATCCAGATTCAAGAGCAAGACGATACTAGTCGTCTTGAACGAACCTATCTGCATGGAAGAAATATAGAATAGGAAGGTTGTTGAATTTACACATCCTAAATGAATAAGAACCTTACCTAGAATCACTCCACATTTTACCAAGAATAAAAAGTTCCAGTCATGCAGCATGACCGTATGAGCAAATTTTCGTAGATTATCGTACTATATTATGTTACGTTATTTTGAAATTTGAGCACTTTGAGTGCAAAGAAATTGTTAACCACAAATTTTGTGGCAAATAAACTCCTTCTAAATCATATTCTACGACTGAAAACAGATTTTGGGTGTTAAGCAATTTTTCAATTTTGGTAAAATCGATTTTGTTTAGCAAATATTAATGAAACTTAAAGTACATTTTCACCATAATTTTGTGAATAAACCTTTAAATGTTCTATTTCATCGTTGATAAACTTTTTTTGACTAAAATTCTGATAAAAATATAAATTGAACGATTTTTGGCCGTTTTTAGTCATTTTTAGTGATTTTTTTAGCACTTTTTTTGTAATTTGACCAATTTAATGTGCTCTAAAAGTTTTGGCTAACGAACTCATCCTTTCGTTTGGAAAGCTTGGTTTTTTGGCGCAAGAACAGAATTTTATCTCAATCTTAAGGAGAGTTATCGTCTGGAATGACACATACGAGTATATGTATACATATACATATGAAAAAGCATTAAACTCTTGACTCGTTTCAAAATGTCTCAAAACGGAATTCAAAGAAGAAATCTGTCGAAAATTTTGATTTTAAAATTTTTGGAGCCATTGCAATAGCTTCATTTTCTTCGAAAATTCGCTAAAAATAAGAATCACCTGTGTGATAATCATAGCTAACTGGTCGTGTTATTCGGTCTAGGTTGACTCTGAAGACGAACATCCATTGTTTTGCAACTCCACCCTGGAAAACTACCTCAAACTTGGAATCAAAAGGTGAATGGCGCGGTTATTCCTAATAATGAGAATACCTACCTCCGAAGAATCCAACTTGAAGAATGTGAAGATGTTATGGAATCTACTTTCGTTTATCTCTGGCTAGTAACTTTTGAGATGTAATCAGTCAAGTCCTCATTTTTCTCAGCCTGTAATAATACAAAAAGTAGAACGTTCAGTAACCAATTGTTGGAATTGTGATCAACAAATGACAGTGCGTTTTCTTCGTGTACCAACATACATGTATGTACATACTTATTAATATGCACGTAGATAGCAAGAGCTACGATCAAACATTCAACTTAGTCATCGCCTGTAGATAGATAGATAACGCAAATTTCCGTTGACATAGTTTTGCTCATTACTTCATACATGGTTTGCATTGGGACATCATATTGAATACAAAAGTGAGATAGCTGATGATGTTGCGAAACTTGACGCGGGAATATCGCAGTAAAATTCCTGTGGTAATATGAGTGCCTTGTTGCTGCGTGGTGTCAGTGCTCGAGTCGAGATTAGTTTCAATTTGGTAACTAAATTTTGCTCAAGGTTGTATTCTATCATTCCCAATTTATCAGTATCCGTTCTTGATAATGCTCTTCTTCTATTTCTTGATTTATGTTTTATGGTTTGATTACAATTAAGGGGAATGTAAAGGGATCCTTCCTCAGGATCCCTATTCAGATATGTAAGAAGTGATGATGGATTGGAATAGTTCCCTCTTCCAAGGAGTGTAGGACCTGCCTCCAAACCATGGAGTTGAAATGGTATTTGATGAGGGAGTCACAGTCCAGATAACCAGGACCTTGTAATTTTTCATTAAAATCAACTATTTATGAGAATTGCTCGCGTCAAGCGTTTCATAATTTCGATTTTCAAAGATTATACCTACTAGTACCTAATGTCGTTATCACACCCTTCTTTGGGTGTGACTCCCTCCCAGTGTGACGCCACCACTATTGACATTTTGAAAAATAGTAGCAATATAACTATTCGTAAACAGAGTGTGGTTAGTAACTTTTAGGACGTCCCTCTGAAGCTATGTCATACAGTCAAGGCTTCGTAAATAAGAAGGACGGCCTATTAGAATTGATCCAGTGGGTGTGGCACAACCCAAGCACGAGAAAAAATAACTGAATACAAATCCGCTCCCGACTGTTCTAAACCCGGACCTGTACAAAAACCATAGGTGTATGTGTGTGTGTTAACACTTTGGTGAGTGTTGCCCTGGACACAATTCTGGACGGATTCTCGTTATTCTTTCTTTTTTCGATCCCAATTTAAGTCTAGATGTGCTGCAAACCTTGGGAATTTCGGATTTGTCATTAGGAAGATGGTAGAGAGGTAATGACCGATCCTTTTATCATTGACCGTGCTAGGTCACAATTCTTAACCAATTTCCATGATGGATGCCACGTGATGGGTGGCAGTTCCAAGAATCTAGAATATAGGAGTATTCCAATCCATCACAATATTCTTATTAGTCGTGTTTGTACCTATAAGTTCTATAATATTATAGTTTTTTAATATTTCAGTTAGGCTTAAATAGTGCTTTATATAAATGGCATATTCTATCAGTGTCTTACGTTGTGAATCACATGGTGCACATACTCGTAATACGGCAGTACTGCGGTAATGCATCAGGTACACATTATTGGGGTTATTCAACTACGAGTTGATGAATATTTTAATCCTCAAAAAAGTAAAAGTTGTACTTATGGAATTCCGGTGAGATGTTTTGGCTAGGTATCAGTGAATTATTTAGTTAGCCTGCCTAACGTAATTATATCATCCTCTTCATGCCTGTGCAACATGAAATGAAACTAATATAAATTGATGAGGCGATTGGCCAAAAATAAAATTCAAAGACCACAAGAAAATATCAAGTAGGTATTTATGTTTGCTTATGAGATTGCAAGGCAGTGGCAATGTTCTTGTGGTTAAGGTTCAATCTGTGGTGTTTCACTATGTTCCTAATTGTAAATTCTCGAAACAAACAAAGTATAGTATTTAAATCAAAATTGAATCTGAATCAATCTAATCTGGTTGTACAATCGCATCTCGTCACTGCTGGTTCTACCGTTCAGGGATGAATGCTGGGGAGAAGTGGGTTAAGGAGAATCCTGGTCATACATGAAGATGAATATTTCAAAGCAGTTCTTACATAAAAATATAAACATTTCACTGAAGGCTGTAGTAAATAGTTTACCTTAGTTGAGAATATTAATCAGACTGGATTGGTTTGCTCGTTGAGCGTTGGAAAGTTGATCGTTTACTACCACTGTTATTTGCTGCGTGCAAAGCGAGGAACCAGGAGAAGAGGAGAGTTGCTATTTACTCCGTTCCAGAAGTGCGATAGTTGCTTTCTACCCCTGCCTAAAGTGAAGCCCCACGAATTTTCCTTCCCACTTTAACATACTTAGGAATGTCTTCAAATAGAGAAGGTATGGTTAACAATTTTTAACGAAATCTCTCTGTTCAGCTTCCGTCCAATACATTTTCAAGCCACTTTTTGTCCTTGTCCAGTACTTTTCTTGGTTGATGAATGTCTCCATTTTCGATGGATCGCAGCTTCGCTTAGACATCCACTTGCACTTCCTTGAGAACTTGAACGACTGCATAGATGTTTGGATGAGGGTGAGTGGTTTTGAGTGACCCGTGACCTGAAGTGTAGCCATTACGCAGTAAAACTGACTAGGATCTATCAAGGGGTAGCAATAACATGTGAGTGGGAATGAACGATTAATGAGGTCGATTCTTGACCAGACGGTAGTGAACCGCAATCGCTTGTTTTCAAGTATTGCTGTTTACCCCGGCAGTTCCGATCCTATGGGAGTAAACGATCAAACTCCCACAATGACACCGGTGTTCCATCGTCGTTTTCTGGACTTCATAGAATAACTGATAACTACCTATCCAAACCTTTTTTCTGGGTAGCTCTGAATTTTATTTCACACAAATGACCACTCACCTAACATTGTTAGCTAGTTTTATATCTGTGGACCCCTTAAAATTTGATCGCTAGTTTCAATAAATTAGAAGAAACTTGATTTTAAGAAAATGTTGGTCAGGAACCGATGGGCGCACCCCCTCCCTAGTTTCTACTCGATTATTGTGTGAAATCAGTGGGTGCTAGAAGATCATTTTTTAGCTATCCAAATTATGTACATAAGGTTCCAGCCTACAATTTATATTTTTGTATTCCGCATAGAAGAAACATACGTGTAGGAGGGCGACACCCGACTCAGTCTAGGCCCTCCCCGACTCAGTTCCGCTTAGAAATGGAAAGGTCGGTCCGATCTACCGACTCAGTTCCGCTAGTGAAAGTCCCGACTCAGCCCCGCTTGTGGAAAATTCCGTGAAAAATGTCAAAATTCTGATTGATATCGACTAGACTAGAGCTAGAACTAGAAACCAACTTCCACTTACCTTTGCGGGACGAGCTGAAATATCCTGGGACGATTTTCTTTTAACACTTGCTCTTACTAAGCATGTACTCATATCAGAGTTTGGCTCATGGAGTGACTTGCAGCACTTCCCTCTGAAGCATTTTCATGTAGCTTTTACAATTGAACTTATTCGTTGCACCACATCTCCACCTTGTCACGCCAACCGTTTATGGAAACTATATCTATAGTTCTCGTGAAAAACTGAATCCCCATCTCTTTGGCTACCACCTTTGATAATTGACACGCTCATGACTAAACTAACACTGAACACATAACGGCGGCGACCAACGCTTCAGAGTACTCTTATCGCTTTCATGTTCCAACGGGACTGAGTCGTCTAACCGCTCAAAGCGTAGCGGGATCAAGTCGGGCAATTGCAATATCCCCCTTTCACCAGTTGGGATCGAGTCGGGTGTTGCCCGTGTAGGAACGATTCCATTTCGAGCAACTTGGATCAAATATTTTTTAATAATTTTGTTATGATGAGAACGTGAACGATCTTTTCAATTATAAGTGTAAACATAAGTTTTAAATATCTTGATCAGGTATGTACTATGTAGTATGTATAGTATTAAGCAACATAGGTACTTACCTATATTCACTACTTCTATTTTATTGTAATAGTCTACTATTGATGCCCAACGTATAAGATACCTCTATTATTGTTGTGAAAACCACTTACCCACTTAATAATCGATTTGTGGCAAAAATTGCTTATAATTGAACCAAAGTCATGTAAGTGAGTCCCAGATAGTCAAGAGTAGTCTATAGTTTGATAATTTCCATAATAAAAATTGCACCTAATGGGAAGTGCAATTCCCATCAGTAAAATGTACACATGAATTGAGTGATTATTGTGTTAGACTGTTCAATCAACATTGCCTGTGACAATTTAGTCTTTGACCCTTATGTTTTAGTGATTTTATATTATGATTCTATTTTTGAAACAATTATTGTGAAATATATATTGATGTTATCAGAACTTTGTGCCGTTTGAGATTTCCCAATCATAAAAAAAAATGTTTCTTTTATATGAGGACGTATTACAGGAATGAAAAAATGAACCTAGATATATCGTTTCTTAACTATCAATAGTCGATATATCGACCCTAAATTATCTATAATTATGGATTTAATGTTACGCCTCAACATTTATTTTTCAACTGCCCTTCAGTTTAATATCTAATTGATGACTTTCTTGTGTAGGAATTTATCATCTTTGATTTACGAATCATTTGTGCTTAAAACCCCTTGACTACAGATAAGCCCCCTCCCCTCCTCAGATAGGTAGTTATTTTTTATTTATATATTTTTTTTTTCATTATTATTATTTATTCATTTTTTTACCTGATATGACTTGGAAACCACAGAGTTTTGATATTTTGACAAAATATAGAAAAACCACTATTCATTTAGATAGTAAAATAAGAAAAATCAACCAGTACCTACTGAAAATCGCAATGCTTTTCGAACTTACCCCAAAATAAATCACATTGATTATTTTATCAATTATAACTCACCTGCCCCTCTTCAAGTTGTAATCAAGCATTCTATTGCCTACTGGTCTGATACGAGAATTTATTATCAAACGTGTCGTAGAAGGCTACAGCTTACATTTTCACAACTAACGACAGAAAGTATAAGCAACGAATCCTCCATGTAGGTACTAAAGAGGTAAAACCTACCTGATAGGTATTCCACCTGAATAAAAAATTCCTATTTTCAACAAAAAGGTCTGGGGGAGAGCTTTCTGAAAAGATGTAATATAAAGCATATCTAAAGATTGGAAATGGCTTAAACGAATGCTTCCATTTATACTTCGTTTAGACTTTTTAAATTTTTTTTATTATAATTTTTTATTCTCCACTTAGGTTGTACCTATTTTTCCCCACATAGATTTAGACCTTTTCCAAGAACAAACTTACTAAGGTCTAAATCTAAGTTTAAATGGTTCCTATACGTCGATTCGAAAACCCTTTGTATGTATATGTTTTATGGCGGAATTTTGAGATTAAAATGTTTTTCCGAGTGTTTTCAAGGGCGCTGATTGAGAATCTGACGTAAAAAGTGTGAAATCGACCCTCCAGAATACAACTCGAATCATACAAACAACATGACCAACTGAACCTATTCATTGCATAAAATAGTATAAGCTATATTTAGAAATTAACCATTAAATAAGTAGGTAGGTAATTCAAATTCTCATCTTTCAATAAATTAGGTAAAGACTTTTTAGTTCCTGCAATGAAAGACTCATGATATCCGAAGGACATCAAATAAAAAGCTTACAAAAATTTGAATCGGTAGGTAGGTACCTATGTATTTTAGTAGAAAGAAAAAACACAGAGTTAGTTTTTATTATTTAATAACCATTTTTATTTTAATTCATTTTAAGCCAGGAAGTTTATAGGTGATATTCTCCAGACTTCGACGATAGCGCATCCTTACATCAAGGCAAGGCGAAGTCGAAGTTATTTTACCTTGTTGTGATGGTAACGAGTAAACTATGCAAAAATGCTCCATTTGTAGACACAGCTGGACAACATAGTTTTATCTAGTTCCTAGTCAATGTTCTCATTATTTGTAATATGCAAGGTAATAAATTGTATGCAAATTACATCAAGTTATTATCAGGTGATGCTAAACGCTAGAACAAACGCAAGATTTAATCTGTGAGGTCGAGATCCATATGAAATGTGTGTTGGGAAGTTGACATTCAGGTGTTAGATGTTCCAGACATCAGCCACGAAGATGTTGTGGATTACCTATCTCGTTTTCAGAACTGTTCTTTGAATCAATTAAGAAACTAAAAATCTCTGGTACTGCGAAAGTGGTCATGTGAAAGGACATGTCATGAGAGCTCTGCTAGACGGAAATAGTTAAGTATCGCTGGTGGAAAGGTAAGTACCTATAGCGAATGTACACCTACGTACTTTCCGTATATTATTAATTGTTCATGTAATTCACAGACAAAAACAAAAGTAGGTACCTAATTAACTTTTTTGTCCCTAGAATTTGGGTAACTGCAAAACTCGCGTAATAGCTCCACAGCCAATGCTGTCTTTATAAAATCTTACTTTCAGAAGAATGAATTTTAAGGTTTTTTCCTTACAGCTGGTTTTTAATTCATGTAGCATATTTCCAGATTCGATATTTGACAAACTTGCTGATCAACAGTTGCATTCGTCGGCAAAGTAACAACCTACCTACTTTGTTAAGGCACTTTTAACCAACAGCGAATCTGGTAGGATGTAAGTAACTACCTAAGTAGTTTCATTTGATAGGTGTAGCAACAACCTACCTTGTTTACTTTGACAAACTTTCAAATCTCTCCTTTTATTCATTCAATATAACAAGTAAAGCTTCCTGTGTTATCCATAGTACTACGAACTTATAATAAAACACTGATGAAGCTACTAGTGCAATGGCCATGTAACTACACTGCAATACAGACACCTGAGGAATTTTCAATAATTTTTTCAGGTTGATTGTTCTCAAAGCCTAAACGAATGAAGTTCTTTAGTTTTCGGGCACTGATTAACTACAATATATAGTAGGTTCCTAGTACAAATCAAAACTGGTCCACCATTAGATTGGTATTGTTGGCTACAACCTATGACCAATAATCGCGCTGATGGGCACGATTATTGTAGGTAACTATTTAGTTGAATTGAAACCTTGTATTGCGACAATATTACTTTTGCAAAACCAAACTGTTGAAAAATGGCTTTATAACTACGAATTTGGTTGACGTGAGACGGCAAACTTCTTGTGAAATTGAGTTGTGATTCACTGACGTAGAGCAGTCATGGCCGACTTAGGCTGAAACGCTAACCTACTCTAAGCGTGACGTCACGAAAATATGGGCTATAGAAAAATGATGTTTTTCGATATATAGTTGAAAATTTCTGTTCTAGAACCAAAAATTTCAACCATGTATCATGTTTTCTCCTCGATATTGATTCGAAACACCAGCTCAATGAAATCATCAGAAATTAACAAGCGGTTGCAATCATGTTCACAATATCAATTATTGAGAATGATCACCTGTGTGTAAACAATTATTTATATAACCATGCTCATAACTCAGTTTGTTGGACACGCACTTCGCAGTAGTTAACATAATATTGTTGGATAAATCGAGAGCTTTCGAACGAATGGTCAACGAATTTTGTGGGATGAAAAACGACGAAGTACCATTTCCCTAGCAACGACTCGGTTGTAGGCGGAAATCACTGTAACACTATATGTTTCGTGCGCGGAAAAAAATTGACTCGCAAAATTGACTCGCAAAAATTGCTAGGACCCCAGGGCTAAAACATGATACATGTTAATATTAAAGATGAACAATAACTATCAACCAATAAATATCGATAATCAATACCAAAATATTGATATTTTTGAAATATCGATACCTAATTGATTCCCAGCCCTATCAAGGTGGAGTTTGGAGAAATGGATGATGTGGACAACGAGGTTGGAAAACTCTGTGTGAATATGGTTTTTAATTTTGTGAATAATAACTCCTTTTGGAATAATAATGTTTTATTTAGAATCACATCTAGTGTTTTTAAAACAAAAAAGTAAAAAACTGGTCTGGAGGTTCCGAGAGTTCGTTGATACCTATTGAGCTTATGATACTTTTCTCGTCCAGGATAATAGATGGTAGTAAAGAGGGGTTGAGGTTGAGGGGCGTCATAACCGAACAACAATATTGAAATAAACACAATTTGATATTCTTATTCCTGAAACTGGGGTACCTATATTTGCAAATTACCATTGACTTAACAGATGCTTTTGTAACGCCCAAAAATATTTGATACCTACCTCGACAGGATTCGAACTCGTGTCGTCACAACTACGAGAAATTTCCCGCAGTTGCGACACTCTAACGATCAGAGCTATGAGGCCAGGGTGACCAAACCTCTTCGGGTGTGAGAGTTTTTTCCTGGAGTGTAACATTTCCCCGGAGTCAAATACCAGCCGTCTCGGCTGGTTTGGGGTGGGCGAATGACTAAGTGATGAAATTGCAGCGGCAATGCAGGCCGCTGGCTCAGCAGATGCTCGCTGGAACAAGTCAGCAGTCGAGCGAGGTCATTGTCACGGTGTGTTTTGACTCAAGTGAGTGAGGAAATGAAATGCATAACAACAGGAAATGTGATGTTTACAGTCTTTTGGCTCGAGAGGGATTTAATTAATTATTGTTTCGTATGATTTCGGGTCCTACCGACTGCGCCACTGTAACGGCCCAAAAATATTTGATAGGTACCTCGACAGGAGTTCGAACTCGCGTCGTCATCAGAGCTAAGAGGCCAGGGTGACCAAACCTCTTCGACTGTGAGAGTTATTTTCCTGGAGCGTAACACTTTGGTTTTATTAGTCCGCTTAACATGATCTGTGCAGCTCACATAGGTACCTAGTGCATGAGCCTAGTGCGGTCCCCCAGGCGGGTTACAGAGATGGTGCGGCTTGTGCCCTTGTTATTTTAAACGGTGTTTTCTTTCCTCCACCTCTGTTGTCCTGCTCTAAAAACGAGTTCAAACTACCCCTAGGCAGTGTTAACTGAAGTTCCATAATGTTTTTCACACTGGCTTCAATTTGAGTAGGTACCAACATACTTTTTTAAACAATAAATAGTAAAAATATTATTTGTTCCAAATTATATGAATATTTTCTTACAAATCATATAAATACATTAATTACTTCTCACAGAGAATGTACTCAATTCCCCAGAAACCCTCCTACAGCTCACCCACCAGGTAGGTATGCCGTGCCCAATTTACGTATAACATAGTTTTTGCTTTATAAACAGATTGGAAACCGACCAACTTGCTACCAGAAGTCTGGGGATAGAGAAGAGAAGGGATACAGGCCTAGGAGAAGGGAGAGACTGAGACTATAAAACTGTTTGCAAGCCAGCTTTGAGCGTCATTCTCGCATTCCAACTCGTCTTGTTCTATCCCGAACACAGGGGCACATATAGGCAAGACCCGCAAGACCGATCAGTCTTGAAGGAGAGGTATGCCTCGAGCGCCGTCTTCGCTCAAGTTGGAACTTGGAACACATATTTGTATCACCCCCTTTGGTTTTTTGTCATCCATGATGATCCTGTTTAACTATAATTTCTAAACTCCCTCAAAATTTGTTGGTTCACGTTTAAAATTACGAATATTAAAAAAAAGTAGGTATTAGTAGTGGGAAAACTTCAACTACCCGGCACGCACTGGCAAAACACAATTTTGTGAATATTTAATTTATATACACTTATTATTTAATCAATAAATTAGCTGATCCAAAGGTTATGATCCAGAGTCCTTAAAAATACGAAAATTCCCAAGGAATTGGAAGTTTAGATGCGTGCAGGTTGTTTCAGATAGTCCTCATCCAGCGGAACGTTGCGGAAAGTAAGCAACCCGTCGTTCCATCCCGGATATTAGTCGAAACTGAAGCTTTGAACAAATATGCTGTCTCCGATCTAGAAAAATATATTTCACTGTTCACTTTATTTTTCAAAATTCCTCATTATATTCGCTATTCCAGTCTGTTACTTATTTCCTCTCACACAGTGGGTACCGAACTACAAGGTATGTGTTCGCATTCTCCTAGATGTTAGTAACTACACAACGTTTCTTACTTACCGTGAATTGATGGCAACTGTTGTTACCGCCACAGCCTAATAAACAACTCTCGTTGATAAGGACCGCCCAGAACACGATCAAGGCGGGTATAGAGACGAACGGCGACACTTTTGCAACAAACTTGGGGCCGTGCTGATTCGAATGAGTCGTCTAACACTGAAATCGGACCGCGAAGTTCTTCACAATTTCAAAGACCGTTCGGAATTATATATAAAGAAGATTCCGACCGGTCTTTATATATAATTCCGAATCAGCACGGCCCCAGGTGTCGGTAAGTAAGAAACGTAGTGATGGGGTCTTTTCTGATCAGCTGAGTGAGCTAAATTCTTTCCTATTCACTGTAGGAAGTTGAAATTTGATAGGGAGACTCTCTGTTTATTATAGGCTGTGGCAGTAACAACAGTTGCCACGGTAAGTAAGAGACGTAGTGTAGTTACTAACATCTAGGAGAGTTATTTCTGAACGATCTTTGAAATTGTGAAGAACTTCGCGGACCGATTTCAGTGTTAGACGGCCCCAAGTGTCGCCGTCCGTCTCTGTGCTTATCTTGATCGTGTTCTAGATTAGGGCTTTCCAAGCCCTAACAGGCCTCTAGTTTTAAAATAATGGTAAATCTCTTTTCCAACCCATTCGCACACCCTATTGTCCAATCTGTTGATATCAGGCAGAATATAATCCAGATTCAAGAGCAAGACGATACTAGTCGTCTTGAACGAACCTATCTGCATGGAAGAAATATAGAATAGGAAGGTTGTTGAATTTACACATCCTAAATGAATAAGAACCTTACCTAGAATCACTCCACATTTTACCAAGAATAAAAAGTTCCAGTCATGCAGCATGACCGTATGAGCAAATTTTCGTAGATTATCGTACTATATTATGTTACGTTATTTTGAAATTTGAGCACTTTGAGTGCAAAGAAATTGTTAACCACAAATTTTGTGGCAAATAAACTCCTTCTAAATCATATTCTACGACTGAAAACAGATTTTGGGTGTTAAGCAATTTTTCAATTTTGGTAAAATCGATTTTGTTTAGCAAATATTAATGAAACTTAAAGTACATTTTCACCATAATTTTGTGAATAAACCTTTAAATGTTCTATTTCATCGTTGATAAACTTTTTTTGACTAAAATTCTGATAAAAATATAAATTGAACGATTTTTGGCCGTTTTTAGTCATTTTTAGTGATTTTTTTAGCACTTTTTTTGTAATTTGACCAATTTAATGTGCTCTAAAAGTTTTGGCTAACGAACTCATCCTTTCGTTTGGAAAGCTTGGTTTTTTGGCGCAAGAACAGAATTTTATCTCAATCTTAAGGAGAGTTATCGTCTGGAATGACACATACGAGTATATGTATACATATACATATGAAAAAGCATTAAACTCTTGACTCGTTTCAAAATGTCTCAAAACGGAATTCAAAGAAGAAATCTGTCGAAAATTTTGATTTTAAAATTTTTGGAGCCATTGCAATAGCTTCATTTTCTTCGAAAATTCGCTAAAAATAAGAATCACCTGTGTGATAATCATAGCTAACTGGTCGTGTTATTCGGTCTAGGTTGACTCTGAAGACGAACATCCATTGTTTTGCAACTCCACCCTGGAAAACTACCTCAAACTTGGAATCAAAAGGTGAATGGCGCGGTTATTCCTAATAATGAGAATACCTACCTCCGAAGAATCCAACTTGAAGAATGTGAAGATGTTATGGAATCTACTTTCGTTTATCTCTGGCTAGTAACTTTTGAGATGTAATCAGTCAAGTCCTCATTTTTCTCAGCCTGTAATAATACAAAAAGTAGAACGTTCAGTAACCAATTGTTGGAATTGTGATCAACAAATGACAGTGCGTTTTCTTCGTGTACCAACATACATGTATGTACATACTTATTAATATGCACGTAGATAGCAAGAGCTACGATCAAACATTCAACTTAGTCATCGCCTGTAGATAGATAGATAACGCAAATTTCCGTTGACATAGTTTTGCTCATTACTTCATACATGGTTTGCATTGGGACATCATATTGAATACAAAAGTGAGATAGCTGATGATGTTGCGAAACTTGACGCGGGAATATCGCAGTAAAATTCCTGTGGTAATATGAGTGCCTTGTTGCTGCGTGGTGTCAGTGCTCGAGTCGAGATTAGTTTCAATTTGGTAACTAAATTTTGCTCAAGGTTGTATTCTATCATTCCCAATTTATCAGTATCCGTTCTTGATAATGCTCTTCTTCTATTTCTTGATTTATGTTTTATGGTTTGATTACAATTAAGGGGAATGTAAAGGGATCCTTCCTCAGGATCCCTATTCAGATATGTAAGAAGTGATGATGGATTGGAATAGTTCCCTCTTCCAAGGAGTGTAGGACCTGCCTCCAAACCATGGAGTTGAAATGGTATTTGATGAGGGAGTCACAGTCCAGATAACCAGGACCTTGTAATTTTTCATTAAAATCAACTATTTATGAGAATTGCTCGCGTCAAGCGTTTCATAATTTCGATTTTCAAAGATTATACCTACTAGTACCTAATGTCGTTATCACACCCTTCTTTGGGTGTGACTCCCTCCCAGTGTGACGCCACCACTATTGACATTTTGAAAAATAGTAGCAATATAACTATTCGTAAACAGAGTGTGGTTAGTAACTTTTAGGACGTCCCTCTGAAGCTATGTCATACAGTCAAGGCTTCGTAAATAAGAAGGACGGCCTATTAGAATTGATCCAGTGGGTGTGGCACAACCCAAGCACGAGAAAAAATAACTGAATACAAATCCGCTCCCGACTGTTCTAAACCCGGACCTGTACAAAAACCATAGGTGTATGTGTGTGTGTTAACACTTTGGTGAGTGTTGCCCTGGACACAATTCTGGACGGATTCTCGTTATTCTTTCTTTTTTCGATCCCAATTTAAGTCTAGATGTGCTGCAAACCTTGGGAATTTCGGATTTGTCATTAGGAAGATGGTAGAGAGGTAATGACCGATCCTTTTATCATTGACCGTGCTAGGTCACAATTCTTAACCAATTTCCATGATGGATGCCACGTGATGGGTGGCAGTTCCAAGAATCTAGAATATAGGAGTATTCCAATCCATCACAATATTCTTATTAGTCGTGTTTGTACCTATAAGTTCTATAATATTATAGTTTTTTAATATTTCAGTTAGGCTTAAATAGTGCTTTATATAAATGGCATATTCTATCAGTGTCTTACGTTGTGAATCACATGGTGCACATACTCGTAATACGGCAGTACTGCGGTAATGCATCAGGTACACATTATTGGGGTTATTCAACTACGAGTTGATGAATATTTTAATCCTCAAAAAAGTAAAAGTTGTACTTATGGAATTCCGGTGAGATGTTTTGGCTAGGTATCAGTGAATTATTTAGTTAGCCTGCCTAACGTAATTATATCATCCTCTTCATGCCTGTGCAACATGAAATGAAACTAATATAAATTGATGAGGCGATTGGCCAAAAATAAAATTCAAAGACCACAAGAAAATATCAAGTAGGTATTTATGTTTGCTTATGAGATTGCAAGGCAGTGGCAATGTTCTTGTGGTTAAGGTTCAATCTGTGGTGTTTCACTATGTTCCTAATTGTAAATTCTCGAAACAAACAAAGTATAGTATTTAAATCAAAATTGAATCTGAATCAATCTAATCTGGTTGTACAATCGCATCTCGTCACTGCTGGTTCTACCGTTCAGGGATGAATGCTGGGGAGAAGTGGGTTAAGGAGAATCCTGGTCATACATGAAGATGAATATTTCAAAGCAGTTCTTACATAAAAATATAAACATTTCACTGAAGGCTGTAGTAAATAGTTTACCTTAGTTGAGAATATTAATCAGACTGGATTGGTTTGCTCGTTGAGCGTTGGAAAGTTGATCGTTTACTACCACTGTTATTTGCTGCGTGCAAAGCGAGGAACCAGGAGAAGAGGAGAGTTGCTATTTACTCCGTTCCAGAAGTGCGATAGTTGCTTTCTACCCCTGCCTAAAGTGAAGCCCCACGAATTTTCCTTCCCACTTTAACATACTTAGGAATGTCTTCAAATAGAGAAGGTATGGTTAACAATTTTTAACGAAATCTCTCTGTTCAGCTTCCGTCCAATACATTTTCAAGCCACTTTTTGTCCTTGTCCAGTACTTTTCTTGGTTGATGAATGTCTCCATTTTCGATGGATCGCAGCTTCGCTTAGACATCCACTTGCACTTCCTTGAGAACTTGAACGACTGCATAGATGTTTGGATGAGGGTGAGTGGTTTTGAGTGACCCGTGACCTGAAGTGTAGCCATTACGCAGTAAAACTGACTAGGATCTATCAAGGGGTAGCAATAACATGTGAGTGGGAATGAACGATTAATGAGGTCGATTCTTGACCAGACGGTAGTGAACCGCAATCGCTTGTTTTCAAGTATTGCTGTTTACCCCGGCAGTTCCGATCCTATGGGAGTAAACGATCAAACTCCCACAATGACACCGGTGTTCCATCGTCGTTTTCTGGACTTCATAGAATAACTGATAACTACCTATCCAAACCTTTTTTCTGGGTAGCTCTGAATTTTATTTCACACAAATGACCACTCACCTAACATTGTTAGCTAGTTTTATATCTGTGGACCCCTTAAAATTTGATCGCTAGTTTCAATAAATTAGAAGAAACTTGATTTTAAGAAAATGTTGGTCAGGAACCGATGGGCGCACCCCCTCCCTAGTTTCTACTCGATTATTGTGTGAAATCAGTGGGTGCTAGAAGATCATTTTTTAGCTATCCAAATTATGTACATAAGGTTCCAGCCTACAATTTATATTTTTGTATTCCGCATAGAAGAAACATACGTGTAGGAGGGCGACACCCGACTCAGTCTAGGCCCTCCCCGACTCAGTTCCGCTTAGAAATGGAAAGGTCGGTCCGATCTACCGACTCAGTTCCGCTAGTGAAAGTCCCGACTCAGCCCCGCTTGTGGAAAATTCCGTGAAAAATGTCAAAATTCTGATTGATATCGACTAGACTAGAGCTAGAACTAGAAACCAACTTCCACTTACCTTTGCGGGACGAGCTGAAATATCCTGGGACGATTTTCTTTTAACACTTGCTCTTACTAAGCATGTACTCATATCAGAGTTTGGCTCATGGAGTGACTTGCAGCACTTCCCTCTGAAGCATTTTCATGTAGCTTTTACAATTGAACTTATTCGTTGCACCACATCTCCACCTTGTCACGCCAACCGTTTATGGAAACTATATCTATAGTTCTCGTGAAAAACTGAATCCCCATCTCTTTGGCTACCACCTTTGATAATTGACACGCTCATGACTAAACTAACACTGAACACATAACGGCGGCGACCAACGCTTCAGAGTACTCTTATCGCTTTCATGTTCCAACGGGACTGAGTCGTCTAACCGCTCAAAGCGTAGCGGGATCAAGTCGGGCAATTGCAATATCCCCCTTTCACCAGTTGGGATCGAGTCGGGTGTTGCCCGTGTAGGAACGATTCCATTTCGAGCAACTTGGATCAAATATTTTTTAATAATTTTGTTATGATGAGAACGTGAACGATCTTTTCAATTATAAGTGTAAACATAAGTTTTAAATATCTTGATCAGGTATGTACTATGTAGTATGTATAGTATTAAGCAACATAGGTACTTACCTATATTCACTACTTCTATTTTATTGTAATAGTCTACTATTGATGCCCAACGTATAAGATACCTCTATTATTGTTGTGAAAACCACTTACCCACTTAATAATCGATTTGTGGCAAAAATTGCTTATAATTGAACCAAAGTCATGTAAGTGAGTCCCAGATAGTCAAGAGTAGTCTATAGTTTGATAATTTCCATAATAAAAATTGCACCTAATGGGAAGTGCAATTCCCATCAGTAAAATGTACACATGAATTGAGTGATTATTGTGTTAGACTGTTCAATCAACATTGCCTGTGACAATTTAGTCTTTGACCCTTATGTTTTAGTGATTTTATATTATGATTCTATTTTTGAAACAATTATTGTGAAATATATATTGATGTTATCAGAACTTTGTGCCGTTTGAGATTTCCCAATCATAAAAAAAAATGTTTCTTTTATATGAGGACGTATTACAGGAATGAAAAAATGAACCTAGATATATCGTTTCTTAACTATCAATAATCGATATATCGACCCTAAATTATCTATAATTATGGATTTAATGTTACGCCTCAACATTTATTTTTCAACTGCCCTTCAGTTTAATATCTAATTGATGACTTTCTTGTGTAGGAATTTATCATCTTTGATTTACGAATCATTTGTGCTTAAAACCCCTTGACTACAGATAAGCCCCCTCCCCTCCTCAGATAGGTAGTTATTTTTTATTTATATATTTATTTTTTTTTTTTTTTTCATTATTATTATTTATTCATTTTTTTACCTGATATGACTTGGAAACCACAGAGTTTTGATATTTTGACAAAATATAGAAAAACCACTATTCATTTAGATAGTAAAATAAGAAAAATCAACCAGTACCTACTGAAAATCGCAATGCTTTTCGAACTTACCCCAAAATAAATCACATTGATTATTTTATCAATTATAACTCACCTGCCCCTCTTCAAGTTGTAATCAAGCATTCTATTGCCTACTGGTCTGATACGAGAATTTATTATCAAACGTGTCGTAGAAGGCTACAGCTTACATTTTCACAACTAACGACAGAAAGTATAAGCAACGAATCCTCCATGTAGGTACTAAAGAGGTAAAACCTACCTGATAGGTATTCCACCTGAATAAAAAATTCCTATTTTCAACAAAAAGGTCTGGGGGAGAGCTTTCTGAAAAGATGTAATATAAAGCATATCTAAAGATTGGAAATGGCTTAAACGAATGCTTCCATTTATACTTCGTTTAGACTTTTTAAATTTTTTTTATTATAATTTTGTATTCTCCACTTAGGTTGTACCTATTTTTCCCCACATAGATTTAGACCTTTTCCAAGAACAAACTTACTAAGGTCTAAATCTAAGTTTAAATGGTTCCTATACGTCAATTCGAAAACCCTTTGTATGTATATGTTTTATGGCGGAATTTTGAGATTAAAATGTTTTTCCGAGTGTTTTCAAGGGCGCTGATTGAGAATCTGACGTAAAAAGTGTGAAATCGACCCTCCAGAATACAACTCGAATCATACAAACAACATGACCAACTGAACCTATTCATTGCATAAAATAGTATAAGCTATATTTAGAAATTAACCATTAAATAAGTAGGTAGGTAATTCAAATTCTCATCTTTCAATAAATTAGGTAAAGACTTTTTAGTTCCTGCAATGAAAGACTCATGATATCCGAAGGACATCAAATAAAAAGCTTACAAAAATTTGAATCGGTAGGTAGGTACCTATGTATTTTAGTAGAAAGAAAAAACACAGAGTTAGTTTTTATTATTTAATAACCATTTTTATTTTAATTCATTTTAAGCCAGGAAGTTTATAGGTGATATTCTCCAGACTTCGACGATAGCGCATCCTTACATCAAGGCAAGGCGAAGTCGAAGTTATTTTACCTTGTTGTGATGGTAACGAGTAAACTATGCAAAAATGCTCCATTTGTAGACACAGCTGGACAACATAGTTTTATCTAGTTCCTAGTCAATGTTCTCATTATTTGTAATATGCAAGGTAATAAATTGTATGCAAATTACATCAAGTTATTATCAGGTGATGCTAAACGCTAGAACAAACGCAAGATTTAATCTGTGAGGTCGAGATCCATATGAAATGTGTGTTGGGAAGTTGACATTCAGGTGTTAGATGTTCCAGACATCAGCCACGAAGATGTTGTGGATTACCTATCTCGTTTTCAGAACTGTTCTTTGAATCAATTAAGAAACTAAAAATCTCTGGTACTGCGAAAGTGGTCATGTGAAAGGACATGTCATGAGAGCTCTGCTAGACGGAAATAGTTAAGTATCGCTGGTGGAAAGGTAAGTACCTATAGCGAATGTACACCTACGTACTTTCCGTATATTATTAATTGTTCATGTAATTCACAGACAAAAACAAAACTAGGTACCTAATTAACTTTTTTGTCCCTAGAATTTGGGTAACTGCAAAACTCGCGTAATAACTCCACAGCCAATGCTGTCTTTATAAAATCTTACTTTCAGAAGAATGAATTTTAAGGTTTTTTCCTTACAGCTGGTTTTTAATTCATGTAGCATATTTCCAGATTCGATATTTGACAAACTTGCTGATCAACAGTTGCATTCGTCGGCAAAGTAACAACCTACCTACTTTGTTAAGGCACTTTTAACCAACAGCGAATCTGGTAGGATGTAAGTAACTACCTAAGTAGTTTCATTTGATAGGTGTAGCAACAACCTACCTTGTTTACTTTGACAAACTTTCAAATCTCTCCTTTTATTCATTCAATATAACAAGTAAAGCTTCCTGTGTTATCCATAGTACTACGAACTTATAATAAAACACTGATGAAGCTACTAGTGCAATGGCCATGTAACTACACTGCAATACAGACACCTGAGGAATTTTCAATAATTTTTTCAGGTTGATTGTTCTCAAAGCCTAAACGAATGAAGTTCTTTAGTTTTCGGGCACTGATTAACTACAATATATAGTAGGTTCCTAGTACAAATCAAAACTGGTCCACCATTAGATTGGTATTGTTGGCTACAACCTATGACCAATAATCGCGCTGATGGGCACGATTATTGTAGGTAACTATTTAGTTGAATTGAAACCTTGTATTGCGACAATATTACTTTTGCAAAACCAAACTGTTGAAAAATGGCTTTATAACTACGAATTTGGTTGACGTGAGACGGCAAACTTCTTGTGAAATTGAGTTGTGATTCACTGACGTAGAGCAGTCATGGCCGACTTAGGCTGAAACGCTAACCTACTCTAAGCGTGACGTCACGAAAATATGGGCTATAGAAAAATGATGTTTTTCGATATATAGTTGAAAATTTCTGTTCTAGAACCAAAAATTTCAACCATGTATCATGTTTTCTCCTCGATATTGATTCGAAACACCAGCTCAATGAAATCATCAGAAATTAACAAGCGGTTGCAATCATGTTCACAATATCAATTATTGAGAATGATCACCTGTGTGTAAACAATTATTTATATAACCATGCTCATAACTCAGTTTGTTGGACACGCACTTCGCAGTAGTTAACATAATATTGTTGGATAAATCGAGAGCTTTCGAACGAATGGTCAACGAATTTTGTGGGATGAAAAACGACGAAGTACCATTTCCCTAGCAACGACTCGGTTGTAGGCGGAAATCACTGTAACACTATATGTTTCGTGCGCGGAAAAAAATTGACTCGCAAAATTGACTCGCAAAAATTGCTAGGACCCCAGGGCTAAAACATGATACATGTTAATATTAAAGATGAACAATAACTATCAACCAATAAATATCGATAATCAATACCAAAATATTGATATTTTTGAAATATCGATACCTAATTGATTCCCAGCCCTATCAAGGTGGAGTTTGGAGAAATGGATGATGTGGACAACGAGGTTGGAAAACTCTGTGTGAATATGGTTTTTAATTTTGTGAATAATAACTCCTTTTGGAATAATAATGTTTTATTTAGAATCACATCTAGTGTTTTTAAAACAAAAAAGTAAAAAACTGGTCTGGAGGTTCCGAGAGTTCGTTGATACCTATTGAGCTTATGATACTTTTCTCGTCCAGGATAATAGATGGTAGTAAAGAGGGGTTGAGGTTGAGGGGCGTCATAACCGAACAACAATATTGAAATAAACACAATTTGATATTCTTATTCCTGAAACTGGGGTACCTATATTTGCAAATTACCATTGACTTAACAGATGCTTTTGTAACGCCCAAAAATATTTGATACCTACCTCGACAGGATTCGAACTCGTGTCGTCACAACTACGAGAAATTTCCCGCAGTTGCGACACTCTAACGATCAGAGCTATGAGGCCAGGGTGACCAAACCTCTTCGGGTGTGAGAGTTTTTTCCTGGAGTGTAACATTTCCCCGGAGTCAAATACCAGCCGTCTCGGCTGGTTTGGGGTGGGCGAATGACTAAGTGATGAAATTGCAGCGGCAATGCAGGCCGCTGGCTCAGCAGATGCTCGCTGGAACAAGTCAGCAGTCGAGCGAGGTCATTGTCACGGTGTGTTTTGACTCAAGTGAGTGAGGAAATGAAATGCATAACAACAGG
Organism: Adelphocoris suturalis; assembly: GCA_030762985.1. NCBI lineage: Eukaryota > Metazoa > Arthropoda > Insecta > Hemiptera > Miridae > Adelphocoris > Adelphocoris suturalis. The sequence continues at coordinate 64,014,243 of CM061043.1, forward strand.
AAATGTGATGTTTACAGTCTTTTGGCTCGAGAGGGATTTAATTAATTATTGTTTCGTATGATTTCGGGTCCTACCGACTGCGCCACTGTAACGGCCCAAAAATATTTGATAGGTACCTCGACAGGAGTTCGAACTCGCGTCGTCATCAGAGCTAAGAGGCCAGGGTGACCAAACCTCTTCGACTGTGAGAGTTATTTTCCTGGAGCGTAACACTTTGGTTTTATTAGTCCGCTTAACATGATCTGTGCAGCTCACATAGGTACCTAGTGCATGAGCCTAGTGCGGTCCCCCAGGCGGGTTACAGAGATGGTGCGGCTTGTGCCCTTGTTATTTTAAACGGTGTTTTCTTTCCTCCACCTCTGTTGTCCTGCTCTAAAAACGAGTTCAAACTACCCCTAGGCAGTGTTAACTGAAGTTCCATAATGTTTTTCACACTGGCTTCAATTTGAGTAGGTACCAACATACTTTTTTAAACAATAAATAGTAAAAATATTATTTGTTCCAAATTATATGAATATTTTCTTACAAATCATATAAATACATTAATTACTTCTCACAGAGAATGTACTCAATTCCCCAGAAACCCTCCTACAGCTCACCCACCAGGTAGGTATGCCGTGCCCAATTTACGTATAACATAGTTTTTGCTTTATAAACAGATTGGAAACCGACCAACTTGCTACCAGAAGTCTGGGGATAGAGAAGAGAAGGGATACAGGCCTAGGAGAAGGGAGAGACTGAGACTATAAAACTGTTTGCAAGCCAGCTTTGAGCGTCATTCTCGCATTCCAACTCGTCTTGTTCTATCCCGAACACAGGGGCACATATAGGCAAGACCCGCAAGACCGATCAGTCTTGAAGGAGAGGTATGCCTCCAGCGCCGTCTTCGCTCAAGTTGGAACTTGGAACACATATTTGTATCACCCCCTTTGGTTTTTTGTCATCCATGATGATCCTGTTTAACTATAATTTCTAAACTCCCTCAAAATTTGTTGGTTCACGTTTAAAATTACGAATATTAAAAAAAAGTAGGTATTAGTAGTGGGAAAACTTCAACTACCCGGCACGCACTGGCAAAACACAATTTTGTGAATATTTAATTTATATACACTTATTATTTAATCAATAAATTAGCTGATCCAAAGGTTATGATCCAGAGTCCTTAAAAATACGAAAATTCCCAAGGAATTGGAAGTTTAGATGCGTGCAGGTTGTTTCAGATAGTCCTCATCCAGCGGAACGTTGCGGAAAGTAAGCAACCCGTCGTTCCATCCCGGATATTAGTCGAAACTGAAGCTTTGAACAAATATGCTGTCTCCGATCTAGAAAAATATATTTCACTGTTCACTTTATTTTTCAAAATTCCTCATTATATTCGCTATTCCAGTCTGTTACTTATTTCCTCTCACACAGTGGGTACCGAACTACAAGGTATGTGTTCGCATTCTCCTAGATGTTAGTAACTACACAACGTTTCTTACTTACCGTGAATTGATGGCAACTGTTGTTACCGCCACAGCCTAATAAACAACTCTCGTTGATAAGGACCGCCCAGAACACGATCAAGGCGGGTATAGAGACGAACGGCGACACTTTTGCAACAAACTTGGGGCCGTGCTGATTCGAATGAGTCGTCTAACACTGAAATCGGACCGCGAAGTTCTTCACAATTTCAAAGACCGTTCGGAATTATATATAAAGAAGATTCCGACCGGTCTTTATATATAATTCCGAATCAGCACGGCCCCAGGTGTCGGTAAGTAAGAAACGTAGTGATGGGGTCTTTTCTGATCAGCTGAGTGAGCTAAATTCTTTCCTATTCACTGTAGGAAGTTGAAATTTGATAGGGAGACTCTCTGTTTATTATAGGCTGTGGCAGTAACAACAGTTGCCACGGTAAGTAAGAGACGTAGTGTAGTTACTAACATCTAGGAGAGTTATTTCTGAACGATCTTTGAAATTGTGAAGAACTTCGCGGACCGATTTCAGTGTTAGACGGCCCCAAGTGTCGCCGTCCGTCTCTGTGCTTATCTTGATCGTGTTCTAGATTAGGGCTTTCCAAGCCCTAACAGGCCTCTAGTTTTAAAATAATGGTAAATCTCTTTTCCAACCCATTCGCACACCCTATTGTCCAATCTGTTGATATCAGGCAGAATATAATCCAGATTCAAGAGCAAGACGATACTAGTCGTCTTGAACGAACCTATCTGCATGGAAGAAATATAGAATAGGAAGGTTGTTGAATTTACACATCCTAAATGAATAAGAACCTTACCTAGAATCACTCCACATTTTACCAAGAATAAAAAGTTCCAGTCATGCAGCATGACCGTATGAGCAAATTTTCGTAGATTATCGTACTATATTATGTTACGTTATTTTGAAATTTGAGCACTTTGAGTGCAAAGAAATTGTTAACCACAAATTTTGTGGCAAATAAACTCCTTCTAAATCATATTCTACGACTGAAAACAGATTTTGGGTGTTAAGCAATTTTTCAATTTTGGTAAAATCGATTTTGTTTAGCAAATATTAATGAAACTTAAAGTACATTTTCACCATAATTTTGTGAATAAACCTTTAAATGTTCTATTTCATCGTTGATAAACTTTTTTTGACTAAAATTCTGATAAAAATATAAATTGAACGATTTTTGGCCGTTTTTAGTCATTTTTAGTGATTTTTTTAGCACTTTTTTTGTAATTTGACCAATTTAATGTGCTCTAAAAGTTTTGGCTAACGAACTCATCCTTTCGTTTGGAAAGCTTGGTTTTTTGGCGCAAGAACAGAATTTTATCTCAATCTTAAGGAGAGTTATCGTCTGGAATGACACATACGAGTATATGTATACATATACATATGAAAAAGCATTAAACTCTTGACTCGTTTCAAAATGTCTCAAAACGGAATTCAAAGAAGAAATCTGTCGAAAATTTTGATTTTAAAATTTTTGGAGCCATTGCAATAGCTTCATTTTCTTCGAAAATTCGCTAAAAATAAGAATCACCTGTGTGATAATCATAGCTAACTGGTCGTGTTATTCGGTCTAGGTTGACTCTGAAGACGAACATCCATTGTTTTGCAACTCCACCCTGGAAAACTACCTCAAACTTGGAATCAAAAGGTGAATGGCGCGGTTATTCCTAATAATGAGAATACCTACCTCCGAAGAATCCAACTTGAAGAATGTGAAGATGTTATGGAATCTACTTTCGTTTATCTCTGGCTAGTAACTTTTGAGATGTAATCAGTCAAGTCCTCATTTTTCTCAGCCTGTAATAATACAAAAAGTAGAACGTTCAGTAACCAATTGTTGGAATTGTGATCAACAAATGACAGTGCGTTTTCTTCGTGTACCAACATACATGTATGTACATACTTATTAATATGCACGTAGATAGCAAGAGCTACGATCAAACATTCAACTTAGTCATCGCCTGTAGATAGATAGATAACGCAAATTTCCGTTGACATAGTTTTGCTCATTACTTCATACATGGTTTGCATTGGGACATCATATTGAATACAAAAGTGAGATAGCTGATGATGTTGCGAAACTTGACGCGGGAATATCGCAGTAAAATTCCTGTGGTAATATGAGTGCCTTGTTGCTGCGTGGTGTCAGTGCTCGAGTCGAGATTAGTTTCAATTTGGTAACTAAATTTTGCTCAAGGTTGTATTCTATCATTCCCAATTTATCAGTATCCGTTCTTGATAATGCTCTTCTTCTATTTCTTGATTTATGTTTTATGGTTTGATTACAATTAAGGGGAATGTAAAGGGATCCTTCCTCAGGATCCCTATTCAGATATGTAAGAAGTGATGATGGATTGGAATAGTTCCCTCTTCCAAGGAGTGTAGGACCTGCCTCCAAACCATGGAGTTGAAATGGTATTTGATGAGGGAGTCACAGTCCAGATAACCAGGACCTTGTAATTTTTCATTAAAATCAACTATTTATGAGAATTGCTCGCGTCAAGCGTTTCATAATTTCGATTTTCAAAGATTATACCTACTAGTACCTAATGTCGTTATCACACCCTTCTTTGGGTGTGACTCCCTCCCAGTGTGACGCCACCACTATTGACATTTTGAAAAATAGTAGCAATATAACTATTCGTAAACAGAGTGTGGTTAGTAACTTTTAGGACGTCCCTCTGAAGCTATGTCATACAGTCAAGGCTTCGTAAATAAGAAGGACGGCCTATTAGAATTGATCCAGTGGGTGTGGCACAACCCAAGCACGAGAAAAAATAACTGAATACAAATCCGCTCCCGACTGTTCTAAACCCGGACCTGTACAAAAACCATAGGTGTATGTGTGTGTGTTAACACTTTGGTGAGTGTTGCCCTGGACACAATTCTGGACGGATTCTCGTTATTCTTTCTTTTTTCGATCCCAATTTAAGTCTAGATGTGCTGCAAACCTTGGGAATTTCGGATTTGTCATTAGGAAGATGGTAGAGAGGTAATGACCGATCCTTTTATCATTGACCGTGCTAGGTCACAATTCTTAACCAATTTCCATGATGGATGCCACGTGATGGGTGGCAGTTCCAAGAATCTAGAATATAGGAGTATTCCAATCCATCACAATATTCTTATTAGTCGTGTTTGTACCTATAAGTTCTATAATATTATAGTTTTTTAATATTTCAGTTAGGCTTAAATAGTGCTTTATATAAATGGCATATTCTATCAGTGTCTTACGTTGTGAATCACATGGTGCACATACTCGTAATACGGCAGTACTGCGGTAATGCATCAGGTACACATTATTGGGGTTATTCAACTACGAGTTGATGAATATTTTAATCCTCAAAAAAGTAAAAGTTGTACTTATGGAATTCCGGTGAGATGTTTTGGCTAGGTATCAGTGAATTATTTAGTTAGCCTGCCTAACGTAATTATATCATCCTCTTCATGCCTGTGCAACATGAAATGAAACTAATATAAATTGATGAGGCGATTGGCCAAAAATAAAATTCAAAGACCACAAGAAAATATCAAGTAGGTATTTATGTTTGCTTATGAGATTGCAAGGCAGTGGCAATGTTCTTGTGGTTAAGGTTCAATCTGTGGTGTTTCACTATGTTCCTAATTGTAAATTCTCGAAACAAACAAAGTATAGTATTTAAATCAAAATTGAATCTGAATCAATCTAATCTGGTTGTACAATCGCATCTCGTCACTGCTGGTTCTACCGTTCAGGGATGAATGCTGGGGAGAAGTGGGTTAAGGAGAATCCTGGTCATACATGAAGATGAATATTTCAAAGCAGTTCTTACATAAAAATATAAACATTTCACTGAAGGCTGTAGTAAATAGTTTACCTTAGTTGAGAATATTAATCAGACTGGATTGGTTTGCTCGTTGAGCGTTGGAAAGTTGATCGTTTACTACCACTGTTATTTGCTGCGTGCAAAGCGAGGAACCAGGAGAAGAGGAGAGTTGCTATTTACTCCGTTCCAGAAGTGCGATAGTTGCTTTCTACCCCTGCCTAAAGTGAAGCCCCACGAATTTTCCTTCCCACTTTAACATACTTAGGAATGTCTTCAAATAGAGAAGGTATGGTTAACAATTTTTAACGAAATCTCTCTGTTCAGCTTCCGTCCAATACATTTTCAAGCCACTTTTTGTCCTTGTCCAGTACTTTTCTTGGTTGATGAATGTCTCCATTTTCGATGGATCGCAGCTTCGCTTAGACATCCACTTGCACTTCCTTGAGAACTTGAACGACTGCATAGATGTTTGGATGAGGGTGAGTGGTTTTGAGTGACCCGTGACCTGAAGTGTAGCCATTACGCAGTAAAACTGACTAGGATCTATCAAGGGGTAGCAATAACATGTGAGTGGGAATGAACGATTAATGAGGTCGATTCTTGACCAGACGGTAGTGAACCGCAATCGCTTGTTTTCAAGTATTGCTGTTTACCCCGGCAGTTCCGATCCTATGGGAGTAAACGATCAAACTCCCACAATGACACCGGTGTTCCATCGTCGTTTTCTGGACTTCATAGAATAACTGATAACTACCTATCATATAAATAAATATTGATTATTTGTTCAATAAAAATATTATTTGTTCCAAATTATATGAATATTTTCTTACAAATCATATAAATACATTAATTACTTCTCACAGAGAATGTACTCAATTCCCCAGAAACCCTCCTACAGCTCACCCACCAGGTAGGTATGCCGTGCCCAATTTACGTATAACATAGTTTTTGCTTTATAAACAGATTGGAAACCGACCAACTTGCTACCAGAAGTCTGGGGATAGAGAAGAGAAGGGATACAGGCCTAGGAGAAGGGAGAGACTGAGACTATAAAACTGTTTGCAAGCCAGCTTTGAGCGTCATTCTCGCATTCCAACTCGTCTTGTTCTATCCTCTTGTTACCTACCTCACATCCCCTATCTTCTTGTTGTACATCATTATGAAGGGGCTCTTAACCCTCAGAACTCCCGTAGTGTCCACTCACGTTAGTACTTGCGTTGGGTCACTGGTGACCCATAATGAAAATTATCGAAAAATAAATTACCTAATAAAGTAGTAAAATAATAAAGCAAACACATTTCAAGCAACAGAAATCGATAATCTTCAATAAAAAAAATACTAAACTTCACATAAGTACTCTATCACAATTCTTTCTTTGATTATAAAAAGTCCCTCGATTTTTCCAGTTCTCCAAATTTACCGCAGAGAACCACCAGAAGATCGTTCAAGACGAGTCAATTAAAATATTGAACTCCTACATCTAGTTTACAAATGAATTCCTCCAAGATGAAGAATAAAATGATTTATAATAGCAAAACAAGTCCATAAAGTAAGCCATCTTTCACGTTATTACGAATACGAAATAAATCGAACAGCCAGTTAGGAACTGCAGAACAGAACACTTAGCTTTTGTGCAAATAATATTGTCGTGGGTTATATCTGTTTCCAAACGTAATTTTCCAAAAGTATAGTAGTATTGGTATAGAGGCTCTATAGCTTACGAGCTCAATCAGCAGATTGTGGTGGTTCCACATGTTGGAAATTATATTCTATCTGTCTCATACAAGTACATAGGCCCTGTTTCAAATTTCAGCTTCAGAGAGTAAATACCATTGAAATCAGCGTTATAGCCATTCAACCAAACAGAGGTCTCTGCATTGTCTAGTACTTACTACTTACCTACAAGTCAAGAGTCCTACCATGTACCTACTGCTTAGGGACCATGCGATGTTGTGATAAAATGAGAGCATTCCAAAAAGTGGCGAACGATTCTCCTGCTATGAAAACTAAGGGAGTTACACTTCCCAAGCAACCACCACATCAACATGACTGCATTGGTTGTAGGTAAAAATCAATAGAAAACATGTCAATTTCAAACAAAAAACCCAGTGGTAAAATATGATAGGAACATGTCAATATCTTCATTCGTAGCAAATAGCGGGATATACTTTATAAACGTGAGGAAATTAAATAAAAAATGAATTAACTAGTTCATATGAAGAGCGTGCACGTTTCGCTATAAGAGCGTACAAGGATCGCTAACGGTTGTACTCGCCTCGGGTCAACACCTGGTAAAAACTACCGATGTTACCACTCGCGTCGGGTCAGATTAGTGATTGTGAGTAACGTGGGCCCTGTTCAAAGTTCGGAAGGTGACTAAATTAAATTTATCATTTCCAGGAGCTAGGAGAAAGGAGTGTCTGGAGACGGGCTGCCAGTGACGCCGCTAGCGCGTTCTGTCGAGAGTTTTTGCAACTACCTCCTACAGCGTTCCTTCCTTCCTTCCTACCTACCTACTATCTCCGTCTGGCCGAACTCCCCCCCAATTAACGCCTGGCAATCACGGTACTTTAGTTATCAGCATTGGCGAAGGTTCTCCGTAGCCGAGTGGCTAATGCTTCCAACTGCAGTCTAGGAGGTGTCGGGTTTGATTCCAATCCGAAACCCATAAACTTTTTGTTAATTTCACCTGCGAAATATACTTTTAAACTCAACTCCGATCTCTTTATCCAACTAATCTATATTTTAATAGAAGGATTGATTTCGAATACACGATGTTTTTAATTTACTTTTTTTTTTTTCATTTTCTGTCATATCAGTACCCATACTGAATCACTGATATCCTTTAAAAATGCAATGAATAAAGACAAATTTTAAAACAAAAAATTCCTGTCATGCAGCATGATCGAATTTTCGTTTAATTACGTTGAATTGTTTAGAAATTTTAGCACTGTGATTGTAACCAAATTGCAAACTACCAATTCATTGTCGAAGAAAACTTATTCTAAATAATAATGTGCTCATTAAAAGAAGATTTTGGATCAGGACTAATTTAGGACATATTTTAGGATAAATTGATCTGAATGATGTGTATTCTTTGGTGGTCTGGATCTCAAAAATAGAGTGATATCCTAAATCAATCGTTTTGGTAAAATATAGGTTAGTTGCATAAATAGATCACAGGTGGGGGGGAGGGTGGTTCCCAGAATCGCTTGAAATCGGACGGGAAGGAATCCAGCCATAGGTACCTTATCAAGTTTTTGATTCTCAACCCCTTAACTTTCCATAGCGAATATCTGCTTCATCAGACAGATCTTTATTGTATTATTCTGCTGGGGCGGTAGTAAGGTTTTTCACTAGGCAAAACTTCACTACTGCCCCCAATTTTATAGAACCACAATTAATTAGTGTTAATCATACTTGGGATGTGTCAACTCTTCAATACCCAGTCCATTTCCCTCCTAGGTTCATGTTTAATACCTATCTTCGAAAATTCATTATGTCACAATTTTCGCACTTTCAGAGCTGAACTTCGCAGTTTTAGTACCACAATAAATATCTTAAAATATATCCTAAATCAGACCTTTTAGTAAAATATGGATTATTTGGAAAATTGATCTGAATCATTTGTATAGGAGGTTTTGGATCCTCAAAAACTCGCAACTCAAGAACGAAAAATACCCTAAATCTATCCTGATAGTAAAAAGCAATTAGTTGGACAAATAGAACCAAACCTGCGGTTAGAATCGAGGGTAGAAAATCCCCCAGACTCTCCTGGAATTGAAAGGGGGGATAATTACTCTCCAGCAGTAATTATCCTTCTAATTGATAGAAAGAGAATTTTTTGAGTGTTGTTAATTTAGTTGTCAACCTGGGGAGCAGCAGTGAAGTTTTTGCCAAGTAAAAAACTTAACTACTGCACCCTCAATTTTAAAAACCATAATTAATCATGTTAATCATACTTGGGATATTTAAAATTATAACAGTAAAAAAGAGGGAGTTTTGAAGAGCCCAAATCATATTTTCAAAATGGGAAAGTGATGTTTTGAATGGGAGAAATATAACATTGAAATTGGGAGGCAGTATTAAAGAACATTCTCGAGATCTACGGAAAAAACAAGGGGGTTACCATTTGAATTGTTCTTCTAACTGTATTTTAAAACATTCAAGAACTCAATTAGAGAGGGAACTATCGTAGGTAGCTTCCACTTGTGAATGAAAAAGCACATCTCATCCCAATATTTAATTTTTCAACTTCACGAACATTGGGTTTAAGAAGAAACATGTACTCAAAATTCAACTCTGACACTTAAAAAATCATTTATTGAAGAAGACTCAAACAAAGTATGACTAGTACAGGTACAGTTAAAGTGAAATCACTATCGCAAGTTTCAACATTGACAATCACCAATATCTTCATTGAGCAACACACTTGCAGTAATGATGGTGAGCTCAATCGCTGAAGGTTTTCTGAGGCCTCCATCGTTTTTCTGCCTCTGTTTTTTTGTAGAGACGAACGTTTTCTGAGGAGATAAATTAGCGCAAGGATTGACATGTTTTTCTTCTGAGAAGCGGAGTCCAGATTTGGTAGCTTGTATGGTAGCAGATGTAGGGGCGACAGCATTGTCGACTATGTCAGCATGAGAATCACAGGAAACAAGGTCTAATATTTCTGAAAATTTTTGCATGTGCTTTTCTTTCCTCTTTTTCAAGTCAGCGTCAGAAGTAGACGGTTTGGAACAGAGGTCTTGAAGTAGGGGATCCGGAAAACAATCACCTCCTTCGATAACCACGAGATCGCTATGGTCATCTAAGGAAACGTCTTCATCTAATTTTGGGTCAGTTGCGGAAGCGGATAACTCTTCATTTCGGAGGAATGAACATACCCTGTCTCAGGGCTGGCCTCAGCTACTGGGCGGGTCACAGGTGGCGGATAGTGAACGCTCCACTAGATATAGTGGACAGCTGCGAATAGGGGAAACCTGAATAAGCAGTCCCGGACCGAGGCGGCAGCATTCATCAGTGCGTGGGAGGCCTGACTCTTTGGCGCGGAGGCAGGGCTCAGTAAAAACCACAAGAGCACTATGACGAAGCTGCGACGTGGCGAGAAAATGCCGCCATTCAAAAGCATTCAGCACCCAGGCCAGGGCATGGTCTGTGAGCCGTGGTGAAGGCGGATGCCCTAGGGGGATGGGAACCTCGATATAAAAGTCCTCTGGTACTCCAGGTTGGGGGTTGGGCGAGGGGCTAACAACCCCTCCCCGTAGAAAACTTATTGTTACGAGACCCGAACAAAGAGAAAAGCCGGACAGATTTTTTGGTGAACGATACGGAAATTGGAAACGGAACAAGATTCGGAAATACGACATCAAAATAGCCACCTGGAACGTGCAAACCATGCTCCAGCCTGGAAAAATGAGGGAAATATCCCTTGAATTGGATAAAGCAGGAGTGGACATAGTGGCGCTCCAAGAAGTTAGATGGCCTGGACAGGGAAGGGTGGATAAGAAGTCTTTCTCACTGTTTTACAGTGGACCTGAACGAAGAACAGGACTGCATGGTACTGGTTTCATGGTGAGTGCGAAGGCAAGGAAGAGCATACTCAGTTTCGAACCTATCAACGAGAGACTCTGTAAGTTGCGTATTTCTGGAAGGTTCCGCAACATTACCTTGATTTCAGCCTATGCCCCAACTGAAGCATCTGATGAGGACGGGAAAGAAGTGTTTTATGATCAACTGGAAGCAGTGTGTGAGCGAGTCCAAAGGAATGACATGTTGATTCTCCTTGGCGATTTTAATGCAAAAGTGGGTAAGGAGGAGTCAATGAGGCAGATTGCCGGAGAGTTCACCCTACATGATGTATCAAACGATAACGGGCAGCGACTAGGGCAGTTTGCCGCCAAGTACAATTTGGTTATTAAAAGCACCTGTTTCGAACATAAGAAGATCCATTTGGGTACTTGGATGTGCCCAGGATCGGACATTGTAAACCAAATTGACCATGTCATTGTAGCGAAAAGATTCGCCTCAAATATCATTGATGTGCGAGCATGCAGAGGTCCAAACTGTGATTCGGACCACTTCCTTCTCAGGGCTGTGGTACGTCACAGGCTCTCGAATGCTCAGAAAGGGAAAAAGATCAACCGCACAAGATGGAATTTGGAAAAGCTAAAGGTTGATGAACTCCGGGAAAGCTACCAAGAAAACATCAATGCCAAACTCAATTCTGGTCCAGTTTCGGATGACATTGAAGAGCTATGGGGCGCTATAAAAGGCACTGTACTAATGGCTGCGCAGGAGTCTCTTGGAGAGAAGAACAGGGTACCTGAAAAGGAATGGTACGACGATGAGTGTGAAGCCCTCATGGAAATTAAGAATACAAACAAGAGGAACAGAGTGCAAAGACCAACTAGGCGAAACCATGAAGCTTATCGAGCTAGTAGAAGGTTAGCCCAGCATACCAACCGCAGAAAGAAACGGCAATGGGAGAACGCAAAGGTCGCCAACATCGAGGCCCTGAATGATGACAATGAGCAAAGACAGTTTTACTCTGCTGTCAATGCTATGAGGAAAGGATACCAGCCAAGGTTGGCTGCCTGCAGGGACCGCAACGGTCAGCTCATTGAAGATGAGTCCAAGGTTTTGGAGAGATGGGCGGACCACTTCCACTCTGTACTGTCTGGCGACGGTTCCCGCAAGGAGCGCACTGATGAACCTGAACTGAGTACTGTGGACCCCTTGATAGAGGAACCAGATTTACAGGAAGTTCGAGAAGTTTTGAAAGCTATGAAAAATAACAAGGCTCCCGGTGAAGACCTAATAACAGCTGAACTGCTGAAAAATGGTGGCGCTGTACTTGAAGTGAAGCTCCACAAGCTTATCTGTCTAATTTGGGAACAGGAGAGGATGCCTGATGAATGGAGGACGGGTTTGATCGTCCCTATCTTCAAAAAAGGAGACAAACTGCTGTGCAGCAACTACCGTGGTATAACTCTTCTCGGTGTTGCATACAAATTGCTATCAGGGGTAATATTGAAAAGGTTGAGTGCTTACTCTGAAGGCATTCTGGGAGAATACCAGGCTGGTTTTAGACCCAACAGAGGGACAATGGACCAGATTTTCCCTGTGAGACAGATCTTTGAGAAGTTTTATGAGTATGGGATAGATCTCCACGTGCTTTTTATAGATTTCGTCCAGGCTTTTGACAGTCTGTCAAGAAAGGCGCTAATTCAAGCATTGCTGAGGCTGGGCGTGCCCCGGAAAATTACAAATTTGGTTTCCATGACGTTACTTGAGTCCAGAGCAAAGGTCTTGGTAGGTGGTAGAGCGAGTGAACCCTTTGAAGTAACGAAGGGGGTTAGGCAGGGCGATGGGCTTTCGGCCATCCTGTTTAATCTGGCTCTCCACTGCGCTCTATCCAATGTGGATCCTGGTGGCACGATCTTTGGTAAGTCAGCGCAACTTTGTGGGTATGCAGATGACATAGCCATTATAACCAGGAGCATCGGTGCCTTGGAAGAACTGCTATCTGGGCTGGAAATAGAGACTGAAAGGCTTGGCTTGGCAATAAGCACTAATAAGACCAAGTATATGCAAATATCCACTAGAAACCGGAGAGAAACCGATATCACCCTGAATGGAACCACTTTTGAATGTGTTAAGGAATTCAAGTACTTAGGCACGCTCTTGACCACCGAAAACAGAATAAGCGAGGACATCCAAAAGCGGATAGTCGCAGGAGGGAAGGCTTACTTTGCTTCTATAAAACTGTTCAGGTCCCGTCTCTTGTCCAGGAGAACCAAGCTTAAGCTCTATCGCTCCCTGATACGTCCTATAGTAACCTATGGTTGCGAAGCTTGGACGCTAACCACCAAGGACGAAAATGCTCTTCTAGTTTTCGAGCGGAAAATTATGAGACGAATCTTCGGAGCCAGATGTATAAATGGAGTTTGGAAGATCCGTAACAACGCTGAACTAGATCAACTGATAGAGGGGGAAAATTTGGTGAGGTTCGTAAAGGCACAAAGACTAAGGTGGATTGGTCATGTGCAACGAATGCCTGAAAACCGGATTCCTAGGAAGGTGATGAACCAAAGAATGGATGGAAAGAGGAGACGGGGAAGACCTAGAGGACGCTGGCTATGCGATGTCGAAGACGACTTGCGGACCATGCAGGTGCGGAACTGGAGAGGGGCGGCGGAGGATCGAGTACGATGGAGAGGGATTGTTCGGGAGGCCAAGGCTCACACTGGGCTGTAGCGCCAGAAGAAGAAGAAGAAGAAGAACATACCCTGTGAATATGTTTGCATATGTTTGTTTTGATGGCCGAATCAGGACAAGTACACTTGAATGTATGGACACAGACCCTGCATTCTTCGCATATGATGTCACAACAACAATAGTCTGGTTATTTCATATATCTCATGGCCATGTTCAGATGAGATAGACCACCCGGCTTCAGTAGCAATAACCAGGGAGTCCTTTAGCGCAAGTGATTGTTGGTGTCTTTGTCTTGTAGCTACAACTTTTGGAGTCAACTTACCTCTCATTGTGCCTAAAAGGATGTCAAAAAGTTTATCCCGCGTAAACCGCATCAGTGCATGCAACCCCTTATCAAGTCGTTTCACCTTCTTCCCCTTCAAGTACAAATGTTTCAAAATCTTGTGCATGCTTTCCAGGTGCATATTGCAATTAATGCCACAGTGCTTCCTATAGCAGAAACTCCAAGATTCAGCCTTGAAGTATTCACCAAACTTCACAGTGTCAGCGTCAGTCAACAGATTTCTAACTGTTTTGTCAAGAAGCTCACCAAATGTATTTTCGTCAAGATGTTCAAGCAGGGTTCTGATGTTTTTGTAGACCACTTTTCTCTTGTTTAGATCAGACACTTTCTTCAGGTTTTTCCGCCAAGCATGATCGACATGCCAACAACAAAAGAGTCTTTGCTTGGGTTGAGGCATAACTTGGCACCACCCATTGAAAAAATTCTCTGCCATGTCCGTCATCATGACTTCGGGTTGAAATGAAAAATTCATTGCATTTTTCAGGGTTTCAATGAAAATTGCGATGACTTGCGCATCTGAGCGATTACTTACCAAGTAGCCACAAGGGAAACCTTGGTTGGCTGAATTTAATACCATCACAGTGGTCAAATCAAACCCATACTGATTGAATCCGTGAGTAGAATCTAAACAAACACATTTCGGACCGTGTTCCTTGAGCAATGCCAGCTGAGTATCACTAGCGATAATGAGGATGAAATCAGTTTCTTCAAGTTCGTCATGATCAGGAGAAAGGGAGTGTTGGGGTTTGTAAAACCTCACAATGTTTTTTTTCTCTTGCATTTCAGCAACCCATGATGCGACACTTATAGCATCACTCTCATGCCTTACTACAACAGAATTTAGCTTGTAGGTTTGAGCAATATTCCACAAATCTTTGCGGTTCAACAAGTGTACCCTACTGATCCCACTTGAGGTCTCAGTTGACAGCGTGTTGCGAACATCATCCAGAATAATGTCAAAAGGAACTCCTCCGGCGGCGATTTTGGTACTGATCTCTCTCCGTTCGATTGTAGTCAGATTAAGACGGCCAACGTCTGTCTCATGACCGACATGGGTTGCAATGTAATTAACATTTATGATTCCACTTGAGCGGTCCTCAGAAGCTGTAATACTTGCTGGGCAAATTCCATTGATTTTTGACGAATTTTTCATCTTTAGATGACGTTTTCCCTTGCCCTTACTATGAAAAAATCCGTCACGAAAGCATCTCAGTTTGTATATTATTTTATTTGTAGTACGGTTTGGACCACCAAAGGTAACGAATCTGCAACGCTCACTACTTTCCAGCATAGATTTCCACTCCAAAAACTCTTGTTTGCTGTTGAAAACCATTTTTTTTTTTTGGAACAAGTGGTACTCCATGTTTTTCACTATTATAGTGTTGAAACATGCGCTGTCTCTCATGACACAGAAATTTTTTGTTTGAACACAACATGCAAGAATACTCTTTGACGTAAGTTTTTTTGACGTTGAAATGCCTTTTGACGTGTTCAGACAGTTTGTATTTGTAATTGGTGTTGAAATTGCAATGGAAGCACTTGAATTTGTCTTTGTTGAAATGGCACCGTCGAACGTGGTCATTCAATAAAACGCGGAAATTAAATGACTTACTGCAGTAACCGCAAACGAATGTCTGTTGCCGTTCATCCAGGCATGCAGCATCTGATCTCACTGATTCCATCACGGAGAGTAGTCTATAACAGTAACTGTATAAAAACAATAAAAATCACGGAACACTCAAACTGAAAACACGAGGCTGTTGAACTTTGTCACAAGGAGACTGCGAGTGCAAGATGATAGGTTTGTTCGCAGTGACCATCAAATGGTTGGAAACGCGTTTGGGGCGTTCGCAGTGTCCATTTGAGGAAATCTGAGATGACTGTATAGCATCCATAGTGGCCCGTTCGCAGTGACCACCAAACCAGTTTGAAACGCGTTGTGGATCGGTTAGACCGGTCAGAGAAATTTCTGCTGACCGATCTGACGGTTTGTCCCCCATCACACCGCTACTCGAAGTAGCCAATCAAGAATACACGGAGGGGTGGGGGCAAAAAGCAATAGGAAGTCGTTGAAATTAGAGCTTGAAAGTTGACCAGGTCATCAGGGACCCGACGCGAGTACTGAAGGGTTAAGCAGGCTCTGGGTTGATATCCAAAATTGTTTGGTATCCTCTGATCATTTGTACGGTGTTGTCCTGATTGCTTCGCTCTGATTTTAATGAGGATAGTTGAATACCTACTGAATATTACCTTAGGGATGTTAATTTTGTGAATGAAAAACTCGGTAAATCTTTTCTGAAGGGCAAGGGTGTAAATTGATAATTTTCATTGAGTATTGTTGGATTTGCAAGCCTCCATGAGATCCATCCGAACATATAATCCGGAGAGGTGGCAGGACTGCGTCTGCCACAAAAGCCAAGCGGGGAATCTCGTCTGGCGGCCATTCTAGTTCCTGTGTTCGAATACAACGACCGTACGACGATTTTACCATCCAGCTAATCCTAGCTAAATATCAAGCCATCTATAACCATCTCTAATTACGAAGGTACTTAAATCTCTATATTACTAAATTCAGTAATGAGCCAATATGTATACATGGCGGAGCAATTGGGGTTTGCTCACTTGTTGGGCTCTGCATAGGTTAAATTCTCGTTTTTCGGAATCAGTAATTTGTGACTTATTACTGAGGGTAATCGAACAGTTATTTTCTCTGGATATGGAATTTCAGAAAGTTACGATGAAAAAGTCATAATCCGGAGAAGTCACATAAAACGGAAATACGATTTTAAACGAGGTTATGAAGTTATTGAACTTGACATAATCGAAATTTTTGGGTTGACTTTTTCGTGAATTACGGAATTCAGTAAGGCTCGAGCATGAAAATACGGCTGTGTAAAATCCCAAAGTACGGAATAACGGTTTTGAATAAATATTACGATGAGTACGGATGTTCGAAACGAGAAAAATTATTTTCGAAGGAAATTACGGAATTTTTCGATTTTTAATACGGCGCCATGTTGTTTATATCGTGACGAGGCGACAATTCGAAACTCAAGCCATATTGAATGTCAAACCAAAGCTGTCTCAAACCATTGACTCCCCAACTACATCATGGTGGAAATTCTCGAGTGTGGATAAGTTTATTTATAAGTTTAATTCTAAGCTTTTAAACTAATGTAGAACTATGACGGTGTTGTCCACACTCAAGAGTAAAATCACGAAAATACGGTGCCAGTTTGACGTTGGAGGTGTCAACGTTTGACAGTCAGTGGTGCCAACTATGTTGGTTGAAATACGGAGGACACACGAAGTTTTGTTGGTAGATTACCATGTCTACGGATTTTTGTTTTTCGTTAGAATTCGAACGTCAGTTTGGCTAAACTGCGGCATGAACGTTACCATGGCTTCTGTTTGCTCTGATTACGATTCGAAAATGTAGTCACTCAACATTACGATTTGATTTCGATATTTTATTTGATTGTTTGAACTGATACGAAAAGTTGAGTATGTAACTTGGAAACAAGAAACATGAAACGGACGAGGAATTGGAGATATCACTGTGATCGCTAACATGTCTAGTTTTTACTAGAGTTAACGTAATTTAAGCATAGTAGTAATCCTACTTATAATTAAGTTTATATTAATTCTGGTCGCAGTGGTGGACTGTTTCCTTTTTCTCCTTCGTTGTGTTGAATGTTTGTATTGATAATTCTTGCAAACGAACGTTAGAATAACTTGTAAAGTCAAAAGATCGATGAAAATTCAGTTGAGCTGAACGGAGCATGGATGTTTATTCAGCTGCAAAATAAATTCATTGTCGCTTGCGAATTGTACCTAATATGAATACGATTGTAAAATGTACGAAACATAAACAACATGAGCAAAACAGAACGGAGTTAAAATTGTTTTAATACGCTATGCACACCCCAACATGACAAGCCAAGGCTGAAATATAGTGGAAACACTCATAAGAATAAAGAAGTACGAAAGTTAGCTAGAACTTTGTGCGAATGAGCGAATTATTAATTTACGATTTACAGTTCGAGAATGAAATACGATTTAATAGTACGGCAGTGGTGAGCGGATTTGCAGCGGGATAGTCTTCTTGTAAGCGTGTCGCTGGGAGATTAGATGGTCGAAGGCTCTGTTACCTACGCACAGCGCGCATGTCTCGGAGAGACAGTACCTTCTCGAAGGAAGCGAAATCGACAGACAGGTAGCGGGGCATATGTGATAACCCCAAGACCGCACTCCAATTTATGCGTGGCAATCGAGGCGCATTCAAATCCTAACACCATGTTGATAGAACGTTATGAGTGATTCCACTAAGGCTTAAATAAATCCGGAAATGAGATGTGTTTATAGAACGGAGTACATAAATCCGGATGATACGAAGTTTAGAGATGTGTTTGTAGAACGGAGTACATAAATCCGGATGATACTAGGATTAGGGATGTGTTTATAAAACGAAGGTCGTGAATTCGGAGTAATCCTTCTCTTGTTCTAATTACAGAGAACAATGAACACGGAAGAGATCAAGAGATTTATAAACGAGGAAGTCGAGAGGAGGGAAGTTGCGATCAGGGCTCGGCTTGAGACTGAGTACGCTCAAAGGTATGAGATGATGCAAAATCAGATCAAACAGTTTGCGGAGGAGTCTGTTCTGAAATTCGCGGCTCTGGCTTCGATGACCATGGGTCCACCTCCAACATCGAGGTCAGAGATGGTGGTGGAAGAGCAGGGCTCTGGTAGATCTGAGGATGCTCCTCGCACACTTGAGGTTCCCCTAGATAATCCGGTTGTAAACACAATGGCGAGTGGATCTGACTCGGTGGGCACTTGTGCCTGTAAGATCCACAAAGAACCCGGAGTGGCCGTAAGGCCAATTACCAATTTAAAATACGGAGGCAATCCACTGAAAGAAGGGTCGATCGCCGTGTGGAAACGAAGGGTAATGTTGGATTTGGCGAGTGGCGACTATCAATTTCTCGTCGATCCCTACATAAAACCGGCAGTAAACTACACGGAGAGAGAGCTTCATCAGTTGAAGTGTATCGTACTCTCGTACATAATTTCCAATATTGATCACGGTTTGCAATCGATGATCAAAGATGTGAACGAGCCATCAATTGCATTGAGCATGATTGAGAAGGCGGTCGATCCGCCTACTCAGGCGAAGGAACATGCAATGCAAATCGAATTTATGAATACTCGATTTAACCCGGTGTAGTGGATTTATATATGTTTTACTTGGTGTCGGTAGACCAAGTGGGACATTTATATTCTGATTATGCGGGTTAGTCCCCGTGTTATTCCTGTAAGGAATGTGAGCGAATCCGTCAAGGTCAGCTTGCTTGGCGGGATGAACTGAGAGATAGTTCGTGTCGCAGCCGCGTGGAGCACTGGGCTCGCATAGTGGGTGCTGGGTTCGATCAGTTTGGTACTGAGCCGTTTTGTAATATTCCGGCCTAAGATTTATATCTGTAGGAGGAATATGTTGAGCTTGGTTGAGGTACTGAAAAGTATCCTTCGTTTTTTGTACATTTGGAGTGTATTTGACACTCGGATCGGCCGGGTAGGCTTGTGTCGAATATCGTGGGTATTCGGACAGCTTGGTCGAATCATAATGATTGACTTCAGAGCGGGTCTGAAAGGTATCCTCGATCTTTTGTATAGGCGAGGCTTGATCTAACGTTTCCTTCGTGAATACGTTAGGTGAGAAGGCGATCTCGTCGTGAGGATCGAGCCTTGCGCCGTCGCTGGGACCGGCGGATTGGCCGGGTAGCATGTAGGTAGCGCTACGGGGGCTAAGAGGCCCGGCTTCGCCGTCGTCTGCCTCCCCTTGCATGAGGAAATAAGACGGCCGACGTTCCATCGAAATAGCCGAGTTATTAGCTCGTTTCGATGCCTCTATGTATAGAAATAGAGGGTTTAGGAAGGTGGACTCGCTTGACAGAGCTTCTTTCCTTTGCTCGTATGTCAGGGTCCTACCTTGTAGTCTTGAAAAAGACTTCCTTGGACGGTAAATTAGAGCGGATGAGCAGAGTAATTTACCGGCGTGCCCCAGCGGTCGGTGACGAGCCTAGTGCTACGAAACCCGGGTGACACGGCTAGGAACGTCCCTCGGGCGTACGATCTAAAGAGAATATCGATAGATGTACCGGGTGGCGTCCTGACAGATGAACTACGTTGGGCAATGAGCAGGATGAATAATCACTGGACTCGTAGATGCCAATGCGAGATCTGTGTGGAGAGAAGGTAGGCCTTGTAGAAAGCAGTAGGAAGCCGTTCTTGAGATGAACTCGGGATGCAGAAGGTTCGTCAGCGTAGAGCGTGTAGAAATCTTCGTACTTCGAGGTGTCGTCGTCGAGAGCGGAGAGTAGAATGAATTTCGGAGGCTCCGAGCGGGGTATTTATAGGGAGGTGGCCGCCCCCTGCCGCCTCCTGATTGGTCCGCTTAATTTCATTAATTCGACTGTGTAATCTCATTGGCTCGCACATTGTTTTCTCAGTATCTGCGAGTATGATAGCTGAGCTGGTCCTCCGGGGTGCTTACGAGCGTCCGTCGCGGAGCCGACGACCTTGAGTTTAGCCGGGGACCTCGGGTGCTTTCTCTGCGTCAGTTGTTCAGACGGGGTCCCCGGGGTGGCTGCTGGACCAGAGGTGGTTGCTTGCCGCCTCTTGGTTGGTTCGCCTATTGTCTCTCGTGTAATCAGTGTTTCTGATTGGCGAGTAGGCTTGTTTGAATTGTCCTTGCTAGTTTTAGAGGACGTTTGATTTTCTGTTTGAGTTTTCTCGTTCAAGGCGACTTGGTTCGAGATACTTGTCGCATCTCTCTCGCCCAGTAAGTGTCTAGGGAGGTCGCCTTGTATGTTTTTAGTTAATATTTCACTTTTGAGAGAGAAATTCGTATTTTCTCTCTGGTGAAATATTTTGTTTGACGGAGTTATAACTCGACGTCTTGTAAATATTTTTGTGTTGTGTCTACCTCTTTTTGGTAGCCCTGAAAAGGGCTGTTGACAAGAGGGGGTGGTTTTCACCACACCCGGCGCTGGAAACAGTATTAGAGTTTCAAAATCGATTTGAGGGTCTTGTGGAGGGTATTCGAAGGTTCCCTGAGGCTGAGCTGACAGATAGGTCAATCCGGAGGAATTTAATTAATGCTATCTCGGAAGCATGCCCCAGGATAGCTGAAGATGCACTCCAGGAGAACTCTAAAATGAGGGTTCGGGACATCTTTGATCGGATGTTCGCAATGTACGATATGATGTCGGAAAATAGTAGGAGAGACCAGGCTGTAGGAAAAGCCTTCCTTAGCAGGGGGCCTTCCTTCAGCAAACGGCGGAAAAATTCGACCCAATCCGGAGGGGGAAGTGGGGTCAAAAAGGCGAAATTGGTCTGCTATCAGTGTGGCATATTAGGACACACAAAGGCAGAATGTCGAAACGATAGCAAGATGTGCTATAACTGTGGACGGTTTGGACATCTGTCCATTGAATGTCGGCGTCCACAGACTGCGAGTACGAAGATGGCCCGCAGAAATAGTCGAACGAGTGACCCCATCCCCGTAATAAAACGAAAAGAACGAGCTCTCTCAGCTACTAGGGATAGGTCGAAGCCGGGGGCTGGTCGTAGCAACCCTCAAAAACGGAGCCACACGCCAGCGCAAAACCGGTTGACGACGGCGCAAAACCGGTTGACAAAGGCTGTGGCTCGTAGTAAGAGAGGCGCAACTCCTCCCAGGGTGCAATTTGCGGATGTGGAGTCGGACAGTTCGGTGGCGGCGATAGCGACTCCAAGGGCTCAGGCAATCGAAAAGCCAGCTGCATTACACTCCTGGGGATCGGAGGTGTCTCTGGCGTCCCTAATAGACGATCGAATTGAATGAGAAGGTTTCTTCTCATTCATTCTCTCAATCCTTACGTAATCCGGCGAAATTAAATACGGAGCTGCCTGGATGGAAGCTTGGAGAGTAACCTATTTGGAACAGTCTATATTTTGAAACTTGTGTTGTTTGATTTACATATTGACCAGTGACCTGCGCAGAAGGTTTAATACAGAAATCATAATGTTTATAGTTTAGAATAGGATACAAGCCAACATAGTTTAGTATCCAGTTTTTATCTTATTCTCTTTTCAATGCAGTAACCTTCTTTCTTCAAATATTGTAGTGACGGTATTGACGTGACTTCTGGTTGATGGAAGTGTTTTTGAAGTTTCATTTTCCCTCACGACTTACACTTATGCTAATAAACATTGTCTATAAGTGCTCATAAATAAATAATTGAACACCATAACTATTATATACGCAGGTTGTGGTAGTATAACATTTAAGTGATGTAAAAATTTGTGGCATAACCTAAGTGTTTTCCTTGCTCCACCTTCTTTCAATGTTTAGTGAGTAGAATGCGTGATCTTGGCGGCGGATACTCCTTATTTGACTAGAATGTCGCTGTGATTTGTTTGTGTATATTTTACGTAAACACTCCTTTCGTGGAACTGAAAAACATTATTCATTAAAATGTGTCTGGGGCTCTTCAAACGTGTGTGTCATTGGGGCCCTCTCACTGCTTTAGGTATGGTACTTTGTTATATTTCTATAAATTGTGATGTGTTATGTCATCTTTCTCTATTTCTAATCAATTATTAAATTAGTTGTAGGCACAAATGAAATGGGAACTTGCATGTTACTTATAACAACGAAAAGGGGACTGTGGGGTGGGGAGTGCAGTCTTGCGTGAGCCAGTAAAAAGAACTTGTTGCATTTCATTATGCTGTTATAATGTTCAAACAACTCCCAACACCGGATGCCAAACATTGAAGTCGTCACTTGCTAAATATGTGTGTTTCAAGGGGATCATCCAGGTCCTGGCCCGTAAATACCTTAAAATTTCATAAAATTCTAACTAAAATCTAGTATGGTTTTACCCTGTTGAAAGCTTCGTTCGGACAGATCATCCTGAACCGTTCGGAAACGTTCTACCTAGGCCACGCTCGCCCCTTTTCGGTCGTTCAGGCAGTCACAGAAAGCGTTCTGAACTAGTGGTTCGCTATTAGGACATGTACCTAAAATCCCAAACCGTTCCGAACCCGTTCTACCGGTTTTGGGTTTTCTTCCGAACGGTTGGTTTGGGACATGTGCACAGAATGTTTTCAGCATAAGCCCCGCCACATTTGAATTTATCTTCGATTTCCCGTGCATTGTTGCATTCTTGAACTATGAATGATTGGTTTAATGAAGGTAGCTCATCATTCTGAATCATTGAAGCGCGTTCGGAGTGCCACACGTTCCGAACGGGGTTCGGAATGGTTCACCTCACGTTCCGTCCAGAACGGCGTTCAGAATGGTCTGTCCGAACAAACCTATACCTAAGCACTAGTGGACATGCACACAGATATATATACGAAACCAGTATAGTTCAAGAGGATCTAAAACGTTAGGACATGGGCCTTATCAGGAAAATTAATACGTAAGTCATACGTAAATAGGCAAATACGTGGGTCCTCCTGACAGGATCGGGCTCCCACAATTGAAAGGTAAAATCTGAGTGGAGATTTCGATTATTGTATAATATTTTATTTTATTATTAACTAATTTTTCCTTTGATGGTGTTCACAATGCTCCCATACTCTTGGTAAACTTGTAAACAAAAAACTACAAGTTGACTAAAAAAAGAGATGAGATTAACGTGAGAACTTCCCACTCCATTTAATTTTTCGCTACTTTACGAGGAAGCTTGACTTTTCTAATTGGTTGGTACCTAAGCATGATCCGGATGGCAATGAATAACGCCTCTAGTAGGGTCAAGGTTTCGGGTCCATTTGGCACGACTTTTCCAGTAAGCACAGGATAATGACAGGGGGACCTACTAGCAACGTCGCTTTTCAACTTCCCTCAGCAAAGTGCAGCAAGAAGTGTTGAAGAACATTTAGCATTCGGCTCTCACTTCATCTTTCCTATGCTGACAATGTGGCTCGAACGATCCTTGCCATTTTAGGAGTTGTGGAGGGTTTCAGGCGAGAAGTGGAGCGTAAGAAATATGTTTGGGCCGTCCAAAGAGCCATGAAATTTTGTGGCCTCTTTTTGCTAGCTTATTAAATTTATATAAAACCATAATATACTTTGTGATCATGAAAAGTGTGATGCGTGGACTCTGACCATTACCAGTGAGCCGCTGCTTAACTACTGGGAGTGTAACATTACAGAATGAGGATGGGGCTGTGTGGTGGCATTCTTGCGAGCTTATGATGGCTTGGGCGTATTGAAAAAATGCCAGTATACAAAGTGCATGGCAGAGACACAGGAAGAGAAACACTTATACCATTGGAGGACCCTAGTCTTAGACAGGGATGACGTTTGATCGATTGTTGAGAAAGCCTGGTTCTGGAAGGTCTGTAGCGCTGGATAAGTGGCTCTGCCCAACACTACCATGGGAGAAAGCTGTCCGTATCTCCCTTCTTCCGTGACTTAGCGATTAGAGTCAGTATGGGCTGAACATTACCAAATCCTGAACTTGGAGCAAGCATCAGCCTTTTGATTTTTGAATCCAAACTTTTGGATGCAGCTGGTGAAACCATCTAATAAACTTATAGGTTCTATCTCCCCTTCTCTGCAGCCACTTTAGATTAAAATATAATTTTCTCTTTCAATTTGGTATCTGTCTTAACATATTAGACATCTATTACCTTTTGACGTTATTTCATCAGTTTTCCTCTGCTCAGTTAGTATTTTGTTTGGCTCTTGTATGCAGTGCAAACATGGTGGGGAATCTGTACCTTTTCCTTCTTCCCACTATAGGTTGGATCAGATGGTTGGACCATGGTGTAAGCACCTTTTGGACTCCTGAATGCCGTCTCAATTGACTAAGCAGGTCGAGGTTCTCTAATACCACAATGGGAATGACATTAGTACGCTGACTGGGCATAATAGAACTGCTAAATTTAATGGTGCTCATAACTGAATCTATTTTAAGATCATTGAGATTTTTCATTTCCTGTACAAGTATATATTTGTGACTTTAATTATGTTCCAGCAATTATCAAGATAGTCTCCTACATGATGGTCCATTGTAGCAACATGCTTCTACCTCCCACCTTGTCCCTCCATGGTTTCTTGAACATGATCGTCTTCTTGATGTTCAGTGGGCTCACACTTTACAACTTTTTCAGTGCCATGATAGAAGGCCCCGGATACCTTCCACTCAAATGGGCCCCTGTAAGTGATATTATTAAAAAAAAAAAAAAATGAACTATTACTTTACCACCACATCTAATTGATTACAAGATCGGTTTTATGATGTCCAAATGCTCAGCAACATGATCCATCTTTGAAGCATGGCAAGATGGTGTGAATACTAATAAATCCTTTTTCTTCCAAGTTGCTCATCTAGCAAGTACATATAATGACACTAAATACATTTATTACAATACAATTGGTTTGTTTTAGGAATACGCCGCAGATGAAGCCTACTTACAAATGTGTAGCTCTTGTAAAGGTTACAAAGCCCCTAGGTCCCATCACTGTAGGAAATGTGAGTAAATCCCAAACCCCGTGACGCTATGAAGCGACTAGGAGTGTGATATAATGAAAAATTAGACATGACGATGTGAAAAAACCATTAACTTATATATGACAATTTATTTTCTTTGCAGGTGGCCGATGTGTTCTGAAAATGGATCATCATTGCCCGTGGATCAACAATTGTGTGGGGCATGCGAATCACGCACATTTTGTTGCATTCCTAGCTTTTGCTGTTGGAGGTTGCGCTCATGCTGCTGTTGTTATGAGCATATCATTATACAGAACATTCAATTGGGTAATGTAGTCTTCATGCATCATATTATACTCCTTCATTAGTTGTAGCTTAGTGAATACTACATTCACTGCTATTACAACTACTAGGTATTGCTCTCTTTCCTGCTTGTGGTCTGAAGTTGATCAGCCGGTGAAGATTAGTTGACCTGTTGAGAAGAATTTGTGGGAACAATCACTATTGCAACCAGATTTATCCAAAACTCGTCTGATTTTGGTCCTGGATTTTTTGTCTCTGCTAATCCAAGAGGGCAATTTTTGATTCAGCATACGAGAGGTGGCCTTTAGGACTTTTTAGGACTTACTGTTGGCTCAGCTGATCCGCAAGCACCATGTTTGATTTCACCATTCGTTCACTCCACAAAAAAAGGGGGGAGGGGGTATCATCCCCTTCCTAGGTTCTTCAGGTTTCTACCCCATTCAGTGAATGAATGAATGGCTCTAAGAAAATTATGAGTGGGTGAGAGAGTTAACTATCAGTATTGGATAGACCTTGCACATCCGTTCAGAACTCATACATATAGTAAACATAGCAAATCAGTTCCGGAGAACTCCAATTCCATAACTAATTGCCTTTACCACTTCCTCAGTTTTAGAGGTTCAGAAACTGTGATGAGTGGACAACTTAGATAGGAGGAATTTAATTTTATACTCATACCTACACATTTCAATTTCATGTTACTATTCTACTTAACAAGCGTTGTAATTTCTGACACTTATCTTCTGGTATATCATGGTCAACAGTCGTAATGCTGGATAGTAATTGAATTAAGACGGGTCATCACACTCATTTTAAACTGAGCAAAACAGGCCAAACAAGTTGTGTGTATTTCTGATACCAGACAATATACTAGTACCTATGGGAATGCATTTGTTCAAAGATCTGCTTTTCCGATATGTATCTCAGCTACTCATATTGTTTTCTCTTAACAGCACTACTACATGAGCCTTGGGTACACAAAGGATAATATGGTTCAATTTACGATTTCTACTCTTGCACTAACAGTTTTTGCTGTTGGCCTTTCCATAGGCGTCGTTCTCTCCGTGGGTGCTCTCCTATTTTTCCAAGTAAGTGTTCGATTGATTGATGTTTCATCTTGGTTGTGTCATCACTATCTAATATTTCTATTTTATTTTTTAGCTTCGTGTCATCTTAAGAAATAGAACTGGCATTGAAGAATGGATTTTATCTAAAGCAATTTGTCGTCGGAGTGAAGATGATCCACCGTTTGTTTATCCATATAATCTGGGTTATTGGAAAAACTTTACTCAAGTTAGTACTGTTTTTAAAATCTTATATTTTTGCTATTTTCAGTGCCCTTCATTACGAAAAAGCCTCAACACTATTTATAAAACTTCCCATCAATTCACTTGCAGGTTTAGTTTAGGATGTTCAAGCAAAATTACGGTTCCCCATCATAACCTTGAACACTGTCACCCTTCCGTCCTTCACGAGTCATATTTTGTGTTATTTGTATCAGTGTCATACATACTTGTTTGGAAATAGAAGAAAATATTCATCAATTTATACGGAGTAGATGATGACTACGAACTCAAAGATGCTTTTCTGGCTTATCCTAAAGGAAAGGCTGTCGAGTTTACTCCTCGATCGTTCACTTAAGTAGTATGAAATTTCTGTGTATCACATTATTTTTGTGTTGGCTCACTCATTCGATCACCTAGGCACATTCTTGTACCTCAGCACTCATACATAATATAAAGGGGAATTTTGTTCTGTTTACCTAAATGCTTCAGGATTATTCCTGCCAGCAAATGTTTCGAAATAGATGGGAACGTATCTTCGAATTTGTCGGCATCAACTACTCCGTACATAAATATGTAAATTGCCCAATTCGTTTAATTTTGCTTTCATAAGGAGTAGAACAATAATACAATATTAATTGAGACTAATGAAGGCCCATTTTCTTTGTCAATTCTGTGACAGTTCCCGACAGAATCCAAGGGAATGCGCGTCCATTGCTATCACGCCGGGTGTCATTGTCAAGTTCTTGAAATGCTGCGTTTCGCGATAGATGGGGATCCGAGAACCGGAAAACAGTATCTCTCGGGATACTGTCACACTCTCCTCTCTCGAGGATTTAGGCCCCATTGCACCTCGGGGGGGGGGGGGGGGGGGGGGGGGTTGAGGGGGTGGTAACCTTAGTCCTTGATATGGTAGCAGAGCGTAGTTTTCTGGAACTTTCAAAGCCTTCAGCCTTGCTTGATTCAACATGTTCAAAGATTGGATTTTTTCCTGCAGCTCGACCTGCTTTTCCTTCCTTTCACAATAGTCCATGATCTTCAATCGCTGGTTCTGAACCAGTTGCCCCTTTTCGATGTTGAACTCTTCTTCAGCCTTAGCATCAATTTCTTCAGCTTTTTCATTGGCTTCTTGCTCAATGAAAGCCATCATGTGTTTGATTTGTTTTTGGACATCTGCGTTGCTGAGAGCCATTTTCGATTATTAAGGTGTTCAATAAATGTCACGAAACTCAAGAATCTTGAGAGAAAATGTTACAGAAGACGACCAGGGTCACACCACCAACCACACTCTGCTACCAAAATAATTAGAAAAAGAAAAAAAAACCATATCAAGGACTTGGGTCGCCCCCCAGAGGTGCAATGGGGCCTAAATCCTCGAGAGAGGAGAGTGTGACAGTATACCGAGAGATACCACTCGTACTAATAGCATTAATGTGCTATGTTCGGAGTAGATTGGATTTCCGGTTTTCGGATCGCCATCTATCGCCAAACGCAGCATTTCAAGAACTTGACAATGACGCCCAGCGTGATGGCGACAGACCCGCATTCTCTTGGATTCTGACGGGAACTGTCACACTCCTCGCAAGAGGACGAGGACGCCAGTGAGGTTCCTCTTATAAGTTCTCACATGTGCGGCATCGTGGGTGTAGGGACGTAAGGAGCTCCAAGTTCCCGTTCCAGTTTCACTTAGTTAACGAAACGGGCTCCACTTTGAGTTTTTCCGTAATTTGATCAGATGATATCGACATACAGCCAAGTACACCCAGCTTCCATAGAAAACAAAAACTCTATTTACTGATTCACAATTGAAATTTGCTGTTGAAATATTCTGAAATTTTGCTCGTCTAAAGTAGGGTCACCCTCTAGTAATTTAGTAACGGATGATACATTTCCAATCTGATGGACGTCATCTCTCACCCCTATTTTGCGTTTACCAAAGTAGGTATTCCTCCTTGATGTATATTTAAAACGATAATATTCATTTATGCTTTTGACTGATTATTATTATACTACAGGTCATCAATCTGGATTTTGAAGCTACGGGGGACGGGATTCACTGGCCTGTTCGAGAAGGTTGTAACCAGTACACTCTAACAGTAAGTGGACCTTTAAATTGAGTTATTGCTATGAAATACGTTGGTATATCTATCAGTCTCAAGTATTATGTTTAAACTGAATTTTCGTATATTATTCATTTGATGCTGGAAATAGAAAAAATGCAACAAAAAGCTTCGGAATCCATTTGAGATACCCTTTTTCTATTAATTCTTAAATCATAATTTCCGTGATTGTAGTTGTTTAACTAAGCAACTAACCAAACCTCTGGGCTCGACGATGGGGGCAGGTCGGATTCGAATCACGATCGCAGCAAACCAGGCTGTATGTCCAACTGATCCGAATTGTTACCAAAGGATTGACTCTACTTGATGTTATGTAATTTTAAGATGCGAGCTGGTGAGCATCCAGACCTCCAAACTATATTGGACAGAACCTACCTACGTACTGCCAGGTTCTCTGCGATCGCAATTCGAATCCAGCCTGCTCCCATTGTGTCTTGTCCTCTGTACCATTATAATTGTATAAATTATTTTATTGATATCTTCGTTGAAATCCGATCCGTTTTTGAACATATTTTGGTATCACATTTTACAAGGACTTGTAACGCTATTTTTTAACAATATAAATATGTATATACAGGGTGCGGCAGTGAGGACGGATGGTTTAAAAAAAATCATAACATAGTTAATTTTTACTCAAAAACAAATTTATTGATGCAATCAGGTTCGCAAGGAAATAGCATTTGAGAAAGTCAAGTGTGAAAAATCACATCAGGCATGTGGTGGCCGAAATCGTTGATGCAGTGCTGGAGGCGTTCTTGGAAGTTCGTGTAGACTCTCTCCAACATAACCCTACGTCGTAATGATCACCAACTTCTTTTTCCCTGAATTATGACGGCGACGTGTTCCAACCCGACGTGTGTGGTTCCAGCAGGATGGGGCGACCGCCCACACAGCCAGAGCATCAATGGACGATATTCGCCCTCTCTTCCCTGGTCGCCTTATTTCCAGGTTTAGCGATGTTCATTGGCCTCCTCGGTCCCCAGATTTATCCATATGCAATTTTTTCTTATGGGGACACCTCAAGGCTTAGAGTATAGAAGAACAAGACCCGAACTCTGGACGAATTGAAGGACGCAATTCGTGTGGAAGTCGCCCAAGTTGAGAGAGTATGTAGGAGATAACGCCCAAGAACACCTCCAGCACTGTATAATCAATTTCGGCCACCATATTCCTGATGTGATTTTTCACACTTGACTGTCTCAAATGCTATTTCCTTGCGAACCTGACTGCATCAATAAATTTGTTTTTGTGTGAAAATTAACTATTTTATGATTTTTTTAAAACCGTCCGTCCTCACTGCCGCACCCTGTATATATATTTTTTTTTTTCATTCGTAAATTGATATTTTTTCAATAATTACATTAGATCTTTGTTATTATATGCAGATCGAACAGAAAGAACAAAAAGCTGAAAAAAGAATGCGCACTTTACCATACATAGTTGAGACTGAGTACAATGGTTCGTGGTGCCCCTTCAGGCATGGGTTCCGAGTTCTTTGTTCACCACCTTTGTCGGATGAGCCAAGGATACCACTCAAACCCTCTGAAACGGTCAATGTAACGCGATGGAGAAAGTAAGGCCTGATTTAGTGAATTTGCGATTTTTCATGTTATTGAATAGTCTTGTCCATATTAAGCAGTTACAGTTAGGGGTCCATGCTTGTGGAGTTAACAAAAATATTGTTCCTGGTTTCTATTATGTTTGTTATTTCGTTTCAGATATTGGCTGTTTGGAGAAAAAATTAATGAGGACCCTGAGAGTGATTCCTCCACCAGAGTCCGAGGTTGGTTTCCCAGATGCTGCGTTATGGAATTGGGGTGCGAGGCACAAGATCCTGATGTGAAGAAAACACAGTAGACGCACTTTTGACTGACTACTTCTAATTC
The DNA here is from genome assembly GCA_030762985.1 of Adelphocoris suturalis. Classification (NCBI taxonomy): domain Eukaryota; kingdom Metazoa; phylum Arthropoda; class Insecta; order Hemiptera; family Miridae; genus Adelphocoris; species Adelphocoris suturalis. Next base: position 64,045,169 of record CM061043.1, read on the forward strand.
AAAGGTGGCTATGACTTGATTTTAGATTTATTTCCCAATCTTCTTACATTTTGTAGTATATTTATCTTAACTTAGACTCTTCGCCTCCTGAAATTCTGGAGCGATCAGACTGGCCAACGAACTCGATATATATATATATATATATATATATATATATATATATATATATATATAATATATATATATATATATATATATATATATATATATATATATATAATGACTAATGTTCTTGACCACTCAGTATTATATTTTCGTATTTAGGATTTAGGTTCTTGAGGGTTGGTCTATAGATTGAACAACTCAACTAGGCTGACGTTTCGATTTATTTGTAAATCTTCTTCAGGGCTGTAATATAGGAAAAACTACCATAGTTGGCTACATTTGACTCTCACAGCTACATTCTCATCTATCAACTTTTCGTTTAACTTTATAAGCAAAAACCGAAAATTTATCTCTATTATTCATTGCTCATTGTTCATTAGTTAATAAATAGTTAGTAGATAGTGAGTTCAATAGCTAAAGTAACCCTGTACCTAATGAATAACGGATGCTATGTAACCAACATGCAATAATAATGCAATCATCATCTAACGTAAACTGTTCAAATATCTTAAGTTATTCATACGAGTAATATAACAAATAAGGGTGTCAATTACCTACCTACTTATATGTGTAGAATATTGTACAAATCATTAGTCTCCATGAGTCTCCACTTGCAGTTGTTAGATAGGTACACGAGTTGTCAAATGTAGCCAACTAAGGTAGTTGTTCCTATATTACAGCCCTGAAGAAGATTTAAAAATAAATCGAAACGTTGGCCTAGTTGAGTTGTTTAATCTATAAACCAACCCTCAAGAACCTAAATACGAATATATATATAGTTAACAGAAGTTAATTATTACTTTTTGTTGAACGTTATTCACTTTGATAGCTCTAAGTAAACTGTAATCGAAATGGCGCACCTCCTTCCCTTATTTATACCAACTGGCTAGAGCGGGTACATCGTCGAATGTACGGGAATCTTTCCTCCTTTCTGATTGGCCCAGTGTTATTGCGCACATTTACCAGCGCATCTCCGCCCGATCGTTCTAGACAAATCTAACTACCTGCGTAGGGACGGACACCCCTCGCCCACACAACAAAACTCAAGTAATCAAAAGAAAGAATATTTAAAACGAAATGAACCATGTGAGAATGCTTAGGTAAAGGAATAAACTAGAAATTTCGCTACCTATTTGAGTCTTTTCAAATCACGCTCGCAAGTTCAGAACCTGCAGAGCCTAACCTATGGAAATCTTAGAGTATTTTGAAAAGTGAAAATTATTAGGGTTAAAGAGAACTATTATGGAATGGGTATGAGATATATTAAATTGTTAAGTCAAATAACAAGATTCTTAGAAATATTTTTACAGAAAATAAATAAAAGTTAGAGTCAGACTTCTAGTAATGTGTGAGGTTGAACTTGGAATATTTTTATGAATTATATAAATTTTATGTTTCGGTAGATGGGAATAGGTGAATTTTAAGGCTTGGGTTTGTGTTGGTAAGAGATGTTGAGGAGAAGTTTTTGGGGTGCTTACCGAGCGGTAACTGCAGTTCCCTGATCGCTGCTGCACCTTTTTGCACCCTGACAGATCTCCCTCTCTTTTACAATTCGGTGGTGAGGGATGAAAAGTTTTAGGAAGGGATATCTTCAGCTCATGGGTGAGCCCTGATGGCTGGAGCGTAAATCTCTGAACTACTTCCTGCTCCGAGTCATTCTCCAGAAATATGACTGCAAACATACGAAGCCATCTGTATGCCTTTTTTATCCACAGCTTTTCTTTTAAAATGCCTATTAGCCATGCTGCATTACTGAGTACTTTTTCCAATTCGTTACACAGTGTTGTTATATTGTTATTACTAATCTGTTCTTTTTTTGCCTTTAGGATGTTCATCCCAAGGTTTGTTCCCGATGCCAACCTTCTGCCATCTTCGTTTTACTTGAATTAACTATTTTAAGATACATTCCCTGACGGTTTTAAGGTAAAACTATCACTGTGATCTTATTTTCGTACCAGTATCTAATCAGACTTGAATCGAGCTATTGTTTATCATTAGTTGAATACCGCAATGTTTAATTGCTTACCGGTTTTAAAACTGTAATTAGGAAAGCGGAAATTTAGCATTGTTTTTCCATGGCCTCTGATGGTTTATATAGGATAGCATAGCAGCTTGCAAAAATTAGGAGATTAACGCTAACAAAAAAAGCCTTTCCTTGATATACCCCTATTGAAATCCACGTTTCAGTATTGTAGGCAGGGACTCTGTTAGGATTTGTCGTAGTTCATTGCAGACATGTTCACTATGACCTTCCTCGACGTTTCCATTTGATATTGCTCATCTTACTCCTTTAATTTCTGATGATATAAGCAGATACATGTATACGTTTTTATTTTAACCGTTTCCGCCCAATTTCTATCGTAGATTCGTCATATTCATATTTTTTGTAATATTCCACCAATATGTTTCAATTGAATATATTTGTGAAAAATAATAAGTTTCTGTCATTGCTAACGATGACACATGGACGCATCGGACCACCCTGTAGAAAATGTATTAATACTACTTCATAAACGAGTTTGATTGACTGAACGAAAAATAAGGTGGTATCCTCCACATTGCACTAAAAAATAAAGTAAATATCATAATTAAAGTCATCATTTTAATTATGATATTTACTCGCACTCTAAGCCAGTGAGGAACTTGCGTCCTTTTGAAATTTCACAAATGTTTTTGTGATATTTAAAATTGTGAATTTAAAAGTCGATAGTGGTAGGGGCTTGGGTCTGACAAAATTTGATAGGCTTCTGAAAGTGTGACTTCATATTTCGCAATCCCATGTTAGTTGTCATCAACTACCTACTACGTGTATGATGAAATGATTCCTTCCTGTATATTTTCTGCAATGTTTCAATTTCTGGTATGGTTTGGTTGCTCTTCTTCTGACAGTGATTAGCAACTGTCATGTGGCCATCATTGATGTCCTTCGTAACAGCGAGTATGTGTCTTCGTTCTATTCATGGTCCCTCCTCCTCCTCCTGATGGTTGTGCCCTCCTCCCCTCTCTCACTCTCTTCTGTCTGTTTTTTATCCCTCCCTTTTCATTATTTTCTTTTGCCTATTTCCTGTATATTTTGTATGCATATTTCTTATTGTTTGTTGTGGTTAAATACTTCCTGCTTTGTAGTTGTTTACTTTGATTCTGCAACGACTTTTATTTCCCTTATCCTTCTTATGATTGTCGGACTTTCTTTTAGTTGAGTATATCATTTTCCGCCATTTTGACGAGTTTTTTCCTCATCATCAGCACCCCACATCCAACCCCTTTGGTCTTCCAAAACTCTCCTCTTCCTGTGTCCTCAGTATCTCGCGTGAATCCTGTTGGTTTCTCAAAACTCCCGCGTCCATCCTTTTGGTATTTTCATGGCATTGCCCACTTTTAAACACTTTTTTTTTTTTTTTTTAAGATAGAAGGGGCGCCAAAAGCCTTTGAACTAAAGTGTTGACATTAGTGAAACCCAAAATGAAAAGCTTTCTGTTAGAGGTGACATAATCTAGAATGAATGGGTTGCACTCCTTTACCTACAGAATGGGTGAAAATCGAAATATTAAAAAAAGAACCTAGTGGCCACCGGTAGCGCAAATGCTGAACAGCGAGATCGTCCCTAAGGACCCCTTCTACTCAGAACGTGTTAAGGCTAGGTCAGACACTTTGGTTTACAAGCTGTTTTCACGCTCTTGTGCCTTTAGTTCTTTTCGGTTTCCCCAAGATAAGTTTACAAGTAAAGTGTCTGTACCAAAGGCAATGATAATTATGTGGCATAACTGTGTATGTGTGACGACGAAGAAGAAGTCCTGCTCTTGGCACTCCTTTTCTTCCTCTGGAAGAGGAGGAAAACTGAAAGGTTTAGGATTCAGTTGTTCTGCATCTATTTGTATAACGGAAACAACAAACGGACAAACCTCAACCTCTTGAAATCTCGGAGCAAACTAAAAATGTCTAACATTGTCTATGCAAATAAGTTTCTCATGAACTGACAGGTGCATCTAGGTGGTTAGAAAACCAAGTTGGAGGGGGTTGACCCACCATTTTGGTTTCCAAACTTCTTGTTTTTCAGACCACCTCATGTGACAAGTTCCATTCCACCTAATGCATTTCAATAGTTCCATAATCTTTTCTATCTCAGTGGCATTTTGTAGTAAACATTGTTATAATCCTCCTTGACTGTTTGCTCCCACTATTCTTCTCACCGCTGGTCTTGTTTTTCTTCACTCTGTCAGGATGTGTTCGACACCTTGAACATTCATGTTTATTTCCATTATAATCCGGTTATCTACTTCTGTGCTGAAGTTCTGATTGGGATGTTTATAGGTTCTCCGTCCACCTTAAATCCTTGTAAATCCAGCTTACATCTTCACCGATACTTGATAACTTTATTTTAATATACTATAGCCACTCCTCCATTCTCTGGGGGGAGTGTTAGCTGTGTGTCCAACTCAGTTAAAATGGTATATGGGAGGGGGGGGGGGGTATATATACTCACACTTGTACCGGGAAGATTAGGCCAGTGGGATCAGGGACGGTTTATGCCTTTTTGGATTTGTTAAACAACGGGAAAATACTGATAAATAATAAAGTAATGTTGTAAGGATAAATATTTGGTGAACGAGAGAGATTTCGACCCTGGCAGGCCTCCACCCTAGCGGTGCAAATTTTTTTTCATGAGAGAAAAAGTGACCTGCTGCAGGGACCCAATATGGACTAACCTCCCCTTGTTGTAAGGATAAATATTTGGTGAACGAGAGAGATTTCGACCCTGGCAGGCCTCCACCCTAGCGGTGCAAATTTTTTTTCATGAGAGAAAAAGTGACCTGCTGCAGGGACCCAATATGGACTAACCTCCCCTCGCAAGATAGGTCAGGAAAAGTCACCTCAGCAAGAATGCGAGTGGCTAGGACATTGAAAAAAGTCTTTTCACTGTTCACAACTACTCTCACTTCATTCTTGCGAGATGATCAACTTATAAGGATGAAACATCAAGTACAATCATAAGATGCTTGGTACAGTTGATTGGTGCAAGCCGGGATTTGCAGCTTGGCTTCAAACTCCTAGGTGAGGACTTGTGAGTGCTGAGAATCAAACTCTCACAACATTTTCTTGCGTCAATTCAGTCAGACTGCCACCCATAATTTTTTTCAAAAAACTTCCCGATTGCTCCTTCATTGCAACCGAAGAAATTTATTTTCGATTGCCCTCAGGCTGCATCAATCAGCATGGCGAATAAGGGTTTTCAAAAACCTGTCCCCCTCCCCCATTTTCAGCAATTTTTCCACATATCCCTCTTTGGGAATATCATCAGAAGATAAGACATCATTCCAAGGATATTACTGTTTCTCTTTCACAGAAGCGGCAGGTATCCGTTGTTATTTCCCCCATTTTCTTCAAGTGACTCAGAGGCCATGGCCTACAAGTATTCTTAGTATAGTATAGTAATTTCAGTGTGATACACGAATAGATCACTGATGAATAGTGCCACTCGATTGGGAACCAATGGCCCCAAAACTCTCTATCCAAGCCCTCAACTGGCTACCATTTATCAGGCGGAAAAACGTGGTCAAAGTGTGTGCCCTAAAGATTTTGCCATAAAAAAACTCGGAGGTGCACAAATCTACATATTGTCAGACAGCCAGGCAGCTCTAAACGCAATCTCTGCCTTTTCAATTACTTCAAAGCTCACCTGGATTTATGGCAACAAATTGACGTTGCTATGAGTACCGAGGAATGATTGAATGATAGATAACGAGGAGGTTGACCAACTTGCAAAAAGAGGGTCAGAGTCCTGCCCAATTACCTCCCAGTCTTACCTCAGAATCACGAAGAGTTTCATTACTCAACAGGTTAAAAAATAGGAGGACAAGAAACGCTTGACTAATCGGCATAATACTCCTAGGCAGAGACAAGCCAAAGCAGTTTCTTACCATATCAAAGAAATATGCAAGTGCTCTGCTGTCAGTGAGGTGAAAGAATCTTTACAAGCTAGTTTGTCTACTCTCTGCCCTTTAAGGTATCCATTTACAATATCATTAAGGTCAGGACAGTAACCAAACCATCCAACCTTTCCTGTTCCTAAAGCCGGTTTCACATGGCGCGGTAACGAGCGAAAAGATGGAAGGACGGAAAACCAGTGGAGGTGTGGCGTAGTCGGAAAGATTGTTCTCATGAAGTGGTCACCTTGGTGAACGGAATTATAACCTTCCTACTGAAACCCTCTCTGATCTGAAACCTCTACTTGCGGTTATCAACATTCCTGTCCAATGAGCTTGCGGTCCGCAGACCGCCCATTCCAACAACATGGCAGCCACCATCCTCAACTGTTGTCCCAACAGCCAATCAGATTGCGTTCCGTCCTTCAGCTTTCCGCTCGTTCCGCTCCATGTGAAACCGGCATAAGTGCCATTTATCTGTTTTTTATAGATATATAGTGTACACGAACATACATTCATACTCACACATTGTAACTTACCAAGTGCCAACATAACAAAAATTTGTATTTTTATTTAAAGGTACATTTTGTATGATATTCTTATTAAACTTAATATTTTTTGTAAAGTAAGTAATATTGTTTCCTTTCGTGTTACCTGTTTATTAGTTTTTCATTGTGGCCCAAATGTGATTTCCGAAAACCTCTGGAATACACACACCTTTGCTGTAGCTAGTAGTTATCATGACAAATGCTTTGAATATAATATTACATTTTATTAATTGTATTTAATTTTCAAATCATGCTTTAGTTACTGTAATCCAAAACTGCCAGATTTCTTATTGTTTGTAGTTTGCTTCTTCATTTTACATATGTCTCGGTGAACCTATTAGAAATTGTTTCCTATATATTTTCCGCTTTCATAGTTGAATTAATTTATTTTGTTAAGTTATTTTTTTCTGTGATTATCACTACTTGTAGGGTTTACTATTTACACACTTCCATTGTGGTAGTAAAAATGTGATGTATCGTAATTTCTAAAAAAAATTCTTAGGACCCAGAAGTACAGTATTTTATTTTGTCTCTGTGAATTAGTTTGTTTACGTTGGATAATAATGTTTTTAAAATAAGATGTGTGGGGTCTTGAGGTTCAGTCATAAAGTGTACCACGATATTTCTAGGCCAACGTTTCGGTATATTTTTATACCATCCTCAGGCGTAGGTAGGGGGTGGGTTAAACCTCAATCACATCTAGGTGCTGGATACATCTTGAACTTGACTTTCAAACTTATTGTAGATCAATTGCCGAAAACTTTTATTAAACCTGAATGAAGTATAATGAAGATTTGGAATGAATAAATAATGTTTTTATCATTGATCTAATTTATATGTACACTAATAACATTCATGAAATCTAATTTTACAGAAAACATTAATATAAACATTTGCATCTTGTACTTGCTGTAAGTGACCCAGAGATACTGAGTTGTTTAGTCAGGTACTACATTATTACATCAATTTGCTTCAAATACCATTGCTGAGTTCATGTCCTGAGTGTTCGAAAGTAGATTCGCGATATCATATGAACGGGTGCCTATCTCTTTTGTAGGGAAATTTGAACTCCCCCCCCCCCCACCCCTTAAAAAACTTGATGCTGATGTGAGGGGATTTCTGGCGGATCCCAATCTATGTCAATCAGTTAACAATACCCTTCTCTTTTTCCTCCTAATGAATGGCTAGCTACTGAAACGGTTCAAGGCACAAAGGCATATCATAGAAGCTATGTTGATTTTTCCACTTCAAAAGGCTTTGCCTGGCACAGGATGTTCTCCCTCCATATTCCAATATTTACATTCCCCACGTTCACGCCCCACCCGCTCCCCCACATTTTGTTCCACCATACCTAACAGCTCTTCATATTTTGTGTAGCTTTTGAGGTGAAACATTTTTGAGCATCGTTTTTAAGTTTCTCAAAAATGGTATTGAACTCCCCAACTTCATCTGTTTTCTTGTGATGCTAATGAACCCACAACTGTCTACTTGGTTCAGTGTGCAGAATGGCTGCAACTATAACATCTTCTTCCGAAGAATATCGTAATGTTGAATCACTCGTGAATACAGATAGACTGTAAAATGAATTGATAAACTGATATCAAAGCTTCTTTTTCACGAGGTTTTCGGTTTACCTTGTAAATGCAATAACGCGCAACCCAATCCTTGTTGCAGTGACGGCACGCCTGTTCTACTTCCAAAACGTTTACAGGCACTCTAACCACAGCAACTACCTTGACGATGTAAATAAACGTGGTCTCAGTGTCATTTTTTATAGTTTCTGTGATGTTTCTTTGTCTGTAGGACATTGCACGCTGGAAATGTTCCATTGGGATTGCCGTATAGGTATGCTTAAGAACTCTGTGATGTAGAACCCTTCTAATGTGCTTACTGAAGGTAGCGCCTCTTTTAAGAAACGTTTCAACTTCTCATTATAGACCAGTGATCTGCAGAAATAATAAACATTTATGTAATAATGACAGGCAGATTTGCACCTCAAGCAGGTATGGCACACCTCTTTAATGGTTGGTAGGTTGTACTTACTTGGAATCTTCTCAATGCATCAACGTTGATTTCTTAATTTAGCCTTATACAAATTTACGCAAAATCATGACAATCTATGTATGTATCACTGTGTAATGTTAACCTTATTACCTACCTTTTTATTTTCCTTCATCATTGTAACAGCTGTAATGAATAAATGTATTTTTACCATGCTTGTTTCTTATATTTGACAGTTCACTTAAGCGCAACATCATTAGCGAATTTTTTTAGAAAATGAAGCTATTTCAATGGCTCCAAAAATTAAAAAAAATATTTTTCCACGATTTTCTTCATGTCCAAAAAGTAATCCACCCCTAAGTTTTCCCCACAATTTTCGAGACACCTATTGATTGAAGTGAAACGTATAGAACATTTGAGGGTTGTCTGATGGTGGGGGGTTACTTAATAGTAATTTCAGAACATTTCAGAACGATCTTAATGAATATTTGTGGTAAATATTTGTGAAACAAATATGGATTTGGCTGAAAAATAAGTAGGTAGGTAATAAAATGGAATCCTTCTTAATGATTCAGCTGGAATGTGTTTCTTCTTTATGCTCAAAATAGGAAAAATCGTTTGCTTCAGTCATACAAGTACGTATTTACTTTTTCTATAAATGAACTAATTTAAATAAATACCTATACCAATAGAAGGTAACAAATCAGTATCCGAATCGTCGATTTTGCTTATAGTACATTGTCGTTATTCCAACCATTACGAAAAATAAAAACTATGAGTGTAATAAAAACTACAAAATTAACTAATAGAACTTAAACAATCTGAACCTGGCAACCAAAAGCATAGCATAATCCTATCTAAAACAAGATAAAGGTTGTAGAAATAAGATAAAAGGTTGGTTCCGAACATTTCAGAACGATCTTAATGAATATTTGTGGTAAATATTTGTGAAACAAATATGGATTTGGCTAAAAAATAAGTAGGTAGGTAATAAATTGCAATCCTTCTTAATGATTCAGCTGGAATTCGTTTCTTCTTTATGCTCAAAATAGGAAAAGTCGTTTGCTTCAGTCATACAAGTAGGTACGTATTTACCTTTTCTCTAAATGAACTAATATAAATAAAAATACCAATAGAAGGTAACAAATCAGTATCCGAATCGTCGATTTTGCTTATAGTACAATTTCGTTATTCCAACCAATACGAAAAATAAAAAAATTCAAAACCATGAGCGTAATAAAAACTTCAAAATTAACTAATAGAACTTAAACAATCTGAACCTGGCAACCAAAAGCATAGCATAATCCTACCTAAAAGAAGATAAAGGTTGTAGAAATAAGATAAAGGGTTGGTTCCGAACAGTTGAGAACGATCTTAATGAATATTTGTGATAAATATTTGTGAAACAAATATGTATTTGGCTAAAAAATAAGTAGGCAGGTAATAAAATGGAATCCTTCTTAATGATTAAGCTTGAATGCGTTTCTTCTTTATGCTTAAAATAGGGAAAATCGTTTGTTTCCGTCATGCAAGTACATACCTTCTCTAGGGTTGGAATCCTTTTTTCCTTTATTCTTTTTTTTCCCTAAACAAAAGAAAATAAACCTCAGCTATCTTTGCATACACCACCACAGATTCGTAGTACATACTTGTGTAATATTTAGGGTTGGTAGGCTTTCAGGTTTTCATCGTAGGGTTTCGGAGGGTGGGATTAAGCAGCTTCTCTTTTTTGTATAGTTTAATGTTCAGCTTAGCGCTTTCGCCCATAGGGCCTCGTCAGAGCTTTTTTATAATCACTTTGACTCATAAAAAAGCTCTGACGAGGCCCTAAGGGCGAAAGCGCTAAGCTGAACATTAAACTATACAAAAAAGAGAAGCTGCTTAATCTCACCCTCCGAAACCCTACTTATGTAATTGGTATGGCAGCGTAATGAACATAATTGAAGAGCTCGGCTGAATAGGGGTCTAAGTTACATTTTTTCCGAAATGGAGTTATTGGTATCAAACCATTCGTTGAGATCTCCTCCATTAGTTTATACAAACGAAAAACCCCAATTCCATGTGTGCTTGTCGCTATGGACCTGCAACGACTCAAAATCGTGGCCATTTTTTGCTTAGAACAAGGGTCTATGTTTGTTTTCGCCTAGCGACCGTGCTATGATATGAGCCGCAGTTCATCTCTCCATTCATCTCTCCTGGGTTTTCTTCTGTCTCGGTGATATTTCAGTTTTCTGCACTTAGGTACTTTAAGTTTAAATCTTTCACGGGTTTGTGTTAAAATTCGAGTACCTTTCGACCCGTTTTAGTTGTTATTTCAGTTTATTTACAGTTTTTCGGTTTATTCTTTGATTTTTCTGTCATACATAGTTATTCAACGTATAATATTCCCATCGAAATGAACGGGACGGTTCCCCTTACGGACATTTACTTGGACAGGACGAATACATCAAAATCGCGAGTTATTTTGAAATGATCGAGGAACACCTTTTGAAGACTAATTGTAAGGCTAAATTGAAAGTGACTAAACAGCTTTGGATGAAGTACTCAATAGATGATCCCTTTGTGATAATATGGTAAATCAAGCCATAACAACATCAGACCATGGGACAGACAGAGCTTATGGAAGACCATGTTGCCCTTTGCCAAAACCTTATAAGCTCCCAGCACGTGTAACATAGCGTTGTTACCCCTCCATAAGGCCAAAAAAACGGACCTCATGAAAATAATGCCATACCTATTTACCCGAGCAATGTAAAGAATTTTATATAACACTACCAGTCGTTTCTGATTAATGTTTTCATCTTTCCCAGAAGAAGTAACTACCTACGGTATAATTTTAAAACGTTATTTAAAAACTTAGGTATTTATTTTAGTGTTTCAATAAAATTGTCATCTAAACAGCCTTTTCTTCAATTTATTTCTACTTTAATATTATAGATTATTGACGATGTTATCGACATGGATAGCATTGAGCTAACACGTCTCCATCATTGAATTGAATTGAATATAGGACTGTTGGTGATAAAGGTCGCAAGATAATGAGTGCATATTTTTATTATTGATGGAACAAGGGTCTATGTTACACTTGATCCTGCAGTTTCTGGTCGTGTGGTTACAAAGGAGTTTTTAATGTAACATAGACCCTTATTCGGCCGAGCTCTTCAATTGATTAATTCATTTTGATAGGTACTAATTCTTTTTGTATACACCTAGATTAGGCACGTATATGAAGAAATACGCGTAGTGATGGACAATAAAGAAAGGCCTATGGAGGAGGCAGCCCAAACACGAGGCGCTGTGGCTGGTTTGGCGAATAATACATTAGCCATAAATTCGGTAAGTTTCCTATTATTCGAAACTTCTCCATTTCATGTACCTACCTACGGTCAGTATACCTACGGATATTAGAATGCGGTATGGTTGTCTAATTCTTGGGCATTTCTATACTTACACAGTGTGAACAGTCGGATGTTCTTTACTACTGCCCCCTCCCCATCATTTTCAACGAGAGATTTCTCCCATTCAAAACAACGCTTTCTCATTTTGAAAATACTACCTACTCGATTCTTCAAAGCTCCCTCTTTTTGACTGTCATAATTTGAAACATCCCAAGTATGTTGAACATTAATAAATAATGGTTTAAGAAAATTAGGGGGGGGGGGGAGTAAAGTTTTTCGCGAGGCCAGAACTTCACTACTGCCCCTCAGGGCTTAAATTTAAAAATAAATGTTCGAAAACTCACCTTGAAGCAATTAGACGGGAAATGCCTGTTGGAGTTGGACTCGGCCCTGATCGATCTCAGGAGAGTGAGGGCTTTTTTACCCTCCTATAACAACCACAGATTTTGATCTGTTTGTCCACCGAATCTGTTTTTACTAAAAGGATCGATTCAAGATATTTTTTTTTATTATTGAGGTGCGAGCATGCAGACCACAAACTTTATACATCATCCTGATCTATTTTCCAATTAATCATATTTTACTAAAAGGATTGATTTAGGATATTTTCTTATGTTTGAGATGCGAGCACCCAGACCACCGAATTATACACATCACTCATATTATGTACCTACACCAAATTAAAGACACAAAATATCTATTTTACCTGTTATAAATTACAAATACTTGGACAAAATGCTTTGAATGATGTGTATAGTTTAGTGGTGTGGATGCTCGCAAGCTCACTTCTCAAAAATAAATAAATATCCTAAATAAAGCCTTTTGGTAAAATATAGATTAGTTGGACGAATAGATCATATAAGGGGGAGTTAAGGGGGATTCCTCAGAATCTCTAGAGATTGTTGGGGAGGAGTCAAGTCATACTTTAGCTAGGTATCGCCTCTCAACCCCTATCAACTTCATCAGGCAGGCCTGTATTGTATTATACCTACCACTGTTTCTGCTGTTTGGGAGTGGAGGGCAGTACTTAAGTTTTTCACTTTACTACTGTTCCCAATTTTTTAAAACCATAATTAATTAATGTTAATCATACTTGGGGTGTTTCAAATGATAATATAGTAAAAAGAGGGAGTTTTGAAGAGTTCAAATCGAATTTTCAAAATGAGAAAGCGATGTTTTGAAAGAGAGAATCTCATATTGAAAATGGGGGACAGTAGTAAAGAACACTCAGACAGTCTCATAGGTACCCACCCACTATACTCAGATTGTTATTCGCTATGAAGTCAGCTACAAACTTATTTTTTATAATGAAATTTTACTGTCTAAGGGATCAATGATTTTTTTCTCAGGATTTGAAAAAGATATTCCCTCATCCCGTCACAACATTGGAAGGCTCAGTGACTTTCGCCAAACAATTCACATTTATAGTCCTATCCTTGATTACATACACCAGAGGTTAGTAGAGAGTTATGCATTCCTACAAGAATAGAAGGGTAGTACTTGATATTTAATCTACTATAATGTACTAAGGCCCCGTTTCACCAAAGAGGGGTAATGGGAAGTTAATTCAGAGTCGGGAGTTATACCTCAAAAACATTTGTGAGTTAATTGGATTAGCTCTGGATTAATTCTGTTATATTGAGGAAACACCTGCAGTCTAAGAGGTTTGAATGCATTGGCCTCAGTAGCACAGTGGATCAAGGTTTTGGTCTTTCCAGAACTTTCTCTCTGGCGTATGAAGGCATGAGTTAGAATTCAATTGAGGTATCATATTTTTGGGACAACAACTCACACATTAGCCTCACTTCTGGTCCCTTGCCTCATGTAAACCCACCTCACCATGAGGCCACTCATCCTGAATGGTACTCATGTCGGCTTTTGGTCGTGAATCAAAGAAAACTCGCGATTACACTCGTGCAGTGTAAACACTAATTTTGTGCTAAACTGACTGCTGACTTGCTTGTTCAGCCTGGCTTCGTCTAAACCCCACCTTAAAATTTGGCACAGGCAGTAGGACCCAACCTTTAATATGCAATCCTCTCGAGCCAGACTGTAAACATCACATTCCTCACCGAGTACAACACACTGTGACAATGACCGTGTTCGACTGCAACTTCGTCCAGTGAGCAACTACTGAGCCTACAACTTGCATTTTCACTCCATCTTTCATCCAACTCCATTTCATCTGGGACGGTTGATATTTGATTCCTGGGAAAGAAATGCTGTGGTCCAAAAATATTTGATACCTCGACAGAATTTGAACTCGTGCCTTTCTGCTAACATCTCAGGCCTTTTTTTAGTTGGTGCTACGTTATTCTTACCCAACGGAAAACTAGCAGTTGTTTCCGTGTACAATGTCCCAGGAAATGCAGTTTCTAAAGTTCAATGGGAATCTATATTTGAATCAATAAATATTCCTTGCCTCTTCTCAGGTGACTTTAACTGCCATCACGTTGCTGTGGGTAGTTCTTTCATAGATCGCCATGGAGTTATCTTGTTTGACGCTGCCTCTGAATGTAGGCTTTCATATTTGAATGATGGATTTCCAACTCTAATTCCCGCCGCTCACCATCGCCATATATCAGCAGTGGACATTTCGTTCATTACTTCAAATTGGGCTGACAGGTGTGATTGGAGTGCTGTTCTAGACACCATGGGCTCTAATCACCTTCCAGCAATTATTACACTGAATGAAGATGAAGAAATATTGTCCTCACAATATGTGAATGATGAAGAAACATATTGTGCCCTTACAGTGGATTTATTCGACTTTATTCAATGATTTCTTCATAAGATTCGAAGATAGCTTCGGGGAGGAAAGAATGTCTCATGACGCATTTATTCCTCACCTGTAACCACATACGATTCATAAGTACATATCTGCAGTTTTCAAGAAAATCTAACAAGTACTGGTGGAACGTGCAGTGCACCATAGCTGTGACTGAAAGATGCCATGTGCTCAGGGAGTTTAAGCAGAATCCATGCTTTAAAACTTTCGAGGACGTCCAACAAGCTCCAGCAAGGGCAAGAAGAACCCTTTCCAAAGCCAAGCGCGATGCATTACAAAACTTTTGCAATAACATCAATAGGACTACTACTATAAAAAATATTTGGGAACAAATACGGATATTGCAGCGCTCCAAATTACCAGTCAGGAGAGTTCAGCTTGGCAACTGGACTGAGGAATTTTTCTGTACAGTGGCTCCCGACAGGGTTAATTCTCAACCCCTGGAGATAGATTCAACTGATCCGAATTATGTTCCCATTTGCCATGAAAGAATATGCAGATGCTGCACTCCGCCACTCAAAGTCCAGCCCTGGCAAAGATGGTTAATGGTAAAGACTTGCCTTACTTCTACCAAATGAAATTGTTCTCTTTTTTCAATAATTTCTGGCAAAGCAGTCTGTATCTCGACAACCCAAAATCGTTTCTCCCCATAGCTATGGCGTCATGTATAATGAAAACTTTCGAGAGAATGATTAAGGCCCGATTAATTTGGTGGCTGGAGTCAACTAGAAACTTACCAAGGAGCCAGTTTGGTTTTCTCTCAAATTGCACAATGATAGATGTGGTAAGTAGGTACTCTTGTCACAGACGTTTCAATTAGCCTCACCGAAAATCACACAACCTTTGCCCTATTCTTGGATATAGCTTCTGCATGTGATGACGTTTCACTGCCTTCAATACTCCCTCAGCTCATAGCGATTGGGATTCCTTCAGTCTGTGCATCCCGCACACTGCACCTCATAGAGGAGCGTAACATTTACGTGTGGTGTGATGGGCTGTTATCTGCACCCAGGAAATCATGGAAGGGGCTTCTGCAAGGGGCCATAGGTAGTACACTACTGTACGTTATTCATCCCAGTGAAGTGTTGAGCGTTTTCCTGCACAGCTCCTATCTCCAAAGGAGGTTTTACCGCCACCAACCACTTCCAATACTGCCTCCAGTTCTAATACTAACCACTTCCAGGATTAGAATACACAAATATAGTTCTGTACCTTAGTTCGAAGTTTGGTTCCTGTGCTACTGCTTGCTACTATTAGGGAATCTTTGGTATGCACCTTAAAAAAATAAATCGTGAAATCCGAGAACTGCAATCAAATGCGATTTTGAAGTGTGTAAAGGATAGAAAATCCTTAAACACTGTTGCCTTATAAGCAGTGTTCTGTGCAGGAGGAAATTATAGAAATCTTTGTTAAATTTAAGCTTATCAACTTATATAGTTGTTTTATCTATTACGATGGTGTTTATTCTTCATTTGTTTAGGTATTTTCCCAGCATATGCTTTTTCGGAGAAATTGTACAGGGGGTACGCCATTAAGGTGCTAAGTGGAAGAAGAGTATGTTTTGACGCTCATTTGTTAACGAAGTGGCTGAAAAGTGCTTTCGCGGCCTTAGAGAAAGGTTATGTAAGTAAAAACAACTTTAATGATTAATTTGAAGTACTTAAATCGGAAATCAACCAACTGTGGCAGGGACACACAAGAGAGGTAGGTGGTTCCCCACAATGTCGGGATACCTGCGTGGTTGGAAGAAACAAGGGTGTGCTGTCGCGAAGGTTGGATGGGGGGATATTCCGAAAGCCGAAGGCTCTGGCGTTGAACCGAGACATGTATTACATAACGTCCATTGCTGGTGATGGACAATCAGTTAGTTTAGTTTGCCGCCAGCGGAGTGAGGGGTGCTGTCGAGGGACGCACCGAAACCTCACCCATCTCATCCGTTTTGAGTGCAATCCAGTGTTTATATCGTTGAACTCCACTGGATACGTCAAAGGCTTCGGCGATTTTGCCGCCGACCTTCACAGCACATCTGCTTCCATTGATCGTCATTTCAGCCATTCTGACCAGTTTCCATGGAATTCCAAGTTCCTTGAAAGCCTTCAACATTTTGGATCTAGATGTTGTCGAGAAAATTAAGGAAATCAATGAACACATGGCCTCTTTGCACCTAGGTACCTACGCAGTTCTTTGGAATTTCCCTCAAGATTATCTTTTTTTTTTTTTACAAAGATTGTTTGTCACATGCTGACTTTTAGCGAGCCAGAACTTCCGTTTAATAACATCAAAGAGGTTGAAGAAAGCAAGGAAGGATATCCTTAAGTAATGGGTGTTATCTGGGAGAAGCCACCCACTTTTGTTGTGTCCTTGGTATGCACGCATCTATCTACGATTTGTTTTTTGCGACGAATAAAACTATAAAAATCTATTCAAGAGAGTTACGACCAAATTTTTTGAGTATCAAAAGTCGATAACGTACGATCTCTACTGCGAGTACTATTTATTCTTTCAGTTCAAATCTATATCAATAAAATCGTAAGTATGTCTGTCTGTACATTGATTAGAATCATGAAATTTTGTGTTTCTTTTCCGTTTCATGCTATTTTTATACGATTGGTACCATGTTCTCAATTTTTCTCTGTCTGTCTGTCCATATGTTTGTCCGCTTTTCACGGTTACAGGGGTCATTGGACTACTGATATGAGTGGTGGGAACTGTCTGTATCAGTCCAACTTAAATTATAGGCTATTTGAAGTTTTTAACATTTGAGCCAGAGGGAATGTTTTAGGGAAGAGGGTGAAATGGGGTATCTTGGACACCATTGAACGAACTGGGGATCTGATTGGGCGAATATGTTTGGAGTATTCTAACTTAAATCACAGACTACTCGAAATTTTTTAAAGCTGCCCCATAGGAGGTGTTTTGGGAGAGGAGGGGCGTGAAATGGGGTATCATGGACATCAGTAAATAAACTGGAGACGTGATTGTTGAAATATGTTCGGGTTGCTCCAACTTGAATTGCAGACTAGGTACTTGCAATTTTCAAACCCGACCATTAGTGTTTTAGCGGTTGGGGGGGGGGGGGGGGGGGGGGGGTGAAATGGGGTTATCGTGGACATCACTAAATAAACTGGAGCTGATTGTTAAGAAATGTTTGAAATACTCTTACTTGAATTGCAGACTACTTCAGGTTTTCCTCTTTAACCCATGGGGGGTGTTTTTGGGGGAGGGGGGGGGGGGGAGATGGGGTATCATGGACATCACTGAATAAACTGGGAACCTGATTGCTGAAATATGTTTGAATTACACTTAATCAAATCTTGAAATTTTTCAAATCTGACCCAAAGGGGGTGTTTTCTTGGTGGTGGTGGGGGGGGGGGGGGGTATCTTGGACATCACTGAATAAACTGAAGACCTAATTGGTTAAATACGTTTGGAATACTCTAACTTGAATAACAAACTACTTGAAATTTTCAAATCTGAACCATAACGGGTATTTTGAGGGAAGGGTGGGGGTGGAATGGGGGTATTTTGAACATCACTGAATAAACTGAGGAACTTATTGATTAAATATATTTTGATAACACTAAAAAAACCACAGTCTGGTAAGAAATTTTCAATTCCGACCCATAGGGGTGTTTTTGGTGGAGGTGGTTGGAAAGGAAGGGGTATCTTTGACATCACTGAACGAACTGGTGATCTGATGTTCATACGAATAAAATTGGATTAGTCTGAACGTTCTTTTGGGTTACCTATCAAGAATATTTTTTAATCTGAAATATGGGTGGTGTTTGTGGAGAGGGAGTAGGGGTTAATCTCAGTAGTATGGTCCTATTAGGTAATTTATAAGTAAGTACTTTAAGTAACTTCTAAGTAAGGACTTTTTTGAATCAGATCCGTAAGGGTGCCCCAAAATGTGATGGGTGAGGGGGGCATACTAATATTCAAGTCAACCTGTGCTACGCACGGGTGAACCAGCTAGTAATTAGTGAACTAGTTGTAACTGAAGGTCGGTAGAAGCATAAACTACGATTATAATATGTACAACTTACCTTTATTGCACCAAACTCAAGACGCTGCCCAATTATCCATTAATTATTTTTCTATTATCCATTGCTCTCAACAATTCCTAGAGTGCTCAAAAAATCATTATTTTTTTCTTCCGTTCAACAACAGATGAGGGAGCTGATTTTTGAAATTGTGAGTCTTGAAAATGTGGCTTTGGAGTCTTACTCCGTATTGTATGAATACAAAGAGCGATCTATCAAATGTAGCCTCAGTGGAACAGATGAAAGGTGAGATGAATTACCTACCTACAAAATTAACTATCATTTTTACATCATCACATTTAAGGAATGACGGTCTAATATTATGTGGCAATGATTAGAGTATTGCGAGAAAATAAGTGTTTATAAAGTGGAAATAAGTTGATTATTTATCTGTTCTTACAGCGTCTCAGGTTTTGATGAATCTTCTTTCCAAAGATCAGTTTCTCGTTTGATATCCACTGTGTTGAGGTCCGTGAAACAATTGGGGGCACTACCAGAAGCCTACAGACTTCAACTTCGAATTCTTTATTATAACGACAGTTGGTACTTTTCATTTTCCATTTTAACACAGAATGTGTTTTAGCCTAGACATTTCCAACCGAAAACGAAATGTTTATGTTTAACGAAAATGTGTTGCAACAATTTCTGATGATTTCCACTTACAACTGAGTCGTTGCTCATCCCACATAATTCGTTCACCATTCGTTCGAAAGCTCTCAATTTATCCAACCATACTGTGTTAACTACTGCGAAGTGCGTGGCCAACAAGCTGAGTTATGAGCATGGTTATCTGAATAATTGTTTACACACAGGTGATCATTCTCAATAATTGATATTGTGAACATGATTGCAACCGCTTGCTAATTTCTGATGATTTAATTGAGCTGGTGGTGAGTCGTTGCGCTGGTGATAAATAAATAAAACAACGTGACATAGTAGTGATACGGTACACCGCGAAATCTGAGTCATTCTTATATGCGGGTTTCACGGGTTTATGTGATACGCATGAGTTTTAACACATTCTGTGTTTCAATAATTTCATTTGAAGTATGTAAGTAGAGGTAACCGGGGGTCCAGGGGGCTTGCCCCCTGGCGAGGCGCGGAGCGCCAAGTTTTATTTATTTTTTTAAACCATCAATAATGAAACTTTGTAATTGACCAAACAGTATTGTTTGTTAACACCCTCTTAAAAGCTGTTAGCTGATGTTTCAAGATATTATGTATTCCAAAAATCAATAAAAATTTGCCCAAAATATTCCACCTGCCTTCGAAAGTTTTCAGCTTAACTACCTATTGAGTTCATGTTTTGGAAATTTGGCTAGAAACTCATTAAGTATGTCGAGCCAAATTCTGGTTCATTTTCCAAAGTACCAATTTAAGGATCGACATTTTCAAGGATACCACCTCGATTTCCTCTCCTGACCTCAAATTAAAAAAATTAGAGGTTTGTTGCAGAACTAGGCTGGAATTTGGGTCGAAAAAAAAAGAAAGTTGATCACCAAAATTCGGTTAAGAATTGTATCCTGGGCAGCATCTACAAAATTTGTCGGCAAACACGGTTTTTGCGCATTACTCCCTCTATTATCCCCTTCCATCAAGAAATGAAAGATTCGAAATGGAAGTTTCGTATGTTGCCCAAATAGACTAAAATTTGGATGAACAAAACAAAATCCTGAAAATCAGTTGAGTAAAGGCCTGAGCAGCGTCGACAAAATTTGCCGCAGACAGACTTTTTTTCCGCGTATTCGGTCTTAAAGTGGTCTGAAAAGGATTGGTATTCGATTATTTTTTGTCTCATATTTGGGTTATACCACATCCCCCTGGATCAATGAGTGTTACCCACGAACTCATTTTTTATTTTTAAATTAAAATATATTCCATTCTAATCCTGAGCTAGTGACGTCAAACAGGTCAGAAAGAGTTCATGCTCAGGCCGGAGGAGTGCTTTGACGCTACCAGGGCACGGAACTTTGAAAAATCGTATTATACAGAGAAGTACCTACTCATCATAGGAGAGTGCGGTCGATGTTGAACTCTTTTGGTGGAATCTTCATTTTAAAAACAGTTATATTTTTCTTAGGTACCCATGGGTAACGTTCATACCAATATGAACTGGCCGTCCCTCTTATTTACGAAGCCATGCCTTTTGACCTAAAAAGGAATGTACTACCACCATTTGAAGCTTATGAAACCGTAAGAATATGAAGCGAGCTCAACTATTTTCTTCTCTTCGTTAACAGAAACTCCTGAAACCTTTACTCCTAACTACTTCAGAGACACTGATGTGGAGTCATACGAAAAAACCAAAACATTGGCCAAATCCTTGGGTCGTGCTGACACCCCTTATCATGGAATAACAATGAAAATTGCTTCTTGCTACGAATCAGACAATGTAAGTTGGTACTCTTCATTTCGGTTTTTTATTTCTGAAAGCCTGAAATGTTATATTTTCCGATTATGTGCTTTCAAATTCACAGCTGATTTCGGAGAAGTTACTACTACGAAATAGTTACTAATAGAAGTTATTACTGTCTAGCATTATTCGGTTCAGTATTACCAACAGCATTTATTTCTGTATCTCCAAAACCACAGTTGAACACGATAGTTTTTTCATAAGTGCCTATGCAGATGTTCCTACCCAGTACATCGACGTAAATACAAACCGAAGTTCTTTTTGTTTCAGTATAGAGAAAAAGAAAAGAAAATTGGAAATTCCTCAAGTTCATCTCACATTGAGAGGAAAAGGAAGTTCCCAATAGAATCCAAGGTAGAATACCTTCCATTTATACGCATTTATGTGATCTATGCAGTTATTTCTGTAGGTTTGTACCTTGCCCACTGGACAGTTATGACATTTCTTAGGGTGAAAACACAGTGGAATCGGTCTGGTAGCCTAACTAATCGCTTGCTCGCTTACTGCCTTCTAGAATTATAGGTACTTGAATATTTAGGTTCATGCACGTACACAGTAGCCCTTAGTAGGTAGCGGGGTTGGTATGCTCTTATCAGGCATAATGGGGAATTCCCGCATGTTTGTTTTATATTTTTTAATGAAAGCAAATAAAATTGTAGGAGTAAATACACCGAATCGCCCTCTCCTTCGACAAACAGTTTTCATTCTATGATTTTTCTTAGTTCTAGCAACAAACTACGTCATTACGCCCCTCCCGCCTGGACGGGACCCCCCTGCCAAGTGTGACGTCACTTTTTGCCAAAACTTTGAAAAAGCAAACCACTGATCACAAGAAAGCTCGAAAGGAGTCAAAATTCTCAGGATGAAATCTTTTTTCATTTAAAAATAGTAAATGCAATATTTTCTGACCAATGGGCACACCTCATTGCTAAGTCGATTTTACATAGCAGTCAGCAGGGATGACCAACTTGTGCATGTGTAGTATCAGTTGTTTACTCGCCATATGAATGTCAGTGTATAACTTCCCAGCTAGGCTACCCGAGAGAATGCGACCAGTACTGTTCCTCTTGATATCGAGGTCTCAAGCTCCGTCCTACTCCGCTCCCTTCATTGTGAACTGGAATCAGTCAATGACTGAATGGAGCTGTTATCGTTGAAATACAAGTAAAGATGGAACGGTGGTTTGCTATGGCTGTTCCTACAAGTGATACCTACTTATCAATTGTTGCAAAATCTTGAAGGTTGAACTTTCTAGAGAGTTTTAGCTAGATTGACTTCAGATGCCTCTCACTTAAACTTTAATCGGTCTCTTTTCTAGTACTAGTCTACTTGAGTCTTCATTAGTTTGGATAGGTACCAATGTCTTTTCATCTCACTTTTTAACCCCTTAGATGCCGCAAAAGGAAGTAAATTTACATTCGAAGTTCGCCTCTTTTCTATTTTAGAGAATAAATCATGAAACTGAAAATGTTCATTGTCTTCTTGTTGTGCCTAAAAACATCTGGAAAGTATTGTAATGGTGGAACGGCCAAGTTAAACCGCTCCGATTGTGGAGCATAATCGTTCCGTATGTTTATTTCTCTTTAGATTAAATTCTAACAATGATAATTTCTGGAAATCTATTTTTCAGGTTAGCTGGCAAGGCTGCAAAGGATGGCGTGCATTGGGGTTACAGGCTCCATGCACACGAATCCTACAGCTGCACTGGAGGTCCTTTTGGACCTTCCTCTTCTGCATATCCATGTAAGGAAGGTTGCCTTCCTGCAGGGAGTGAGGTTGTGGAGGAATGGCTTTTTAAAGTGGGAATCTGGGCGTACTCACCATGCCATCTTGAAGGAGGTTGCAGTGGATGAGTCATCGCTCAGTGTTTCCGACCACATGGCGGAGACACGGAACTTTGATCTCCCCTTCAAGGTCTACATTCACAGTAGATCAATGTGGTCAGAAGGGAGGCCCCAATTCGAACGAGGGGCTATAGTATTCTATACAGATGGCTCCGTCATGAATGGTAGGGCTGGCTCGGGTATTTTTGGCCCACGAACGGAGATTTCAGAATCTCTGGGAACAGTCGCCACCATTTTCCAGGTAGAAATATATGCCATAAGCTCCTGCGCTGACAGACTGGTGAGTCGTCAAGTGAATGGAGCAAAAATCTACATTTTATCAGATAGTCAAGCAGCCTTGAAGGCACTAGCTTCTTTCACCATCCCATCGAAAATCCAAACTCGACAAAATATAATACTGAGAAGTATAGTCCGGGCCCCCTGGTTCATGCGGAATGATGATATTCATCGTGACTTGAGGGTAGAAACGGTCACTGAAATTATTGCCAAATATGCAAGGAAGCACGAACATCGCCTCCACAAACACGAGAACCTGGAGATGCTCAACGTTTCAAACAATGAAGGAGAACTTCGGCGACTTAAGATAAACAAACCTCTGGACCTAATTGTGCTGTGCAAATAGTGCAAGTGTAATCCAGTGTTTTTAACTGTTCTTGATACAAGTACGGGCCAGGTTTTGCTGTAAACCTCCCCCTTTAGCGAGCTTATCATGAAATGAAATATTGCTAGATGAAGTGTCTATGTTTCAGTTGCAATAAATAAATCACAAAAAAAAAAAAAAAAAAAAATCTCATCGAAGCTGGTGTGGGAGTGCTTGACTAACCTCAAGACCCTTGCCAGGAACAATAAGGTTACCTTGCTTTGGTGCCCAGGGCACTAGGGGGTGGAGGGAATGAACAAGCTGACGCTCTTGCTAGGAAGGATGCTGCTTCTCTCCCTGTGGGCCCAGAACCCTTCCTGGCCACTACGGAGAGCTCACCAAATGGTAGAGTAAGAAGAGGACTGCCCACTGGCTCCATGTCAAGGGCCTGAGGCAGGCGAAACAATTTATTCACTTCTGTAGGAAGAGAGCTAAGGAGCTGCTCAGCCTGGGGAGAAGGGAGCTGCGTATGGTTGTGGGGCTCTTAACTGGGCACTGCCCACTTAGATACCATCTCCATAAAATGGGCAAATCAGACTCCACTCTCTGCCGCTTTTGTGGGGCGGAATACAAGACGGCGAGTCATGTGGTCTGCCATTTCCCTATATTGGCAAGACATCGCTTTTTGAATTGGGGCAGAACCTCCATCGATCCCCAAGACGGGGGAGATTAAGACTCTCCTCGCTTTTGCCAAAACGTGGTGGGGAAGGATTGACTTCCCAGCTGTGGCTGGCATTGGTGATATGGCGCCAAGCCAGACTGGGGCTGTGACCCAGTAACTTACCGAGTGTGGAGCACTCGGGTCCCAGGTAGTGCCTGATGGCGGGCAGAAGTGCCGGAACCAGGCAGATAGTGCTTGGTTTGGCAGGGCTGTCGGTATTGGGCAAATCTAGTGTCTGGGATGGGGAGGAGTTACGGCCTCCTTCTCCAGCTACAATAGGCCATTGTGGCCTCAGTGGCTTAAAAAAAAGAAAAAAAAAAAAAAAAAAAAAGTCAGCCGTTGTGCCTAAAACATCTGGAAAGTATTGGAATGGTGGAACGGCCAAGTTAAACCGCTCCGATTGTGGAGCATAATCGTTCCGTATGTTTATTTCTCTTTATGATTAAATTCTAACAATGATAATTTCTGGAATTCTATTTTTCAGGTTACTGAGATAGATGGAGATGAATCCAAAATGTCAGTCAATAGTCTGCCACAGATGAAGAATATATTTTCAGAAAATTATTCGTAAGTGGCGTTCATAGAACTAATTAAACAGCCAACTGCTCTATTTTCTATTATGGCTTAGCTTACCTATTTTTGTGTATTAAAAATATATTTTAGGAAGAAAACAGAAGTCAATCCCCAGAACACAAAGTCTCCAACTCTATCAGTGCCAAGTATGTTATCATAAATTTCCTTTTATCTTATCTATGTCAGAGGATGGAGTTGTTGAGAAATTAGTTGCTTAAATTGTCTCAATAATTAAAGTAGTTGGTAAGATGGTTAAAACTCAGGATAAGATACTACAAAAAGAAATAGTTTCATCACTATTTCTAATAGTTTCATCATGAATCCAGTGAAAAGTTATATATATATATATATATATATATATATATATATATATATATATATATATATATATATATATATATATATATATATATATATATATATATATATATATATATATATATATATATATATATATATATATATATATATATATATATATATATATATATATATATATATATATATAGAAGTTAAAGTGTTGTGTGTGTATATATATAATATATATATATATATATATATATATATATATATATATATATATATATGTGTGTGTGTGTGTGTGTGTGTGTGTGTGTGTGTTACCGTTAAAGTGTGAAATCAGTTAGTATATGAAATAATTAGTTAGTATATAGAATAACTACGGAGACCAGTTAAAGTGTGCAATTTCTCGAATTAGACACTTACCTAGTTATTATATAAAACTAGAGGCCTGTTAGGGCTTGGAAAGCCCTAATCTAGAACACGATCAAGATAAGCACAGAGACGGACGGCGACACTTGGGGCCGTCTAACACTGAAATCGGTCCGCGAAGTTCTTCACAATTTCAAAAATCGTTCAGAAATAACTCTCCTAGATGTTGGTAACTATACAACGTTTCTTACTTACCGTGGCAACTGTTGTTACTGCCACAGCCTATAATAAACAGAGAATCTCCCTATCAAAATTCAACTTCCTACAGTGAACAGGAAAGAATTTAGCTCACTCAGCTGATCAGAAAAGACCCCATCACTACGTTTCTTACTTACCGACACTTTTGCAACAAACTTGGGGCGGTGCTGATTCGGAATTATATATAAAGACCGTTCGGAATTATATATAAAGTCCGCTAAGTTCTTCAGTTTTAATTTCTTCGTTCAGAAATAACTCTCCTAGATGTTAGTAACTACACAACGTTTCTTACTTACCGTGAATTGATGGCAACTGTTGTTACCGCCACAGCCTAATAAACAACTCTCGTTGATGAGGACCGCCCAGAACACGATCAAGGCGGGTATAGAGACGAACGGCGACACTTTTGCAACAAACTTGGGGCCGTGCTGATTCGAATGAGTCTAACACTGAAATCGGACCTTGAATTTCTTCACAATTTCAAAGACCGTTCGGAATTATATATAAAGATACCAATATTTATACAGCGTGTCCCAAACCTAATTGTACACAATTCAGGAGTCAATTTAAGAACTTATTGCTTATCGAAAGTTTCTCCTAGAGATTTTTTAAATACTTTGTTTTCAAGTAATTTAATTTATTTTTATTTTTTTCTATTACATGACATTAAAACGGCCTTAACACCCCTTAGAACCAAAAATCAAAAATAAGGAAAGAAAGTTGAATTTCCTATCCCCCTGTGGCCGAATCAATACTTTTGTGCCAACATTCATCATTATCTCATCATCCAGGTTCATCAGCTCCAATCCAAGAAAGGAACAAGATATCACAATTCTGATTCCACCATCGTGTTTAGCACTAATAAATCTGTAAAACTGGTTTTCTCTCGGCAAAAATGAACAATTTTGTTTTTCGAAGTACTATACTCCCTCATTTGGGTAGTCCGAAAATGTTTGATTTTTCCCTGATTTTTATTTGCTTAAAACAGTATCAGCTCCCCCCCCCCCCCCCCCCCCCCAGTAGCGCTCTCCAAGTTTCACCCCAATATCACAACATAGTGGAGAAAAGTTAGGAGGGGGAGGGGGGGAGTAATTTTGGGACACCCTCTCTGAAATAATGTAGGTAACTCTATTTCAGAATCACCAAATGTCGAAGAGAATGTGATACGTGAACATGTACCTTGTAGTTTGGTACCCACTGTGCGAGAGGAAATAAGTAACAGACTGGGATAGCGAATATAATGAGGAATTTTGAAAAATAAAGTGAACAGTGAAATATATTTTTCTAGATCGGAGACAGCATATTTGTTCAAAGCTTCAGTTTCGACTAATATCCGGGATGGAACGACGGGTTGCTTACTTTCCGCAACGTTCCGCTGGATGAGGACTATCTGAAACAACCTGCACACATCTAAACTTCCAATTCCTTGGGAATTTTCGTATTTTTAAGGACTCTGGATCATAACCTTTGGATCAGCTAATTTATTGATTAAATAATACGTGTATATAAATTAAATATTCACAAAATTGTGTTTTGCCAGTGCGTGCCGGGTAGTTGAAGTTTTCCCACTACTAATACCTACTTTTTTTTAATATTCGTAATTTTAAACGTGAACCAACAAATTTTGAGGGAGTTTAGAAATTATAGTTAAACAGGATCATCATGGATG
This sequence comes from Adelphocoris suturalis, assembly GCA_030762985.1. NCBI lineage: Eukaryota > Metazoa > Arthropoda > Insecta > Hemiptera > Miridae > Adelphocoris > Adelphocoris suturalis. The sequence continues at coordinate 64,072,706 of CM061043.1, forward strand.
ACAAAAAACCAAAGGGGGTGATACAAAATGTGTTCCAAGTTCCAACTTGAGCGAAGACGGCGCTCGAGGCATACCTCTCCTTCAAGACTGATCGGTCTTGCGGGTCTTGCCTATATGTGCCCCTGTGTTCGGCGTTAGGTTTTCTTATCAGAGCAAACTGTACCTTTGTCCTAACCTATCCGGCCATTTACAACCTCGGTTTGGCCCATTAGTGAGCCAGGGTCATCGCCAGTCTAAGGAGGAACTGAGTGAACTCTGTGAAGAACTCCTTCGCAAGAGCAAATCAGTGGGGAGAGCGAACCGCGGTGATCTTCGGCCGCTCCGTCGTACTTGCGGTGCTTTTCGCGAGCAGCTGCTTCGGCAATTGTGCTCCAGTCCTGAGACAGGTGACAGGAGGCGTCGGCATTCACTATGCTTTTGTCGAAAAACGCTATCCACTCCCTTTCCCAGACTCCATGAGCTTTAAAATCAGCCACTAGTCCGGGCATTCCTCCTGATTCCTCCTCTAGAACTGGTTCTAGTGTAACTCTGTTGTCCTCCTCTGTAACTGTGTTGCAGTTCGTGGGGAGGCCTTGAATTTTCCAACCGTATCTCAGGTGGAGCGCGTCCCTGAACTGCTGAGCAGACAGATCTGCGAGATGAATTTCCTTCTACTATGCGTTTTTTTTTTTTTTTTTTTTTTCCCCAAATGTTATTGTAAATGAATAGTTAACGGATGTCATGGGATCTTCCATTGCTAACCCTCACCGTTAGACAGGCAGAGATAACAGCTAGTGCTCAGCTTCATTTATATGGTGACCTGTTTTTGCGAGGGTCAGTTTCTGGCGTATGGCGTTTCTTAGTGGAAGGAACTCGTTCTCGCAGCCTTGAATGACCCTTTGGAGGAAAGCCCATTCCCCTCTGTAGAGACTTAGTATAAGTTGCATATACTGCCTATCTAGGGCACAATCTGCGAAATATGACTCATGTTCGACCCATTTCTCGAATTTCGCTCTCACGAATTCCTTTTTAGCTTATTGGGACCCTACTACTCCTCCTATATTACATTATTTTGAAATTTGAAAACCTTGAATGCAAAGAAATTGTAACTACTCACAAATTTTATAGCAACAAAATTTTTTCTAAATAATATTCTACAATTCGGAACAGATTTGGATATTTTTGCTTTTTTAGGGAGTTTTTGTAGATTTTTTTAAAGCAAATATTGATGAAATTTGTGTACACATTTTGGCATTGTTTTTTGTATAAATTCTCTATGTAGTAATTCCTTGTTGATAAACTTTTTCAAACTAAAATATTGCTGAAAAAAATATGCGTTTCACGATTTTTAGCTGTTTTAGCCATTTTTAGTGATTTTTTGAGTAGGTAGGTACAATTTTTGATTTGACCAATTTAATGTGCTCAAAAATTTTCGACCTACGAACTCATCCTCACGAAATTCTATCTCAATCGAATGAAAGTTATCGTCTGGAATGACATATATATATATATATATATATATATATATATATATATATATATATATATATATATATATATATATATATATATATATATATAGCATTTCCAAGCCAAATGAAACCTTTCCCAAGTCAAATGAAACCTTATCCAAACCAAATGAAACCTTTTCCAAACCAAATGAAACCTATTGAGAAAATGAGTGAACTGAGGTACCTAGATAGGTCATTTATAGATGCGTCAGAACTGTAACAGCAACTGACTCATCCAATTATGTGATGGACATGATGATGCAGTTGCCTCGAGCCGCCACCGGTAGTGACTTACATTGACTGATTGAACCTCTAAGACTGAATTTCTGAAATTTTGTAATATACATATTATTTATCTACGATTGTTTACTTTACAGAAATACACTATGTTTGGAAAAAGTTTCATTTGGTCTGGAAAAAGTTTTATTTGATTTGGAAAAAGTTTCATTTGGTTTGGAAAAGGTTTCATTTGGTTTGGAAAAGGTTTCATTTGATATGGAAAAGGTATCATTTGGTTTGGAAAAGGTTTCATTTGACTTGGAAAAGGTTTCATTTGGCTTGGAAATGCTATAGACATATATATATATATATATATATATATATATATATATACACATATATGTATATATATATATATATATATATATATATATATATATATATATATATATATATATATATATATATATATATGTATATATGTATATATATATGTATATATATCATTCCAGACGATAACTTATATACATATACTTGAAAAAGCGTTGAACTCTAGGATTCGATTCAGAGTGTCTAAAAACGCATTTCAATGAAGAAATTGTTAGAAAATGTTTATTTAAAAGTTTGGAGCCATTGGAGCAGCCTCTTTTTCTACAAAAATTCGCTAAAATTACTTTTTGAAAGAATAGACGAAAGTTAAAAACGAACAAGGTCTAATTCCAAGAAAATAAAGAGTTACAATGTTTAAGCTTTGTGTTCGTGCTAAAAGTCGAAAAAAATTGTGTCCTCCAAAATCAAAATGTCCACTTGCTTTTTACGTTTCACAGCATAGCTGATCAATCAGTCTGTCTGTCTGATGTCTGTCCGTCTGTCCGATGTTTGTCTGTGTGTCTGTGGTAAATCCTTGTCACGCCCAAAACTCAGCCCAAAATTTCAGTCTGATTCCGAAAAAATTTTCAGGGATTTAGCGGGATAGCTTCTAGACGGTCCCCTATGATGTCAATGCCCTCAAATCAACCAATATATTGTACGCATGCGCAAACGTAAATTAAACATAACGTCGATTTCTCATCATCTGTTATTCCGATTTCGTTTTAACTGGACAATAGGACAATGGACAATAGGAAAACAGGATACTGAATTTACTCGTAAAAAATGGGTCCCAGATGGGAATCGAACCCACATCCTTTCGTTTTTCGTGTCATACGGCGACTAAATAAATTAAGAAATATGTGAGGAAGCCCAGCCTATTTGGCAGACTTTTTTTTTTCATTGAAATGGGTTCCCACTACTCCGTCGTGAGTAATTTAGTTCGTTTTCGAGAGACAATACATATACTAATATACTTATGAAATATTGAATTACCTACTAATAACAGCATCATCATAAACAATTTAGTCAGTAGTCCACAATTACTATCGACGTCTTACTTGGTTAAACTATGTGTGCGAAATGTCTATAGTGAACAACGTATGTACTCACATATGGCTCATTTGAATTCACGTAGTAACTTCTTGAACGGATTCATTATTACTCAAAATGTTTAGAAAAACCTGAGTATTAACATTTAAGTTCCCATCAAATTGATTTTTCTCACTTTAACTCTCGAACACGGTATCAACCAATCAACAAAATTAATCATGCCTGTAAACTTCTCAATGGTTTCTGAAAGGTAATGCCCATTATAATATTGACACAATTACGCCAACTGTTCAGAATTATGAGTGTAGATTCGAGACTTCCTCGAATTTCACGAAGAAGAGTAAACCATTCAGAATATGGTTCTTCCAGCTTACAAATTGAAAAATGTTCTGAGATCGTTTCTGAAAACTTGTTTTAAAAGGTTTTTCTGGAAAACATTTATATGTAGGCAGATATTATGCAAGGCCAGTTCACATTTCAACGCCTTGAAGTGAGTGCCCTTCGGCTTTTTAAAGAAGCTCTCCAGGATTCTTTGAAGAAAAAGAAGCCCCCGTTTGAAATACTCCAAGTGCTACAGTTAACGATGATACGGACGAGTAGTAGAGAGAAGCCCGTTTTGAAAAGGACGAGGTAAAGGTGAAGGAGGCTCCCTCGGGTTCCTGTAGGTTTAACCTGAGATAACCTCGGCGCTTCCCTATAGCGAATATAATGAGGAATTTTGAAAAATAAAGTGAACAGTGAAATATATTTTTCTAGATCGGAGACAGCATATTTGTTCAAAGCTTCAGTTTCGACTAATATCCGGGATGGAACGACGGGTTGCTTACTTTCCGCAACGTTCCGCTGGATGAGGACTATCTGAAACAACCTGCACGCATCTAAACTTCCAATTCCTTGGGAATTTTCGTATTTCTAAGGACTCTGGATCATAACCTTTGGATCAGCTAATTTATTGATTAAATAATACGTGTATATAAATTAAATATTCACAAAATTGTGTTTTGCCAGTGTGTGCCGGGTAGTTGAAGTTTTCCCACTACTAATACCTACTTTTTTTTAATATTCGTAATTTTAAAAGTGAACCAACAAATTTTGAGGGAGTTTAGAAATTATAGTTAAACAGGATCATCATGGATGACAAAAAACCAAAGGGGGTGATACAAAATGTGTTCCAAGTTCCAACTTGAGCGAAGACGGCGCTCGAGGCATACCTCTCCTTCAAGACTGATCGGTCTTGCGGGTCTTGCCTATATGTGCCCCTGTGTTCGGCGTTAGGTTTATGGCTGTGGCGGTAACAACAGTTGCCACCAATTCACGGTAAGTAAGAAACGTTGTGTAGTTACTAACATCTAGGAGAGTTATTTCTGAACGAAGAAATTGAAACTGAAGAACTTAGCGGAATTATATATAAAGTCCGCTAAGTTCTTCAGTTTCAATTTCTTCGTTCAGAAATAACTCTCCTAGATGTTAGTAACTACACAACGTTTCTTACTTACCGTGAATTGATGGCAACTGTTGTTACCGCCACAGCCTAATAAACAACTCTCGTTGGTAAGGACCGCCCAGAACACGATCAAGGTGGGTATAGAGACGAACGGCGACACTTTTGCAACAAACTTGGGGCCGTGCTGATTCGAATGAGTCGTCTAACACTGAAATCGGACCGCGCAGTTCTTCACAATTTCAAAGACCGTTCGGAATTATATATAAAGATAACGGGAAGTGTATAATAATATTATTGGGTTGAAGTATGAATGGGATTTCGTTGAGAAGTCAGGTGAGGAGTCAGAGGTTGAGGGTCATTCAGTTCAAAAGGGATCTTCTCCTATCTGTTCATCCAATTCAATTCTGAGTTATCCTCAGTTTTGTTTTTGACCTCAACATGGCAAGTTCCTCATCAAGTGCTCTACAAGATAACGTGGATGTGGGTGACTTTAATGTTCAAATAAGTGATTTCACAATTTTTGACTTTTTACGTGTATTAACTTACCTACCTTACTCTATTATTTCGACAAATTACATATTAGTAATGAAAATGCATGCCAATTCTTCAATCCTTTCATTTCCCCTGAATAATATCATTCTAGTAGTGACTTCCCAAGAAAAGCAGTCGATTCTACACTTTAACGATTGGTGTTTCGTTACTTTACATAATACCTAGTTATCCCCTAGGGAAAGCATATAAAAAACTTCGAATTATACTCATTACCTACAACCGCTCGTTATTCTATATACTAACTAGTTATTTTATACATTAACTGAATTACACACTGCGAGGCTTTACACGTCCTCAAAATTCAATCCTAACTGTAATTCAACTGTGATAGATGTAGTTTTTCTGTGTAAAAACCAAGACGCTTCTCGTTTGATGTGGTGAATGGCGAAACCAATTTACAAATAATTTTTTGTACCCACGTGAAGTAGGTATAAATCCCTATAATTAAAGTAGGTACAAACAAAGGTAATGCACACATGTAGGTACAACATAAGTAGGTACATACGCACCTACCTCATGTATGTTTCATCAAGATGGTTTACGCCGTTTCGAAGAAAAATTGAAAAAATACTTTCGGCTAAAGATATTTTACTCCTACTGCGATAATGTCGCGCTTCTCCTTTGAATCTTGAGAGCTAATGCGTTCGCATTACCATTCAGTTCCTAATATATAGTCTTGCATTTTAGAACTGATACTAAAAACGATAGAAGTCAATCCTGAAAAACGGAATTCGTATCACGAATTTCAGGAATATACCATTGCAGGAGCTTTATGTTCATTTTGTAAAAACAGTATTTAAACTAAATCAGCTCAGTCGTTCGAACGTGGGTGCTTCATCCTTAGGCTCCTTTCACACTAGGGGGTTGAAAGTAATCGAGTTGACGTGGTGGGTGCAAGGATCGAAAAGTAAGGCAAACGCCTTTACCCGCTCACACTAGGCTCGCGCGTAACTTGGCAGGTGTCCTGGAGTCATAACATGAGAATCATGACGTCGAGACTCATGGCTTCGTGCGTCTCATAGCACGAGTTGAGTTGCATGTTTAAGACTCTGATTCGACCATTTTCTTCATACATTACAAGTGAAAAGAACACGTGAAAAATATTCACTTTGAATCATGAAAAAGCAATTTTTCTAGGTAAGGTTCAATTTTTCATTAATTGAAGCACATCTGATCCATTTTCACCGAGTTGACGGATTTTTTTAAATTTGATTTTTGGAAACTAAACAAAGATAGAAATGTAAAGCAGTTCTTAGCCAGCTGTTTGGTCAAGGGAATCTTACAGTTATTATCTTGGCCTTATAACATTAGAAACTAAAAACTCCCACACAAATAGCCAGTATCCAGGACTTGCCAGAGGGGAGGCAAAAATAATATTGGTTGATCCTCCATTACTAATGGGTCGATTTTGATGAAATTTTCAATGATTGTGCGGGTTAACCCCTGGACAATATCCTACCAATTCAATCGCCTTATATTTACTTTAGATGGTGAATGCTGTTCGATTAATGGTACGGTGTACTCATGCGCAAAAATGTTAGCATGTCTACACTTATTAGGTACTGTTCTATTTTGCATTCAATAATTTCCAAGCGTACTTTGTTCTTCCACTATATGTATGTACATGTATGTTACAATATGTAAGGGAGCTACACTTCTCTCCTAACTTTTTCTAATATCTAACAAATTCATAAAGACCTAACATATACATTTGGTTGTGAAAATATTCTCTACTCTCTTGTCCTTGAATTCACCTTGAATAGACGGAAGTAGCTGGGGGAGGTGTACACTGAGCATCAAGTAGATAGGTACCTAATTTGTCTACATAACAATCGAATTGCACTACGAACTTTCAGAAAACTCTTACGAATCCGATGAACACATCTTCACGAAAAGATGAGTCAATCTCATTCAAGAGAGCAATTAGTACCCTAGTCGTTTTATGTAGACGAGATTTTTTCGTTCTTAGGTACACCCAAAAGTTCCAAGGCCAGCATGAACTGCATATGTGCTTTAAATGCGGACAGAAATGGAATATTTCAATGCTTCAAATGTACGTTTTGGCATCATCTGGTAAGTTAAATCGTAAAAAATAAAATAAAACTTATGAACAAATTTTATATTTATAGACATGCAGGATAGCCTAGTCACCCTTTTGTTCTCGGCGCATCCCACACTCTAAATTAGATATAAAAATAATACCTCCACTAAATTGAGATAGTTCTCTATCGATAGGTTCATCATATTTCACCAAAAACATGAGTGACAGACTAATATCTTTGAGCTATTATTTTCGCACAAAACATTTTAGCATGTTTTAAAAATTTGTACTGTTATTATTTTTTGAGTTGTTTTGCAAATTATTTCAACCAAAATGTCAGCACTTTTTTGAAAAAAAAAAAAAATAAAAAAAAATATATATATATATATATATATATATATATATATCACCTATATATATACCTATATCATTGTTCAAATTCATGTCAGTTTTTTTTTTTTAATTAGGTAAGTTCCTATATTCAGCAGATATAATAAAAACAGATTTTAGGAATTTTAGTCTTTTTTTTAAACCATTTGTTTACCACAGTTTTTAAATAAAATTTGTGTTGCTGAATTCATCCTATCTTCTAGGCTGCTTGGTTGAATAATGGAAAACACTGACCGAGGAAACTTTGACGAGTACAAATCTCTAAAGAAAGATCTTTGTTTCCTACCAAATAACTAACTTCATGGAAAATTCCTGATGATTTTTAGGTTTGCTACAGACGAAAGCCAACTTCAGTTGTGAGCGCATCCACCAAAGTAGCCTGCGTCAAATGTGCCTCAGAAAATTCTGACTCCGAATGTTTGGACGCTTTGTTAGTTACTAAGAAGTTACCCTTGAAGATAATAGAAGTAAGTTGTTATCAGATGAATGTACAGTGAAGAGTTTTGTATTCAACCAATATTCCAAACGAAAATATGTCCAACAGCTATTAAAATGATCTATTCACTACATTAAAAACCTGCGAAGGGAGAAAAAATCAAGTTAAGCAGCACACTTTTTCCCACGTCTTAGCAAATAGTATTATTATGACTCCAAAACTGGATTTTTAAAAGATCTATTAAAACCATTAAAATGTTCATAAAATCTAATATGATTGGTCTTCTGGGTAGATATACTCACACAAGCACTTATCCAGGAGAATGAAAGCTTCAGGAATAGTTTTAAAAACTTTTTAGGGATAGTGGTTAGAAATTTTAATTGTTGACCACTGCAGGAGTTTCCATTTTCATAGGTGTCATTTCTAAATTCCCCCATTTCTCTCAATTATTCAACTAGTGATGTTAAGATGGGCAGTACTATAATGTAATTGCTTCCAATTAGGTAGCCAAATATTACTAACCAGTCTATTTGTATTTTTAGAAAGTAGCCGTGTTCAGACAAGTGGTATTTAAATTGCGCTGGTTTGCTCTCATAAGTGCCTCTACTTTGGTAAAGGACTGCCACGTCCATGAAGATCAAGCTAAGAGTTTAATTGAAAAACTTGTGAAAAAGAAGCTCATCTCGCCATGCACCAGGTGAGTTTTGAAACAATTTACAACGAATGACCTCATTAATTGGTTGGGATGGAGCAGGGCGCTGCAACTCCATCATTTTGAGGGTGAAAGAGCTAGCTCGACGCTAGTGTGGCGGTGAGTGATGATGGACTTTTGAACTACTTTGTAACTATCCGCCGCCCAAACACCCCAAAGTTTCCCCAAAACTGAATGTTTCCTTCGAATTTTAAAACTCGTGGCGATATCTTGGCTGTTCAACTATACTGTGGTTTAAAAACGTTTGCGTAGTTCTGAGGATTATTCTAAAATACATTTTTGTCAACTAATATTTTGAAGATTAGGGCGGACTACATTCCTCTTCCGTTACTGGACGTGTTTCATTCAATTGCCATTTTTAAACCTACAAACACCTCAACCTTTACCTACTGCTCTGTCGATTTTTTTTTTTTTTTTTTTTTTTTTTTTTTTTTTCATGGATATGTCTTAGGCCTGGGTGGGGATCTTTCCTGTGAAAATGTAACACGCAAAAAATGCAACGTTTCTATTTTGGTCGATTTTCACGTACAACCAACCCGTTGGTAGGGAAATGTAACTTCCGCAATTTTCATGGCACAGAAATCGTTTGCCACTCGTTGGAAAGCTCTTGATTTGTGTGAAAAATGTACACATCTCAAGCTACCAATTTTCCCCCTCCTTACGCACCTGGCTACATTCCTAAACCAATTTTGTCGGACTATAAACAAATTTTACGTTTGGCAGAAACATGAATTTTCTATTTCTATAGATTTTCACGTACAACTAAAATGCGTTACTAAAGAAGTGTAGTAGGAAAGTGTCCCTTAGTTTTCATAGTATCCTAGGAAGCTGAGATTTGATAGGGAGACTCTCTGGGACACTAATAGCCCAGTCAAATTAGAGGGAACAGGAGAAAAAATGCATAGTACCTCAAGAAATTTCTCCACCAAGCTCTTCCTTCACACCTAGTAAATCATATCTCAAAAGTCCCCTAGTATGGGGGGTGAGCTCGAGGAGGGGGGGGGGGGGGTGTTTTTCTCCTTTTTTTTCGACTTTTTTTTCGGTTTTTTGCCTATAACTCGAAAAGTAAGCGTTCTAGCGACTTGTTTATTATTACCAGAATCAGGCACGTAGCCAGGATTTTGCCTCGGGGAGGGTCCAGATCCACTACCCCCCCCCCCCCCCCCCCCCCCTCGCCCATCGGCTCTCTTCCCATTTCAATAAATTTTAAAATACGAATTTTAAGTCACAGGAGAAGAAATGTTTTACAAACATGATGAAATACTATCTTTAATAAGGCAAAAATATTTAATAGGTAAGTAGGTACATCATAAATAAATACAATCATGATAAATCTTGATCTTTATACAACAACAAAAGTTCAATTTTTAGGTATTTAGTTGATCATAAAATGTTTATAGTAAGACTTTTCTGTTTGCTTTTAAAGACATCGAATCCAGCACGTCATCAGCCGCGAACGACAGTGGATAATGAATTGACACCATGGTCAAATGAGAAAGGCGTTCGAACACTGGCCGTAATCATTAAGGAAAATCGTTCGCAACTTTTTGGAATGCTCTCATTTTATCACACCTCATGATCCCTAAGCCATTATAGTGTCATAGAAAGCTGATTTATTACGCTAAGTAATAAACTAATATTGCCATACCATAATGAACTAATAATGTGAAAAGGAGGAACTAGTACAACGTAGGTATACTACTTAGTAGTTGGTACTTGTAAGCAGTAGGTACTAGACGGTGCATAGATCACTGATCAGCTGATGGCTCCCTAAAGCTGATGATTTCTACCGTATTGTCCGTATTTAATCACTGAAGCTGAAATTATGATATGATTGAAATGATTGGCTCATTACTTCTCAGCTGAGTGAGCTAAATTGTCTCCTGTTCATCCTAGGAAGCTGAGATTTGATAGGGAGACTCTCTGGGACACTAAGAGACGATTGAAATGATTGGCTCATTCCTACTCAGCTGAGTAAGCTAAATTCTCTCCCGTTCATCCTAGGAAGTTGAAATTAGATATGCAGACTCTTTGGGACACTAACAGAAGATTGAATTGATTGGATCTCTTCTGATCAGCTGACTGAGCTAATATAATTGAGAAATTTTTAACTTGAGACACAAAACACGTACTTAACAGGGGGAAAAATGAGACATATCCATGTACAGATGTATCTGCATGTGTAGTATACATGCAGTAGTTCTGCATGTGTAGTATAGTTGTTTTTTGTTTTTTTAAACACCGAACGTGTTTTAGCCTTGGCATCTCCAACCGAAAACGAAACGTTTATGTGTAACGATAATGTGTTGCGTTTTTGTGTAACGAAAATGTGTTGCAACAATTTACTGATGATTTCCGCTAACAACTTAGCCTTTGCTAGGGAAACGGTACTTCGTCAACTTTCATCCTACAAAATTCGTAAACCATTCGTTTGAAAGCTCTCGATTTATCCAACCATATTATGTTAAGGCTGTCCAAACCCTCCCTCAGGAGGTTGTAGTATAATAAAATTGTAAGTAGTTCATCAATTTTCACACTTTAAACCTTGATTAGTTCAATTTCATTTGTAGTTGCTCCTAAATCCAAGAAAATATCATATATAATTACATACATAAAATTGTATAAAATTTGTCAATATTTCATGGGTGTCAACGCTTTCTCTGGCATTTGTGGACAGATTTGCATGAAATAAATCTCACTGGCTTCTATTTTCCATCCTCTTTCTGCTAAACCAAAGAAAGTGGTCAATTTACGAGTTTGGAAAATTGGTAAAAAATAACCTGATAACCGCGCCACTAGCGGATCGTTCTGGTACTCACCAGGATGTAGGAAGCGGAGGGCGTGGTGGAGTGGCGGGGCCGCCTTCTCGTTCAAAGTCAATGGGTGGGTGATACACCCTCCCCCCCAAAGACAAGCTACCCCAGGCCGCTATTCTGGCCACTGCATCCCATCCCGTAGGGGGTGAAGTAGGTTATAGAATAAATAGTGCGGCCTTCAACATTTTCGGAGGGCGTTTGCTATACCACACTTCCCCTGCCTACAGACCAAACTTTCTACGTATGTTTTCACGCTGCATTGAATGGTATAACACTTGCAAATCTCCCCCAACTCCGTTATAACCGAGTTGTACACTTTAACTCACAAATTTTTAGTTAATTTTTTATGCTCAGTTTCATGTGTTTTTAAGGGTCATGAGTATTTAACGGTAGGGACTGAGTTTAAGGAATTTACTTATATGTACATAGTGAGTAAAAAATAAAATCTGAAATACTCCCCTAGTAGCAGGTTAAATCCGCTAGGGTACGCCACCTTTGTTAGAACTTCTGCAGAAACATTAGGGAGTTTTGCAGTTTTCCATCTGAGTCGTTGTACGAATAGAGGATTTTCTAGCACAAGAAAACCAGAAGCTAACCACTGAGACGTTCTGTACGAATAGGGAATCGTTGTACGATTGAATGAAACGATTCAAAAGTCACACTAACTTGACTACACTACTCAAAATCTCTATAATGTGACAATCTTCCGATTGTCGTGATCAAAATTCTTGGATTTCTATAATATATTTCAATCTTTGGTATAATTGTCGGGTTGCTAATTTTCTTATAGGTATTAACTTCTTTTAAAAATGAAAGAACTACCGCAGGAGAGAGAGGTATGCGGGATAGCAATAGGTTAGGTTTTAGTATAAACGATAGGAGTTTATATAATATTATTGATATTAACGCAAGGTGTAAGAGAGAGGGACTCACCGTTTTGAAGGTTCAGAAACGATTGGCTTCTCCCGTCGTGATCGCTGGTGGATACCTGTGATAACGACGTTCCACTGAACGAATCATCGTAACAGTTTTTGATAGCTGTTACAATAATTAAGCCCGAGTCTAAACTAACGTGTATTATTTTTATTTCATAATGGAAGAAGTACCTATTAAGTTAGCTATAACTTTATCTACCTATGTGGTATAATTTTTTCACTAGAAATAGATGTGGTAGAAGAAGGAAGGGAAATTGGAAGGGTAGTTGTTAAGGCAACATTGAAATTCGCCTTGGGTTAGAATCTCTTTCGGGAACTTCAACATGATCAACGATCAAGATGTACCAATATTATAAATATGTACCTACCTGTACCTATTACCTACATATGTACGATATTTTACTCTTTTTTCCCTTGGAGAATCACGTTTTATTATTGAAAATAACGAACCATTTTTGAACATGTGGATACCTCCTTATACGTGACAAAGGACGAAGACAGCAGTTTCTGTCTGTGTCTAGATATTCTCTGTTAAGTGGCACAATCCCTACCCACTTTATCAAAATCGATCTATCAGTATCGGAGCATCGTGTATAACAATCAAGTTCAGTTTTGACATATGTAATGGTTACCTATTTCAACAAAATTTATACGATGCCATCCTGAGACTTGTACCTACCCAAATACCCTCGAGCGAAATCGGACTGATGGTAGATCGTGAAGCTTTAGAATCCATTGTAAGGTAAATCAGCATAATTTAAGTGAGGATGAATCCTACAAACCAACCACCTTTTTTGAAAATCACGAATATTACGATGTCCATGTCATGCCACCTTGAAATAGGAACAGAAAAAATTGATTATAGGTTATCGTAATGGAAGGTTACATGCGTATTCGGCTTCCCTTCATCAATTTTTCTATTCGTACAAAGTTAGCATTTTCCGCGCATGTGCAATGCTCCATTTCTATTTGTAGTTCCTCCCACTCGACTAAGACTCAGCGTTTCAAAAACTTCCTATTAAAGAAATTTCACAGGGAGAATAGAGGTGGGAACTACCGCTTGCATTTTCTACTCTTTAAGATGTGTGCAAAAGAATCATACGTGTGAACAACCGTTGCTAAATCGTAGTTTGTCCAAACGTACTGATTACCTACTTGTATTACAGGTCAGGCGATTATAATGTTCACACAAGCGAAGTCATTGCCTTCATCAGTGGTTACTTCCGTTAAAACTAACAAAAACCTTCAGATGGATTATGATCTTACGAACACCTTGAGATGGTTCATAATCTAGAAGTCACCACGACCTCAAGAAGTTACCTCCATGATAAGTTCGATTCAGTTGATTTAAGATATCGTTCATAGTTCCAAGGTACAACAAAAGAAAAAAAAACATATTAAACATTTGTGAAAATTATAATAAATTTATGTACAACAAGATTTGTGAACAATATGAGTGTTACAATACATATCACAATAAGTAGGTAAGGACGCCAAAAATACCTCACAATTCTAATGATAAAATTGACAAAACTATTATACTGATACCGTACAGGTCAGGGGGTTTGAGGGATTAAAAGAGGCAAGGATGTGGGAAATGATTGTAATGAACCATGTTGGTCGATAATGTATGAAGTACTTGTTGTGGTACAGGAAGAATTGTGGAATGATCATGGGTGCGAAAATTTCATCTTGGTTATTATGGGCTTAGTTATAACTAATACCCCCACAACTCAGAGGGGCAAACAGAGTATCCTCTGAAAAAACGAAAGTAGTGAATGAAACATGTTGGGCTTCACTTGCATCCACGAATTTTCTTTTCCTGTCGTGTTCTGCTGATTTTTGGCCTGTACTGAGAGAACTGAGCGGAAAACATGAATTCTTGTGTCATGCTAAGTTACTCCGTACGTCTTTCTATTTCATTTGCTTATATCATTCTGAATATTATCCCGTTGTTTTCATTAATGTACAAGTTTCACAATGTCGGGGAATTCGTTTATTCTATGTAGTTATATTGAATGAAAATTGTGTGCTTTCTTGTTGCTAAGCTGGCTTTAGAGCCCAAACTACATTATCAACTCCGTTTTCGAGCTCCAGGGGACTTTCGGATTTTTTTGTTCAATTTCTAAAGAATTAAGATAAGTGGGGTATATACATAATAACAAGGTTCCAACCCATCGTTGACAAGATATTTGCCATCCACGATCATTTCACAGGTCTCCCTGAAAGATTATAAGGTTGGAACTAACTATAGTAGGTTGGGTTGGTTGAGGATTTACAGAATTACTGGAGAGAATTTTACAGGCTTCTCTGATAATGTGGTTTGATGAGGTATGCTGAGCGCTTTCGCCAAATATATGGCCTCTCCAGAGCGTATTATTCGATTGATGAGCTGTTTGAGATGTTTAAGTAAAAGTTGGGATGCCTCCTTGAACATCTTGGTCATGACCAGTTGTGGTTGGTGATGTTACTAGTGTCAATTTTGTGCTTAAATTGAGAAATTTACATAGACACACATAGTCTGAAATGATAAATTAAAGTTTATGACTATGTCTGTCTTTCCACATAAAAAATTGCATTTTTCTCAATTAAAGCAAAGAATTGACACTAGTAACATCACCAACCACAACTGGTCATGACCATGATGTTCAAGGAAGCATCCAAACTTTTACTTAAACATTATACAGATCATCAATCAAATAATACGCTCTGAAGAGGCCATATATTTGGCGAAAGCGCTCAGCATACCTCATTAAACCACATTATCAGAGAAGCCTGTAAATTCTCCACCCTCAACCAACCCAACCCCTACTAAGGACAAGGCAACAATCCATAACCAATATGAACTAACTATAGGTGATTTTCAATTAGGTACATCAATGGACACCATAAAAACTCTTTTATGATCCTCTGTAATAAGTTAGCCTCACAGTCCTTATTGACCCTGATTATGGTACCTGCATGAAGAGCAGGATTTCTGTTTCGCTCAATCATAAGTACATTTGAAAGGAGCCGGCAAAATTTTCTTTCCTCAAGACGACTTTACCCCATGGTGTATGAGAACCATCATCATAATAGAAGCAAGGACCGAGATATACCCTACCTATAGTTTTGTCGTTTTTTCTAAACGCGAGTTTGGAGCTGCAAACCTTCAGAGAGATCATTACATAACTGTGCTTTTGTCCGGAAGTATCTATTTTAAATTTTGCGGTGTAATCGAACGCAACAGATTCTGTGTTGTCCTCTTTCCAGCAGATGGGGGATACCCTTTCCTTCGTCTTTTTCGATAAGCTGAAGTACGACTGTTTGATGTATAATCTGCTGTGCCCTGGAAAAAAAAAGTTGTATGATAAAAATTATAAGTAATGTGTAACACCGCAAGCAAAATGTAGAACTGGATTTGTAAAGTTAACAATTTTTCCAGTTATCTCCTTCTCTAACACAGAGATGCACTCTTAATACCAGCCACTGGTTAATGGAAGTCAATCGATTAAGGTACTATGGAGAACGTCTCACGTTCTGTGGTTTACTGTGGGGTATCTCAACCTTCTCCGAAAGTATGTTCAGATTACAGAAGAGAACAGTTAGGATAAAGGCTATTGGTTGGAAGGTAAGTTGTCGATGCCACTTCAAAGATTTAGGTATTTTGACTCTGCCAGCCTTATATGTTAAACTTTCAAATTAAAATGTTGGCTGCATTTTATGAAGTCCGATAAAGAAATGTATTACATCTGCAGTGCAATTTGTAAACATTTGATCCCAATAGACAATTACGTTGAATACCTAAACTTTGAGAAGGGTATACAAAATAAACAATTATGCAAAATAACCTGGACATAATAATGTTCGATGTATATATGTGGCCAAAAAATCTCATCGATGCGTCAGAAATGACTGAAGATGTCTTGGAAATGCGAAGGTGTCTTGGAAATGCCTGTCTCAGTTACCCACAGTTTTTGAAATTGCCATAGTTTTAGAGGTCTGAGAATCCCACATTTCTTGTCAATGTCAGTTTCTTGTTTATACACAACTTATCCTCAAAGAACAAGCGATAAAACTGCACATATTTTTTGTTCAGCCTGCTATAGAAGCCAAAACTCTGCTTAACGAATTTTCTTTCAAGTTAAATGAACTTAGGCGCCCCGGAGATGCAATAGGGGCCTAGGCCTAAATCCAAACTCATAGATAGAGAGGGGTGTGACAGTACCATAAGAGATAGAACTCGTATTAATATCATATATGCTACGTTCGGAGAAGATAGGTTTTCCAGTTCTAGGATCACCCATCCATCGCCAAACGCGGGCTTTCGAAAACATGGGAAGAAGCGCCTGACGCCTGTTGGGAACCAACGGAGCGACGGCAGCGCATTCCCTTGGATCTCGCCGGAACTGTCACACAAGTAAGTTATTGTTCTCTTGAATGCATACTCGCGTATAATTAGTTTTTCCTTCTTTCTTAGCCTCAATGTAGTTTTAAAACCGATGTTCTTAAAACTTAACCTTCAACACAGCTCAAGTATGTAACAGTTCTAACTGTTACTCGGAGCGTTCCACAGAACGCCGAGTGAACTGATCGCGGTTCTACTCCTCTCCTCTCACAAGTAGGTCCGCACTTACTTATTTAATTTTTTTCTTTGCAAGGGGAACTGTTTTATTTTAATTATTTCCATCAATATTTTAGGCAATGTTGTTGCAATTAACATAGTGATTTGAACGACAGACGCAATATTCGCTCCTCAAATGGCAAACTGTATCAAGGTAATGGCAGAATGGTTGGCAGGTCTAAACCGCAAAGCCATGTTACCGGATGGCTACGAGCGCGGGTTTCCTTTGCCATTTTGCGTGCAACGTCCATGTGCATAGGAGGAACTAGGAAGAAGTGGAGAACAGCAGAGGACCTGATAGGCTTTCGTGATGGAGCAGCGATAACAATGGGTTTGGGACCTTCATCTCGTACATAACAGGAAAAAAAAAATAAATGAACACAACTGAACAAGCCTAGCAGGGGGAAAAAGAGAGAAAAAACTAACCGATCACCCAGGGCCTTAGCGAATGAAAAAGAAGATTAACTTGTCAAAAAATCTTCATTCATATAATTAAATCAAGCATAAAATATTGTGATATGATGAAAAAATCAACATAGTTATTCAGTTTACTTTTTCTACTCTTTAAATTTTTATTTTTCGGCTGAAGCACCAGTAATTGTGTTTTGAGTTGAGAACTGTAGTCTATTGTATTGAGTACCTAGACTGGTAATGGTCCACCCACCCATTGTAACGTCAAAAGACTATGCAAATAAGGGATTCAACAATTTTTTCACCATTAATGCAAAATAAGTTTGTTATCGTCCAACGATCCTCGAAATAAGCTTATCAACTTACTGTATTTGTGAGGAATACTCAGAACCCTTGCTACAGTCACATTCAGTGTTTCTTTCAAGTTGAAAATGAGTTCAACCATAGCTGAGCAGGTGTCGAGCTGTCAACAGAATAAAAGGGGTATGAAAATAATGATATACATGTGGCTGCACGTCAAAAGTTGTGTTATATTGCTCCTTTACTTCTGAAGGTAAGGAAGCTTTTGTGATTTTGCAAGAAGTCGAAAAAGAACCTCCAACTGACAGCCGGAAGAGGCAGGAGGATTTAGACCTGTACCCATTAGGGTGCCCGCTATTTTGAGAAAGATGGAATTTTTATGACCTCCACCCGAAATTTGGTTTAAAATATCAAAAAAAAAAGGACCTCTTGAATTTTTTTAGAATTTTTGCATAACAAAAACCTACGCCGGTAGCTCGATTTTGGTTTTTGAAATACACTTTTTTGCCAATCTGTCTTTTGAATATAACTTTTACAAACTTCTTTGTAAAATTGAGAAACTTCGTATACTTACGTTTTTTGGGTTGCTGAACTCGAATATGCAGTTAAAACAAGTCGACAGCAACAACTTTTGATAGTTTGGAATCTCAAAATCGTCAAAATCATGTCCAAAAATGACAGTTTTTCAAAATTCAATGTAAAATTATGGAAGTTCGTATTTTTACGTATTTCTTTTAGAATTTTGATTTTTTGACAGCAAATTCGAGTTCAGCAACTCAAAAAATATAAGAATACGAATTTTAATAGTTTTACAATGAATTTTGAAAAATAGTCATTTTTTGACATGATTTTGAGATTCCAAACTGTCTAAAGTTGTTGCTGTCGACTTGTTTCGACTGCATATTCAAGTTCAGCGACCCAAAAAAACGTAAGTATACGAAGTTTCACAATTTTACAAAGAAGTTTGTAAAAGTTATATTCAAAAGTCTGAGATTGGCAAAAAAATAGTATTTCAAAAACCAAAATCGGGCTACAGGCGTAGGTTTTTGCTATGCAAAAAATCTGTAAAATTTCAGGGGTTATTTTGTTGACATTCTAAACCAAATTTCGGGTGGAGGTCATCAAAATTCCACCTTTCTCAAAATAGCGGGTTGCAAGGTGTCCGTTTTCTGCCTGGATAGTCCTTTTTTTTACCAAGCTATTCGGGCGAAAATTGAAAGCCGCTCTGCCAAACATCCAGTTTTCACAGAAAGGACGGCTATGTTCGGCTAATGTGACTCCTTCTCTTTCAGTACGTCGCATAGACTGTATTCGTAAGAACTTAGCTACCCACATTTAAAACAATATCGATCCTTCTATTCTACATTTATAGAACCTTTTATGCACTTTATTTTCTTGAATTATGGTTGTGGCGTATAATCACCATATTTTTCTCCATCTTGAGATTACCTTTGATCATTCACTTCTCCTTGTCGTCCATCTTAATTGGAAAGTGCTGTTCCCTAGTTTCTGAAATGGTGGTTGGGGAGAAGGACATCCAAGATAGCTGCGCATAATGCACTATTAAGGTGAAACGAAGTTGTCATACTTCTTTTTTTGTCATTGGTAACGATTAAGGCGATGGAGTCCAGCCCATTCATCTTAAATCCTACGATATTTGTGAGCATATTTAGCACACAAAAATGCTTCCCAATGAACTCATAATCAGCTCTGACTTTTCGAGTACCTAAGTTCATCAAGGTATTTTTGGTAATCAACGCTATGTAAATTTCTAACATAGTGAACATTTGTACTCTAGTCACATTTTTTTTTGGAACTCCATATCTCTTCTGGTAGCTTGTTGAACACTCTCTCTCCTTCAGTTATAGAGAGGTGAATAAACATGAAATTTTAGATATAACCAAGTATTTTTAGATTTAGAAAATGCATATAAATAATTTTGTGCTGCTTGCTTTGAAAGTATGACTGCATGAGTTTTTAAAGGAGTTTTCTGACTTTCCATTCTCCTTTATAGTTCAAATGTTTTAGACTCAGCAGCATAGTCCATTAAGTGACTGGACAATAAATGATTGTTATTGGGTTATTCGAAATATTACAAAACCATCTTTGTAATTAAGCTCTGATCGTTAGAGTGTCGCAACTTCGGGAAATTAATTTCTCATAGTTGTGACGACGCGAGTTCGAACTCCTGTCGAGGTATAAAATATTTTTAGCCCGTTACAGTGGCGCAGTTGAAATAGGACCCGAAATCATACGAAACAATAATTAATTAAATCCCTCTCGAGCCAAAAGACTGTAAACATCACATTTCCTGTTGTTATGCTTTCCATTTCCTCACTCACTTGAGTCAAAACACACCGTCACAATGACCTCGCTCGACTGCTGACTTGTTCCAGCGAGCATCTGCTGAGCCACACTTCGTCATTCGTCCGACCCCAAACCAGCCGTGACGGCTGGTATTTGACTCCGGGGAAATGTTACGCTCAAGGAAAATAACTCTCACAGTCGATGAGGTTTGGTCACCCTGGCCTCATTGCTCTGATCGTTAGAGTGTCGCAACTTCGGGAAATTAATTTCTCGTAGTTGTGACGACGCGAGTTCGAACTCCTGTCGAGGTATCAAATACTTCTAGCCCGTTACATAATGTATGTACTCATTATGTATCCAAATGAACATGCCAACGCAATTAGTCCAAAACATTGATGCCCACTTTCTTTTTGCTTTTCAGAGCTTACTGATCAATTTAGGTCATGTCTATCCATCTGTGAGTCTGTGGCATTTCCTTTTACTGTAGTCCAAATGCCGTCGGTTCAATAGAAGCCTGTGCGCAAGGACAAACGTTAATTTCTTATAACATTGATTTCTCGTGATCTATCAGTCCAATTTCGTTAAAATTCGAGAGGTAGTTGGGTACTTATATGGTGCCCTATGAATTTTATCACTACTGGTTGAGGATTCACTATTGTGCAAGTATACAAAGCTAAAATTGTTCAACGCAGGCGAAACTTCTAGACTAATGGACTATTTTCGTGAAATTTTCAGGGATTGTGTGGGTTAGCTCCCAGATGGTCTCCTATACATTTAATTGCCGTCAGATCTAAAAAAGCATGCGCATACCTAAATTTCCTGAAACATTAATTTTTCACGCTCCATCATTGGTCTGAGAGTTTCACTGGCATAATATCCCATAAATTTCATTGCGATTGGTTGAAGTAATCATTGCACATGAGCAAACATTGATGAAATGGCCAGTGATTGTGCCAGTTATCTCTTAAGAGTGAGAGTTGATCCCCTATAAACCCTAGATGGTGAATGCTGTAGGATTGATTGTTGAATGTGTGCCTACACAAACATGAATAATAACTCATTTTGTATATTAGCAGGTGCTCATTCATCACTGTTCTATTTTGCAATCAAACATTTTCCCCTTGTACTTCGTTCTTCAATCAATTCTATACGTCTATGTTAAATAAGTGGGGAAGCTATACTGCCCACCCTGCTTGGTATACGCCTTCTGTTACAAAACAGTATTATAAATTACTCGTAATTTTAAAAAAGCTGCATTTCCATAAAACTTGGATCAGTCAACCGAAGCGTATACCAGTTTTAAAAATTAACGCAGTCTACAAATGCATAGTTGCTATGATATTATTTCAACGTATTTTTTTAGGACGTCTATCTGAAGCTTTCATATCGGAATGGCTTAGTGTTCCAGAAGGACGACCTAGAATTGATCAGGGGAGTGGGGGACAACCCAAAAGCATTAGAAAAAATAACCAAATACAAATCCATTTCAGACCAATCTAAGAAAAACCCTTCCAAGATCGAATCCGTTGGGGAAAAAAACGTGTGTGTACGGGACAAATTTTGTCAACGCTGCCCTACCCTAGCCAGAATTCACAACCGATTTTCGAGATTCTTTGTTTTTCGAAATTTTTAGTCTAGCTGTGCAAAAAACCTCGGACATTTTTAATTTCATGATGGTAGGATAAAAATAGTGGAAGCAAAGCAAAAGAACATGTTTTTCCTTTCAACGAATTTTGATGACTCTACCCAGGATATGATTCCCAACCAATTTTCGAGATTCTTTCTTTGGTCGATCCCAATTTTGGTCTTGTTACGCACCAAACCACGGAAATTTTGAATTTCATGATGAAATGATAAATATAAAGGGTTTAAAGCGATTCAGTTCATTAAATAAATTGAAAAATTCGTGAAATCATTCCCACCACCAGAGATTTCACAGTGAACCAATTGTATTCCATTCATGTTCTCTGGCCTACTGGAACAAACCTTGAATATGTCCTCGGGTTGTCTTGAGATATCGCTTAGACTTTTGTTTTAAAACAACCTTAAATCATCACCTTAAGATCACACCTGAAAATCCATTCCGAAGCGCCCTTAAATTTAAAGCGCACTTTTTCTCCCTGTTAGAATAGGAAAACGGTATCTAGATAGGCTTGAAAATAAATCAACTATTGAACTACAACATTTCGGTAAATAAATATTTGTACAAATCCTTACTGTACTTGATCTTCCAAGTTTCAACGGAAAATTCTTGGGGTCCTTCGTTGCATCTCTGAAATTGAACAGCGCATGACCAATTGCATCATGTTTGCCAAGGAATTCAGCGTTGTGAACCGATATCCTAAAACAAAATCAAATCGTTACATCTCACTCGGAACAATTGCGAGTAAAAATATTATGAAAACAAAAGGGATATTCATGGTCTAGTAGTTTTCCACTAGACTCATTGAATCATCGAAACTCGAGTTTTTACTGGTTCTGATGCACATGCTTTCAAGAAGGCTGTTCAAATTCTACAGTTTCAAGTTTATAGGTTGTTAGGTCTTACATATATTTGTTTACGAATAATTGTATGGATTGTTATTTATAACTTGGTTCGGAGGTAACCTACACGCATATGGCTACGTAGGTAATATATAATTCATGGTCCAGTAAGTTTCGACAGATCCAAATTTGCAAGCGCATTGTCTATTACGCCGATTATTACCACTGGTAAACATGGCCCTTTGCAAACATCATTATTATCAATAATCGGCGATTTTCATTCTCCTTATTCAGATCTACTGACGTGTGGAGAAAATCGTTCAAATTCTTGAGTTTCATGTTCATGGATTTTCAAGTTTCACGTTCATTGTTTTAAAAATAATTTTATCGTTTATTATTTACAAATTGATTAGGAGGTAACATGCACTGATTTTTAACCGATTTCCACAAGGGATGCTACTTAGCATTCTGATTTTCGACGTTTCGACGAACACCATCACTTTTCGATGAATTCTATTTTCAAAATGGACCAAGATTACCCTCAAATAGGGGTAATTGTGGTCTAGTAGTTTCGACGTCGATTTGTCGAAATTCGAGTTTTGACAGGTTCCAATACACATGCACGTCATTTTACGACAATTTAACATGACTGAGGCCTTCGAAAGTAAATTTTTGACCTCGAACCATCAGGAAGAAGCAACGATCCTATTGGTTGCTTAGCGACATATCTTTATCAATAAGAGACTATTGCCGTTCTTGGTATTCAGATCTATTGACGTATCAAGAAAATCATTCAAATCCACGAGTTCAGGTTTGTAGATGGAGATGGTTACGTATCGAAATGAACCGTGAATACCTCTTATAAAACATTGGGAAGCTAGCTCATAATTATCGCTCCACCCCTTAAAATAGATTTAAACTTGTAGCATGGTTTTGAATTACCTATCCCATCCTTACCAATACATTCTGACGACTGTAGCCTGGCTAAGGGTAGTGTTTATGCTGTCCAGTCAAAAATCATCTTTAACCATGAAACATTCAATAATTCAAACGCCCCTCCCCTCTTAAAATGCGTCAATTGAGGGTAATACATAATTGGGACATCACTGAATGGCACAAGAATGAATGATGAGGAAGTATATAAAAACTACCATGAATTTATAGACGGAATATAAAATATAACGCTAAGAAAGTGATTTTTACCATTTTGCCATTTGAGTGAGCAGAAGCACAGTAATGAGCGCAACGATAGCAACACGTATACGCGTGAAAGGGAAGCAGCATTGAAATCAGAGGAGTCAACGCTATCACCTTAATTACCAGTGGGACCTTGTGATATCAATGGAGCCCTTGGTCTTTGCAGCTATGAAGCTATGACACCTGTTTAGAACCCAACTAGATTACTTTTTACCAACTCACAGTCTTAACTATTCTTGCATGGATATACTCCCCCCCCCCCCCCCCCCAGAAATCCTCCCCTTCCTACTACTGACTCCTTTCAGGCACGCATCTTGAATGTGATTCTGAATGAGAAGGCAGGACCATCATGTTCCCATCTTGCAGTGAGACTACGTTCCTGCCTTCATCCCACTCGTGTTCCTACTACGAGGGACATCCAGAAAAAAAGGGGACAATTGTCGTAGGGGGTGATGGGAATTTTTTTTTTAAAGTTGGCATACCTGCGTGTAGGGGAACTCCTAACGGTCACAATGAGCGCTCGCCCGTCTCAGTTCGTTCAAAAATGGCGTCGCAGGAGCCCGTCGCGTCAACCTCTGCAGGTGTCGTTCGCTCCACCTACCGCAGGTGCAAGATTCGGGCAGTTCCTCACTTTGCGCTGAAATTCAGCTGCCGAAATCCATCGTCAGCTAATGGAAACCTATGGACCTGATGTGATGACACGTTCGAAGGTTTTCAAGTGGGTTAAGGAGTTTAAAGAAGGTCGCACAGACACGCACGATGAAGAAAGAAGTGGGAGGCCGTCTGTCGTTTCAGAAGAACTTGTGCAGCAAGTCAATGAAAAAATTCGCAGCGATCGTCGTGTGACCCTCGACTCCCTTCATGAAATGTTCCCACACATCTCACGGACCGTTATGGGTGAAATCGTTTCTGAAAAACTTGACTACAGGAAGTTGTGTGCCAGATGGGTGCCGAAAATGTTGACTCCAGAACATCGCCAACGACGTGTTGTGGCTGCAAACGAATTTCTGCAGCAGTATGCATCGGAGGGAGAAGCGTTCCTGGACTCTATAGTGACTGGGGACGAGACTTGGGTATGCCACTATACCCCTGAGTCCAAACGACAGTCCCTACAGTGGCGCCATACCCACTCCCCCAGTGCCAAAAAATTCAAGGTGCAATTTTCGGAACGCAAAATCATGGCATCTGTGTTCTGGGACAGGAAGGGAGTGTTATTGGTTGATTTCATGGTCAGAGGGACCACCATCAACGCCAATGCCTATTGTGATACCTTAACAAAATTGAAAAAAAAAAATTAAGGACAAAAGGAGGGGAATGCTGACGCCAGGCCCCACACCGCGCGTGTGACCCAGGACCTCCTTGTGAGATTTGGATGGGATGTCATTAACCACCCACCATATTCCCCTAACCTGGCGACCTCGGATTTTCATCTGTTCACAAAACTGAAGGAGTTCCTGGGTGGAAAACGGTTTTCCAGCGACAAGGAGGTCAAGGAGACTGTGGAGAAGTGGCTGTTGGAGGTGGAGCGGAGCGTCTATAACGAAGGCATAAAAAAGCTAGTGCCTAGGATGCAGAAGTGTGTGGAACCTGCCGGGGACTATGTTGAAAAATAAAGGATTAAATTTTGAACATATCCTGAAAATTTCATTAAAATATATGCATTTTTCTAATTTTAACAGCATTTGTCCCCTTTTTTTTCCGGACGTCCCTCGTAATACGTTCCCCATTGGCGGCTAACCCTCCCCCTCCCTTTCGGGTATATAATGTATTAGAACCTTCGCCAATCTGCAGAAATAATCAAATCACCCCTTGGAATCGGAATCTACTTGTTTTGTGGTAGCGAGTATGGTTTTGAACCATCCACTTCACTTCTAGGGAACGAAGGAGTCTGATTGAAATAAATTCATTTCTTTTCACTGGATATCAACAACAAACAAAAGAAGGGGAAAATGTTACAGCATGAATTCGAGTGGTATCCTTCTGTCAGCAAAATCTTTCTAGTCAGAATCATTAATGAACATGATGGATACTTACAATGATATTCCTCATTGGAAAAAATGTGGTTTTTATATCATTTATCTGCATGACTCACCTAAAACCTCTTGAGTTGATATCTCTGATATGGAAAAGAAATGTCTGGTTCACTTTGGGGCTAGATGAACTTGCGAGTTTTCTACTGGTTTTGATGCTCTTTTTATCGTTCAGGACTGATATTTTGAATGAAACTGGATACACTTGTCGTTGTGGCCCGGAGCCGCTCAGTCCCCTCATGCCATCTACAGTAACTGTCAATCTGGAAGCAACAAACAGTTTATTTACCAACGTGTTCAAACCAACATCACGTGCATGGAGAGGTCGGAGGAAAGATTTGATTTGCAAAGACAAAGATTTTGCAACTTTCTCGTTGTCTCTAGACAAAAAAGATAAATAATTCAAAAATATTTCCTCTACATTCACAACTTTATGACAAAAAAGTATTTATATATATGTATTATATTAATGAGAATGTTGTTTTGTTTCTCCCAAATGGCTTAATTGATTTTAATGCGGGTTTTCCCGAAATTATCGGCAAGTTCCAGAGGACGTATCACATGACTGATGCTGAAATGACCACAACCCCCACTCAACAATGTCTGTTCCACTTCCTTCTAAGAACATGGATACATGCACAGAGTTAACAAATACGCCTACAACTGGGTTATAATTAACAATGTTTTTCAACTGTATTTTAAATCCTATATCCAGTGATGTTGATATTGGCGATTTTTGAGTTTACAATTTATTGTGAAATGTTGAATAAAATGGTTGAAGACCCTGTGATGGGAATCGAGAGTGATTGGGATTGAGCAAGAATTTATGGGAATGGGAATAATAATCCTCCAACTTATGAATTGCTAAAAAAGCCGGAAATTTATCATTTCTTTCTTTCATTAAAATTTTACGACCCCAATACCTTATTATTATAAATCCAATTCTGATTCAGCAACTGAATGATTGCAATTCGTCAATTTATGTGAATGAACCCACGTGACCTCATCTGCCTCCAGTTTTGTAATGAATGGTAGGCGACACTAAGGATAGATAGGTAGGAAATATGCGTTTAGTTTTTTCTTCGTCTATTCGTCTCCAGCGATTGAGTGTTTAGGCCTTTTTAGGTAAAGAACAAGGCCTGTTGTAGGGTTAATCAGTTATACAGAGAATTAATAGGTTAGAAAATTCGGCTTTAGAGAGAGATATTTTCTAACCTTATAAGAAATAATATAGTGCCATCAGTTAAATAAATTAAGGTTCGCAAAAACTCACAATTTTTGAAGAGAGTCGATTGAGACAATGGCATCAACGGTCCCATACGAACGTTCTTGCCAGAATACGAGGGGTTCAGTGGCTGTACAGCTGGATTCATTAGTGGACGAAATATTATGTTGAACATATAGGGATAAATCGAGACCATATTGTTTTGCCAATTTAGACGCCTCACTCTCTTCGTCTAAACTCAGGGTCTGAAACAGAAGTTGTAGGTTAAAATATACAAGATACCTATACAGGTATCTGAAACATCAGACCCAGCTCAACCAGCAGGGTAGGCAGACATAAACGTTATTGGAAGGGTCCACGTAGGAAACTCCTGTTGTTGCTTATATCAATATTTTCACTCAAGAGGAAAAGGGTTGTATATACATATTGTATTTTACACGTTCACTGCGTCAGTAAAATCTAGTAACATCTCTTTTTTGCTAAGCGAGGTCATTTGACCTCATTTTGAACTTTTCCCACGATACTCATTGACCTCGTGAACCACTTTAATGAAAATCGCGTTTTTTCCAATTCTATCTAGTACCGCCGCAGGAAGTGGATTGATGAATTTTTTACCAATTTATCAGGGCGCTCTGTTTAATACCTACAAAAATCGGAATACCAGGGTCTTTCAGAGCTTATTTTTTTTTTCCTTTCTCTTCAAGGAGTTGGTTAGTTGATGGAAACTTATTCTAAATAGATACGAACATCCCAAAATGCTGAAAGCTTCCCCCCCCCCCCCCCCCTCTCATGATTGAATGGGGAGATGAAAAAAGGAGTGGGACTGTTAAAGAGTGCCGTGAATACTGGGTGACCCTAGCTACCAGAAGAGAGGCTCTCAACGAAAAGAATAGACAGGGAGTATTATATTACTATAATTTACGAAAATTCGCTTATCTAATCTCGCTTTATGACTGGAATTTTAATGTTTTGTATTTACTGTATAAATCTTCATACAAGATCTTTTCCACTGGGTTTGAGTTTGTTATTGCTTGGAATTTGATCAGCAAGGTAAAGTTTTATTTCCAATTTAGGTGTTCTAAAAATGTTGCTATTAAACATTACATAGGCTTCTAATGTTTGTATATTGTTATGTCCAATAAACGGTATAAATATCGTGGAATTTTGTTATACTAAAGAGTAAATGTAAATGTCCACACACTGAGTGACTGATTCTCGTCTACAAAACACAAGTTGCAGTAAAACAAAATAAAGCCTGATTTTCTCTTTCAACTCCCAAGGAAGTCTATGGAAGGCAATAACCCCTTGGAACTCGAACAAAATGAAATTTTACGACTAGAAAAGCACCAAAATATAATAGCTCTTCACAGATACATAGAAACACTGTGGTGAGTTCAATAAGAAAATGGCGCCTATTCACAATTAGCTGAGAAGGTAGCCTTCGATATAAAAAATAATCGATTATTGGCTCTGGATGCTACCACCCATAGACTCTTCAGCTTGTTAGCAGACCCCCTCTTGAGGGGTGGTGTGTGGGGGGTGTCTGCACCCCACCGTCTCCACTTCCTTTGGGAAACTCACAGGAAACTACAAACGGGAACTACAAAGTAAGAGATTGACAGAAGGAAACCACAATATCAACTATATTCACCTCTAAACTGTGAGACTCCATCCATGATGTACGTTTGTCATCAGAGTTTGCTTGGCCCAACCGAGAATACTCAGCCAAAGACAACATGTGCTGCGAAGATTTATCGGACGTCTAGAAATAAAAAGTGAGATGTTATGAGATTACAGCACGTCAGCAGCAGGTACCTAATTCTACAATTTGCCAAACTCAATTTCTTTACCTTCATGGCAAATAAATTGGGCGAGGAACTGTAAGATGGTCTTCTGAGTGGTTGCCACGCAGGGTCACTTGGATTTGAGTGTCTGTTGGCCATGTCATCCTGAGAAAGGCTCACCTCGTTGTTCGGATTCACCTCTAACCCATAGAAAATTCAACTTTTGGAATTAGCGAAAGTGTTAACCCTCTGCAGAAAAGTTACTTAGTAGGAAAATTGTGATGAACAAACGTGAACTCTACGTAATTACTACGGAGGTCATTTGTAATAAGGATCAACCAAGGCATGGACAAAGGTTCGAAAATAACTATGACAGCATTTTATATATGCTGTACCCAATCACAGAAAACGACCATTGGCCTTAAACTACGCTCAATTGCCGAAATGCTGTTAGGGAAGTGGAGGAAAGTAATCGTATTAGCACATCTGAAAAGGTCTTGTGTATTTCAAACGTCCATTGCCCGAAAAATCTCCCATTATCCGAAAAAAAAAGGTCTGCCCGAAATTTGAGCGTATTTTTGGCGAAATGGTGTTTTCGGGAATCGGGTTCAGTTCAATATAAATGATTCTGTTATTTGCTTTAACCCGCGATTTTTACTTCAATCAGTATGTCATACGTCTAAAATCAAGTTCGAACGTGCTTGAATTAGGATTTTCATGCGTTCATTCGATGCAACCTTGATTAATAGAATAAATGTGAGGTAATTCTGAGAGAAATTAAATAATTGTGATTATTATTGAGAAAGATTACCCAATAGCGAAATAGAAGAACTTGTAGAGTTCATTCAGAATACCATTTGTGATTTTAAGTACATACCTAACTATAATAATTTACCATGGGATAAATCCACATTTTCCGATAATGGACCTTCTGGGAAAGGAATATTGTGAAAAAGACTCACGTTTTCATAAATCCGTATTTTATTGGTCCAAATATAAAAACACGTATATCCCTATATATCTTGGAAGGAACCATGTTTCTAACACGTTCAGTACAAATGTATGTATATCTGTTTGCTTGATATTCAAATTAAGGCATAACAAACAAGATTCAATTAAAGGCGCAAACAAATGATCTAATGATGAAAACTGACCATAGATTATTGATGGTCATGTCACTATACTTAGTAGTCAATCTAACTTATTTCAATTATAAAGAAGGAGCAGCGTTGGACATATTCGAGACAACCATTCCTAGGATTGAGTCTCTTTCATTTGCTCAACCCTAAGAATGAGCAAATGCAAATGCCCAGGCTTTGGTTTGAGCGTATTTTTTGGCCAATGGACGTTTTCAGAGATTGGGTACAACATAATATAATACAAGCCGAATTTGTGAATAAACCAATACTGGATGGACTGAGAAATACAGGATGGGAGTGTTGTATAGTATGTAAAATGTAAGGGAACTATAGCGCGAACCAGGGTTTCAACTAACTTTTGAATAATGTTAAACGAATATCATTGTCAGCTTTCGATTTATCTTTCGGGCTGTCCAGAGAAAAATCGGCTTTGGAACCAGTGAGCGCCTTTTTCCATCCTTTAGTCTTGTGTTTGGTAGGTGGAGTTTCAGCAATCGTCGGTAGCGCTTTGATCCTTGACGCCACATCTTCCCTCGTTACACCTGTGAATTATGTTATCAGTGTAGGTTACTTTCTAATCAGGTTTTAAATCAATGATATACGATCAAATAATTGGTAAACAATAAACGTAAAACCAAACTATCCTACAGTAAAAACTTGGGAATTTGAGCAGCATTTTAAACACCTGACTGCTGGCTGACTGGCTGCATAGGGCTTCTTTGGAAAGAAATGTCAGGCCTAATGGCTTATATTTCCCCAAAAGGGCCTCTTGTGATTTGGGGATTCTACGCGCTATGTCCCTAAATTTGTTGCTTAGTGCAACTAACTTCTCAATCTTTTTCCAATCTAGGTCTCTGAGTGAGGCCCTTTCAATTATATGATGTCCCAGGGCCTCGTGCCTAAATCTCCAGAATCTATCACAACCACACAAAGTGTTCAGCTGTATCCTCCCCATTTCCGCATTCACAGAGTGGAGAGGATACCTTGGACAGATAAAAAGGGTCCTCTCAAGCTGAAGTGCCCTGTGAGGACCCCAATGATTTTTCTCATTTGTGTTCTAGGCTGTGATATTATCCAATTTAAACGATCCAGAGATGCACATCCTAGATTGTCTACACATATTGTCCTCTTTTCTCCATAGCTCTTTTAGATCTTTGATGGCCCAGGTGTTTGCCTTGGCCTTACACGCATTCCGCATTATGTCTAGGGCTGGGGCGGGCCCATAGTGATTTCTAGACGACCCCAACCTGGCAAGACGATCTACCTCCTCATTTTCCATGTGTCCCTCGTGACCTGGAACCCAATTGACATTTTGCACTTTGTTTGGCACATTGGCACTTTGTTGTCACATTGAGTGTCTAATTTGGCCAGTTTATCTTTAACCTCTTATAACATTTTCGAGGTAGTGACCGGATTCATCAGTGCTTTGATGCAAGCCTGGCTATCTGTATGTATGACTACTTGTCTGTTTTCATGTTATTCTCTATTAAGCTGTCAACGCACCTGATAATGGCATATAGCTCACTCTGGAAGACTTTGGTGTGAGCATACAGAGTGAAGCACTCAGCTATACCCAATTCAGGTATGTACATGCCAGCGCCTGTTCTGGTTGTGCTCTCAGATTCAACTCTAGAGCTGTCTGTAAAGCACGACAGTCAAGTCCTGACACCTGACTGCATCTGAATAACTATATCGGCAATCGTGTCTTATCAAGGATGTTTTTTAAAGCAGTTGTTAGGATCTTTGCTACTTCTCGACGATTCGATATCGAAACTTGACTTTTAAAAGCCCACAGTAAGAGCGTAACCCGTTTGGGTGAATGGAGTAGTGGAGTCCCAGGGACCTGTTTCGACTACGAGCGATACAGGGATCGTTTAGGCGAATGTCAAAAAGTCAAGGTGCAAACTCCTGCTGCATAATTTTCTTTGGTTTTATCTCGTTCAGTATTGATCTATAAATCAATTTTGCAGGGAGCAAGTCGATTAAGTTCCTTCGACCTTCTGATACAAGCAGACCTGAATCAATCCATAGTTCCAACAATGGAAGCGCGGGTCTACATTTATTAGTGATGCTATGTGGCAGCAAAAATTGTAATCTCTCATTAGTCCATAATTACATATAAACATCTAAGAGGTGTCACAAAGGCTTTATTGTCGTAGAATCATCATCATCATTAATGATAAGCGTTAATCTCGAAACTGCAATATTCACAATGTTGCAGGCGACAGATAGATACAACCAATCCTTGGCATAAATCAATATCAATAATACCAATTCTGAGGAGCAAACAAATATTGAGGAATTCAATTATATACTTCATTGTTTTGAGGCCAATTAATCATATATTAATTCTCAATTAATGAATTTCTAAAGGACACCCGCGATTTCTTCTAATGTTCCTGAACTATTCCACTAAACTCTCTGGATGAATTTACACCATTTGCTCCAAGTTCCGAACCAAGAATTCATCCATCCCCCCCTTTCAAGCAATTAATGGTTCTTGCATCAGGATGACATTTTCACTGAAATATTTCATTACTGATAACAGCAATATTGTAGTCTTTAATTTGACTCAGTGATTTTAATATTAGTGCAATACAAACATCCCCACCTCCCACCAACTAATATGAATTCCGTGTGGACCGCCCTTAGGCCACGTACCTACGCGCTTGTAACAAACGGCTGTTCCATTCCTCCACACTGAACATAGATCCGAGCCTTTCAACAAACAAGACAGCGTGACATCACATGGTTCCAAACATCCGTCGTTCTGATCTTCAGGTCTTCAGTCACGCAGCAGCAAATGGAAGATCAGAGCAGTACGCCTTGGACTTGTCCACATGAACATCACCCTATTTCGAACCTTTCTTTACTGTGATAGTGAAAAACTGCCAATGAAGCGATTGGCTCCATTTCGTTCTTCCCAGTCTCATTTCTTTGAAGTTTTGCCACCCCAAACCTCGGATTTCATCGGTTTGGAGGAAGGGAACTCACGTATGTTGCCAAGCTTTGCACAAGCCAATATCCTTTCCCCTCGCACATCAAAAAGTGAAACAAACACTGAATTCCACTTCAAAATACGGATTTCTGTATAGTTCCATTCTTATTTAGGGGTTTTGATCCACCAATAACCACCTCTTTAATTAGTTGTGAGAAAACTGGGTAAAACAACACCAACAGCGACCCCAGCAACAACTGGGATACTTGTGCACAATGAGACATTTTCATGTACAACTCCATGGAAATATATTCCAGGAAAGAAAAGTGTCGTCTCTATCACATCAAAACATTGAACTATGGATGTTTTTGGGCAACTGAAAGACGAATAGTAATGTTGAAACACGTCACTTCCAAACATCCTGTGGGAGCAAACCTAATCAATCTAGCTGCTGAAACATATTAGTCAAAAATCTTCGTCCAAACGTTTATAAATCTGTTATCTGCATAGCACTATTATCACATCAGTCAGTATTGTCAGTGTACACGAATAATTTCCAATAAACTATTTTTTTAAGCCATATGTTAGAGGCTACCTGGCTGGACAGAAAGAGGTACTGTGAGGCCGTTGTAGGATTGAAGAATGTTCGAGTGTCGTGGGATTTCGCTTTCTTCTCCATCATCGTTGACCACAGTTATTCCAACACTAAAAATATAAAAAAGAATACCTTAGAGATATTCAGGGCAAATAAATCAACTTAGTAATACTTATCGCACTAAGAAATTCTAGGTAAAGAAGGAAAACCTTATGAAACGATCAAGACGGTACACATTAAATTAGGGATGAAAGTATTAGAAAATCAATTTTAGAGGTAGCTGAGCACATTTGTCGGTGACTTTTTCTACTAAAAACAGGTTAAAAAAATCATGTTTAGTAACGAAGATCCTAATATCATACCAACTAAGGCTTAAGCCAGTTTTCCTCTCATTGCATCAGGATTGTACGATATTGTTCAATTTTGCCAATTTTAGACCCAATCACAATCACCCCAAATCACCCAATCACCTCATGTTTCCTGTTGTTATATTTTAAGAGTGTGAGGCTTCTTTTCTTATAGGCCTCGTGCATATCGATTCTAGCGCTATCAATGTCAGCTGGCATAAAGTTCAGTATCAGTAGCTGTTGTATGAAATTTTCCTTCTTTCACTGTGCAAACGTGTTTCGAAAACTATAAAATAATTCCTATATATGAAACAGCACATTTACTATTCTTCACAAAGGTAAAACATCCAAGAAGACTCTGGTGTAGGTTGTGTGGTTACTAGTAGGGGTCTGCACTTTTTCACTTCACACCTCTGGAAGGATTCAAGAAGGCGTGAAGCGTAAAGTGGATATAAAAAAAGAGGAAGTCTCCTCTGTTAACCTCAATACTGAGGGAGTCTGCTCTTTTACACTTTACACCCGGTGGAAAGAAGGTTGTTTTTTTTCTAATATTTCCCTCGAATAAATCATTGAAAAGATAGGTCAAGGTTGCC
The DNA here is from genome assembly GCA_030762985.1 of Adelphocoris suturalis. Lineage (NCBI taxonomy): Eukaryota > Metazoa > Arthropoda > Insecta > Hemiptera > Miridae > Adelphocoris > Adelphocoris suturalis. Next base: position 64,107,116 of record CM061043.1, read on the forward strand.
TTACTGTTCTATAAATCAAGGCAATTTCTACAGTACAAAGTAGGAGTTTCATTGATGATGGTCTAACTCAAAACAGACAGAGATTCAACCCTTTTCTTACCGTCAACAGCAAGTACCTTCTTCGCAATATAATACATGCCATGCATCCAATAATTTCTTACCGTTTGCCTCTTTCCAAACAAAATGCAAGTTATCAGAAAACCGCGTTTTTATTTCATTTCAACAGAAATTTTCAATTCATTCAACAACACAGAATCTGTTGATCTGTTTTAGTTTAATCACAACGTAGATCAGTTCCTCATTGGTGACTGTATAGACCGAAGGGCCTGTTAACCGGTCCCCCTGCTTGAGGGCACACCACCTTGGTGGGGATCCTGTACCTCACCAAGGCCTACAATCCAACTACCCCCCCCCCCCCCCCCCCACCACCGATTACCCGGAGAGATCTACAAGGACATGAAACCACAGCCCTACAAAACCATTTTCAAGTGGGTGGCAGGCTAGACCAGCTCCCCAGCTAGTTTCTGGGTGGCTGAAAGCCTGGGGCCTCCCGCCACCCGCCCGTGGCACCATTATGGGCTAACCTTAAAAAATGGCTTTTTGGCTTGGAGTTCTCTTCTCTTTCGCCGGGCCAGTGACAAATCAGATCAGTTTGTTGTAGGAAATCGTATAGACCGAAGGGCCTGTTGACACGTTTCCTGTAGAGGCCGAGGAACTTCATCTTGAAGGGGATCACACCCCAACAAGCCCAGCGAGACGCTGGAAGAGCTGAAAGCCTGGGGTCCTACCCGCCCACGGTACCAGTATGGGCACAGCCCTTGAAGGCCAAGAATGGTTGCTGGCCCGTCAAAAGCAACAGAGAAGAGGACTCTGCGCCTACCGCTTAACCTCACCCCGTCCTGCATGATTGCAGCACAAATAGGGAGGACAAGGTTGCCCCAGGGCCTGGGTCCGCATGCATGCCACACGTGTAGTGTCCTGAGACACCCCTAGTACGAGAGACAAATTAGATCAACAGTTGTGTTCTTTAGCCATTTTCAAGTGCCATAAAGTACATGATTGGAGCCAGAAAACATTTCTTAAAGCACAAGGGAAGATGGCTACCAGTGAAAATTTCATTGAGTTGATTGGACTGGATGGGGGGGGGGGGTTTATGCCCCATTTCACCTATAGAGCGCTCTTGTTTCCCGTATATGCACGAGGCCTTTGCTTAGGCACCTAATTCTTGATCATCTGAATTGAAAAACGCAGCAGGTCGCTACAATGCTTAGTTACTTAATGTACAAGAGCCATGTAAAGCCCAAGACTTTTTCTTTCTTTTTTAAAATTATTTTGAAAGAAGTTGAGGAGGCAGAAAAAATCTAATGCAAGGATCTTTAATAACAGACTTTTCTGCGTCGAATGTCATTGACACTGAAAACAAAAATCTGGAAATTAAGCTTGTCACAAAGATGTCACATTCGTCCATGCCCAGCATCTACTAATGATACAATCTTGTTTAAATTTATATCGGATGATCAAATCGTCATTTCCTAACTATCAACCAAATTCGAGCTAGACCGGACAACTAGCACGTGAAAAATGGAGCATATTGGAATTTACGTTCGCGCATGTGCAGAGTTAAGTAATGATTTGTCAACAATGAAATGGATAGGAGACCATCTACTGCCTAATCCTAATAATAGAAATAAAAAATATTATTATTAATTGTAGTTCGTTAAGACATCTATAATTTTTGGGCCGGTAGGTACACACTATCCATATGAAAAACAACTACATGTCTACCTCAATCGTAAACAACTAATTAACATATTAGTTATGAAACTTATTGATTACGAAATTAATTTTTGAAATTCTTAAAACTTTCGATGTTTTAATACAAAATCTGACCATTAAAAATAGAAGTTATGAAGATTTCACGATCGTTGGACTGCAACAGAAATTCGTCGATCTAAATATCAATTTATTGATACTTAGTTATCGGTAGTTATCTTAGTTCCGAATTGTAGCAATATTGAATAAAATTAATTTGAAGTCCTTTTTACTTTTTAGTATGGAAGGAGTAGGTACTGATAATATGAAACCTGTTGAGGTTTTAATTGGTCGGATAGGCCAACTAGCTCTAGGAAACAAGTCGCAGTTTCCCGAGAGTCGATAAAAGAAGCAATTAATTCAGTTCATACGTTGATTTTTAAGACCAAAATCAATTAAGGGGATTATCCATGAATTTCCGGATTCGCATTTTAGTGGGTAGATTCAAGTATGTATAGGTTATCTACCTATTTTTTTTTCAGGTATAATCGAGGAATATGATAACGTTCATTGTACACTCTATCAACATTGAATGTTGGTAAGAAATAAATCGATGTTTGGTAGCGAGAAAGGAATAAGGAAACGATTTCAACTAGGTAGGTGTGAATTAGTTATCAGAAATTACAGCCAAGAAGGCGATCGATTATTGAATAACCCACGTCTTCCTGACAGATATGATTGTAACACGGAGCTAATTAGCCGGGTGCTTCGAACGAAGAATTTGCTTGACTTCAGAATGCAGGTAGGTACTCAACGAGATAAGGTAAGCTTGTCAGAACGATTTAAAACTACCTCATAACATGACAATATCACTTGAGTTAAACTTTATCGGTGAGTAAAATTTCAAGGTTACTTATATTCAAACCCAACTTGGGGAAAACTAGGGTACGTACCTATATGAAATTGATCAACGTATAACTCTATATGGGCGTATAAAACCATTTTTCTCCTGGAGTTTTTTCCGCTCAGAGTCTTAAGAAGGAAAAGGACTATAAGTCTGTAGTTTCCTAGATTCTCAAACACTAAACCTGCATTCTCTCATCTTGGAACTCAAACCAAATTATTTGGATCTAGAAAAAAGTCTGAAGTGGGTGTTGCACAGCAGCTTCCTCGCATTTAAAACCCGATAGAATAGATAGGTAGGCAGTGAATAAGTACTTAACTAATAATGCATATGCCTATGTATAATCTTTATATATAATTCCGAACGGTCTTTGAAATTGTGAAGAACTTCACTGTCCGATTTTAGTGTTAGACTGCTCATTCGAATCAGCACGGCCCCAAGTTTGTTGCAAAAGTGTTGCCGTTCGTCTCTATACCGCCTTGATCGTGTTCTAAGCGGTCCTTATCAACGAGAGTTGTTTATTAGGCTGTGGCGGTAACAACAGTTGCCATCAATTCACGGTAAGTAAGAAACGTAGGGTAGTTACTAACATCTAGGAGAGTTTTATCTGAACGAAGAAAATGAAACTGAAGAACTTAACGGACTTTATATATAATTCCGAACGGTCTTTATATATAATTCCAATTCACACGCTTACAAACAAACGAAGAAGACTCAAGATAGAATTACACCATCATCTCACCATGCCCAAATTCTGAATTCCCCGATTCAACTTTTTGTTTAGTCTCATAGTGGCGAGGACCACCTCAACTGGTGATATTTATTTTATTACATTACATACATTTTGATCGGTATTTCCTATTTTTTAATCATTTATAACATCGCCTTAGCTTTGCACCAGGTCACATAACGCCGCAAATAGGTAGGACTTATATCGTTACTATAATGTACTGAGTTCCTGTTAGGTACTACTGTTATACGGACTAGATTAGGGCTTTCCAAGCCCTAACAGGCCTCTAGTAGATGTGAATTTAGAAGGATTGGGTATGGAACTGAGGGGTCTATGATGCTTAATTTAGGATTTCATGTAGTAATTAATACATTACTATCATTGAGTATTACAGTCATGTAATACATTATACATGAGCAGTGTCTACCACTTCTCGGGGCGGGGGGGGGGGGGGGGGGGATTTATGGATAACTACTTCCCAAATATGAGTTTGATGGGGTGGAAAGAGTAAGTTAAATTTACTTGTCAGAAAAACTGACATTTGCGCATGAGCAATGAATACAAGGGTCCGAATGTAACTAAACTCAAGAGACTATGTAACTAACCTAGAGACGATTCGGAAGACGCATGACAATTTAATTGAAATCTAATAAAAATTCGAACTGACCAATGAAACTAAATCGAAAGCGAACCTTTTCGATTTCTCAATCCACACAAATCTGTCCACGCAGTTAGTTAGGTCGCTTAGACAGTTTTGATCTTCCGCAAAAAATGATAGATAACTTTAATAAAAAGGCCTGTCTGTCCCTAATTCGTTTTTTTTTAATTTTAATTTTCTATAAAAAATGAAGCTATTGCAATGGCACGGAAAACTTTAAAATCAAAATTGTTGAAATCCGTTTTGGGACATTCTGAAACTCTCCCCACCACCCAACTTTTTTCCACAATTTTTGAGATATGGAAGTGAAACTAGAGTGTTTTTGTTTTTGGGGTGCCTGATACTAAGTTTTAAGCAAATAAAAATCAGGAAAAAATTAAAAGTGGGAAGTATTGGGAATTTCGGAAAAAAATTTCATTTTTTGCCGAGTGACACCTCATTTTATAGATTTTTTCTTCAAGTACCTATGTTAGGAAAAAATCATGCTTCTTGGTTCATCAGCTACTATCCAAAAATAAATTAAGATATCGAAATTCTGGTGTAATCATCGTGTTAGGTACTAGAAAATCTATAAAATGAGGCCACTCGGCGAAAAATGGAAACTTTTTTCCGAAGTACTTAGGTACTCCCTTTGGGTAGGCGAAAAAAATTAGGAATTTTATTTGCTTAAAACTGAGTAACAGGCACCCCGAAAACGCTTTCCAAGTTTCACTTCGATATTTCAAAAATTGTGGAAGGGAGGGGGGGGGGGGTACACCATATACACATATATTATATATATATATATATATATATATATATATATATATATCACCTATATATGTGTGTGTGTGTGTGTGTGTGTGTGTGTGTATATTTGTGGGTGTGTTTGTCATTCCGCACGATGACTCCGTAGGATTGAGATAAAAATCCCGTTTTAGCGCCAAAAAATCCTATCCAATTAAGGACGAAATCGTTGGCCAGCATTTTTTGAGCACATTAAATTGGTCAAATTTCAAAAAATGTGCTCCAAAATGACTAAAAACGGCCAAAAATCATTAAATTGATAATTTTTAGCAAAATATCAGTCAAAACAAAATGATCAACGATTAAATAGGACATTAAAAAATGTTTGCACAAAATTATGCCGAAAACAAAGTTTAATAATATTTTCGGAAAAATCCATATAAATGGCAAAAAATGATACTCAATGTTAATTACGTATGCTCATGCGGAGAGTTGAACTGATGAGTTGAGAATAATGAAATAGGTACGGGACCATCTACGACCTAACCCGCGCATTCACAGACAATATCATCAAAATTGGGTGAAAACTGTGGAAATAAGGGTTGTTACAAAGATTTCACTTGGCGCATACGCAGTAGCTATTAATGATACAATCATGTTGAAATTCATATGGGGAAATCAAATCGTCTTCCCCCAACTATCATCGAAATTTAAGCGATATCGAACGACTAGGGTGTAAAAAAATGGAGCATAATGGAATTTACGTTTGCGCATGCGCAAGGTGAAGTATAGATTTGGCAACAATGAAACTGATAGGGGACCATCAACACCCTAACACGCGCACTCCCTGACAATTTCATCAAAATCGGATGAAAACTGTGGAAATTAAGGGCGTTACAAGGATTTAACATTTGCGCAGACGCGCAACCAGGTTGAAACTGATATGGGATGATCAAATCATCATCCCCCAACCCAACTATCATCTATATTTGAGCGAGATCAGACGTGTAGTGCGTGAGAAGGTGATGCTTAGTAGAATTAACTTTTGCGCTTGCGCAGAGTGAAGTATTGGGCTGGCAACAATGAAACTGGCAGGGGACCGTCGAACCCCTTGCCCCTACATTCCCTGAAAATTTCATCCAAATCGGATGAAAACTGTGGAAAATTAGCTTGTTACAAGGCTTAGCGGACACACGACAGACAGACACGGAACCAAAGTTGTTCAGAATGGTATAAACCGTAAAATGCGAGTGGAAATTTTGATTTTGGAGACCCAAAATTTTTTTCTCCCAAAAGTGGAAGGGGGAAAAAAAAAAATGCTTCCGCTACCTATAGGTAGACTCGGAAACAAAATCAAGAACAGACAGGCCTTTTTATTGAAGTTTTCAAATAGTTTGGACCCTTCAAATAAAAAAACTGCAAAAATTAATCACAGTTGAAATGAATATTGTAACTAATTGTTGTTTTCCACCAATTTGAAATTTAAGTATTATCTACCACTCATATATGACCTATATTTGAATTTTCAAGTTTTCTATTTGAAATTTTTTTATTAACATTCTTTTTCATGAATGTCATAATCTAAAATCGCCATTCCTGAAAACTATTTCTGGGTCCACTCCTTTCACCTAGCATTTTAAACCAATTCCTCAGGAATTCCTATGACTCTGTAAGAAAACTCCCAATGATGCTTAGGGTGTATACCAAGTTTACGGAAAATGCAACAACCCTTTCTACTGTTTGGTGCTTAGACGTACAATACTTTGGAAGTTCAGGTCATGCAGCATGACCACATGAGCAAATATTCGTAGTTTTTCTCATCATTACAAATTATTTGAAATTTGAGCATATTGTGGGCCTTGAAATCGTTCACGATTAGATAGTGGCGAACAAATATTCTACACTCATTTCTTCATTAATTCATTAACAAAATTTCATTTTTAACAAAATTCACTTAAAACTAAGTGATTTCAAGGCATTGCCATAGTCCCAAAAGTGAATATTGCTTTGACACAAAGGAAATAAAAAAAAAAAAAAACGAAATAATTAAGTTCTGGGCATGCGGCATGGTCGTATGAGCGAATTTTCGTAAAGTTTTCTTCATTTACCTATTTACTCTTTTGAAATTTGAGTACTGGTGCAATGAAATAGTAACTATCAATTTAATGAAAAAATATATAATAGTCTGTTATTAAAAAAGGAATTTGGATTTTTAGTTATTTTTGCAGTTTTTATCGATTTTTTTAAAGCACGTATTTAAGTATATTTTTCAGCATTATTTTGTACACAAACATGAATGTTTATAGTTTATATAGTACCAGTATATTTAGTTGTATAGTACTATAGTAAATGCACTTCATTTGATCAATATTTCGCCAAAACATATAAATTTACAAAATTTCAACTTTTTTGAAACTTTTAGTGATTTTTTTCAAGCACATCTTTTGAAATATGGTCTATTTAATGTGCTAAAAAAAGTGCTGTACAACAAAAACATCCTTTGTTATGGAATGCTTAGTTTTTGCACAAGGACGGATTCCTTATCTCAATCCTAAGGAGAGTTGTTGTCTGGAATTACAAACACGAACACACATAAACACAAATCAATAGGTACCTACATACCTAAGTAAAAGTTATTAAATCGCCACTTTAGGTACCTACGAGTACTTGTGCCACTCATTGAGGGTCGCTTTTCGTGAAAAATATTGTCAATTTTCAACTAAGTGTGTCCGCCGATGATGTTTTAGTGAGTATCAAAGACATTTTGCGATTTATTTGCAAGGAATATGTTGAACAGTTTTTCTACAAATAGGAAGGCAATGAGAATCCAAGAGAACCAGATTTTCTAGAGTCTGTTGGGAGTTTACAAAATAAAGAAGGTAGGTAGCGAATTAGATAGGGGAATAACACATCAAGAGGACACGGAAGTAGATTGAGTTTCACGAAAAGATAACAAAAGGGAAGTTGGTAGCGTCTATATCAACTAAAATGTCAACCAGTTGTTATGTTTGGAAACATTCATTTCGAGGTCATTCCTTGGAGAAATCAAGTTGGGATAAGGTTATTGGTAGTTATGTTCTATGAACCGTGAAAATCTAATTCCATTGTAAAATTGAAAATAAGAACACGTCTGGAAAGAAGTTTCATTTGTCACTGGCGCCAAAACAACTGCTTAGCAATACGGCCTCAACCTAATATAGGATTTGCAAATCAACTTAATTAAATCTTTTACCAAATGAATCAAACCTTTTGCGAAAATGATTCATTCTTTTCCCAAACCAAACTTATAGCAAAAAGGGGATGTAATAGAAATAAATACACGGCATAACAACCACTATAAAGTCAGTGAGCAACTCATGAAGTAGACATAGACACCACTGGTAAATCCCATCCGAATGATAATTATCCCTCAAATCTGCATGCGAATTCAGAGCTATATGCGGCTAATCAGCTATTCGTTTGCCAAAGTTCCAGCCCTTCGGGAGAGCAAACGGTTTAAAGTAAAGCGATCCGAGTGGTTTCATTCGATTCTTTGGAATGAAACCTGGAATGAAACGACCAAAAAACCAGATTTGATCCAAGTTAGGGCTAATCAAAATTGATGCCAATGTTACTGGTACATCCCCAGCCGATGTTTGATTTATGAGCCAAATTTCATAAAGTTCGGTCCAGGAGTTTTGGAGAAAAACTATGGACGGCGGTCGGACGGATTTTTTCAAATCGATTTTTGGAATCCACGCACCTTGAAACAACGTAAACCGACCATTTTTAAGGGGGTTAACATTTTAAAATTTGATTGTTCATTGATCCATAGGTTGTTCATCGCGCCTTTGTTATAATACATCAAGTTTTCTGTAGTTCCTAATTCATGATTAAACTGTGATTCCACATTTTCTCACAAGAGGTTCAATTGTTTCGGAAAAAGGTTTAATTATTTTGGGAAAAAGTTTGATTCATTTGGTGAAAGGTTTAATTAAATTGGCAAATCCGGATTTGACACACGGAACAAAAAACTTTATTCTGTTAAGTACCTACATTGTGATTCATCCCACGTATCTGAAATTTATTGTAAGTAAACTTATTTTATAATATAAATGAAATAGGTACCTGGAAATTCGTCGGACCGTTGTTACACGCTGTTTGTCCAGAAGGTGAGGATGGAGGTTGATTCCATCGCTTTCTCCGCAACAGAAGTAGTAACATTTGCTACACCACGATCCCATAATCTGCAATCGTTGAAATAACTTAGCTTCATATTAAACTAGTTTTTTTTCGCTAAAAAATGCATAGTCACGTAGGTTTTCAGAGTGGGGGGGTGAGTTTATTTTTCTTTACAACCGCCGCAATGAGATTTTTAGAAGAGGTGCGATGGAAAATGAATACAGACTGAGCGTACTAGGTAGAGGATGTGGAGCAGGTTTTTCAAGCTTGGAAGGCCAAACTGTACGAATGAATGAAAGAACAAGAGATAAAAGTTGTCACCTACCTGCATAAATGGGGGCAGCGGCAGGCGGCAGGTGTCACATTCAAATAGATCTCAGCCAGCGAACATCGACTCTGTGAACATCGAAAGGAGAAAAGCAATTTTACTGACGTTCCCTGCTCGGCTGGAGGCCCCCCCAACAGTTCCCCAGACTTTTTATCTAAGCACCGCCGCAGGAAGTGCTGATAGGGAGCCGCTCACGCTCAATACACTGTTATCTTTCAGCAAAAATCTACTTTTATTTTTGAAATGTAAACGGCTAACGATGTCAATGACGTGTTTACGTTCGAAGAGCTCCCATGAAAGAACGAGCGTTCCACTATAATTATTACAGAATGGTTTATTTTTCTGAATAGATAAACCATCCGCATTGATCCACTGGTCTCACTTCAATGATTTCGTAAAAAACCAATACCTTAGGTTAATTATTTTTGTAATAAGGTAATTTTTGTAACAAGTTTGTACAATTTAAAAAATAAATCATAAATAAAAATATCGTAATAAAATTAAAAATAAATAAAACAGCAAATTATTACACAATGGTTTACTTCCGTATTACCTAGACCTTCTACCCACAAAGCTCATAATTAAACGAAGTCTATTATACAAACTAAATAGGTACTACTACAACTGCATAGACGTAGACGCCTACCGAGGACAAATTAATTCAATAAATCAAACACATTGAACTTTTCCCTCCGTATACAGGGTGTCGTACCATCGGCTAGGGTTCGATTCTACTACTAATTTGTGACTTTTTTGTCCTATAACATACCTATATATAAATTCACGTATATTTTCAATTCACGCTAAAGACCACTTTTTTCACTTTCAAGATTTGTTTCGCTTTTTCGACTTGTGTCACTAAAACTGTCGTAACTCCCTTAATTTCCACTCAAAACTCAAATCATCCTGATGCCATTTCAAAAATTTTGAAGTGGAATAAATGGGTAAAAAATAAGACGTAAGTAAAAAATTTGTAAAATTCCGAAAATGTACACTTTTTTCAAACTTTGCCTCTCGAACCATCCTGAATGGAAATTTTCATGCTGTAAGCCTAAAAGTTGCATCACAATAACAGCTTTCCAACGGTGTAGTCAATTTTACTTTTTCTTTGCTAATTAGGGGAGAAAACTATGTCTTAATGTAAAAAAACTTTGTTTTTACAATGAAATGGAGGATTTTCTTGAAAACCTACGTTCTATGAAAATACGAATTTGGGATCGGTTTCAAAGTATTTTTTACGCTGAATCGAATGATAACACTTGCATATCATATCTCCCCGACCCCGTTATAACCAAGTTCAACACTTTAACTCATAAATTTGAGCTCTTTTGGTATGATAAATTGTATGTGTTTTTAAGGGTGAAACTAATTAAATTAGAAGTGTAAAATCCTGTTATAGCGGGGGGGTTTGGGAGATATGCAAGAGTTACCATTCGATTCAGCGTAAAAAATACGATGAAACAGATCCTTAAGTCGTGTTTTCCATTTGGTAGGTTGCCCTTCATTATCCATGATTAGGGGATGAGTATATAGTTATGCAGGCTCATCCCCTCACACCCCCTAACCATGGATAGTGAAGGGCAACCTACCCAATGGATTCAAACCACCCTCAACGAGGGCAGTGGGGACGCTGGAGAGAGCAGCCTCTCCGAAAAGCAGCAGACAAAGCACCTTAGTACGAAACTATTAGTTAAAATATCTCCCTGATGAGGCCTATATTGGCGAAAGCGCTCGGAAGGAAAATAAACTGATGAGAAAACGCGACTAACTATCTACTCATCACCTCACACCCCCTACTCGTATTTTCATAGGTCATTTTTCAAGAAAACCCTCGTTTTCATTAAAAAACAATGTTTTTCAACACTAAGACATATTTTTCTCCCCTAATTAGCAAAGTAAAAGTAAAATTAACTACACCTTTGGAAAGTTGGGATTGTCATCCAAGTTTTAGGCTTACAGTATGAAAATTTCCATCCAGGACGTTTCGAGAGACTTGAGGGAAGTGAAATTTTCGAAATTTCACAAAGTTTTCAAATACCGGATATTTTTTACCAGTTCATTCCATGTTCAAAAAAAAAAAAAAAAAAAAAAAAAAAAAAAAAAAAAAAGCCATCAGAAAGATAGGAAATCTAACGCTCTTTTCAACGGTATAATCAGATTTGATTTTTGACTGGAAAAGGGAGTTATGACAGTTTTAGTGACACAAAGTCGAAAATGCGAAAAAAATCGTTAAAGTGGTCTTTTAAGTGAATTAAAAAACGCTGCAAATTATTACATAATGGTGTATTATTTCTGAATCAGATAGCCAGCTATAGTAACCAGCATGCTTTGGGGCTTTCGCCAGTCTCTTTTCTAGGATCCACCTCTGTTCTCGCGTTACAGGCTGCGCTCCCGATGGGGAGCAAATGGATGATCGTACAGCCACCCGAGTGGTCTCATTCAATCCACGGAGCTAATTTCTATAGGAATCAAACTAAAACCATTGGTGAACTGGATTCCAAAAGCATTTGGAACCTATCCCAGTCGATTCTGCGTCCGAAATTACTTGGGTGACGGCACCCCACTTACCTATGGCAGAAATATAAGTATATAAAACTAGAAATACAGAATACATACAGCAGATACAGAAATACAGCTATTCATCCAGAGGGTTCAGACTCCAACCTGCCCATGTAATGCAATTTTAATTTAAAAACGATTTGCTTCGAACTATCTGAGAAGAAGAAGAACGAAGGATTTTAGATGGACTGGATCAATTATTTTTGTAACATACTATAACTTAATATACCTACTAGTGTGTTATATGTTATATACTAGTGTGTTAAATGTTATATGGGGTAAAAGTAATAAAATATAATATAAAATATATATTATATCCGTTCCGATACGCCCCGGACGCCTTTATGCTACTCCCAAGGTTCCGTTCCAGTATGCCCCTAATGCCGTACCCCCCTCAGGTTGGCGCGGCGTATTATATGGGTATAACACGTAAAAGTAATAAATATCCATTCTCCTATACCCCTCTGCTATGCCCCCGGTCACCCCATAAGGTGCCGCGGCGCCTCCTCTCACTCCACCCCCCTCACCACACACCGTGACCCCCTGCCAAGCGTGCGTAAGTCTAACACTCAAGCATCGAAAAAGACACTTTTTCGCCCGTTTTTGGCCCATAGCATCTATGCGAGTAAAGCGATCGGGATGGTTATACGTTAGGACCAACTAGACCCCAAATGGAGTCTATGTGCGAAAGAACGGGTTTTCTACGTCAATCCTTAGGCCTATTATGGCCCGGACGGCGAACGGACATTTCAAATTTGGATTCTACGAACCTTGAAACGTAAAGTGACAAAGTTTGGTGGGGGGGGGGGGGGGGGGGGGGTTATAAATTTTTTTTGCTAAACGATCACATAGGCTTATTATTGGACATAATAAACCAAAATATGTTATAGGACAAAAAATATCACAAATTAGTAGTAGAATCGAACCCTCTAGCCGGTGGTGCACCTGAAAGTGAGACATTCTGTGTAACAAGAGTAGATATCTAAGATCAATAGTATCTAGATACGAGTACCTATATCAAAATCTGGAGGGTCGGGATTGGGCCCGAGTGGCTGAAAAACAACCTCAACGGTTTTGGGCCCGCTGGAGTCGGAAAAGTTATAGGTTTGGGTTCGCCCGAAAAACAATAGAATTCCTGCGTACAGCGGTGTTCACTCGTCAGATAAGACTACGAATACGGCAACATTAGAAATAAGTTCCAATCATGCAGCATGATCATATGAGCGAATTTTCTTGAATTACTTATCGTATTAAGTATAAGATGTCAAATTGTATTGAAATTTAAAATCCAAAGCTAAAACCAACCGTAGCTCCAACGTGGAGAAGTCGCTTGAAAAACCCAATAAGTGAATAGTTTATCAGTTAAATACTTGAAATTAATAATTTTTCACCTTCTCCAGAGAAACTGGGTTTCCATAACTGGTGCTCAATCCTGTAAAATAAGTCTTGGTTGTTTTGTAAGTCTGTTAGATATGTCTTTGTTTTCAAGATGGGTTTTGATTTTGGACGGCGGGCCCAAACCAGGGGCCTATTTCATAAAGCATCAAGTGACAAGTTCCAAGCCGATTTCATGTACAAGTTGTAAAAAATGAGTGTGCAAGCGTTTCATAAAGGTACAAGTGTACAGTAATGCACAGTGAATATTAACAAGTGTACAGGCGAATTTGTACAAGTTACAAGTGTTACCCCATCATTTTGAACAAGTCACTGTTTTACAGTTGTAAAAAATGATCGATTTTTAACCTACGTCCGTTCACCTGTAAACTTGTTATTTTCCAGCATAGTGAGTTGACAATTTTTCGGTGTTTAATATGTGGGAATCATCTGCTGAAGAATACAGACAAGAAAGAAGCATTCAGCGTAGAAGACGCCAAAGATTTTTTCGGCCACAAATAAACGCTCATTTACGTGGGCATTTTCGAGTTAAACGAGAGATTTAGGATGTCTTCCAAGACCCTTGAATGATTCAAATGGTGCGTGACCCTGTGCAATTTTTCCTGATCGGGTATTTAGGATCTCCCTATCATTGAAGAACAAACTGAAGTGTGAAGATCATCTCGAAGTTACAGATAACATTCCTAACCCAGCAGCATTATGACTTGACCAACTAATTAATCATTTCCGCTGAATAAAGGAGAAAAAGCCGACTACGCCAGCTATCAGAATAAGTTGAAATCAAATACACCTTTCTTCACTTTTCACTTCATAATTTGTCTGTCTTCCAACCATTACACCTTTCCACGTACGATAAACATCCTATCGTGTAATTAACACCGTTTTTACATTATTATTCGCTGACAAAACCAAATTGGCATCCCACTTGACGTTGTTAATTTCATTTGTCCGCACACGCCATTTTTCTTTTCTGCTATACTTGTAAACTTAGCTTCTACAAGTGTAACTTTTCTACACGTGTGGTCTTTGTTTTGGTGAAACGCTCGTTCTAATTTAGGGTCATTACAAGTACCTGCACTTGTTAACTTGTAACTTGTTGTTTTATGAAATAGGCCCCAGGTTGCCCAAACCAGTTGCCATTTCAAAGGCCTTTCACTTGCTCTGAGCCCGAACCCCTGACGCCCCAAAATCTATGTAGGTATAGGTAGATAGACATTGACGTAGATTTTTTCCTGTCAACGTGAGAGCTAATGGACGAACGATACTTTGGGATGATATCTATGAATTACACCCCCAAAAACTTCTGAAGGTTTTCAAGATCTAGATTTCTTTCAGTATTTCATCCTTTTAGGGTTGATCAAAATCGATGCCAAGGTTCTAGGACTTGCGGAAGCATCATTTTCACGTTCGAGAGATGACATTTCTTCTCGCCAAAATAGAACTTTTCATTCTATTTTACGTTTTAGACCATTCAGAATAACTTTTCCTTCCGTATCTGTCTGTGCCCGCAAATCCTTGCAATAAGCTTAATTTTCGCAGTCTTCATCCGATTTTGATGACATTTTTGAAGAATGTGGAGATTAAGTTGTAAACACGGTCCCCAATCAGTTTTAAGGTTCCCAAATTAATATTCCACACTGCGCATGCCCAAACGTTATTTCCATGGATCATTATTTTCTCACGGGAGTCGTACAATGTCTCGCTTAAATTCGCAATATGTTTAAAATCAATCATAGTTTTCATTTGATTTCCATTACATTTTTTGGGTATGAGCAGGTTAGGCTGATTTTGCTCCTCACCACTTAGAAATTGATAGTTTTCACTGCGCATGCGCTTGATTTTAGAAGTATAAATCCATTGAAATCACTTTTGAATTGATAACTATGACCGTTTAGAAGATAAATGCAAATTCCAGGGTAAATTTAAAAAAAGTTTACATGTATACATAACTATGTGGCGTACTTGACCCTGGAATGCCACGTGGGGTTTGTCAAACCCCAATCGCGATTTAAAGTCAGTTTATCATCATGTTGAATCCCGCGCGTCTGGCTCTTCTCGCCCCCTTCTATATCACCCCCCACTTCTTCCCTAAAGGCTTCAGCCTTTTTCCAGTTTAGTACGTTCAAGACTTCTGTGTAGTGTAGTACTTTCTTGTGCCTGGGGTTTGACAAACCCCACCGGGGAGTTAACCGCTAGTGATTTTCTCTATAGCAAGTGTTATTTTTGTGGGCGTTTCCTCAGTTTTGTAATTGGCTCATCGTTAGAAATGGCTGAAAAACGCAAGTTTTCGGATCCTGAAGACATTAGATCTATTTTGGAACAGTTGGAGGAAGAAGATGTATATTTTGGCGGAGAAAATTCAAACACGGGAGATAATGTCGAGTTACAAGAAGTTGCCTCCGATGAAGAAGCGTCAAAAGTGACAGTTTTGGAGAAACTAGTTCGATGTTCCTTCTGTGAACATCATAGTGTTGAGAATGTTGATCCTATTGCTTGGTGCCAATTTTATGTTACCTTTTCATTCTAGTTCTTGGGTTTTGTAAGTGGTATCAAACTAATCTCAGAAAATTGTTTTGCAGATTTTATTTATTTATTTATTTTTGTTTTTAAATGGAAATGTGCTAATTTTATATTGAAATTTAGTTAAAATGAGGTTATCTTCCTGCTATTATTTTTTTCTTCAGAGCGAGAGGTTTGCCTTACTATTACTTTTTTCTTCATGAGCTTAGGTACCTACTTCATGTTTCTTTACACTCTTGATAACAGAATAAAAATAAAATTTGATTCAAGTGTAACTTATTTTTGAATTTTCTAACATTTTTCATAGTTGGGGTTTGACATACCCCCAGTTGGGGGTGTTAAGTGTTGGAAATTTAGCCGGGACATTCCAGGGTTAAATTCAGTTAATGCATAAAATAATTAGTTAGTATATAGAGTAACGAGAGCTTTTCCCAGGGTATTGATGGAATAACTTGGTACAATGTAAAATAAGGAAACACAAGTCATTAAAAGTGAAGAATCTACTGCTTTTCTGGGACGTTTGAAGTCAATGCTAGACTAATTTATTTTTTAAAATTATAGGCTTGAAGACAGCCGCTAGGGCGCAGTGTTTCGGCTAATGTGTTTCAGGTGGAAAAAGGTAAAAAAAAAAAGTTCTCGAAAAAAACGTCTTTTGCATCCAGGGTGGTAGGTAAAGGTCTCAAATCTATTATATTTACTTGAAATAACCTTCTCTGGGTAACTGTGCCCAGATTTGAACGCACCAAATGGAAAACTACAGTGCTGAAAATGCCGCTAATGACCCTTCCGGTTGAGGTGCGGCTTAAACCTTAAAAAAAAAAAAAAAAAAATACAGTGCTGAAACTTTAAGGACAGTATTCCTCTGAAATCTAATATTCAATTTTTCCCCTTCTTCTGATCGTCTTGGTTTGAACTGAAATGAATCTCCCGAAGGTTTTGACGAATAATATTCTCAACTTTGAATATTAATTTTCAATTTCTATCTCTTCTTATCAGAAAATGGATGTTGAAAAACAGTGTATAAAGTTGTTACCTAATGTAAAAAAATATGAGTACCAGTCCGTCAAGTCTCGACGCCAGAAGCATTCTTTACAGAATTTAATGCGGAATTAAATTTGTCAACCCCGTTTATTCGGCAAACCTCTGCAGCAAATACTGATTTTCTTCAATTTACTGTAGCGATTTGTATAATTTGAAACAGAGTTTTTATTTAAAAATGGCCGTGAAAATCGAAAGCCGAGTGAAATTCGGTAATTTATATTATCACCCTACATTGTTTTTAGCTAATTTTTTCCGCCAAAACACTGTGCGGCGTAAGGAAAAAAAATAAAAATAATTGACATGCCCTTTTATAACCAATTTTTAAATCGTCGAATTAAATAGTAGATAAGACAAATAATGCATGTAAGAAGTCAACATTTTTGAGATCACCTATTCTAACATGGGTTACTTTGACGGCATTTCGAGTGGCAACATCTTTAATTTTCACACCCTTGCATCCATTCGAGGTGCATTTTATGGTGCAGTGGCACCGGAAAAAAACCTGCCCCTTTTTTAACACCATTCTTTCAATTTCAACAAACTTCGAGGCGTTTTCAAAAACATTGTTACTTGTTTCTCAGAGATAGGTATACTTTATTGTCGACCGATTTCATAAAGAATACACTGCCAAGGAAATGGCACATGAGCTTCCTCGTGACCTTCACAGTGCGTCACCATTAAATTCCAGAAAACTAGAAACGACCGGTTCTGGTATCAGGGAATTAATAAGGTGGGAATTTGGAAGCTGAATGGTACACATAATAAATGAAAATCAATAAGGAAAATTAACAAGAAAATTTTGTTTGCGCCTGCGCAGAGGCTACCGTTGATTCGATCATGACGGAACTGATAGGGGGCCATGTAGAGCTATACCCGCACGATCCCTAAAAATTTGAAGAAAATCGCATCAAAATTGTGGAAATTACGGCTGTTGCAAGGACCGTAACAAGAATATTTCGTTCACGCATGCGCAGAGCGTACCGCTAATGCAATTATGATGATTGTCTTATGGGACCTCAAGGGACCTTACCCACATCATCCCTGAAAATCTGACCGAAATCCGTTCAACATTGACCGAGTTATGACCGTCACAAGGAATTCACGTTAGCGCCTGCGCAGAAGCTACCGTTGATTCGATCATGATGAAGTTGATAGGGGATCATCTAGAGCTTAACCCGCACGATCCCTGAAAATTTGGTTAAAATCAGATCAAAATTGTGGAAGTTATGGCTGTTACAAGGAAATGTGGACGGACAGACAGACACTGAACCAAATTTGTTCAGGAGGCTCTGAAACGCAAAATGCGAGTGGAAATTTTGGAGCAAAAATTTTTTTTTCATTTCGAAAGTGAAAACAAAGCTGCTGCCTTGCAGTCTCGGAAGCAATACGATCCCCGCCTCCATGCCTCTACTTATGTGAACCGAGTACGAAATATCATGAAGTTCTTCAATCATTACATATTTCATTAGTTAATCACTCAAGTGAGAAACGGAGTGGATCAATTTTTCGCTTCCGTCGATTTCCATTACGGAGTAGCGTTTCACCAACCAGTAATCGAGAGGGTTCTTTTTTCGGTCTTCTTTCATTTTTTTCACGTTCAAAAAACTTCAAACAATTTTTATTGAGTCGAAATGAGGCTTGCTTACTTTATAGAGTTTAAACAAGTTTTCAAGAGACAAGTGGCTACACTTACCTTTCTCAAGGTTCTCTTTTTCTGTGATCACAGGCGGTGACCAAATTAACAGGGAATGTTCATGCATATGAGTCCGCGTGATGAACATAAAAAAAAAAAAAAAAAAAAAACCATATTGGTGAGTAATGCATGCATTACAGGGAAGTCCCTATGAATGGATTGTACGTTACACTGTTGAGAATTAAAATAAGAGAGAAAAAAAATTGTTTTTGTCGGAATCCCCCCCCCCCCCTCAACGGGACCCCTCCATCGACAGTAAATTTGAAACTACCGAGGTTGCACCGGGCTAAACTCCGGATCAATCAAATCATAAAAACTGGCACAGAAAAAATGATGAATATAGTAAAAATATCAAGATGCATCGCTATCATCTCCTCCATTCACCTCCTTCCATAATGAAGTTTGAAGCTCCTGGCATATTTTCCAAAACTAGACCAAATTCATAATTGAACAAAAAAAGAAACACGAAAATCTGACGAGAATAATTATAACATCACGATTTATTATTATTACCTCCTTTTTACACCCCCTCCCATGATGAATTTTGAAACTCCTAATATACGCTCCAAAATTCATAGTTGTACAAAAAAGTATCACAAAAAACGAACGTGAATAGTGGAATAATTCATTATTTATCAGTATTACGTCCTCCATTCTCCCCCTTCTAAGACGAAATTTGAAATTCCCGACATACGTTCCAAGACTATGTCGAATTCGTAATGAAACAAGAACCACGAAAATCGGTCGAAATTCGTAGCTTGGAGAGCACAGCAACTATAATATAGTGCCCGAGATCTTAGAATGTGCATCGCCGAAAATTGGTTCCACCCGTATTCGAGCCCCCTCTTGACTGTGAGGACACACTATGTCAAAGTGGAGGGATTTTAGTAACAGAATAATTTCCCTGTTCCCTCTCGGGCTGTGAGTCAAGGAAAACCAAGGCTATTAGGAGGATTGAAAAGGGTTAGGAGTTTGTAACTTTGAATTTGCAGAAGATTCCTTCAAGTCGGAATAAAAAAAATAAAACTGAGGCGACAGCTGTGTGACGAAATCGTAAAGAAAACTTTAGAACACGCAGCTGCACAACACTAAAACGACAAAACTTTAGTCAGTTGTGGGCATTTTTCACTAAATTAATTTTTCTCGCTGATTTATGAATCTTAAGAGATCAGGGTGCATTTCGCAGTCGACTCAGCACAGAAAAATACTTCGACTATGAAACCCCAAATGCCCAATTGTCAAAAAACCGACTTTTCAAAGCATTTTTTGGGCCACTATATTGTAATTTGAACCTGGAATTTTGGAGCTATCGGGCTAGCCAACGAGCTCGACCTGTATTTTGCCAAGACGGATGTTTCTGCGTTGAAACGAAATTTACAAGCAATATTTTAAGGGAGTTATCATCTGGAAATAAACCCTAAAAATGAGTAAATATTAAGTAGGTATTTTAATATATAAATACATATGACGTTAAAATCTAGGATTGTGTTCTTTGGTGTATGATACGGATTTGTAAACCCCCCCCCCCTCCATTTAATATTTTGAAGCCATTTATCTAAATAGCTCATTTCTTCTTTGGAAATTCTCAAAAAACTGTGATTCCGTAAAAAATCCAAATTTAACTTCACAAGGGAGGTACCAAGGCGAGAAGTCAGTTAACAAGGCATATAAAAAAATCCAGCCGACAATCTGCATTTATACAAAAAAAGTGAAATTAAACGTGAACTTCGAAAGCTGAATGCAGGTCTCGAGTACCATTTCAATATTAACAAACTGGGTGTCAAGCATACAATGAGGCTCCTACGGACAGAAGGTAATGAGGTATCGTCATGTTGGCAATTCTGGTTAGCCCTCTCCCCCTTCCTCACGGCGAGGGTCTGTGCACTTTCTTAGATCTCAGGCACTATAAAATTAGAATCGAAAAAATAACGATCACGAAAATCGGTAGAGAATTGTGGGTGGCGTCGACAAAATGTGTCGAAAAAGGTTTTTGCAGCTTTACCCCCTCTTCTATCGTGAAATTAATAGTTTCCTGGGTCCGTTGCACAACTACACCAAAATTAGGGCCAGACAAAGAAAGAATCTCAAAATCAGTTGAGATTGTAGCCTGGGCAGTGTCGAAAAAAATTGTCCCACACACATATGTATATACACAGACATACAACTATGGTTTTATTCACGGATTCGGTCTTAGGATGGTCTGAAACGGAACTTTTTTCTCATGCTTGGATTGTCCCACAACCCCTGGATTTATTCCAATAGGTCGTCCCTCTGAAGTATATCTTCAGAGGGACGTCCTAAAAACCTTATCTACTTAAACGCGTCTGCAACACGTAAATTTTAATTTTTTTCAAAATATCTCCACTATTCCAAATTAACAATGTAAACCCCTACTACCAAACAGATCTCTGAAAATCAAGCAGTAGAAAATGGAGCTCCAAACATGAGAAGCTCGAGATAGAGTGCAGCACGTAAACAATGACCTTACCGATATGCTATTCTTTTGTTGCCGAAAAGGGCAGTCGTGATGGTCACAAGTTTTGTCGGTGTTTTCTTTGTTAGTGCATTCATTTATTTGAATAATTTATTTATGAATAATATAATTCTTATTTTTGACCAGTATTGATGAGATATAGTGAGCGGAACGAATTGTAGAGCAAAAAGGGGCGACGTGAAGTATCAACAAGGGGAAAGTCATGTCAATTGCCATGTTTCTTAGGTCCTTTGCCCCCTATCGCTCCTAGCGGTGGACCTTGTTAGTTCAAAGCCCCATTACCAGGACCTGGATTACCTCATAAGTAGATACAAATGTTAAAACTTGCCAACTTAGGAGAATGTTTTTGTCCTGAATGCGAAAAAAAGTTGAACAAATTCCACCTTGAGTCTTTTCTTAGTGTTTTGTGAACTTTTCTCAATTAACTGCATACATTTTCATGAAATTCGAGTCTGTTTCAATGAACCCACATCGCTGTACGTTCATCTGTACGCCATCCCTAAGGACTAAATAACGACAGGAGTATGAATGAGAACACGTACATTGGAAATATTCCCTTATAAACTACCATGGTCCACCAGCTGATACGATTCCCCTTTTCGAGTGTATAAAAACTTACTTGTGTTGGACCGACTGGTGACACGTAGGTAGAGGTGTTTAATTTTATATTATTAATCTTCTTCCATCGGGTTCCCACGCCTACATATACTGATATATATTATAACAACACTGACTTTGATAATTTTCTATACACCTGTGATCTACGCAGAAGAGCTACCTATCTAATACTGAAATAACAAATATTTGAGTTATAATCTGCAGCGTCTTCAATTTTTTAAATATTTTGATTAATAGGTATAATTTTAATGAATTGAATGAGACTACCATGATTGTACATTCATCCGTTCTCACGGGAAGTATGGCCGGAAAAAACAACATCAACATGTTCGGAGCAAAGTTTTTTTAAAACTCACTAAAAATACGTTTGCTGAATGTAAACCAACAAATTTTGTGGGCGGTTTTTTCTTGGTTGATTAAAAATTCATTATTGAGAATAATAAAGCAAAGGAATCGAGTCAATGGAAGTTCGTTTTTGAGCGATTTTTTAAAAATGTTCCAACTCTCTAGAACTATTAAGTTGGTCGGTCTTGAATCCTCGGCATCACTTACGATAAACTCTAAATCCGGCCACTGACGAGCGCTCCATCTAGCCTTCATCCATCGGATGACATCCAATCGCTTACCACACACACTCACGACCACACCTAGCCCGTAGCTTTTTCCTTTTCCAGCAGTGTGTTGTGCAAGACTGTACCTACCTAATGTGCGGGGGGGGTTAGTGATGAACAAATAACTTCTCACGTTTTTGGGCATTGAAGTTGCTGAGAAGTTCAAATTCAAAAAAAGAAAGTGAGCACAAAATTTGCTTTCACAGCGTCCGTCTTTTACTCATACTAAGTGAGTAATCCCTGGAGCCATCTGACTGGCAGATGGATTAGTTTGACAGAGAAGACAAAACCTACATCGATATTGACTATCGTTTTACCGAACGAAATTTCGTCAAACATCAACCAATTGCAATGGATAAACCTTAAAATTGAATGATCTAAATTTAATTCATGGAAATCGGTTTTGACGCATTCTGAAACGATTCCTAAAGTTTGTATTTTCCATAGATTTATGTACCTATATCAACTATAATTGATACCTCGACTTACCCGTGGAAAAGAATGAGTAGAATTGAAGTAGGCTGCAGTAGAAGACTGTTTATTGTCGCAGCTCTCATGTGTACACGGTGTTGCAGTGAATTTTGAAAGAATTTTTTTGAAAAAACCCGCGAAAGCGTGATTTTTCAAACGAAAATTCAATATTTGCTCTCCTTTGTTAGCCACCGTGCCCCCCCCCCCCCCCCCCGAATGCAGGTAAATGAATGTCTAGAATGGTCTTCTTAGAAGACTGTTTATTGACGCAGCTCATTCAAAGACTCCATTCACCTGCTCGAAAGAAGTGGTGGTAGGGGTGGTTACTCATGAGACTGCATTCGGCTCAGTATGAGGCTCGAAGCAAAGGAACGAGATTGTTCACTGCTCGTGGTACACAAATTGCAGGTATGTAGGGGACCTGTGAAGCCCCCCCCCCCCCCACCAGTGTGAGTAGTGAGTAGTGTGCCCCCCCCCACCTCATGAAATCAGCTACTCCTGCCTTTCGACTAGAGGGGGGAGAGAAGTCTCCGAATCATTCAGTTGATACGATCGTGGAAGTTTATTAGGAGATATTTACACCAGTTGATGTGTTTTGTCAAATTTTGAACTCTTAGGGCAGGTTTCACCACCTTGAGTTAGTGTTCAAGTTACCAATATCCAGAAAATAGAATCATGAAATGTGTTTCTTCACTCAGACACAATCATAAACCTTGGGTTAGTGACCGTGCTAGCTCCGAGATTTTATTCACTACTTTATACAGGTATTAGGAGTTTACTAGAAGAGCTACCACAGTTGGTGCAAAAAACAGACTCCATGTTGTTTTATCCATTCCAGGCCAATGGATGGATCACATTTCGGACTTCCTGGCAGCCTGATGGGATCATGATATGATCCCTCGCTACGTAGTAGGGAGAAGGATTAGAGAAAGGGCTGGTCTGCGACAAATAACATTGGTAGAACCTTGACCAGGGTTTTTTTTTCTAAGCCGAAAATCCATATATTTCGGTTACTGGAGTTTTTCCTCATTTTTCTTTGAACTTCACTCCAATTATTCGCTTGTTTATGTTTATTATGGTTCAATTATCCATATTTTCAACACATGGGATCATATGATCCCATCAGTCCAGCATAAAATCAAAGAATATTGCAGATTTTATACTCATTCCTCCCTGGAAAAAAAAAAAAAAAAACCTCGTTTTTTTCGAAATACTAAACCATCATCATAAGAACAAGAAAATAAGCCATAAATGTGGTATTTGATAACAAAAATATAACTACAAAATCGTCTTGGCTTAATGTTGCTGTTTGGTTATAATTGTTGTGTCTATTCCTCATTGTTCATTTTGAGCATCAATCAACGACTGTTTGATTACAAAGGTTCGCTATAAACTAGTGGGTTGGCTGACCAATAGCTTCACGCGACTTTTTGCCGTTGTAACGATCCAAAAATATTTGATTCCGTATATTAAATTATTTATTCTGAAGTGATATCTAGTTGTAAAAGCCCGACAGCTGTTAAAAATCCATAATCGAAAAGCTACTCAATCGACCAAACAACCAATCATGCAAAACAACTCAATCGATCAAATTCATTATGGAAAAACGCAAGCTGTTTTTGGACTTCATTGACTCATTCCCTATTTATGCATGTGAGAGGTGTGAATAGTTTGGTGGTCTGGATGCTCACAAGCTCGTATCTCAAAAATTAAAAACATCCAGAATCAATTCTTTTAGCAAAATGTACCTAGATTAGCGGGTCATATACATGTTCATACTCGTAGATCAGAACTAGTGTATAGTTTCGTGGTCTGAATACTCACTAGTTTCCATCTCAAAAATTAAAAAAAATCCTAAAGTATATATTAGTAGGACAAACAATGATTATGTTTCGGTCATCTTCCCTTAAAATTGTCGAGCTTATATAGTATACATTCTGGTCATGTTTAAGCACCGAACCTTTCTACGATGATCGCGTGTATTTAACTGTAATTAACCGAGGTTTCCTACAATTAGTGCTTATTGGCTTCACCGGTACTTCTTCTATATGTAGTGTATTTTATATTAGGTATGGGTTTCTTCCTGTAACTGTGAACAGCCGTACGTCGGAAAGTATTTGCCCCGGAAGAAAAATCATGAGAGCAGAATTTGTAGGAAACTTGATTCCCGAGATCATAAGTCCCGAACAAAATTCTTGAAAAACTCAAGTTTAGAAGTTATATAAAAAATGGTGGCGTTTGCGCCACGGTGTCACATCATCAGATCCAAAAACTATACATTGAAAAGTGCAGATCAAGTCAACTGGGCAGTCTTCTGCCCAACTATGTTCCAGGTCTTTACTCATCAGTGCGTCTTTCTCTTATTTTCTATCACTTCTTCCCTCTTCATTACAACCTCAATCAACAACCATTATCCGCTTTCATAAAATTCAGCTGTACTTTTCTCATTTCATCTTTCTCCATAGTACACCTAATATCACACCACTATTTCAAACAAAAACATTACAACCTGTTGATGTTATCAGCGGGTAAATATGTCTGGGACTACTAATTCCAAGGTTAACCCAAGACTTACTAACTCCCACCTTGAAGTGCATGGTGAAATGCAAACGATCTTAACTCTCCGAGATAGCTTAATTCTGTCAACTTCGAGAGTTAGTTATCCCCTCCCTCTTAGCTCTTAGATGGCGAAACCCGCCCTTAGCAACTCTTCTTCTACTGTCTTCTGGTCGCAAAGTTCACGACCTGACACGATTTGCAACACAGAAGGGCAACTTTCAATTCCTAGTTTTGACAAGGAGATGATGGAAATGGAGTAGTGACCCCTTAGTAAGGTAGTAGGCGTACCTGCTACACCCAGAGGAATCCTGAGAGCTGATAGCCCAGGAACTATCTCTAAACCTAACAGTTGCAAGAATCTAGAAGGACCTACCCATATCCATCACACTCCCGGGGCTCCAAGTAGGCAGGGGCATGAGTATATATTTAAACGTTAATTTAATGTTTTAGATTCTTCACTTATTTGAGTGAGTGGAAGAAAATGAGGAAGTAGACACAGCAGAATTATTGCACCTAACAAGTGTTGTACGCTATTTCTTAATAAATTGATGATAACTATTTTAATATAAGACTACACCCTTTTTTATATTTTATGGACACACACACAATTCATTCAATGTTCAACGCAAGAACATAATATGTAACCTCACAAATTGTGTGTAGTGGCTAACTTAACTTCAATAGAATGTGGCCAACTTACACTTCAATTCACACTTATGTTGTCTAACCACGCCAGAAGATATCAAACAAGTCAATGGGACAAGCGAGGTACAGACCCAAAATAGGTTCTCCCCCAAAGGTAAAATCTGTAATTTTAGGCCTTACCGAAGTTTGAACCATCTATTCAAGGCCTAGCAAGCAAAAAATACTGTACCTAAACCCTTGCGATGCGTTGATGGATGAGCAACAGATACACTTCATCATGTGATAGCTGCTATTGGAGGAGCATGATGGGTAAGACCTAGAATATCACTTTTTTCCCCTTAGGGAGAAAACTATAGTAATGCCTTAGAAGGTTTGGAACACAAATTTCAATGAAGAGTCAGCCATCCTAATTCAACATGTGTTAAAGAGAAAATTGGCCATTTATTTCTCTACATAGATCAGAATGAACGATTCAACTAATATACACGCTTCAGCATACTTTCCATCTCGGCCTCCCCACAAATGTCGAAATAATCCAATTCTTCCATTTTCAAAATTTACAAGTTGCATATAGTGTAGATATCTAACAATTTTGATCACGACAATCATTGGACTGTCACAAACAGTGAAACTAATATTATATTCCTTCACCATGCAGGATAAACAATAAGCATTGAACGAATATTAGAAGCATTTAAACGTCATTGAATATTGCTGTTTTTCATAATCGAATTTATCGCCACGGCAAAGTAAAATATAACCTGCTCTCCCTCCAATACAGGGTTCCCAACTGTAAGGAATTATCTTTAGTTCCACGAAATTCCATAAAAACTTCCGATTTTTAGATTTTTACCTGGAAACTTCTGATTTTCATTACCTGTTTTCCTCCCTCTCCTAACAGGTGATGTGTCATTGATTTCCCTGGCAGTATGTCTCTCAACTGCCATAAAAAGTTTTGGTTGACAGGCTAGGATAAATGAAGCAGAGCTGTAGGCACCACTGTTCCTCGTAAAAGGTACATAATTTATGTTTGCAAAAGGTGATTAGTAGGGTATTCCATGATCTTCGATGTTGGGAGTCAATATCATTCCTGCTGAGGGAAACGTTGTTATAGGAATCAATGTAGAATGATCGACGGCATCATTGATGTTTTATGTGTAACAAGCAACCAACCGCAGCAGCCACAGCCACCTGCTAGATTGTGCCAGGTCCTGTCCTAACTGGGTACGAACTATCTCAAGTTGCAGCTGGGGAGACCCCTAATGTCCTTCAACATCTGAGGAAGGGATTTCCTGAAAGCTGCATTTAACGCACTATTCAGGGTAAACTGAGATTTCAGAGTCCTATACTGCTGTTGATGTAAATTTTTACAATAGGAGCCCAGCCCATTCGCCTTACAATTGTTATAAGGTGAGAAAACATTCAGAAACTTTAAAAGTGGAAACCGGGATATAATACAAACTCGATACAAGCCACGAAATCAATCATGTCCTTTTATTCATAATCAAATTGTTACCAGTGAAAGGGAAAACCTTGCTCGGCATAATAATAGAGTTAACTACGATGAGGCAGCTTAATGCATTAGGTATACTTGGGCAATGACTACCTATTCTTTTGTAATCTAAAGTCGATGACATATATCGTACTCATCTTCCTAGCTAGTCAATTTGATGAATCTTCATGTTTGATTAGGAGTTTCAGAAATTACTCATTACCAATATTCTTTCTAATGATATCCACTACAGATGGGTTAGCTACCCAATAAAAAGCACACATCAAAAATGTAAAAAAGAAAGAAAAATATAAATATACCAGTTAAATTACACTAAGCGAAAACCGTTATACCTATGCAATTCGACGTCTCAAGGGACGAAATAGGGCAAACCAAATTCGAAAATATCTGGGTTTTGTCTTCGGATCTAAAGATGTACCTACATTTTCCTTGAGGTATCAGCAAAACAGCGTACAAGATTGCAGTAAACATTTACCAAGAAGAAATTAATTATAGATATCTCAGACAGATGATCGACGGAGATTAGTTGGATAAGACGAAGGATATCAAGAACATACCTTACTCTTCAGAAAAACTGACACCGAATAAAACTTGATGTTGAAATAAAATGGAATTGTTTAAAACAGGGTAAACACAAAACCACTCAAATCGTCTCATGAGGTGATAATCTTACGTATATAATAAGTTTTGTTTCTTAATAATTTCTTTGATGCTTATATTCTAAAAACCCCAACGCCCGACATTATAAGATGAGCCAAATAGGGAAGTATCATCCGGTCGCGGTGTTTTGTCGTCCGGACGCGCAGCGCGTTCTCTTCAGTAAGGTACGTAACGCCGCGGTGATCCTCCACGAAGGCTGAGTCTGAGAAAACGAAATTTATCACAATAATAAATCATGTTATCGGTTTGGCAAGAAGGGTTTTATATCAAGATTATTGCAGTATAACTTATAACACCGTGGGCCACGACATTAACTTTCCATTCGTCCATTCGTTCAGCGGAATCATGCATTTCCTTAAAATTCAATACCGGCGCCCGTTTCAAAACTGCAATAAATGGTACCTATTCGGCGCCCGTATTTCAATTTCAATAAATGGTTATTATTCACATCAACACATGAGAGAAATGTACATGTTTTGTGCACACAGGTATGTTAAAGTAAAAAAACCAACGAGTTTAAATTGCTATTTGACCGCCCGCTAATATCCAAAGTCGGGTGATCATGATTAACACTGTTCGCGCACTTTCACATTGGCTAGCAAATTAAAACATCATCACGCGAAAAACTATAAATTTATCATGATAGAATTATGTACCAAGGTTCACTGAACGTCTAAGCCACAATATTAAGAGAATTTCAAGATTTATAGTAAGGTCGAAGTACTGTTCGATGTTAGAGTAAGCAAAACAGAGATAGTGCGGAACCATGATTATGTAGATTCCTCAGAAGAAAAGGTGGATAGAGTCAAGCTGGATCAAACTTTATCAATGCCTCGCCAATATGAAATCACAGTAGGATTGGGGAAGGAATCTTGGATGAACATTGAAGCGTTATACAGAAATAATGGATTCAGCACAGCCAATCGACTAATACGAAAATTCAGAAGGCATACGAAGATGCAGTTTACTTAGAAGGATCTTTCACCTTACAGATTCCCTGTCAAGACTCGAGGATTACATTCATTGTACAGATGGACGAATAAAACTTCCAAGAGATTGAGTTACAAACAAAATTTTGGATGGCTACTAGTATTTGTAATACTATATGAGGCAGGGAGTAAAAAGCATTATTTCAAGTGAAAAGTCAATGAGGGCTTTCCAAAAAGGAGCTATATTACGAGGGTGAATCAAATATAAACGAGACTTTTAGGCCAGTGAGCGCAATAGTAATGGAAGAACGTTCCCCTGTTGTGAGGTGTTGGGTTGGTTTGTCAGGAGTGGGGGAAGCACCTGAGCCAGCCTCCTCGACCCTCCCAGTATCCATCGTGACGATGTCTGAGCAGGAGGTACACCCTTCTGTTGCGCAACGCATTGTGTTCAAGTTTCTAGCTGCAGAAGGTGTGAAACCGGCCGAAATCTTGAGATTGACAGCACAGTTTGGGAAAGAGACGCTGTAACGAGCTAGAGTGTTTGCTTGGCATAATAAGTTCGTGGAGGGTCGTGATGGTGTTGAAAATGACCCCACACCAGCATTACAGCAGGCAACATCAACAGTGTTTGCCAACTTGTTGATAGTGATAGGCGTCTAACAACTGCGGATATTGCAATTGAGGTTGGAATAAGTTATGGGAGCACTTACTCTATACTCACAGAGGAGCTAGGGTATCGCAAGGTGTGTGCCAGGTGGGTTCCTCGCCTTCTCAGTTTACCAGAAATTGAATCGTTTTCAGGTGTGTGAGCATCTTCTTGCATGATTTCGGGAAGAAGGAGACCCATTTCTTTCTCACATTGTCACCTGTGATGAAACGTGGGTGCATCACTACACCCCTGAGTCCAAACAAGCGAGTATGGAGTGGAGGAAGAAAGAGAGCGAAAGTCAAGTCACGATTATCGACTGGCAAGGTTTTGGCTAGTTTTTTTTTTTTTTTTTACCAGCGTGGCTTGCTGCACCTTGATTTTTTGCATGAGCGCAAAACAATTAATGCGGCATACTACTGCAACATTTTTATTGAGGTCAGACTTGCATATCGCCACAAAAGACAAGACCTTCCGATGAGAAAAGTGATTCTTCTCCATGACAATGCTCACCCCTATACAGCAGCCCTGACCAGAGAAAAATTGGAGCAACTGGGTTGGGAGACACTGGAACACCCTACACACAGTCCAGATCTGTCTCCCTGAGACTTTCATGAGTTTGGTCCTCTCAAGGAAGCTTTGGGAGGGCAAAGATTCAGCAGCGTTGATGAGGTTGATGTGCACAATTGGCTACAAACACGACCTGACTCTTTTTACGTGGATGGAATTAAAAAATTACCTGTAAGCTAGGAAAAATGTGTTCAAATCAGGAGATTATGTAGAAAAATAAACTATGTTTGTTTGTGTGTTCAAAATAAAAAATAAAAAGTCTCGTTTATATTTGATTCACCCTTGTACCTGTGTTGGAAGTAAGTGGGAATCGGTGAAAACCCGGAAAAGAAAAAACGTGAAGAGATCTTACACAATTTATGTACTAAACTCTCACATCAGATTCTGCACGTGGAAACCGATAGGTACCGATGGTATCAAATCCAATGAGGCCATGCTTAAAAATTAGTTTGGTATTCAAGAAATCCTAACTAACTAATGGGATTGCTTTGCTAACAAAGGTAATGTGAAGTTTCTGTAGGAATTTTAGGATAATAAATAGCAGAATAAAGTGTACGAGTCATAACACCTAATATATGCGATTGGTACTATAATTCTTTTTTCTAAATTAATGTTTGATATTCTTGGTTACAAAATTAGTGAAAAATTGTTTTAAAAAATAAAATAACAACCATGGATTGAAAAATAATGACAGGTTGTTATAATAATAATAGTTTTCATATTGTTATTGATCAGCCTTACCAGAACGTTTGCAACTTGAAGTAAGGAAAACCTAACTCTTATTTTTAGGTGCAAGAGGACACTCACATTTTCAACAATTCAAAATGCCTTTGAAACAAATGAATTACATACGTTGATGATCTATGCGTAGGTATTAAATTGTAGCAAATTTGCCACACTTTAAAAGAGTGTTAAGTGAAAATGATCGAAAACGTAGTCAGTATCCATCGATGTCACGATTGGGAAAAAGTAGGAAATTTAGGGTTTTTTGAAATGATTTTTGAAAAAGTTTGTTCGACACCCGAGATCGAAAACTTGGATTTGAAGTAGCCAAGTTTGTGCCAATTTTCCCCTAACGAAAGAAGAGCTCATAAATAGAAAATTGTCAATTTATTAAGGGTAAGCAATTTGGATTTTTCCTCAGAATAAGACAAGGTGAACCAAGTTTCATAGATTAACAATATATGTGTTACATTTGTTTCAAAGGCCAACTTCCCAACTGTTGAAAATGTGGCTGTCCACTTTGCTAACATAAGAGTTAGCGTTAATTTTTCCACCCTCAAGTTGCTAATGTCTTAGTAAAGGTAGTAATTATTAACATGACAACTATTGTCAATCAATCACTAGCTAAAAATCATACCTAGATACCCAATGTAGGTTCAAAGCATCAAAGAATGCCTACAGATACAGTACCCACCGATCAACCAACGTACCTTCTCAAGTTAAATCACTCTCAAAGAGATAATTTCACCAAGACCCTGTGCAACATGAGATTACGTTCTAAATAGGAAAATATGTAAACTCACCCTCGGCCATAGCGGCTAGGCTCAGGCGATCTTCGACTGAACATGTAATCGTCATCTCCTCTTCTGGAGTAACTCGAGCTGGATGAGCTGCGGATGTAATCGGAATCGCGGTCATATCCACGCGGGGACAAGTCCCGAGATCGCCCGAGAGGTGGCGGTGGTGGCAGGAAGTCCCTGGACCTCGAGAGAGAGTCGCGGCCAAGTGGGGGTGGCGGAGGGTAGCGCCGGTCGTCGTCATAACCTCTAGTGGGAGGTCTGTCATAGTAGCGGTCGTAATAGCTATCCTGGAGAAAACCATACAACCCAGAACAGTAAGTACAAATTGATGAAAAATTAACCTGTTCAACTCAAAACGAAATACGGTTAAGTAGTCATAAACCGAATTGTTATATAATCAAGTTCATTTGAAGATGGGTTGTTTGTGTGATAAGTGGTATTTATACAACAGGATTCGTGTGCCCCAATATAGTTTTTCATATTTTGTTAGGCGTACAAAATCTGCACTATTCCTAATCCTTAGCTTATGATTAACTTCTTCACAGAGCGTATCCTGGTAATGCATTTCCAAGCTCAAATCACATTTACCCAATACAAGTTCTACATTTTTCTTGGACCTCATTTCCTACGCAAAAAACTCTAAAACATCAATCTTGTCTACATGTACAACATCTTCCTTATTTCGATTGTTTTTCAATTCTAGAGTCGAATTTCACGTTAGGTTCAGTACATTAGAATCTGTTCTTTAGTGTTTAGTTATCAATTTGTAAACTCAGGGGGTTTTAAGCAATACCACAGAAGTTGGAATAAACAGAAGATTTCGGGTTGCTTCTGGGGCTGATTTTTACATGCTCTAAACCAGGGGTGCTCAAACGGTCGATCGCGAGGGCTTTTTGAGTAGATCTCGAGAAGAAAATTTTTTTTTTAATAAGTAGGTAACTAAACTACAAAAATTTATTACGTAATAACACTGCTTGCGGCAAAAGGCGGTTCAAAGGAACGCGCGGTACTTGTCAAAGAAAAGCCGCGTAGTTTCTAGACTAGACTGTACTAGACCATTATTGAGATGATTAGCGCAGTAAACGCATTCAAAAGTAAATTGCAACTTATGATAGATCAACTGAAAATAAAGGATCTGAAACATTTTCCGTCTTTGAAAGCAAGGATTCCTCAGTTGAATTATGATACGTATGAGGCTGAATTATCAAATATTTTGGGACAATTTGAAATGCGTTTTTATGATTGCAGTAAATTGGCAAATATAGCATAATTTATGAGTTATCCTTTTTCATGTAAAAACATTGAGGAATTAGCTACTGAAGTAGCAAGTCAGTTTAATATGAACTCATGTTCTGTTGAAAATGAGTTGGTGAAGATTATATCAGATATACATCTCAAAGCTACAGCATCTGATACAAATTTCTGGTGTTTTATATCTGAAGATAAATATCCGAATCTAAGGCAAATCGCCCTTCAACTGACGGCAATGTTTGGGTCAACTTACTTGTGCAAGTCTGCATTTTCTGAAATGAAGATAATTAAGTCAAAATATCGCAATCGACTAACTGACGATCATATGTCATCATGCTTGCGATTGGCACTCAGTGGTTACGCACTATCTTATGAAAAGTATGCTGAGGACATGCAGTGCCACGCTTCAACATCCAAAGTCACTCCTTAGTTGAGTTTAACACCATATGTAACTCTTTTGTTCTGTAACAACGAATAAGCTCGCAATTTTGAATAACTAGGAGTTTTTTCTTTGATATTGTATAGAAGAACTTAAGTAAACCTAACCCAAACCTTGACTAAAATAATGTAAATTGTGCGGAAAGCTAATATCTATATATGCTACGGTACACCCTACCTAGGTAGGTAGGGTGTATCGTGTATATACGACAACCCTGCATCACACATACTTGCAGCCTCTCAGAGTCGATCGTAAGTAGCCTAAAAATATTGAGGTAGATCGCCAGCAGTTCAAGTTTGAGCACCCCTGCTCTAAACCTTCATCATACATAGAGTTCTACTATTTTTGGACGACTTGAAATCAAACATACCTTGTGTTTGGAAAATGGGTCGCCTCCGCCAAGAAGCCTGTCCCTGATGAATGGAGGTGGTGGTGGAGGGTAAGGATCGCGAGGTCCTAACATTCGGTCTCTGTAACCCATGCCTCGGTCTGGTCCTCCCATACTCCTTCTACAACAAAATCGTTAACATTGATACTTGATAGAAATAATTCATAGCTACTTGATATTATTATTTTATTATTATGAAAATATAAAAACCATTCAATGGCAAAGTTAAATATTTGAGGTAGCTCACTTACCCAGCCTTGGGACATTCCTTTGACCAATGTCCTCCTTTGCCACACCTGAAAACGAAGAAAATAATAGAACCCACTTGAAATAGAGAAAATAAATACAAATCAAGTGCAATCATTAATCGACGTAGTGTGATACACTAGACAAACAAAATACTGCTTAAGAATCACAGCAAAACGTCAAACCTGTAACATTGTTCGGGATCTCCCATTCCAGGCCGTTGCCTAACACGACTGGTAGACACTTGAACCTTCATGGGCTGACCTTCCAGGTTGTATCCATTCAGATCTTTGATTAGATCGTTGATATTAGTGGTATCAATGTGCTGTGAATAAAAAAGTCGAAATCAAATACATACAATGTAGCGTTGAAACGCGAGAAAATACAGGCATTTTTTCAACAAAAGTTATTAGGAAGCTCCCCGACACATAGGAACGTTGAAACCTAACAAGATAATGGATTTTAACTCGATAGCAAGGAAAACCTTTACAGAAGGTACCTAGGGAGTAACCCAAGAAGATCCACCATTCGTAATCCTATGTGTCACTCAACTCTAACCCTGATACACCAGTTTCGAAGATGGTGCCTAACTATCACACAATCTTAGTTTGCTAACGATTTTTCAACCTAGGGAACATTAGGGTCAATTTAAAAGATAGTGGACCAAGCTTATTCAGTACGGTTCAGAGCTTACGACTACTTTTTCTTAGAAACTTATCTTGTCGTTCAACCCTGTCTGATCGTGAAGAAGCTGGAAGGATTTTCAATGGTTCTGGCATCGAGGTATTAATAAGTGGGTCACCGCTTTTTAGAAGGATTGATTTGTGGGAGATGCAGTACGAAAAAAGTATAATTGGAAGTGAAAGTTTATGAATGGGCGCGGATGATCCACAAGTTGTTCATCAGTTGGTGAAAAATACCCACAAGGCGCACATAAGGCATACACCAAGTCTATGGCAGTTTCAGTGGCAATTTACTCAAAAGAGGAGATTTACAAATCACTGAAAGGCTCGGTCTGATCCTCACTTCCAATTTCATGCGTCTCACTGAACTCAATAATTCAAAGCTAAGCACAGTAAGAACTTTTAACTCGAGCATTCCCGCAGTTCCAAAACTAGAGGACGTCACAATAATTTGCGGGTGACCTCATTATCATACCTATCAGAGAATTTCATATAATATGTGTTAAATTGTTTTGTTTTTGTGAAGTGAATTTGTTTTTGGAAAAGTAATAAATAAATTACGTGAGAGGGAAAAAAATAAACCTCATTATATCCAGCTTTAAACATAAGATTTTAAATTTTACCTACAATTTTGTTACAGTTTTATATACACTTTGTTCAACGAAATTTAGTACATTTTTTCAACACCATTTTGTGCACGAATTTTTAAATGCTTTTCTTGAGTATGATGTACTTTGCTTTAACGATTTATAGCCATTTTTGTCAGTTTCAGTGATTTATACAGCACTTTTATTCTAATTCTAATTTGAACAAAATAACTCTGCTCAAAAAGTGCTGTCAAATGAACTCGTCCTTTCTATTGTAATGCTTGATTGTTTGGCGGAAGAAAGGAGTTTTCATCTCAATCGTAAGGAGAGCTATCGTCTGGAACGACGCGCGCGCGCGCACTCACACGCACAAAAACGTATTGCAATCGTCAGGATTCGTTTCAAAATGCCTCAAAACGGATTTTCATAGATAACATTTTGGAAAATTGTTGGAGCCATTGCAATAGCTACATTTTCCAATAAATAAAAAAAATTCACTAAAATCATTATAATGACACAAAACAACTAAAAATTGATGAATGTATATTTTTCGAGGAATATTATATATATGCAAACTTAAAACTCCATAAAAATTCAAAAATCCAATATCATAGTTGAATGGTAGAGAATTATTTGGAACAAGTTTTTTCACTAATAAATTAGTAATAGTTGCATTTCACTCAGTGCTCAAATTTCAAAATAATTAACAGAACAATACAATAAGATAAATTACGAAAATTTGCTAATAAGATCATGCTGCATGACTAGAAATTTTTCTCACGCGATGCAGATAAAATTATTAAACAACGTTCCAGTTCAGTTATTTTCTAATTAAAAAAGCTAGAACATTGTCTTTGGAAACATGAGAATAGTCCATTCTTCAATAACATATTTGAAATAAGTAAGTGGAGGATTTTTAATATGATTACATAACTCACATAAAAATCTTCTCGTAACCATACATATATATACTCACCACAAAGCCGAAGTTGCGAACGATGTCACATTCAACGACCGTGCCATACTTTGCAAACAGACTTTTGACAAGAGGAGCTTTGACACCATCAGCCAAATTGCCCACGAAGATTTTCGTGGTGGGAGTGTTGGGTCCTTTCTTGCTCATAGCAGCTTCCACCTTCATCGACTGCCCGCTCACCATGTAACCATTCAGGTTTTGAATGGCATCCCGTCCCTGATCTTCGGTTTCCATGTGCTGGAAAATTAGAGAAGAAATTCTCATAAGGTAACAGCATTGTTGATAAGTTTAGCGAGATCATAATTTACAAAAGAAACAATTTGACAGAAACGAAGAAAGGAAGAAAACATGTTAGAAAAATCAGCTGTCATTTTTAGCAACGAACAAATTCTTCGTGAATGGAAAATAATGCTTACAATAATGTAATTACAGTAATAATGCTAAATATTATAACCATGCGTAAACTTGATTCCTTGATCGCGTAATTATTATTATTTATTTACGGAGGCGCACAATGATAAGGATTTCCAATTCAAACAGAAAAACAATAACATAAACCGGTCAACAAAAACTAGGGTCAAGGAGCAAAATCGAAGCAAAAGTTTCAGTCTTGCAGCATGTTCATATGCGCGAATTTTCGCCAACTATCTTATTATGTAACACTGTTTCGAAATTTAAGCACAATGAAATTGTTAACTAGATACCAATTTTATGGCAAAAAAACTAGTTCATACTAATATTCCACAAAAACAAAAAAGATTTTGGACTTTTAGCTATTTTTATTTTTAGTAGTTTTTATCGATTTTTCAGGATTAATGAAATTTAAGTACATTTCCCAGATTACGCGCATGCTGGTTTGATAGCATACGCGCGCATACAGGCGAGAAGCTCCAGGTAGAGTGCAGCATGCAAACATTTCCATTACCGAGTCGCTCTTTGGTTGCCTATAGGTTTGTTCGGACAGACCGTTATAAACTCGATTCTCAGAACGGGGTTCCGAAGGGTCCCTACAAACTCATCATAAACGTGAGGTCGAGGCTTTTTGAGGAGTTTCCCCTTTTTGGTAAAAACTGAATGGAAGGGAAAGTCGTCAAAAAGAATTTCAAATAGAAATCAGATATAAATTTGGAAGATGAAAAGTAGTTGACAATTATTTTTGATGACTTTCCTGTCCCCTGAGGAAACTGGTCAAACGCTCCTAAGGGG
Organism: Adelphocoris suturalis; assembly: GCA_030762985.1. Lineage (NCBI taxonomy): Eukaryota > Metazoa > Arthropoda > Insecta > Hemiptera > Miridae > Adelphocoris > Adelphocoris suturalis. The sequence continues at coordinate 64,144,598 of CM061043.1, forward strand.
AAACTCATCAAAGGAAAGTCATTAAACCAAACCTTTGGAAGGCTTCACCGTGTGCCAGACCCAACCGTTAGGCTGGCTTCACACGAGGCGTTTTTGAGAATACACAATGTGAACGGGCGGGTGCAAGGAGTTGTAGCTCTGTGGAAAGTGAATGGGAGTTGCCCGAACCCCTTCACACGCGGTCAACTCGTCCGCCCGTACACGTGGGAGCCCGGCACAGTGCCTGCACCGTTCTCATCCCCACTAGTTGGTTCTACTCTTTAGGACACTAGCGCCAATGAGCGTCTTCACACGAGTCAACTTCGAGCTTCGAGCCACCATGAAAGGCATAGCTCTGTGAGGTTTGAATATTGAAAATTTTATTGATTCTATTCGGATTTGTCCCGCGATATGGGGCATGAGGAGTACCGATTATGGGGATAAAAATGCACTTTTGTTTCTCCAGGGGTCAACGAACTTTTCGCGACACTATTGTTTCTCCATACAATATGCAACGCTCCGGCGTAAGATTATTATTAACTCGAAAAGTGAAGGCAAGGTAGAAACCAATGAGGTAGATACTACCGCAATGTACTTCTTCCCCAACACCCCAACAGAGTGGAAAGTAATGTCCATTTTTACGTTCCCAACATCCCAACAGAGTGGAAAGTAATGTTTACTTTTAGTTTCCCAACATCCCAACAGAGTGGAAGGTAATGTCTACAACTTTGACATATCCATGATCTATTGTTAGCGAATTTTTGAAGAAAATTAAGCTATTGCTCTCGCCTCAAAATTTGTAGAATGTGAATTTTTGAAAACATTTTCTGCAGAAATCCGTTTCAGGCTATTCTGAATCATATTCTGAAATTTAACGCATTTTGTTATGTATGTATGTATGTACGTACCTATATATGTATGTATGTATATGTGTCATTCCAGACGATAACTGTCCGTAGAATTGTTCTAGAAACTTCAAACAAATTTTAAAATGTTAAGGACACAAAACGAAAGTTCAAGTTCGTTGGCCAGCATGGTCGGATTACATCTTCGGGTTGAAATTTTCAAAAATGTAGTCAAAATTTCAAAATAGTCTGTTTTTTGCGATTTGTTGTGCGAAATAGTTTTTTCAGCATACTAACATGTGGTATATTCGGATTCAGCGTAAAATTTCCTATAAGAATATGTATCAAGTTTTTAAAAATTTCAAAGTTGAAAAATCAGTCCAAAATCGAAATAATGCCGTTCACTAGTTGTAAAAATCCGTAATATTTGCATGAAACATCTGATTATAGCATATTTGATGGAGCTCTTCAAATGAATTTCGCGACATGCGGAAATAGTTGAAGAACTTTTCCTCGTGTGAAAGTAGCTGAGGATGCAACACCGAAAAAGCGCCCATTTCCCGATTTTGTGAAATTGGATGAACCCACATTGTTCGACGTGGTCTCCTCCTTTTTTCACTTTCTTCGTGCAAAAGAGCAAGCACAAGAAGTGCTCCAGCTTCCTCGGGTTCTAACATCGTACTAAACGTCCCCTTGGGAAATAAAGTTGATTCCATATGGTGATAAAGTTGCCTCGTCTGAAGGGAGCGTTCACACGGCGGTCAACTTTGTGCCAAGGGCAGGCAACTTTGTGCCTGTCAACTTAGTGCCTCGTGTGAAGGAAGTAACCAGATTTGGAGGCCTTCAGACCCCTGGCCAGGTAAACTCAACTGTGAATGGTACTTTGGTTGGTGATTTTCTTAGAATAGGTAATCGGCATTTGTACAGGCCAGGTAGTTATTCATGGTGGCGTTGAGCTGTAACAATGGCAGGTAGTTGACTCAAAGTAGACCAATATCCGTCAACTACTACCACCATTTTTGACAAGTTTCCTGTTAGCTCCTTTTCGATGAGTTTCCTTCAAGGTAGTTTTTGAGGAGAGTCTCAACAGTGCTGGATTCTAGTCGAAAAAAATTTATACTGATTCATAACTGAATTAAACGGATAAATTTATTGGATTCCATTTTTTGATGAGTCGCTCGTTCATGAAGATTTGACGAGTTTCCACCCCACGTGAGAAACTGATCAAAAATGGGGTTCTACGATTTTTTTGATGAGTTTCCTGTTGATGGGTTTCCTAGTTCCCGGTTCCGAATGGAATGAGATGAGAACCACGTTTTATTGTTATCAGACATAATTGTACTTTCTCGTCTAATGAAGGTACACAAGAAAATTAACGAAAAAAAAGAGTGAAAGGTACCATCTCGAGTAGGTACTTTGGCACCTACCTGCGTCAAAATACAAATATGCCAGCGCTGCAAGCAGATAAAAAAAAAAAACTCAAGATTGATGGTTTTGCCTGATTCTCTCCTCTAGACACTATGCTTACTCATGCTTCTTTTTTGATAGGATTTTTGATAGGTATACTGTTTGGTGATCTGATGTACTTAGATACTTTTTGTGAGCGAGTAGATGTTGAAACATCACAGAAAGTAACGAGAAACATGTTTTACTCAGTAATATGTATTAGTGTAGTTGATTCCACAGTGGAAAAATGGCCGTGCTCCATACAGATAACGAAATGGTGACATCACAAACTTGGTAGCCAATCATGTATCGTTCTCAGCGCTGAGTACGCTTATGAAAATAATTCTAGTTTACATGTTTCATCATATATTTGTCAACCAGAGGTGGTCTAGAGTGAAGTAAAACCAACTATAAACCGGAATTCCTGGTTTATAAAGTTAACTTAGGTATCAAAGTTCAACTGTGGATGATCGGTTGTCGTACCATTCACTTCGCATAAACCATACATAAATTTTCTCCCTTGAGGGGAAAAACAATAGATCATGGATATGTCAAAGTTGTAGGCATTACTTTACACTCTGTTGGGATGTTGTTAAAGTAAAAATGGACATTACTTTCCACTCTGTTGGGATGTTGGGAATGTAAAAATGGACATTACTTTCCACTCTGTTGCGATGATGGGAAAGTAAAAGTGGACAATACTTCCCACTCTGTTGGGATGTTGGGTAAGTAGAAACTCCCGCTCTACTTTCGTTCCATGCTAAAACAGAAGTCTAAGTCGGTTGTTGAGGAAGGCAGAATTAGGTACTTCATTGCGGTAGTACCTCATTGATTTCTACCTAGCCTTCACTTTTCGAGTTCATAATAATCTAAAGTGCCGGAGCGTTGCATTTTGTGTGGAGAAAAAATTGTGTCGCGAAAAATTCCTTGACCCCCAGCTGAGGTGAACTCACCACCTATCATCGGCCCTTTTCAGGGCCACCAAAATTGAGTTCACACCTAAAACAAGGCACATAAGACGTCAGGCTACCTCAAGACGAAACAAGATAAATCGCGGAAAAGATTATACAAATTACATAACCGCCGAGGCAATAAACTCGTCAGAAGGTAAAATACGACAAGCTAAACGCTCACTGCACGAGTGAGGCTAAGCAAGCCGACGATCTGACACACGAAAATTACCTTAAAACAAATGACATCGAAACAATAGCAAAGGGCAAAGCGCTCTATCAAGAAGGGGGAGAAGAAGATGTTTCACCCCCGCGACACCTCAAGTGCACTCGATCAAATCGGAACAGCCAATCAGACACAGCATCCGGCTCCCCGACGAGTATAAATATAAATATAGCTCCAGCCCCGATATTTCATACCGATCTCTACCTCTGATCTTGAAGCTACCTTCTGACTCTTGAAGAACCTCTGCCTTCCAGCCCACTGCGATTGAAACTCCAATGGGATTGACTGAGGACAAGGCTCTCAAGCCAGTTGGCAACGAGATTTACGATACGAGATTACTCCGCCTTCCAGACTACCAGAATTCAGAGTAGATTGAGCAATACACTTCGTATTGCTCTCACTCTAGTCTCGTTTCGCCTGAGACGTTAAACAAGCATTCCTATACGGACGACGCAGTTTAGTTCCAGGAAGTCTTGCCACCTGAGCTCGTAGATTTATTTACGAGCCGCCTGCTGGGACAAGCCAGACAATCTCAAGCAAGCCCACAGCAGCCGATCGTCCGATTTTTGGCGGACCTACTATATCGAGCGAGCTTCACTCACTTGATAAGAAGTAGACCCCAGGAGGACCCTTCGAATTTATTCGAAAGAGAGTCCCCAAATTTAGTTCTTTTCAGAACTAAATAAACCCTTCCAAATGGAGCGAACACCTAGTTTTTGCCTTTTGGAAGGTATAAACGAAGCCAGTACGGCAGAAACTCCGGTTTCACGGCCTGCTGATGCTTACCAGCACAGCGACAGACAGGCCGGCGCCGGCAAGCGAGGACACTCCCTTCCCGCAAAAAGAACGGACGTAGTTCCGGCATTTTCCGCACTCGGCGCCGCCTACGCTAACGGGCAAGAGCAAACCTTCTCCACTGACTCCCAGCCATGTGGTTCACACGCCGGTCTCGCGACAAACACGAGCCCAACTCGACTTCTTGAAACACAGAGGATCGAGCATATTTCATGGCACAATCGTACACATCCCCAGTGGATATAAGCTACAAGGCCAACCAATATCAAACCCCTTCTGAAAGGGTCCCTTGCGAATTAAGTTCACGAGCGGAACTACACCCATCCTTGCCGACTGGGTACACACGAGATAAGAGTCTTTTTCTAGAGTCTCGAGACCCACTCAAACACGAAACAAAAGGTACTTTTCAGTACTTTCAGACTCTAGTTTCGTACGGTCGTGAGGACACTCAACAAAAGCCCGGGAATTTATATTCCCAAATCGGAGTAACTCAGAAAGCTCAGCGTCGCGAAGACCGATCTGGAGAGGTATTACTCCACGGCTCACATACCCCATATCCTCCAGAACACAAGGATATACAAGATAACAACGGTACTTCTTCGTACCTCTCACAAAACCCTTTTCAAGGGTCAAGCCCGTATAACCACATGTACAACGTGGCTCGTGATATTCCACTAGGAATACCGACTCCCAGTAAAACTTACATAAATCCACTACACCAGCCAAAAGATATATCCATGTCAAAAAGGTTTCCGGTCGAATTACAGATGACTGCAAGTTCCTCTCATCTTATAATTCTTACAAAAATGAGAATTAAATTATAATATAATTATTATTATAATAAATAATTATATTGAATATTATAATATAATTAATATATTATAATAATAAATAATATAATTATATCCAATATTATAATAATAATAATAAATTATAATATAGAAACGCTAAAACAATTGGACAAAAACAACTTGTGACTGTCCTTATAGGTAACAGAAGAGCGAATCGCTAGTCCTTGTGTTGTTGCTGCGCTCTACCTCGAGCTTTTCATGTTTGGAGCCCAATTGGGGTATCCGCGTATCCCTTTGAAAAAATTGGTAGTACCGAGGAAAAAATCTATTACCGCACTTAGGGTAAAACGAAGTGGACTCGATTGATTCCAATTTTTCGGGTGAGGAAATCGTTTAATTCCTAGAATACGAACAAAGACCTTTGTAGGGTTCGTCCAAGTCCGGTATTTCAATTTACTCGATGATATCGATTTTCACGCCCGTTTGTGACTATCGAAAGAAACGACGATGTTTGTGCTGGAGTTGACTGAAGGGAAATTAGAATCCCGTAGTGACAGAAACAACTCCATATCGCCAATCACAAGACTTCTCCTTACGCTCAGATTCTATGGTCTTGGTGAGTACTGAGGAGTTCCTACCTAATAATGTACCATATGACAATCGAGATCCCTTGGCATCAGAGATGAAACAGAAAGGACAGAAGTGTTGACTGTTGTGCTATACCTATCTACATTTTACCCGTGGACGTCACGAAGAACTAAAAATACCAGTGTTGTAAGGCTCTTTTGTGGGGAAATCATTGTAGTAGCGGTATCCCTTTTTCCCATAAACGAAGTTATCTGAGCAGTCAGCTTGTTAGCTATCTGTAGGTAGGTAGCTACCTGAGGGCATAAAGTTGATTGATGAACGCCCTACTAAATTTGTTCGATAGGATGCGGTAACCTCTAGGTATGTGCCAGAGGTTTGTCTAGAAGCTAGCGCTGTAATTGATAAACGGGTCCTTGGTTGAACGGCAAAATACCTACGACGGGGGGGGGTCTTCCAGTATTGTTGTTATCCAGTTCGTTGGAACGGTACCCAACTGGCACTAGCCAATCAGCAGACCAAACGGATAGTCAGAGAAAGAGAAGAGAGAACCCAGTTTCACTCAATCGGGGAGAAATATAACCACTGAAATTGGGTAACACGGCTGCGATCAAAGACGTTAAATTGGCTAGGAAAGTAGGAACGTTTTCTACTGCTTTTATGCACTGAAGTGTACCTAAAACCCCTCAAAGTTAAAAATCAAAGAAAATTAAAATTCACTGTGGTTATCAACAGTACTGACCTTACGCCTAGGCGTGAGGGAGTGATTTAAAACTATGGTTATATTTGCGAATAATTGACACAATTATGCCAAAAGCCTTTTAGATTTGCGATTTATAAATAAGACAGTTCATTTGGGTAGGAAATTAAAGCTCATCCGGTGATTCAGTAAACGCATTAAAAAATTACTCATGCAGCTGAGAGGCAGGTACATAGGGGAGAGTGGGGGAATACCGCCACCCTATATAATTATTCAACCACCTGAATGGCAAATCTTGTAGCCAAACGCCGTCATCTTTAGATCAGCAGTGATGTTGGAAAAGTTGGTTTGGGGTCATTAATTTGTTTTTATCAAAGATAAGCGAGTTCACAGTTTTGAAGCTTGGCGTTTTAATTTTACTGTTGTCGAATATTCGTGGTAAGTAACAGTGTTTCATACGTTTAAGTAAATTGTTGAACATGACGACGTAGAAAAACCATTTAGCTTTAATTTCCACCCATTACTTCATGTTTTCAACGAAAACTGTAATTTTGAATGATTTTTTCATCTCGAAAAGTTTACTGGGGCAATACCGCCACACCAAATTCAGGCTAATTCCGCCATGGCGGTATTGCCCCAATGCTCCATTCCTCAGTCTTGTTGGATTTTTTCAAAGTTTTTTGTAGTAATAATCATCTGTTTCTATTGATTCTGAGTAATTAAAATATAAATTAATATTTAAAAGAGGAACTATTTTGTGATACCTTATCTCAATAAGCACATCTATATTTACCTAATCGTGGTTTATTAGATATTTACCTACAAATCTACTGAAAAATTTTGCAGTACCTATCTTCCTAACTTCCTTCCTATATTAACATGACCGTGGTAAGATTCCACTCTTCATGCTCCCGTTTTGATTTTGGCAATGGACGTTATGGTCTTGTGAATTTAGCTGAGACCTGAACAAGAGCACAAATTTAAAAACTTTATAAGCCGGGAAAATGAAATGCTATATAATATTTCTTTTTTTAACGAGTTCCGCGTTGAACTTTGTCAATAATTCAGTTCTTGTGAAGAACCAACATTTGTTTGCCAATATTTATTTTGTTCCAATTTTACTATTCTGATGTGGAAATCGTTTGTCAACCTTCAGTGAATCCTTTTCTTGTCAACCAAGTTCCCAGTATGGTGAGAAGCTACCTAGGAAGAGTTTTTGAAATTCAATAAAACGTTATTCCGATGAGACTGTTCATTTCCCCCTTGTATTAATATGGCGATATTACCCTAAAGCCGGTTTCACATGGAGCGGTATATGTCCGGAAGACGGAACGCAATCTAATTGGCTGTTGGGACAATATTTGAGGATGGTGGCTGCCATGATGCCGGAATGGGCGGTAGGCCGCCCCATCCACTGGGTTTTCCGGCCTTCCGTCTTTCCGGTTGTTACGCTCGTACCGCTCCATGTGAAACCGGCTCAACCCCATAGCGGTATTTCCCCAGCTAGCTGGGGTAATACCCCCCATTTACAAGGGTAATACCGCCATTTACAAGGGTTACGTAAATTGTTGTTTACTAATATAAAGTTGCTACACAACCACCCGAAACGTTGTAATTAATCACTGGAGATGTTTTTTTTAATAATTTGCTTCAAAATCTGAAGCTCCTAAGTGCAAATATGCTCAAGGTGGCGATATTACCCCATTTTCCCCTAAGTAGGTGAGCACTGGCTAATGGATATGTGATACTTACAACGAACCCATAATTCTTCACTACGTCGCATTCAATCACTTTTCCATACTTCTCGAACAGCGGTTTGATGTCAGCCGATCCCACGGTATCCAGGAGATTCCCAACGAAAATTTTGAACGTACCGACGCTACTCACAGGCATTGTGTCTCAAATATCTGCAAAATGGAAAGCACAAATTCATTTGGCGAATAATGCATCATCAATATGTTATCTATTTCAAATTGGTTAGATGAAAATATCAACTTATTCAAAGGATTACTTGGCTTATCCTTAGGTGGGAAGATATTATTTTTCAATTCCGAAAGACCTCTTGCGTAGCAATACCTACCAACCTATAAGGTCATTGACAGAGAAGCATGGCGTAGGAGTGGGCGTAGAAGGTATAAAAAGATATTATTGCTATTAGTCACAATAAAAATCATCATTAACTGGGGACTGACTGGACTGAGAGACACAAAACAAATGACTTGACAAGCAAACAGAACGTAGTCCACCGAACCTTCAAATCAAAGAAGTTTTCTAATCACAGTCCTCCAAATGAGAAGTTCATGCTTCTTCCCACACGGTCATTTTATCGTAATACGAATTCGTAAAAATGAAAAGCAATGCTTTATACGTACCGAATTTCCGATTATACCCGAAAATAGAGACGATACAGAATAGGTGAACCAAGTCTCAAATAAAAAAGAACCCGGCACGCTAAACGCGCAAACGACGCTCGAACATTCAACGGGTCGATGACACGAAAAAATGGCCGTCGTCCTGATGCCACCACCACAAGCGAAGCCGAGGGTAGGTCTCGCCATAGCTACATTGATCGTGATCTTCAAAAGTTCATCACACATTCCGGAGATGATTCCCACAGAATATTGTTCATATTGATTCAGAATCATTCAATATACTTTTCATTGATAATCTGAATTAATTCAGTAATAAAACAGTGGTCTTAAGTCAACAACTCGTATTTCAATTTTTTAGAGCCATCATTGGTTTTCTGAAAACAAAAAAAGTAGTTCCTCTTTAAACAACACTCCTAGTTAGAGGTGAACTGTTTTGTTGAAAATTCATGTATTTCTGCAACAAACATTTCCCTTCTTTCATGTAAGAAAGCAGATACAAAGCTTTCGGAGCATTACAGAAATAAAGGACAAGGAAGCGAAGCGCAAGAATGGAGATCCATGTTGTTCCATGAGCGACGGTATACTCGATGGTGCCGCGCTGGGTGGCCTCCCCGTACACGAATTCTTCCTATTGGTGTCCCTTTTGTGGTTTCACATCGATGATTCTTAGTAGGTACGTAATACGTTTTATCCAAGAAAACATTCTCCAAGGGTTCAATAGTTGATGCTGTTTTCAGGAATGCCATGTAAAACTACCATAATCTACTATAACAAAATTTGACTAGCCAGATAAATTAATAATTCTCAAAAACCTTTAATTGTATTGAGTATTGAAGAAAATTGATAAAATAACATGGACATTTCAGAAACTTTAAAAATTTATATGAGAAATGTAAGGCATGTGACATAATGAATTTTGAGCATAATGAACATAACACTCTCTGAAGAAACGGCCTCATAAAATCAATTAAAAAAATATCATGTCAATCACGCGGCAGTAGGTAGCAGGGCCGTCACACTAGGAGGCTTTTTCAGTCAGTAGGGAAATACATCCTTAAATAAATAAATTTATCAACTTGGCAATTTCCAATGAATTGTAGATATTTTGGACGTTACACGAACTCTGCTTATTCGTAACTTGCTCATTTTTCATCTGATTTTCCGTCCTCCAAATTCTCCACTTCTATTTTCTAATCCCCTAACTTTCTTAACTGGAAAATTTTCCATCCATAAATTCATTGGGATGGAATGTTTGTACAGTTTTTCAAATGACTCAATTCCCAATTCGTCATTTTCCATTGGCCGATATCAACACTTCCCTCCTCAATCGGCCTTTTCGATTATCCAATTTGGAAAATGACTAATTTGTCAATTTAGAAGGAGAAAACCAATTGCAAATACCCTCAAGCTAATTCGCTAACGTAGGAACAATCTACTTAACACAAATCAAATCACTATAGAATTTCCACAAGAAAACTCAGCTGTTGAATTAGTTTCTGTTCTGTATTATCTCCCCTCTCTCCTTTTTCTCCCACCCTTTATTGTGCCAAGATGTAAAATTGTAGGTGAGTATCTACAAGTAGATATGGGCTTCCTAAAAAATAGCCTTTTGTGAGCGTGAATGTGTGTAAACCGGTAGGTAGATACCAGCCATGTAGGGTAATGCTACCTTAAACTACCTAGTATGCTTTGGACTGGTTCAATGATTCTGACGTATTTTGCTTCAAGTACAACTGGCCGAGCTGAGCGTCTACACCACTGACTACCGAGGAGTTTAACATGCTCCTTTTCATAAGTGGTAATTGGGAATATCTCAAACTCCTACAATACTGACGGAGAGCATTTCAATTTGCTACATAATTATGCGAAGGTAATAATGGAGTTTTTGATGTCTAATTTACTGATTAGGGACAGCTCCTTTTCCCTAGGTATAGAACGTGGTTGAATTTTGAGCTGGAATTCATTACAACGTGATTCAATCCACTTTTTCTTTCTTTTGCTGGCCGTTCCTAAAAGAACCATACAATATTCCCTTGTTATTATAAATATGCCAACTTATATTGGTCGATGAATTCTTAATTTTATACTTTTCTGCTCCCTTTTCTCAATTATTTTAGGCGTCCCAGCATCATTTCATTTCAACGGATTTTACATATTCCGAAATTTTCATTTTCAGGGCCATGTTACAATTTCCACAAGACCTCAGTGGATGTAAAATATTACCCATCAAGTCCCCAAACGAGATCTATCACCTACTCAAGGTCCCTAATCGGTCCAAAGATTCCAAGGTTGAGTAAAATATCCTTCCCCGTTGTACCACTCTTCCACTGGTGGTTAATAGTCAATGACGTTTCAGTTGACATTTCTTGAACCCATCCAGTTTTTAATTTTTACATCATTATTCCCAATCACAAATTTATATATTCACTATGGAGCATAAATTTTCGGTCAGTGAAACTATTTTATAACTATCTTTACAAAGGAAGCTAATAGTAGGCTTTGTAGTTTTCCAGTTGACATTACCTGATTGGAATCCTTTGCCACTTTCTGTCCGCATTTAACATACCTAGGTACTTATTCTTGAAATGAGTAGGGATGTTTTCAAGGAGAAGAGTGTGTGTAATAGTAGGTAGCACTCACTTGATGCTCGTAATCAACCTTTTTCTCACCACTTGGATGTGGTCTTGAAGATAGCACTTGACAACACTGGGAAATATGCAGGGGAAAAGATGTTTTTGAAACACGTTCCTTCAATTTTCAAGTACCTAAGTACCAAATCAATTTACCATTTTCATAAGATATTTCATGCACGCTTTCCAGTGAAGCTTATTAATTCAAATAAAAGGAGTCAAATCAACTCAAAAATCATGGTGCCTCTCGGATCTGAAGAAAATTAGGGATGCACTCGAGAGGAGGGCAGAAATTACGTTATTAGGAAATCAGATTGACCAAGATTGTCTTCAAAATGACATCATTTTGAGGCATTATTAAAAACGAAAAAAAAGTTAATCACTTTAGCTTTTCTATTGTCAAATCCAATAATACTGCATAGACGTTAGCTAGCCTATGCGTAAATTCAGCTCAGTTTTAGCAACGTTTTTCAGTAACAATCAATATTTCTGTTAATATAGACTTTGCTACCAATGGGTGACATTAACGGAAGAGGAGAGGGAAAGTGTATTTGATAATCTTCACCGGTGGATTGGTGGAGGGGGCATTGGTAGAGTTAGGCTAGCCTCATACTGCAACAATGAAAGTTCTCTTCTTCCGTGAATGCAGCTACATATCATTGCAATTATCCTCGAACGAAACATATTGTCTGAGGCAGGTAGAGAAGTTTGGGAAAGCGTTGAAGAGGCCCACAGACTGGATGGGCATCATCTGGATGCCAAATGTTTCGCTCATCAGTCATTGTTTGGTAAATCCTCTGGTGGTAACCATTTGCCTGCCTTACAAACGTTTTGTTTCCTAGTGTTTGGCAGACCTTAACGTTGAAAGTAATAACATGCACAATAGGTCAGTCAATGAGATGAGTTAGTTAGCACCTGTTGCTTAACGTCATAGGTGTCAACTTGACCATGTGAGGGCCTAACAGGTGCCATCAGAAGTAGGGATGGATATCGAACGACTTGACATCGATTAGTGACAATCAATCAAACAATTGGAGTACTTAATAGTTTTCTATTTCCAATTTCCAGGCAAATCCTACCCCACTTGGCCCTAGTTCAGTTTTCTTTAATTTCTTAATTTGACCTTGGAAACATTCGAATGATTTACCACAGAGTCACTGACGTCAAAGTTCGTTCCAATTTCACTAGTTCAGGGTTATCATCAGTCATTGGAGAAGATAACTATCGCATCCAGAGATTTCTCATCAACACTCATTTCTATACATGTAAACAGAGATGTGAAATAGTCAACATTTTATTTAATTTTCGGTGCTGAAAAACTGATCAAGTTGATTGGAATACCTATTTGTAACTACAATGAACGGTAAAGAAAACAGTACTTAGGATACAAGAAGTATGATAACCTAGTGAACTTGGTGAGCGAGAAATCATAGTGACCGAAGTTTAATTCAATAACACTGCAGTCAAGAAACAAAGAGACTTGTGTATTTTTCCTCCTCTCTCACCTGTATTTTTTAAAATCTATATATAATATGCAGTTTTCTAAAACGTCTCGCAGACCACTTCTGGGTACCTCACGGACCACTGGTGGTCCATAGGTTATAAGAACCACTGATCTAAGGAATTTCTTAGAGTTCATCCACCTTGATGACCTCAACCCCCTTGGGAGCTGATAAATACCTAACTGATGAAACTAGTGAATGTCTCAACTAATGAGCTGGTTCATAAAAGTATCTGAGAAGAGGACGATGGATCAAATATTTGCAGTCCGGCAGATCCTGAACTGAGTGCTATGAGTATGGACTAGACTTACATCTACTTTTCATACTTTGTCCAGGCTTTTGACCATCTCTCCAGGAAAGCACTATTCCAAACCCCGCTCAATTCGGGTATACCCCAAAAGTAGTAGGCCTGGTGACGACACAGAAATGAGGTAAAACAGGTCGATGGATTATCAGCTATCCTCTTCTATTTGGCTGTCCACAGTGTATGAGTGAATGTAGATCCTGTTGGCACCATCTTTCATAAGCACAGCTCTCTCTGGCTATGCAGATGATATAGAAGATTTGTTCAGAAGCCCAAAAGCTTTGGAGGATCTTTTTGCAAAGGAAGAGGTAATTGGAAAACTTGGTTCGGACGAAAATAAAGACAAAACCAAGTGCATTCAGATAACAAAAACTCAAAGCCAGAAGGATCCAGGAGGTATTAGGTACCGTTCAAGGCAAGACCTTTGAAAGTGTATAGGAGTTCAAATATCTGGTTACACTGCTTAATAATAAATACCAAAGAAGTGAAGACGTTGAGAAACGAATTGGGCTGGTGACAGAACTTACTTTGCTCCTGTCAAATTATTCAGGTCCTACCTCCAATCCAGTAAGACCAAATGGAAACTCTAATACTCATCCCTTATTTGGCCAATCGTGACCTAAGGCTGTGGAGACGAAAATGCTCAATTGGGTTTTGAACTGAGCCGTTCATAATGATCGGTGCCGTTTGTGATGATGGAGTTTGGAAGATTCACCATAATGCAGAATTAGATCGGGACAAAATATCATACTATTCATAAACACACAGAGATTGCAAGGGATTGACCATGTGTATTGGGTGCTTGATGAGAGAACTCCTAAGAAGGTGTTGAACCATTCAATGGATGGTCAAAGGGGACGAGGTAGACCCAGAGGTCGGGAGCTGTCTGACGTGGAAGGTGAACTGACCATGGGACTGTGGAGGATCGATTATGTTGGAGGAGAATTGTTTGGGAGGCCAGGGCCACAGGTTGAAGATTCTATCTGGAAGATTTTCTCCTAACTGCTCCCCTTCAAATTTCTCCGGATGGAATCAATATTTCTTTTACATCCCAAGAGGATCCGATCCGGGCCGGATCGATCCCTAATTTTTTCCCTCCGGCTCTTTCTTTGTTTTGAAACGGCCAAAATCATGTGGGAATCGACTCTGAGGCTCATTTAAGGCATTGAAAAAACCCAATGTCACAACCAGAGTAGTTGTTAAGTACCTACTTATTACTTCGAGTTGGTAGAGATTACTTTTTCAATTACTTCGCAAAATATTATATTGATGGGTGTAGGAGTTTTGGTGTGAGCAGGTGTAGGAATAGCTACAGGGTCGCTACTATTAGAGGCAGGCGACAATCGTGTATTGGGGATTGGGCAGACACATGCGCCTGAGCCAATTGTAAGGTGAGCGAAAAATGTTACTCATGGATTGGGCTACCATGGGACCTCTCAAGGCCCTAAATGGAGCCTCAGAGGTGATTCACACAAAATTTTGGCCGTTTCAAAAAAAAAAAAAAAAAAAAAAAAAAAAAAAATTGGGATGAAAAATAACGCTCTGGCCCGGATCGAATCCACTCTGTAACAAAAATAACCATCCCAGGCGGATACGATTCGAAATGGAGCAAATCGTTAGGGATCAGTATATTTCAGTGTCAAAATGATGGTTTCAATCGGAGCAGCTAAAAATATATATACGCGTACTTTGATTTCAACCCCTGGGTATGGCTCACATTGGGCTGTACGCGTGTAAAAAGAAGGTAACCAATAAATCGGCAAATACAAAAAATTTTGAACATTATTTGAAGAACAAAATCCATTACCAAGAAAACTGACTTCATTCAACTTTTGTCATCTTTGGATTCAATAAACTGTGAAAATCACAAATAGCAATTTTTCGTTAATGCCATTTCGGGAGATTCAGTTGAGCTTCCCTTTAGAGTACATTAAATAATAATGAAAGTGTTTTTTATGCTCCTGAGAGCATCCACCTTTATGACCTAACCAGATTAGACCTCATAAATAACACTGATGAAACTAGTGAATGTCTCAACTGATGAATGTCTTCTTATTCCATTTGTCTGGGATCGCCAAGTAGGTACCTACTTATGAATAATCGGCCCATCGTTCAATTTGCCAGTACCAGTATAAATCCTCAAAATGCTTATCCATCTTGGTGATGGAAAAATTATGCAGCAACCATGTACCTAGGTAGATATTGATAACGTTTTTCAAGCACAAAAATCTGAGGCAAACAGAAACTTGAATAACTGAACCGAACCCAATTAAATTTATTACTAATTAATTGTGCTTGGATAACATCAATTGGAAAATAATCGGTTATTGAGATAAAACATCGAGTATTTAGATTAATCGATACCCATCCCTTTGTTGCAAAAAGTCTCTAATATGCTAACCCTCACCAAGGGAGAGGGTATATTAGAGGTCAGGTTTGTTGCTATGAATGGTTCTCACATATTTACCTATTCTTAAAATGGGTTGCGAAAATCCCCACTAGCGAAAAAGTCTGAACATGCCAGCCCGAAAGCAATGCCGTGCGAATTAGCCTGGGTGACATAGTATGGGCGTATCATTAGAATAATGAAGGAGTAGTAGAATGTGTGCATTTTCTAAATTTTCAGCTCAAAGTACCGTTTGGCCAATAAACGAGAAGAAAGATCACGCTTAACATAGTAGTGCAAGGAAGCTAAGGGTTCCCCCAGGCGAGTGCGGGCCAATACGTTATTGTACAAATGAATTTCAAGAGCTATATGACTGGTCAGATACCCATCATCATGGAATCTTTATGGAAATATCTATTGAGCAATGTGATGGATATCCTCTGAGTGTAGCAGGTAAATCACCTCTCCTCTTTGTAGGGGGAACTACTACTTTTTCATCACCTCTATTGTCACAGAAACTAAAAAAATAACCATGAAAATCTCTTCTAGCGTCTCAAGACTTCCAATGGCAAGATTAGTCAATGTTTTCGCTGATGGTAATTGAACGACATTATTCCAAGTTAAATTAAACTTGCACAGGGCTTTGTTGACATTTCTAGATTTAACTTCACAATAGGCATCATAGTGAAAAAGTTGACAGCCTGGTACCTTGGGACAATTCATGATCCATTTCGCAAATCGAATCGTTGAAGATAGAATTGATAGGAAAGCGATGGTATCATGAGGCCCCCCCCCCCCCCCTCCTTCGAAACTGAGCAGCTCCCCTGCGGGGATTAGTGAAAGCCAAATCAGTGCAGGTTACCTCCTAACCAGGTTATAAAAGATAACTGAATATTCGTAAAAGAATCTAAAAACACTGGCTGTAAAACTATCTATAAACTTGGAACTCGATCATTCCTAAAACTTTATTGACGCATCAGTAGGTCTGAACAACGATAATGACAATAGTATTTTATTAATAAGGATGTTTCGCTAAGCAGCAGCCGGTAAGGTCTTACTTTTCAATGAGTCGCCGTCGGAACTCGCCCATCTAAGTCGTGAATGAACCCGCGCATACACATTGGAACTCGTCGAAACTCAAGTTTAGAAGATTTAACGTCGAAACTACTAGACCCTGAATACCCTTAGTGCAGTTTTAACAGATTCTTGAATCTCATCTCAGGTGCCTCAAACAGCTGAAGGCCAGTAAAGAGAGCCAGTCAATGGAGCAGCAAATATTCTCGACCTCCAGAAAAACAGAGCATTCGGAGGGCGAGTGAGGAGACAGGGTGAAGGGAAATGAAGGAATACTTACAATGATTCTTCTCTCTAAATTCTGCTACATTTTTCAATTTTGACGTAGAAAGATTTCTCTTAATTTTTTCAATTTACCGCACTTAAACGTGCATTAATTTGTTTCTCATCACAACAAACCAAATGTTTAAATTTTTTTAAAAAGATTCCTTTAATGTTGTTCATTTCTACATGAAACAATTTATTGTAATGCCCTCCATTTTGTAATTTTTCCCATTTTAACGCGAATTTGTTCTTTCTTTTCAACTCTTACTATATTCACAATCTACAAGTTGTCTTTATTCGGCAGTTCCTAATTTGATTTGCGATTACCTAACAGGGCGTTGGCGGCGCTCCAACCCCCACCTAGATTTAAGTAGACAAATAATTGATTTAGTTATTTTCCTGTTCTTATTTGTCTTCACTCTATCGTAAGAAGGTGGAAGAGCTGATTTTGATTCATTTTCCTGGTGTTAAAGCAATCAGCTATATACTGAAAAGTTTACAAAATCTTGGTTTATCAATTTCTATAACTAACCTTTTTTATTTTCTATGGATTACCTCTTCCGTCTCAATGTACTAACCCATTGAGTCCGGATGACTTCTTAAGAAGTCAAGGTAGAGTCTCGCCCAGCCGAGTGACTTCTTAAGAAGTCATGGAGTTCTTCCATCCCCACTTGATTCAAACTCTTCATCAGGGATGGAGGGGGGCTGAAGGTCCTAATCTGTCCCAAGATACAAACCGAGGTGTCCCGAGGTACACACCCAGTTCGTACAGGATAAAAAATAAGGTTTTTGAGAAATGATTTTTTCGCACTAGTTTTCAGTACTTCACGAATTGGGGACAAAAAACATTTTACCACCTTCCCCTACTGAACTACTTAGTAGGTACTTTAGGGTGATCATTTGTCTTTTCCCCCCCGATAGGTTCTTGTTTAGGAATACCATAATTTACTATTACATAACAGTAAAAATAATGGGTGCAAAATGAAAACGTTAAGCTTCAGCCTCACTGAAAGCCAAGCCTAAAATTGTGAAGTTACAAATCAAGCTAATTACTATTCAATCATTATTGACAGCTGATTGTAATACAGAGAACCTTATCCCCGAGTCTCGAACCAACAAGTGGGAGGCAGGCCAAGGTTAACAAGCTGAAGATTACCAAGCTTCAAGTAGGATTAAATAAATAAATGATGAGCAAATATCTACAGCCAATAGTTTACCTACATTAGATAGTATGATTGGAAAAGGAAGGCAAAACCATTTACAACTACACAGAGGCCTTTCTGGATACGAAAATCGTCTATTCAACCCTCTCCGATTTGGATGGAGAAGGGATCCACCTGCGATTTTTCGTTTTCAATAACTTCACCTACCTTGAAAAATGTACAATGCACATCTTTGTCTATGGGAGGACTACTTAGGTAATAGTAATAGGAGAAGAATGAGGAAAAGGCAGCTATAAAGGTGAAATCCCTCTTGAGTATCAAGTCTTCTGGCTCTTCCCAATGCTTTTGGTCGTAGGTTCATCAACTTACATTACTCTTACCTCAGTGAAGTCAACACAAGTTCTTTGGCAGAACATTCCTAATTATTCTCTGCAGACCTTTATTATTTCCTAAATCTCGCAATACCTCTTCAAGGTTACGACATGTGACCACGAGTGTTAATATACAACAGAAAGTAGTCGCATGTGTCGAAAAAGGCCTTCAAAAAAATGCTCACCTGTTCCTACAATTTGGAAGTTTCGCCTTTCTTTTCCGTTTGGACAATACTTCTTCACAACTGACCTTTGCAGAAGAGAGTGAGAGAAGTTGGAGCAGCTGCCATTCCTGATGATTGGTTAGATGAACCAGTGGCTCTACCTAACTCTGAAACATCGAAAACCTGTCGTACTTTCAATTTGAAACCACAGATACAATTCTTCAAAACAAATTGAAGAAGAAGGAACATTGATTAACCTACAACATCGTAGGTTACGATTCAGCGGTTAAAATACGGATTGTTTGAGAATAGATTAAAATAAAATCGGTGGTGCCTACCTTGCACTTGCACGTGTTCCGAGGAGAGGTTGCGATCTCTCAGATCAAGGGATCGCAATGGCAAGACCCGGAACACGATGCGGAACGGCCGAACCGCAGACAAATCGAGACGAGTCGGGTAAACAACAACGCCCGTATCCAAGAGGGAGGTACACATTTATTTTTTTTCACAAAGAAGGTACATAAGATACGTAAGATACAAAAAAGGCTGAGTTTCTATCATCGGAAACTGATTTACATGTATATTAGGTATGTATGTATTGCCGAATTGCATTCAATATCAACGGCATTATGCAGCGAACTGCGGCTAAAATTTCACGATACTAGCTATCGTTAGAAAAAATTTCACGTCACAAATAAAAGATACCTACTAATACCAGGGATTGACCTAAATAATCCATTATTTTAAAACACAAAATACTATTCATCTATTGGATAGGTTGAGAGTTTTACTTGATAAGGAGTCGGACATACGTAACCAAATGTAGCTCCACGAAATGGAACACATTATCGGTTTCTCAAGTCAGCAATAAGCCTTCCAGTGAAATAAGATGCTTGCTCTTATTGCATCCACTTCACAAAAATGAAAGAATGCTCAGATAGTATTTCAACAGTTTGGTGATGACAACAATTGGTGCCATGGATTTGTGAGTGATATCATCGTGCTACTAAAGATGCAAAATTTTATAGTTAACATGGTTTCTCTTCGAATTTCCGAACCTCAAAAGGCATCTGATTATTGAGTTTTGGAAAGCCACATTCAAGTCCTTTAGGCAAGTGATTTAAAGATAGCATTGAGCTAATATAGCTGAATATACAGAGCTAACTTAAAAAACGTAAAACCTTAATGAGATCCCAATACGGAAATACAAATAGTACCGCATGTCCAAACCAGATTTTTTTTTGTTATCGATAAAGTTCACTAAAACGGCATTATTCTGGATTTTTTAAAATTTAGCTGATCGAAAGATGAGTGTAGGTTTTTTTGGTTTTTTTTTAGAGAAGTGTTTATTTTAGTTGTAGAGCCAAAGCAAGCCGTTAAAGATGTCGCCCCGATCTTCAGTAAGGTGTGTAACGGCGCGGCGGAGAAGCACCACGAGGTCCCAGTCTGAACAGAATCAAATGAACGAAATAAGTTAGTTACGTCGAGCACACGGCGCAAAATTTCATCAAGTTCATCAACGCTGAAACATATATATCGAAAAAGAAAAAAAGAAAGAACGGGAATCGGCCGGTGTTCACCGAGCCCACAATTATCGACAATTATCCGCCAAAATACAATGAGGTATGAAGAAGCAACTCAAAATATTGATACTGAATTTATAAATTAACATTGAAGATTGATAAGTTGTGAGCCCGGTTATGGAACAGAAAAATGAGACAACGCATCGCGGATCGAAATCCGATACGAACGCACGAAACATGAAATCATTGATCATTTAAGGAATACATAAAACTCTGTAAATATATAGTAGGTTGCTAAACAAGACTCGAAAATAACATATGACTATCGAAATAAACACATAGGAACACACATCGACAAATAGGAAACAAACCAATGTGGATACAACGTTAGATGAAATCTTAATGACCGATAAGATATTCTACTTCCTAGAAAATCTGAAGAATCAAAGAAAAGTAAGAAATCAACCAGGAAAATTGTTTGAAAAAATGAAAATAGAAAAACCCTCTTTTGCGTTACCAATAGAAAATAGGGGGGGGGGGGGGGGGGGATCAAGAATAATTCTAATAATAAGAATGGATATCATAAGTTGAATGAACGAATTGAGAAGATTTGACTTTTCTTCAATCCCAAACTATAACATTTCACTGGTGTGGCACATAGTGTCCATAAAATTTAAATTAAGGAGGTAAAGTAAATAGTGTAAGGGTTTACACCATACATTGAAAAATACATAGAAAATTGAAGTTTTCAGAATTATAACTCAACAATGAATTTTGATATTTTCATGACTTTACTTTGGTATAGTGGAAACTTTCGCGTTTACACCATGGGACGAGACAAAAATTGTTCAAGAATTTTACTTTCCCGTGAAGTTATAAATAAAATCTACAAGAAACATGGCATATGCCCGGATCATACTACCGGATGCAACCCCCCCCCCCCTCAAAAGTCCTGAAATACGTTGTACTTGTATACTTTGTAAAATTTAACAAAGAAAAATTCACTGAAATGGTTTAAGAAATAACGATTTATCAATTATTAATTTGAATTCACAATGAAATTTATAATGACTGAGAATGTTTCACAGGGAGACCGAAAACTTCGAGTGAAATAGTAAAATCCTCGAACAAATACAGAATTCACCACTTCCACAACAGCCATCCACTTCACGAAATCATGCGGGGAATTGTAGCTTGGGCCGTGCTCTTAAAAGGAGCAGTGATTAATTATCCCAACTTAGGATTAATATCCCGAAGATTATGATTAAGTAGCACAACTAGACTAAAACGGGATCGAACAAAACAAGAACAACGAAAATCGATCATAAATGATTGCAGTTTGGGCAGTCTCGACGAACTTATTCACTCATTCTTGAAAAGATCGGAAACGGTAATTTTTCCTCTCATGTTTCAGCCCCCCCCCTCCCGGTCAATTCCATTGGTCCGTCCCACGATTGACGAAGCCCTGCCTATGTGACCAAGCTTCAGAGACGTCCAAAACATATGGTTTGGCTAGTTATGCCTACTACAGGGTGGCCCCCAAATAGAAATTTCAAATTTCCCTGACATTTTCCAGAAAAAACTGTATGAGCGAATTTTCTTAAATTGCCCATCGTATTATAATATGTTGAGTTGTATCGAAATTTGAGCAATTCAAGTGCAATGAAATTTATAAAAATCAATTTTAAGGCAAAAAACTCATACCTACTATTTTTTTCAGTTTTGATTGTTTAGGACTTAAAATATACAAAAAAACGCTGCAAATTTTGACACAAAGTTTTTATTTTAAAAAATTCCCTGACATTTCGTTTTTGAAGAATTCCTTGACAATTTCAGGTTTTCCCTGACTTTTTCAGTTGGGGGCCACCCTGTACTACAATGGTAGCCAAGGAAGCTCATAATTAACTTGAGAGAAAGAGGATTTCCTTTTCGAGTTTCAATTTTTTTCTTAGTTTACTTATGGATTCCGAAGCATTCAGTGTTAACACATGAAAAAATACTCTCTAGGGCTGCAAACTAGTCCGCGAGACTGTTTATCATGGTTACGTGCGTTTGATTTTCATACAAACAATGAACTTTAACTCGGATCTTCCCAATCGGCACAAGTTTATAATTAGACCAATAACACAGACGTCAAATAATTGAGTCAATTGAAGTGGAAAAACCATATAACACGTAGTCGATAAGGAGGGACTTAGTGAGACTTAGTCAGAAGCATAAGAAAACGTGAAATGATATTCATCAACACGGGAAAAGCTATGTTTTCAATTTTTAGTTTACGTTTGCGCGGGAATTACTAATTCATGGTGATATTCATTGGGGCTTATTTGTTGACCTCCTATTTTGAGTAAAATTGAACCATTGAGACGTAACATTGGTGTTTTGAAGCGCAAAAGTTACTAACAAAATGTAAAATCTTCGTGTTGAAAAATGGATGGGTGTTTGCCAATCAAGTTTCACTCTCTCTTATCGATCCGTCAGCGGTGAATTCCGTAATGTGCCATCTAAAGCCTAACGTAATCCTAGATAGTCCAAATGGGATGAGAATTGGTAGTACAAGCAAAAGGCGAGTACGACCCAACTTAGTAATTCCTGAAAGAATCATGAAAATCTTATTGATAACTCGTGTTTCAAGGAGTTTACGTTTGCTAGTCTCTACTCCTGAAGTGAAGAACATAAATAAGGAATCATTTGACGTTCAATTCAAAGCTGTCCTTCAAATGAGCAAAATCGGACCACCAATAGGTCACAAAAAAATTGTGGCAGAGACTCAGTAACATCAGTACCTAATTATGGTTTTATTTCATAACCTACTCAATCCCTAGAACTTCATTAAAATTGGATAAATTTGGTTGAAGTTAGCAGGAATCTGCAGACAATGAGTGACTATATTCATGAATTCTTAGGGCTGGCATACCTTAGCATGCCTTTCACCCGGCCTTTACATTTGCAAAAACGAGCTAGTCAGAATAATTATTGTATGGTTCTAAACCATACAATAATAAAATGTCCAAATTTTGTAAATTTGTTACCGAACATTACCAACTGAATGAGCATAGATCCCTGTCTCGGATACTGTTTCCATGTTGCTGTTATTACTTTTGATCAACCCCAGGGGTTGAAATGGAGAGGATGGTAGGTGGCGAGAGTAAACAGGGAACCAGGGGAAATACAAGTAAACGGAAAAGCAGGGGAATTAAAAGTATAAAATAATATATAAAAAACATATAAAATACGCAATAAAATTGCTGTTGCAGGATTTTTGCTTCCTCACTACTAGTCCAGGAGCCAAGGCCGAAAATAGGTAGTAGTTAAACGAAAAGGTTTGAGATAAGATTTTGAAAAAATGGTATATTCCCAAGAAAAAATCGCTCCACCACCTCAAAACTACGAAATGGCGGCCTCATAAAGATGGCTTCAATTTGCCCATCTTAAAGTTTTTCTCTAATAATTCTTAAACCATTCATCCTACAGAAATTTTCATACAAAGCAAAGTTGTAGAGCATAAAAATACAAAGCGATCCGACCCAAAAACTATGAATCATCTCCCAAAATAAGCGAATTACAAACAATTGAAAATTGGGTTAATTTTGGGTCTGTCCTCTCTCCTCTCCCCATCAATACTTTTGAACTTTAAAATCACCTAGCGGCCTTAATATTGGTCTGATTTAGGGCTGCCAAACTTCATTCGATTCAGGGTTAAATATTTTCCAATGTTCATATCGAGCAAGTTTTAGCCAAGACCCTTTCCCAATAAAGTACAAAGTGAAACACCGTTTCTATTAATATGTGTAAAATGACATGAAACTCATCAGTTCTGCTGTAAATCAATGGGGAAAGTTGTATGGATGCTTTCTGTTTGTGCAAGAAATGAAAAACATTTTTTCCTCCAAAATGAAATAGTCCACTTTTTTAAGTTTCAGAGCTTGCTGAACCATTTCCGACCCGCGCGCGCGTGTGTCTAAGCCAATTCCTTGTCACGCCCAATAATATACTAAGTTTTGGTCTGATCTTTCTACATTTCTAGAGATTATACGGGTTAGCTCCCTGTAAATTTCATTGTCGTCGGATCAATCATATTGTGTGCGCATTGCAAACGTGAATTACTTGTAACGTCTATTTTTCACGATCTATCTGTCCGATTTCGTTCAAACTCAGAGGGTAGTAGGATATAGGTGTTTGGGGAGAGAGAGAGAGAGAGAGAGAGAGTGAGGGTGGAGATGAGTTTTATCGTGATTGGTTGAGTAATAACTATTGCGCATGCGCAAAACTAAAGTTCATTGACAAACGTGGAACTCCGAGACAAATGGACTGATTTTGATGAAATTTTCAGGGATTATGTGGAATACCTTCTAGATGATTCCGTGTAATTTTCATTGCCGTGGGACCGATAACGGCTTGAGCAAATGTGAAAACGTAAGATTCTCATAACGCCATTCTTAAACAATCAATCGATCTGATTTCGTTCAAACTTGGAGGGTAGTTGGGTATGAATTTGAGGAAGAGTCTCTATGTATTACATCGCGATTGGTTGGTAATTAAATTGTGCGCATGCGCAAAACTAAAATTGGTCGACACATGTGAAATTTCGAAACTAATGGACCGAATGTGATGAAATCGGAGATTACATATATGTGGATTAGCTCCTCGATGGTCACCTACAAATTTTATTGCCATGGAATCAATAGTAACGAGTGTGCATGCGATCACAGAAGAACCCCCTATTCACAGAGAACCATCTGCAATGGATTTACTAAAAAGAAAAAGATAGCTGAAGAACCTGTGCTCACCTGCTGCGATCATCATAGCTATCATAGCTGTAGTCGTCATAAGCACGGCTGTAACGTGAAGACGATGGTTCAGGGGATCGTCGACTGTACATCCCGTAGTCTGATGAACGTTCTCCATAACCGCTGGAGCTACGTGAGGGAAGAGGATCACGAAGGCTGCTCCTCGAGATAGATGGTGGCGGAGGAGGATAAATATCCCTGGAGCTACGGAGAGATGACTCGCGTCCAAGTGGTGGTAGAGATGGAGGGAGCCTCCGGTCGTAATCTCTGTCATCATCAAAGCGAGCTGATGGTCTGTCATAATATCTGTCATAGTAGCTGTCCTATAAAGATGGAGGACACCGTATATTCAAACCGTTCTCCGTATAGTACGAGTTGACATCAAATACACTTCAAAACGAAGAAATACGAACCAATACCTTTGCTCTTGAGTAAGGGTCGCTCATCATTCGGTCCCTCAGGAACGGTGGTGGTGGTGGTGGTGGGTAAGGATCGCGGGGACCACCAAACATTCTGTCCCTGAATCCACGGTCAGGGCCCATCGGTCTATTAGGCGAAAGGAAATGGTGTTAAAACATATAATACTAGCCAGATTAATAAATATATGGATAAAATAAAACTGAAATTACCCTCCGCCACCGCCGGCTTTAGGACATTCCTTTGACCAATGTCCTCCTCTGCCACACCTACACAACAGACAAATAAATCAAGCTGTTACAATTTAACATTCAAGAAATTTAAGGTGGTATCAATCAAATGACTTAGACAATCGAAGTCCTGGTTTTAATAAAATATACAAGTAACAAATTCGAATCGTAGAAGTATAACACTAAAAACCACCAACCTGTAACACTGCTCAGGATCACCCATTCCAGGACGTTGCCTCACTCGGCTGGTAGATACTTGCACTTTCATTGCCTGGCCTTCAAGCTCATATCCATTAAGTTCTTTCAGAACGGAAGGCACATCACCAGATGAAATGTGCTGAAATAGATTTCAAATGAAAGATTTTTAGGTTGGTTTCATTTCACATAATATGGCGGCTACTTTCAATAGTGTGGGTGATTAAGACAGCTATACAACGAATCCGTAGTTTCTGACAATGTCACACTCCACCACAGTTCCATACTTGGAGAACAGTTCACGAACTTGTGAAGCTTTCACTCCATCCGCCAAATTGCCAACAAACATTTTCGTTGTAGGTGTATTAGGACCCTTTCGGCTGGTTGCAGCTTCGACCTTCATTGGTTGTCCGGACACAAGGTATCCATTGAGATTTTGAATAGCATCACGTCCAAATTCTTCGTTTTCCATATGCTGATAAAAACATATAGTGTTAGAAGACATGATTAAGTCAAAGACATTTCATCACTGCAAATTCTAGGAACGAGATCTTACCACGAATCCATAGTTTTTTACGATGTCACACTCAATAACCTTCCCGTACTTCTCAAAAAGAGGTTTGATTTCGTCTCCCTTTACCGAGTCGAGCAGATTCCCGACGAATATCTTGAACGTTCCCACACTACTCACAGGCATTTTCTTAGCCACCTGGAAAAAATAATAATAAAATAAAAATCAGTAATCATTAGTACACCATCAGTGCCCTCCCACCATTAACACTCTCACTATAACAAGAGGATCAGATCAGGGGTCACATCTTCTACACTCTCATGGTTAGCTATCACTAGCAAAACAATTAGCCTAGGAAAGTAGGGTTTCTATTGTCCCAATTCAATTCAATTCAATTTTAAAAATGCGTATATTTGTGAAGAATAAAATATGATACAAATTAGATCAGGACATGTATAAAATTTGAAACAAAATAACAGATAAACTTTGAATAATTAAACGTATTTTCACAAACCCACAAAAGAAAATCTTGTACGTGGGCATATTCGTAATAAAGTAAAAATTTATAATAAATTCATGTGTCCAGTCTAATAATAATAATATCAAACACTTATAATACTAACAGTACAAAATAAAGTACAAATTGTTCAAATTACAATGTATATTAATAGTTAAATAATATTTTCCACTACCCAAGTCTTTATTCTAAGCTGTGAATGGCGGTTCCAATAAATGATACGATAACTGATTTAATAAAATTGGTCCACGATACGGCGCTTGTAACAATCCTAGGGTATTGTTTTTTTGTGGTACATTAAATGTATTCGGAGTTCTAGTACTATGGATAGGAGTATTCCGGACTAATAGAAATTGGCGTTTAACAAAAAATTTAATCGTTTGATAGGCAATTATTTGCGATATTGTTAGCATGTTAGATTCACTGTAAAGTAATGCTGTTGGGTAAAGTCGAGCTTTCTTGAAAATTATTTTTTAAATTAGTTTCTGTGATATTTCTAGTGGTGTTAAGTGCGACTTATACGTGCCAACCCAAGCGAAGGCAGCATAGGTAATACTGGAATGCACAATTGCAATGCTTGTAAGTATTTACAGAAATAGGAAAAAATGAATGGGAGTTTCGAGAGAAGGAGCGATCTGTTGGTGAGCAAGATGAACTAACACTGCCCAACTAGAGTATCAACCATTACTGGATGTAATGGTTACAGGTTTATTCTTGCAATCTTTATAATTTATTATAGTTGTTGTATTTATTGTACATGATTTTACGTGAGTTTCTATTGTCCGGGTGGCTAACATGAAGTCTCACACCCCATATATTTTATATTGTGATATTTTGTATTAGATTCCCATATATTATTGTATTCTGGATCCCCACAGTATTTTTCTCGCATATATTTTATATTTTTCTCATAAGCAGCAGAGTTTTACATTGCTGCCTAATTTTCAAGAACAATGACTCGGATTATGTAGGTATATAATATATTGTAGAGTTGAATACAACTACAGGTGTTGGTAAATGGGACTTTGTTTACCTCTAAAAAAGTTGTTGTTTGTTTGGAATCTTGTGTCAACAAATCAACAAATTTTGTGAAAAATAAACTCCTTCTAAATCATGTTCTACGATTCAAAACAGATTTTGGATGTTAAGCAATTTTTCAGTTTTATAAATCGATTCTTTAGCAAATATTAATACAATTTCACCATGATTTTGTGAATAAAATTTTCAATGTTCTAGTTCATCAATGATAAATTTTTCGACTAAAATTCTGATAAAAATATAAATTCAACAATTTTTGGCCGTTTTTAGTCATTTTTGAAATTTGACCAATTTAATGTGCTCATCCTTTTGTTTGGAAATCTTGATTTTTTTTTTTTTTTTTTTTTTGCGTGCAAGAACGGAATTTCTATCTCAATCCTAAGGAGAGTTATCGATATATATATATATATATATATATATATATATATATATATATATATATATATATATAGAGATGAACTCTAGAATTCGTTTCAGAATGTCTCAAAACGGATTTCAATGAAGAAATTTCTACGAAAATTCGCTAAAAGGGCAGGAGCTCTTATAGCCATCGTTGCCTCGCCTTTTTCCTCAATTATTGGGCGCTATTCGCGCATCAGATTCGCTGCGACGCCTCCCGGAATTCCCGCGCCTTACAACCTCGCGAGAGCTGAAACCAGGATTTTTTCCAACCATTTCGAACTGAAACCTAATCCAGATGCCATGAATTGAGTTGATACATTTTATAATTTATTCTTCATTTAAGCGAAATAATTAGTTTTTCCATCACTTAAGAGATATTTACTCCAAATTTCAAACCTAATTTATATAAAGACCGCTCCGTACCTCTGAAATTCCTGTTAATTGTATACGAAATTTCCTGACTTTTCCCTGACTGGCGGCCACCCTGGCTTTGGGATATTTCAATCGGAACAATATTAGGGTCGCTAGATGATAGGGATTTTGGTAATAGCTCGATTTTCAACTGTTTTTAACCAACTTCCTGATAATGTATATACCTAATCACTTATAGAAGATAATGTATACGTAACTTGGGGTAGAATCTCTCTGTATCATTATAACGGCATTTTCTCCTCTGATTAGCAAAGCAAAAGTAAAATTGGAAAGCTGAATTTGTAAGCCAACTGGAAATTTGGAAATTCATTTGAAAAAATCAGAAACATTTGGACTTACAGGCGATGAAATAGGAGAATTTACCAATTTCTACAGATTTTACTTTTTGGGATCGGTTGAAACTTTGACTAGGTATATCAATGAATTGGATTTTCGCAAGAGATAGGAAATATAACGCTTTTTCCTCACTCTTAAATTTGAGTATAATTTATAAATTAGGGAACTTATGACCATGAGGCAAGGTCAATAATACGGGGAGGGGGGTTAAATAGCTATGTTGATAGAATGTTAGCTATGTTAATAGAACTCCAAGAAAGGTTTCAATGAAATAGACATGAGGAACTTTTCGTTGATCAGTACAGGGTAAACACGGTTGAAACCTCCGCTGTTGTCATATTTGATTCAGCGTAAAAAATTATATTGCTTCAGAGAGCCATGTGACAAACAATTTTAACAAAATTTCACTTTTTATAAGTATCACCGTAACCGTGAATAATACAAAAGTAAGTACACTACTTATTGGAAAGTTGAGATTCCGGAGGAGTTTTGAGGAAATATGCAAAGCCATAGAGGTTTTTCCAGCGTACCTACTTGTATATTTCCAAGTGTTCCCAGAATAGTCATTCTCGTGGACCTGAGTCCCTTACACCGTTTAGAAGCACAAGCACGTATGGTTATGGTAAGTAACCTCATGTGACATTTGACATAGAAACCATAGAAGTCGCGTAAAAGTTTTATTCACAGGATTGTGAAAACCAAATTGGTTTTACATGAAATAAACTTCACAAATCAAGTTCTCCACCAATATTTTATAATTGAAACCGCGCGTGTAGGTATTTTTCTCCCTTTGACGAGCAGTTTCATCTAATTTCCTCGGACTTTAAGGAATTACGGTATTTTTCTGAAGAGAATGGAAGGTCCAACTGTAAGTGCGCTCTTGCTGGGCAGTTCAAATGATGCTAGGTAAGTAGGCGATATTTGGAAAGGAAGAGGACGTAAATATCATGCGAGTGATTAGGACAATCATTGAGATTATACGAGCCGGCAAACCTAGCAAAATTTTTTTGTCCTGAATTAAATAAGTTTGATGCACTGCACTGATGACGTCACTGCACCTCCCACTTGCATGGCCACCGGTGCTAATGCTTTGAAGGAACCATCAGGCAAAACATAGAAATCGTAGGAAGAGCAGCAAGTGTCCAAGAGATCAGGTGAATTGCTTTCATTTGAAAATATCAATTGTATAACTGAATTTTACACATTACCTACCTAGGTACCTATACTATACTATACCACACGCATACCTAGGTAGGTAAAATAAATACCTACCTAGGTATTTCTACTCGACGAATGTGAATCAAAATCCAAAAAGGTTTTAGAAAAACCATTAATGTAATTTACTCAGTAGAAAGTAAGTTATATTTTGTATTTTTCGATCATTCATTCATCGGCCACGTTACTTAGTAGGTCTTCAAAACCGTCAATGGCATTAAATGTAGAAAGAAAAGTCATAAATTCACTACTAGTAGCAGAGACGTTCATACTTATTTCACCGAACAATAGAAAAACTAAAGTAGAAGCAAGTACCAAGTTGAGTACTTAAATTCCTAAAAAGTATAATGGACGGCTAAGTAGAAACGAGAGGTTCCCTGAACTCCCGAAGAATGCCATACCCAAAGCCATCTTGGGGAGACGCTTCCGATTCAAATGAAGAGTGCTTAGTCATACTCGTTAACACAGCGTTTTACGTTTTGAGACTCAATCCTATTTTCAAACTTGATACACATAACACGAAAATAACTCACCTTTGATGCCGTAAAAACGAAGAAATTCAACAAATATCGATGAGAAACGGAGCGCAAAGTGGGAACGAGATCGAGAAAACCGCAACAAGATGGCGACCAAGCCGTTACATCAGCATGCATCAGTGTTGTCAGTTCATACCAAGTTCGAAAAAAGTTCGTAATTTCGTTCGTACAAACAAAAGCTAGCACATAGTAAAAAAACCCTGAACTTTTCTATTGAGTATTCTATTCACATTTTTGAACAAACTACGTTTAAATAAGTGAAAATGATGACTAGTCCTAACCATGGTCGCCATCTAAGGGTCATCCATTAGCGTAGGAGTCATAGAAAGAAAACCAATCAACGTAAGTGCGGAAGTATAAAATTTCTTAGAATGGAATCTGCTTCTATTTAAAAATATAAAATGAATACGTTGGTAAAGCTGTATCTGTTCTTCGATGAGAGAAGTTCTATCTACCACCGGATCATATTCTTCTTCTTCCCTTTTGTCCAACCCAGGGTCAGAGTATTAAAATAGATGAAGAAGATGATGATGATAATCCAATTGATAAGATAAGCTTAGTTTTAGTTACATGATTCAATTTTGTTTTGTAATTTTACTTTTAAAAATCAATGGGAAGCCAAATTGTTGATACTTAGATAAGTTCCTCACAACTGAAATTTATTTAAAATCATCGTTAGAGAGGTTTTAATAATAAAAGTTCCCTAAAGTTTCCAAAGCATCCTCTGGTTCATGTCCACGTTGTGATTATTTGCGATCATGATTTTCAAAAACTGTTTATTTCTTTGCACTGTAGTAGTTTCTATTGTAATATGTAATGGCCTCTACGAAGACCAGGTTGGAAAGTTCGACTGGTAAGTTGACTTAGCTGAGGTGGAAGCAAACTAGCTCGTAACCCGTACTCGTATGTACTAGGGAGGTATCTTCTATACCGGATATGGAATGCCCATGTTTGGGACCTTTGAAAGTTTGCTTCTTCCAACATCTAGGTGTATTACACCCAAACGATTTCAGTTTATAATGCTCAGCTTGAAAATTACTGTACACCGTATGTTCGATGACCTAGTATCTAGTCCCCTACATTCACGCACAGTCACATCCACGTACCAACCTATTCGGCACAGTTCTCCAAAAGGACACGTAGGTAAATCTAAGTTGGTTGATTTCGCTAAGCTACTTTGACCACCAGGCTTTGCTGAAACTCGAAGTTTGTTGGAAGATCGAAGTTATCATAAATTTTCCTTAGTACACACTCGAAAATAACCCATTAAATCGTAAATAATTCAGTAAACTGGTTTAAAAAAATTCCTTGGTAAATCTGTAGAATTTTTGTTTCCTCCAATGTGAAAAAAGGAAAAAATTATAATTTTATATAATTTAATGGTTTTAGTTGAGAAACAATTTTACTATTGTAAATTTGACAATGAGCATTACCTAGGGGTGTGCAGAAAGGTGTAATATATACATAAATTTACTAATTTTTAATGCAAGTAGATTTAAGTCTATGTATTTTGACACCAACTGTAGTTTCATAAGATGAGTAACTTCCTTTTTTCGAAAATTCATGCACTGGTGAAGTAATATTGATGAATGATGAGTAAGAAAGGGGGGGGGGGGGTCTTCCTCACCAAAACTTCAATTACATAAGTACACCCAATAATTACCCCCTCCCCCCAAGTACACTCAATTACATAAGTGTACCTCTTTTGTACTTGATGGGAAAAAAGCTGCAAATCATTGCACAAAAGTTGATTATTTCTGTACATATTAGATATAACTTCCAACAGCATACAACTCTTCTACGCAGAACACTTGTCCATAATCATTAAACGAAGTCTATTATACATCTATTAGATGTAGAAGTATAGGAAAACTCTCAGGGTGGGGTTATTTTGGTCCCCATGTATGGAAGCCTGGTGGCTTATTGCACTTTTCCGAGAGTTTTGCGTTTAATCAGAGATTCAGATGTGAGTCCGTTGATTAACTGTTCGCTTCGAATAGACCTCATTGGGGTGTCCCAATGTGCCCCAAAGAGTTGAAATCTGCGATAGATGAGTGCAGGGCACTCGAAGATTATGTGGGATGCTGTTTCGCCTGTCTCTTCACTCAGTCTGCACAGGGTTGAACTTTGCGTGACCTCTATGCGATATATGTTGAAACGTAGGCATGCAAAGCTGGCTATAAAGCCGACTATTGTTTTTAGTTCCCTACGGTTTTTCCTGAGTAGTTCCTCAGTAAGTTTGGTGTTGGGTTCAGCCACGATGAGTTTGCTGTGGACTTGTCCCTCAATATTGGACCATCTTCTTGTGGTTTGGTGGTCAACCCGCTTGTTGATGATCCTTCTGTTGGTAAACTAAGTGCCGTCTCAGGCCCTACAAAAGGGGTTTGGGAGCCCCCTCTTGCAAGCTCGTCCACCTTTTGGTTACCAGAAATACCTCTATGTCCCGGTACCCACTCCAGGCAAACCCAGTTGTGTGTTTGCTAGGGTGTTGAAGGTTTGCATACAACACCAGATCACTCACAAAGAGATGAAGTTGGGGCTATTAATGCTTTTGTGGAGGCTTGGCTGTCGGAGAGGATACAGACGTGGACACCATGGTGCCTCCTCCTAATGCTCTCCGCAGCCGGTACCTTGATTGCCACTATTTCTGCCTGGAATGCTGAGGTGAGTTCCCCCAAGTGGGAATGAGACATCCCATCTGGGTTGTGCTCCATGTACTTCTGCACCAGTACCTGCTTCCATTTTCGACCCATCTGTGTACCAGATGATGTTGTGGGAGCAGCATTTGTTCTCCCTTTGCCCCTCTCTTGTTACGATTGACAGGTGGGTTTGGGTGGGAGTCTTGGGCATGATATTAGCCACCATGTCAAGCAGTAGTTCTTGTATCACTTCCAATATGTTAGTATGAACTCGTTGGCAAGTTTTCCTCCAAGAGCCATCCACTGGGGGTAAGCCCAGTAGAACTCCCATGGCTGCAGTGGGTGTACCATGCATTGCTCCAGTGATGGTTAAGCAGGCCAGTCGTTGGATGCTGGTGAGGGTTTTGCAAGTCCCCACCTGACTAGCACCTCACTAGTATGTTAGTATGGGTCTAACGATCCCAGTGTATAGCCTCAGGACCATCCACGGCTGTAGTCCCCACAGTTTCCCACATGCCCGCTTAGCACACATAAGGACTCCTTTGCATCTGTTTGCAATATATGTTAGGTGTCTGTTCCAGGTGAGTGTTGCTTCCAGATATACACCTAGATCTTAGACCTCACACTGAAAGGGCACCCTGGAATTAAAGAGATGGGGTTCGAAAAGACCCCTCAAACCTCTTTTCCTGGTGAAGGTTACAAGCGTGGTTTTGTTCGAGTTTACTCTTAGGCCCTCATTGCCACACTAGTCCTCCACCTCTTTCAGAGCCAGTTCTGAGACCACCAACAAATCGCCCCTTAACCAGTATGACCACATCATCAGCATAGCCTTGGGCATAGAAGCCAGGGGGGGGGGCACCCCCCCCCCCCCCCCCCCGTGAGTAGCCCCTCGCCACAGACACCTCCACCGACTCCCCAAAGAGCTCCACTCTTACTGTTCTACTTGTAAGCATTGTTTCTATCCATACATATGGTGTCTTTTATATTTGCTTTGTACTTCAACCTCCGAAATATATTTTTAAACGCCATTCTTACCTGTATGTCCAACTAATCTGTATTTTTACCTAGGGATTACTACTTGATGTTATTATTTTTGAGATGCATGCTTGCGAGCATCCAGACCACCAAACTAAACACATCATTCTGACCTAAGTTGCCAACTAATCTGAATTTTTACTAACGGATTGACTACGTTTGACACGTTGTTAGTGGTAAAATCCGAACAACGTTAGCCTCAGCTGATTGAAAGTAAGTTAGTTGTGAAATTCCAAATGAATGATTGCCAAAGCTGCTATGTAAATCTGAGTGCGCATTAGAACCAAAGAACAGGAGACTGCCACCGCCAAAAATGTTATGATAAGCGTTGAGCATAAAAGTGAAGAAAGAGGAAAATACTTTAATGAGTGTACTCAGATATTAGGATGGGGGGGGGGGGGGGGGGGGGGGGTTAGTTTTATCACAAGCCATGTTGCTAGAAATGTAACGATACATCATTGATATAAAAGTGAGGAAAAAATTAGTGCCTAGCTACAAATTCTTATAAATTTCTCCATGTGTCGATGCCCTAACAGGTCATGGAATTTGCCCGAATAGTCGATTCTAGAAGTTGATTCACTCTGACATCAACTTAGTCAAATAAATTTTGTTACATGTATTCATGTTGTGTGGGTTACTAAAACTCGGATCTATCAAGGATGTTACTCGGAATTGCAGGATGTCAAAAAGGCCTTTAGCCATTCAGAAATTGGATTTGGACCTGAAGGTGTGAAAATTTTATCTGAGTTTGTTACGCCAGAAGGTGTAACCTTCTTATTTTGAAATTTTGTAATTTTTGCAGCCTCTATTTTTTGTTTTAGGAAACAATCATTCATAGGAGACGTCATTCATGGTAAAATAGAATTGGATGGAAAAACGCCAAAAGTATATGTAGCTACAGACAGTAATGTGGTTGCAGCTATCAATGCGAAAAATGGTAAGGAACTACTTTGAAGATACAAGCTGTATAGTTGAATAATATGACAGCTTAGGGTTCATTATTATCGTCAGAATACCAATTAAAAGAGTTGATAATTATTGAAATTGTTTATAGGGAAAATTATTTGGCGGCATCTTTTGGAAAGTGGCGATGAAGGTACTATTCAGACCCTGTACGTTGGAAGCGAGGTCGTAACTGTATCAGGAAGTGGTCCTTTCATGGTTCGAGGCTGGAACAAAAGTTCAGGTCTTCAAATTTATGAATGGAGTTCACCTTCTACTTTACCGAAGTAATGATAATGATAAGTAATGATAGTGGTATTTATTTGATAACTTTGGTGACCTTTTTCTATCTTACTAATAAAGTTATAATTGGGTCATAATTGGCCCTCACTCTAGTACTTCTGGAAAAAAAAGAAAATTTTGATTTTGGAGGACAACCTGCACGAATTTACATACCTCCATAGAAACTTCCTACCTTCGATAGTGAAAAAGTAAAATGAAAAATTAATAAATAGAAATAATTAATGAACTATGATGCTTTTTAGGGAAGGCATGTGGACTGTTGACCAACTTAAAGTTTATCAAGTCAGAATAGGATCAAACTCTGCTGAATTGACTGGATTTCATGCTAAAAGTGGGAATCCTGCAGGATCAACGAAAACTATATCTTCATCATGGATATCGTCTGCTGACAGGTAGTGCCTTCCATCTTCCTTTTCTATAATACCACATACTCCATTGCATATAACTGATTTAATTAAATTTGACTAAATGGAATTTGAAATCAGAAAAGGCTTCACATGGTTCGGTAGGGACTTGAAAGCGATCCAAGTTTTTAGTTTTGCTTCGCTGTACGTTTGAAAGCACCTATTTTTGAAAAATGGAGATTTAAGCTGAATATATCAGTGCTGAGGTTTTAAATCAAATGATGATGTGGGCCTTGCTCATCTTATAAAATTGTCACAGAACCACAGCCCCCCCCCAGCGTAAAATTAGTCATCTTTCACTTGGGACATTCTCGAAGAACATTAAAAACATGATTAATAGTATTCCTTGAGCCCATTATCCATAGATACCTCACCACTAGTGAACATTGCGATGGTTTAATCTTCTAGTGGAGCGATAAGTGTAACAACTATCCACATGAATGCTAGTATTGACTCTGATCGGTTTCAAAGTATAAACTTGAGTGCTGTGTTGATATGGAGACGTTTGAAGTATAATTGCGTTGAGGTCTTGTGCTGTATCCTTGTCAGTTTCTCCGAGATGGGCTCAGAAGAGTAAGGCTGTGGAGTGAGAACTACCTCCCTTCTAAAGGCAGTCCCTCCTTTCCCTCACCCTCTTGCTCATTGTATACCGTCTTATCCTAGATATCCGGATTGGGGCAGAAGAGGTGGTGTGAAATCCTCAGTTGAACTACACAAATTTTGCCTAAGATTTCGAGGTAGTGGCTAGGATACAGCGCGGAACCACTGCCTATTTACCTATACATGATGTTGAAAATTCTATAAATGTCTTGCCTAATCAAATCTATCAGTTGATGGGCGTGACAATCGAATTGTATTTAATTCTTAAATACTGTGAATCTGTAAGGTGCACGTTGCTGGATGGAACTCTCAGCTGCCTGTCTACTGAAGGGAATGGAGTGACATCAATGGCGCTTAGTAGCCTAAGCGTGAAGAGTGGTGCACTTACTGCAAGCACTGGTGTCGTTGGTATGACCACCGTTGGCCATGGCATGTTCATCGGTAGAGCATCTGAGCAGTCTACAGTGACTATTTTTGACTCTGCCGGAGCACTTCTTTCAACAGATGTGCCCACTAAATCAGCTGTCACTGTTCACAAATCCACAAGTGGAACAATTCTCGTTATGGTTTCTAAAAATCCAAAAAATCCTGTAAGTTATTTTCAATTTGTATGCCTACTTTTTGAACGTTGTTCAAGTTTGCATATCACATAGCAATGAAGTTAGAAATTACCATGTTATCACACAACAGTTTTACGTCATCATGTTTATATTAGGCCTTCTATTATTTCAGGGTCTGGATATAGAATACACAGTACTTGAAACCAACCTGAAATTAAAATACACTGTCTCCAATAAGTTTCCTTTGGCCCGTCCAGTGTCTGTCGAATCCTATTGTAATTTGGGTACAGATGGGGAGCCCAACTGCTTGGCTTTGGTGTCAATGGAAGATGAAGCAGTTTGCATGATTCAAAAAGGTAGATACTCACTTCATGTTTATATGCGCTAGACTTAACTTGGTATTTAGATATGCTATCTATATTAGGTTCTGCATTTTCTAAATTGATGATTTTGAGTGAAGATATCATGTCCTGGTATGGCGGGTGAGATTCAGCCTTGGGGTAAAAATGCCAAAAGTTTGGCATAAAAAGTATGAGTCCGTTTAATGTGGTTAGTGTAATCAATATTTTGAAATTAATACTGGTTACATGGCACTTATGCTGGTGCCAGATCGTAGTTTTTCACGACCATGGAGGGTATTGCCTATCATACCTTTTCCCTCTTATAATGTACAAAAACTACTCTGAAATTTTATTCTTTCTAATCTATTTCATTAGATAGTTAAGACATCCTGCTGTATAACGTTAGGTAGATAATTTTATGTATGTAAAAAAATATGAATAGTGGATGGCGCAGTTACGAGGTGGAGAGATGGGTGCCATTGGTCTCCTGGGACCCGATGGGGACAGTGATGTAATGATGTATACTTGTTCAATTAGGCCGGGGACGACCACATGCACTCGGTTGCACTGGAAGGGAATGATCTCAACCTTCACCGTTCCTACCGTTGGAGCTCCAGCACTCTGTTGAGTTGTGTGATTTCCGGGAATTGTACCACCACACAAATCCAGAATATGAGACTGTAAAGTCAAAGTGGAAAGATTATCGGTACCTGTTGTTACTGATGGCAGGAGGGAAATGGAGAGGAGTGTGGAGGCATAGAAAAGGAGGTGAGGTACAAGGGAAGGCGTGGGTGTAAGACCCCTCAGAGCTTTGCTCGGTTTGGTAAGTGGAATGAGATCAGTAATTTGGAACTGTTCCACAAGCGGAACAGGAGCAGATAGGAACAGTTACAACAAATGTTGTATTGGCACACCTCTACTGCTAATCAGGAAATGTAATGTTCAAAATTGGGCTCGAGTGGGTTTTCTAATAAATTGTTGAGTCCTACCCCTGTGCCATTGTAACCAGCTCACTCAGTTGTAGTCCTTAACTATTATAGGTATTGTACGTATTGGCAGAATTCGAATTCGTGTTTCAAAGCTTAGGAGCAACGCCACCATCTAAATCACTTGGCTATCCCAGCCAATTAATCAGAAAACTCTCTGACCGTGGGAGTAGTTCCGATCGTAACGTCCACATAATGCACATTTCTCATCTCACTATCGTAAACCTGTATGTATTTGTTTAAAGGGAAACTACTATGGGTGAGAGAAGAAGCGTTAGCTAACATAATTGCTGTGGAACTGGTTGATTTACCCGTTTCTGACGAAGAAGCTGCCTTAGAGACCAAGCTAGCCAGCAAAGGAGGTAATTGATTATTTAAACTATTTAAATCACGTTCCTATGTCTAGTTGTGTTTAAAATGTAATTTTGTATTAATAAGCCCATTCATTTACCGATTCACTTGTCTGCTTAAGATTTCCGCGTTCATTCATAAATTTGTTGAATTCAAACAGCCATGAATTCTGAATTGAAATAATAATATAATTAATAGTTCAGTTTGTTCTCCTCATCATGTTGTCCTACTCATTAGTCTCCAGTTCTTCCAGTTTTTTATTTTTACTGGCTACTTTATTTAAAACAACTGTGTTTTTATTTGCTTCAGTGGAGTCGAGCTTGACCAGTAAGTTCCTATCTGTAACTGTTCGTTTGAGTTAATATTCTTATCCTTTTTCTAGTTTGATTTCTCGAGAATGGCACTGTGTGAAATTTGCATTTTTATTTAGAAGAAATTTGAATGCAATGAATGGGTTCCTAGTTACCCACATGTCTACTTCATACTATTAATTTATTTAATTTTTCATGATAGTAGATTTCATTTTACGCTTCAACATCAATAACACTCTTCTATTATTAGTAGATTCACACCTATTGTTTTTTCATTTGATGCACCCTGATTAATTTTTGTATGACGCATCACAAGTTCGCAATCTTGACACAAGTAACTTATGTACATTCATCCATTTCTATACGCATTGGTACTGAAGAGTTTTTACAGACCTTCTGAAAACCGTAGATGGAAACTG
Organism: Adelphocoris suturalis; assembly: GCA_030762985.1. Lineage (NCBI taxonomy): Eukaryota > Metazoa > Arthropoda > Insecta > Hemiptera > Miridae > Adelphocoris > Adelphocoris suturalis. The sequence continues at coordinate 64,184,178 of CM061043.1, forward strand.
TAGGGAAATCAAAAATATCCATGCGCAGAAAAGACGTAGCCAGATGCCGTACGTATCTATGTTCAAAAGCGACGAGTATCTGAGGTTTATTGATAGATAGGTGGTTGGTTGGATGCCTGATTGGAGCCATTGCAATCAAATCACTTTCCTTCAATAATTCACAGAAACAACTCAACTTTTTCTGGCTCACAGTTTGTGTAATTAGAAACTATAAATACATTGAAACTTCTTGAGGTCAGTGTTTTGTGTTGATTTAGCTAAACATTCGTATATACACTTTTTTACGCACGTTTTAAATTTTTATTTACTTGACCTTTTAATTTATTATATTTATACATGTTTAGGTCATGAATTGTAACTTTGCTGGTTTCTCTATTGAAACAGCTACATTTTAGCGCATACATGCCTTCACTTGATGTTGGGTACACAACATGCCCGTACCGAGCTGAATTGTAACTACGTTGCCCCATCGTCTTTTCACACGAATAGGTTACATTGAATGAATTGGCGCCTCGATTTCTATTAATCTATGCCCGCTGCTAAAATATAGATTAGTTGCACAAATAGATCAGAATGATTTGTATAGTTAGGTGGTCTGGTTGCTCCCAAGCTCGCATCTCAAAAATACATAACATCAAGTAGGTACCTAGTCAATCCCTTGGCAAAAATTCAGGGACGAATAGATCAGAATGATATGTATAGTTTCGTGGTCTGGATGCTCGAAAGCTCGCATCTCAAAAATACATAACGTCAAGTAGTCAATCCCTTAGTAAAATACAGATTGTTTAGACGAATAGATCAAAATGACGTTTTAAAGTGTGATTTAAAAAATTTATAATAATGACGTTTAAAAATATGTTTCGGAGGTTGGATTAGAATGCAAAAAAACATTGGCCCTTCCATGGGATCGAACCCTGATCATTCAGCTATAAATTCTGTTATGATATCCACTACTCCACGAGGATTTTGACAATTGGTAAATAAACACAGAACTTAGCCACCCATAGGGGAGCTTATTTCCATTGCCAGTGGACGCTAGTTCAAATTCAGGGCGGCAGAGGCGCTCACAGTGGAACATGTTGTGTACCTAGTGTCTGGTCATGCCTTCACAGTCTTCGCCTTTTTTCAAGTCTGCATTTTCTGGAATTAGTTTCCTTAGTGTGGTTTGGTGTTATCACAGTAAACTCTGAACGCTTGGAAATTGAAGAAACTGGATCTTGAAAAAAATGCATGATTATGTCTTCTAAAAACTAGTGTCCATATACGTTATTTGGTACATTACTCGCTAGTTTATATGGGCCATGGCACATTTGGTGTGTTCATTGTGGAATTCTTGTAGAATTTAGTTCCTTTCCTCCTTCTGTTCCAGATACCTAAACATTTTTTGAACTTCTTCGAATGAAACACACCTTAGGCCTTGATGAGAATATGCTGTTATACCGTCATCTACTATTTTAACACTTTTGGTTCTTCACTGGCCTGCTCATAATGTGATAGTTTACATCAAATTGCGTTGAATATTAATTTAAGTGAATTTAATCTTATTCTACAGGTGGAGTCATTGGTATGCTGTCCAGGAGGTTGAGCAGTCAAGTCCTTCTATTGCACAACTTATTGTCTGCCATTTTGGGTCTCATAGATCCATCCATTGGTGCCGGAGAAAGTCGGCAGCTGGTTAAGGATTCATTTGGTCTCCACAAGCTTATCCTCGTCTCTACTAAATCTTCCAAAGTAAAATATCATGCATTGATAATTTACTATCCACATGGTTCACTCCAAAAGCAAATTTATTAACTATAAAATATCTGTTAGGTAACCCTTTCAATCACGGATTTTCCAACCAAACTTCTGTTCAGACTCCTACATGCTCCGTACTCAGCAGGGTCCAGCCTATTTTTGCATCTCTACTCTTTTCACCTTTTCGACCTAAAACCTCTCTGAATCGTTCAATGTTCATCACGTTCAAATTTTGTGGGAATGTGCATGAGGTTATTGAGAATGTTTATGCCTAACATTCAACAAAAAATAAATTCATAGAATTCATTATAAGCTTTAGAATAGATAAAAATAAATCAAAACAAAAATACATCTTTTTCTGACTTTGAAGGTTCTGGGTTCAATGCCTGGTCAATTAGGGCCTTGGGATCCCTACTAAATATCTCTAGTAGATTGTCACATAAATCGGCCTTCTCCATTTCCCTAATTTCACATCTATTGTAAATGCGTTTTTCTATGAAATAAAAGAAAATAATGAAATAAGTGAAAAGAATAAAATAAAAATAAAAGATAGAATGAAAGAAAACGCTAGAAACTGACCCCCTGAAAGCAATAGCAACTAAGTCCAAAGTCCGAACATGGCAAATTCCACGTAATGTTTTGCATTTGCTGTCTCCTATGAACACTTTTCGAAGAATCTAAGTGCCCAAGACCTCTACTAGACTGCGAGGAGCGTCGCTAAATGCATCAAAAAGCGTGGTGCAAGAGCTCTTGTCACTGGGCTGAGGTGGGCGCTCGTCTTTGGTGAGATATCCTGTCACTGGGACTGAAAGGGTTACGGCTTAGAATAAATTGTTTAATAACTCAGTAATTTCTAAAGCATGGAATACCAATTACCGGCTGCAAAATTTTTTGAGCCCATTTTGGTGAAAATTGAGTTTACAGTAATTTGTAAGGTTACTTGTAGTGAGAAACCAATTGGTGATCTAATTTGTTATTAAAATTAACCAGATCCTCTTGTAATCCTAGATTAAAAAACACGTTTTGTAGTAAACCTGGTTTAGCCCAAAGTGTGTTTAGAATCAAACATGTTTACCTATTGCAGAATTTCGGATAAGTGGTTAAGTCCAGTTTTTTTGGTTTCAATACTACATAAAAACAATATATTTACCAAATTAAGGATTTGGCAACAGCAAGAAATGGTCTTCTGGTTAACGGCGTTTTGTGTTTTATGGTAAAAAAAAGTTATGCTTCTGGAAAGACGATGATCCATTTTCTATTATGCCCCATCTCCAAACCCCAACAAATCTTCAGCCGCTCGCCATTTTTTGCGTGTGCCTCTCAGGCACATACTGGAGCCTCCAATTACCGCAAAGGCGATGCGGGCCCTTAAATATCCTTTAATGACACTCTGAGGACGCATCCAGACTTCTTGCAGCCGCTCAGCCAACACTCTCATAAATCCGGCCATCTGAGGGGCGAACGTAGCGTCCACAGAACATACCAAAGGCGTGAATGAAGCATGACGTGTTTCACATGCATCCAGGTATTTTCTCTTTTTTCCTGTTCTGCTGCTCTCAGGACGGAGAGGACTGAGCGGGAAATATATGAGGACGACATGGACGTCAAATTACGCCATCCTCTGCGGTTCCCCCACTCCTCTGCATGCCAGATCCCCTCGCAATCCTGGATTTGCGTTTCAATACTTTTACGTTTTGGTTTCAATACTGGTTACGTTCATACCTTCACACCTACCCACACTCCCTGTCGGTAAAGAGGATTTCATCTTTGGCTTATTTAAACAATGAATTCTAAAAGGTTTGTAGTTTGCATTTATCTACCCTCCTCGGCTAGTTAAAAAATAAAAAAAATAAAAATTCGAGTGTACGAACTATAAGTACTGAAAAAGACTGTTAATTTGTTGGAGAACAACCTCCTGTTTTCATAAGATTTAAAACAGGTTCGAGACCACCATTCCAGTCGCCAGACGAGTTAGATTCCTCATGTTTAGTACCGAAACCAGTTACGTCCAGACTTTGGTTTCACGACTAGTTATGTCCAGGTTTTCATCAATTTCCTCCTTCTTTGGTTTTATTTTAGGAAAAATTTTGATTTTTTAAAAATTCGTCATGACCTAGTTGTAAAGGCAAATCTTAAAATATCTGGCTATTCGCAAAAGTCGTGGTCCAAACGTTTTTTGTGGTTTTCCAATATTTACCTTAAGTGGACACAGTTTTGCAACTCTGCGCCACATTTGCCAAAAACGTTACCATCACAACCGCTGGCAGTTATCACCTCACTGATTTTTCTCATCTATATATATTTCTTGTTGAACTCATCATCATTATTTCTTTTGAACCCATCATTATCAATTCCTCTTGACCCTCCTTCGTTGACTAATGAATAGAAAAAAAGTTGCACAGGTATGATTATTGACCTTCGTGCATAATAAATATGAAGGGTTCTCAATTAATCTTTGCTTCTTATTTTGTGTTCGTTTTGAACGAGGATATCCTTCCAGAATGGAACGTTGTGGATCACTCCTGTAATTTGTTTTAAAAAACGTTGAAAATTTTATCTGTTTTCAGATTTTTGCGATTGACAACGAAGATGGTGAAATCATATGGCAAAAGTTTCTGAGGTCTGTTGCACCCCTGAAATCGATTGATGATGTCATCACTCCCATATACATTCTGAGATCAGCGAGGCACATTCCGTATTCTACGATGGCTGTTATCCTCTTCAAAGAAAGAGTAAGCTCGCACTTGATTTGTCCTAGTTATTTAATTATTTTTAAATTACCTGTATTAATAATTACCTGTCCCCTATGGGTTTGCACAGTCACTAACTTAAAATCTGTTCGTTATTCATATTGTAGACTGGAAAATCCAATGGTTTATTGAGTTGACTCTACAACTTCAATTATAATTATGAAAATAATCATAACAATTATTATAATACAAATAATCATAATCGTTATTCTTTTCAGAAAACAGGAAACTCTGCTCTGTACGTATTCGATCCAATCACTGGATCCACCGCAGGTAAGTAGATGTATAATATCAACTAAGCTAAAACTAAATCACACACGACGAAGTTATGGAAACCCATTTCAATGTAGAAACGTTAATTTCCAGGAAACCTAGAGTTATAATTGATAACTCAACTTACCTTTGGGGAAAGAAAGTACGAGTAAAATTATGGTGGGGATGAGTAGAAGACTGTTACGGCTATGACTGCGCTGCATCAGTAATTCACAACTCAACCAACCTATTTCAATAAAGTTTTGTTTTGCAAAAATAATATTGTAGCAATACCAAGTTTCAATTCAACTAAATAGTTACAATAATCGTGCCTGCCAGCGCAGTTATTGGTTGTAGCCAAAGATACCGATCTAAAGGTAAACGAGTTTTTATTTGGACTATGTATTAACTATTGTAGTTAATCAGTGTCTGAAAACTAAAGAACTTCATTCCTTTAGGCTTTGAGAATAATTAACCTGAAAAATAATGGAGAAAAAAATTATTGAAAATACCTCAGGTGTCTGTACTGCAGTGTAGGTAAAGTTCGTACTACTATGCTTCATTGAGGAAGCTTTACTTGTTATTTCTATCGGTTGACGATAAATACTCCTTTAGTATTCCTTCACCTTATTATATTAATTTGTTTATTTGATTTTGAACATATTTTCAAGACTTTGGATCAATAATATTATTCTTTCCTGAAAACTCGGACTCATAATTGAGTCTAGCTTTATATTTTCTATAGTTTAAGGAAATTAATAAGGCAATAGCCAATATTTTTGTGGTCAATCTGATGAGAGAACCAGTGGTAGGAATTAAAGTCCAAAAGAAGATCAAGATGAGAGGGATGCGACTATAAAATGTAAAGTTTTGAAATGTCGGTGCCGGTGATTTTTTGGATGCACGATCTTAAGCATCATCCACCAGTTCCCTGTCTTCACGAAGAAAGGTATTAGAACAGATGGAGGTGATGAAAATACAGCTTAACCAAATGATGGAGGCAGTTGAAGCAAGAAATCCATCATCGAGGAGCAGCGTCCACCAGCAATCCCGTAAAGAGAGACAAGTGCAAGTGGAGGTTCATCCAAGGCACAACCATTCTGTTGCAAACCACTACAATGAAGAGGATATGGAGCCCAGTCAAGCAGCTCGTCCTGAGGACAACATAGAAGACGCTGTCTCTCATCCAGTCCAATCTATGGAAGGGAATGAGGTGTTGTTGGTATCATCTCATTCAATTCCCGAACCAATGCTAGGAGGATCAAAGGTAGTAGTTGATTGGCCAAGTAATCCAGTGGAACCTCATACGTCAGTTGACTGTATACAAGTTGATCGTAGACAAGTTAATTGTAGACTAGTTGATCCTAGAATAGGATAGGAGTAGACTACAGGCAGACAGAAGACAAAATGAACCATTTCTCGGCCAGACAAACGGAAAAGAACTCTTTACCAAGTTTTTCAGGAGATGCCAGAGTGGCCAAATTTCATTAACCAATTCAATCGTACAGCAGACACACACTGGATGGACACACACTGGTGGATCCACTGGTGTGGATACCCTGATTCGGAAAATTTGAGTATGCTCCAGACTTGTCTTGAGAGCGAGGCAAGGCAATCAGTTTACACGCTGTTGTCCTTATCCAAGAGTGTACCAAAAATAATAAGCCTATAGGAGAGACGGTTTGGGCGATCAGAATTTGTTATAGACGAGAGCTATTGAAACTCGATCCAGTAAAAGAAGGCTATTTCAGGGAATTCATTCGATTTGCTTCCGAAATTCAGAATTATGTAGTCACTATTGAAGTACTAGGCAATGTTGATCTTTTTATTGATCCATCCATGTTGCATAAACTAGTTGATAATCTTCCTTACTCAGTAAAAGCTCAATGAGGGGAGTACTTATCATGTTATGAAGATGGGATCCCAAGAATGAATGAGTTTGCAGCGTGCATGGAGAGAAAAGCCGTCGCCTTCAGTATGATCGCAGAGAGCTGAAAAGTAAGGACAGACTGAAGTCTAGTTCATCAATGGCGCGCCAGTTTCGTAGTTTTGAATCCCACCCCCTAAACGATTATAAAAAATGGGAGAAGACGTCAGTGAACGAGAGGTGGAACTGGGTCACCAGAAGAAGACCCAGTTCCACCTCTCGTTCCTTCCGATGTCTAAAACCCCGTCATGTAAGCTTTCGTTGTAATACCCCAACGATTTGTGAATTTTGTATTGGATGTCATCGCACTTCCTTACACAATAATGACTAAGATACAACAAGCAAGAGTGAAGCACATCACAGATCCCAGGTACACAAAGGGGGTAGCGGGAGTGCTGAGGACCAAATTTTATTAAACAGTTACCACGAAGAACATATATTAATTTCACTTGAATTTTCATACAAGCCTAGTCTTTCCCGTGTGTTAAGCTCTGCCTGGGTACACCAACTCGCGAGCATGTTATTTAATGACTAGTAGGTAATCTCTCTCGAATCTTAGCATACCAGAATAGATACAGATTAAATTATCAAAAATTTGATAGGTTAGAAAGTGAAGGGTGTTACGAGCGTCGTAACAATTGTAACTCTAGATTTTGTGGAAATTAGCAAAGTTATTCATTAACCTCCGTTTTCTTCATTGGTGAATAATCTTATACTTAGCTATTTGTTGTCTTCTATCTTGATTTATCACTTAAGTACCTAACTATTTTATTATTATGTTGTACTTTTGCTAAGTTTTCTTAGCCTGTTTTATTTTGTCTACGTTTTGACAAAATTTGGTATTTATAGAGCATGAAGAAGGGTGGCAAAATAACCCTTAGGACCGGTTTATCAATTATCTACATTAACTGCTGGATAGCTATACTGAGTATAGCACTATACTCCAGATAAGGAATGTGAGTCGTTTATCAATACCGAATTACCTAGCGGATAAAATTATCCCACAGATAAATTCTGTTTGGCAGATTGCGCCGTTAGCATCCTCATTGGTGTCCGTAGGCAACAAAATAAGGACGATTTACTCATGGAGCTACCATAGAGTAGAGTAGGAGCTACATTTTCTTCATGGATCGACTATTAAAAAAACCGGGTCTGTCGTTATTTCCACAACAGTATCCATCATGTTATCAAGCTTGGCAAATAAGAAACCACCACATTTTTGCCGTTTGCTATTTGCTTCATTTCTAGAGAGATGAATACATATACGAATTCCAACTAGAATTATTATGAATGAATTATTGTGATCAGCAAGTTGTGGACATAATTTCATCTTCGCTTTGCGTTAGAATGTGAAGAACGGTATCTTTGTCCAATCAAAACCTCAATAAAAATACGCACTCGTCCCATATTATTAGGTGATCTACACGGGGTCTTACTAGGTATAAACGGTCATCTTTTCCTTTCAACGAATTATGCGATGATAGAATACTCGTTGTTGCTGCTATTTGAAGACAAATCCCCAAATATATCCATTGGAAGGTACAAAAATGAAGACAATCAAACTTGAGAGTCAAATAAGGTTTTTGTAAATAAATTAACTTGTTTGAGGTTAGAAAGCTCTAGATACCTCATTATCCTCCAGTTATAATTGTTATCCAGCCGTCCATGGACCAGATAAATTAAAACGCCAGATAGGGTTTAACTAAGGATGGATAAACACCCCCTATTGTGTTATCTGGCGGATAACGCTATCTCTCGGATAAATCGCCCTTATCCATTGGATAAATGTGATTGATAAACCGGCCCTTTGTAGCCTTTTTGTTCTTTACCGAGTTTTGTTTTCTGGGAAATTTTGTTTTCTCAATGCTTCCTTTACCTAGGTAGGCTCGGCAAAACACAGAGAGAGAAAACAAAACTTTCAAGAACCTACTTACGTTGTATGTTTGTATATAAGAACAATTCACTCAGCGTTTTTGAGGTACCATTACTTAACTGTTTATTATAGATGGTGGGCTGATATCTTTGGGGAACAAAGTCCTTCAGTGCATGCGCCTGCCTGTGTCCAATGACCAATTCATTAGTGGTCTCTTAATGCTAATGGATGGAGGTGACGTCCAGGTTTACCCGTCAAGCACCAAAGAAGTGGCATTAAAATTGGCAAAAAATCTCTTCATGTACACTGTTGATCCGTCATCTGGGATAATGGTTGGGTATAATTTCAGGAGACACCCTGACAAGGTGAGTGCCTTCTGTAATTTTAAATCTACCTACTTTGGTTTAAAAATTTACGACCAGGGGCCTATTTCATAAAACAACAATTTACAAGTGTACAAGTTAACAAGTACAGGTACTTGTAATGCACGGTAAACTAGAACAAGTGTTTCACCAAAACAAAGAGTACAAGTGTAGAAAAGTTACACTTGTAGAAGCTAAGTTTACAAGTGTAGCAGAAAAGAAAAATGGCGTGTGGGGACAAACGAAATGAACAACGTCAAGCGGGATGCTGAAATTCAAGTTTTGTCAGCGAATCATAATATAAACCGGTGTTAAGTACACGATAGAATGTTTATCGTACATGACAAGGTGTAATGATTGGAAGACTGACAAATTATAAACTGAAAATTGGAGAAAGTGTTTTCGACTTATCCTGATTGCTGGCATAATCGGATTTTTCTCCTTCATTCAGCGGAAATGATTAATCAGTTCATCAAGTCTTAATGCTGCTGGGTTAGGAATATCATCTGTAACTTCGAAATGATCTTCACACTTCACTTTGTTCTTCAATGATGGGGAGATCCTCAATACCCGATCAGGAAAAATTGCACAGGGTCACGCAGCATTTGAATCTTTCAAGGGTCTCGAAAGACATCCTAAATCTCTCGTTAAACTCAAAAATACCCACGAAATGAGCGTTTATTCGTGGCCGAAAAAATCTTTGGTGTCTTCTACGGTGAATGCTTCTTTCTTGTCTGCATTCTTCAGCAAAAGATGATTCCTACGTATTAAACACCGAAAAATTGTCAACTCACAATGCTGGAAAATAACAAGTTTACAGGTGAACGGACGTAGGTTAAAAATCGGCCATTTTTTACTTTTGTAAAACTGTGATTTGTTCAAAATGATGGGGAAACACTTGTAACTTGTCCAAATTCGCCTGTGCACTTGTTAATTTTCACGGTGCATTACAAGTCATAACTTGTACCTTTATGAAACGCTCGCACACTCATTTTTTACTTCTTGTACATAAAATCGGCTTGTAACTTGTCACTTGTTGCTTTATGAAATAGGCCCCAGGTGGTGGGTATCTAAATCATTATACATTTGTGTATTGTCTCGGAGGGACTACTATGAGATGTCTCATTATTTAAATATTCCGTCTTCTCTCTCAAGACCCGAGGGCTCAAAGAAAAGTCATGTACCGTAGAGGCGGATGACTTGAAACATTTTGGGGATTTTTTGCATTTGTTGTTTGGTAGCCCTGGTGTGATGATTTTCGGGTTCGTTATCACTCTATATTGTGTTGTGGTGATTGTGGAAGGCGTCTGGCGGTAAACGATTCGGTCTGGCAAGCCATTTTTAATTTTAAAAAATTGAATTTGTTACGTGAAAAAGGATGTTTTTTTACTTCAAAACGCTAAGGTTGTGTCTCCGGTGTGGGTAGAGTTGACAGCTTGGGTTTTTACTGTGTGTTCTCCGACTCGTTGACTCACAGTTTCCACTCCCAAATTGACGCTATATTGGTTGGGCGATTAAAAAAATTTTTTTGGTAAGAGTTGATTTTTGTGGGTGACTTAAAACGGTCATGTTGTTGCTCATTTTCCTCACATTTATGAGTCTGATTCTACTTTATAGCCTAAGCAGCTAAGGCATTTCGTTAATTTGATTTTACAAATGCTCTTTTTGCTTTCTGCCACATTTTTGATACGGAATAACCAATCAACAACTTCCCCTAGTTGCGTTATATGTATAATGATTTTCCAATAACAACCGATCCAAATAATGGTTTACTAGTATTGCATGTGGTAAATAGCCCAAAAACATATGTAGGCTGCAATGTTTTTCCGTGCAAGGGGAGAAAATTTGAATTTGTTTGAAATATGTGGCTTCATTTTTGATGAGTTTTGTTTCTTTATTTGTTTGAAAATTGGCTAAATAGGAAAAATACCGGTCTGTAGAATTTTGTAAAGCACTAATAAAAAATTAAAATAAAAAAAAGGAAACCGAACAAAAACCCGAATAATTCCAGTTAAAGTCTTTTTTTTAATTTTTCGAGTTCCAATATTTTGTACTCGTTCTATAACCAGAGATTGATATTTTTTAAACTCTAGATACTGTTTGAAGTCATTTTCGGCCATTATTACTTGAAAAACTGCACAAACAGTTCAATATAAATGAGTGGCCTCCCATTAACGACAAGTACTGGAAATTTAATAAGAAGATAATCACCTTTTCTTACAAAAAGCCAAAAGTGTCCAGCAAAAGTGTCAGGAGCAATGGAGTCCAGAAACGGAGGGGCAGAATCAACCAGCGGTTGATGCTGCCTCATCTTCAGTAGTTAATTCAAACCAAATAGCACTTGTTGCGTAATATTACATGTTGGTTGGTTTGGTGTCATCATGTTTATGATCTAGTGGGGTTGTAGAGGAGGGAGCTCCTTGGTGGATTAGCTTTTTATTGTTTGCTCAAGCACTTTCGTCTTCAACGTTCTCTTCAGGAGCTGTCAAATTTACAGGTTTGCTAGGAAAGCTTTGAACAGTAACACTGTAAATTAACTGTAAACTGTAAATTTGACAGCTCCTGAAGAGGCCGTTGAAGGCGAAAGCGTTTAAGCAAACAATAAAAAGCTAATCCACCATGGGGAGACGTCTTCATTGCTTCCTCCTCCACAACCCCACTAGATAATATTACGTGTGTGGCTAAAACAGCTGTTTTCCCAGGTGAACCGAAACTTATTTTTAATATTGGCACAATGGTTAATAGGAGATAGCAATCGAATTTAATTTTTTCGATTTTCACTGCAAAATAGGTGGGTGCTGACTGGCAGCTGATGAATGACATGATACGGCAATTTGTTATTGTTTTCGAAGTTATGTACTTGGTTGATTCTGCTCACTGGTTCAAACTGTACTTTTCTCCCCTTACATGTAGTTATGTAAGATTGAAGCAAACTGTTATAAAAAGATAATAACATAGCAAAACGGTCAAAACAGAAAATTTTGAACATATTGTTATGGTTTTCAGCAAAAAATTGAATAGGTTAGGTATCTAGATGATGGGAAAGTAGTGTGCAGCCTTGTATCAGACGTTTTCATCGTGGATTAATTTGTGTTCCTTTCAGCCAGAAGAAATTGTCAGCAGAGTAATGTGGAATCTCAGGCTTCCTGAGAAGTTGGTCAGTGTTGTTGGTAAAAGAGGGGAGGAGAGAGTGCATTCCCAAGGTCGTGTACTTGGCGACCGCAGCGTTCTGTACAAATACGTCAATCCCAACTTGATCGCTGCCGCCACTGTCACCCCTGATCCAGTTCTAAAAAGTTAGCAATCTTCATTATCTACTATTACCTGAAGGGTACAGGGAAATGAATTTCAAAATGTCCTAAAAATGCAGTTGACCTTTTTTTTTTTGCTCAATTTCGTTAGTTGTGTTTCAGGTGCTAATTCATAGGGCTAAAATACGAATAGTACAGTGAAAAAACGATGTCAAAGATAACTTCGCAGGGGTTAAACAAGTAATGTCCGAATGCCACTGGGAAGAAATGGGAAATGCCATAAAACTCCATCCTTGTAACCTTTACCACCCACTTTACTGTTACCTTCCACCTATTTTTTCACATTTTATACCTACAACATGTTTGTTCGGATCGACCATTCTGAACGCGGTTCTCAGTACGGCGTTCTGAACGGAATCTGAGGCGAATTCCAAACCCCGTTCGGAAAGTGTGGAACTCCAAATGCGCTTCGATCTTCATTAAACCAATCATTCATACTACAAGAATATCCATTTATTTTAATATTGCAAATAAATTTTAAAACAATCTAATTAATAATGAGAACAAGAAAATCGATAAAAAACCGAAAACGGCTGTGTGGGAAATCGAAGATAAATTCGATTCTGTCCGATCAGCGAACCACACTCTGTTCTGTGACTGTCCAAACCCCCAAAAGGGACGTGGCCTAGGTGGAACGGTTCCGAACAGTTCAGGATGGTCTGTTCGAACGAACCTAACAACTATTACTATAAAATGTAATATTCCCAAGATTTTTTGTTCACAACAATTAAAAGTATAGTCTTCATTTTTCCGAAGTCCTCATGCATTTTTGTTGAAAATTAACATATTTGTATTTCATATAATTCTTGTATTCGTATATTTAAACACGTTCAAAAGTTTCAACAGTAAAATATAGAATTGCACGAAAAGAACAGTATTTTGATTCCACTTACACAGCTGAGACTCTAGAACTTTGATTCCTTGATTCCTTGTATATATATATATATATATTATATATATATATATTTAAAAAATGAAAATTGTAACATTTGTTTCGAGGTATATTCTCAGCACATCAGCACATGTGCAGTTTTCTATTCAAATTACAGCAATTGAAAATATTTGTATAAGATACAATTTTAACTTTCCCTTTCTGTCCTTAATTTGGTTTTTTAGTTTTTTCCAACGTTTCCCCTCCAGGAACTGGCTTCTTCAGGGGGAAGATAAAAGTTTTAAAATCTGTAATAATGTTTTATTCATTTAGTTGATGAAAATAAAATTTAAAATTGTATGTTTATGAAAATCAAGTATAAAATGTTTTGTTTATCTTTATGCAGGTAACAATGTTTATCATTATGTTCTTCCTAGTTCGCTGGTGACGGTAATTATAAATTTAGTCCCTCAAACAAATAAGAGTACATTTTGCTCAAAATTAGAGTGTATTTTAGGAAGTTTATTGAATTTGAATTGTTCACCTTAACCCTTTCTAAAAATGTACTTTTCTTCCGATTTCATTCTCTTTTCACAATTTTGAAAGTCCATTTCATGTCCTGGAGATCGGAAGTGGGCAACCAACGCGATTTTTGTACCTTCCTGTTGTAGTTCTGGTTTATGTTTTGTGAAACGACTCCGAACGGACTGAGATGTTTCTTTCACATATATTGGAGGAAAATAAAAAGCCAAATTATTGACAGAAAGGCCTTTTTTCAAAGTTTCAAATAATTTAAACTCACCAAGTGAAGAAACATTGCAGACAATTTTAACAGAGCTTTTAAATTTCTAATCCGATTTTCTAGAGATTAAGGAATTGAAACATTTGATGTTCTTTCTCTGTACCCTTGATCTATTTCGGCAATTTATTTGATTAACGTCATTAAGATAATTGGTAACGATGAAGGTAAAGGGTAACTCACATCGAGTACATTTGTTGATTATTATAATTTATGTTTACTTATTTATATTTACTTATGTTTAATAACATTTATGATTACTGCCATAGGTATAGTAAGTGTTTACCTAATTGATGCGGTCAGTGGTGGAGTGGTTTTCTCCACTACGCACAAGCGCGCTTCTGAACCAGTACATATCGTTCATTCTGAAAACTGGATTGTCTACTCGTTCTTCTCAGAGAAGTCCAGAAGAACGGAAATCATAACGTTGGACCTTTATGAAGGAGACTCCCAAAGGAATACCACAGGTATAGAGCTGTTTGTAAATAGAACACCATTACGAAGAAAAAAAGAATAATCATCTTTATCATAGTTTGTTCTTGCTCATTTGTGGTTCAGTTTAGAAACCTTAAACGATGTCATAATAGGTGATCAATCAGTGCTTGGCCCTCAATGTGGGAAAACCAGTTAATTGCCTATTTATCCACCTCTGTAACTGGATAATATATCCCTGGATATATTATATATATTATAATAACTGTGTAGGGATTATTACTTGACTAGGAATTTGGCTTTTTCCGTACGTTAAAGGGCCATGTTGATACAATGTGGTATATAAGTTTTTTTTTTTTGCAAGTTTTATTGCGCCAAGTAATAACTTATAAGCAATATTCCTGTGATAAATTATTATAAATTTTCTTAAGAACCAATATACTTCACTTTAGACTTATTGTTCTGATAATTGAGTCACTAGTCTTGCCGTTCATTTTATTTCACTTAGTTCAAGTGGTTCTTTTAAATTTTCTAAGTAGATCTTCGGTGTCAAGGAGCTGGACGACATCCTCGTTAACATGATCACTGAGCCTCAAAAGTGATTGACGGCTTGTGTGCGGATAATCTCATTGACAGATTTAACTTTCAACTCATAGTGTACTCTGTCGTTTCTGAAGTATCTGTATGCGTCAACGCAGGTACGCAGAACATTATTATTCTGAAAGCGCTGACTAATGTTGCGGTTACTTTGTGCAGTGCACACCCTCAGTTGAGCACCATATGTCCAGACAGTTTTGAGGACTTGCTTGTACAATATGAGCTTATTGTGGATAGACAGTTTTGAGCGTCTTCCCATAAGCCAGTACATTTTCCTGAATTTGATAACTAGTTCAGACTTTTTCTATTTAACATGTGATTTCCACCTCAGTTTGGCATCGAGTGTCATCGCAAGATATTTAGACTCATTGGCATAAGGAATCGCCTTGTTGTCAAGGAAGGCTGGCACGAAGTTGATCCTTTTATTTGTGAAATCAACATGTACAGACTTCGCTTCATTCAATCTAATTCTCCATCTTTTTGTCCATTCATGGATGTGGAGGATGGATTGGTTTATTTTTGTAACTGATTCATTGTTTGTTTCTCCTGCCGCCAATATTGCGGTATCATCTGCAAACGTGGCAGTTGTATTTTCCTCAGTTTCTGGTAGATCACGAGTGTAAAGCAGGTACAGTAGTGGGCCTAGTACACTGCCTCGAGAAAGCGTCGCCTTGTTTGATTCGGAAGTATCGGTCGGTCAGATAAGACTCCAGAATTGCTCGCTTTGGCAGTACATATACTAAAATTGGAAAGATACAGAGAAGATTAGCATGGCCCCTGCGTATATAAGTATGGTAGAAAATTTAATTTTTTCCAATGGATTCTCTATCAAAAGCGTGGAGTACTAGTTTTTGTTCAGTTTAAACGAGTTTTAATCCTCTACAGAAAACAGGAGGGGTTGTAGAATAATCTAAGTTCGAATATTTGTTGCTTAAACTTAAACTTCAAATAGTAGTTCAAGGGATCATCACCATGTATGCTAGTGTCGAACACACGGATATTGGCATTCAAGGTTGACTAAGCTGAACTGGATTCCATATCACAAATGGCCGATTTATTTACTTTCCCCCAACTATATTAGTAGATACATGTATATATTAGTATAACAGAAATGATAAGTAAAATAATATAAACTGCTTGTTTTCGGCTAGGTAGAGTTTGCTGAATAGTGCGTCTGTCGTGGTAACCTACGGACTTTTAGAAATCTGTAGGCTAGCCTGGTTAGCTTGTAGGTTAGTTAGAACAAGAATATGTACACATGCAAACACACATACAATTGTAGAGTCAGTGTAAAGACTCACTTCATTCTTCAATATTGTGCAGTAAAGGTGATTCCATATGTCCTTGGTTGCGGATTACAGTTGACAAAATATCAATATTTATCTTAGCACAGTTGGTTGTTGGCTTATCTTAGGGGGTTGATAGCTTCACCTTCCATTGCTAACAAGTCATCTGCCCCTCTTCACTTTATTCTTGGTCCATGAGTTCACATCTACGAGGGCTGGTTGATAAAAAAAAGGTACTGGCTTAGCGCCCTCGGATCAGCCAATTCTTCCATTACAGTCCTCGTAGGCCTGAAGTTATTCACTACGAGTATTTTCAACAGACTTCAATGAAAAACAACTCGCTCCCCCCTCTGTCTAATTTTCTGATCCTCAATCATCTATGTAATGGATCTACCATCACAATTAGGGAGGCAATAGCAGTGCTAGTGACACTGACACAAAAAGACACAGTGCCTTCCTCTGAGGATCATATTGTTGGGCTCCCAAAAAATAAGTTCCTTTTCGAAAGCAGCACCTCCAAGCAGTCTCATCAATCAACCAAGAACGCTTCAAAGCTCATTGTGGCGCCAAATGACAAGCTCAACCGATTTGCAGTTGAATGGAATGGTTTGTTACGGTTTGTTGATTGGTGGTTGTTGAAAATGGTGTAGCAATGTGATGTTGGCATATCTTTTTGGGATTTAAAATTATTATCTTACAATTGATTACCTGGTCAAACTGTTAAGTTAACCTGTTAACCTGTTCATTAGTGAAGTTTATTAATTAATTAGGTACTAGAGAAATCCTTTGAATTTTGTTCTTTCAGGTTTATGACTGAAATTTATAATGATACCCAAATTTTCCATTATTATTTGTGTGAATAATACAAAATACTTCAAAACACTAATACACTTGATACAATATTGGTCTTTGTGATAGTTAGCATGTTGAAGCATAAATATGTTGTCCATTTCAGCATTCTCGTCATTGGATGCTCCGATCGAACCACTCATAGAGCGTCAAGCCTACATTTTCCCTAACAATATAGTCACCATGAAAGAGACTATAACTGAAAAGGGAATAACAAGCAAACACGTATTATGTAAGTTAAAGAAATGTAATAATGACCGCTCTAATACAGTACTGCAGATTTCAGTCAGTCAATCGAGTCTTTTGGAGCTGTTCAGACTTGTATAAGAGACTGCTAAATCTAATTAGCCTAATTTGTTGTAGTACTAGCAAATCAAGTTATTTTTCTTTGCAGTGGCGTTGAGTACAGGGGGAGTGATGGAAATGCCTTGGGTACTTCTGGACCCTAGACGCTCTGTAGCGCCGACCCCAGAGATGAGAGAGGAAGGTATCGTGCCTTACATCCCAGAGCTTGGGCTCCCTCATGAAGCTATCATCACCTATAACCACACGCTGGAGGCTATCAGAGGCATCCATACCTCGCCTTCAGGACTGGAATCAACTTGTTTAGTATTCGTTTATGGGTTAGGTATGTTCGAAATATATTACTATTTAATCCGTGGTTATAGTTTATATTCAGATTTTTTGAAGAACATGAGTAGATAGTGAGTTCTGAACTATTCATCAATTATTATTTGGCGAGATTTATTTTTTTCCAGTTTCCTCCCTCATGACTCTCTGTTATATGTGTTCTCTTGATCGATCAGATTATGTAATATATATACTGGAAAAATTGAAGACATCAAGTTTCGATAATCACCTAGACAGCACGTTTACTCAGTTTTACTCGAGGGGACTAAAAATAAATAAAAACCTACGGAAATGACAAAAATACCTAGTTTATCGTGGGACGTGTTTTTTGTTTGCTGAAAACGTTACTGTGGGGAAAATTTCTCATTATCTAGAACAGGGGACATGAGAAAAATAAACGTCTCCATAGAGCTGAATTGTACCCTGATACTAGCACACTAGGGCCCGTTCCACCAAGAGGAAGTTATCCGTCAAAAACAGCAGTATTATAACTGGATTCATTCTGGATTAATTCATCCTCCTAAAACCATAAAGTAAGAGCGTCAAACTACCCACCTTCTGTGGTGGACCAGCACTGGGATCTGGCATCAGCGGCAACACAATTCTCTGTCCTTGAATCCCATAACCTGCGTCATGGAACATAACATGTGAGCGGCCGTCATCTAATCTACTGTAAGTGAGTAGAGCTGAACCCTGGCCCTTTTGTGGCCCCATGGCCCTTTTGCCTCCTCTTCGTGAATCAAGCATGACCAAGTGTGCAACTAGCACCATTATTCTTACTAATGGGCTAACGACCTGGAGTTAGATTAGCTGTTTCCGAGTGTCCCACCCTCCCACTCTTGGATGTGATACCCAACATATGTACCTATTACAGGTCCGATTTCCGGCATAGGAATAAGTTATGACAACGCCAACACGTTTGGGGAAGGTAGCTTAGTTGTTTCTGTGTGTGACCTGACAAAGTGGAAGAGATGTTTGTAGGACTTTAACCATTGGTGTGCTCAGAGTTGGCCTGATTGTTTGAGTGGCACAAATCACTCACTGCTCATCCTCCTATCACCTCAGCAGCTAAATGTGTAGTTCCTTCATACTTGGAAACCTCAGTAAATTATATTGTCACGGACAAGAGCTTCGCAGCTGACACAGTGGGTTCTCAGCCCACAACACATACAGTATTCAAGACAAGACAATATTCCTAAGCAAAGAGATAAACGTTAGTGCAGAGTAAGTACTTGTTACGAAGTATCCTCTGATGTTATGTACTTGGAGCTGCTTACACCCCACCACAAACTGAGTTACTTGTCTGATATAGCTCAGCTTATGACATCCAGTAGCTTCATGTTGAATAGAGACAACCCAAAATTCAA
The DNA here is from genome assembly GCA_030762985.1 of Adelphocoris suturalis. Lineage (NCBI taxonomy): Eukaryota > Metazoa > Arthropoda > Insecta > Hemiptera > Miridae > Adelphocoris > Adelphocoris suturalis. The sequence goes on from CM061043.1 coordinate 64,203,221, forward strand.
TATCTGGACGTCAACACATCGCAAGTGGCAGCATACCCATTTGCCCACCCTCGCACTACAAAGAGCATTGAATCTTAACGTATTTCCTTTCCCAAGACCTTTTGCAGTCACTGTGCAAAGTAAGCTCGATTTACAGCGATTTTTTCTTAGTCGATTACAAAGGAACTTTATTGAAAATAAAGAAACCAAAACTTCGAATACCAAGAAAACATCGAAGGCTCTCATTAAAAAACACTAACAATCTTAAACTTATGCTCTAGTTCTTCCCAGGGGCCATGAGAATATATGGGGAGCACCATTAACCTCCCATTTCATGAATTTACGAGACCATATATTATTATAAACAACGCTATACTTTATGTGGTTCCTACCTACATGTTTGGTTTTTTTTTAAATTAATTTTCCAAGTATTTCGTACCATAGTTAACAATTATTTATAGTTATTCTGTGGTGAGCCTTTTTTTATGGAGCTCGTGTTGAGAAATCTCAAAAATGAGAGGGGAATGTCTCTTCGTTTTTATTATCAAAGTGTGATCTCATAATAAATTTACGGTAAAACTATTGGTACTAACACATTTCCAGTAGGTTGGGTTTGATATACTTTTATTACCTGGGAATCTAATTAGATCGTTGTGTCTATTAAATGCAATTATGGTGATAATGGATTTCACTTTCAGATCTCTTTTACACGAGGGTGACACCTTCCAAAACGTTTGATGTTCTCAAAGACGACTTTGAGTATTGGCTCATCACCGCTGTCCTCTCTGGTCTGGTGACAGCTGCTTACGTCACCAAAAGATTAGCCTCTCGCAAAGCCCTGATGCTTGCCTGGAAGTGAGATCTCCATATTCTCGATTCGATGGATGCTGCACGGATATGATGGTATCCATCCTTACCAACTCGTCGTTTTCGATTTCAAGACGTCGGTTCACCGTGGTTGTGATATTTCGAACATCTAAAAGTATTTGATACTTGAACGAAAAAATTACGTTTCCTCGTGAGTTTTAAATGAATTGAGACGTTGGCTTGAATGGCCTTGGTGAAGAGGACAATCCTATGTTCAATTGTTAGTATTTAGCTACCACAAAAGTCTACGTAATTTATTTAGCACATTTTTCACATTTCCAGACTTGAGACATCTGTACGTACCCACAATTCATTCCTTATGCGAATTAATTTACTCTACTTTGTGAACGATTCAGTTTGCTCAGTGCCCTAGTCTTTTTTCGTGTAGGTCGAAGTAGTTGTCCATCTTGTTCATTTGAGTGATGGAATGTTAGACCATTACATTTTCCCTGTTGGTAAAAAATTGCTTACCGAATAAATTATTGTCTACTACCTGTTTTGTTTTTATGATAGAAATGTTTATTGATACTGTCGTACATTAATTGACATAACCTACCTTAATCTCTCACAAAAAGTTGACCTTGTACTGAACATAATGGCCACTAACTTACCTGTATAACGAAACGGTGCTAACCACCAAACAATTTGAGAAAATTTGATATTTACATAAGAAAATTATCAAACTCGGCCCTTTGGGCCTTGCAAGGGCCTTCGCCCCCCTGGGCCCCCGTTGCTTTCCGCTTAGAGCCTTTGGCTAAAATGCTAAAACATGGAACATGCTTTCTTCCCACTAATTCGTAAATGTAAATAAATTTAAAACTACGACATAAATGTTATACTTATCGAAATTAGAACAGAGTACCTAGGTAGGTAATTTTCTGATATGGTGCGCGTCTACAATTACTATAACCAAGATTAACTTCTCTACCATGAAATGAGTGATAAATCGAGAGCTTTCCAACGAGTGGAGAACGATTTTTGTCCGGTGAAAACTAAAGAAGTTTCATTTCCCCAGCAACGGCTTGGTTGTACGTGAAAATCAAAAGAAACAATTTCGTGACACATCCGCATAACGTTTTTCGCTAGTTAGTCCAAGGCTAAAGCATGTTCCATGCTTAAAAAATGTAACAATAATTTTCTCTACTTCATAGAAAATCATTAAATCACCGATATGTTTCTTGGAAATTAATTTGTATATCCACATTAATTTCTATGTTTTTCCATGAAGTGGAGAAAATGAGTTGGCCTACAACTGGTCAACAATTGCATTTTGGAAAAACAACAAATATTGAATGCATTTTTGTTCGGAATCTCATTCGTTAAAATGTGGGGTGAGACTGAAATTCAAGATAAAAAAATCGTCAAATCAGCTAGATTCTTCATGTTCATTGGATAAAGGGTCTCTATAGTAACAAGAGAAGAATGAATCCTGATAAGCTGAGGAAGCTAAATTCTTAGCTGTTAAGCTCTTAGCTTGCTGTTCTCCCTCGGACGTAGAAATTTGATAGGAGGCCTCGGCATAACAAGAGATGAGTGAAATGACGGGCTCCATTATGGTCAGCTGAGCGAGCTGAATTCTCTTCTGTTTACCCTAGGAAGTTGAAATTTGTTGGTTGCCGCTTTGGGACAGCAAGAGGCGAATGGACCGACGGGTTCCATCCTGATCAGTTGAGTGAGCTAAATTCTTTTCTGTTCACTCTCGAAAATTTAAATTTGGTAGGGATCTCTTAGGGACAAGAGACGAATGAAATGACGGATAAATCTTTCTTGACGTTAATGTTGGTAGAATAAGTGTCAAACTGGGATAGTAGTCCTTATTGCCGAGCTTTCATTTATTTAAAACCCACCATCAGGGCCTATAACAATCAGAATAAGTACTATGAGTAATATATTAAATTATACTCTGATATCGGAGTATAATATTAAAAATATATATAATGTAGATCCTAACATAAAAAAAAATTTTATTTTAGTTAGATAATATATAGATAATCATAGTTGATATTATAGACATAAGATAGGATAGAAGTTAAATCTAGGATAATCGTAATAACTCACCTACAGACGGATTTACTTACTTCCAACACTTTTTCCTTTCTCCTCCTCTCCACCCCTCACCACCAAGACCTTTTGCTTCCCTTTCCTCTCCACTGACCCCTCTGTATAAAGTGGCTGACCGACCGACTGACTTCAGTGCTGTTTCGACGGCCTGATGATGATGTCTTTACATCGAAATCGCTTGCCCCTGGTACTCGACTTGCTTGTGACGACTACTCCTCCGAAAGCCAGTGCACATTTTTAGGCTCAGCACAGAAACAAGAGCATGAGTGAGTTTTGAGTACAACTTGTGTTATTGTTTCTTTGCCGGGCCTAATATGTATGTGCGTACTGTATTTTAATTGTTATGGGCCCTAATGATGTTTTTAAATAACCTGGATAATGAAGGCTGGATACTTCACCAACGCATCATCTTTTGTGCTGAAATGAGCAGATATCATCAGCTTCATTAGCAGTGGCATCTAGGTTGGTCATCAGCAAAATGGACAGTTTTTAGGACGTCCCTCTGAAACTATGTCTTATAAGCGAGGCTTCGTTAATAAGCGGGACGCCTATTGGAATTGATCCAGGGGGGTGGGGGACAACCCAAGCATGAGAAAAAAAAAATAACCGCATACAAATTCGTTTTAAAACAATCTAAGACCGAATCCGTGAATAAAACCATAGGTGTGTCTGTGTGTGACAAATTTTGTCGACGCTGCCCAGGTCACAATTCTCAACCGATTTTCGTGATTCTTTCTTTGTTCGATCCCAATTTTAGTCAAGATGTGCAACGAACCCCGTAAATTTTTAATTCCGTGATGGAAGAGGGGATATGGAGGGGGTAAAGCCGAAAAAACGTGGTTTTTTTCGACAAATTTTGTCGACGCCACCCAGGCGACAACTCTCAACCGATTCGTTTCGATTCCAATTTTAGTCTAGTTGTGCAACAAACTTTGGGAATTTTGGATTCGCAGTCGTGGTGGGGATAATTACGGATTCTTTAAAGCGCTGCCCAAGCTACAAATCTCGACCGATTTTCGTGATTCTTATTTTCTTCCATTAAGAATTCTATATAGTTTTGGAGCTTATGTCAGGAGTATTAAATTTCATCATGACAGGGGATGAATGGAGGGGGTAATACTGATAAATCATGGTGTTTTAACAATTCTCGTCCGATTTTCGTGATTCTTTTGTGTTTCAACTAGGAATTTGGTCTAGTTTTGGAAGGTGTATCAGGAGTTTCAAATTTCATTATGGGAGAGGGGTAATTTAGGAGGTGATAGTAATAAATCATGATGTTTTAACCATTCTCGTCAGATTTTCGAGATCTTTTTTTATTCAGTTATGAATTCTGTCAAATTTCTTCCTGCAAATTTTATGATAGGAATTTGCTGTTCGTGGAGGGAATTAATGGGGGGGGGGGGGGAGTTAGAGCAATCATGATATTTTTGGTTTTTCCTTATTTTAACTCTTATTAAAATTATATAAAATCCATTCATAGGGATTTCCCCGTAATACATGCATTACTTACCAATATATTTATTGTGGTTATTCACATCGTGTGCTCATCCTGTTGAGAAGGAATTAGTTAAGTACCTGCCACGAACTACGAGTGATTGGCACTCGAAAATTTTCACATGAGGCACAATGAACTTATTAAACTGTCACAAACAATCACGCAAGGTCACTACACTCGATAGTTGGATTTGCAAGGAAAGAATGTTCCAGTCATGTATCAACGGGCACCTCATTACTGAAATATCAACAGCAGTAAAGCAAATTTAAGAGGTTTTTCATCTAAAAAATTTTCGTAGGAAATTTAGTTCTTGCTTCAAATAAAAAAGCGAATTCTCCATTTTTTCACGATTGAAATTTGTTTTAGGAAAATTATGTCTGGATTTAAATATCACGCACCTGTATGTAAATATAATGAGCGTGTTTGTGTGTCGCCACAGCATCGGGCATCACAACAGAAAGGATGAGTTCGGGAAGCAGCTTAAAAAGTGATCAAATTTCAACAGCTACAGCCATGCATTATTTCCCAGAGCCTCTTGCCTAGATCTCCAGAATCTATCACAATCACACAGAAAGTGTTCAGCTGTATCCTCCCCCGGGTCCCTATGTTTTACTCCCCGCTCGCCTAAATGCCATCGTTTTACTCCCCAACTGAAACTCCAGATCTTGTCGTTTTACTCCCGGGATTGCGTTGGGCTCCCGGAATGAAACAGGCGGCATGCCCAGCTCCTGACGTTCTACTCCCCAGATTATGTGAGCTATTAGCGTTACCCAGGGGACACCTCAAGGAGGTTGCTCACGTTGTCCACCTTAACAGTGGCAAGAGCCACTTCGTCAAATCATAATAATAGAAAAAAGGATCAGTGGCAAGAGCCACTTCGTCAACATAGATAGATGTACAATAAAAAATACAATGAAAACAATTGCAATATGCCCCTAATGTTTTTGTAGGTATTATTGGTTTCGTGATAAATAATAATACCTACTCTAATTTACCACATGTTGAAATATTTATATATTATTAACCTCGTCTCGGGATTTGGGTAGTCTTCCTAATTTTTTCCTCCTGGCTCGATAAACTGCAGAGCCTAAATTATTGGCTTCTCTTGAAGTGCAAGATGCAGCGGGGAAATCAACAAGTGCCCTTCGTACAATCTACAACCACAGCATGTAATAGTAATCAAAAGTTAGTTTACTGTAAACATTCTCATTACATACGTTTTCATAGAAGCTCTGTACCTTCCGAGGAAGCTGTACTGTCCGCATCTGGTTCATGCGTATGTTCATGCGCAAAAACAACATCCCCATTCAGCGTTCTCATGTAGCTCTTGCACGACCTCTTCACCTTTTCCGCGCACAGCCATCGGCGTTGACCATTATTTAATAATTACGTAAAATATTACGTCCTTCCCGTACTTGCTTCCTCCAGCGACACACACGACCTCAGACATGGTTGTATCAAGACTGTCGATTCGGAAAATGAATGTTTTCATTCTGGGAGTAGAACGTCAAGGGTCACAAGATAAGAAGCAACAACAATGGACTAGTTGGGGAGTAGTAGAACGCTATCATCGGCGGGCGACCTTTCACTTTTCCTGTTTCATGGGGAGTAAAACGTACGACCCCCATCCTCCCCATTTCCACACTCAAAGTGGAGAGGGTACCTTGGACATGATAAAAAGGGTCCTCTTAAAGCTAAAGTGCCCTTTGACGATCCCAATTATTTTTCTCATGTGTGTTTTAGGCTGTGATATAATCCACTCTGAACGACTCTTATCACAGCCAGAGTTGCACACGCTAGATTGTCAATACCTATTGTTCTCTTTTTTCCATAGCTCTTTTAGATCTTTGATGGCCCAGGTGTTTGCCTTGGCCTTACACGCATTCCGCGTTATGCCCAGGGCTGGGGCCGGCCCATAATAATTCCTGGACGACCCCATCCTGGCAAGGCGATCTACCTCCTCATTTTCCACGTGTCCCTCGTGGACAGTCTAGTCCTTTGTGTTCGTGGGACTATCCTGTTCCGATTTTCTCTATCACCTATGACGTAGGTAAGTCATGGGATCCTTCCATATGTACGTTTTCCCATAGGTAGTCTTGTGGCATTTTCATTTCTGGGATAAACCCTAGTGTAGCTGGTGCTATTAGGGTATGACTTGGTTGTCTATCATGAGTTAGTGTGTGGTAGTTGTTTCCGCTCACTTCTCCTCATTAGCCCCTCCCCCTCTCCTCATTATGCTCTCCTGATGGTAGCATGCATTGACTGTACCATGGCTTGTGTATTTATGGGTGCAAGACCCAAAATTACCTGTAAACTCCTAGTAGGAGTAGTCTGGAAAGGACCCATCACAAGCAGGCTGATAACTCTGTTAAGCCTATCCAGGATGCTCCCCCCCCCCCCCCCTAATACCTGGCCACCAAACCAGCACTCCGAATAATAATTTCGGCAGTATGATGGCCTTGTTAATCCGTAGCATGACTTTTGGAGTAACTTCCCAAGTCTTACCTACAGCCCTGCGTACACAGAAGAGGCTGTTGAATTATTTTGGGCTGGTCATCGAACATTTATAAACATAAATATATTTCAATGTACGGGTTGCTTAGGACGGAGTCAGTAATTTCAGTAGACTTTTGTTGTCCGAGAGATGCCCCCTACCAAATTTTAAATTCCTGAGTGAATAGGAGATGATTTAGCTAACTGATCAGAATCGAGCCCATCAATTCATTCGACTCAAAGTGTCCCATAGAGTCTCGCTATTGAATTTCAACTTCCTGGGGTGAGCGGGAGAGGGTTGAAAATCACTCAGCTGATCAGGACTTCTTCGCAGCGGCTCAAAACCCCAAAAATGCACTTCATCAGATCAAATGTAGCTAATGTTTCAAATTTCATCAAAATTGATTGAAGGGAACTGGTAGAAATGGATGAGCAAAAAAATGAGGTGAGACGAGAGAATAAAAGAAGAAAGACCGACAACATGCATTTTGATGCCTCGTTTTAGCTTACATAGAATCGATCTACCGTAACATATTTGGTACGAACTAAACTAGATCACTCGCGACAAAGATGTGGAAACCCATTTCAAAACGGAAGTTAATGGAATAACGTTGTCTATTTTCACGAAAATTAAAGAGTTACGATGTTAAATCGATTTCGACGGTTAGGCCATCATCAGTAACGAACAATAACTGAAGACACATTAGAAAGGTCATTTCTTTTATAGTCACAGGTGAAGGGAGATTGAATCCCATTGGTCAAGAGAAAGGAAGGGGGCAGGAGGTACAACCAATTAAGTGCAAGCAAAGTGAGTGGGGATTATAGCTAATCAGATGAAGTGAAAGGAGGGGAAGAATTACTGGTGTCAACAGTTTGAAGGGATAATACCAAGCTTTACAGAAATGGACTTATCAGTGGTGAAATATATTGAGGGATATCCTCATTTAAACATTTACCAGATCTGTCACTTTTGATAATTTCGAATTTTTCAAGTACATTCAACATACCTCCCTTTGGACAAAAATGAAGAAATTCTACAAACTGTCTATCTGTCAAATCAAAATTGTAACTATGATTGGATTCCTTAAGATGTTTCGCAAATGTAGACCTACCCTTATTTTCCTTGAAATCCTTCAGATGCTCGTCTATTCTTTCCCTGAATTTCCTACCAGTTTGACCGCAATATTCGTAGCCACAAGAACATTTTAGTTTATAAACCCCACTTTTATCCTGAACATTGATTTTTGTCCTTAACGGATCCTAGTAATGCTTTGAGACTATTTTTAGTTTTAAAACCTACTTTGTAACCTCTCGATCTTATCCGAAATTTTCCCATAATAAGGTATACTTATCCATTACTTTTCTTCTGGAATATCCCCATCTTCCCTAGCCAGATTGGAAACTGTTTCCCTACTCTTTTTCCTAAGAACCTTATCCCATATGGTATCAACGAGATCTCCTCCATATCCGTTACTAGCAGATAATCCGCTATGCTTTAGATAATGGATTTTTCTTTTGATAAATTTTGCTCACTCATTGGAATAGATAGTTCTCGGTTGATCATACTATGGAAGGTAGGGATGGTTACGGACTAACGGGTGATTTGAAGTACTATGGATAGTTATATCGCTATATGTATCTTTTCTATAAATTGAAAAAACATGCTTTTCGTTTACCAAAGAGATGAGCAGATCTAAAAAATTGAGTTTATTTCCATATTTGGTATCAGGGGGCACGTCCCTCCCAGGATATGCAAAGGAAATTAAGTTTGAGCCGACAGGGTGAGGTCAGGAGGAGACCAATGTTGGGCTTAAGTTCTACTTCGTAATTCGGCGCGTCTCGATGCAACGGTTTATTGGAAGCTTAACAATGCGATTTCAATGGTTTATTGAAAGCTTGGCAATGCGAAACCAGAGTCTCGTTGGAACACGACCAAATAATACCATTGGAACACGACCAAAAAACAGTCGGTATCTTGAACACCTTATCTCCTACTAACTAAATCAAACCGGACCACATTCATCGACTTAGATACACTATTGGAAATGCCACTGCAAAAAGACTCAGATTCCTTAAAACGTGCTCTAGGGGTTTTCACCCACTACCTACTTGAAGTGGATCTATAGTTTTTCAGACTCGATTGGGTTGATTGATTGTCATGGTTTTCCATTAGATATCGAAGCTTCTACTGCATTTCATGACCTAATAAATGAAACGGCTGTCTCCACAGTGTTGACTATAGACGAATCTTGCCCTTTGATAGTTGAAACCGATGCTTCTGGATTTGCCTAGGCAGCCATTCTGAGTCAAAATGGGCGACCAGTTGCATTATTTTCTCGCTCACTAAGCGAATCGGAAATGAATGGCCATCCATCAACACAAAAAGAGGCAGCTGCTATTGTTGAGTCTTTCAGAAACTGGAGATCATTTCTACATGTAAAACATTTTCAGCTAGTCACGGATCAGGAGGCTTTGTCGTTCATCTTTCATCGGCTACCTGCCAGTACTAATGGGGGCTCATCAGGTAATAACATCAACCCGAATCAATCTTTTCCATCCACAGCCTAGTAGCAGTTTTGGTACCTATTCATGTTCATTGTGCTTTAACTGATTCGAATCAGTCACTCACCGTTTTTAAGCTCCCCGCTCGCCCTGTGCCTTCTTTCACTGTTTACTGTTCCGTTTTCACCGTTACACAGTCATTTGAAGAGCGAAGGAGGATCTATCTGCCGAAGGGAGAGAACCCAGTGCGGAACATCAAGAAAGAGGAGAAACACTGAGGAAATGGCAGGCTAGATGGGAGGATGAGATCCGAGGCCTCTGGACATACCGGTTGATTCCCAGTCTGTTCGTCTGGTGAATAGGAAGCACGGTGAGGTGAATAATTACCTCACCCAGTTCCTCACCGGCCATGGTTACTTCCGTTCATTTCTCGCAAAGATAGGAAAGACGGAGGATCAAGGATGCAGCTACTGCCGACAGGGGAATGAAGATGCCCATCACACATTTTTGTGTGCCCAAAGTGGGGAGGTACTCGCTGAGTCCTGGAGGAGAGAGTAGGAGAGATTGCACCGGAGATCATCGTCAACAAAATGGTAGCCGAGAAGAATAACTGGGACGCGGTGGCAACATTCATTTTTGCCGTCCTAAAAGCCAAGGAGCAGGATAGATCCTGGGAATAAAGAAGACATAGAGAGATGAGGAGCCAAAATGGCAAAAAAAGAGAAAAAAAGGAACTACCCCGAAGTAATACTAAATAAGTGGTTCCAGGGTAGTTCTCTATAGGAAGAGAGAGTGGTGGTTTTTAGTTGGTATGCCCTAAAAGCCCGAAAAGGGAGACTCCAACACTGTTGAGGAGTAAAGTCACTCCTCTTCGTTATTAAAGAATTTTCCCCACTCCTCAAAAAAGTAAATTTTTCTGGCGTTTTCTATAAGGTACCTAATCATTTTTTTTTTTTTTTTTCCAGCCTGAAGAGATACTCATACGTTTAGGTATATTTTAATAAAGTATACCTACCTACAAATAATTTGATTAGATTTTAGCGTACTCTTACTTTCAGAGTAAGTATTTTAGCATGGAACATGGTTTAGCCATCACCTAACTGAGCAAAAACGTGACGAAACTGTGGAAAGAAAGTAGCGCTGGATTTTGTAATGATTCTCACTCACAACCGACCCTCAAGAAAGTGGCGGATGGACAGATCACCCCCACACCTCCTACACACAAAACCTCGACCTTCTGCACTAAGCAGGTGTCTATGAGTAAGACGGGTATGGCCAGTGGCAACCCGGTTGACCACTATTCGATCCCTCCTTGGAAGTAGGGTTACGAAAGGGCCCACCGGGCTCAAGTCCTGAAGGACACCACGCAGACCAGTGACCTCACCCTGCCATTGCTCATGCCAGATGGAATTGGCTTTATGTTGCTTGTAGGAGATTTGATCCTCTATGCGTATAGGCAACATATCAATGGAGTTATCACCAATGACTCTCCTTGCAAGGGCATCTGCACACTCATTGCCATGAATACCCACATGGCTCGGTACCCACATAAAAGTTATGGTTGAGCCCAATGTCGTGGCTTGGTGTAGCGATACGCGTAGGCTTTGTATTAGGGGATCATCAGAATATGAGTCCCTAATCGCCTCGATGGTACTTAGTGAATCGCTACAAATCACATAATTCCCAACTCCGTTGTAATTGGCAGTATCGAACAGCCAGTGTCACTGCCCACAGCTCTGCTGTGATCACAGATGCAACTGGTGGTAGGCGTCTTGTGACTTGGAAGTTGGGGCTTCATAGAGCAAGGCCAGCACCATCAGGTGTCTTCGAGCCATCAGTGAATAGAAGAGTGTGTCCAGCATATCGCTGGATTGCCTCAGTGGTTTGCTTCCGAAAAAATTAATTTACCAAAGAGTGTAGCTTGCCGTTTGAATAATGTTGTGATTTCGTAAAAATGAGAAAATCTTCATTTTAGTCCTATATCCCCCCCCCCATTGAATGAGCTTGAAACTTCATAACAGTGTGGGTAAAATTCTGGAAGGAAATTTCACTCTCTTTCCAACGGTTTGCTTATTTTTGATTTCGCGAGTTTATTTTAAAATCCGTTTTAGATTATTATTTCCAATTATAGCCAATTATAGGCATAATTTATAGCCTTTGTTTGCCGCTAATGACCATTCCGGTTGAAACGCTCTGTAATCGTATAGAGAAAAAAATTATTTTCTCTCAAAACTTTCACTTTACGTTTCAAGGTGCTTAGATTCCAAAACTGCAATGTCCGTTCGCCGTTTTATAAAAAAAAAAAAAAAAAAAAAAAAAGAAACGAATCTTGAAAGTGAAATTACTTGAAAGCATAGCGTAAAGAAAAAGTCTGCCAAGTTGGGAGGGCAGTACCTATAGCTTTCTCACATATTCTAACATGGGCGTATAGAATTAGTTAAAGAGCAAAGTACGAGTCGAAATGGGAGGTTAACTGCTGTATTAGCATCGAGCATTGTGACAGGGGGTGTGTTTAATCACATGGAAACGATAGATAGAGAGACGAAGTCTCAAAAACTGGCCAGAAAGCTGAGGGACTCAAAGCGATGCTAGGAAATAATGAGCACCCTTTCCCCTGGATCAAAAAGGATAACGACCCGGATCATTGAAGGGAATGCTCTCTGTAGTTCCTATAGCAGCTGATAGTTTAGTCTTGACAGCAACAAAGTTTAGAGACGCACTGGCAATGCGTTATGGAAAAGAGCCAGCAGGTCTCTCAGCAAGATGTGATGGGTGAGAAGCGGAACTGACTCTCAATCACGCCTTAAATTGTAAGCGAGGAGGTCTCTTGAAACAGGGTCTCGACCAAATAAGAGACACGGTTTTGCTGGGCTTGTAAGATTAGCGTGGAGAAGAGTAGTGACTGATCCTGTTATACGTGAAGGAGATGATGGGTCACCTGGGCTCATCGCATACATAAAGGTTCATGGAGTTTGGGATATGGAGAGAGCGGCTTTCTTTGATTATCGCATAGTAAACGCCGACTCTCCTTCCTATGATCTGCAGTTTCCGATGGCGCAGCCCGAGAAAAACATCAAAAACATGATGCAGCAGCTGAATACCACAGGGGCCCCTTCACGCCACTCGTCGTATTTTGTGAAGGGATGATGCACAGGGAGTTTGATATTTTTGTGAAGAAATTAGTCTCTACCCTAGCAGAGAGGTGGCAGAAACCACGGTCAGTAATCGCAAGATGGGTAAGGGTGAAGCTACATTTGGCAACCATCCGAGCGATTTGAGCGATCCTTGAGGCTGCGGGAATCGAGGAAGCCACTTAGAAGTATGATCCCACAGTATAATCAAAGAACGGTGGAACTAGGGCTAGAAGACGGAGCCCCGCTGCCTCTGCTAAGAGAAGAATGATGAAAAAACAAAACAGAAGCTGACCGGCATATCCAACCCTATCACAAAACTTTAGCTCCCATAAAATCAAGTTGTTTATCTATTAATAAAGTACAAGTCGAAATGATAGATAAGCCGACGTTGCAATTTTTGGGGACCATCTAAAAGCTAAACCGCACAATCTTTGAAAATTTCATAAAAATCGGTTTTTGTCTGCATCGATCAACTTTAGTTTTGGGATGCGCTATAGTTTTCACTTCACCAATCGCGAAATAATTCACAGGGAATTTTCCTAGAACTTATATATCTATGTACTCCCCGAATTTGAACGAAATCGGACGAATAAGTAATAAGAAATCGACATGATAATAAATTAACGTGTGCGCATGCGCACAGACTGCTATTTATGTGACAGCAATGAAAGTTATAAGACTTATAGGCAGTGTTGGGCATAATCTTATCGTCGAATACGAATACGATTGTAATCGCAATAATTATTCGTTGATTCTGAGTCAATTGCGATTATATTCGTATTCGTGTAATCGTATTCTTCTGTCGGTGATTACACGAATTCGACCCATAAAAATGCGTCACGGGCATCAATTTCAATAGGGCATCCCTCCTATAATATGCGAAGCCTTGCCAATATCACCTGGCTTCAGAGCGACGTCCTATTGAAATAGATTTGAGACAAATAGGCTAGGCTCCAATCGTTGAATTCGCTTTAAGGACGTCCCTCTGAAGCTAGGCAATATTAGCGAGGCTTCACATATTATAGGAGGGACGCCCTATTGAAATTGATGACCGTGACGCATGTTTATGGATTGTAATCGCCGACAGACGAATACGATTACACGAATACGAATACAATCGCAGTTGACTCATAATCAACGAATAATTATCGCGATTACAATCGTATTCGACGATAAGATTATTCCCAACACTGCTTAAAGGGGACCGTTTAGAAGCCTAGAAATTCCATCAAAATCGTTTCATTAGACTCGGAGTTTTGCTTGTGTCAATCTATATTAGCTTCTTGCATGCGCAATGATTATCGCTCTACCGATCGCGATATAATTTATAGAGCATTTTTCTAGAAGATATACGTACATACGAGTATATATATATATATATATATATATATATATATATATATATATATATATATATATTATATATATATATATATATATATGTCATTCCAGACGATAACTCTCTTTAGGATTGAGATAACAAACCCGTTCTCTCGCCAAATACTCGGGGATTCCGAGAGAGAGGAGAGAGAGAGAGAGAGAGAAAGATGTTTATTGAAATAAAATACACAAACTTCATGAAAAAATAAATAATTACCTCCAACATCATTGGACTTTGGCTCATTTGAGCCTTGAATCCGAGGTTACCGAGAAACCGTCAAAACACTGATCCAAAATTTGGTTGATCACTAAACTTTCAACTACCCACTGTAGGTGCCAATGGTGATACAAATTGTGTAGATTCAGAAAATTGAACAATACTGCCTGGTCATGAGATCTTAATCATTCACTTAATATCGACTCTCAGCTTCATTACACGTGAAGGAAATGCAGTCTTAAATATTAACTTGCAAAAAACCATATTAGACCGAAATAACAATTCAGTACAAATTAGGTGTAGGTACCTTTCAAAACCATAAAATATAATTTTACAACACAAATATGCTGCGACTCATTCATGAATACATGACCACTAAATTAACAATAACTTTCATAATCAACAATCTTATTATTTATAATTTTTAATGTATGTTATTCTATATATTATGTATATTTTATATTTTTGTATCCCCCAGGCTATTTTGTATTTTACTTTTAGTTATTTATCTGTTTTTCCTAAAAGTTGAAGTGATCAATTAGTTCTTTCCTGTAAAGCGCTTCAGTCAAAAACTTATATAAATTATTGAAGTTCCCTTCGTCTGAAGCGGGCCCTACACGCTCAATATATATATATATAAGTAGTATCCGAATACCAATCCTGGACCACCGACTTCAATCTCTGTTGAAAATGCTTTTCTGTTAAATCTCTGATAAAAATGATTCCGACTTCAATCTCTGTTAAAACTGATTTTGTGCTAAACCCTGTTAAAAATGCTTTTCTGTTAAATCCTGTTAAAAATGCTTTTCTGTTAGACCCTTGATAAAATTTTTCAACACAAAACATCAGAACACATTTTTTATCACAAAACATCAGAACCAGTGACTTTTTGGGGGGTATGTTAAAAGGATCTCTCCAATAAAAATAAAAAATGTCTCATCCATTTTTACAATTTTCACTTAAGCATATCGAATTCATTGAATGTTTCGCGTATATCGATAGAGATAGAGATATGAAAGTATACAGGTTTATTGAGCAACTAGTATACGGAGAAATCTCAGCTGATAAAATTGCAAATTTTAAAACACAGTTGAAAAATGTAGGGGTTGAAAAATTCGTAAATACCGTTAAGAAAACAATACCGGTATCTCCGAAAAAAGGCGTGAAATATAAAAGGAAAAATATCAAAGAAAATATGTTGGAGAATTACGTTATTCGTAATAATCGAGATAAGAAATTTCTACAAGAGTTGAACGTAAAGATTTTTTTAAAGATGATCCCAGATAAAAATATAATTGTGGACGATGGTAATATTATCGATATAATACCTTGATTTCGTATTCGCGCTTATTTGAAATTTCATCGTCTTTTGCAACTCCGTCAGTTCGTAGTATTCTGAGGGGTAAGTTAAAAGGATCTCTACTATAAATAAAATGGAATACTTTAAAGCGTTAAGAGAACTCGAAGATGGAAATTGTCTTTCCAAGAGCGAGTGGCAGGCAGTATCTAAATCTGGAGAACTGACTGATTATTTCGTGAGGAAGTATCATAAGTTTTTGGATTTAGCAACTGTGAAACGTAACTTTCTCAATGGAAAAAATAAACTAACTGAAAACATTCTAAATTTTACTCCTTTCAAAAATATTAACGTTTGCAAAAATTGTGGTGTTAGAGTACTAAATGGTGATATTTGTTTTGAATGCATCGAAGAGGATAATCAAAATATGCTAAAGAGTGTGCACAGTATATTTACATTTGTAAGAGAATCTGTAGTAAGAGGAGAGATGGAAAAGGAGATGGAAAAGGAGATGGAAAAATATTAGGTTTTTATAAGAATCCCTTATAAAAATTATAATTTAGTATTTACTTTAATCCTACCTATAATTCCATTTTCTTTCTCGTTTTGTGTTTTCATAAGCTCCTTCAGATGATCTACGAAATTTTCTTTTCCTATTCCAATTTTATGATGTCCCCAAGCAAGAGTATCCATACCATTTTCCAGAATATGCCTTTTATCATCGTAGGCACTGAGCGCTTTCTTGTTCTGTTTAATGGTATAAATATCGTGCTTGTTTGTTCTGAACATCATTTGCGTTTTGTAGATCGGTTTCTTTGTCAACAGACATTCTTTGAAATCATTGAATTTAATGTCCTGTTCAATAACGTTTTTCTTGATTCCTTTCGCTTTCTTTGTTTCTTTTTGATTCTCGAACGTTTTGTGTGCGTAAAGTTTCGATCTTAGTCCGACAAATTCCTCCATTACTTTTCCGCTCATTTCATCTTTGAATTTTCCAAGTACTTTCTTGTTCACTTGAGGTATACCGTAGACATTTTCTTTCGGATAATCGGATGTATCAAACTGATCAATCATGTTGTTTTTAATATTCGAGTAAAAGTCTTCAGTCTTTATATCCATGATCAGACTGTCCGTGTCACAGTACATCAATTTGACATTTTCTCCGTATTGTTTCTTTATCGTGTTGTAATAAAAATCGTACATTAGAGTTTTTGAAATGTCCAAAATACTCATTCCGATGTAGATGGGTTTATTGAAAAGAATTTTGGTCTTTTTCATGTGAACTGCTGCTAAGTTTTCAGTGAATATCGTTCTACGATCAAAAGTAGGTTTTGCTATCAATAATTCCAGTTTCTTTCCGTTTGAGCATAATTTGATATCGATTCTTTGCCTGATATTTTCCATCGTTTTTCCGAATACACTGTTGTTCATCAATTTGAAAAATTCCTTTTCAAAATCATTTTTCGCTTTCGTTCTCAGTTCCGTGTTGAAGTCAATGTACACTTTCAACCAATCCGATTGATCAAACTCCAGAACTTTGTGTATTTTCTTTAGTTTCATCCCCATGCTCAGACACTGTTTCAAATTCCTGTAGTGCAAAACGTATCTATCTTTGTTGTACAAAGTTGTCATCAGTTTAGGTAATTTTGTATTTCCAATCCTGTTTTCCGGTGCAAGTGGTAGATCCGAGTGTAAATCGTGTAGTTCTTTAGGATATTCCAAGTCAACTTCCAGAAAATAACCTTTGGGAGACTCATCACTTATATTTTCAACATCTAAATTATCCATATCTAAATTGTACAAGTTCTCTACCCATTTAAAACCACCATATGGTAAGTATTTGGACATTGCCCATCCATAAAGGTTGTTAGCGTCTACGTACGCTATGTAACTCGAAGGTTTAGATGGGTCATATTGTTCACCCATGTACTTATTGTTTGCTTTCGCGTACCTGTTACTACATTGAGATATTCCACCGCGAATTCCTTTTTCTATCATTAAAATTTTATTATAATCGGTCAACAGTTCCAATTTAACTTTTGTCATTTTCAACATACAATCCCATGAGAATCCAGGTGTTGTGTAGTACCATGCAGGATCTAGTTTGTACGTTTTCAGGGAAATATCTCTGAAATTTTCCATTACATCTGCAAGCAGTAAGATGTCACTTTTGTTGTAAAGCGCGGTGAATTCCCACATGTTTTTAATACCGAATTTTTCCCAAACTTCTTGTGCATTTTTATATTCGTTTTCTTTTACATTTTGTTTATTTAGATGGCTGTAAAATTTCTCTATAGGTGGCAAACAGGTTTCATCGTACCTTTCCGAACTATCCATGTACTCATATGGGTAAGCTAGTTTCCTTGTCATCAACTCCAAGTTCTCTGTTCCAAAATGTTTTACCAGTTCCTTAAATTGATCTTTCGTTAAATTTCCCACTAGTTTTTCCAAAGAGCTTGCTAGAAATTTGTACGAATCCACGAACCTTATTTCAATTTTATTCATTACTTTGTTTCCTTTCTCATTCAATTTTCCAGAGTCGTACCTAAGAATCTTTGAAAACGAAATGTACTTTTCCTCAGTATTTGGAATCAATCGTATTTCCCCTTCATCCTCTCCGAGTTGTTTTATAAATAAGTGGGCATCGTACCCAGCCAGGTTGTGGAAAAATACAGGTACGAATCTCGGACATTGATACTCCAAATTACACAGAGAATGGGCGGTACCTCTAAATTCTCCTGACAAATGGTCATGATCTTTTACTTTTATACAATTATCAGGTATATTTGACTTAAAAACTTCTAATTCTTCAATATATATATCTGCTTGATTGTCATTCTTTTTATCAATAAAGTGTTGAATTGTTTTTCTCATTACATCAAGTTTCTTTTCTAACATTGGAGGCAATTCGTTAAAACCTCTCTCACAAATGTGACAAGATTTAGCATTTTTGAATTCCTGTTCCTGTTCGTTTGTCAATGGTTTCATGGGTACAATTTTATCGTAATATTCCTTAGCAATGTGTAAAACTTCCTCTTTCAGTTTCTGATAAAATACTTTTGGACAATCTGGACCAGAATATTCGACTGGAGGTTTATAATATCCGTTGGAATACTTTATGTAATATGAAAAACTGCTAGCTTCGTGTTTTTGAATTTTATTAGTGAACGCATTAGTTTCATCAGGTTGACAAGTTTGAAGTTTGCTTAGAAAACTTTCAAAGTCCGAGTAGATAACGAATGGTACTTTCATGGAGCGTTTATAATTTTCAAATTGTAAAACATTATCGTAAGGTTCTGGTAGTTCTACTTTAACAGCTTTATGAGCTCCACAATATTCTTTATGTTCGTTTAATTTAATCTGAGTTCCAAAGCTATTCAAGCACATTTTACATAAAAATCGTTTGTGGCCATCCTTTGTTAGCTGACTATGACCAACAAGTTTCCATAAGTCCTTGATCCAACAATAATGTTCAGTTTCCTCGTTTTTCAAGTAAAACAAGTCAATGTGCCTTTCCTTTTCCTCTTTCGTTATTTCCAAGGGTATTATAATATTTTTTTCATCCAGACAGTAAACGTTTATGGAAATCCCAGTTCTTTTCTCAAACAATTTTATACTCGTAAGTTTCATAGGAAAACTGATATCTTTCAACGCTTCATCAAACTCATGTTCCCATGTTATGTAATTTCCTATTCTATCAGAATGGTGGTCAGCTGGATGAAGTGCAGACAGAACAGACCAAAGGAAACATTTATTATCGTCATTTTTCACATTTATAATTGCTTTCCTATATTGTAGAAAATTAGGGAGTGGGATGTAAGACGATCCTCTCAAAGGAGTGTACTTGTTAACGTTCAGTTCTAAATGCTTGATTTTGTGAAGTTGCCATTGAGATCCTTTTATTTCGAACGTTTCCATTTCATTTAGAATTTTCTGTTTCATTTCCTCGTAACAATTTGGTACTTCTGCTGACTGCAATATTATTACGTTTTTAGTTTTGAAATTGAGTTCATGATACTCCATATTATTTTCGTTAGTCCCTTTTTTAAATTCTGCGATTAAAACTACATTAACTTTTAGTTTCATTTCTCTAAGTTTCATGTTGATTAAACCAGTTACGATTTTTTTAATACTGTCAAGAAATTTGTAAGCATCTTTAAATCCTTTCGTATTTTTAATATTGTAAGTCACTAATCTAGATTTAAATGCAGTTTCCTTTTCTCCAACTTCAGTTCTCGGTTCTTTGCTTTTTTCAAATATTTTTTCACTAAAATTAAATACTTTGTGTAATTTCCTCGGATTTACAAATACAGGTTTCGCTTTCCTAGGTTTTCTGATAGTCATTGTCCGGTCCGGGTCGTTTTTTTCATGGCGCTTAGACTTTAGGTGTCTAGCCCAATTTTTATAAGTAGTGCTAACATCGCACTTTTCACAATGTCTTCTCGCATCATACATTTTATTATAGAATATATTCTTTTAACTAGCCCCTCATTTTTTTTTTGAATTCTTAAAGGTGAGGGCGATTCGCCCTCACCTTTTTCTTTTGTCTATTATAGTAGAGATCCTTTTAACTAGCACGGTGGTTGTTTAGTTTACTATGGAATCACCAAATCAAAAAAATGAAAAAAATACATGCATAACATCAAGTTTGTGGTAGTTTCGTTATTGTTAACCGAGATCAAATTTTGCGGCTCACATGTGAGCCGCAAAATTTAGTATGAAATGAAAAAGCCGCGGCTCACATGTGAGCGTCGGCTCTAAAATTATGAGCTTTCTTACGTTAAACAGGGGGAGCGAATCGCTCCCCCTCTTTAAGAGTTTTAAAAAATATTCTTTAAATGTTCTCGACTTGTATTCGACTTTAACGTTAAAGAGGGTGGGTCCAAATCGGACCCCCCCACTTTAAGAGTTTTAAAAATATTCTTTAAATATTCTCGACTTGTATTTGCCTTTTCATCGGACCCGTCTGCCAGACGGGTCCTATGTATTTACTGTTAAAAATCAAATTGACTTGTATTCGTCTTTACATAGGACCCGTCGATTCGACGGGTCCTATGTATTTACTGTTAAAAATCAAATTGACTTGTATTCGTCTTTACATAGGACCCGTCGATTCGACGGGTCCTATGTATTTACTGTTAAAAATCAAATTGACTTGTATTTGCCTTAATAGTGGCGGTGAATCACCGCCCCTATTTAAAAAAATATATATTCTATAATAAATAAATAGAAATGAATAGGGAGCAGCTATTGAAAAAAATTAATTTTGAAAACAACACAAACAAGCTTTCTGAACTAGAAATCGGAAAACCTTACAAAATTATAAACTTTGAATTTGTGTCAACGAAATACTCGTGGGAGGCTGTTATAGCCAATCTAGGAGAATTTAGAGTGTTCATACCAGAAAGATGTATTCAAAAATTTGATAAAAATGAACTCCAAGCTCTAGTTGAGTACGGTGTTTGCTTAGTGTACCATGGAATCACCAAATCAATAAATGGGAGAGACATGTATAACATCAAGTTTGTTTAATAAAAACGTTTTAATGGAAATTTTCCATTAAAACAACAATATTATACTAAGATTTTTTCAGAATTCAATTTCCCTCTGCATGTTTTTAAAACAGTTTCATAATCTTTTCCGTTTGAAAGTTCTTTTAACACTATCAAAGACAGATGTCCACAAATTGGAGGATCATTATACTTTTGAATTTGTTCGGAATTGTAAAAAATATGTTTATTTTCCAAGTATTTTACCAACTCTTTAGGAGGTGGTGCGTTTCCATAGGAATCGAAATAATATTTTTCTTTTTCGGATTTTTTAAAATAACAAGTCCAGTGACTACCATTTTGATAAGAATTTTCTAAATTAATTATTCCACATTCAACGGATTTAGGTCGATCAGGAAGTTCATCTTTCATGAAAATACCTCGGAAATGTTTTATTTTAAAATTTTTCGCGAAACGATGTAAATCTAAATTACTCAAAGGTTGGTAGTTTTCCGTTTTTTTCGTTTTTTTAAACCGGACCCAATACTTAAACTTTTTGCATTTTGTGCTAATCTCTCCATTTCCAAGTTATGGCGTTTGATTTCTGCTTCTTCAGCAGATTTATGCTTAGAATCAATAACGCTAGAAGCTACTGCAGCTCCACCACCCAATAATGCCCCAAGAGCACCAATTCCTGCAAACAACAATGGTAAGAATCCGCCCGTGTGATTCAATTGTAGTTGTTCGTAATCCAAAGTTAACGTAATTCCTTTCTTTTCTCCTCTCGCTTTTTCAAATGCTTTTGATTGAGTTTCCCACAGTTTGATTTTATGTTTTCCGTTTCCTGAAATTTGTTTCGCTGTCAAAAGAATTGTAACACTTTTGCGCTTCTTGTAAGCGGCTCGCATTTTGGTTAGTTGATTTTCGGTTAAATCTATTTTTTTCGTAATCATAGTTATTTATTATAGTAAAATTTTTTAATAACGAACTCTCATACCAAAGGATCGTTTACTCATTGTAACTTCCTCACCAAAGGATTGTTTACATTTCTTTGCAACTTGTTTACCTTTCTTTGCAACTCCCATACCAAAAGCCTGTTTACCTTTCATTGCACCTCTCACTACAGCTGCAGCTGTTTTTTCTTTCCAACTTGCATCACTAGCGTACATTCTTTCTTTTGCCACTTTTTCCAGTGCTTTATCCGCTATGTGTCTTTCTTTCGTACCTGTGTGATCTCTGTAAAATATATCATGTTGCTTACAACCTTCGTCCAATTTATTAATTCCAGGATCTCCTCTTTTCAATCGTTCATCTAGTTTTGTAAATGGACCACAATAGTTGTATCCGGGTAAATGCATTTCAGGTACGAAACCATCTAGTTTATTCAGCAAAGTATTTAAAACTCCGGATCCACTTTTAATAATTCCTTTCGGCAAACTGTTTACAACTTTCATCAGATATTCTATTCCTTTGGGATTATCTATGTTTTTTTCCAACTGATCGCTTATAAACTTTACAATTCCTAATTTTTCATTGTGAAAATTGTTATTACCAGCTCGTTCTTGTGCGTGCAAATAGAACAAACGCTGTAGCAGCTGTTGGAGGTTGTCAATGTATTTAAATTCCACTGGATTTTCAGAATATTCTATCAAACCCGAACCAACTTTACTTGCTTTGATTTCTTTCCAAATAGGTGCGATCAACTCTTTCCATTTTTTCCCCGTACTAGACTTTACTTTATTGGTAGTTGGATCGTTCTTTTGGTATAGAGAGTTCGTTTGAATGAGAATTTTCTTGTAAACTTTCAAATCCTCTTTAGTGTATTTATCAGGATCAGGTCCTAGAGGATCAGTTAACAAACGCCATAATCCGTGAGTTCCTTTGTAAGTTTCATTTTGAATAACGATTGCATCTCCATTTACTTGAATTTGTTGGTCTCCGATGTAAATTTTGTCCTCTTTTCCCCATATACCAAATTGTTTATCATCCTGTCTGATGTAAAGTCTCGCAATAGGACCAATTCCTTTCGGACCAACGCTATTCGATGGGGTTTCATTCCGATCTACCATATCCATGATGCTTGATAAGCTACTTCTCGTGTTTACTACGGTATCATCTGACGCAGTATCAACTAGTGCAGAAGCTCCTTCGTTTGGATTAATGTCAAAAGTATTAGTTGGTCCAAAAGTTACAACTTTCTTTCTAGGAGAACTAGTTGGCTTGTAGGGAACAATTTCTAGTTTCTTTATGATGTCTTCATCAGCTTGTTTCACAGCATTTATTACTTCAACTACTTTTTCAGTGATGGGTGCAAACATCTTTTCTTGAGTTTCTCTTTCGTTAAACTTATCTACTCTAGCTTCTCGGAAAGCACGTCTCAACTCTTGTTTTTGTTTTTGAATTTCGTTAGCTTCCTTGACAGTCATTTCTTTTTTAGGTTTTTTCAGGAAAATTCTATTTTCTGGTTCTGAATCATCAGGTTGATTACGAGTTTCTCTTTCGTTAAACTTATCTACTCTAGCTTCTCGGAAAGCACGTCTCAACTCTTGTTTTTTTTTTTGAATTTCGTTAGCTTCCTTGACAGTCATTTCTTTTTTAGGTTTTTTCAGGAAAATTCTATTTTCTGGTTCCGAATCATCAGATTGATTACTAGTTTCTGAATCATCACGAGTTTCAATCTTTTTTTTAATTTCCTTACATTTTTTCAACAAAAGTTTTTGTAAATGTTTTTCAGTAGACATTTATTATAGTAAAAAAAATTTTTTTTTTTTTTTGTCGAATATTTAAATCCAAATTTAACGGTTATTTTAACGGTTATTTTAACGGTTATTTTAACGGTTATTTTGATCGTTTAACGGTGTTTTTGACCGTTTATTCACCGACTCGAGAAACGTTTTCTCAAACTTTTTCATGTATCGACCGTCTTTTAATTGTTTTGTTAGGTTTATCGTTAGAAATCCAAAATCATCGTCCCAACATTCGTTGTATATTTCTTTGAATCGTTTGAAAGTAAAATCCGTTCCAGCATACTTATCGTAAATCACTTTCATGTAATCTGGATCTTGCTTGAAAATACACAGGAAATTCAGATTGCCTCTAATCAACTGTCTATCAACTTTAGTGAATGATTGAGTTAGATAAATGCAAGAAATATTCCTGTGACGCCCTTTCGCGTAATAATCTTTTATAACTCGTTGATGTTCAACATTAACACAATCATCGAAAACTACAAGACTGTTTGGTAGGCATTCATCTAGTACAATTAGTTCGTCGCAACTATCGTAAAAATGCACTATTTTCATTTCAAATTTAGCCTCTATTTTTTCACTATTTTTTCTCAAGCCTTTATAAAATTCTTGTTCTAAAGTTGTGGAACATATGTAGAGATTGTCATGGGGAATTCCCCATGGTTTAGTAATCAGGTTGTACAATAGAGTGGTTTTTCCACATCCGCTTATCCAACTATTAAACATCGAAGAGGAAGCGGTAGTAATCCATTATGAACTTTGTTTGATTCAAATGGATGAGGATCAATATTGTATTCATGACTCATTTTATTTATTATATATTATATAATAAATAATGTTTATAAAAATTTCAGGAGATACAATATGGTTTGAGGAACCGATTCCACTCGATCCGAATAAAGAGTATCAGTTGGGCATGTCAGCATTGATGTTTACAACTAGGAAAACGTTTGAGATAAAAAACTTCAAGTTTTCATTCACATTTCCTTTCCCCGATGAAACTTACGATGATGTGCATGAACTTAATGGTGAATACACAATGAGTTCGTTCAAATCCGAGTTGATTAGTCATTTGACTAGTTTTCAAAGTATTTTGTTAGCGAAAATAGATACTTTGAAAAAGCTCGAAAACCAGACGGTAGAAATACCAAAAGATAAACAAAAAGATAAACAAAAAGATAAACAAAAAGATACACAAAAAGATACACAAAAAGATATACAGAAAGATATACAGAAAGATATACAGAAAGATATACAGAAAGATATACAGAAAGATATACAGAAAGATATACAGAAAGTTAATCCGAATAATTTGAAATTCAATCTTGAACACCTAACTGACGATAGTTACAGAATTGCTGCTAACTTCCCCATGGATATGAAAATTATAAATGAAGGTAACTTTTGTGACATATTCCAATTGAGAACTTGTTCCGATAATTCATTCAAAAAGAACACCAACTACGTGTCAAATAACAATGCTACTCAACTCGTATTTTCGAGCAAAATAATCGAATGGCATTGCAACATTACGGAATACAGCTTTACTAATCACGAGGAACACCCACTTTTGCACGTTGAACATGAGTTATTACACGTTTCTTTCATAGAGAAACCACTGTCACCTAATACTATTTACACGGAAAAACCAAAGAAAGTAGTTTTCATTCCACTAAGAAAAGGACTGAAAGAAATAAATATGATAAAATTGTCAACGACCACGGGAAATAACGAACCCATTCGATTCAACGATATTAAAGCTTACTTGTTGCTGAAAAGTAATTAATTTTTTCATAGTAAATAAAAATTATACGGTTCCCCTTTAATAGGGGAGGCGAATCGCCTCCCCTCTTTAAGAGTTTTAAAATATACTCTACTTGTGTTTACCTTAATTTAGGGCTGGTAAATTACCGGGTCTAAAAGTTTTTAAAAACGGCATGAAATTAATTTTAGTAAATAAAAAAAAATAAAAAAAATTATATTTACTATAATAAAGTATGCATCAAACTAAAAAGGTATTTGATAAATATCAAGACTTTATTGTGCGAAAGCAATTTCGTACCATTAATCCAACTTCAACTCAGAATTTAAATGCAGAGAATAAAAGAACAATTTTCAAAATAGATTTAAGCGACGATTTTCTGTCTAAAGATATACAATATAACGTGGAGGGAGTTCTAAAGTCAAAAGATCCAACCAAGGAGTATTCAGGTTTAGATACTGTTAAGTTGGTAGATAATTTCGTAGGTCATATGTTTTCGAGTATAGAAGTGAAAAAACACAATGTGGTAGTAGATGAAATTGAAAATCCGGGCATTTGTGGCTTGGTGGAAGGTTTTGCTACTCAAGAATGTCTAAAAGATTATAACGGACAAGGTATGAATTCAGGATTCAACTCAATAGTTATCGGAGGAGGGAATTTCAATGCTGTTGGTTACCTTGGTGACTTAGGTTTGGGTTTTTTCAAAGATTTAACAGTTCCAATTTTCAAGGGAGGTTTTGAAATAACTTTTGTGAGAAACAGCGATAATAATATTATTTTTAGATGGAAAAAAGATAGAGAATCTCCTATTCCTAATGAAGGTGTTGTAGAAATTACCTCTTTCGTTTTGAGAGTTCCGGTGATTGAATACACGGATGAAGCAAAAGTTAATTTGATCACAGATTTGAGAAGCACTCCGTATCAACTCCAATTTAAAAGTTGGCAATGCATAGTTAGGAACGTTACTGGAAACTCGTTACAGTTCGATTTATCTAGCGTTTACAGAAACGTTAATAACCCATTATGGTGCTTCGTGGTATTTCAAACTGATGTTTTGAACGATCAGACAAAAAACAATTCTGAATTCCATCATAAAGATGTGAAAAATTATTGGCTTGAATTAGGAGGTAGAAGGTATCCTGAGGAAACGCAGGATTTAGATTTCAATAAAAATAGATATGGTTTGGCTTACGATGCATTTTTAGAGTTCAAAAAGACTATAAGTTCTAAACAATCTATTCCATACATCATGCCTCATTTTTTCAAAAAAGAATATCCAATTTTTAGCATCGATTTGTCTGATCAACCTCAGAGTCTATCTAGTGGTAAAAGCAATAATTTGATGCTCAAGGTTGATTTCAATACATTTGTAACAGCAGCAACAAGTAGCGCAGTAGGTACTACGTGTTACGCTATTATTGTAAGTGGATCGAATTTTGTGTACGACCCGGCTAAAAATATGATTAAACGGGAAATTTTATAATTATTTTATAAGCTATATATTTTTAATGGAGATCACTCCATTAAAAAAAAATCGTATTAAACTTAAATAAATAATGTACAACGAAATTTATTGCTGTAAGTGTAAGAAAAAAACGAAAAATATAAACGTGAAAATTGTACAAACTGTGAACGGAAGGTGGAGAATTTCAGCTAAATGTGTTAAATGCAGAACTCATAAGAGCAAATTCATTCAAGATCCTAACGGAGAAAAAGCACCAATTCGTGCCATTTTTGATTGGGCTATAGAAGGCAAGGTACCGGACACATTAAAAAAATCGTATTAGACTTAAATAAAACATGGAGGATGAAATTTATTGCCATAAGTGTAAGAAAAGAACAAAAAATATAAACGCGGAAATTGTACAAACTGCAAACGGAAGGTGGAGAATTTCAGCTAAATGTGATAAATGTGAGACTAACAAAAGTAAATTTATAAAAAATCCGAATGAGGAAACTAACGTAATTCCTGAAACTGAAGTTATAAATTTACCTGAAAACGAAAAGTTAGAATTTGCGAAAGAGTTACATAAACCCGTTAGAAAAAGATTTCAGAAAAGAAAAATTGTTACTCATGGAAAAGATGATCTTTGGGCTGCGGACTTGATTATAATGAAACAATACGAGAATGAAAACAAGGGGTTCGGTTACATGTTGAATATCATTGATACTTTTTCAAAGTACGTTTGGTCAATTCCATTGAAAAAGAAAAACGGAATAGCAGTTTCAAAAGCTTTCAAAGACGTTTTGGAAAATGTGAAATTTCATAACCATTCTACCCCTAAACTCCTTCACACGGACAAAGGTTTAGAATTTGAAAATAGACTTTTCAAAGAACTTTTAGACGAGTATAACATAAAAATGTATCACACGGAAAGTTTAGAAAAATCCGCAATTATAGAAAGATTTAACAGAACTTTGAATCAGAAAATGAAAATTCGTTTCGAGGTGAATGGAAATAAAAATTGGATCGATATTCTACAGGAATTAGTTAATGAGTATAACAAACAGGATGTTCATCGTTCTATTGGGATGACACCTGCTCAAGTTGACGCGAAAAATGAAAATGAAATCCTGAGATATTTATTTAAAAAGAGTGGAAAAAATGGAAAAAAGAAATTTAAAATTGGAAATCGTGTAAGAATTACGAAATCGAAGAAAACTTTTGCAAATAAATATGAAGCAAATTGGACAAAAGAAATTTTTGAAATAGCTGAGATTTTAGGAACGAACCCTGTTACTTATAGAATAAGAGATTTAAATGGAGAGGAAATTCAAGGAAGTTTTTATTCTGAGGAATTACAACTCACGAAATTTTAAATTTTTTTATGATAAATATGGACTGTTTGAATCTTTCATTGTTTATCGATAAGATATTCGTAATTATAATATTTTTAATGACTCTAGTTTTCATCTACATTACACATGAAACTGGAATCAATCACAGAAGGAGCTTCAGAGCAGATTTTAAAAATATTTTGCCTAAGTGATATTAAATGAATTCCCATAAAAAAATCAAAGGAAATTTCAGCAAAATGTCCCAACTTAACCGCACATTCTCTGGCTTCTTAATTTCTACACAGCATCCATTCCTGAACGATCTCTCTACCTCTGTTTATAAGAGGTGGATCTTTGAATGGCGCAACCTTGCACGACTTCGATGGAGTTTCAAGTCCATGAGTCATTTCAACTTAGCTTTTCAGTTACGTTGAAGTTTCGGTTTTTGCTGTTTTTAAGTAGAAATTAAGAGCAGAACAGTTAAGGAAGGAGATTTTGACGATAAGGTCGACTCTCACTCCCGTCGAGGTGGGATTAGATTAATTATTAGCTTAAAGGGCCCATCAGCAAATAACGAAGTCTAAAACCCCGTCGAGAGTGTATCCTCATTATTAAGAAAAAAAAATTTCTCGGTTTGAGACGGGCAGCGATCCCCCGATGTCTCTCTTATGAAGCGAGAATGCTAACCACTGCACCAAAGCGACCAGTTGAGATGAGAAACACGTTCCACAGTCTTGGATAGTAAATTCCAAGGCTGAATGAGGTCAGTGAGGGGGGAGGACCAGAAGCGCCTCGCCCTCTTGACTCGGGGTGATGTAACCGGTCTGATAAGAATTCGCCTCCCCCCGGACACTCTCTCTCTCTCGCCTCTCATATTAACTAACCCCTCAAACGGTAGATGGCGCATGCTGCACTATTTCAAAGAGATCAGTCCATTATCTCAGAACAACCTTGTTCAATATGTTTTAATGAAGATCGACGGGTCCCGGAAAAAAAAATATTTTCTATAATAAATAAAGAGATATGGGTTTAGACGACGAAGCATTAGATTTATGTAAAGAACATGGAGGTTTCTGGAAGTTTGTAAAGACACCTAAATTTCAATTTTATGAAAAAAACGTTTACGCACTAGAGAATATTTTACATGAATTGAAGGAGTATAGATTTAGTAAATTGATGCTTACAGAAGGTTTATTTGGTGTCGATGGTAAACCACCACTCCGTACAAAGGAGGAAGTAAAGGCATTCCTTAATAAAAAAAATATTAAGGTTCCTAAAAATGCCACTGAACATCAACTTAGAAAAGTGGCTTATATTGTGTATAAAGCTATACTGAAGAAGCAGTTTGAGGATAATTTTTACGCTTGCTAAAGCTCAGAATGCTTGGGGGTATGAAGGAGATTTTATTTTTAATGAGCTGTGTTCATTAAAAAGTTCTTAAGGAAACTTTACAATTCTCTTTCTGAAAAAATACTATGTAAACATAGTATTTTTTTATGGCATTTTTTTAGGATAGAAAAATGATTTTTTATGACATTTTTTAGGATAGAAAAATGATTTTTTTATGAATTTGTGGTGATTGGAGGGAAAGGGTTATTTATATAAAGATTTTCTTTATATAAACGATAAAGAAATTATAATATTTACTCAAAGTCAATCAGAAAAGCCTTTGTCTTTTTATCAATTCCTTTATAAATAAGTTTTTTGGGGTGATTTTTCGGGTCGTTTCTAACATGTTCAAGAAGTCGACCAGAAATTGTCTTGGGTAAAAATAAATTTAATTCACCATTTTCAGTATTAATAGTAACAACAACAGTTTCACCATATTCCGTATTTTGTATACAATTTGATAAGAGATCGTAATCCCCCTTATCCAAATCTTTAAACGACGAGTAGTTAGTTTTTTTGGCTGCTTTTTTATAAATTTCGATCGATGCCATTTTTATTATAAAAGTTATTCTTTTAACATACCCCCCAAAAAGTCACTGGTTCTGATGTTTTGTGATAAAAAATGTGTTCTGATGTTTTGTGTTGAAAAATTTTATCAAGGGTCTAACAGAAAAGCATTTTTAACAGGATTTAACAGAAAAGCATTTTTAACAGGGTTTAGCACAAAATCAGTTTTAACAGAGATTGAAGTCGGAATCATTTTTATCAGAGATTTAACAGAAAAGCATTTTCAACAGAGATTGAAGTCGGTGGTCCAGGATTGGTATTCGGATACTACTTATATATATATATATATATATATATATATATATATATATATATATATATATATATATATATATATATATATATATACATTTTTTTTTTTTTTTAACGTAGGCAGATGAGGAAATCTTTAAGATCCTAAGGTTGTAATCGGATCTCGTAAGAGGGACCGCACTCCGGGTTATGTGAGATTCAAACACACTAAAACCTCACCTTCCTTTTTCCTCGTTGGAACTCAGCCTGGAACTGTTTAACACATTACTTCAGGCCGAGTCCTTGAGAAATTTCATCAGTCCTCTCTATCCATGTGCTCCCTCCTCCTCTGTCTCTCCCGTTCCAAGATGATCTTTTTCTGGAGGATGTCTTCAACGTAGGCAGCTACAAAATTCCATTTTTGCTCTCGTTAAATCATTTTGGCTAATACCACCGGTACAAGACGGAGTCACGTCTTGAGGTGGTAATTCCAGAGCATCCTGCAGCCTTCTTCTTTCTGTAGCCCATCACTTGCATACAAAGAGAGTATGGAGCACATCATCGTCCATTTCCTGGCAGTATGGACATATTGGGGAGTCTACTTTTCTCATTTTATAGAGATATGCGTAAAACAGCCCATGACCAGAAAGGAACTGAGTCAGGAAAAAGTTTAGTTCTCCATGTTTTCTATCTAGCCATACCTTGATCTGAGGAATCAAGCGTGCTGTCCATCTCCCTCTCTGCTCTACAGTCCACATTTCCTGCCATCTTGCCATTGTATATTCTCTCTCTTCAGCGGCTAAATGAGGTCTTTCTCCTTCCTCTCTTCTATCAAAGATTCGTTTGCGTTCTGCTGCCAATAGATGGATTGGGATGCTGCTTGTAAGTACGAGTATGGCTGGCTCTGACACTGTTCTGTAGGCACATGCAATCCTCAGTGCTCCTCTTCGTTGAACTGCAATAATTCTCTTGCGATAGTGGGCAATGTTTAGACGCTCAATAACATTGACAATATCAGTATTGTCAATATTATTGAGGACGCTGTTTTTTCACTTCAATAATCAATAATATCGTATCCTACACGGTCAATATTATTGTCAATATTCTTGTCAATAAAACGTGCTCAGTACGTCTGTTCCCGCCATTCCGACAAGTGAATTTGTGTCTTTTTTGAAGTGAAATTGTGTCTTTTTTGAAGTGAATCATCATGGACAACAGGAAAAAAGGCTGTGTAGCCATAGTTATGGCTATCGCAATGTTTCTTCGAGTTCAGCGAAAAAGATGGGTGAAAGAGTGGTTGAAAAAGCGGGAAAAATATTCTCCTCAGGAGCGCAGCAACAACTGAGTATTGACAATAATATTAACGTTTGCCCCTACATGCTCAATAATATTGACAATATCCCATCCACTTTTTAATATTGACGCCTCGAGAACAGAATTTCCGGATTTCATCAATATCGCTTCAATATCGCCGTCAATACTCATTCTTTTTCCCTACATGGTCAATATTATTGTCAATATGATAAGGTATTGTCAATATTATTGACAGTGTATGGGCCGCTTGAAAACTTCACCATTTCGTGCCCTTCAAAAAGAAAGGAGCCAAAATAACGTAAACGGAATTCGCCCATGATCGAGCTACGACTCAAAAAATGAAATTAATCATCTAGCGTCAGGCGTGCCTCTATTCCATATTTTGCAATTTAGAGGTAACTGTTCAGACCGGACCTTAAACAATAATTTCACCACCCTTGGATGTAATACTTTAACTCGGCGGACGAAACCGTGATTTAAAGATCGGAAGAGCAAATAAAATTCCGATTTTTGGGCTAAGTCATTAAGGATTTCTGGAAAACTCTGTCACCTGCGCTTCTTCAAGCCGGAAATGCTCCAAGGAGAGGTTATGTTTTTCAGCCGTAAATGACCATTCTTCAAACCAATAAATTCGAGTTTTAATGGTCCCGATTGCAATTCTCAGAGGGAGGCGTTCACCATCATACATACTAATCCGTTTAATATAATTGAGATGGACTTCTAGAAATTCAATATACAGTGAGCTGATTCCACATTCAAGATTCAGCATGCAATTTGGAATCCACTGGGGCAAAGCAAAAATTTTCCTAATGAAAGCTCGTTGAAGTCTTTCAACTTTCTCATATCGAGCAAAATCCCATATTTGAGCAGTTTAACCCATTACAGATTGGGAGGCAGCATTGAAAATCTTGTATTTGTCTCCTAAAGCCAGATACTGGTACAGAATACCGTTCCAGATGCCGTTCAAACCAAACAGAGCCGCTGATTTTGTCCTAACAAGATGTGGCTTCCAATTTAGAGATGAAGTTACTAGAGCGCCTAGATACGGGTACTTCTTAACTACTTCGATTTTTTTACGCTACCAGAACCATACTTCCGATTTAGCTAAATGTCCTCCTTTTTTAAAAACCATCATCTTGGATTTATTCACGTTTATAACTAAATTCTTCTTGGAAGAGGATTCCGAAAGAAAAGAGGAGTTCGTTGAAAGCGCATTAAATTGCTCATATTTCATAAAATGAGCTGCAAAAATCACTAGAAATGACAAAAAAGCGGCTGAACTTAGAAAACTAATTTTTTTTAAATACAAAATATCATTAATAAAAAGTATGTATCCTAACTGTGAAGTCAACTGTGAAGTCAAATTTATCTGTGAAGTCGAAATTGCTTAAAATTTATCCGAAAAATGAACTTACAAATCTCAATAAAATAGGCTGATAACTCGATGAAAGCTGCTAATAATTGCAAAAAACCTAATATTGATGTTTAAGGCTAATTGTTATTTAGAAGAAGTTTTATTTTGCTATATGTATAATTTTTTGGAAAAAAGACAAATTCTAAATTTTGAAACTACCATAAATAAAATATGAAAAGTTATGAAAATTCGCCCTTACAATGGATTTTTTTGTTGTTGTTTATTGATATTAAAGTGACATTGTTATTAGTTTTGTATCAATTATTATTTTTTTATTAGGTTTTATTAGTTTTAATGTTTCATGGCCGTGAGGAAATTCCTGCGATTTTCATTTAAAATTCACTCGCAGGGCTATGAATCCCACAATTGAAATCCAAAGCGATTCGGGAATAATGGAATTGTTTGCAGAAGTTCTGGGATCAGTAAATCAAAGGAAGGTGGATCAAGTAACCTAATCCTCGAATTAGTGCAGTTGATCCCCACGAATTAGTGTTCGGTGATCTCCTCGTAATATCGGCGGGAGGAGGACGGAGGGGAGGGGGGATATCGGCAGGAAAGAGAAATTCGTGGGTTATTGGGGGTGCATGGGAGGTTGAAAACGGTTGAATAGTGCGGAACAGGAGGGGGTTATTGGGGGTTATTGTGGCAAAGCGGGGAAGGGGGGGTTATTGGGGTGAGAGGGGGAGAAATGCTTTCACCTTTTGGAGAGAGGTGGGGGAGAGAGTATGGATGGGTGTAATATTAATTAGAAGCCGTTACGACGAGGGTTTTGAGAATGGAGGACCCCTAGGGGTGGCAATCTGGGTAAAGGGGTTGAAGAGGGGGGCCTTTAGGGACGCGGGGGTTGAAGAGGAAGGGAAAGGAC
This sequence comes from Adelphocoris suturalis, assembly GCA_030762985.1. Lineage (NCBI taxonomy): Eukaryota > Metazoa > Arthropoda > Insecta > Hemiptera > Miridae > Adelphocoris > Adelphocoris suturalis. The sequence goes on from CM061043.1 coordinate 64,237,202, forward strand.
CCTTAAGAAGGGGTTGAAGGGGGGTCCTTCCCACTTTTTTTTCGGGAAAAGCGGGGAAACGTCCCTTAGCCCCTGGAGGGGGTAAGCGGGGAAGGGATGAAATATCGAACGTCTGCGCGGGCAGCATCCCCCGCTCACCCCCTCGCCATCAAGTGCGCGCTCTCCGGGAAGCGGCGTATCCCAGAGCCTCTGGACCCCACCTGGTGTTTTTATCCCCCCGACGAATTTGTCATCTCATTTTCCACCTCTCTCAAATACATCGACTCTTTTTTTTCTCCCTCCGGCGACGAAAGCGACCACCGAATTTCGGGCGTCATCCACTGAAATCGTCCGCCGTCACCACCAAAATCAACAATTGAAACCGTCCGCCCGCCGAAATCGGTCCAGCTCCCTCAGATAAGGTGAGTTTGTTGAATGTGGGAGGTCACTTTCACGATTCTTATGACCTTTGCATAATTTTTTCAGCGTTTAATACGATTTAATGCCATTTAATGCGATTCCAAGTCGTTCAATGCGCAAATTCAGTTTAAACTACATTTAATTATATTTCCCAGGTTGAACACCCGAATTACGTCACGTTGCTCACTCTCTAATCGGTGAACGATTCAAAGGAACTGAACATCTTGACCTCGCGAGGTCAAGTCAGTCTGATTTATATATATTATTTGCAGATAAATTTAATCTTTTCCAAATAAAATTAATCTTTTCACAAATATATATAGTCTTTTTGCAAATAAAATTATCATCTTTGCAAATAATTTGGTTTGCAATCAAAATTTATCTTTTTGCACATTCTTAAATATACCTTAGCTTTTCCACTGCAGGTTTCACTATTTAGTCCGTGGTTGATTTTTATTTAGGTTGCTCGAATAGAACCTTCAACTATTTTATGAAAGAAAGTGTCTCCTAGATTTTTTCAAAAATAATTTTTTAAATAATTAAATAAATAAACTTAAGAAAGAGCAGTAAGTTTATATCTCCCTGGTGCAAAACGAAATTTTTTAAAAGAGGAACCTGTTAAAGTGAGGAAAAATTATGTACTTACTATTAATTGAGTTGGGGACTTTAGGACATTCAAAGAATAAAACTCTGCAAATTATTACACAACGGCTTATTATTTCAGTAGTATATAATTCATTATCTAAAACGTCTATAATGCAAATCTAAATATTATCTACTTATTAGATTACATGGAAAAATCATAGAATAAACTTTATTTTCTATAAATACACTTTTGTTTTATGGTTCCCTTCTGAAACATTTTAATTTTATTTTGTAAAAAAAAAGAAAGAAAACGTAAAGACGAAACGCTTGCATACGAGTCTGCAACACATTGGGTCATTTTATGTCTTTAGTTGCAGACTCGTATGCAAGCTCTAAGAGCCACTCAGCTGATCCGGACCCTGGGCATCGTCAAGTAAATGTCCTAAAGAGGTTACATACGAAATTTCAACAGCTTCCTAGAGTGCGAAGCATAGAAATTAGCTTTAAGAGCCACCCATCTGAATCGCACCCTTGGCATCATCAAGTAAATGTCCAAAAGAGACTACATACGAAATTACAGCTTCCTAGAGTGTAAAGTATAGAAATTACCTATTAAAATGAGTTAACCACCGCTTCACAAATCAAACCGTTCTCGCAATATTCGGATCACCTGCTATGAATCAAATCAGCTCAATGAAATCATCAGAAATTAACAAGCGGTTGCAATCATGTTCACAATAATATTATTGAGAATGATCACCTGAGTGTACTCAATCATTCAGATAACCATGCTCATAACTCAGATTGTTGGCCACGCACTTCGCAGTAGTTAACATAATATGGTTGGATAAATCGAGAGCTTTCGAACGAATGGTCAACGAATTAGGTGGGATAAAAAACGACGAAGTGCAATTTCCCTAGCAACGACTCGGTTGTAAGCGGAAATAATCAGAATATTTTCGTGAGCAATTTTTGTCAGTCACTAATTTTTGTGACGTTTTTTTTAGTTCATGTGCCATTCATAGGAAAGACATAAAATGTCTATTCATGAAAATCAATTTGGTTTTTAAATCGGTAAAAGCACACTACTTAATTGCAATAATGTACCTTGTGGAGAAAATATCGTTAGCTCTAGACGAGGGAGTCGATGTTGGTCGTTTTTAAGGACATGGCCAAAGCTTTCGATACGGTGAATCATAGTAATCTTAATGAAATCTTAATATTGTAAGGGTTAACTTTAGGGGGGATGAGCTTGATCCCTTGTCCCTTCTATTTAAACCCCTATTATGGTCACGTGGGGCTGTCAGCCTCCGGACGTGTGATCGATTTAGAAAATATCAGCCCCTCTATTTCTCCTGTTCCTGCGCTGCCTTGAAAGGAAGAATGACAAAGGTGGTGAAATGATTAGTTGAGCAAGCGGCAATTTTGGGAAAAGTCAATCGATATTTATTATTATATGCACTTAGTCATTTCGTCAATATTTCGCACACACTTATAAGCTTAACTTTCAGAAACTGTCCAATTTGCGCTTAACACTACGATAGTTCTTTACACTCTAACCCCTACCGTCTAAATTCCTACCTAATGCCTCCAAAATTACCCTAAAGCTTCGAGGGTGATTTCTTCCGGACGCGACGCGACCGAGGAGAGTTGCGGAACGTTCTCCTGAAGTGTTAGGTAGGCTCGAATGGGAGTCAGAGAAACTATTTGATGATTGGTTTAGAAGTTGAAGGGCTTACCGTGTTGGCCAGGAAAATGGCTTTTCTTTTCGATCCAGGAATTTCCCTCCAGCGGCGTGGTCCAGGGCTAATTGGTCCGGGCTGGTCTTCGATCTCCCATCCTCGGGGGATAGTAAACTGCAAGCGTCGAAGACCAAGGGGCTGCAGTTGATCGGCTTTCCAGACTGCTCCTCACTTAGGCCTTGACAGGACGACAGCTATTACAGCACGACCCCGAGCTCTGGTTGTCAAAATGGTTTTGTATTCTCCTTGCGGGCGTGCACGAATCCCCTAAATTCCTCCATTTTTCGTAAATCTAATCGTTGTACGCGAACCTCCCTCCAGTTCGTCCTTTGTGAATCGCTTCAACTGTTCATTGGCAACGAGTTGTGACGTGTGCATCAGGGGCTCAACTTTTCTCCTTCACTCCTCACTGGTTGCGAAATATAGTGGGGGAATTTAACCTCATATTGACATCACGCCATTTCTTGTAATCTGCTGACTGCACTTTTGCACGTGTCTGCATTCCGTCTGGGAACGGGGTCACAACTGCAAGCTGAAACCTCGGTTAATTCCTTTATTCGGCTGTTCTCTATTGTCAATTGTAAATTGTCAGTTTGCAATTTGACAAATATCAATGAAGTTTCTCCCCAATTTTGTTAGATGGACAAGGAGCTGCTGTACAACTGAAAGTGGGTGGTAAAAGTTTGGTGGTAAGAGAATTTTTGAGCGATCCTTGCTCAATCCAATATTCTGTACCACAAAGCGCGCCGTTTTTTACATACCTAAATATTGTAATGGTTTACTCCAGATTGGTAGGTACTAAGTATTGGTACAGAATGGTACTATACAGATAGCCGCTAGTCTCGCATTGCCGAGCTTTCAATAAATCATTGCAGTAGTGTAAGCCTGTACACTTACATTCGAACACTCATTAAAATTGACGTCATTATCCTGGAGCTGTTTTTTCGCATAAAAACGCACGAAAATAACTGAGATATGGTTGATTTTAAGCTCCAAAACGGTCTATCCTGAAGCCTTTTCACTCGGAAACACACACACACACAGTAAAATTACATGATGCCTGCTTTTTAGTTAGTAAAAAATGAAAAAAAAAAAAAAAACTCGGCGCTCCGCGCCTCGCCAGGGGGCAAGCCCCCTGGACCCCCGGTTACCTCTATTTACATACTTCGGACGAAATTATTGAAACACAGAATGTGTTTGCGTTGTCGCGCAACCAAGTGACAACCAAACAAGCGTCATTGTTTACTATTCATTTATAACATCAATTTATATAGTTATAGTATGAAACTACTAAAAAAAATACGAAATAAATTCGTGATAAATCAAGAGCGATTTATCAAGTAAATGTCCTAAAGAGGCTACATACGAAATTACAGCTTCCTAGAGTGTAAAGTATAGAAATTAGCTTTAAAAGCCACTCATCTGATCCGGACCCTGGACATCGTCAAGTAAATGTCCTAAAGAGGCTACAAACGAAATTACAGCTTCCTAGAGTGTAAAGTATAGAAATTACCTATTCAAATTATTTAACCTCCGCTTCACAAATCAAACCGTTTTCGTAATACTCAGATCACCTGCTATGAATCAAATCATCGAAACACAAGCTCAATGAAATCATCAGAAATTAACAAGCGGTTGCAATCATGTTCACAATATCAATTATTGAGAATGATCACCTGTGTGTAAACAATTATTTATATAACCATGCTCATAACTCAGTTTGTTGGACACGCACTTCGCAGTAGTTAACATAATATTGTTGGATAAATCGATAGCTTTCGAACGAATGGTCAACGAATTTTGTGGGATGAAAAACGACGAAGTACCATTTCCCTAGCAACGACTCGGTTGTACGTGAAAATCATCCGTCACACATTTCGTTACCATCCCGCGTTCCATTTTCGGCTAGTTAGTCCATGGCTAAAACACATTCTGTGTTAAAAAAAAATTACCGCTTGCACGGAAAAACTCATGCATAGATATGTCTTTCGTAGGACCCATTATGCTACTTAACTTGTGGGTAAGATAAGAAACATCAGGTGAAATCACTTAAATTAAAAATTCGAATTGTTTTGTTGTCGTTTCGTTAATTGTTAAGAAATAGTGACTTCCTCATTTTCTGGATAGAGTAGCGTGAATAGTAACGTAATGAAAGTAAGTAACAACCTAGTTACCCATTACATATTGTGATCCCGATCATGCTTATTTTGTCATGACCCCTAGCCAAAAGACATATCTATGTCAAAAAAACCATGTTCGGGAGCTAAAAAATGCATTAATTTGGCGCACACTGGGGGTGTGGCCGCCAGCAAACAGGCGTATAAATATCTCAATACGATGGTGTAGTAGTGTAAACCTGCACACTTACATTCGAACGCTCATTAAAATTGACGTCATCATCCTGGAGCTGTTTTTTCGCATAAAAAACTACTTTACTAACTAAAAAGCAGGCATCATGTAATGTTTTTGTGTGTGTGAATTTCCAAGCAAAAAAGCTTCAGGATAGATCAATTTTAATGAGCGTTCGAATGTAAGTGTACAGGTTTACACAACTCACTGCAACGAGACGCGACGAGAAAAGTAACAAAGTAGAACTTCGGCTCAACTTTGACCACTTCCCGACCTCATCCAATTGGCTTAAACTTAATTTTCATTGGATCTCCTGGTAGAGGCATGCCACCTGAGTCGCCTGATGCCAAATATAACGATAGATCGATTCCATGTAAGCTGAAACGAGGCGTTATGTATGTTTCCATTTCCAGACTTTCTTCATTTTTTTCTTTACCCACCCGGCACTTCTACTAGTCCTCCTCAGCCAATTTTGTTGAAATTTGAATCATTGGCTACATTTGACCTGGCGAAGTACCTTTTGGGGTTTCGGAGCTGCTACGACCAAGTCCTGATCATCTGAGTGAGGTAAATTCTCTCCTGTTTACTGTAGAAGTTGAAATTTCTTAGGGAGAACCTGAGACATTATGAGTCGAATTAATTGATGGGCTAACTCACATTCACCATAGGTATGTGCAATTTAATCGGGAGCTTTTCTAGATCATTAAGGCATCAAAATTTTACGGGTTCTATATTGATCAGCTACCTATGTGAGCTAAATTCTCTCCTTTTCAGCCTAGGAAATTTTAAATTTCACATTTCGGACTACAAAAGTCGAATGAAATGACTGACTCCATCCTGATCAGCCCGTACATTCCAACCTTTCCCTCCTAGACAACCGAAAATTTGTGATATCACAAAATACATGATATCATCCAATTTGGGCCAAGCCAATAGTCGGATTCTCTCACTCTTCTTGACTACATTTGGGAGTGAGACGCTTCTTCAACGGCTCGGCCGATTTTTGCCAATTACACAATAAACACCATTGCTGTTTTCAAAATGTGTTGGGGGAGCATCTCCATCAAACGGACTTACCAGATTTTCATTAACTTTCTATATAACGATCAGAACCTATACGACCCACGCATTCCCTACTATTGCAGAGCTCTACGACTTTTAATACTAGACAAGTACGAAGTACGTAACACGTAACATGGTTTCATGCCTTTCTAATCTCATTTTGTGAAACTACTTACATCCATTGCGATTGGTTCCCTTGAAATTATTTTATACAATGCCTTGCAGGCACGTAGCCAGAGGGGGGGTCCATGGGGTCCGGACCCCCCCCCCCCCCCCCCCCCGAAATTTTTTGATGAATTAAAAAATTATTCATGGTTAGGGTAGTATCTATTATTTCACTAGCACGAACTACCAACAGAGAATATTCGTCTGATGTGAAATTCTTCAGAAATTATTTTTATAATAATCATAGGTTCTACTAATAGCTCCAATACGTAGAGGTAAGATTCCTGAGATAAGAAGTTAGATATTTCCGTACACGGGCATGGGTCATGCATACGACCTAAAAGACAGATCAGCGCCTCCATCACTACACCTGACTGAAAGACCCGTGTAAGCCTTGCCGTGTAGCAACTCTTCATACCTTTCAGCACTCCACATTTTTATTATGGTGTTCAGAAGCCTTCTGACATCTTCCCCTGAAGAGATTCCTTTCTCTCTCTGGAGGACAGTACTACAGAGGAAGAAAATTCTCTCAGAATCTCGTATTCCCTCGGCTAGCCCTTTCACTTCATCAGCAAGGAGTGACACGCCGACCGCTCCCTGAGGTAACTCGTACTGCTTTCCTTGCAGACGCATGGGTCTCTGCTACAGCATGTCCCATCTTAATGTGGTCCAGCCTCCTGGAGAATTTAACATCCCGTCCCCGAAGCCTCTTATGAAATAGTTCTGAATAGGATCAGCATTTGGTATTGATATTATACTTTGAGTACCATGGTTGGTATTCAGGTTCGAAATATTTGGAAGTCTCGAGCGTATATGTAGAGTGGCTTTTCTTCTTGTAAAGCCTCAAGAACAATGGGGGGGGGGGGGGGGCATTGGGTTGCATTGTCTCTTTGACTATTCACCAAGGTATCATCCATGTTACTGAGCTACATAATTACGTTGCTCCAACGATATCACAACAATAACAATAATTAAGTTAACATTTTTGGAATGAGTGAATGAGACAGAATTTGGCACTCAATTTTGAAGTAGGAATTTGAAGAAGTATGACTGGTAGTGTGAACCTGTCTGGTACGTTTCCCATCAATTTTGGTTAAAAAAAAAAATAAAAAAACGCGATCTAACGCTTCGAAAATCGATTTTCTTGCGGAGCGAAAATTCACACAACACAATCATCACCATCCGTTCCGGGATTAGAAAATTCATAAATTTACTTCACGGGATCTTGCAGTCTAGGGGAAATTTATCTATCCAATGTGCGTCACGGGGTTCTGTATTCCGCCCCACACTCCTTACAATATCCTACGGGGAGAATGTTCCTAGATGTCTTCCTAACTTTTACGTTACGGGATCCTGCAGTACCTTAGAAATTAAGATTAGAAAAATACCTTAGAAATAAGATGAGTAACGAACGCCTTTCTCATTTGACCATGATGTCAATTCATTATCCACTGTCGTTCACGGCTGATGACGTGCTGGATTTGATGTCTTTAAAGCAAACAGAAAATTCTTACTATAAACGTTTTTTGATCAACTAAATACCTAAAAATTGAACTTTTGTTGTTGCATAACGATCAAGATTTATCATGATTATAAAGAATTGTTTTAACTTTCACCTAACATCCTTATTATGTACCTACCTATTAAATATTTTTGCCTTATTAAAGATAGTATTTCATCATGTTTGTAAAACATTTCTTGTCCTGTGACTTAAAATTCGTATTTTAAAATTTATTGAAATGGGAAGAGAGCCGATGGGTGAGGGGGGGGGGATCTGGACCGCCCCCCCCCCCCCTCCCACCAAGGCAAAATCCTGGCTACGTGCCTGGCCATTTGCGTTACGTATACTTACTTGTTACAAATGCAGAGCTAAGGTAGGCTGTGAAGAGCGCTGTACTAATCCACAATAACATTAAATGGTTTGTTATCGTGACTGGAAATCTCCCGGTCAGAATATAAGCTATTTTAAAATTTTCTAATCCCAACCGAACCACGCACTGGAGGTCGAGAGGGGGGTGGGAGCCCCTTTTAATGCGCATTTTTTCCCCTAACACTCGATATTCTTTCCAGTGCCACATTAAAATTTGATCGAGAACACTTCGCATGTCAGTTACAAAGTTATGTTTCAGGACCCGTAGAACACGATGGTGCTATCAAAATCGATGAAAGATCTACATGTCCAAAATCATTCTGATCTACATGTCCAACTAATATGCATTTTTACTAAGGGATTGACTGGAACTTTTTCAATTTTGTCCGCAAATTTTTGGCTAGTACGGCCGACGGACTCCTTATCACAGGTTCACAGGACACGCTTAATATCTCATCGAAACTCACGAGCCCAAAGGCGAGACGGTTCACGGGCCGAAACCCGTTGCCATTTCGAGGGCCTTTCACCCTCTGCGGGCCCAAACCCGCGACGCCCCCTATCACATTTCAACTTCCTAGACTGAACATGAGGGAATTCTGCTCACTCATCTGATTAGGATGGTGCCCGCCAATTCATTCGTCTCCTAATGTCCCAAGGAGTCTCTCTATCAAATTTCAACTTCCTAGAGTGAACATGAGGGAATTCTGCTCACACATCCTTTTAGGATGGCGCCCTTCATATCATTCTTCTCTTAATATCCCAGGAAGTCTTCCAATTCAATTTCATCTTCGTAGAGTGAATATGAGAGAATTCTGCTCATTCACCTGATCAGGATGTAGCATGTCATATCATTCGTCGCCTTATGCCCCTATCCAATTTCAACTTCCTAGAGCCACCATGAGAGAATTCTGCTTACTCAGCTGATTAGGATGGCGCCCGTCATATCATTTGTCTATTATAGTCCCAGGGAGTCTCCCCAACAAATTTCAACTTACTAGAGTGAACATGGGAAATTCTATTCACTCATCTGATTAGGATGGCGCCCGACATATCATTCGTCTATTTTGCCCCAGTGAGTCTCCCTTTCAAATTTCAACTTCCTAGAGTGATCATGAGGGAAATCTGCTCACTCAGCTTAACAAGACGGTGCCCGTCGTATCATTCGTCTATTATAGTCCCAGGGAGTGTCCCTATCAAATTTGAACTTCCTAGGGCGAACATGAGGGAATCACTCATCTGATTAGGATGGCGCCCGTCTTATCATTCTTCTCTTAATGTCCCAGGCAGTCTTCCAATTCAATTCCATCTTCGTGGAGTGAATATGAGAGAATTCTGCTCACTCATCTGATTAGGATGGCTTCTGTCATATCATTCGTCGCCTTATGCCCCAGAGAGTCTCCCTATCCAATTTCAACTTCCTTGTGCCACCATGAGGGAATTCTGCTCATTCATCTGACTAGGATGGCGCCCGTCTTATCATTCTTCCCTTAATGTCCCAGGCAGTCTTCCAATTCAATTACATCTTCGTAGAGTGAATATGAGAGAATTCTGCTCACTCATCTGATTAGATGGCGCCTGTCATATCATTCGTCGCCTTATGCCCCAGAGAGTCTCCCTATCCAATTTGAACTTCCTTGTGCCACCATGAGGGAATTCTGCTCATTCATCTGACTAGGATGGCGCCCGTCATATCATTCGTCTATTTTGTCTCAGCGAGCTTCCCAATCAAATTTCAACTTCCTAGAGTGAAAATGAGGGAATTCTGCTCACTCAGCTGATCAGGATGGTGCCCGTAAATTCATTCGCGTCCTAGTGTCCGAGAGAGTCCCGAATCGAATTTCCACTTCCTATGGCGAACATGAGGGAATTCTTGACTAGAATCGCAATTTAGTAATAAATTACATTCTTGACTAGAATCGCAATTTTTACAGAAAAAAAAACTATTGAATTTCAAGTGTGTACCAACAGGTTGGAAAATATAACACATGTCACAACAATAATAATAATAATCACTACCGGCGATAAATTTCGTTCCAATAAAACCTTTATGTAATAATAGTAACCCTAAGACTAAACCTCCGACATTTTTACTCACCTCTTACTCTTATTATTTTGGTTTCTCAGCGTTCTTTTTTTCATATTTCATTCTTTTGACATATTTTTTGAAAATTGACCAGCCCTAACGTAAGTTTTTCTCCAGTCCAAACTCCGCATTTTTATTCGCTATTTAATTTTCTGTATTTTTAAATGTACCTTACAGCCCATTGATTCTCCAGTTTAATTTACTTTAACTCATCAATTCACATTAATTTTGTTATTGGTGGACATAGGTGCCTAATGACAGTAGTCCAATCATTTTTGTCTCCCCGGAAGAAATTGGAAATTATAAATATATTTAACCAGAGAGTTTGCAGACCTTATTTTAGACCCAGAGTATTCCTTTTGATTTATAAATACTCTTTGACCAATTAGGGCGTCTTATTTTCCATGTTTCGTTCCTTAATAACGACGCTTCAGTCTGAAATAAAATACGTTTCCCTCTTCGAAATTCACATCCTTCTATTGGCAAAGACCCCAATTACACTGAAGAGAAAAAGCTCCGAAATATAATAAAAAGGCAAAACTTTATTCCCCCTCTAAACCCCATATTCATGTATTTTTCAAAGATGAAATGGACTTATAAATTGTTTTATTATTTATACCTCGATCAAAACAAGATGGCAGTTCGAAAGTTACCTGGAGCATTATATTGGACAAATTTCAAGAATGTTTTTAAAAAATCACTAAAAACGGCTGAAAATCGTTAAATTTATATATTTTTCTTAAGCAGGACTTTAAGTCAGTAGAAGTTTATCAACGGTGAAGTAGAACATTAAAAATTATGCACGATTTCTTGATGAAAAATGTACTTAAATTTCATTAATATTTGGATAAAAATAGATAAAACTGCAACTAAAAAATTGTTTGAATAGCAGAATATTATTTGGAACGAGTTGATTGATATAACATTGGTGGTTACCAATTTCATTTCACTCAAAGTCCTAAATTTTCCAAACAATTCAACGTAAAGTACCCACTGAAATTTACAAAAATTCGCTCATTCGACGTTACGCCGCATGACCGGAACATTATTTTAAATCTGCCTTCTCGACTGATAATGTTCGGTTCTTGCTTCCTCACCACCAAAGGTAGGAAAGCTTTGTGTTCGATATTGAAGAAGAAAAAATCGTTTTCCTCCAAATTCAAAATTTCCAGTTGCTTTTTGCGTTTCAGAGCTCGCTGATCAATTTCGGTTCCGTGTCTGTCTAATATCTGTCTGTCTGTGGTAAACCTGCCGTATCAGAGTGGGTAGATTGTATCGAGGGCCATTCAGGCCCAAAATAATCTATGCAGTTCCAATAATTCTTCATATCCTTTGCGGCAGTAGTGGGTTTTGCTCCTCACTCTTTCTTGATGATACAGCAGGCCCTCCTGTCCCCTCTGGCGTTAGCCACACTCAATGAGTGTGCCCGGGATGGACCACGTGGAGGTGCCAGGTTTTTGTGGGATGCAGTAACTTATGTAGGGACAGGAGTTCATGATACCTAAGTAGGTACTGAGCCACCTCTTCTTATAACTTGTGGTCTTCCCATTATTGGTAATCATGTTTTTGGTCCATTCTCAATGGTGTGCGTTTGAGGCAGGGCGAGTACTTTGATACTCCTTCCCACCTAAGTTCAGTGCCAGACACGGTCAACAAGTTATCGCGTTGAACTTTGGCAATAATAACCTTTAATAGTTATTACAGCTAATGAAGTTGAGTCTTAAGCCCCAAAACAATCAGGCCCTTTAAGAAGGGCACTCATCTGTAACGGGGAAACTACAAGACCTACGGCCACAATTCGAAAACTACTTGGGATAAAAGGAAATTAATGCAAAGTTTTTATCCAGAAACGAATTGGGTGAGTAATAAACGTTAAATATAATAGTACATTAAGAAATCCTGTCCAAGTATTAAAAGAGTGAATGTGAATTAGTCCTTGTGCTAATTAGAGTAGCCTAGTTCTACTTTTGTACTATCATCATATGTATGTGTCTCTATTGAAATAAATAAAATCTATCTATCTATCCTACTTGATTCGGATAGATATCACAGCCTTAATCACACTCGGTTTCCCTATTTCTATGTATGCTCATTCAATCAATAAATTACATTCATACAACATCGCGGCAACATTCATACTAGCCGGTGGAGTTGGAGAAAACCCACACCAGCCTAAACGCACAAAACACAACAAAACTATAACAAGTTTCAGTCCGATCACGGTGAAATTTTCAGGGATCGTGCGGATTAGTACCTAAACGATCCCCTATAATTTTCAAGGTCGGCGAATCAATTTAGCCTGTGCGCATGCGCAAACATGAATTTCTCATCTCATCATTTCTCCGATTTCGTTCAATCTCGGGGAGTAGATAGATATAGGTTTTAGGAAAATTCTCTATGAATTATATTGTGATTGGTTGAGTAATAGCTGTAACGCATGCGCAAAACTAAAGTTAATCGACACAGACAAATACCGATTTTTATGGCATTTTCAAAAATTGTGCGGTTTAGCTCCTAGACGTCATTTTTCATTGCCGTTGGAGTGATAGTTGTCTGTGCGCATGCACAAACGTTAACTTCTATCATTTCGACTTGTACTTTGTTCTTCAACTGATTCTATATGTCCATGTTACAATGTCTGATGAAGATAAACTGCCCACCCAACTTGGCAGACTTTTTTTCTCATACCTACCACGTTTATGCATGGATTACTCGTTAAAATGTTTTGCAAAGATCAAAGAAGTACTGATTGTCTATATTCACCACGAAGTTCTATTGGTATACTTGTTGGATATGCGTTGAGTAACTGGGCAGCAGTGCAGACTTTTCTTCGCAACCCCTGCAGTATTCACGCATGTGTTCAATGTACGCATACCTTCAACAAAACTCGGTGTCGTAATTGGGTATAGATCAAGGTTGTAATTCCCCTTCGGTTGAAGAGAAATTGCTTGAAGGATCGGAGTGAGGTACAAAGGTGAAAATCAGGGTGAGCTTCGGGATAGAGAAAAAAGGGCCGCGGAATTAATGGGCGGCCATTTATGGGGTTTAGGGCCCTAAAGTGAAATAGAAGGGGCGCCGAGAGAAATAAGAGGCAGGGAAGCGAAGGGGGTGGGAAAGTTCCCAAAAATTCAATTTATTCGTTTGAAGTCGAGGAGGATTAGGGGTTTTTTCGGGTTTTAAGTATCCGGAAATTGGTTCCCTTTGGGGACGTCGAGATTTTCGTGATACTTCGGTTATACATAGGCAATGTGGATAGGTGCTGCCACGGCGTCACTACCATGTTATAAATTTGAAGTCTTTCAGCTTTCACACTGCATCTAAACGATTTCTTTGGGTTTTTAAACTGCATGAAACGATCTCCAACTTTGAATTGGTGACATGGTGCCATATGACCCCTGGCGCCGTTTCTCTAAAAGTATGTGTTCACTATCATTTCCTCCATTCATTTTAGCTCTGAGCATCTTCTTGCTTTATTCTTTATGATTGAAGCAGCTCAGCATACTTTGTTGGCAGAGTTTTGCGCAGCTTGTAATTGAGCCCCTCATACCAAACTTTGTCAAATTCCTGAGCGAAGTCAAGGAATATGGCAGAGCAGACTTTCTGTTCCTCAAGTGCTTGTTTGATTATATTTGCTATTCGGTGGACTTGATCAACCGTTGAGTGTTTCTGTCGAAAGCGTGTAACATGTTGCAGTTTAGTGACATAATTTTTGGTTCATGATTTTTTCTCTTTATTTCATTTTATTTTATGCTGTATGTAAATTTTCACTCTTCCTCTTTACAATAAAAAAGAGGAAGAGCTTCAAAAATACCGAAAATTCACTCATTTATCTCTTTCCAAAATCTTCAGGTTTCACCGACGGACCCTGTACATCCTTATTCTAGGGACTAAAGCTCAAATATAGGAGATGGAATGTAGATTTTAATGAAAATGTATTGCTGTTTATTGTTGATATTGATAGCTGAATCCATATTCCAGTATTTTCGCGAATTTTCGTAAAAAATAAAGCTAATGCAATAGTTCCAAAAATTTCAAATTAAAAAATCCCGAAGATTTTTTTCCATTGAAATTTGTTTTGAGACATTCTGAAACGAATATCGTATATATATATATATATATATATATATATATATATATATATATATATATATATATATATATATATATATATATATATCCTTCCAGACGATAACTCTCAACTCTCCTTAGGACTGAGATAAAAATTCCGTGCTTGTGCCAAAAAATAAAGCTTTCCAAACGAAAGAATGTATATTGGCCAGCATTTTCTGAGAACATTAAATTGATAATAATTCAAAAAATTATTTAAAAAATTACTATAAATGGCGAACAATTGCTCAATTTCAAGTTAAATTCATTTATTTATCAATTATTATATATATATTTTTTTTTAGCAGATTTTTAGTCAAAAGAAGATTACTAACAATGAACTAGAACATTAAAAATTTTAAGCACAAATTAATGCCGAAAAAGTACTATTATTTTATTAATATTTGCCGAAAATTAGATTTAAAAAATCTTGTAAAATTCAAACCATTTTTTGAATTACAGAATATTATTTGGAATGAGTTTTTCTGCCATAAAATTGGAAGTTAACAATTTCATTTCACTCCATGTCCTAACTTTTCAAAACAATCCAACATAATATACCTAGTACCATTATGTATGAAAATTCGCTCATACGATCATGCTGCATGACTGTTTGTATTTTTGTTGCTCAGACTTGATTCGTTAGAACTATTAGCGACACAGTTTAATAGCTAAATTGGGTTAAGCTTGTTAAATCAGCCATGAATGGCTCCGCGATTGATTCTGATGAAATATAATAGCCGAGGAGAAGAAATAGTGAGAGTTATCTAGTGTAACGCGAAGTTGGTGGACCGGCATCTGGAAGTCACAGTCAAACCGGGTTACTGCCCTCAGGGTGGTGACCCCCTCGCGGTTTCATTTTAAATGCTTATCCTTGGACTTTTTGACACGCTTACCTTAACCTCGGAATAAGATCAAATCCCGCATTATCGAGACTTCCTTGAAACTTGAATGACCTCGTAAAAGGACTGAGCTTAGGGTGTGCTTCGCCGCAAGTACCTACAATATCGATCTGCTCGGAGTAAATTCACTCGTATTATGTGAAATGCGGTGCTGATTAAACTGCGAAGGAAGATTTAACAGAGTTCCTATTCCTTAACCCTGGAATCGCGTTCTTTCCCGGAGGATCGGGTAGATTGTTAAATTAATGCACCCACGAAGTGTAGCCGAGATTTGATATATTTATAGTTAACAAATAATATTTACAATATACGCACTGGTAAGAAAAATAAATGGTTAATATTCGGTATATGTACATATGAACCTGAAGGATTGTTACTTCAAGAGCAAGAGTAAAAATCACGGATAAGTTGCTCTGTTTGGTAAAATAGGAAAGTCACTGAACACATTTCATCTCAAGACACGTAAAATCCCACAGACACCTAGAAACTAGTGGGGGTCAGGTTGACAAGGTGAGGATCCAATAGAAATACGCAATGCATTACAAAGGGAATGAAGTAGAGGAATATTACTGCACTTATCTCCATTTGGTATGTGGACAATGGAGGGGAAAACCTACAGCCGGCTAGCTAGATTTTTAGCCCCCTACACCCACCCACAAAATTTGTTGGTTTACTTTTCAAGATTCGAAGATTCCGTCTCCGTCCGCCTTATGCCTTCCGAACCTTTTATCCGAAACTACAGGACCGAAATTTATGAAATTTGGCTAAAAATCTTACATTAGCCGGGGATGTGACAGCAACAACGGCATCACTCTATGACCCGATCAACCCTAAAGGGTAGTATTTGAGGGTTGATATTTCACGAAATTCGATATCTCGAAAACTGTCGAAATAAAAGTGTATCATTTATTTGTTTTACGGGCAAAGAGGTTCAATAAATCGGCTGAGCCACTTTCTGGAGGACTGCCCAGCCCTTGTGGACCTCCGAGTCCAGCATCAGCCCCCTCAGTGGGTTGACGTTTTATCAGGACCAGACAAGGTCCGATCCCTGTTGTTGTACCTGAGAGCCGCTGAGCTCTACTACAAACTGTGATATCGGATCTGTAATATATTTATATAAATCTAGTCGTAGTTTTATTTCACTTTGCTGAATGTATATAATAGCATGTATATAGTTATTTCCCTACTTTACATCTAGTATTAGTTGTATTATTTTATTTATGGTTTTTTTTTTTTAAATCTACTTTGGGGCTAAAAAGTGGTCATCACTGTACCCCTCATTTTTCCCCCCTCCGAGTTGCCAGTGGAGTCCAGGATGGAGCTCCTTTTTAGTCAAAGATGGCAACATGGCTCCCCTTAGAATCGTGCCACTTCCAGTGTCAGTGTCCCTTTAGACACCTTGTTCAATGGCGCTAATGGCCCTTCTGGTTGAGTTGCGGCTTAAACCTTAAAAAAAAAAAAAAAAAAAAAAATAATAATAATAAATAAATAAAAAAATAAAAAATAAATAAATCGACTGAGACATCCGCGGTGCTTTTACGCTCGTTTCTCACAATAGAAGGAATAAGGGAATATATTGAGTCGAGCCTGATTGTCAGATTTTTCTAGATGTTCCAAGAGGTCCCCATTTCAAATTTCAGCTTGGTAGTTTGTGATAATATTTGTACCTCGGACAGAGTTCAAACTCGTGTGCTTACTTACAAAGGAGAAATTTCTTTTAGCGCAACACTCCAACGGGTTGAGCTATGAGGCCGATTTAATCAAACCTCTTCGGCTGTGGGGTTTTTCCTTGAACAAATAGTTGAATATCGGAGAAATTTGCTCCAGATCTTAATCAGCTGATCTGGGGGCCTCCAGACTTCATGATTCGTTTCTAGGCGTCCAAGGGTTCTCAATTCCAAGTTATAGCTTCACAGGTTGAATAAAAACGAGATTAGCTCCATAGGTTTCATTTCATTAGATATAATATACTGGATGCTATATTGACGATCATTAGTTTGTGAACGAAACATGAGAATTGTTATGTCCATAGCTCTGCTAGTGCTACAGTCACAGAGTCATAGTGAACAGGAAAATTGAGAGTTAAATTGAGAGCTCTCCCACGAGTGGTGAACGAGTTTTGTGGGTTAACGATGGAAGAAGGTGAACACATGTAACGTTCACCTCATATCATACACCTTTCGCTGTATGATAAAATGTTCAGATTGTATTCGGGGGTCGTTTTTTGGAAAATAGGTCTCCAGAATAACGTATTCTACCTTAAAAACACGGTGTTATTCCAGAGATAACGGTAAGGAATTTTCAATGTGGAGGTTGATATTGCAGTTTATTATTTTCAATAAATGAACTTTTGTTATCCATCAAACAAAAAACGGACGGTAGACCTAAAGTTCTACAGTCAGATCATTTAATAATGGTTAATTTTACACATTATTAGTTCATCATGGTTACTTAGCAATATTAGTTTATAACTGAGCGTAATAAATCAGCTTTCCTTGACACTACAGAGGCTTAGGGATTATGAGATGCTGTGACAAAATGAGAGCCTTCCAAAAAGTGGCTAACAATTTTCTTGCTACGAAAACTAAGGGAGTTAAAGTTCCCTAGTAACGAATTGGCTGTACGTGA
Source organism: Adelphocoris suturalis (assembly GCA_030762985.1). Lineage (NCBI taxonomy): Eukaryota > Metazoa > Arthropoda > Insecta > Hemiptera > Miridae > Adelphocoris > Adelphocoris suturalis. The sequence goes on from CM061043.1 coordinate 64,255,094, forward strand.
AAATCAATAGAAAACCCTACCGTGACGTGACGAAAACAAATGGAAACGCTCTGTTAATCATTATTAAATGATACAAAAAATGTCTACTCCTTCAAAATTTGTTGGTTTACATGCCAAGATTCGTAAAACCCAAGAAGAAATTCAAGAAAACGCATTTTGAAAAGTTCCTGCCATGTAGATACATAACTATATTTTGCCTAATTCCGACTACTAGCACAAATCAAATACATCATCTCTTTACATGAATAGTCGTTGGGACACATCATGGGAGTTGGTTGAACAAAAGGTGGTATCTTACATCTTATAGCCATACTTCCAAATTAGGCCGTAATTCAAAATATGCCTGTGGGTGGGTGAGATACCGTTACACCAGCTCTCAGGGATTCTCACTGGAAAGTTGAGACATGATAGGAAAATACGCCCTCCGGCTTGAGGATGAATAATGGCGCGGGTGACATTTAAATGCCCCCAACTCTAACGCACACCCCCGGCTGCACACTCACCCTCTCATCCCGTAGGTACGGTTGTGTGTAGCTTCCCTCTATCCCAATCTCCACTCTGAAACATACAACATAGTTTAATATACTATGTTGTACTCGATCCCTGAAAATTTAAAAGGCAGAAAAAAAGTTTCAGTCATGCAGCATGGTCGTATCTGCGAATTTCCCATATTATATTTATGTTCAATAGAGTCACGATTTGGAAACATTTTGAGCAAAGAAATCGTTGATAATACATTAATGTGCGTATTCTTTTCTAATTAATATTCAGCTTTACCTACAAATTTTTGGATTTCAACAATAAGTACTGGAATGAAATGTACACGTACGTGCTCATGTGAGACTCCACGCATAAACTTTCGCCCGCTTCAGACCGTCTCAGATAGTCCTGATGTTTCACCGAAGCTAACACCATGACACTTCCTGATTGGACCACTTTGCTGCCAGAAGCTGATCTTTCTGATGTTCACGCTAACCGCTTAAGATTTTGGCAATTGATACGGGAGAGTGTCCGGCATTTCTGGAAGAGATGGCAGCATGAATACTTGAATACCTAAGCACGATATAAATGGAGACTTGAAGACCAGAAAACTTGTGAGCACCAGGAAACTTGAAAACTAGAAACTTAGTCTTCATCACTAGTGTGAATGCACCGCCTTCCGTCTGGCCATGGGACAGCAACCAGGTTCACCAACTAGAAAGAATATCTAATCCAACTCTTCTCATTATTTTGACTTACTATTTAATAACGAGTAAACCTTTTCACTATCTAGGGTTGGCATAACAGAAGTTTAGACCTGTATCTATTAAATTCATCATATATCTACTTGGATAACCATGTATATGTTTGAAGAGATGGAGAGATCAACTTTTCAGAAGACAAAACATACAAAAATTGTTTCAAAACCTGTTACATGGGTTTTATAACTCCATTCCAAACTCTTCATAATTCGTCTCCTGGTAAAACCTTGTTTGGTTAAGCGGCAACTACTAACATCAGAAATTTTGCCGTAATTATGACTAATATTGGGCCTCTTGGTCAGTGGGAAAATATATACCTTGGTGAAAACCAAGTTATAACTTCTATCCACCATCTTCATTTGAGCCCCACCGTTTCATAATTCAAGCCCTGACCTTGATTTTTTAAATGTTAATAACGTTTTCAGTTTTCGAGGTAGAGGGTTGAACTTGACAGTTATTTATTGCGAACATATTATGAGTAGACACACCTTCGCAATGTAAACAAATATGGTTTTTCGCGAATAAATCCTTTCAAACTCAACCAAATGAAAGGGCATGATTCACTGAGTGTTCTTGGACCAAAACGAACAATGTACCTCAATTAGAACCTGAGATATCAAAGGTCTATATCTGATTTTCAATACTTGATGACAAATCTATGCATAAATACCTTTCATACAAAAAAAGAATGAAGGAAATTGGCCGGATAGAACGGCCATACTAACTGTCATAAATTTCGTAATTTTTTAAAATATATAAGATGCATGCTTAAAGACGTTCCTACGTATAGGCATTATATGATTTGGGTGACAATATCGAATAGATCGTGTCCCCCAATATAACATAACATGAATGTGCTGCGAGGAACTACCCACCTCCTTCAAAGACTCAAAACCATATTGAAGTATGAACTACTTTTACAAATTGGTTGAAAATATCACGATATTTCAGTATTAACCCCCCCCCCAGCCCTTCCACCAACCACCGTTATGAAATTTCAATTTACTGAGAGTGGTTCTATCAAGAGACCAAATGGTCTCATGAAAATTGAATGAATGAAATCAATTCATTAATCCCCATATGCTCCCTCATAAATTCATATATATATATATATATATATATATATATATATATATATACCTATTTATATATGGGGGAGAGAGAGAGAGGAATAATATCCTCCAACTGCCTTTTGGTTTATTATTTTCAATAATAAGCCTATGCAAAAAATTTGTATAACCCCCCCTCAAACTTTGTCATTTTACGTTTCAAAGTGCGTAGAATCCAAATTTGCAATGTCCGTCCGCCGTTTGCCGTCCGGGCCATAAAAGGCCTTAGAATTGACTTAAAAAATCCGTTCTTTCGCACATAGACTCCACTTGGGGTCCAGTTGGTCCTAACTTCTCGCCAGCTCGATCGCTCCACACCCATGGGTGCTATGAGCCAAAAATAGGTGAAAAAGTGTCTTTTTCGAGGCTTTGAGTGTTAGACTGACGTACGCGCGCACGCCTGACACGCTTAGTGGAATGATGAAAACATTGGCAGAGGGTCATGAGTGGGGAGGGGGAGGAGGCGCGGCGCCTTGTAGGGGCATAGCGGCACGTCACCAGGGGCGTAGCAGAACAGCGCCAGGGGCGTAGGATAACGGATATATATTACTTTTACAAGTAACACCCATATAATACACCGCGGCACCATGAGGTGGGTACGGCATTATGAGCAAAGCGGAATGGCGCCAGGGGCGTAGGAGAACGGATATTTATTACTTATACTTGTAATACCCATAAACATATTATACCTTAAACAAGTCATAGTATATTTTGTATATTATACCATACTATAGGATGTTATAGATAATTATCCAGCCCATCTAGAATGCAAATCATTCATAAATTAAAATTGCACTACTCCTGCAGATTGGAGTCCGAACCCTCTGGATGAATAGCTATTTACTTAGAAATGTTTAATTCTTAATATTTGAAAGTAATTTCTCTAACAAAAATTTACTCATTGTATAATTTTACTTGAAACGTTTCTTTCTTTTATATGCTCTTTTCTGCACTACTGGTTTTGCTGTTTATTTAGTTTCTATCTATTCTCCCACTTCTATGCACAGTATAATTCCAACCTGCTCAACCTCAACTGCGCAAGCTAATATTCCACGGTTAGAATAACAATGGGCAGTAGGACTTCGCAACAGAACATATTAGGACCAGATCATGCACGACCACAACTGCACGACCTAATGATTATTAGTCTCATGTTAGGACAAAATTCACTCATCTCAAAATGCACAACTTTCAAATGAATGTGTATGGAAAAATATGAGTGATATGATAGTGTAAGCGTAATAGGGTGGTGAACCTCCGGTTGTGAGGTAACGAGACCTAGGGAGTACCTCCAGGGTGGCGTGGAAAACTTCCTACACTTGTATTGCTTTCGAATTTCATGTTCCTTCGAGGCATGAATATATGTTTTTTCTAGGTCATATTTGTGTGTTAATACCAATGCTTTGCCTACGCATATTTAATAACATATCCTCTCGACTTTTCGTACGTACTTAGATGATGATATTATTAAGGCAATAATTATTTGAATTGATAGGAGCTCAAATCGAGAAATATAAACATGCGTATATAATTATAGAAGTATAGGTTGTGGCAACTCGAAATAGGACACGCCGAGGAGTCTGGACGGGCCTTATGACGTACGCAAGCCAACTGAAACTACGATCATACTCAACTGAAAAAATAATAAACCTTTGTGAAATAATTTGCAGCGTTTTTGTAGATATTTCAAGCACAATACTCACTATCAAATCACACCTTTCTACATACCTATCTACTACAAAGTCAACCTCAATGCAAAGGACAGCTAACAATAATAACAATGATCTCACAAGAACATGGCAGCAGTCTTATACAACAAGCCTAATAATTCTCTTAATTAAGATTATGACTACAATCTACAAATTAACACAAACATGCCCCTAACGAGACCTTGACCGGCGAAAGCGCTAGGATAAATAAACCAATCTGAGGAAACGCCATTCTGATTCCTCCCCTCAAAACCCACAAACCAGTATCGCTGGCAGGCAAACCCATCGTGGAAATGAAAACATTATGAAAACATTTCCCCCCACTATTCACCACATCCATAATAAAATTTGGAACTCCTGAGATATATTCCACGTTTTACTGGCTAAACGTCCTCCACTTTCCGTGAGAAAAATAAAATAAAGCCTTATGTGTGTGTTTGCTTGTGTGTTCTCTATAAGAAGAGAGGGCATGGGTGTTTCAGTCGATATGTCACCATAGGTTTGTTCGATGAGGCGATTGGCAGTGACTTGCAAATCATTTCAAACTGATTGGAGACTGCTCAAGCGCGCATGCGCGACTTCAGCCAACTTTCAAATTGATTTCAAACCGGTTGGGGATTGGAGTCTGTGCGAACGATTCTGACGGTTTTGTAAACATGGAGGAACATTCCGAGTGAAGAAACAACGAACCACCGCTTTGGCCCTATCCGTACTTTATTTTTCCGTCCTGTAAAACTATTTTAAAATGTTGCTCGAACAATTTGGTTTCGTGGTAGAATCACTCTCAGTAAATTGAAATTTCATTATGGTGTTGGGGGGCAATACCAATATATCGTGATATTTCCAATCAATTTGTAAAAGCAACTCATACTTCATCATAGTTTTGAGGTTTTGAGGGGGGGGGGGGGGGGAGATCCAGTAAAATCCTATCTATTCGCTATTCTTAACAAAATCTTGTACAATCCCTACCATAGGGACGCCCCTCTAATGTACGCATTACTTACCAATATGTTATTTCACCTCAAACTTGATACCTATGTCACTCGAAAGCTGTAAATAGTCATTTTCAAATATAAAGGGATATTATCTCATTAATATAATAAATAGACCATTCCGAACAACTTTCGTTGTGCGTGAGTGCGTGTGTGTGATAAATTTTGTCGACACTGCCCGGGCCACACTCAGTTCATTATTCCCCGCCGATTTTCGTGATTCTTATTTTGTCCGGTCCTAATATGATGACGGAATGATAGAGTCCGATCCATTTGTGAAGAGGAGTGGTAAAGGGGGATGTGAAACCAACCTGGGGCCTATATCATAAAACAAGTTACAAGTGTACAAGTTAACAAGTACAGGTACTTGTAATGCACGGTAAACTAGAACAAGTGTTTCACCAAAACAAAGAGTACAAGTCTAGAAAAGTTACACTTGTAGAAGGTAAGTTTACAGGTATAGCAGAAAAGAAAAATGGCGAGTGGGGACAAACGAAATGAACAACGTCAAGTGGGATGCCGAAATTGAATATTTGTCAGCGAATCATAATATAAAAACGGTGTTGAGTACACGATAGGATGTTTATCGTACATGAAAAAGTGTAATGATTGGAAGACAGACAAATTATGAAGTGAAATGGAAGAAAGGTGTATTTGATTTCAACTTCTGATGGCTGGCATAATCGGATTTTTCTCCTTCATTCAGCGGAAATGATTAATCAGTTCGTCAAGTCATAATGCTGCTGGGTTAGGAATGTCATCTGTAACTTCGAGATGATCTTCACACTTCAGTTTGTTCTTCAATGGTAGGGAGATCCTCAATACCCGATTAGGAAAAATTGCACAGGGACACGCACCATTTGAATCTTTCAAGGGTCTCGGAGGACATCCTAAATCTCTCGTTAAACTTGAAATACCCACGAAATGAGCGTTTATTCGTGGCCGAAAAAGTCTTTGGCGTCTTATACGCTGAATGCTTCTTCTTGTCTGTATTTTTCTGCAGAATATGATTCCCACATATTAAACACCGAAAAATTGGCAACTCACAATGCTGGAACATAACAAGTTTACAGGTGAACGGACGTAGGTTAAAAATCGGCCATTTTTTACAACTGTAAAACAGTGACTTGTTCAAAATGATGGGGAAACACTTGTAACTTGTCCAAATTCGCCTGTACACTTGTTAATTTTCACAGTGCATTACAAGTCTACACTTCTACCTTTATGAAACGCTTGCACACTCATTTTTTACAACTTGCACATAGAATCGGCTTGTAACTTGTCACTTGTTGCTTTATGAAATAGGCCCCTGGTATTCATGCTTTTCGAACCATTTGGTCTCCTGATAGAACCACTCTCAGTAAATTGAAATTTCATAATGGTGTTGGGGGGGAATACCGATATATCGTGATATTTCCAATGAATTTGTAAAAGCTGCTCATACTTCATTATAGTTTTGAATTGGGGGGGGGGGGGGGGGGGTAATACCCATTACGTAGGAACGTCTGTAAGCATGCATTACTTACCTATATGTTCGCAATCAGTAGGTATGTGTCCAATTCAACCCTCTACCTCGAAAACTGAAAACATCAGTCATTAACATCAGAAAATCAAGATCAGGGCTTGAATTATGTCTCTCTCTCCCTCAAATAAAGATGGTGGATAGACGTTATCACTTGTTTTTTAGTAAGGTCTCTCTCTATTAGCCCATTTGCCCATGTGAGTCCGCTGACCAAAAGGCGAAATATTAATCGTAATCATTGCAAAATGGCTAATGTTAGTTGTTGCCGCTTAAACAAACAAGGGTTTTAGTATAGAATAGAATAGTTTACGGTAGAGCCCCAATTATCCGCGGAATTGGGTAGCAACGGCACCGCAGATAGCGAAAATCGCAAATAACCCAAAAAATGAGGCGAAAACACGAAAAAAATATTTTAGCATAGGTTCTTATAAACTATGTTTTATTGTACAAGAAGCAAGATGAATAAAACTTTTAAAATACGTACAGCACAGCAAGAAACTTTTTCTCCTTTTCTCTACATCTAAATCACGAAAATGAAGAACAGTAAACAAAAAACAAGTTCAAGGTCAAGGTTTGTAATTGAAAAAAAATTTTGTGGCACTCGTGGTTAATCCGCACCGCGGATCATCCGCTCGTGGATAATCTGGGCTCTACTGTATTTGGATTATTATTATTTTTTGTTTTACAAGAATATTACAATATAAAATATAGTACAAAATACATTATTAATTCGGAGACCTAAAACGATGGTGCTGCCTGACGCTAGGTTGGCCCGTTATAACAGGATTTTACACTTTAGCTAATTGGTTTCACCCCTAAAATACATACAAAATGAGACATTTATCATACCAAATAAGCTCAAATTTATGAGTTAAAGTGTTAAACTTGGTTATAACGGGGTTGGGAAGTTGTGCAAGTGTTACCATTCGATTCAGCGTAAAAAATACGTAGAAACCGACCCCAAACTCGTATTTTTATAGAAGGTCATTTTTCAAGAAAACCCTCGATTTCATTGAAAAAAAAAAAAAAAAAAAAAAAAAGTTTTTCAACATTAAAACATAATTTTTTCCCATTGATTAGCAAAGTAAAAGCAAAATCGTCCACACGGTTGGAAAGGTGGGATCTCAGGGCAGTTTGTCCCGTCTCCGGGGGTGAAATTCAATAAAAGACTTTTGAGCTATAGCGCTCCGAATTTGGCAGGTTTTTAAAGATTTGTCATATTTAAACATTCAGCTGGATTTCTATCCCATTAAACCTGCTTACAAAATTTTTAATTGGTATTAGAATGGAAGTCAATTAACGCTCTATCCAACCGTGTACTGTTGTTTTGGTTTATTATTTTCAATAATGAACCTTTGTAATCGACCAAGAAAAGAAAATTAATTTAACACCCCCTGAAAATTTGTTGGTTTACGTTTCAAGATGAGTAAAATCCAAAAATCGAAAAAAATCCATCCATCCGCCGTCCGGGTCCGGCCAAACTTGTGAAACTTGTGTTAAAAACAACATTTGGGGTCTAGATGTTCCTAGAAGCTCGGCATCAATTTTATCAACCCTAAAGGGTTGTATTAAAGGGCTAAACATAAAATAAAAAAATCAAGATCTCGAAAAATTTCTAAGTAACAGTACTAATTTTTTACTTGTCAATGATAAATTTAATTCCAAAGAATTGACTAAAACCACCCACAACGCTGTACGTTGAATAGTATCGCTAGATAGTGATACTAGGATACATAAAAATTGCCTTGTAATTATCAGCTGATATATAATGCCAATGTTGGAATTATCAGATGATATAGTTCCAATGGAATTTATTATAACGTTGCGAAATCGAGTTTATTAACTATTGTCCGTGCGATGTACCTACTAGTGAAGTATTGGTACCTAAATGCTAAATTTCATCTCTTAAATTGCTCCCAAGTCTACCTATAGGTAGCGGAAGCATTGTTTTCACTTTCGAGAGATTTAAAAGTTGTTGTCTCCACTAAAATCAAACGGCTGTTGTTTTTCACAGTGGTAAAATTTCCACTCGCATTTTACGTTTTAGACTATTCTGAACAACTTTCGTTCCGTGTGTTTCTCTCACTATTTCTGTGTATGTCCGCAAATCCTTGTAACAAGCTTAATTTCTACAATATTTAACCGGTTCTCATGAAATTTTCGTGGTATGTGGGGGTTAGTTTTCATCAGATTTTGATTAAATTTTCTGGGAATTCGTGGGTTAAGCTGTAGATTTTACCCTACCAATTTCATTTTTTCTCAAATCACTACTCCATTCTGCGCATGTGCTAACGTAAGTTACTTTAAGCATCATTTTTCGGTTTTTTTTAAAACATCTTTACTGTGAAGCGTAAAATGGCGGGGTCTTGGAACTGTAAAACTATAAACCCTTCTCGGAGGCACAATGCGCCATGTTCTGATCATATATTACATACGGGGTTTAATGATTATAGACCAATGATCTGCGTTGAAGGGCTATCTAACACAGAAAAAATAAACCATTGTGTAATAATTTGCAGTGTTTAATTTTCACTGTCATTCGAGGGAGTAATGTCTATTTTAGTGATATAAGGTTGAAAGCACGAAAAAAATCTTTAAAGTAAAATTACTCCCAGAAACAAGGGGTTTTCGAAAATTTTCTAAGAGGACCTTTTGGTTGCACATTAGTTGTAGAATCAATTTCTTTTTTGTGTGACACCTGTTTCGGAGACACCCTCCATACATCTTGATTATTTTACAAATTGAAAATCAATTGTAACTATATAGGTACCTATTGTGTTAATTCACATGTAGATTTATAATTACGATTGTATTGTTTATTATCAACACACTAGCTATTAAATACATATTATGTTAAACCAATGAGATTTGCATGTTTGAGATCTGTTAAATATTGTGATATTTGGCCAGGAGAGGTTACACAACAAGATCCATGTAATGGGTTTTGAAATTTTGTTTGTTTTGCATTCTGAAAAATGGACTTCTCCTTGCATTACGTATTATGTATTTTCAAAGTATACGGTCAATTTAATACATACAGATGTAAATTTCTGTTTTACTTGGTTTTCTAGGTATTAAATACTAAGTCAAACTACTGAGAAGAGTCGGATTAGATATTCTTTCTTGTTGGTGCACCAGGTTGCTGTAAGGAGCAAAGGGGTGTCCCTTAGTCCCTTTTATTGATTCGATATTTGGGACGGAATAGGGTCAAGTTGGGGAAGTACGTGCCGGAAAGGGTCCACCTCTAGCCCACTGGTCCTCCCCCAGTTCCCACTCCGACAAACATCTAGGCTAACTTGCCCTAATGCACAAACACATGCCCGCGAACCTTTTGGTAAATCCACGGAGGAACGTTCAAGGGACGTTCGAGATTCGACGCTTTACTGATCCAAGGAAAGTCAACCTCTACTTGAGTTTGACTTGAAGTTGAGGGACTGGATCTTTTCTGTATGTTGATGTATAGAATGTTGATAAACGTTTGATAAATGTTCTATTGTTCTAAAAACTGTTCCCCAATCATTTTTACGTCTACTGTTGTAAAATATATCAGAATGCTGTGAATATTCTGGTGGTCTGGATGCTCGCAAACTCGCATCTAAAAATACATAACATCAAGTAGTCAATTCCTTAGTAAAAATTGAGATTAGTTGGACATATAGGTCAGAATGATGTGTATAGTTTGGTGGTCTGGATGCTCGCAAGTTCGCATCTAAAAAATACATAACATCAAGTAGTCAATCCCTTAGTAAAAATACAGATTAGTTGGACATGCAGGTCAGATGACCAAAATGACGCGAGTGACGCATGGATAGGCTTGTTTGCGGCAACCCTTATCCAATCTCAACAAATACTGGAAACATCCTTTCCTGCATATTATGCGGTAGTTATAAATAGTTATTTGGACATTCCTGATCAATCCCCATTCTATAGAAAATAGTTTGTAAATGCGGGGATGTAACAGAAGAGACCCGAGGGACTCACGATTATGTCGATTTCCCACGATCTAGTAGTTAGGTGTATGTTTCAGGATCGTGCTCTACGAATTTTATGTGATTAGTAGAATAACTGTTGTGCATGCACAAAACTAAAATTGGTAGACCTAGGTGAATTCCGAGACTAATGGGCCGATTTTGCCAGGTAGCTCCATCGAACTATAACCACATAAGTTTTACTTCGTTTGATAGCTCATAGTTGGTCTTCTGAATACCTCAGATATGGAGATTGCCGTTAGATTTTAGGTAGGATGTGCGCATGTGCAAACATGAATCATAGCACTCACGTATATGCACATATAACTACTCCTGTTCTATTTTGCAATCAATCATTTTACTCGTACTTTGTTCTTCAACGAATTCTACACATCCACGTTACAATAAGTGAGAAAGCTACACTGCCCACCCTCCTTGGCAGCAATCCAATTTGTTGTATAGGCCATAGTTGTCTCAAGACAGCTAACAAAACATTTTTTTCTTTCTTCTTTTCGATTCAACAAAATTTAAAAAAAACAAAAATCCAAAAACAGCTATTGTTTTAATTTCAACCCACAGTTTGAATGTTTTTGAGATAGTGATTTTTGGAAATTTCAACCCACAATTTGAAAGTTTTTGAGACAGTGATTTTTGGACATTTCAACACATAGTTTCACCTCTCAAGATTTATTCGTAAATGGCAGAGATTTTGACATCATTCAGTTGTCATGACACGTATGTGTCGATATGGGGAACTTGGAGGAAATCAGGAAGGCAGTGTCTTCTGATAGGTAAAATATCAAATTTGTTTCTTGGCCATATTTTTTCTTTTCTCTTTTATTTTCGTCATATTTACAAAATTTATAACCGAAAACAACAAAATAATGATCCGAAATGTGTTAACATACCTACGTATTTTTAATTTCACAATTTTACACTGAATGGTCCTTATCAAATGACAATTACCTACTACTTGCAACGATGCTTGTGCATATAGTTTTGACGGTATACGAATAAATATACTAATCTAACAAGATCATCTCAAGTATGGGTGATATTCTCGAGACTTGGACACTAGCGCATCCTTACATCGAGGCAATGAAAATTCGAAGTTATTTCACCTTGTTGTCATGGTGACGAGTAAACTATACGAAAATGCGCCATTAGTTGACGGTACCGACGCGAGTTGACGTACCGACGAGAGTTGACGTACTGAATAACCTAGTGTTACCCTTCCTAGTCAATATTTCCGATCAAAATTTTTCAATAAGTATTATTTTTAGTATGGAACGTGGTAAGTTTTATGAGAACTACGTTAAGTTATTGTCAGGTGACGACCTATGAGTAGGTACCTACCTAGATTCATTAGAAAGGTACCTACCCTACATAGTTTTAACTAGAATCATAAAATAACTTGGTAGCTATGCAATAAAATTTTGATTGGTGAGACAGAGCACTTTGCGAAAACCATCATGTACAATATTTGGTCATTCTAAACAAAACACCACACGTTGGCGTGTGTAACTATTACCACGAATTAATGTCATACCTAGGTAGATACAAACGTCAGCGATTTGAGGAGATAATTGTCATAACTAAGACTAACTAGGAACATCAACAGTTTCTACTAGGAATGCTTAGGAACAGTAGATAGTAGTTCGTTTTACTCACCATTGATGAAATGTCGCTGGCAGACTTTGATATAGAGATTTTTTTTTTTTTCAATAATTAAACTTTATTGTCAGTATTGACATTAAAGTTATGTTAATAAATAATACAGCAGGCGCAGCCTGATTAATGTGGTACATGACTTGTAGGTACAGCCCCGTGACTGCCCTATACCAGTTTAAAGTAACACAGTTACTTATTATATTATTACTTCATATACATGAATGGTTAGGATAAATGTTTGGATATTAATGATAACAAGGTAACATATAGGTGCAGTATAACAATGGTAACTCAAGTGATTGATCAGTCGTTCAAGAAGTCCTGTGGCCTTTTTCGTTTTAATCTTCTTCGTTTGAGTGGAGGAGGGACGTTAAGAGGGATGGAGGATACGAGTGTATTTTCGTGGTTGATCATTTTGTTGTTCAAGCTTTTGTATGAGCTTTTTATCAGTTCTTGTACGGTCGGCACGTTCAAGTCATTATAGAGATAGGATAATTTTCTTCGTCCCCAGTTCCGATTGATCCGAGACAGCCACAAAAGTCTTCTCTTACTCTTACTAGAAAGTTCTTTAGTTCTTTGACACTGGTTAACTATAACACTAGGTAAACCAAATAACCGCACTCGTTCACCAGATCGGTATCGTTGGGCACAACCAACAACCGCACAGCTAGGCATGATTATTACAGTTAGATTTACTAACTATTTTGTATCACTGCAACATTCAACGTTAGTTGCGATTGCCACTTTGTACTACTACAACATCGTCAGAAGCGTACACGAATGTGCTTTTGCAAAGCAAAACTGTTGAGGAATGACAAGGTTGCTACCATTAATGTGACACTACATGGCGGACACTCAAACCAACTCCATGCAGGCTGAGGCGTGACGTCACGAGAATATGGGCCATACCATTCGAAAAGGTCTCCAAAGATGGAAGATACAGATTTTGAGAAATTCAGAAAACTAGGAATTAGATCTATGCGGTAATATTCCATCCGAATTTAATGTGATAAAAAGCAGCAGATAACATATTTACAGCACTGTTAATAAAATATAATCTCTATAACATTTACCCTGTTATTATAATTCATTTTCGATAACATTATACGATAAAAAATATTTATACAAGTGGAAAAACATCTTTCAAATTCCACTAACAGCAAATAGTTTAACTTGTTTCTTACGTTCACATAGGTGATACAAAGGTGATACATTTGAGAAATCAACACAGGAATAAGTATATACCAAAATTTTACTTGCTATTATCTCGATTAAAGTAAATATGTGCATAAGTAATATTAATAATAAATTAATAGTAATATTGCGCATTAATTTTTTGAAATTTGAGCATTTCGTATGCACAGAAATTGTTAACTATAAAATTCACTCAAAACATTGTTTTTTCTATTGACAATGTGCTATAACAACCATTTTTAGGATTCTAAACAACTGCTTGCAGTTTTTATAAATTTTTCATCAAAGTTAAATTAAATTAATTAAATAGGAAAATCCAACAGGACCGGACAGGTTTTTATACGTTTAAAAACCCTTGATGGCCAAGGCATTCCAATAAAGAAATAAATACGTAAAAAAAAAAGAAAAAATTTAATTAAATACAAGCATGTAAAAATCATTCAGTAAAATTTTATGCACACATTTTTGGGTGCTATATCACAGTCGATAAACTTTTTCTCAGTTATGTTCTGCTAATATGAATTTAACTATTTTAAGCCGGGTTTTCCCATTTTCAATGATTTTTCGGTACGTTTTCTGAAATCTGAGCAATTTAATGTGGTCTTAAAGTGATGTCCAACGGTTCTTTCTTATGGGAACAACGGATTTTCTATTTCAATTCTAAGAAGTGATATCGTCTGAGGAATGGAACGCAATTTGTTGATTGGTGAACTAAATCAGCAGTTAGCAATGCTGGGAAGGAATCTAATCGTGTAAAGATTAGCAGCATTTTGACATAATTATGCAGGTGGTGTAGTGTTGTTGGAAAACGGTGGAGACAAGCTTAGAGCAAAAATGGAGAAGGATAGAGCCTATGAACTGTTAAACCTGTACCCATATATGACACCCATTTCCAAAAAACGCTGAAGATTTTGGTCATCAAGATAGGCACATGGGTAAGAAGATGTACCATACACTAGTAAATTATGCATTAATACGTCTATCTACTTGATATTTATAAACAGAACGTTTCAATATTCAGTAGTGATTAAGTTTGAGTGAAATATCGAATCGGTAGTAAGAATACGTCGATAATCCACCGATAATTACTAAAAACGTGTCGTTTATGATTTGTCGTTGGTTATTTCTACAACATAAAATCGATTATATACCTATAAAAATCATATAACAAAGATACAAAGATAAAGAAATAAACTATAATACACTCCAACGAATATCGAGAAAGTAATTATCACGAAATGCTTAGGTATTTCAGAGTTCACGAAAATTTTTGTCGCCTACACTATATTTTCAAGGTTTCTGTTCCACAGTAAACTTGAAATCACAATAGAAACACATTAAGACAACAGCATGAGTGACCACATAATTTTCAGCTAATGATAATACTAATTCACATTCCCAGTGTGGGTAGAGAATGTACCTATAGCTACATCATATTCTGTAATGAGGGCTATCATAGCTGCTGAAATAGGAACGAGGAAGTATTAGATTGCATTTACAATGTTTCCCATTTTATAGTACATTCATATCACAACAACGAAAATCTTGTTCAATATTTCCCTTCAATTCACTGTCTAGGAGGTAGATTTTGTTTTGAGTTGATCACCGAACTAGGCAGAATTTGCGGTTTCAACCCTGTAAAAATCATTTGTTCTTCTTGTTTTTCCCCCTCCAATTCGCATAAGATGGAATTCAGGGTTCTTCCGCTAGTCTCAGGAACAACAAAGATTATGAAAAGGGGGAGCATCAACGATGCGAGGCCAAATGAACTGAACGTGATCGTTGGGCCAAGCTGCGAGTTCATCCATGGGAAAATTTTGACAGTCACGAATGACAAACCGATTCCGATAAATTGTATGAGAGAGATGGCTGTGCCGCGGATGTCGGGGGAAAAGAGCTCCGCCAACACTATGAAAGGGACCGGACCTGCACCCACTGAATAGGCGATTAAATGTACTGACAGGGCAAGGACGGGGATGAATAAGTACTGGCCCTCTAGGGAAGCTTTGACGTAGTAATAGATACCTAAGCAGGACAACGAGATGCCCATAGCAGTGAAAGATGTTACCAACAGAACTTTTCGTCCTAATTTATCAACTAATACCAAAGAGCATAGCACAGAAATTACTTGGAGTGTGCCTAAAACTATTGCAGATTGGTGGGGTGTCAAAGAACTTCCTGCATCTTTGAAGATCGTAACTGCATACGTCGTGACAGCGAGCATGCCACATGCTTGTTGTCCGAAAATGAAGCCGACGCCTATGATGAATCCTTTGGTGCGGCCTCTGGATTCGAATATGGACGCGTAGCTACGTTTGGGTTTGATGAGACGAGATTCGACCAGAGTCAGATCTTTTTCGGCTTGGACTTGGTCACCACCACGGTACCAACACATGGAGTCCAGAGCTTCAGCACGCTTCTTCTTGATCAACAATGACGCCGGTGAGTCAGGCATGAAGAGCAGTCCACAGAAGTACAGAATGACAACGCCCAAACAAGTCATTGTGAGCGGGTAGAAAGTCGTTATAGCTCCCACGACGAAGGAAAACAGAGTCCCCAGATTAAGGTTCATCATTAGAAAAGATCCCAGAGCTCCACGAATGTTATCTTGTGCGATTTCTGTGACGAACATCGGAGTGTTGATGACTGCTCCACTACAAGCTACTCCTATGAATATCCTGCCAATGTACATCACCCATATATTACTGGCTAATAGAATCAGAATCCAGCCAATCGCGAATGGTACAGCAACAGTTAAACCTGCGAACCAACAGAAAAATAACAAAATTCAATTATTATTGATATACGTAGGTAGTCCAATAATAAAAATCGAGAAGGGGGGGGGGTACTGCATAGCAAAGGTAGACGGAAAAGGTGGTAAGTTCTTGGTACGGCACATTTATTCCTTCAGGAAGTGGGAACTCTCTTCACTGGGACTGTAAAGTGGGTCTATTGTAACGCTGTTGAGGTATATAGCACTCACATATTCATAACATGATAGCATAGACATATTTAATCTTTGACAATCACATACAGGTAAAGGTCAGGTGTGACTGATTTCACATGGCCCAAGATGAATGAGATACAATCAAAAGGAAAAAAGTTATTAGCCAAACTTACGAAACAGTAATCTAGTGAATGCTTGGTAGTACTTGTTCCATAAGAGTGAGCTCTCTCAGTTTTCGAGTAGATATGGTTACCGCTTAGGTACTTGGTATGGTTTACTCAGTCCAACAACCAGCCCGAGGCCTATTGTGTTGCAAAGTGAGAAATTTTGGATACAACCAATTCAACCTATAATAAGATACGGTCTATTAATTTTTCTTCAATTTCATAGAATTTCCTCGTCCACGGAACTCAAATATAGGAAAGTTTGGTGTAGCCATATAGGATAGTATATGGGTAGGGGTAGTCAACATATGTTAGGTTAGGCTAGGAGTAGAGGTGGCTGTATTTCCAATGGAGGGGTGTAGTCAGGGGATGGAATAAGTTAGGACTACTCTCGAACCGTTACTTACTCCTGCATAGCTCTTTCGGCTGTGAGGCGATGAGTCATGCTAGTAGCCTGAGATAAGCCGACCTTCCCATAAGAAATAAATTGAAGCTGCTCGATCTCTCGCAATCATTTTCACTTTCCTCCGAGCCAGACTGCGATATTGATATGAAAAAATACAAGCTGATTTCAAGATAATATATGTCCATCTAAGTTCATAGAGAAAAAATGAAATCACACTCTTGATCTGACTTGATGTCTCGCGCTCTAGGCATTAGTTTCGTCATTGTATATAAATTGTATTGGTTATAGCATTTACATGTAGAAACCTTTGGCATGCATTTATATAATCCTAAGCCTTATGTATGGCTAAGTCGTGGGAGGGGGTGGAGGGGAATTGGAACTTTAATGAAGATCCAGTAGGTACAATAATGAAGTCATAAAAGTGCATGTACAGATTACGCATTATGTTATAGAAGTAATTAATATAAACTGTCATAGAATGTACCTACTCAAATACTCAGAACCATAGGTGCTGTAGCTTGGGAATCGCAAACAAAATTTGTCACACTCACAGATAAATTCAAAGCATGCGAATATAGTTATTCATGCATCAGCAAAAGGTATTGAGTATTAACCCTACTTCAAACGATTAAAAAATTAGAGGAACTGCGGCGGCAAATTACAAATCTTTGTGTTGACCTCCAGATCAGGCAAAAATCAATATTTAATTTCTACAACGTTGCTACTTATAATAGAGCTATATAGAGAATTAAACCAGTAAACTCTTTCACCTGTATGAGTGTGGTTTTCACACAATTAGGTGCCACATACGATCAACCCAATAACTGAAAAGCAACTGAATTAGTGTGTTTTTTTCTCTCAATACATCTTGCAAATTTTATTATTTTTCCTCATGTAAGTGGGCGGACGTATCTTGAGATTATCTCATGTTTTTCACTTGTTGATATCTCAATCTGGCTTAGAAAATATTGAAAATTAGTGTGAGAGATTGTGCCGCTTCAAATTATTTCTTATAGGAGTTCAGCGAATATCAGCCTACTAGCGTGACTCTTTTTTGGAGTTGTGAGGCCTTAGTAGCGCAGGTAACGTACGAACTCGGGATACCATTTTATAAACGCCACTCTTATATTTAGCTGACCCATTGTAAACGTCCTCTTCTATTTGGGAGATAGAATAGTAACACGCATGTGGGGCTCATGCAGGTTTGTATTTGAAGACCTGTGATCAAAACCAGCTTTCTGTAATACTCGTATTGCTCAAACTTTGGGGTAACCCAGAGATGAAAGTAAAGCATTAAGAGTGGGGGGGGGGGGGGGTGCACTCATTCCTTGGACTGGATAACTCACTTTGGGCCTGTGACCAGTCAAGGCTGCTGGGAAGAATCAACTTGGTAAACCAGGATGAAATCTTTCTAAACTGGTACCACGAGAGAGGGGGAGCCCCAGGCTGCATGTGCATGGTTGACTTTGTCGCAGCACCAACCGTGGGTTTGGGCTCGCGTGGTGGTACCCACCCTGCATGCGAACCCTGATATGTGAGTTTTGTGAATTGCCAAAAACTGGTGAGCAGCAAGTGCATAGTTCGACAAAGAGCTATAATGCGCTCCAACCTGTGTTTCAATACAGATGCTTGCACAAACAAGGTCACTGGTTGTTTGTACAATCCACTCTCCGGAGTGTTTCACCCTCAATATTTTGCAGTGAGGATACTACAGGGCTGTGTCCCAAAACTCCTAAATCGACCTCTACTATGGATGGAGGAATAGATGATACAGTAATGGTACAGTAGTCCTGGGGACTTCGCTTTGGAATGTCTTTCGCTTGCCAGTGTCTTGTACGAACCAAACACGACCCTTAACCACATTTAACTAAACAAGGTCACGTAATGAAATTAGTTAAATTATTTCCGTACCTGTTCTTTTCCTTCCGATCCTGTCGGACAGTCTTCCCCAGAACAAAGTTCCCAAGACGCCTCCCAAGAAGTTTACGGAACTCAACCAAGAAAACTGCGATCTGGTCATTGGTTCTCCAATGGGGGAGTTTGCGGATTCTAAAATTGGTTGAACAGGTGATGACCATCCCAACATATTGCCAATGCAGAACGCTGCCATGTTAGCTGTGGAAAGAAGAAACATTGTTATTAGACATAATTGAACAGTCCTTAGAGATAATATACATATAAATAAGGTAAACAGCTGCTGATCCCTGGTGTTAGAGTAAGGTTGAAAGAAGCAGAGTAAATGGGTTTTAAGACCAGCTACATTTATTCCTCATGAATTTTAAAGTTAAAATTAAATTAAAATAATATTGTGTATTTCATCTTCATGAATCTCTTTTTAAGAAAAAATCATGCGTAACATCCACCTATAACTTCGCCGGGCTAATCCTAACTAATTCCTTCAATGTACCTACCTCACCTCTCATAAGCTATGGGTCAAGCTAATCAGTGCGAACACATCAATTCACATTAGTTTTGGTTTATTATTTTCAATGATAAACCTTTGTAATCGACCAAGAAAAAGAAAACGAAAATTTGTAAACCTCCAAAAAAGTTGTTGGTCTGCGTTTCAAAATGCTTACAAAACAATAAATACTTAAATAAAAAAAAAATAATAAAAAAAAATAAAATTAAATAAATAAAATAAAATAAATAAATGAATAAAAAATCCTTTTAGAGTTTTTTTCTGAATTAAGTGAACCCAAGCAACCGAAGTAAAATAAGGAAAACCTTAGCACTATCCTAGCAAACACGTGTATCAGGAAGCCAAGGTGTTCCACTATTACAAACGCCCCAAATTGATTGTATTGGCGCCTCCCCACTCTCACATTACACGTTTTCAGATCAACCAGGATGTTGTTAACCAGAAAATTTTGAAATCCCGAAATAGCAGAAGTCCTGCATACCTTATTTATCTAATTTTCAACTATGTAACCACTACTTTGAAACTCCCACAGCAGAACATATCTATAAATATTTACAAGTGCAGAATATACTCCTGGTTGATTAATCTTGGCAGCTTGGAGTGTGAGAAGATTTTGAAAGTGATGTAGATATTTAGACTGTATGAAATATTCATATGTAGTTATATTCTATTTGTTCTTCTTAATTCTGTATAATTTATACTAGATAAGTTTTTATTCAAATTCGTATGTGCGAAACCTGCTGGTAGCAACTGTTGTTCGTCAATACGGGGTAGGCCTACCAACGAACAAGGGTATTCAGAAGATAAAATTTAATTTATTTTGTAATTGTTGTTTATCGTGAATAAAGTCTCTCTCTCTCTCTCTCTCTCTCTCTCTCTCTCTCTCTCTCTCTCTCTCTCTCTCTCTCTCTCTCTCTCTCTCTCTCTCTCTCTCTCTCTCTCTCTCTCTCTCTCTCTCTCTCTCTCTCTGTCTCTCTCTCTCTCTGTCTCTCTCTCACTCTCTCTCTTCTTCCTTCCCTCCCTCTCTCTCTCTCTCCCTCTACTGGACAAAATTTTATGAAACTTGGTTTACAAATCACATATGGGGTCTAGTTGGTCCTAGAAGCTCGCATCGAAAATATGTTACCATTTAAGGTAACAGTAATATTTTATTATTTGATAGATATTATCCCAAAGAATCGAATGAAACCACTCGGAACGCTGTACGTTAAAATCCGTTCTTTCTCCCTAAGGGGCAGCATTTAAGATATAATATATTCAAAAAATCGAGATCGAGTTGGTAGGTGTTTTACTTTCGTCCATAAATGTTCAGTACCTGAATGTCGTTATACTTAGATCAGGGGGACTAATAAAGCTTCGATGTATTAATTAATTGCACTAATTTTCAAGGTAAGGTGCCCGCATCTACGTTGGCATATTAATGACAAAGTCAGCCTCTCGCCCGGCCACCAAGAACTTGCACTCAAATAGTTTACAAAGGTGCGTTAAGCTAAGGGGCCCTTGAATCTAATTTCTTTCTTAATCCACCTGCGGAGCTGAAATTTGAGATGGAGCTTCTTTGGGGTATTTAGAATACAAGTTCAGTGCACGAAGGCGCACTGATCAGCTGAGGTACCTCTGATCCTAGATTGTTTGAATTACGGTGCTGAAACTTGAAATGAAGCTCCTTTGGGATATCTAGAATACAATTATGAGGCACGGAGGTGCACTTATCAACTGTGGGGCCTCTGAGACTGTTATTTCATTTTTGACCTACCTTTTTTCTGGACATTTTCCCCAAATTTGTCGGCATTTACTAAAAAAAGCGTAAAATTGTGGGATCCGGGAGCTGTGAAGGTGAGAACGCTTTTGGGAGTCCTGAAGTGTCAAGTTTTGATGATACATTATATACCTAGAGTACTTAATAATTTATAGACCAATAATCTGCGTAGAAGGGCTATCTAATTCCCAAATAATGAACCTTTGTGTAATAATTTGTAATAATTTCGGTAGTTGTCTTTAACTTATTTTCGATCAGTAGGTGACTTCGTATATGTAGTTATATTTAGATAATGAACCTATAGACTCCGCATGATGATTATCCATTGGCCAGTGCTCTGCCCTATTTAGTAGGTAACATCATTATTGTCTCATCTAGGCCTGAGTCTAGATTGTATAGAATATACATCGTTGGTCCTACTAACGCTGCTATACAAATGAATGAAGTCATCAGGTCGTCGTTCGCGCATGTTTTCGCTTCAGAATCGATTGAATCCGGTAGACAATACGGGATTCGTCTGCGTGAAATATACAGCTCAGTGAATTGCTTTCCATACGAGGAGCAGGTGCCCCCATTGTCGGGGATGACAATAGTCACATTTCCCTGTATAACTGCATCTCCGCTTCTTGCACCAGCACACTTCGCCTTTGCATGAGCCCTTAAATAAACTTACCCTTCCTAACATTAATTGTCTGCTGTATACCATATTCAGAAATACTACTTACCCATACATTTGCAATTTAATAGATAGTAATTTTGTTTCATTTAAGTACAAACCTATTGATGGAAAAATAATGATCTGCCCTGCGATAGCAAATGTACATATAAGATAGTTTGGCCGAAAAATAGAATTTTATCTCGATTTTAAAGAGTGATATCGTCTGGAATGACGCACACACTCTCACGTTAACACACACCTACACACACGCATCTGCACACAACCACACCACACACACTCAGGTATACATCTACATATGACAAATTTTCAAGTCCAGAAATCGTGGCAGAATGCTTTAAAACGTATTTCAAATAAAAAAATTGAGCCACTACAATACTGAAATGTTTTCTAAATGATTAAAAATGTATGAATAAATTATGAAAATTTATTCATTAGCCGATGATTTTTAAAATAAATTTATGGAGAGAGAGAGAGAGAGAGAGAATTATTTATTTCGTCAGAAAATAATGCCGATGAAATGATGTATTATTTCCAATTCCATTCATGTCCTTTTGCAAAGGATGAGTACGTTGGGTAGCACTTTTGGAGCACTATAAATGCTTAAATGCTCATAAATAATTGCTTAAAACCAATAAAAAGGGCAACAAAATGTCAAATTTGCTTTTCAGACGAATAGTATCTAATTAGATTAGGTATATCAACTATGGGCTAGAAACATTCAGATATTGTTGCTTAACGTTCAATTAAAATGAACTTGAAAATTTATTAAAACGGAACACGTGAATTGTAAAATTTAAAATTCAAAATCTAGTTTGTATAGCAACAAATTATTTGAAAAGATTTTTTTAAACTTATTAAACTACGATTTTTGGGCACACCAGGTGTCAATCAATTCTATTTTATCTATACTATTTTATAAGAATGAAACTCCGTTTGTCTGTCTGTCTGTCTGCCCGTGCTATGCATGGCCAAACACGGCTGTGTGGGGGGAGTCTATGAGTGGGGGATTCTTCTTGGGGTTTTCCGAAAGGGGGCATAAGTGATTTTAAAATTTTCTGACCCAAGTCGATCCATAGGCTGGAGGGCGGGAGGGGGGAGCCTCTTTTAATGCGGGTTTTTTGCCCAAGCGCTCGATCTTCTATACACTGCCACATTAATATTTGATCGAGAGCACTTCGTACGACAGTGAGACTTTTCCAAAAGATGCTGTTTTCCCAGAGAAATCAGCGAGAATGTGCGGGAAATTACCAAAAAAAATTCGTTCCCCGCCATGTTTTTTTCTTCCTTAGATAGAGTTAAATGTCCACGGTTTTTGCTCGGGTTGGTCATAAAATGTTCGTTGGAGTTCCTATTCGGTCCAATGCGAGTTTCGAGACATGAAATTGTGTTTTCCGATTGTAATGATAATGTAGACGAAAACGTTGGTTTTCTAGCTACCGGTGTTCCTTATTCCGGCGAAACGTAGTTATCTGATCTTTGCCTTAGAACCTCTTGATCTCGGCTTCCGTCTAAAATATGGGGAAAATGATAGCCCTTCTACGCAGGTAAAATAATGGCCTACCTTTGGAAAAATAGACAGGGAAAACAAATACGTACAAACATTTAACATCCGACAGTTCTTTTAGTACTAAAATGTTCTTAAAACTAAACTTTTCATGGTTCCACATAAAGTGCCGCGTTTGAAGCCATTTTCAAAAAAAGAAGAAAAAAAAAAAAGTCTGCAGTTGGGTGGGCAGTATAATTTCCTCACATAGAAAACGCAGCAAATTATTACATAGCAATTTATTATTTTCGTTTTGTCCCTTTTATAAAATTTATTATTTTTTTGCCATTCCCTTAGGATCGTCTATAGAAACGGATTGTAAGCCATTTACAAATTTTCTACCCCCTCCCGAACTAAGCTTTTCGTGGTTCCACATAAAGTGCCGCGTTTAATAGTCATTTCCAACAGAAAAAAACGTCTGCCAATTTATTATTTTTGGGTTGTCCCTTTTATAAGATTTCTTATTATTTTGTAGTTGCCATTCCCTTGAGATTGTCTATAGAAATGAATCGTAAGCAATTTTGCCAGTCGCATCTATACCTACATCCGAGCGAGCGAGAAAACCGACCCCTAGCGAACTAAGCGAGCATCGTCCCCTACACACGTCGAATTTCAACGGGGTTTTTCCTACGGACTCGGGATGGACTATTTATATCCCATCGCAACCATCGGATCTATCAGCCATACCGAGTGAGCTAAGCGAGCGAGTAAACCAGGCTTGTAAATTATCAATGGAAATAGAATGGTTATAGGGATTGACTCATATGCTGCATAGCTGGAGGTTGTGACATTCTGACACTGTTACAGGTAGTCACTGTTCTTTTGGACACTGAACGGTTAGGATGCTTCGTTCTCTCTCGGCTCCTCATAGCCCAGTTTCCGGTACAACTTCATCTTCCTTTAGTGAACGAAAATCAATCGTGCTCCCTCTATTTTCGAGATAAGCTCCCTCCTTATTTATGCTAAAAATAATATCTGCATAAATCTCTTACCCTTCACGCCCGTGATCAATACCTTTCCTACACTCTTGCGGTAATACCGTGATTATTCATATATCGGCTGATCGATAATAACAGTCTTTGACCCCTTGCTTGTATCTTAGAGAAAATTCCTTCAAGCATCCTTTCAGCAGTTTGAAGCTTTAGCGATTGCTTAATTCCATTAAAATAAGCTTTCTTTGATTAAACGATCTTTATAACTTTTAACATGGTGTACTATGGCTGGGGGTCAGCAGAATAAATTTTTAACGACACAAAAGTTGATACAAGATGATAAATAGCGTTGGTTGCTAGGTAAGGTTGGCTTTAGCGAATTTTCGTATAAAATGAAGCTAGTGCAATGGCTTGGAAATTTTTAAAATAAAAATTGTTGAGAAATTTCCACATTTCAGACGATAACTCTTCTTTGGATTGAGAAAATAATTCCACATTTCCGCACCGTAGGTAAATTAGCTTCAGGGCTCACTCGGCTGACAAAGCGATCCTCCGTACGATGTCATTGTAATCCAGCAAGTCCCACAATGGCTCCATTTCAAATTTCAGTATCGGAAGTATAATAGGAAAGAAATTACCTTCAGTGCTCACCCATCTGATCAGTGGTCCTCCGTACGACGTCATTGATACCCAGCAGTCCCACAATGGCTCAAATGAAAAATTTCAATATCGCAGGTTCAACAGGAATGAAATTAGGCTCAGAGCTCACCCAGCTTATCAAGGGTCCTCCGTACAGTATCATTGTAACCCAGCAGTCCCACAATGGCTTCATTTGAAAGTTCCGGTATCGCAGGTTCAATAAGAAAGAAATTTGCCTCACAACTTACTCAGCTCATCAGGGTAGATTTTACCCGAGGCTAAAACCATCTCCGGAGCTCGCCAAAAATCGCATTGAAAACCGTTGAGCAGATCGGCCATCAACTTGGGAGGAACAAACATTATCCTTATTTATGTAATAGAGATACTGTTGATTGATATACAGGGTGTCTGATCCACCAAACTTCAGGAGTCGTTTTTAAAACTAATTTGCAACAACTTTTACCCTGTACCATTTGTTTCTAACCCCCCATGTTTCCGACTTCTTTCACCTTCAAGATTTTTTCGTGTTTTCGACCTTACACCATTAAAACGGTCATAACTCTCTTAAATTACGCTCAAAAATTAAAAATAAGGATACCGTTGGAAAGAGCGTAAAATTTCTCATTAGATGAGCTCTTGACCAGTCCAGAAAAATTGAATGCTAGAGTAGTCTTTTTCCTCAAACTTAAAAATTTGTGAATTTTGTGTGTTTTTTTTTAAAGTTTGATGATTTTTTTCGGTTAAAACACGATCTTTGCCAGAGGAGGCTCAGAAGATTAAAAATGATCTGTTTTATCAGCTTTCCAACGGTGTAGTCAATTTTTATTTTACTTTGTCAATTGTGTGTTGAAAAACGTGGTTTTTTTCTATAAAATGAAGGGTTTTTGTGAAAAAAATCCCCACACCATTAATCTCATCAATGCTGGTCAAAAGCTTGCATACGAGTCTGCAACACATTGGGACACTTTATGTCTTTAGTTGAAGACAAGTATGTGTTGCAGACTCGTATGCAAGCTCTAAGAGCCACTCAGCTGATCCGGACCCTGGGCATCGTCACGTAAATGTGCTAAAGAGACTACATACGAAATTACAGCTTCCTAGAGTGTAAAACATAGAAATTAGCTTTAAGAGCCACTCATCTGATCCGGACCATGGGCATCGTCAAGTAAATGTCCTAAAGAGGCTACATACGAAATTACAGCTTCCTAGAGTGTAAAGTATAGAAATTACCTATTAAAATGATTTAGCCACCGCTTCACAAATCAAACTGTTCTCGCAATATTTGGATCACCTGCTATGAATCAAATCATCGAAACACCAGCTCAATGAAATCATCAGAAATTAACAAGCGGTGGCAATCATGTTCACAATATCAATTATTGAGAATGATCACCTGAGTGTACACAATTATTCAAATAACCTTGCTCATAACTCAGCTTGTTGGCCACGCACATCGCAGTAGTTAACATAATATGGTTGGATAAATCGAGAGCTTTCGAACGAATGGTCAACGAATTTTGTGGGATGAAAAACGACGAAGTACCATTTCCCTAGCAACGACTCGGTTGTAAGCGGAAATCATCAAAATATTTTCGTGAGCAATTTTCCGTGACGTTTTTTAGTTTATGTGCCATAGCAAAGACATAAAATGTCAAAATATCAAAATGACCCCCTAAGAAAATACTAGTTTGGGGTTGGTTCCTACGTATTTTCCACGTAGCACTCGCAGATCCTATCGACAGATACTATCATCCAAATTTGAGCAAGATCTGATGACTAAGGCGTGAAAATGGAGCCTAATGGAATTTACGTTTGCGCATGCGAAGAGTGAAGCATTAAGTTGGCAACAATGACACTGATAGGGAACCTTCCACACCGTAGCTCGCGCATTCCCTGAAAATTGCATACGAATCGGATGAAAATTGTGGGAAATAAGCTTGTTACAAGGATTTGCAGGCACACACGCACACACACAAACACCAGTTTTTGTGCAAAAACACTTACACATGAGCCAAGTGGTTGAACACACACACACACACAGTGCTGACGATTGACACACACACACACTCGCACACACACACCACACACGGATAGCACACGTTTTAGCGAATTTTCACACACACACTACAATTGCGGACGCACACACACTCAAAACACACACACACACACAGACTGACGGACGGACGGACAGACAGACAGATAGATACGGAACCAAAGTTGTTCAGAATGAACTAAAACGTAAAATGGGAAATGGAAATTTCCATCTAAATGTCTCCATTTAAATGTAAATTTTCTTCTATCGAAAGTGGAAACAATGCTTCCGATACCTATAAGTAGATTCGGAAGCAATAACATCACACATTCTCAAATGAATATAACATAATTCAACCTACTAACATGTGAAAAGATGAATACGGATGAACTCTGGTAGTGTTACCACAGGTCGATTTCTTTATATAACTTGTTTTGAAACCCAAAAGTATTTCAGTACAAACCTGTTTTCTTTCCACCTAACAGACTTTGATGAATTCGCTGAAAATATTCTGGTATGACGCCAAATAGACTTACAAATTAATAACAACAAATAAGAGTTATCAATTACACCATTGCATGACTGTCTTTTCATTTCTGTTGCAGGTAATTCTGAAGATATATGTCTCTAAGTCCTACTTACAAACTTCATCCATCCTCTCAGGTATACTAATTTTTCTGTAGATATTGTGTAATTATGTTATTAACCCTCCTGTCAAATAATTATTTGTTATTATCGATCGGAAATATTTTTTCTCTCCCCACTTCTTTTCTTATACTGCATTCATTTACTTTCACAGCATTCATTCAGTTTTACCTCCCAGACTAGACTTTACAAGAAAATTGTGCCACTGAGCAGTGTTTATCATTGTACAACTTTTCTTTTCTTTGCAATAGTGTAAAGACAACTGAGCAATGAGGAACTAGTTATTTTCCCCTTCCACTTCTTCTAAGACCAGAAGATGCTGTACAAACACAACGAAACTTCGTCCTAACAAGAAGTTTAATTAATTATGAACCGACCCCCAATATCCCTTAGCTTTATTTTACAAAAGTGGTCGAGAATTCTGTTATAATCCATAAAGAGAATGGCCGTGGAGGGTTGCCAACACAAAATTGTGCAATATTCCTCAGTGCACCTGTGTACCCACGTAACATGAAACAAAGTCCTAGAATACACAGCAATGAGTTCTCACCTTGGACACTGTCCAGACTATCTTAAAGACCATTCTTCGTATTAATGTATTCAAATGAGATAACTAACATTCGATCATTCCGAGCGCCAGAAACTAATTTACTACACTCGTTCTCTACTAGTTCGAAATAAAAATCTCGGTTTTGGTGATTTTGAGCTACTTGGCTTCCCATAGTTGGAAAAGAAGAGTAGAGTAGCCTTCAAATTAGGTCGTTTCCTGAAAGTTCTTTCCATCCTCAATGCCCTCAGCTCTCCCAGTACATCCTTGAAAGAAAAAAGTCGCTAATTAAGGGCCTACTCGCCCTCCCATCGGCCCAACCTGGCACGGGAAGTTGGCATTCGGCCGAAAAACTCGGAAAAAGGGTTTCAATGAACAATTTTATAGGTATAAAGGACCTCGTGGGATGCCAAGCGCAGCGTTGTAAGGTACCTTAAATACCTTTTCATTTGACTACCACTCAAGAGGCGGTTTGCAATTACTGTCGAAAAGTATTGTAAATGTATGCTAATGTATGCATTGTAATCTATACTAATGTTACAAAGATAGATTGAGCGATATTGGTCAAGCATCTCAAGGTCTCAGATATATTAATTGCTATGCAATTCTTAGGCCGACCCCCAATAATTTTTTAAATGTCCACTTTTTGTGTAACGTTTTTTGTCCCGAGATGGGAAGCGAGAGGTCGTGAGTTCAAATCCCGGCCAGGCCTGAAATTTTTTTTTTTTTTTTTTTCGTGAGACGAATGTGGGTTCGAATCTCGGCCAGGCCTGAAAATTTTTTTTTTTTTTTTTTTCTGGTGAGACGAAGGTTGTGGGTTCGAACCCCAGCCAGGCTTGAAAGTTTTTTTTTTTTTTTTCTCGTGAGACGAATTGCATAGCAAATTATCCTCGTTTTCTACACAGTAGAAAAGAGAAAAGATCCGGCGAGGCGCGAAGCGCCGAGTATAGATTAGGGGGGTCCAGGGGGGCGAAGCCCCCCTGGCGGGGTCAAGGGGCGGAGCTCCTTGCGAGGCCCGAAGGGCCGAGTATATATATATATATAAACTTGAGGTTGAGAAATGACCAAGCTAGTTTTTTCGTTGAGTAATTCATTTTCCTACTTCCTACCTTCGCAACTCGGCTCTCTCTCTCTCTCTCTCTCTCTCTCTCTCTCTATATATATATATATATATATATATATAAAATAAAAAGTTATAATATTAATAAAAATAGAGTTAATAATATAATACATATAACTATTAAAAAATAGTTATAATATAATAAAAATAATAAAATAAAAAGTTATAATATTAATAAAAATAGAGTTAAATAAAAATGCAAAACTATTTGGTTTTTACAGTGCTCCTCTCAAGCAGCAGTTTAAGCGGTGAACGTTGTTTGTACAAATTGTTTTAAATCAAGTATATTGTTAATGATAAGAGCTGAGTCCAACTTGAAGTTGAGCGGTCGCGTGAGATGGTTTAAACTTCAATCTGAGGATTAAACCTTGGAAAACGTCAACTTGGCTCAATATCGCTTGTAGGTAGTTGATATTTTTTGCTTTTTGATTAATGGATTTTGCAATATTTTTTGTGAAGTAGTTAACTCGTGGCATGTGATGGAATCAAAACATTGCATAATTATTTAATTTCGAGAATAATAAATTTCTTTAGCTCCGTCATCCAGATAATAAGCGGAAAAAACTCGGTTGGTTTCTCATCAGCTCCTTCACGTTTACTCTGGATGTTATAAATTTATTCTAGATCGTTTATACCTGCGAGAGATATCCAGTTTTTTGATTTTTTAAATTAATAAAATTAAAAACGACTTACATCATGTATAGGATGTTCCAGAATAACCCCGCTTTTGGTAAAGATTCTGTAGAATGATTAGTTTTTGCCAAAAGTGGCTCCTAGAGTTTTTCTTTAGGTAATAGCTTACATATCAGAAGTTTTTACGATTCGAGATTTGTATTCACTTTGCAGACGTTGCCTCACTAACATGTCCATAACTCCCTTGTGTGTACCTTACTCTAAAATCAAAATTAGTGACAGGTAGGTACCGTTAAAAATAACAAGACATTTCCTATCCGCCTGATGCAAGATGAAATTCTTTAAAGCCTAATTAGTGGGTGAGAAATGATCAAACATTTTGAATTTCATAGTAGGCTAGAAGCTGGTAGGATGAAGTTAATCCATCAATGACGGAGGG
The DNA here is from genome assembly GCA_030762985.1 of Adelphocoris suturalis. NCBI lineage: Eukaryota > Metazoa > Arthropoda > Insecta > Hemiptera > Miridae > Adelphocoris > Adelphocoris suturalis. Next base: position 64,285,407 of record CM061043.1, read on the forward strand.
ATATGCCCGAAACCTGCAGTGGTGAACATGGAACTAGTAATTGTCTCTATTGCTCCATGTATTTGTACTGACTTTTGTATTCTCTTAATTTCTTCTTCTTCTTCTTCGACATGTAAACTCCAGTTCCCTAAGCTCATGCACTCATTGAGGAGACTACAATCCCCACTGACGGTGCACCAAAAGATATACAGGGTGCGAAAATTCAAATTTCTGATACTTCACTGGGCGGTAACATGCACCATGATAATAAGCCCTAACGGGAGAGTACATGGGACTTTGGGGGGACCGAATGATCTGCCCCAGGACCACTTCGTACCCGCCGACCCTCTGACACTACACCGCACGAGCATCAAAACACCCCTCAATATGGTAGAATATGCAAGGAGGACACGATTAATACCGATAACACTAAGGAAGGAAATGTACAATTGAAATAATATATGGATTACCATTAAATATACGATTATATACTCGTAAGAGGATATCCAGAAGACTATAAGGGGGAATATATACTACTGCTTGATAGCAGAGAGGTAACGTGCCCCACTGAAAGAGATATAGCATCCAACCTTGAAACAGTACCTGAAGATATTGGAATTAAAAAGTCGGGCGCCAAAAAGATAGTCTTAACCGCACAAAATAGGACTATATACAATCAGATGATAAAAAATGACTATGGTATTGAAAAAAATCGTCGTATCCATACCGTCCAATAAGGCTGAATACGTCGGAGTAGTCAAGACCGATAGGAACACGGATCTGCCTGTTACACCACATGACCACGCAGATATTAATTTAATACACTACATATGTACCAAAAGAACAGGTACCCACCACAAAACAAACGCTCTAAAAATACACTTCTATGGCAACATACCGAGACGAGACAGGCGTATAAATAATCAACACTATAAGGTGGAGCAATATAGACCGAAAATAAAAATATGTAGGCAATGTCACAGATTCGAACATTTGGCCTTTAATTTATTGTAGAACAAGGGAGGTTAGATGCCAACTGTCGGGGGATGACAGAACAGCAGACCACAGATGCGATCTGAGAAAAATAAGATGTCTCAGCTGCCACAAATATGATCACATTATAGGCAATAGAAACTGTGCATTATTATTGGAAAATATATCTTGGCGTCATATTCGATCATAATATAAATTGGAAGGCAAACACCGAAAATATATTAAACATAGAATAACACAGGATATCAATGCATTAAGATACCTCAGGGGAACTAGCTGGGGAAACCATCCCTCTGAACAGTTGAAACTATATAGATCTGTCTTCCTCCCAAAAATTAACAATACAACTTTCATATATCTCCAACCATAAAAAACGAATATAGCTGAACTGCAGAACACTCAGAATGCTGCACTGAGGAGAATTCTTGGGGCGGTCAGTGCCACACCGGTCACAGCATGCATGCGTAGTCTGGAGTGCTCGGGGTCTTGTGATCTATTCCCGTTGCACACCCAGGCCGGTCGGAAATTTTACGTTGATCTACTCCCGGCATTGCGTTCTACTCCCACCAAATTTTTCCTTCCCAATCTGTACGGACTGAGGACTGTCTTCATGAGAAGGTGTGGGTAAAATGTTTGTGTTATTAGCCATGCTAAGAAAGGCACGTTGTCATTAATTCAATAATCGTCAGTACACAAAATGGTAAAAAATATGAAAATGAAGAAAAGAGAGTAGGAGTATTAAAATCTTTATTAAAATCTGCGGTAAGTTCAACAGATTCACTTGCCCACAGGAAATTACCCTCACATTATTATCATATTGGATGTTTGGATGTATTATGGATGTTTGCATGGATATTTCAAAATCCATCATGCACTTGTTAGGATGTAACTCTCCGTCTAGCAATTCCCTGCACCTAGCAAATCTTTAGTCGGTAGAAGGCAGAACACGAGAGGGATGTAGAAGCCGTTAACAAACCCTTGCAAAGTGAAAAGTTGTACAAAGAACTTCGTGCAATACGAAAAAGTGCCATCTATGTTATGATAACACTCGGGAGACATTTAACGGGAGTCGAAGGACGGTGTTCACGGATTTGGCGAGCGTCGTTCTACTCCCCTTCACTTTTCTCCCTTCAGGGTTAGAGGGGTAACAGAGCGAACAGGCATAGGGAAGACAGGGTTAACTTTGGCAATCGAAAGACAAAAGAGCGGAAAGTATAAAAAGGGGACGATAGGAGAATGAAAATGGAGCACGCATGAGAGGAGACTACAGAAAGTGACCACCCAGCCTGACGGCTACGGTCAGAATCTAGAGCTAACAAAAAACTAAACAAGCTCATACACACGCTGAACAGAAAATGCAGTACAAACCATGCTTCGAAGTTAAACAAAGTTCAACTGTCTCAGTTTAAATCTTGACTTGAACCCCTTGCCCTAAGCTGTGGTTTATTTTGCCATGGATCGTTCGGACCATTTGGGCTATTTCTTGACGGTTGAGCGAAAGACCGTGCAACCATGTTCGGGGCAGGTGTGAGGCTTTATAAGGAAGTATTCATAACAAAATTGTTACAACGAGACAAGGCTTCATTTTTGTGATTTTTTCTATTAAAAGGTAGATAGGTGATAGGTATTTCATAATCCTTCAATGATTGTGAAACACAAAGGGTAACCAGCTGACTCGGATCGTTCTTTTTTTTCGTGAATCACGTTGATCGTGAGAAGGTTTATCTGTAGATACGGGTGGGTTTATCTGCGGACTTGGGCTCGTGCAGCCAACATACGACTTGCGTATGTAAATAAATCCCATAACCTCCAACTCTCGTCAAGGTCTCTGCGGTGTGTTGTGTAACGTTTCGAGGTGATCGGAATTTCTCAAGAAAATATCGAGAGCTGGCATGTTGTTATTAAATGACTCCTCATCCGTGCCCAATAAAAAACGCCTTTTATTTGGATAGAAAGAAATGAATAAATTAACTAAACAATGAGAACTGACTCGTGACACGGAATCAAAATCACGCATATTCTTTATGCACTGGTGGACAGCTACACGAAATCCTATTTGAGTATAGCTTGCGAAGTTGGATCTTTCGCCCTTGGACATTATTGCAGCTCTCCGTATTTCAACAACCGAAATTCAAACAAATAAGTACTTAGAATGGAGTTAGATGAAGTAAAAAATCAGATACCATTTTCTGGAATAGGTATCTGGATTTTATTCCACCCATGGGTTCCTGAATTGACTTTATTTGGATCTGGTTTTCAAACCCAATATAACATCTTCTAACAGCTTTACTATCCTTGAGTCTCCCTTTCAAACTGTCAAGAGTAGTGTAATAAACTAAATTGAATGGCTATGGTATACTTACTATTATTATGCATTTTTTGACTATCTGTGCCCGCTCGCTTCGCCCGTTATTCCAAATATGAAGAACCGTCATATACTATACATAGGTAATATTTCTCATCGGAACAATAAAGCTAAGATAAGATGATCTGCAATTTATACCAACTCTACCGCACCTAGAGAGGTATTTATTTATTTTAATAGTACTGTACTTATTCAACAGTACAGCAACAGCCAATTCACAGTTTGAAAAAATCGACTTGTTCAGTTTATAATTAAATAGTGAGGTCTAAAAATAATGATAACAGAAGAGAAAAATGTATATCAATGAATAGAATCTAAATCGCTGGCACTGATAAGTCCAGTAAGAACTTTCTGAGACTTAACGAAGGTTCAGCAAATAAATTAATCGCTTGAATAAATGCGTTTGTTTCGTGGCATTCGGTGGTAGGGACTATGCATTTGGTTGTTGGAGATGAACGAGACAAGGAACAGTGTTATTGAGGCATGTAGCCTACAATGGTGCATTGAAATTAACCTGGGCTATAAGAGATGGACAATCTATGATGCCATTTACCAGCTAGTGGTAGAACATTATGTCCGACATCAACCTACGGTACTCTATAGTGAGGAGGTATTTTTAATTTCAAGGCAATATAGCGAAGAAATTGCCGCTGCACTCTTTCCGAACAACCCTCAGGTATCTCATAAAGCGGAGACCATACTGGGCTAGCATAATCCACGATGGGGCGAACTAGTGATTCATATAAGATTAGCTGTGTACCCATGCTTCGCAACGGACAATTTATGGTAATTACATTGCAACTTGTATTATGTAAGGTGGCTTCTTACCTCGTTATTTTTACCTATCTCTAAAAGGACCCAATTCAAAGTCCAGCAATCAAATTTCAACTTGTACCAAAACAAGTTTTGCATCTCCCTTATTTAGTCAAAAATATGCACAAGAAAAATTTAGGTTTTGGATTTTTAAAAAAACTGTATTTCGATAAATTTGACCATTTGAAAAAAAAAAAAAATTCTTGGAAAACGGCAAAAAACTAAAAAATTTATTTTTCTAAAAACTGTCAAAAAACATAAAAAATCACTTTACTAGTCTGTACTACCTCCTCTGGCTGTAATTAAAGCTCCATACAAACAGACATGCCCAATATGAGGTGATTGTGTCTTGGTCCAAGTTGCGCCATTATTGAACAGCAGGTTCCCTGAGTTCCTGGTCAGTCGGAGGAACATTTGGTTGACTTTGAACTGCTCTGTGGAGCATAATTATGCTTCATTATTAAACTTAAGAAGTTTCATTTCCCCAGAAACGGCTTGGTTGTTGGTGAAAATCATTAGAAATCAACTGTATAGCTTTTTTTTATAACGCAACGCTTTTTGAGTCCATGTGCCAAAGTAAAAACATAGAATGTCAAAAACATGAAAAATCACTTTAGTAGTCTGCACTATCTCCTTTAGCTGTAATTAAAGCTCACACGCAATCAGGCATGCGCAATATGAGGTGATTAATTATTGCGTCTTGGTCCAAGTTGCGCCATTCTTGAACAGCAGTTTCCCTGAGTTCCTGGACAGTCGTAGAAACATTTGGTCGACTTTGAACTGCTCAGTGGAGCATATCCCAAACTTTTTTAATGGGATTCATATCGAGAGAGAACTGCGGCCAGTCCATTCTGTTGAGGGTGAGCGTTGTCGTCGACTAAAACAAAATATTCTCCATAATTTTCGGCCATTTGTGTCACTAAAGGCTGGAGGATACTCCTAAGGTACGAATTTGCATTCATCGTACCTTTTATGGGCACTGCTCGGTTCTGGCGATGTGCATAGCACCAGCCCAAAAGATGACAGAATCACCATGTTGCTGAGCGCGGCTTGTGGCGTATCTCAAGTGACTTGTCCTCTCTGGATCTCTCCAAACTCTCACTCTGTAGTTGTCTGGTACAACAGCAAGGCGAGTTTCGTCAGAAAATAATCAATTTCTCCATTCAGGGAGTAGCCAGTTTTCATGATCTCTGGTGGTTCTGTCATGTTTCGGGCTGGTGTGATGCACAACGCCAGAACCGAGCTAGTGCCCGGTACGATGAATACGAAATCGAACCTTAGGGATATCCTCAAGCCTATAGTGACACCAATGGCCAAAAATTATGGAGAATATTTTGTTTGAGTCGACGAAAACGACAACAACAAAACTACCTACAGACCGTGAATATCAACAGAATGGATTGGCCACTGTTCTCTCTGGATATGAATCCCATTGAAAGAGTTTGGGATATGCTCCACAGAGCAGTTCAAAGTCGTCCAAATGTTCCTACGACTGTCCAGGAACTCAGGAAAACTGCTGTTCAAGAATGGCGCAACTTGGACCAAGACGCAATTAATCACCTTATATTGCGCATGCCTGTTTGCGTGCGAGCTTTAATTACAGCTAAAGGAGATAGTACAGGCTACTAAAGTGATTTTTCATTTTTTTGACATTTTATGTTTTTACTTTGGCACATGGACTCGTAAAGCGTTGCGTTATAAAAAAGCGTTACAGTTGATTTCTAATGATTTTCACCATTCTAATGATCCACAATCGTTCACCATTCGTTGGAAAGCTCTCGATTTATCACGCATTTCTTTCGCACTTGTTTTTGGTATTCATGTCGTCATTTTATATTTATTAATGTTGTAAATGGATGTAGTAAACAATGCCGCTTGTTTTGTTGTTATTAGTTTCCACGTTAGAAATCACTTCGAGAAGCCAAAATGAAGCCGTGGGTAGAGTTAATTGCTTTATTGCAAAAGTTTATTGAAATCATTGAAATTGTTACAATTTATTGTAATGAGAATTTTTGTTTTGAACATAAAATGTCCTAATGTGTGGCAGACTCGTATGCAAGCGTTTTTTAAAATCTCAATCCTAAGGAGAGTTATCGTCTGGAATGGCACACATTTTTGGGATATTGATGAAATTTTGAGCGATTGTTCGTGTTAGGCTGTGGATGGTCTCCTCTAAGTTTCATTTTTCACAAATAAATACTTCATTCTGCACATTTCTAGTGGTTCTCAATACAATTTTTAGAAAAGTAAATTTTTCAGTTATTTGCCGTTTTCTAAGAAAATTTTTTTTTTTCGAATCGATTTATCGAAATAATGTTTTTTTTTTGTTGTTGTTTCTATTTCGGAATAAGAGATACGTTTCAAAAATTCAAAACCCAAATTTTTCCCTTGCATATTTTTGACTGAATAAGGGTGATGCAAAACTTATTTTGATGTGTGTAATTTTTCAACCAAGCGTCCTCATTTCGTACTCAATATATCCTTAGTTACGATAACACTCTTCCCGACCAATATTGCTGCAGCTAATTAGGTTTTTAATACATCAGTTTTTGAAGATCTATCTTTGCGAATAAAACCTGCTCGGCTCAACCCACCAAAATCATTATGGTATTGTTAAATTTGTCATCGAAAGTTCGTACGCGTGAACCTAGCCGCACCTGCCGTGTGGCTCCACATCTTGATGTGTAAAGTTCGACACATGTCCAGGTTTTTCTTTATTACAAAGTTGTTTGCCTTGGCGACGTCGTTAGGGAAAGCCGAGTTCTCGATTAAAGAGTGAGTCTAAAGATTATTAGATAGCCTAAAACCATTCATGGAACTTGCTCGGCCATTTGCGACCACTCGCTTGGAAAAAAGTGCAACCGTTGGGACATTTCTAGCGGACAAACAAATGCTCTCATTTAGTCTGTAGATAAGTATATATCTGGTTGATAAGTACTTACCACATCTCTTTAAGAAACCTAATGTTTTTATTTATTTATTTGACATGAAACACGGACAGAGCCCAATACAAATAGTTAGGTACATATTAATTATAAGCGCCAATCACAGATAATACAAAATAAACAGAATTTATACACAAAAAGGAATTCAACAATACGCACGTATGTAAAGTTTAAATGGTAAAAAATAATAAGGAATTGGATTAAACGTATTTCTTATGGTTTCATCAATGAAATAAATGAATAGTCACTCGTAAGAGAGCAGGACTGTCAGTACATTTTGACGAAAAAGGAGAAGGCTTCACCAATCAGATCCAGCTGCATCAAATTCGCATTGCTTTTCACCCGAATCAAACACGAGTTTAATGGGTGATTCGTTCTGAGTTCCTTCGACGTAGGAGTCCCCACATGGCTGTTGAAAGAGAGCTTTTCATCCAAATAGATAGATAGATAGACGCTTGAAAAGAAGGAAGCAAATATCTTCGTTCCCAATTAGCTACCGCTACAGCGCCCACTCAGCATTAGAGTGGTTCCTCGTGTTGTAATTATCGTCCGTCAAACCTACAGAGGCTCTGTTCAAAAGTAAAACTTATTGAGTTGAATGGGAACAAAGTTAACTGCAGAGCTCTCAGCTGATTGTGTGGGTCAGCATTTGTAATCATACTCTACCACATCTGGAGAGACCCCGCACAAAACTACAGCAACTTGAATAAACAGGAATACAATACTGCCGTACCAAGGATAGATCACGTATCTGACCAAACCCTACTTTTAGGAAAATGCGTCTGTAGGTTTTAAGTGGAAATTTCCTGATATTCGCTCTATTTGACGTTGTCCCGAGCTCAAAAAGCACTCATTCCAAAGACAATTTCTCGCTGAATCGCGTGAAAACATTATTTTGGCCAGAAAATGGCAAAAAAAAAGGTGTAGAACATATGTACTAGGCGATTTCCTCGGATCTGGTGCACATACGAATTTTTGTGTTGCGATAAGATTGATACGTTTTTAGTTTATTAACTACAATAAGAAGCCTATGTGATCGTGTAGCAAAAAATTTGTATAACCCCCCCTCAAACTTTGTCACTTTACGTTTCAAGGTGCGTAGAATCCAAATTTGAAATGTCCGTCCATCGTCCGCCGTCCGGGCCATAAAAGGCCTTAGAATTGACTTAAAAAATCTGTTCTTTCGCACATAGACTCCACTTGGGGTCTAGTTAGTCCTAACGTTTAACCATCCCGATCCCTTTACTCGCATAGATGCTATGGGCAAAAAATGGGCGAAAAAGTGTATTTTTCGAGAGTTTTAGTGTTAGACTTACGCACGCACGCACGCCTGGCACGCTTGGCAGTGGGTCACGGTGGGTGGTGAGGGGGGGGGGGGGGGGAGGCGGAAACATGTTTGAGCCCGTGAAAGATAAGCAGAGATATCATACACTTCATTCTGACCTACATGTCCGACTAATCTGTATTTTTACTAAGGGAATGACTATACCTATACCAGCCACCACCTATACACAGCATTCTGCATTCTTGGTAGTCTGGATGCTCGCAAGCTCGCATCTTAAAATTACATAACATCAAGTAGTCAATCCCTTAGTAAAAATACAGATTAGTCGGACGTGTAGGTCTGCTTATCTTTCACGGGCTCAAACATGTTTCCGGCATTCAAATACTATCTCTTTATATTTATATACCTTTCCACTACAATATATGTTAGTATCAAAACGATTGGAGGTGACAAAGTAATAGTAAACAATTACCCGGCGTTCCTTCGAGGCATGAATATATGTTTTTTTCTAGGTCATATTTGTGGGTTAATACCAATGCTTTTCCTACGCATATTTAATAACATATCCTCTCGACTTTTCGTACGTACTTAGATAATGATATTATTAAGGCAATAACTATTTGAATAGATAGGATCTCAAATCGAGAAATATAAACATGCGTATCTAATTCTAGAAGTATAGGTTGTGGCAACTCGAAAGAGGACACGCCGAGGAGTCTGGACGGGCCTTATGACGTACGCAAGCCAACTAAAACTACGATCATACTCAATTGAAAAAGTTAATAAACCTTTGTGAAATAATTTGCAGCGTTTTTCTAATACAGAATTATTACCGCTCTACTTGGCGAAAAAAATAATTTCTTCGTATATGCAGGTAACGAGGAGACAAAATCGTGGTTGCCAACCTTCGAAAACATTATCTGATCTGACAAGAGAAAATACATTCGTATGATCAAAATACTGGGAAGAAAAATCGTATCTGCCTCTGATTCCGCTATTGTATCAGCCCACGAGTTCTAAAATACAAAGAAATAAAGTATTATCTGGACTTTCGAAAGTGTCGCGATTCGTATGTACCTGACTACTAATAAAATAATCGTATCATACGCCCAGATGCGGGTTTTTGCTCTAGAAAAGGCCAGTTACGGGATTTTCATTAGTAAATCAAACCAAAACGTAGTTAATGCGATAATTGTAAGCCGTTTTTAAGGTAATTCTCTTTGTTTCTTAGTACGGCAGAATAATTATTAGCTAAAAAGCTCACTCAGCTGATTAGAGTGGTTCCTCTAATGGTAATTATACTCTACTCAAAAAGTTAAAATTTTAAACGGAGGATATATATGTGTTTTCTCGGACGATTAGAAATAATTAATTTTTGGAAAAAATGAATCAAAATGTGCTGCTGAATTAAATTAAAGTTTGATTTAAAAAACGTTACGCGGATGTGACACGAAATTTTGACATTTTATGTCTTTACTTTGGCACATAAACGAAAAAAGCGTTAACAAAAAGCGTTAAAAAAGCGTTAAAAAAAGTGTTAAAATCATCAGAAACGCTTGTATACGAGTCTGCAACACATTGGGACATTTTATGTCTTTAGTTGCAGACTCGTATGCAAGCTCTAATAGCCACTCATCTGATCCGGACTCCGGGCATCGTCAAGTTAATGTCCTAAAGAGGAAAAGAGGCTACATACGAAATTACAGCTTCCCAGAGTGTAAAGTATAGAAATTACCCATTAAAATGATTTAACCACCGCTTCACAAATTAAACCGTTCTCGCAATATTCGGATCACCTGCTATGAATCAAATCATCGAAACACCAACTCAATGAAATCATCAGAAATTAACAAGCGGTTGCAATCATGTTCACAATATCAAATATTGAGAATGATCACCTGAGTGTAAACAATTATTCAAATAACCATGCTCATAACTCAGGTTGTTGGCCACGCACTTCGCAGTAGTTAACAAGATATGGTTGGATATATCGAGAGCTTTCGAACGAATGGTTAACGAATTTTGTGGGATGAAAAATGACGAAGTATCATTTCCCTAGCAACGACTCGGTTGTAAGCGGAAACCATCAGAAAACCAACCGTAACGCATTTTTAACGCTTTTTTCATTTATGTGCCAGAGTAAAGACATAAAATGTCAAAAGTGTGTGTGCATAAAAGTAGAAAAGTACAGTACGATTACCAAAACAGTTCTACTTTATGATCAAAATCGGAAGGTTTTGATCAGGTAGAAAATAAAGACAAGAAAACATATTTCTTATTATTGACGTTACCCACTTAATTGATTAATTATATACCTATAAATTAATCAATTAGAGTAATCAGTTATCAATAGATTTTTTGTACGTAGTGGATTCTCGTTGACGGCCCAACATTTTAAAAATGTACGCCCTGTACCAACGGCGCCGTTAATGAAATCCTGCGAGAAGATATTCAGAGGGGAGCTGTAGATTGTTAAATATTCATTTTAAAGGAATGAAATCGGTTCCATTTCACGAGAGGACTGCGATTTCCCCATTTAAAAGCGAGCTGTTTTTCAAGAGGGTTTTAAATGTTAACTACTTCCCCAGCTCCACGAGTTCAGTTGGGAAATCCGGTTATCAACCTTTTAGGAGAGGGGAAAAAATGTTCTATTTGTTATTCTCTATGTATAAAGTGGACATTAGGATGTACGAAGGCCTACGGGACATCCAAGATTGAATTTCTTTTTGTATCCAAAAAGGTTATTTCCAATAATCAATCTTAGTTAACAACCAAGAGAAAAACGAGTTTTAACCCCTCACTGACTCACTTACTAATGTTCTTCATGATTTGGTAATTCCAAACATCGAATTCAAATATTGCCGTAGAAATTTTACTGGGTTGTTAACCTTTGATAAGGTTATTTCCTTGTCCAAAACACTATTTTGATTTATTACTTTTTATAACAACGTTTTCAAACAATTTCCAGCCGTGTTGATGGTCGGTCGTATAACGACGCTAATGGCGGACTCGTTCAATTTAATGAAACCTAATGCATTTGTTGAAACCCAAACAGTGAACAAAATTGAGATTTGAACCAGAAGATCAAAATAAAACATTATTTCCACACGAGCAAAAACATTTTTTAATTTATCTTTACTTTGTCTCTTGGCAGCCCCTTTGTTAAGGGAAAGTTGTTTGTTCATTCAGGTGTATTATAATTTAACCTAACGAAGAAACTACGATATAATTGAGTTATCAACGACATATGTTCAGATCATATCTTAGATGACATATGTTATATTGATGACAAAGTCATCCTTTCGCCCGACCACCACAAAATTATGCAACGGAAGTCTTGTCTTGAAAATTGTTTACGAAATCGCGTTGTGTGACCGACCAATGGTACTGAAATTTTAAACCAAATGTCTTCGTTACGTCTAAAATCGTATGCGAATCTTGATTTTTTTTTTCTTTTGGCTTTTCGACCCTCACAAAATATGGCTTAAAACTCCGTCGACAGTTCTCAAATATTAAGGTCATATCCAAACCATTTAAATTTCTATTTCCTTCCTATCACTTTCCGATTTCTCCCAAAGAGAAAATTTCTAGGCTGATATTTTCAAAAATCAGTGTCTTGACCAACTTTCATTGCCACAAATGTGTTTGTAATTGTAAATGTAATTGTAATTTTTACCAGTTGTAAAATATTTGTAATTAGTTAATGATGTACTTTATATGATGATGACACATGGGTGTTACGTTATACTACCTTGGCCAATAAAAGACGGAAAAAAAGGTGCTTTCAGGATTTTGATGACATTTTCAGAGATTTTGAAGTTTACATCTGAACATTTTTTCTTGAGTACCTATAGTTATCGTGGAACTATTAAAAGTCTGTTACATTCGCAAATGCGAAATTCATGAAATACAATTTGAAGTAATTATTCTGTAAAAATACCTAGATCAATTTTTTGTTTTTAACAAAATTGTAGTGGATTTAGATATGTTTTACTTGGCGTCGGTAGACCAAGTGGGACATTTATATTCTGATTATGCGGGTTAGTCCCCGGGTTATTCCCGTAAGGAATGTGAGCGGATCCGCCAAGGTCAACTGGCTTGGCGGACTGAACTGGGAGGTAGTTCGTGTCGCAGCCGTGTGGAGCACTGGGCTCGCATAGTGGGTGCTGGGTTCGATCAGTTTGGTACTGAGCCGTTTTGTAATATTCCGGCCTAAGATTTATATCTGTAGGGGGAATATGTTGAGCTTGGTTGAGGTACTGAAAAGTATCCTTCGCTTTTTGCATATTTGGAGTGTATTTGACACTCGGATCGGCCGGGTAGGCCTGTGTCGAATATCGTGGGTACTCGGACAGCTTGGTCGAATCGTAATGATCGGCTTCAGAGCGAGTCTGAAAGGTATCCTCGATCTTTTGTATAGGCGAGGCTTGATCGAACGTTTCTTTAACGAATACGTCGGGTGAGAAGGCGATCCGGGCGTGAGGATCGCGCCTTGCGCCGTCGCTGGGTTCAGCGGATTCGCCGGGTAGCCTGTAGGGAGCGCTACGGTGGCTACGCGGCCCGGCTTCGCCGTCGTCTGCCTCCCCTTGCATGAGGAAATAAGACGGCCGGCGTTCCATCGAAATAACCGAGTTTTTAGCTCGTTTCGATGCCTCTATGTATAATAATAGAGGGTTTTGGGAGGTGGACTCGCTTGACAGAGCGTCTTTCCAATGCTCGTATGTCAGGGTCCTACCTCGTAGTCTTGAAAAAGACTTCCTTGGACGGTAAATTAGAGCGGATGAGCAGAGTAATTTACCGGCGTGCCCACAGCGGTCGGTTACGAGCTTATTGCTACGAAACCCGGGCGACACGGCTCGGAACGTCCCTCGGGCGTACGATCTAAAGAGAATATCGATAGATGTACCGGGTGGCGTCCTGACAGATGAACTACGTTGGGCAATGAGCAGGATGAATAATCACTGGACTCGTAGATGCCAATGCGAGATCTGTGTGGAGAGAAGGTATGCCTTGTAGAAAGCAGTAGGAAGCCGTTCTTGAGATGAACTCGGGATGCAGAAGGTTCGTCAGCGTAGAGCGTGTAGAATTCTTCGTACTTCCAAGTGTAGTCGTCGAGAGCGGAGAGTGGAATGAATTTCGGAGGGCTCCCAGCGGGGTATTTATAGGGAGGTGGCCGCCTCCTGCCGCCTCCTGGTTGGTCCGCTTAATTTCATAAATTCGACTGTGCAATCTCATTGGTTCGCACATTGTTTTCTCAGTATCTGCGAGTATGATAGCTGAGTTGGTCTTTCGAGGTGGTTTCCCCACGTCCGTCGCTGCGACGGGGTCCCCGGGGGTGGCTGGACGACCTTGAGTTTTCCTGTTTGAGGTTTCTCATTCAAGGCGACTTGTTTCGAGATGCTTGTCGCATCTCTCTCGCCCAGTAAATGTTTAGGGAGGTCGCCTTGTGTGTTATTATTTAATATTTCACTTTTGAGAGAGAATTTAGTATTTTCTCTCTGGTGAAATATTTTGTTTGACGGAGTTATAACTCGACGTCTTATAAATATTTTTGTGTTGTGCCTACCTCTTTTTGGTAGCCCTGAAAAGGGCTGTTGAAAAGAGGGGGTGGTTTTCACCACAGGGGCCCCCCCAAGACGTCGTGTTATTAACGACGACGCCGATGGGGGAGAACTGGGAGGTCTACACGGAATTCTCCGTATGAGAACCTCGCCAGTTGGGGCGGAGGCGGAGGTGCAGGCCTCGCGTCCCGCGCCTGTGGTGCGCCCCGGCCTCGTCGGTTTCGACGAGCGCCGCGGGGCGGCCGTGGCCGGCCCGAGCTTTGCCGACGGGAGCCAAACCCGCGAGGGTTTGGCCCGCGGCCGCGGCTGGGCTGTTGCGGGGGTGCTCGTTCCGGCTCCGTCCACCCCGCTGTGCTCATCTCTTCCCACCGAGGCATGGGCACGTCGCCCGAGCTGATCCACTTGCGTGGTATCGCGGGGAGCTGGTGAGCGGGTGGAGCCGTGGGTAGTGGTTGAGCGGGTGGAGCCGGTGGCTGGAAAGGCTGAGGCCTTCTCCACACAACTTCCCTGGGAGCGCTGTCTCCTTGCTGTGTCTCCCTCTTCGGTGAAGGCGGGAGCGGGCCGAGCGGAGCTGGGAGGTTCGTCTCTGCGAGGAGGAACTCCTCGACTTCCTCTGTCAGCATGTTGTCTTGATTGGAAGGTTCGGAGGCTGCCATGGTCAAGATTGGTATGATCTCTGGCCGTGGGGTGTTCCATATTTATATCTCCCACTGTTCCTACCCGAGAAAAATGGGCGTGGCTTGTTTCGAGTGCAGTCACCCACTTCTCGTCGAATTTGGTAGAGGGGACGCGCCCTCTGGCGGATTTTCGGGGAGTTTTCTCCTTACTTTCTGCCTGATTTTGGCCTTGTGACACAGCTTCGTCCGAGTGTAGAGTATAAGCTGGTTTTATTTGCTGTTTGGGAACTTTTTTAGTATGTTCGCCAATTTGCACTGTAACTGAAAACTTATCTCTTTTAACCACTTTGAATGGTCCCGTGTAAGGACATTGCAGAGAGGTGAGCTGTGTGGGCACTCTGATATAGACATGAGTACATGTATCCAAATTTTTGGGCATGTTTACGGCATATTTCGTATTATTATGTTTAATATGCGTAGGCCGGAAGAAAAGAGGTTCCGAAAGGTTCGTAGAAGTTACGAAAATGTCTCCTGGGAGTGGTACGTCAATTCCATAAACTTTTTGGAAAGGCGTAGTTTCGGTCGCTGGGTCTACTGCCGTACGCATGGCGAGTAGAACTTTTGGAAGTGCGTCGAGCCAATTTTCGTTTTGTGCTTTGAGAGCCTCTTTCAAAGATCTCTTTCTGCGTTCTACCATTCCGTTTGTTGATGGTTTGTATGGTAACGTGTGAGTATGTTTTACTCCGAGACGTTCCATAATGGAATTGAACAGATCTGATTCGAATTGAGTGCCCTGATCACTTGTGATGTATTTAGGTACGCCCTTTGAAGCTACCCAAATATTGATAAAGGCGTTTGTGATTGTGGTTGTTTCGATGTTGTTAAGAGGGACTGCCTCTAGCCAACCCGTTGCTCTATCAACCATCATTAAAATGTAACGTTTCCCTCCTTTAGCTAAAGGTAAGGGTCCGGTAATATCAACGTGTACGTGTGAAAATTTGTTAGCCGTTTCAAATTCGGAGTAAGGGAGCTTCACGGAGCGCGTGATTTTTGCTCGTTGGCAAGTTTCGCACGCTCGGACCCAGTTGGAGACATCTGCACGGAGTCCGTGCCAAAAATATCGTTGTTTAACTTTATACACTGTAGAGTGTATACCTGGGTGTCCCAAATTGTGAATTTGGCTTATTATTTCTTCCCTTATTTCGTTTGGAATATAAGGTCTAGGGTGTCCTAGGTCTAGGTTACACCAAATTTCTCCTTGAGAGAATTCAACTCGTGTGAGTTTCAATTTGTCCTCCGCGTTAGGAGGAGAACGAATTTGTGAATTTGAAATGTGCAGTAGAAGATTGCATTCTATTGCAGCCGTAATTTGCGAAATTTCGGCTATGGGTGGACCCTCGTCCGTCTGGGTTGAAATCGATTTTGTTTGAATCTCAACCGGATCGAAGGGTCTGGAGAGTGCGTCGGCGACGACGTTGCTCTCTCCGGAAATATGACGAATGTCACTCGTCATTTGAGAGATGTATGTTAGCCATCTTAATCTCATTTTAGAAAAATGTGCATTTTTCTTAAGCATCGTGCCTAGCAGAGGCTTGTGATCAGAACAAATATGAAAAGATCTGCCGTCCAAGTCATTGTGCCAGTGAATGCAAGCTTGGTAAACGGCGAACATTTCTTTGTCGAATGATGCTTTGTTCTTCCATTGTTCCGGAATTTCTTTACTGAAAAATCCCAATGGTTGGTAAGATTTCGAGCCATGTTTGTCCGTAATTTCCTGTTCTAGTGCCGCTCCGATGTGTGTGTCGGATGCGTCGCAGACTAATCTCCACTCTGCTGTAGGGTGTGGGTGAGCAATGTTATGCAATGTTGCTTTGATCATTGCTTGTTTTAAGCTGTTGAAAGCTTTTTCTCTCTCTGATGTCCATTCGATAGGTGTTCTGTCATTTTTTTTGTTTGACTGAATGGAGTCATACAGAGGTTGTGCCGTGTGAGCGAATTTGCTTGAGCATGCTCGGTAGAAACCACACATACCGAGGAATCTGCGTAGACTTCGTACGTCTATTGGCCTAGGAAATTGTTCTATGGCTTCTATTTTATCTCGTTTAGGAATTATCCCTTCTTTCGAGATAGTGAAACCTAGGAAATCGACGGTAGGTTTTGAAAAAATGCATTTATCAAAACCTACTCGAAGTCCGTGTTCCCCTAGCTTGTCAAAAATTTGTTTGAGGTGGTTCATGTGTTCCTCATAATTTTTAGAAGCCACCAGGATGTCATCTAGGTATACAAATGCGAAATCAAATTTGCGCATGATGCTGTCCATGTATCTTTGCCATGTTTGAGCCGCTCCGGCCAAACCCATGCTCATTTTCTTAAACTCATAAAGACCGAAAGGTGTAATAATTGCAGTTTTATGAGCGTCATCTGGGTGCATCGGAATATGATAATACGCCGATTTTAAATCTATTGTCGAATAGATTTGTGTATCATGTAAATTCGCTTGGAAAGAGCGAATGTGAGGAGGAGGGTAGGCGTCTTTCTTCGTTTTCGCGTTCAGGAAACGGTAGTCGCCGGTGATTCTCCATGACCCGTCTTTTTTTGGCACACAGTGTAACGGGGATGCCCATTCGGAATCTGATGGTGCAATTATGCCTTCTGAAAGCATTTTGTCAAAAGTACTTTTGACTTGAGCCCGTTTTTCGCCCGCCATGGGTCTTGCTCGGAAGTGTACTGGTGTTCCTTCCGTGGTTATACGGTGGTAAACCCTGTTGTTTTTCCACTTTCCTTGAAGTTTGCTCATTTTATCATTGTATTTGTCAATGATAGAGCGAATGTTTTCGTCCTCCGTGATTTGCACGTCCTCTGGTTGAGGGGTATTGTCACGATGAGGGATAGTAGCTGCTATTTGTTCGTCAGTGAATTTTTTGTTCATGACTGCAGCTATTTTTTGATCAGCATAGCTCTTTATTTTATCTTTATAAATGTACTTGTGTTTGACCCGTATTCCGATATCCCAAGACTCGAGGAATGGAATACCTAGGATCGCTAGATCAACTTTCGTGATCATAAAATCGGTGGTCATGTCTCCGAGGCCGATGTTAATTGTCGTGTCAGCTCGCCCTAGTGTGTCTATAGGGGCTCCGTTAGCGCTGTGAGCTTAACGTTGGACTTAAGAATTTTCAAGCCCAATTTTTTTGTGACATTGTGGGGCAGAATGTTCACTTCTGCTCCCGTGTCAATGAGAAATTCAGTGCCATTTAGTTTGCACTTGAAAAAGAGCCTTTTATACTCAGTAGACTGCCGGTGTATAGGCTCAGATACACTGGCAGTTATTCGTTTTCCGAACTCTCTACGTCGGAGGTTGGAACGGTACTTTCTTGTACCGACCTCTGAGTATTTTCGTTAGAAACCCAGGTTTTAGGCTGGCTTATAGTCGCTGCCTTTCTGCTAGTTTTGGAAGCAGTGTTTGTCTTCCAAGTGCAGTGTTCCGGGTCTGCACATTTGCGAGTTTCGTTACCGAAACGTGCGTGGTTTCGACAGACATAGGCCGTCGGTTTGTGAGGCCTACTCTCCACTGGTTGGGGTTTGAACTCAGCTTGTTTCGAGAGGGCCTTTTTGAAACCAGTATTTATGGGTTTCGGAGTAGATTCTACTCCTCGTATGTTCAGAGAAGTATTCTCTGTTTTGTACGCGTGTAGCGTATCAGCTAGGTCGAGCCGGGCGGTCGTGGTAGGCTGAGCTGCGACCATACCTCGTGCTTCGATGGGTAGAGTCTCGATCCACTTTTGAGTGATCAGAGCTTCTGAAAAATACCCAACAGCTTTAGAGTACATTTCGTGGTACTTGGTGCTGGGTTTTTTGGCGAGAGATGCGGGGTCCTCAAGTGCGAGGAGCCTGTCCTGTAAGGACAACCCATATTCTCGCTGGAGGCGCTGTTTGGCCTCTTCGTAGGGTGCGTGGGGTGCCGTGAGGTAAGCTGAGTCTATAGCTTCCCTCATTTCTTCTGGTACCCACTTGTATATAGCTGAGAAACATTCGTTCTGCGTTCTCAGGTGTTTTCGCACGCAGTATTGATCGAACTCGGCGAGTGCACGATCGATATTCTTCTTTTGGAAGATTGGTTTTTGATAATCTCCCATCTCCTCTAAAAGTGCTTGAAAGCCACTTTGTGTAGAGGGATGTTGCGTGAGATGTGGGGCGTAGAGGCCCGGCGGGGGTCGCACGCCCGCAGTGGTTCCCTGAAATCCACTAGCTTCATAAGAGGGAACGAAATGCTCCGTGTTGAGCCTGTTCAAAGGCGGGGTCACCATTTGTAGTGGATTTAGATATGTTTTACTTGGCGTCGGTAGACCAAGTGGGACATTTATATTCTGATTATGCGGGTTAGTCCCCGGGTTATTCCCGTAAGGAATATGAGCGGGTCCGCCAAGGTCAACTGGCTTGGCGGACTGAACTGGGAGGTAGTTCGTGTCGCAGCCGCGTGGAGCACTGGGCTCGCATAGTGGGTGCTGGGTTCGATCAGTTTGGTACTGAGCCGTTTTGTAATATTCCGGCCTAAGATTTATATCTGTAGGGGGAATATGTTGAGCTTGGTTGAGGTACTGAAAAGTATCCTTCGCTTTTTGCATATTTGGAGTGTATTTGACACTCGGATCGGCCGGGTAGGCCTGTGTCGAATATCGTGGGTACTCGGACAGCTTGGTCGAATCGTAATGATCGGAACGAAAAAAGCGTTAACAAAAAGCGTTAAAAAAAGTCTTAAAATCATCAGAAACGCTTGTATACGAGTCTGCAACACATTGGGACATTTTATGTCTTTAGTTGCAGACTCGTATGCAAGCTCTAATAGCCACTCATCTGATCCGGACTCCGGGCATCGTCAAGTTAATGTCCTAAAGAGGAAAAGAGGCTACATACGAAATTACAGCTTCCCAGAGTGTAAAGTATAGAAATTACCCATTAAAATGATTTAACCACCGCTTCACAAATCAAACCGTTCTCGCAATATTCGGATCACTGCTATGAATCAAATCATCCAAACACCATCTCAATGAAATCATCAGAAATTAACAAGCGGTTGCAATCATGTTCACAATATCAAATATTGAGAATGATCACCTGAGTGTAAACAATTATTCAAATAACCATGCTCATAACTCAGGTTGTTGGCCACGCACTTCGCAGTAGTTAACAAGATATGGTTGGATATATCGAGAGCTTTCGAACGAATGGTTAACGAATTTTGTGGGATGAAAAATGACGAAGTATCATTTCCCTAGCAACGACTCGGTTGTAAGCGGAAACCATCAGAAAACCAACCGTAACGCATTTTTAACGCTTTTTTCATTTATGTGCCAGAGTAAAGACATAAAATGTCAAAAGTGTGTGTGCATAAAAGTAGAAAAGTACAGTACGATTACCAAAACAGTTCTACTTTATGATCAAAATCGGAAGGTTTTGATCAGGTAGAAAATAAAGACAAGAAAACATATTTCTTATTATTGACGTTACCCACTTAATTGATTAATTATATATAAATTAATCAATTAGTGTAATCAGTTATCAATAGATTTTTTGTACGTAGTGGATTCTCGTTGACGGCCCAACATTTTAAAAATGTATTCCCTGTACCAACGGCGCCGTTAATGAAATCCTGCGAGAAGATATTCAGAGGGGAGCTGTAGATTGTTAAATATTCATTTTAAAGGAATGAAATCGGTTCCATTTCACGAGAGGACTGCGATTTCCCCATTTAAAAGCGAGCTGTTTTTCAAGAGGGTTTTAAATGTTAACTACTTCCCCAGCTCCACGAGTTCAGTTGGGAAATCCGGTTATCAACCTTTTAGGAGAGGGGAAAAAATGTTCTATTTGTTATTCTCTATGTATAAAGTGGACATTAGGATGTACGAAGGCCTACGGGACATCCAAGATTGAATTTCTTTTTGTATCCAAAAAGGTTATTTCCAATAATCAATCTTAGTTAACAACCAAGAGAAAAACGAGTTTTAACCCCTCACTGACTCACTTACTAATGTTCTTCATGATTTGGTAATTCCAAACATCGAATTCAAATATTGCCGTAGAAATTTTACTGGGTTGTTAACCTTTGATAAGGTTATTTCCTTGTCCAAAACACTATTTTGATTTATTACTTTTTATAACAACGTTTTCAAACAATTTCCAGCCGTGTTGATGGTCGGTCGTATAACGACGCTAATGGCGGACTCGTTCAATTTAATGAAACCTAATGCATTTGTTGAAACCCAAACAGTGAACAAAATTGAGATTTGAACCAGAAGATCAAAATAAAACATTATTTCCACACGAGCAAAAACATTTTTTAATTTATCTTTACTTTGTCTCTTGGCAGCCCCTTTGTTAAGGGAAAGTTGTTTGTTCATTCAGGTGTATTATAATTTAACCTAACGAAGAAACTACGATATAATTGAGTTATCAACGACATATGTTCAGATCATATCTTAGATGACATATGTTATATTGATGACAAAGTCATCCTTTCGCCCGACCACCACAAAATTATGCAACGGAAGTCTTGTCTTGAAAATTGTTTACGAAATCGCGTTGTGTGACCGACCTATGGAACTGAAATTTTAAACCAAATGTCTTCGTTACGTCTAAAATCGTATGCGAATCTTGATTTTTTTTTCTTTTGGCTTTTCGACCCTCACAAAATATGGCTTAAAACTCCGTCGACAGTTCTCAAATATTAAGGTCATATCCAAACCATTTAAATTTCTATTTCCTTCCTATCACTTTCCGATTTCTCCCAAAGAGAAAATTTCTAGGCTGATATTTTCAAAAATCAGTGTCTTGACCAACTTTCATTGCCACAAATGTGTTTGTAATTGTAAATGTAATTGTAATTTTTACCAGTTGTAAAATATTTGTAATTAGTTAATGATGTACTTTATATGATGATGACACATGGGTGTTACGTTATACTACCTTGGCCAATAAAAGACGGAAAAAAAGGTGCTTTCAGGATTTTGATGACATTTTCAGAGATTTTGAAGTTTACATCTGAACATTTTTTCTTGAGTACCTATAGTTATCGTGGAACTATTAAAAGTCTGTTACATTCGCAAATGCGAAATTCATGAAATACAATTTGAAGTAATTATTCTGTAAAAATACCTAGATCAATTTTTTGTTTTTAACAAAATTGTAGTGGATTTAGATATGTTTTACTTGGCGTCGGTAGACCAAGTGGGACATTTATATTCTGATTATGCGGGTTAGTCCCCGGGTTATTCCCGTAAGGGATGTGAGCGGATCCGCCAAGGTCAACTGGCTTGGCGGACTGAACTGGGAGGTAGTTCGTGTCGCAGCCGTGTGGAGCACTGGGCTCGCATAGTGGGTGCTGGGTTCGATCAGTTTGGTACTGAGCCGTTTTGTAATATTCCGGCCTAAGATTTATATCTGTAGGGGGAATATGTTGAGCTTGGTTGAGGTACTGAAAAGTATCCTTCGCTTTTTGCATATTTGGAGTGTATTTGACACTCGGATCGGCCGGGTAGGCCTGTGTCGAATATCGTGGGTACTCGGACAGCTTGGTCGAATCGTAATGATCGGAACGAAAAAAGCGTTAACAAAAAGCGTTAAAATCTATAATCATCAGAAACGCTTGTATACGAGTCTGCAACACATTGGGACATTTTATGTCTTTAGTTGCAGACTCGTATGCAAGCTCTAATAGCCACTCATCTGATCCGGACTCCGGGCATCGTCAAGTTAATGTCCTAAAGAGGAAAAGAGGCTACATACGAAATTACAGCTTCCCAGAGTGTAAAGTATAGAAATTACCCATTAAAATGATTTAACCACCGCTTCACAAATCAAACCGTTCTCGCAATATTCGGATCACCTGCTATGAATCAAATCATCGAAACACCATCTCAATGAAATCATCAGAAATTAACAAGCGGTTGCAATCATGTTCACAATATCAAATATTGAGAATGATCACCTGATTGTAAACAATTATTCAAATAACCATGCTCATAACTCAGGTTGTTGGCCACGCACTTCGCAAGAACAAGATATGGTTGGATATATCGAGAGCTTTCGAACGAATGGTTAACGAATTTTGTGGGATGAAAAATGACGAAGTATCATTTCCCTAGCAACGACTCGGTTGTAAGCGGAAACCATCAGAAAACCAACCGTAACGCATTTTTAACGCTTTTTTCATTTATGTGCCAGAGTAAAGACATAAAATGTCAAAAGTGTGTGTGCATAAAAGTAGAAAAGTACAGTACGATTACCAAAACAGTTCTACTTTATGATCAAAATCGGAAGGTTTTGATCAGGTAGAAAATAAAGACAAGAAAACATATTTCTTATTATTGACGTTACCCACTTAATTGATTAATTATATATAAATTAATCAATTAGTGTAATCAGTTATCAATAGATTTTTTGTACGTAGTGGATTCTCGTTGACGGCCCAACATTTTAAAAATGTACGCCCTGTACCAACGGCGCCGTTAATGAAATCCTGCGAGAAGATATTCAGAGGGGAGCTGTAGATTGTTAAATATTCATTTTAAAGGAATGAAATCGGTTCCATTTCACGAGAGGACTGCGATTTCCCCATTTAAAAGCGAGCTGTTTTTCAAGAGGGTTTTAAATGTTAACTACTTCCCCAGCTCCACGAGTTCTGTTGGGAAATCCGGTTATCAACCTTTTAGGAGAGGGGAAAAAATGTTCTATTTGTTATTCTGTATGTATAAAGTGGACATTAGGATGTACGAAGGCCTACGGGACATCCAAGATTGAATTTCTTTTTGTATCCAAAAAGGTTATTTCCAATAATCAATCTTAGTTAACAACCAAGAGAAAAACGAGTTTTAACCCCTCACTGACTCACTTACCCCCCCCCTTACTTCTTCATGATTTGGTAATTCCAAACATCGAATTCAAATATTGCCGTAGAAATTTTACTGGGTTGTTAACCTTTGATAAGGTTATTTCCTTGTCCAAAACACTATTTTGATTTATTACTTTTTATAACAACGTTTTCAAACAATTTCCAGCCGTGTTGATGGTCGGTCGTATAACGACGCTAATGGCGGACTCGTTCAATTTAATGAAACCTAATGCATTTGTTGAAACCCAAACAGTGAACAAAATTGAGATTTGAACCAGAAGATCAAAATAAAACATTATTTCCACACGAGCAAAAACATTTTTTAATTTATCTTTACTTTGTCTCTTGGCAGCCCCTTTGTTAAGGGAAAGTTGTTTGTTCATTCAGGTGTATTATAATTTAACCTAACGAAGAAACTACGATATAATTGAGTTATCAACGACATATGTTCAGATCATATCTTAGATGACATATGTTATATTGATGACAAAGTCATCCTTTCGCCCGACCACCACAAAATTATGCAACGGAAGTCTTGTCTTGAAAATTGTTTACGAAATCGCGTTGTGTGACCGACCTATGGAACTGAAATTTTAAACCAAATGTCTTCGTTACGTCTAAAATCGTATGCGAATCTTGATTTTTTTTTCTTTTGGCTTTTCGACCCTCACAAAATATGGCTTAAAACTCCGTCGACAGTTCTCAAATATTAAGGTCATATCCAAACCATTTAAATTTCTATTTCCTTCCTATCACTTTCCGATTTCTCCCAAAGAGAAAATTTCTAGGCTGATATTTTCAAAAATCAGTGTCTTGACCAACTTTCATTGCCACAAATGTGTTTGTAATTGTAAATGTAATTGTAATTTTTACCAGTTGTAAAATATTTGTAATTAGTTAATGATGTACTTTATATGATGATGACACATGGGTGTTACGTTATACTACCTTGGCCAATAAAAGACGGAAAAAAAGGTGCTTTCAGGATTTTGATGACATTTTCAGAGATTTTGAAGTTTACATCTGAACATTTTTTCTTGAGTACCTATAGTTATCGTGGAACTATTAAAAGTCTGTTACATTCGCAAATGCGAAATTCATGAAATACAATTTGAAGTAATTATTCTGTAAAAATACCTAGATCAATTTTTTGTTTTTAACAAAATTGTAGTGGATTTAGATATGTTTTACTTGGCGTCGGTAGACCAAGTGGGACATTTATATTCTGATTATGCGGGTTAGTCCCCGTGTTATTCCCGTAAGGAATGTGAGCGGATCCGCCAAGGTCAACTGGCTTGGCGGACTGAACTGAGAGGTAGTTCGTGTCGCAGCCGTGTGGAGCACTGGGCTCGCATAGTGGGTGCTGGGTTCGATCAGTTTGGTACTGAGCCGTTTTGTAATATTCCGGCCTAAGATTTATATCTGTAGGGGGAATATGTTGAGCTTGGTTGAGGTACTGAAAAGTATCCTTCGCTTTTTGCATATTTGGAGTGTATTTGACACTCGGATCGGCCGGGTAGGCCTGTGTCGAATATCGTGGGTACTCGGACAGCTTGGTCGAATCGTAATGATCGGAACGAAAAAAGCGTTAACAAAAAGCGTTAAAATCTTATAATCATCAGAAACGCTTGTATACGAGTCTGCAACACATTGGGACATTTTATGTCTTTAGTTGTAGACTCGTATGCAAGCTCTAATAGCCACTCATCTGATCCGGACTCCGGGCATCGTCAAGTAAATGTCCTAAAGAGGCTACTCACGAAATTACAGCTTCCTGGAGTGTAAAGTATAGAAATTACCTATTAAAATGATTTAACCACCGCTTCACAAATTAAACCGTTCTCGCAATATTCGGATCACCTGCTATGAATCAAATCATCGAAACACCATCTCAATGAAATCATCAGAAATTAACAAGCGGTTGCAATCATGTTCACAATATCAAATATTGAGAATGATCACCTGATTGTAAACAATTATTCAAATAACCATGCTCATAACTCAGGTTGTTGGCCACGCACTTCGCAAGATATGGTTGGATATATCGAGAGCTTTCGAACGAATGGTTAACGAATTTTGTGGGATGAAAAATGACGAAGTATCATTTCCCTAGCAACGACTCGGTTGTAAGCGGAAACCATCAGAAAACCAACCGTAACGCATTTTTAACGATTTTTTAAAATGCTTTTTTAACGCTTTTTTCGTTTATGTGCCAGAGTAAAGACATAAAATGTCAAAAGTGTGTGTTCATAAAAGTAGAAAAGTACAGTACGATTACCAAAACAGTTCTACTTTAAGATCAAAATCGGAAGGCTTTGATCAGGTAGAAAATAAAGACAAGAAAACATATTTCTTATTATTGACGTTACCCACTTAATTGATTAATTATATATAAATTAATCAATTAGTGTAATCAGTTATCAATAGATTTTTTGTACGTAGTGGATTCTCGTTGACGGCCCAACATTTTAAAAATGTATTCCCTGTACCAACGGCGCCGTTAATGAAATCCTGCGAGAAGATATTCAGAGGGGAGCTGTAGATTGTTAAATATTCATTTTAAAGGAATGAAATCGGTTCCATTTCACGAGAGGACTGCGATTTCCCCATTTAAAAGCGAGCTGTTTTTCAAGAGGGTTTTAAATGTTAACTACTTCCCCAGCTCCACGAGTTCAGTTGGGAAATCCGGTTATCAACCTTTTAGGAGAGGGGAAAAAATGTTCTATTTGTTATTCTCTATGTATAAAGTGGACATTAGGATGTACGAAGGCCTACGGGACATCCAAGATTGAATTTCTTTTTGTATCCAAAAAGGTTATTTCCAATAATCAATCTTAGTTAACAACCAAGAGAAAAACGAGTTTTAACCCCTCACTGACTCACTTACCCCCCCCCTTACTTCTTCATGATTTGGTAATTCCAAACATCGAATTCAAATATTGCCGTAGAAATTTTACTGGGTTGTTAACCTTTGATAAGGTTATTTCCTTGTCCAAAACACTATTTTGATTTATTACTTTTTATAACAACGTTTTCAAACAATTTCCAGCCGTGTTGATGGTCGGTCGTATAACGACGCTAATGGCGGACTCGTTCAATTTAATGAAACCTAATGCATTTGTTGAAACCCAAACAGTGAACAAAATTGAGATTTGAACCAGAAGATCAAAATAAAACATTATTTCCACACGAGCAAAAACATTTTTTAATTTATCTTTACTTTGTCTCTTGGCAGCCCCTTTGTTAAGGGAAAGTTGTTTGTTCATTCAGGTGTATTATAATTTAACCTAACGAAGAAACTACGATATAATTGAGTTATCAACGACATATGTTCAGATCATATCTTAAATGACATATGTTATATTGATGACAAAGTCATCCTTTCGCCCGACCACCACAAAATTATGCAACGGAAGTCTTGTCTTGAAAATTGTTTACGAAATCGCGTTGTGTGACCGACCAATGGTACTGAAATTTTAAACCAAATGTCTTCGTTACGTCTAAAATCGTATGCGAATCTTGATTTTTTTTTTCTTTTGGCTTTTCGACCCTCACAAAATATGGCTTAAAACTCCGTCGACAGTTCTCAAATATTAAGGTCATATCCAAACCATTTAAATTTCTATTTCCTTCCTATCACTTTCCGATTTCTCCCAAAGAGAAAATTTCTAGGCTGATATTTTCAAAAATCAGTGTCTTGACCAACTTTCATTGCCACAAATGTGTTTGTAATTGTAAATGTAATTGTAATTTTTACCAGTTGTAAAATATTTGTAATTAGTTAATGATGTACTTTATATGATGATGACACATGGGTGTTACGTTATACTACCTTGGCCAATAAAAGACGGAAAAAAAGGTGCTTTCAGGATTTTGATGACATTTTCAGAGATTTTGAAGTTTACATCTGAACATTTTTTCTTGAGTACCTATAGTTATCGTGGAACTATTAAAAGTCTGTTACATTCGCAAATGCGAAATTCATGAAATACAATTTGAAGTAATTATTCTGTAAAAATACCTAGATCAATTTTTTGTTTTTAACAAAATTGTAGTGGATTTAGATATGTTTTACTTGGCGTCGGTAGACCAAGTGGGACATTTATATTCTGATTATGCGGGTTAGTCCCCGTGTTATTCCCGTAAGGGATGTGAGCGGATCCGCCAAGGTCAACTGGCTTGGCGGACTGAACTGGGAGGTAGTTCGTGTCGCAGCCGCGTGGAGCACTGGGCTCGCATAGTGGGTGCTGGGTTCGATCAGTTTGGTACTGAGCCGTTTTGTAATATTCCGGCCTAAGATTTATATCTGTAGGGGGAATATGTTGAGCTTGGTTGAGGTACTGAAAAGTATCCTTCGCTTTTTGCATATTTGGAGTGTATTTGACACTCGGATCGGCCGGGTAGGCCTGTGTCGATTATCGTGGGTACTCGGACAGCTTGGTCGAATCGTAATGATCGGCTTCAGAGCGAGTCTGAAAGGTATCCTCGATCTTTTGTATAGGCGAGGCTTGATCGAACGTTTCTTTAACGAATACGTCGGGTGAGAAGGCGATCCGGGCGTGAGGATCGCGCCTTGCGCCGTCGCTGGGTTCAGCGGATTCGCCGGGTAGCCTGTAGGGAGCGCTACGGTGGCTACGCGGCCCGGCTTCGCCGTCGTCTGCCTCCCCTTGCATGAGGAAATAAGACGGCCGGCGTTCCATCGAAATAACCGAGTTTTTAGCTCGTTTCGATGCCTCTATGTATAATAATAGAGGGTTTTGGGAGGTGGACTCGCTTGACAGAGCGTCTTTCCAATGCTCGTATGTCAGGGTCCTACCTCGTAGTCTTGAAAAAGACTTCCTTGGACGGTAAATTAGAGCGGATGAGCAGAGTAATTTACCGGCGTGCCCACAGCGGTCGGTTACGAGCTTATTGCTACGAAACCCGGGCGACACGGCTCGGAACGTCCCTCGGGCGTACGATCTAAAGAGAATATCGATAGATGTACCGGGTGG
Organism: Adelphocoris suturalis; assembly: GCA_030762985.1. Lineage (NCBI taxonomy): Eukaryota > Metazoa > Arthropoda > Insecta > Hemiptera > Miridae > Adelphocoris > Adelphocoris suturalis. The sequence continues at coordinate 64,313,846 of CM061043.1, forward strand.
CGTCCTGACAGATGAACTACGTTGGGCAATGAGCAGGATGAATAATCACTGGACTCGTAGATGCCAATGCGAGATCTGTGTGGAGAGAAGGTATGCCTTGTAGAAAGCAGTAGGAAGCCGTTCTTGAGATGAACTCGGGATGCAGAAGGTTCGTCAGCGTAGAGCGTGTAGAATTCTTCGTACTTCCAAGTGTAGTCGTCGAGAGCGGAGAGTGGAATGAATTTCGGAGGGCTCCCAGCGGGGTATTTATAGGGAGGTGGCCGCCTCCTGCCGCCTCCTGGTTGGTCCGCTTAATTTCATAAATTCGACTGTGCAATCTCATTGGTTCGCACATTGTTTTCTCAGTATCTGCGAGTATGATAGCTGAGTTGGTCTTTCGAGGTGGTTTCCCCACGTCCGTCGCTGCGACGGGGTCCCCGGGGGTGGCTGGACGACCTTGAGTTTTCCTGTTTGAGGTTTCTCATTCAAGGCGACTTGTTTCGAGATGCTTGTCGCATCTCTCTCGCCCAGTAAATGTTTAGGGAGGTCGCCTTGTGTGTTATTATTTAATATTTCACTTTTGAGAGAGAATTTAGTATTTTCTCTCTGGTGAAATATTTTGTTTGACGGAGTTATAACTCGACGTCTTATAAATATTTTTGTGTTGTGCCTACCTCTTTTTGGTAGCCCTGAAAAGGGCTGTTGAAAAGAGGGGGTGGTTTTCACCACAAAAATAATAGCTTCAAATTCACGTAACTTATTTGTTGATGAATGTCTATAAATTTTGTTGTGATTGAACTTGCCTAAGGGTACTGCTCCGCAATCGACAAAATTCAAACAATGCTACCAATTTTCATTAAAGTGAGGGGTTTTTTTGGCAATTATACCTAAATTCAAACATGAATTCAAAGACTTTTTATCCAAATACATTTCTCAATCTCAATTTACCAATTTTCTAATCGGTTAATTGCATCGCGATTGAATAGAAACGTTTCGGGCGATTTTGATATATTTGTCAGAAATTTATCAATTTAGCCCATAGAAGAGCCCACCCTTAGTTTCACCTACTTTGGACTAGGTACTACTATTACTGTAGAGCGGGAAAAGCAGTGACTAATGAGCAAAAGTTACTTTTACCAATTTATTCTCATTTTGTAAGCAATTCCCTAGTAATCATCCATGTTGCAATAAGTTAAGGCACTATACTGCCTGTCCAACTTGACAACTTAACGTCGGTTATCGTCACGCGTCAAGATCCAGCGCCAATCACAAAGTTCTTTCAAGAAAAATTTGCCGTGAGAGGTAACACGCGTTGTTCCAACTTGAAATCAGATTATAATCAATCATCGCTGTGTTTGAGTTGGTCTTACAGTTTCACCCTGAGCAACCTTTACAAGTCATTGTCTGCGTATCGTTTCACACCAGTAAAACTTCGTTCCTAACTTAATACTCAGAATATGGACTTTCAAAACTTTTCTACCTGAGCTCCTGAGCTCAGTTCATTATCCATAGGTACAGAAGCGTGAGTCATAAACGAAACATCTTTTAGGATACCGAATTTATTTACCTTTCGGTTTATTATTTTCGATAATGAACCTTTCTTCCAAGAATAAAAATCAATCAAATCTTTCAATCAATCAAAAAATCATCCTTTCTTCTGAAATGCTTGATTTTTTGGCGAAATAACAGATTTTATACCTCAATCCTATGGAGTCTGATATGGCACAAACACACACATCATACTCTCAAAAAATATATACCTGTACAGGGTCCCCAATAATGTGCCCCTGCTAAATTCATTAATAATGGGTCAAAAAATATATTAATTGCTATGCAATTCTTAGGCCGACCCCCAATAATTTTTTTTGTAATGTCCGTAACGAAATTAACGATGATTTTCACGTACAACCGAGTAGTTGAGTAGTTGCTATAGATCGTGTCACAATTTCAGTGTTTTTCACGTACAACCCAGCCGTTGTTAGGGGAATGAAACTTCCGCAGTTTTCATCGCACAAAAATCGTTCGCCACTCGTTGGAAAGCGCTTGATTTATGTGATAAATGTTCACATTTCAAGCTACCAATTTCCCTATCCTTACGTACCTGGCTACATTCCAAAACTAAGTTGATTCAGGCTAAGAATTGCATAGCATATTATCCTCGTTTTATACGCAGTACAAAAGAGAAAAGATCCGGCGAGGCGCGAAGCGCCGAGTATATATTAGGGGTGTCCAGGGGGGCCAAGCCCCCCGGCGAGGCGCGAAGCGCCGAGTATATTTTTTAAATCATAATGTTTTCTTTTTGTAAGGATCTCAAAAATGACAAAATTCCGCATTGGTCACGTGCACAAACGTGCGCAATTGACATCAACTTCGTTATGTTACATGGGAACCCCCATTTTTTTGCTAATTTGAATTCTGCGTGAAATTTCAAGAAGAAATGACCCATCATTCGATTTTCTAAGTGCACGCAAACGGGCGCGATTCCGCTCCAGAAGCACGCGATTCCGCTCTAAAAGTGCATTAAAAACGTGAAATTGAGTTTTTTACTCGACTGCCCCATGTAACACGTGATTTTGGAGTATTTTTTCGTGCTGAACCTAGTAATGATGTTCATTTACTGATATTTCCCACTCCAGCTTGGGAAAACACCGAAAAATTGACCAGAATAGCACTTTTCTTACACATTTCGACATAGCACAAATCGTACTAAAATGAAGGGTTTTCGGTGTTTTCCGAAGTTGGAGTTGCAAATATCAATAAATGAACATCATTACGAGGTTCAGCACGAAAAAATACTCCAAAATCATGAATTACAAGTGGTAATTGAGTAGGTACCTTAAAAAACTCAGTATTTCACATTCATTGCACTTTTGGAGTGGAATTGAGAGTGATGGGTCATTTCTTCATGAAATGTCACGTAATATTCAAATCTGCAATAAAAAATGGGATCCCTGTTTAAAATAACGAAGTTGATGTCAATTGTGCAAGTTTGCACACCGCGCAATTTTGACATATTTGAAATTCTTAGAAAAAAACATTAAGATTGACAAAAAAAAAAAAAATTTTTTTGACCCATTATTAACGATTTTAGGAGGGGGGAGGGGGGACATTTTTGGGGATACCCTGTATAGGGTATATATGTAAAATTTAATTTTATAATTTGTTGACCCATTGCAATTACTGCTGAAAGACAGATTAGTTAGCTGTGAGTAAACAGATGGAAGAATGGAGTGTGTAACCCATCCTCGTGCTCTTATTTTATCCACTTATTTTATCCTTATTATTTTTTCCACATGTTCAGGCGTTAAAAAACCTATTTTTTGAGGAAAGACAAAATCTTTCTTGACAGATGTTTATATACCCTTAAAGGAACGTCCACTCAATAAAGAACACGCATTTTAAATATACAGAAGTTTAATAGGTAAGTTTATGTTCAATTTAAGATTGTACTTCTGAATTGCGGAAAAAAAAAATCATCAATTCTAACATTTCTAATAATACGAAATTCCGTATGCACTTAATTAAAAAAAATTATTGATGGCTACAAATATGTAAATTTTACTACATTGTCAATTTCAACTAACTATTCAATTTTAAGTATTTTGTGAGCCATTATTTTCCAGGAACAAAAATAAATTATATAAATTGGCGAAATTTTGACGATTTTTCACATCATCTTCTAATTACCTGTGAAGAAGGTCTCAGCCATCTGTTTCTCTTAATTTTTCTCATTTGTTCTCTTTATTCTTGAATAACTTATTCAGAGATAATTAAGTACGCCGTACACAATTATTTATAAAGCAAGAAAAATAATAATTATACGATTCCTATTTCAACGTTTCCTTCAAGAATATTCTCCTTCAGTTATTGTGATTCTTGAATCACTTATTCAGAGGTAGCTAATTAGGTTCGTCGAATCGAAAACATGGTAGGAATTCTTCCTGCGGCAAGACACCATTTTATTTAGGGAGGAATGAGGAATGGAAAGCGAAGCTGCAAGCAAATTAGCTGGCTTAACATATTTTACAGCTCGTTCCAAAAATAGCTGTGTTATTAGAATATCAAACCAAGATCACCCGATATCAATAGGGAACTGTAGCCTTGATGTGTCATAATATCTAATTATGAAGGATCGGTCCCGACGTCAATTACGAGAATCGGCGTTTCCTCGAGATAATATTGCCGGTTGTTTTATTCCAACTGTTTTCATTAATTTCGGAAAAATATGAGAGCATTGATCATACACATTAGCAGATCCTAATCTTTCAGATTCCAGAGGCCGACCAGAGGGAGAGGTTTACTACGTAATTTCGACGATAAATCCGAATCTATGTTAGAAACAAGATTTTACTGTAAAATATGTGAGATCAAAAGATCCCTTGGAATACTGAATGTCTATGGTGAATATTTGTAAAATACCATAATATGTTTTGAGTAGGAATTGGAACAAACACGCGCCTGCTTCTAGACGCTTCCTTGTTTCTTGAAAATGTTTGCAAGCATCCCAAACTGGTTTCTCTTCAAATCTCGGCATCTTAGTGCTCAGCCTGCTGATAAAGGTGGCGCCGTTGTCGACAAACCAGAAGTCTCAGTTCCTAACTGAAATATAAAGAAACGAAATAGGCTAGAGGGAATGTCATTAGCTTTGCAACTAACCAATGTGATAACGGTTCCCCAATGTCTTGAATTTGTTTCCCAGCAGCCCCAATGTGCTCTTTATACAGAGTGGAGCATGGGTAGGATTGTTCTGGAGTTAAGACAAAAATGAATTTGGTTGCGTATACATTGCAGACAGTTTGTGTATACGTGATTCAGGAAAACAGCAAGGTGTGTCCGGCGCAGCAGTGCATTGAGGTTTCGCATGGCCTTCTCCGCAGACCTGTTGGATATACCTTGTTTAGAATGCCCGCCCAGTACAGGTGATTTATGATGTTTCCTCGGAAACCCCCAACAGACAACCCGTGACCGTGTTCAAATCCGGTTCACGTTAGATGGAGTCAGCGGATTAAATGATTGCGAATTTTTTTTCTTCTAATATTCCGAAGAATTATGAAATTAAAAACGATAAGAAAGGGCCGAGGACACGGTACTCACGTTCTGTTCCATAGTGGGTAAGGTACCTAGGGCAGTATAAATACGAGAGCACGCTCGGGGGGAGCGCGGATCAAGGTTAACAGAGTGAGGTGCGGCGAGGCTCCCGCAGGCCCGGACAGATTCCAATCGATTATTCCCAATAGTTCCAATTAGAGGGTAATCCCAGCTCAGCTGCGATAACCCCTCGATACCGTAATACGTAATAATAATGCGGTTATCGTAATTCAACACAGACCAGCCATAGCGTCAATGCGTAGCACGAGCTCGTGATTGAGATATTGAAATATGTGTTTGGTCTGCCAAGCGGAAAATAATACGTGAGGTTAAGGGTGCAGACTAATGTCAAGAACACCAAGCAAGGTTGAGTGTGAAATTGAAGCAAACTATATCAAAATAGTGCTCTACTCTCTGAACCAATAACGATACAAATGGGCAGTTTCACCTATTTTAGGTAGTTCATTCCTAATCTGCATGATCTCAACGAAAAATTTCCAGAAAGGTGCAATGTAGGGAGTATCAGATGATTTGAAGTGGCCGAATCAGCGGTAAAAATGAAGCTGAATTTTGTCATAGGGGAACGATTTTACCTCCGCGTGCCTGGTGGAAACCATCTACGACGTCAATTCAGTTTCCATCTATAATGGAGAGAATTCTAACTGAATTAGAGTTTTGGGCTGAAAATTTGCATTCGGAGCTTTTCAATGGCGGAAAATCCGATTCTTCAATCAAAAATGAAAAGTTACGGCATACGAAAGTTGCTCGAAGTGACTAGTTCAAAATACAAGTACCTAGGAGGTCAAAAATAAAATTCTCGTATTAGAAGGAAACTAACAGTTAGTTATTAAATTTCGTCAAGAGCTGAAGAAACTAATTCAAGTTTGTGATTTACACTGCTCTTTCAAAAATCACGATTTTGGCAACAAGCAATGTGGTTGCAATAATCAACCTTTGTAATGGACCAAGAAAAAACAAAATTTTACTCTCAAAATACGTTGGTTAACGCTTCGAGATGCGTAGAATCCCAAAATCGAATTTAAAAAATCCGTCCACCTTCCGAAGGTTTTACCCGAAACTGCAGGACCAAATTTATGAAATTTGTCTCGAAAATCAAACATTGGCCAGGAATGTGCCACTAATATCGGCATCAATTTTGATCAACCCTAAAGGGTAGCAATAAAAGTAATTTGTTTCGGGTCTCGTTTGTAGACATCAACCCTAAGAATCGGATGAAACTACCCGGGTCACTGTACGTTCAACTGGTGGAACATACCTAGTAAAAATCACCGTGTAACTACTACGCCTGTGTCCGCTGATATAATTCCATTGGAATTCTCATTTCACGAAACCGGGTTTATTATAACTTTTGTCACCTTTAGAAGGACTCTTAAGGCGTAGGTAGGTGATTAATTTATGCAATTAATTTTCAGTTGGTGGGCCACCTTAAATACTCAAAAAGTGTAGGTGTGTTAGGTATGTATTTAATTTTATCAATTAGGTATGATTTTATCAATTACTCTTCGGTAGGCGTCTACAACTGTGGAGATATATTTAGATACCTAATGTATAATAGACTTCGTTTAATAAATTATAGATAGGTGATGTTTACAACCAAGTTGAATGAGTATATTTTTGACTCACTTCGTGTTATAAGTTTTTTAAAAGAATTTTTCTTCTAGTAAGCACGTATACAGTACCACAACACACAAAACCAAACACACATTAATATAAGTATTTATATTTCCAAATTGTCATGACTGGTTCATTTGTTGATGGATCAATGTGCGCCCATGCGCGGATGTGGACAGTTTCATGATCGCGCGTATGACTTCTCTATACATGTTGCCTTATGTTTATCGATTTATTATTCAATAATATTATTTCGCTGTTATTTTGTAGAATGTATTTTACTAATATTAAAATACTAAAATAAAAAAATAATAAAACTAATACTAAAATCAAGTGAAATTATTTTCCGATATTTTGCATCCCATTGGAGATTTTAAACTGCTGATTGAAGAGGAGATTTTAGCAAATTTTCGTAAAATATGAAGCTATTGCAATGGCTCGGAAATTTTAAAAATCAAACGTTTCAAAAAATTTCTCCATTGAAATCCGTTTTGAGGCATTCTGAAACGATTCCTGAAGTTTGCGCTTATATATATATATATATATATATATATATATATATATATGTCATTCCAGACGATAACTCTCCTTAGAACTGAGATAAAAATTCCGTTCTTGAGCCAAAAAATCAAGCTTTTCAAACAAAATGATGAGTTCGTTGGTCAGTACTTTTTGAGTACATTAAATTGGTCATATTTCAAAAATTGTGCTGAAAAAATCACTAAAAATTGTTAAAAACGGCTAAAAATTGTTACATTTATCATTTTTAGCAGAATATTGCTCAAATAAAGTTTATCAAATTTGAAATAGAACATTGAGAAATTTATGTACAATATTAGGCTAGAAAATGTACTAATTTCATTAAAATTTGCTAGAAAATCAATAAAAATTGCAAAAAGCTAATTCCGAGGCCGATTTTTTCTTACTTTCTCTTTAACCGGCCTCGCCATCTATCAATCATATCTCAGCGCTCTTTTCTTCCAATTTTGCCATTTCTTTAAATTATTATTTTCTATCTCGTGAAGATATTTTCTCGCATCTTTCAGCGATCACTTATATCGTTGTATTGAGTACTGTGCTAGCGCCAGCTCGTGAATTTACCTATCAATTATAGTCACTGCAAATTGGTAGGCTTAGATCTGTTAAAGGATCTGGAGGACCTTTTCTCTATCTGCCCCCACTGGGACGCCCGCACTGGGATATCATCCTACCTTTGGGATGCGAGAGGTAGTATTTCCTGTCATGAGAAAGAATGTAACATCTACAAGTCACAACATTCAACATATATATTATTCCCCTCTACCAACTTCTGAAAGTCCAACTGGCACCGGCACTCTACTCTACCACCTACACCATATATTTTTACCTGCAGTGCTGTGCTACACTCGCCAAACATCACCAATACATGTGCGTAACTAGTGGAGAATATATCTTAGAGACATTCACTCATATATATATAAATGTACCTATACCTGGGTACCTACTTTACTATATTGTACACAGCGTTGATCTAGATAGGTAGGTAGCTGGACCAGTGGTAGTTGCACCTACACAATATATCAGTATTCTGTATCACAGCAGACAATACATTTTAGGTACCTAATTATTCACTTATCATCACTTTAAACCCTTTACCAACAATTGTGCAACACACATAGGTACATACCTAAGAATTTTTAAGAGTATATATACGGATATTCGTTCCATTATCAATACCTCGGCACCTATTAGAACAGGTAAGAATACTTCAGTTTTCACGTTATTCACAAAAGAGGGAGGTCCTTCTCTATAACTTCTAGAATCTAAGGATTTGGTAACAGCGTAGGGATAGTGTACCTTAGGGGTGTGAAAACTACCTTTTTCGATTTAATCGATTTTTGGACAAATAATCGATTTAAATCGATTAAAATTGTATGTAATTTAACCTCTTTAATAGCAAATATCTGTTATTAAACTCAATTTGATCTAAGTAATTCTAAGTGCTCAATTTGATTTTTTAAAGTAATTCTGAAGAGCACTTCATGGTGTGCCCATGGATGAACCATGGTATGCCCAGTAACATCTCTACTGTCTAGGCAAATAGGGCAAGGAACTCTTCAAAAATGAAAATGTAATAAATTAAAAAATATGTTAATAGGTGTAAAATTTATTTGAAAAAATTGTACCATTCAAAGACTTGGAAAATAGCTAATAAATTATTAATCTAGCTTCCTAGTTGGAACTAGAAAAATATAGAAATATACCTAATAGATAAATTTTGGTTCTTCCATTCGATTAAGACAATTACTTTTTTCATTATTATTATTATTACATTTTTTCAACCATCATTCGCCCAGCAGAATACGCATAGAATACAGCTAGATAATCACAACATAGGTATCACGCCAAGAGCCTGCTTGCTCTAGAAAGTAGGCAGGACGTGCGAAGGTAACTATTTTCATAACAAGGATAAATTTGTGACACCTTGTAACACTAGTATTTATCCATTAGTTTAGGAGTTGGATAAACCCTCCAATCACGGTTTCTTCGGGAACTTAAAGCAAATATCATTTAAATCACACAAAATTTGGACCTAAAAGAGAATTTACTTATCAGTTCCTCAGCTTGAAACAGTACCACCCAAAAAGTCCGATTATTTATTAATCGATGTTTTTCCCGAAAATCGATTCTTTCGATTTTCCCAAAAAATTGATTTAACCGATTCTAACATCGATTTTTGCACACCCCTAGTGTAGGTGCATTGTACCTACCTACCTTCCTACACACATTTCCACCCTTGGTTCAAACAGATGATCAACGTAGAAGGGCTATTCAATAGAGAAATAATAAACCTTTGTGCAATAATTTGCAGCGTTTTTCTATTAAACATTCTTCAATGATGGTTTTATTTTAGTTCGTTAAATTCTTTAACCATTGTTCCGCACAATGCGTTCGGTAAACAACCATCCACAATAGAAGTAGACATTTGAAAGTTAAATCCACAACTTGGGAAAAGTGGAACAGATTTTATTGAGTCTGCTCTTGTCAACAAACAGCCGCTCAGCGAGTCGTATGGTACAGATAAGATACGGTGCCGGGCCTTCCTCAAATTAGAACCTTCTGAATGGGATTCCCCTCTTGAATTACTCTCTTGGGCCTATCAGAATCAGCTTACACAAATTTTCAAACAGCATCAAACGACGATGTAAATCGTTTGGTACACACCAAAAATAGCTTTCACGATGTTCAAGAGTGATCAGCATAGAAATAACTATATGTACCTACCCCTACATTTTGAGGTGTATTATTTTCAATAACCATAGAAATCGATAGCTATGAATTGTATGGCAAACAATAATTGTAAAACATAACTATTAAAACAAATTTTCGGGTTTTAAAAATATGCATTATTAAAACCAGGACATTCCCACTGATCCCCTGCCTCCTGTGCTGATCGATGGTATTGTGGTTCCCTTTTCCCAATAGGTCTTATCTTGGACAAGACATTATCATGGGACTCCCACGTAACTAGGGTACCTATGTCAAAGGGTCTATGGATCTCTCCACTCCCTGCGACGCCTTTCAAAATTCACCCCACAGTACCTCAAGTGCCGATTGGTGACAGCTTTGGTTCTTCCCCATCTTTTTTATTGCTGTTCCATTTTTTCTTAGTCGTTATCTGCCTCTCCAAATAAAAAAACGGACGGTAGACCTACGGTTCTACAGTCAGATCATTTTTAATAATGATTAATTTTACACATTATTAGTTCATTATGGTTACTTAGCAATATTAGTTTATAACTGAGCGTAATAAATAAGCTTCCCTAGGCACTACAATGGCTTAGCGGTAATAAGATGCTGTGATGAAATGAGAGCATTCCAAAAAGTGGCTAACGATTTTCCTGCTATGAAAACTAAGGGAGTTACACTTCCCTAGTAACGCATTGGTTGTACGTGAAAATCAACAGAAAACCCCACCGTGACGTGACGATAGTGACGTGACGAAAACAAATGGAAACGTCTTGTTAATCATTATTAACAGAAAATGATTGTTAATCATTAAATGATAAAAACTCCAAGTAGCCAACAATGCCTGCCTACGGCATGTTTTTAATTTTAAGGCACCATTCCGTTTCTGGGCTAAAGATACTTTGCTTACCCTTGAGTAAATATTTCTTTTTTCGCCACCTGAAAACGCTGTAATTGATCTTGAGTGGTTCTATGCCTGACTACTTGGACAACCTGACCACGAGAGCTGCCTCTTCGATGTCAAATGTCCTAATGAACACTCGCCATTTCAGTCGAACCGTGGCCAGGTCCTTTGTGGTGGCTGGGGTTTCGAACGCCCTCCCGTTGTCTGTCCGTGCATCCCCTTCTATTGGTCGGTTTTTAAACTGTCTAAAGACACCTGAATACCGACAATTCAATACCCTAATTGTGTGCACTCCCCCCCCCCCCCTCCCCCTTACGATGGATAGGTACTCAATTTCCTTCCTCTCTTTCTCTCAAATTCGTCTTTTTTCACTTAAGTAATCATATTTTTGTTTCATCTAGTTCGCATACATTTTTCGTTTTTTCCCCCTCTAAATTTTCTTGTCGCAATTCGATATTCGTAATTAATTCTAAATATTTGCCGCCATCTGCACTTTGTTGTAATTTTACCATACGTAGTTCATGTGAGCCTGCTATGGACAAAATTTATGTCTTTGGGCCAATAAATGGTTTGTTATTATTATTATTAAACAAAGTTTTTATCGAATTTTGCCACATGCTAAGGTAAAATTATGAAGTTCATCATCATAACTTTGAGCACAAATTTTTTAATGTTCTTAAATGTTATTATGGGAAAATTTCGGATAAAATCGGCAAAATTCTATCATAGAGAGGTTACAAAGTAGGTTATAGAACTAAAAATAGTCTTAAAGCATTACTAGGATCCGTTAAGGACAGAATCAATGTTCAGGATAAAAGTGGGGTTTATAAATTAAAATGTTCTTGTGGCTTCGAATATTGCGGCCAAACAGGTAGGAAATTCAGGGAAAGAATAGATGAGCATCAGGAGGATTTCAGGGAAAATAAGGGTAAGTCTACATTTGCGAAACATCTTAAGGAATCCAATCATAGTTACAATTTTGATACCCCCCAAAGGGAGGTATGTTGAATGTACTTGAAAAATTCGAAATGATCAAAAGTGACTGATCTGGTAAATGTTTAAATGAGGATATACCTCAATATATTTCACCACTGATAGGTCCTTTTCTATAAAGCTTGGAATTATCCCTTCACACTGTTGAAACCATATTTAGTTTTTTTTCCCCCTTTCACTTCACCTAATTAGTTATAATCCCCCGTCACTTTGTTTGCACTTGATTGGTTGTACCCGTCCTGCCCCTTTCCTTTCTCTTGACCAATGGGATTCAATCTCCCTTCACCTGTTACTATAAAAGCTGTGTCCTTTCTAATGTGTATTCAGTTATTGTTTGTTACTGATGATGGCCTAACCGTCGAAATCGATTTAACATTGTAACTCTTTATTTTTCGTGGAAATAGACAAGGTTTTCACTAACTTCCGTTTTGAAATGGGTTTCCACAACTTCGTCGCGAGTGATCTAGTTCAGTTCGTACCAAATATGTTACGGTAGATCGATTCTATGTAGGTATGAGTGATTTAGTTCCTATCATGAACTATTGTGCTGGAACTAACCTATTATACCTTTTGCCTTCTTAGGCAAAAGTACCTAGTTGAAAGACAAAATAAACTAGGTACCTTATAATTAGAAGAAGCCGAACTATGTTCCACCCACACCTCGTACAATATGTAGTACCTACCTAGTTATTACAATTCACATTTCAGGAAGTATATTTTTCTAGTAACTACCTACCTTCCCTTACTCTACGCGTAAATAGGATAGTGTATCTTTGTTTACTCAAATCAATGTAAAATTATACCCATCAAAGTGACGAAAATCAAATGATAACATGAGTTTCAACGGTTTATCTTTAGCTAAGTAAACATCAGTCACGCAACACTAAAAGTAAAAAAATGATGTCTCAGAAGTCCATAACTAGCTACGATAATCTTCTCAGTAAGACCCATAAATATCTAAAAACGAGCCATGGACATTAACTAATAGCCTAGCGGCAATCTGTTGATTAACTACAAAGAAAAAGTAAATGACTAGTAAAAGTCCAAGAATTCTAATTAAAACTGGGTTGACGTTAATTCGATAGTTTAACGGATGCCTTAGACTAAAGTGAATGCTTCCCTTCCAAAAGCACAAAACAAAGCAATCTTTAGACAATGCAATAGGAAACAATTATTTAATCGAGCTGTGCCCGCTTGCTTCGCACGCCCGACCACGTCCTAAATGTAGATGAACAGTGTAACATAATATTCATTGTAGGTATAGTGTGTACTTTTCTTATGGCCTCATCGTACGAAATTTCAATATCTCTCAAATTTGGAGGGTATTACAGAAACAAATTGGTAAGCATGCATTACAGGGGCGTCCCTACGTATCGGGTAATATATGAGCGAATGGGCCGTGATTTTAATGAATGTACCCCCTCCCTTAGTACCCCCTAACACAAAGCTACGAAAAAATAACCCCCCCCCCCCCACCCAGCACTCAAAACCATTATTACCTATAAAATATAAACTGCTTTTGCAAATTGGTTGACAATACCTGAAAATATGTCATGTATCGGTCCCTCCCCCCTTCCCACCGTTATGAAGTTCTAATTTAGTGAGATTGGTTCGATACCCGCAACCGGGAGACCGCCCGAGTCCTCCGGAGGGGCTGTGGCGGTAACACCTGAGTGCTCCCGTAGAAAAATCACGCCAGTGCTCCGCCTAACCTGAGTGTTATTTCTAGAAAAAAAACTGCGCGAGTGCTCCGACATATTCCTGAGTGATCCCGTGTTTGAAATAGTAGCCAGTACAATGCGTTTTGTAAATGTAATCAACTATTACGTGCATTAGGTTCAGTACACAATATATTCGAACACCGATTACTACTAAAAAAAAAAAGGTGATCGGACATGAAGGAGGACATTTAAAAACTTCATTAAAAATTCTACAGAATAATTTACTTCAATTTCATTGAAACAAGCTAATAAATTAATAAATCCCTAAAAATTGCAACATGAAGTCTAAAAGATTGGTTCGTTCAATACTTCAAGCAAGTAAAAAGGAAAAAAAAATCGCTTGCGAAAAGCTTGAATAGTTCATTTTGCCCTCGATCAGTCCTCTACACAAAAATTCCTCATCAAAATGAAATCCTTGAATCTTAGCACAACTAAACCGATAGATAGAAAAGGGGAAAAACCGCATGGAAAAAGCGAAAGTACCATTATTTAATCGGAATTACCTCCTTTATTTACCCTACCGTGAGTAAATTTGACCTTACCAAGGTATGTAACTGAACAGGAACGAAATATATATATATATATATGTATTGTAAATATTATGACTATTGACTATATTGTGACTATATATTGTAAATTAATATATATATGTTTACAACGATTTATTACTATTACAATCCCCAATCAACGCACGAAATCACGAAAATCAGATGAGAATAGTGTAAACATCACGATTTGTCAGTAGGTTTTACCCCTTCAATTTACCCCGTTAGATAATAAAATTTGAAACGCCTGACATATATATTATATTCCTAAACTAGACCAAATTCCTAATTGAAAAAAAAAAAAAAAAAACGTGTAAACCGGTCGAGAATTGTAGCATGGGTTGCGCTTGAATGAATTGGTAACTACCGCTTCACCCATCATCCTAATTGCAAATCCGGAATACCCAACGTTTGTTATTCAACGAGACCAAAATTAGGAACTAGCAAAACAAGAAATCGGTTCAGAATTGTAACCTGGGCAGCTTCGACAAAACTTGTCCTAGAAAAGCACGTTTTTATCGGCTTTACCCCCTTCATTTTCTCCTTTCGATCACTTAATTAGGAATTTCCAAGATTTTTGACATGGTCTTTGCTCTGGGGGGGTCAACCAAAAATTTCTGTCACGCAAAATTTGTGTGACGATTTCAGTGTTTTCACGTACAACCTAGCCGTTTCTAGGGGAATGGAACTTCCGCAGTTTTCATCGCACAAAAATCGTTCGCCACTCGTTGGAAAGCGCTTGATTTATGTGATAAATATTCACATCTCAAGCTACCAATTTCCCCCTCCTTACGTACCTGGCTACATTCCAAAACTAAGTTGATTGGACTATAAACAATTTTAATAAGCCGGTTACAATATTCTTAACGTAAAGCAATAGCATCATTTACTCCACTCCATAGGAAACATTTTCATCCTCTTGACAACAGTCGAGGACAACTCGAGGACAACCGCTATGAAATCCCCAATCAAAGACATATCCATGTAACATGGTATCTGCTTGTAAAGCGGATAGTGGAACTCGTTTACGAGTTTATTTTATTTGAACGGATTCTGTCTTAGAATGGTCTGGAAAGGATTTGTATGCGGCTATTTTTTTCCTCTCATGCTTGGGTTGTCCCCACTCCCTAGATCAATTCCTATAGGTCGACCCTCTAATACATGAAGCCTTGCCTATATGTCCTAGTTTCAGACGAACGCCCTAAAAAGTGATGTGATCACCCTACGTGAATGACTGTACTTTTATTTCATAAATATTATCATTATTTTGGTCATTATAGTCATTTATACAAGATGTCAAAGAGGACACTGCAAGAGGCATGTTTCTAAGGGGAGCCATATTGACCCATATTGATCACTAAACGGATTGCCATCACGGACTCCACTTGCAGAATGGAGGGAATAAACGGAATAACCCGCAGAGCAAGACTTTGGTGAACTGTGCCACTAGGTACAGGGATGACGACTCTGTAACTCCTTCAGCATGGAATATTAGGTATTATTTGCAATTTGTGGGTTTCAGCTATTTATTTACACAATCAATCAAATTCAAATACCTAAATGGTAGTTTATAAAACGACCCTGAAGAACGATTACTGAAGAAGTTACTGGTATTATCAAATCAAATACAATAACATCGCTAACAAAATTTCTAGGACCTCGATTGAGACACTCGGGCGCCACTTTTCCTCATAGTGGTGTATCTCAGATTGAAGAATATTTGCTGACTGTCGGCGAAATGTTTATCCACGTCTTATCGAAATGGGTACACGCGTAATAACAACAAGAGGCGTGAGAAAAATTTTTTGCGTACCTACCTCACAATGATAACAGTTCTGAGATTTATCTCCGAATCGACTAGTTACCTTCCTGAAAACAATCTCTTCCCAACATTGTTCCAATGTCTAATGGAAGCTAACAGGTTTTTACGCGATGGGACTCCTCATGAAATCCAACAATCTAAAGAACAACGAAACTTGATTGGTACAAAACTCTATTAGCAGAACGGAAGTTGATAGCTTTCAGAGGAAAAAATCTACGCAGTTGGTCCGGCACCTATGTCAGTAAGAATAATGGGTGTGCTGGAGAAATGAGACTTATTTTATAAACCATACAATGAAGTATATTTATTGATTATTAATGCGGGCAAGCCCAATAAAAATCTATACTGTAGTAATTGAAAGGAAACAATACTAGTAGGAAAAAGAAAGAGATCTACAATGTATGCCAAGCTATCAATGTATCTACAATATGAAGCTATCAATCTGCGAACAATATTTTTTTTAACCACAGACACTGATTGGCACTTCTGCATGGCATAGTTCAACAATCGCGGCAATTTGGACAATGGGCGATTATATAAGTAGTTGGTGGGAGAGATAGAAATACAGAACAAAATTCTGGAGCGTGAGCTTTTACATGAGACAAGGAAGTTTATTTGAGAGTGTAGCTCAGACGCGGAGGATCTAGCCCCTGCCTGGTATGTCCCATGATACCAGCCCTTCCTAGCGGTTATAATGAGAAACTTCTACCTCCCGCTCCGCATTTTCTACTGAATGGTGAAGTACTGTGATTGTCTCCTGAAATGATAGTTGAGTCGTAGCTCATAGGTTAGGATAACAGTTACGTGAGACGAAGGTCGTGGGTTCGAATCCCGAATAACTGGTCAAAGTTTTTTGCTCGTACAACTCCCGAAATATACTTCTAAAACGTCAAACTGACCTGCATGTCCAACTAATTTGAATTTTCACTAAGGGATTGACTACTTGATGTTATGTATTTTTGAGATGCGAGCTTGCGAGCATCCAGACCACCAAACTACACACATCATTCTGATCTACATGCCCAACTAATCTTCGTTTTTACTAAGGGATTGACTGGTACAAGATGACACGATGGGGATAAAAGTAAATAATAGAGACAGAAGGAGTGATACCCGAGAAGAAGTAAGTGCTAGTATCATGGGACATACCGGGCAGGGGCTAGATCCTCTTTCAGACGCGTTTGTCTCCCCCAGGACCAACCTATGTAGGAATCCGGCATTCGCCAGAAGTCTCCTCGATGGTGGATTCAAAAGGTCACACTTCTCATTCAGGCTGTCGTAATCGCCTTCCTGATGGGGAACATGGAGTTTTTAGGCTAAGTACTTGATGAACCTGTGGTGAACTCCTTCAATCTGGGCTGTATGACATTGATAATTAGGGTTCCACACAACCGAGGTGGGCTCCAAGATCGGGAGTACAAGCGCCTCGTAGAGGGTCGTTATTGCGGGTACAAAGTCAAAATCACGCGTGCTGCGCTTGATGAACCCCAAAACACGCATTGCTCGACTCGAAATGGTGGAGATGTGGTCGGCAAATGAGAGACGGCAGTCGAGAATCACACCCAAGTCATGCAGACATACATCCCGCTTCTGGGAAGTATCTCCAATACTATATGGGTGAAAACAAGGATCACGGGAATGGTGGAAGGTCACAACCGAGCACTTTGAAGGGTCCAGGCCACTTGAAGGGCCCAACGAGGGAGGGCATCAAGAGAAGCCTCCAGCGTTCACAGTCCAAGGGAGTCTCGATTGTAATCGATATTGTAAAGTTCATGAAGCTGGGACGGTTGCGATGTGGTAGATATGTCATAGATATGGTAGAAAAAGACGTTGCCAAGAAGCTATTGAACAAATTGCGGAATGGATCAACTACAAAGGAAGTCCGAAACCGAGACACTGTCGAGGATACTGCTGGTGTTCAATCAATTAAATAGTAAAGTTCATTTCCTACTCCATGTTTCCTACTCACCATCGATCCGCCATCCATCAATATTCGCACATCTAGAGCAGAAGATTTAAACAATTAAAAAAGAAGTTCCTGTCATGCAGCATGATCGTAAGAGAATGTTCTTAAATTATCGTAATATATTCTGTTACGTTGTTTTGAAATTTGAGCTCTTTGAGTGCAAATAAATTGTTAACTACCAATTTTATGTCAAAAACTCGTTCCTTATAAATAAATATTCTGCGATTCAAGAAATTTTTTGTCTTCTTGTTTTTTTTTAAAATAAAATTTTCAGCAAATAGTGATGAAATTTAATTATAATTTTTCGCAAATTTTATTGGACATTTTTCCAATATTCTAGTTCAACGATTGTGAACTTCTTTTGACTAAAAATGTAGATTTAAAATTTTTTGGTGATTTTTAAGAACATGAAATTTAACAAATGTAATGTGTTCAAAAAGTGCTGGCTTACGAACTCATCCCTTCGTTTGGAAAGCTTGATATTTTGGCCCAAGATTGGGATTTAACTTAAACTTTCATTGCCGTCACATAAATAGTAGTCTGTGCGCATGCGCAAAAGCTAATTTATTATAACGTCGATTTCTTTCCATCTATTGGTCCGATTTCGTTCACACTCGAAGAGTAGACGGGTATATGTTTCAGGAAAATTGCTTATTTATTATATCGCGATTAGCGGAGTAATAACTATAGCGCATGCGCAAAACTGAAATTTATGGACACAGACAAAACTCCGAGACTAATGGACCGATTTCTATGAAAGTTTCAAAAATTGTGCGGAATTGTCTCCTAGACGTCCCCCTACAAATTTCATTGCCGTTGGATAAATAATAGTCGGTGCGCATGCGCAAACATTATTTTCTCATGACGTTGACTTATCAATAATTTTGAATCGTACTTTGTTCTTCAACCAATTCTATACGTCTATGTTACAATATGTGAGGAAGCTATACTGCTCACCCAACTTGGCAGGCGTTTTTTCTGTCGTGCTTAGGCGATCCCACATCCCCCTGAATCAATTCTTATAGGCCGTCCCTTTTCTAGACGAATCCTTGCCTATATGACCTAGCTTCTGAGGTACGTCCTAAAAGGCGAATCAGGTAAGTTTTCGGACTAAGAATTTTCAAAATCACGGACTGAAGTGTTTTTGTGGTTTTGTGTTTTGTGAAATGTTTCAGATGTTTGGTAGAAAACCTCATACAGCTAATTTATTAGAACGGAAGACATTTGAAGAAAAGACCCCTCAGAAATAAGGAAATAATGCATTTAAAATCAGAGGCTCCCAGGTTCTGACTCGCCTCCTGAATGTGAGCTTACCTTTAAGAAATTAAGGGCTAATCTCCCTCACTGAAACTTGCGGTGATAAATCATCGTTTTGACACGCCATTATGTTGTGGGCCCCTTCATCAATTTTCTCTGCAGCGGGCAGGTCCTCCTGTGTGGTAAATGAGCGTGACCTTACTCGACAGAGGCGACGAGCCCCGATTACTATTATCATTCATCCTATAGTTGCACACGTTTTGCCCTCTGTTACTTGCAGTGAGTAACGTCGTTGTGAAGGCTCAAAAAGTATTCCACTTTTGGTTCCTGCTTTCTCATGTTCATTTCGAAAGAGCGGTTTATCAATCACGCAAGTCCGACTAGGCATTTAATCCTCTGATTACTTCTCAATGGAAAGGTTAATAAAACACGGGTCGCTGCGCATTACATACCTTCGCCCCTCGAGAATTTAAAAGTTTGAATTTTTGTTTACGTGTTTAAAAAGATAGTGGAAGAGCATCGTTTTCACTTTCGGAAGATTGAAAAGATAAAAAATAAAATAAATAACATTAAAAAAAAAAAAAAAAAAAAAAAAAAAAAAAAAATGAAATGTCTACTCACATTTTACGGTTTAGGCCATTCTGAACACCTTAGATTTCGTGTCTGTCTGTCGGTCGGACTCGCGGTGGCCTCATTTTACGTCATGATGTGGTTTCCAATCAGATAGCAGGAACTTAGTCATCTAGCTGCTGGGAAGTGGAAAGAGAGAAAATGTATGCTGATGACAGATACTATATGTTCACTGGGAAGCTAGGGGAGGGGGAAGGAGAGCTGTCTGCTGTGAGAGAGACTGTATAATTGGGCAAAAAGCTGGATATTTTCGCCGTCAAGCCAGATGGGACTGTCCAGACGTCCAGGTTGTCAGTGGCAGCGTGGATATAGAGCAGTCTCCACTAAAATCAAATGGCTGTTGTTTTTTTACAGTGGTAAAATTTCCACTCGCATTTTACGTTTTAGACTATTCTGAACAATTTTCGTTCTGTGTCTTTCTCTCTCTATCTGTGTGTGTGTGTGTGTGTGTGTGTGTGTGTGTGTGTGTGTGTGTGTGTGTGTGTGTGTGTGTGTGTGTGTGTGTGTGTGCATGTCCGCAAATCCTTGTAACAAGCTTAATTTCCACAATATTCAACTAAAATTTACATGGTATGTGGGGGTTAGGGTGAAAATGGTCCCCTGTGAGAGATTGTACCCTACCAATTAGATTTTTCTCAAATCATTGCTCCATTTTGCGCATGCGCTAACGTAAATTACTTCAAGCGTCATTTTCCCGTTTTTTTAAAACATCTTTACTGTGAAGCGTGAAATTGCGGGGTCTTGGAACTGTAAAACTGTGAACCCTTCTCGGAGGCATGATGCGTCATGTTCTGATCATATATTACATACGGGGCTCAATAATTATAGACCAATTATCTGAGTAGAAGGGCAATATAAAACAAAAATACTAAACCATTGTGTAATAATTTGCAGCGTTTTTAATGATTCTCTCCAGTTGCTTAAAAAAAAAATATTGTAGGTATTCCTTTTCAATATATTTTTCCTAATTTTTCTTGTATTTTTCTGGAATAATCTCAGTCTATAGACGTCTGTGCACATACTAGGTTCAAGGATTTCTGGCTGGTTGGGTAATTTGACTTCTCCATCCCGAAAAATTCCAAGGAGGGGGGGGGGGGGGGGGTCGTGCGA
Organism: Adelphocoris suturalis; assembly: GCA_030762985.1. Taxonomy (NCBI): domain Eukaryota; kingdom Metazoa; phylum Arthropoda; class Insecta; order Hemiptera; family Miridae; genus Adelphocoris; species Adelphocoris suturalis. Next base: position 64,334,721 of record CM061043.1, read on the forward strand.
AAGAAAATGGTGGCTTGGGGTCGCTCACAACCCCTGAGTGTCAGCCGAAGCATGACTCCGTGCCTACCTATTTATTGTATTTCTTCGGGTTATGGGATAAGTGTGAATAGGAACTGGATAAGTGTGGTTATAGGAACAAAAAGGCAACTCATGACCACTAACAAAGCAACAGCGATATCTCCCTCAAGTCTTTTTTACTTTCAATTTTGGTGACAAGGCTTTTTTCCGTCGACCTCCAACTTAATTACGAGAACCTGTCACCGCTCAGGAACCCACCCATGAAATAAAAAGTAAAGTACAAGATTGTCCTTCGCAAGTCCACGATCAAAGTGTAGCGAGAAGCGTATGGGACGCGTTGCCCTTGCTTCTGTATATATATACCTATATATATTCTGCGGTGTCGGCTGTTAACCACATAACATCGTGACCGGGTGTTTCCGTGCTGTGGGTCTCCCGAGCACATACCCTCCCTTGCTTCACGTTCCTTCTCTATGTGTTCAGTGAGGGACACATCCATCCCACTTTGTCACACACAAAGCAAAGCACCATAGATATAATTGCTCTAGTGAGTGGGTCTTGGGGATAGGATGGTGGGTGGTGAGAGGGGGAATGTTGAGTGGTCATCGCTCCTTGTTCCTTGCGGGCAGCTGGTCGATGACGGATAATAATTTAGTTGAAGCGACAACGAGACCACTCTCGCTTAACAACAACTTGAGAGTTGCGTTCGATATAAACATTCTATCCCTTGACATGGAGACCGCGAAACTTGTCCGACCTCCACGCAGTGGGACAAACGACCTAGCTAGAAAAAATTCACGATAAAGAAAAGTGTGGTAGGTATTGCAATCGTGTTTAGAAAGGTTTGATTGATCAAGAACTTTGGTAGGTGGGCTTTGAAGAGAGGAATTAAACTGGCAGTTCCTCATTGTGTTCTTTATTATTAATTCCGGGCGCTTTCGCCATCAGGCCTCATCAGAGATATATTTTATGGGTGTGGGTCTTATAGATTATTATCATTATGTGTATAATAAATATTTGCACCTCCTTATCTTTTTGGAGTTTTTGTTTGTGAAGTTAGGTTCTTCAATTTCCTATTTATGTTGGTGATCATAATAGTTTTTGACAGCATTGTTAAGATTTGCTGGAAGGTTGGAATGAACTTGTCTTTTAGGTACCACACCTATTCCCTGATGTGAGCATACATAAAAGGAGTTTGGATGACCTTCAACTAGATTTACTTATTTAGACTTAAGTTTTAACGTAAGAGAGAAAAAGTTCCAGGCATGCAGCATAATCATATGATTGAATTTCGAAGTGCTGGCCAACGAACTCATATAATAAACTGGTCACTGATGTTGTTGATTATTTCCCCCTGTCATAGTCCCCTTTAGCCCTTAGGGAGAGCAAACTGATCAACTTGCAGCGATCAGGGTGGTTTCATTCTATTCTTTGAGATGATCCCTGTAAATGACACCCAAAAACTACTTTTGTTTCGAGAATTTTCGAGATCTCGATTTTTTAAAATATTTTAGCCCTTAAATTTTTCTCTTTTGGGTAGATTGAAATTGATGCTGAGCTTCCAAAGCCATATGTTATTTTTGACCCAAGTTTGGAGAAAAGTCCTGAACCTGCGGACGGAAGGACTTTTTGTAATTGGATTTTTGGGTTCTACACATCTTAAAACGCAAATAACCCTAAAGATACTTGGAAAATAATCAATGAAGAATTTATGGGGAAACCTGTAAGGTCGAACCTTATAAATAGACTGATAGCTGAGTCTGCAAGAACATGGAACATTGGTAATTCATCAGCAAAACTGAGAGTTGCGGAGGATTACAATTCATTCTTTAGCAAAAATGTTGGCAAAAATCTTATAGAAAAAATCTCTGATCAATTACTTGGCCAATAGAATGGCTTCTTTGAATCCCGGGGTAACTCGTCCTACTTCGCAAATATTTTGTTTTCAAATTATATCTGGTGATGACCTCGAAAAACTCTATCGAGTATGAATGGTAATTCAGCACCTGGGATCGATGGGATATCCCTAAAAATAGTGAAGAAATATTTTCTCAAGTTGAAGGGCATATTGGTGCACATCATCAAGTTGAGATTAATTAACGGAATTATCCCTGTGTCCTTAACAATTACCGCCCGATTTTCCTTTTGTGTACCATCTCTAAGCTGATTGAGAAATGGATTAAACAGCTCTTGTACGATCACATAGAATCTAATGACTTGCTGTCTGAAAGGCATTTTGGCTTTAGAAAGGGCATAGGCGTCGAGGAAGCCTTGATTGTGGAAATAAGGGGATCTTGCTGAAGTTGGACTTGGCCAAGACGTTTGATTCGATCGATCGAAATTTACTCATAGAAATGCTTCCACTCTATGGTTTCGACGTCTTGGAATTGAGATGGGTACAAAGCAATTTGAAAAACAGAAAACAATTAGTAATGGATGATGGAGTGGCGAAACTCCGACCGATTTTGGGGTTATTAAAGGTGGATCATTAGCTGCAATATTTTTCTGATTTTTATAAACCAATTAAGTAACATAAATCTAAAAGGGAAGATTTATATTTTTGCAGATGACACCGCAATCTTGTACGAGGGTAGAACATGGAACGAGGTATTCCACTCTGCGAATAATGACCTTAAATAAACCTATGAATGGCTGTGCTGTAACACTTCTTAACATCAGAGTCTTAACATAAAGAAAACTAAATTTCTAGTATTTTCTAAACCAATATCAAAACGGCATCTGGACGAATTTTCTATCAAATTACATAGTTGTGGAAATGACTACTCAACTTCAACTAGTAGGGCCAACTGCTCCTGTCCTGATGTTGAACGTGTATCCTCTACAAAGTACTTGAGAATTGTAATCGATGAGGACTGGAAATGGGAATGCCAGATAACCTCTATAGTAAAGAAGCTTCGAAAATTCATTCACGTATTTTATAACTTACGAGGATGTTTAGACTTGAAAATGCTCATCATTGTTTATAAGGCTCTCGTCCAGAGTGTGATCAGTTTCGAAATATTAGCATGGGGAGGCGCTACTGCAACAACTTCAAAACCTTTGAGCATACTTCAAAAATCTATCTTGAAAGTTATAGCAAAAAAACCCCTCAGGTTCCCGACTAGTGAGCTGTTTGATTTAGTTCGAATATATACCGCCCAGCAATTATTCATAGAAGCATCTCTTCTTTTCTTCCATAAGCACTCGGGATTTTCCGACTATCACAGAAGCACCTCATATCCTTTCCGCCTTACTTCTTTGGCAGTAATCCCAGCCCCGTCAACTCGTTTATGGTGTACGAATAAGCATATTTATTTTAGCTTTCCATATATCATCAGATCGCTCCCAATCGATTTAAGATCGCCTGAAACTTCTCCCGAAACACGTACAAAAAAAAAAATATATATATATATATATATATATATATATTTATATATATATTTTTTTTTTTTTTTTTTTTCTTTTTTCTCTTCACATGGATCATAAAGCAAGGGTATTCAAACTGTGTAAATATATTGTCTAGTAAAATATGTAAGTAGATAGGTAACCCTAGTTGAGTAGTGTACGTATATCTTTCACTCTCTCCTGCCTGACTACGTTTGTTTTTATGGTAATGTTATAGTAGAAGTGTAATAATTGTAAGCAGTGTAATAACGTTATTGGCAAATAGCAACCACGTGACATATCTTTTAAATACTATTCTAGGTGTCAACTCCCCCGAACCGTACAGGATTGTATCCTATGATTTGGAGTGATTCCAATGTTACGAGTATGATCTTATCTATGCAGATCACTTTTATGTATTTCTTTCGGGATAAATCTCCTTTCATTTCAACAAATTCTGAGGGGGGGGGGGGGGGTTTAAAAACATTGTATTTAGCATGGAACATGCTTTAGCCTTGGACTAACTAGCGAAAAACGTTACGCGGATGTGTCACAAAGCATTCTTTAGCCTTGGAGAGTAACTAGCGAAAAACGTTACGCAGATTTGTCACGAAATGTTTTCATTTGATTTTCACGTACAACCAAGCCGCTGCTGGGGAAATGAAACTTCCTTAGTTTTCACCGGAGAAAAATCGTTTTCCACTCGTTGGAAAGCTCTCGATTTATCACGCATTTCTTTCGTATTTGTTCTTCTATTCATGTCTTAGTTTTATATTCATTTTTGTTATAAATGGATATAGTAAACAATGCCCCTGGTTTTGTTGTCACTTGGTTGAGAAGTTAATCTTGGTTATAGTAATTGTAGACGCGCACCGATACAGAAAATTACCTACCTAGGTACTGGTAAAACATTTATGTAGTAGTTTTAAATTTATTTACATTTACGAATTAGAGGGAAGAAAGCATGTTCCATGTTTTAGCATTTCAGCTGAACGCTCAAAGCGGAAAGCAACCGGGGGCTTGCGAGGCCCGAAGGAATACTGAGTTTTATTAAAAATAATTTACCAAAATAGCGCACCTGCTGAGCCACGCCCTCAGCAACCATTGAACATCATTACACGCCGATATTATATCAATCAAGACGCAAATACTGGATTATTACCTTCCATACGGAGTAATAACATCTAGGAGGGATCGCCCAAAGGCACTGGATACGCGGTCGAGGTGTTAATCAAGTAATGGCAGCACCTACGGGATGTTTGTTGGTAGCTGGAGCAATTTCCTCGAGGTTGATAGCCGAGAATGGTTAGCATAATACGCGCTATTACTCGGTAATCGCTTCATGGAAACTAATAGTGTATTGACTCAGAGCTGTTTTCTCTCCTTTCCAAGCGGAGGGTGGGCAGCAAGGAATGGAAGTGGGTGAGTTATGCTGAACATGTTGGTGACGGGGTTTCCACTTTGAAATATCAGTTATTGTTTATTCATTTACTGCACACATGCATTTCTAACTTGAATAAGACCCAGGAGTAAAGGCTGGAAAGGAAAAGATGAAGTAGAAGGATGTTTGGGAGGATCAGACCTAGCTTATGTTGTGTGCCGCCATTGCTGAACATTTTAAGACCGCTCCCGTCAGAATCGGTCCAGCCGTTCATTGTAAACATACATAGATAGATTGAAAGAAAGAAACTTTGAGTTTTATGTATAAGGATTACCCAGCAGTCCCAGTAAGGTTTCGATTCAAATTTCAGCGATCAAATTTCAACCTGTACCTATAATTAATTAATATCAACCAAGCGTCCACTCAATTTAATAATCTCAATATAACCTTAGTTACTTTAAAACTATTCCCGGAGGTTAATGAGGGGTTTTGAATATCAACTTTTGAAGATCTATCATTACGAATAAAAACTGTTTGGCTCAACCCACCAAAATCTTTTTGGTATCGATGAATTTGTTATCGAAACTTCTTTACGCGTGAACCCACCCCATCCACATTTGACTTGAAACTTTCGACTCTTGTCCAGTTTTACCCTAAATACGAAGTTGTTTACCCAGGTGACGTCGTTAGGAAAAGCCGAGTTCTCGATGAATATAGCCTAAGTTCTATTCAGGAACTTGCTGGTAAATTGTTCGCCCACTATCATGAAAATAGGTGCAGCCGTTCGGTCCTGATGCTGTTACAAAAAAAAACAAAAAAAACGGAGGGTAGACCTACGGTTCTACAGTCAGATCATTTAATAACGATTTACTTCTTTTTTTTATTTTTTCATTTTTTTATTCGAGTTTCTTGTGATCTCGATATTGTTTGGCTCGTTCGGCAGCTGTAGCGTCGTAAAGTTTTGAGTTTTCCCGCACTTCACTTATATCTGCAGGCATAAGGAAACTATTTTTTGTCAAGCCTCTTTTTTATATCGTTTTGTGAAGCACGCAACCACCATAGTCACGTGACGCTCGCAACCAACATAGCAACGTGATATAATTTCGATGGTGCAATTTCGATCGTGATGTGACGCTCAAAAATCCCACCGGGCCCTGACGCTCGTGACGTGACGAAAACAAATGGAAACGTCCGGTTAATCATTATTAAATGATATCAAATCCACAAACATACATTGGATTTTATACAATAATAAGGTGTTTAAAATTCAAGTACGTTGATTAAAATGACTTACTTGTTGCCTTGAACAAATAGGCGAACATATTCAAATTGCAATTATCGATAGGTACGGATCAAGATGTGTCTCGCACTGGTTAGCTATCTATTTTTAAACAGCTAGTCCAACAATTCACCTCCCTCCTAAGGTAAATTTTGAAAATCTCCAAGTTGCCAAACCAAACACAGAGTCGAATGATAAATTAATTTCGTAGGTCGGTTAGGAAAACTTTGGTCTGGTCATGCCTTCTCCATTCATATGTTACCTTTTCGCTCTATACTTACGACATCCTTTTTCTTCTTTCAATTATTGTTATATTGAACCCTGAGATCCCGAAATTCTATACATTTCAGTCGATGCCGTGCTTGATTAATAATTACTATAATTTACTGCTATTAATATTATCACGCACCTCCGGAATCCACCATTTCGCAATGGTTGCTTTGATCCTTCGGAACACGCTAAATGAAATGATTGTTTTCAAGAGCCGTTTCGATCCGCTGGGTCTCGAGGAAAAAAAATGACTTCCCAGAACTTCCTAATTGAACCAACAACATGTTTACTGGCAACGAATAGTTCACGCTGTGTTAGCGGAGTGTGCTTTTGCTTTATTATCAATATTTTAATGTAGTTTTGATTATAAATCTGTGTAATCGAACTTGGAAAAGCTGATTTAATCCAACTCGAAATATTTTGTGTAAACCAATGAGTTGTAACAAGAATTTGAAATTAGTCGATAAGCGATGGAAGTCGATGGTAATGCGATGGAATAGAACCAACTTTATTGAAGCAAATAAGGCGATCTGTCCAGTCCGTAACAAGAATTTTAAATTAGTCATTGAGCATTATATAGGTAATACCGCATTAGATGTGGTAATGCGATGTAAGAGAACCAACTTTATTGAAGCATATAAGGCGATCTGCCAGGTCCGTGGGTTGCCTGATGGCACAAGCTACCAACCCGGTGTCGGTGGTACCTGCTAGAGTTCCCAAATGATTTGGCGCAGTTTTTTGTGTGCCTTTTTGTTGAATTTTACGTTCCGTTTGATCACTCATGCTCACGACCCGTTGTCGCTGTCAGTGACAATTAACCGGTCGTCTTTACCCACTTCACAGTCTCTAGTACCTATGGCAATGCTACTTATAGATAGCGGAAGCATTGTTATCACTCTCTGGAGATAAACAATTTTCTGTCTCAAGAATTAAAATTTCTACGGGCATTTTACGTTTTTGACTAGTCTGAAAAACTTTCTTTCCGTGTCTCTCTCTGTACATATGTACTGTGTGTTTGCTTGAAGCAAGCTTTAATTCTACAGTTTTATTCAGTTGCATTATTCCCAACTCAATACGTCACTCTGCGCATCCACAAACGTACATACTATCCAGCATCATTTCTTACATCCTATCTGTCTTGCTCAAATTTGGAGGATAGTTGGGAGAAAACGATTTCAACATGATTGTATCATTAGTAGCTTCTGCGCATTCGCGAATGTGTATTCATTTTAACGAGTCTAATTTCAACAGTTTTATTAGATTTTTATTTATAAATTATATTTATTCGATAGGCAGTGGAGACGGTCCCCTATTAATTTCAACTTTGTCAAATCATTACATCACTGCACATGCGCAAACATCAATTACTTCAAGCAGAATTTTTCGACACCCTTGTCATCTGATCTCGCTCGAATTTCGTGGATAGTTGGGGAACGTCAATTTAATCATTCCATTCAATTCCAACATGATTGCGTCATTGGTAGCTCCTGTGCATGCGCGAAAGTAAAATCCTTGTAACGAGCATAGTTTTCACAGTTTTCATCCGATATTAGGCTGAAAGATTGCCCTCTACCAATTTAATTTTTCTCGAATCATCTCTCCATTCCGCGCATTAGCTGACGTAAATTACCTCAAGCACCATTTTCTGTTCCCTAATGAACCGATTCCGACGTTTTACGTGTACATCTTGATATTACTATATTCGGTTTAGGAGTGCATTCGCGAACGTAAATTCCATCAAGGATAATTTTCTCGCGCGTCCGATCTGCGACTTAAATTTTGAATGAATTTAACTGAAATCAGGCATCATTTTCTCGTTGCCTATTTGACCGATTTTGATGTTTTACGCTACATCGTGATTTATTTTATCGCCCAACCGTAGAAAACCGCTATGGAATCTTCAAGAATTATTTAAAACACTGCAGTGATCCATACATTCATGTAACGGATACAAAAATGTGACACATCGAATTTTAGCATAGAACATGCTTTAGCCTTAGACTAACTAGCGAAAAACGTTACGCGGATGTGTCACGAAATTTTTTCTTTTGATTTTCACGTACAACCAAGCCGTTGCTGGAGAAATGAAACTTCTTTAGTTTTCACCGGACAAAAAACGTTCTCCACTCGTTGGAAAGCTCTCGATTTATCACGTATTTCTTTCGTACTTGTTCTTCTATTCATGATGTAGTTTTACATTTATTTATGTTATGAATGGATATAGTAAACAATGCCACTTGTTTTGTCGTCACTTGGTTGAGAAGTTAATCTTGGTTATAGTAATTGTAGACGCGCACCATAACAGAAAATTACCTACCTAGGTACTCTGTCATAATTTCAATTTTTTTAAACAGGAAAAAGTGTATTGATTCCGCTGTTTTACTTCCAACTTTATCAGGAGTCAGAATTGAATTAACGAGGGATTCCCGTCGCATCGCAAAACAGTAATACTGGAATACAGTCAATGCTCAGAAAAACCCAGAAACATTCGAAAATTCTTATGATTTAGATTATAGATCTGGTAATTTCCATTTTGAAGGTACCCGTGGTCAAATAGAGCTACGTAGTTATGATCTTGTTGGAATTTGTAGACCGAGAGATTTAGAATTTTCCGTCCGACCAGTTATGAAATTTGGAGTTTCACCCCCACCTCCTCTCCTATCTTTTATTTTCTTAGTCGATGCGACGGCCCTGTTAGGACCTCAAAACGATATTGAAAACGAAATTGAAAACCAAACGCTTGCATACGAGTCTGCAACACATTGGGACATTTTATGTCTTTAGTTGCAGACTCGTATGTGTTGCAGACTCGTCTATTAAAATGATTACCTATTAAATTATTTAACCACCTCTTCACAAATCAAACCGTTCTCGCAATATTCGGATCACCTGCTATGAATCAAATCATCGAAACACCAGCTCAATGAAATCATCTGAAATTAACAAGCGGTTGCAATCATGTTCACAATATCAATTATTGAGAATGATCACCTGTGTGTAAACAATTATTCATATAACCATGCTCATAACTCAGCTTGTTGGCCACGCACTTCGCAGTAGTTAACATAATACGGTTGGATAAATCGAGAGCTTTCGAACGAATGGTCAACGAATTTTGTGGGATGAAAAACGACGAAGTACCTACCATTTCCCTAGCAACGACTCGGTTGTAAGCGGAAATCATCAGAAAACCAACCTTAACGTTTTTTTTAACGCTTTTTTTAACGCATTTTTTTAAACGCTTTTTCGTTTATGTGCCAAAGTAAAGACATAAAATGTCAAAAAGTGAGACGTCACGGATCCGTATTGATATGGACCAATGTTACATTTCACAAAAACTCGCCGGTCCGACTAGGCTTGCGGCGCCGCCCTACTTGGTTTTCAAAAGATACTCGTAATTTATTCAGATCCGAACTTCAAGGTTTTCAAAAGGTATTTGAGCCGAGGAGGAACCTGTTGGCGGATATTGTCGGGATTCCCTGCCGCAGGGCGAAGTGGGCGAACGTTGGAATCCTTAGGGATTCCCCTTCAAACCTGGTTCAGGGTTTATATATAGACGCAGAGTTTCATTTAACCATAACGGCCTTTCTCCTTTCTTTTTTCAGTTTTTCTGCATTTTTGGATCATTATTTTCAATAATACATCTTTGTAATCGACCAAGAAAAAAAAGTTCGGCCCCGCCTCAAAAATTTTTGGTTTACGTTTCAAGATACTTAGATTCCAAAAATCGGAATTTAAAAATAATAATGCCGTACGTCGTCCGAAGTTTTTCTCCAAAACTACTGGATCAAACTTTATGAACTTTGACTCACCCGGGGATGTGCCAGTAACATCAGCATCAATTTTGATCAACCCTGATGGTAAATAATTAGGAGCTGAAATATTGAAAAATCGAGTTCTCGAAAAATTTTCAGGGCAACAGTAATTTTTTTGGGATCTCATTTATTGAAATCATCCCTAAGAATCGGATGAAATCCCCCGGGTCGCTTTACCTTCATCCGTTTGCTCTCTCTAAAGGAACATTTACATTGAACGCAAGCAGGGATTGTGAACGGCCACTATGATGGTGCGCATTCAGTGTAAATGTGCTAGGATTTTTGCAGGAACAAAAATCAGCAACATGGGAGAGCAAATCATAACTGGAGAAAAATATGAATATTTGCCTTGTGATTGCAATGCTTGTATCAGCTGATATAATTCCCATGACGATTTCACAACACGAAACCGGATTTATTATAACTTTTGCCACCTGTAGATGGACTTCTGAAGCGTTGTTCGTTGATTTAATTTACATAATTCATTTTCAGTTAATGGATAAGCACGTGTTAGGTACCTACTAGGGAAGTGTAGGTGTGTTATTTAATTAAATTAATTTTTCTTCGGTAGGCAACTACTCCTATACACTACGTTTAGTAACGTAATTTATAGTAGACTTCTTTTAATAATTTATTATAGACAGGTGTTATTATTAGGCTATTATTAGGTGTTAATTATTAGGCAATTACTGATTTAGCTAAATTATTTAACACGAATAACAATATTGTAAATCGGAAAATGTTTTATAAAATTGTTAAAAGTAAACGTTTATTTCAAATTTAATGTTTCTTTACTCTTTTTGCTTAGTCGTGGGTCTGGGCAACTCCGTGCTGGGACACAGTTTCGGCTATCCAGAACAGTCACCGCACATTTTATGTTATAGAATCAGGGTTCACCATATGTTCTGCATTCTGCATAATGAGTCGGGTATGATTATTTTCCTTATAGGTATTACTATATGAAAACGTACTGCGTAATTATGTAAATGTTGATTAATTATTTGTGAATTATGTAAAAATCAGTTTTGTTGTATTCTACAGACGATAATACATCTTATGTATCAACTGTATCAATAATGGCGTGTGCACATTTGCAACCATGAATTTCTGATCATGTCGATTTGGTCGTAATTGGTTCTTTCTACTAATTTAATGTGTCCATTTTACAATATTTGAGGAACCTAGGTATAGTACTTACCCAACTTGGTAGACTTTTCTTTTCTTATGGCGGTAGTTTAAACCTAACTCCATTAATCGAAAATGCCCATCTAGGGCAGCTCCTTGAGTGAATAACACAAGGTCATTTTATGTATAATAGCTCATCATCGCGTCAGATGGATCGCTGATTGGTATCTAATAACAGTGTTTTCGGTTCTCGGGCTTTTTGTGATAAAACCCTCCCGCAGCGTCAGCGTGGAATTTCCGTGGGTAGGTACGAGTATATAGTAGGTTGTGGTTCCCCAAGTGAGTCGCTACTGTTTTCCATCGACATTCTAATTCCTTCCTAATTGGTGTATCCCACAACTAGTGCCGTCAAATGATGCCATTAGTTGCGGTTACGTAAAATGTTTTTATCTTGAATGGAGAAAGTCCAATTGTTGCTCAGGGTTTGCACGAAAACTGAAGGTCTTCAAATACATATTAAGACCCGATAAGCTAAGAACGTATAGAACGGAAACTTGGAAATCCCGCTCCCGCACAAGTCAGTCAATGCAAGCTATTTTAAGGAAATCGTGTTAAAAGTGTAAAAGTTGTGCTTCTCACCAACATTATAAGTAAATCCAGCGAATGCACAAAAGCTACCATCAGAGCAGAGACGAAATGCAAGAGTGGATAGCATCTTGCAGCGATAAAAATCATGTGGATAACGAGAGTGCGTGGTAACCCCTATGTGTATGAAGAATCCAGGTTAATTCTGATGTGGCTTTTAGCTGGATCAGCATACGGTCTGATTGGCATATCAGACCATTGGCATGCCAATTGTCAAACATGAAATCTCTTGTGGTGCCATACAACGTAATCATAACCTGATTTAAAGTGTGAATGTTATTCGCGTTGCAAGGATGCATTTGGGCATGCCCAATGGCTACTATCGGTGCTGCCATAAAGTCATTTATTATAGATAGTTATTATTTGGCATTCAAGACAAATCTTAGCCCTCTGGGTTTGAACGAAGTTGAACCATTGAGTAACTGAAAATTTGTATTTTAAGCAATTTATACATGCGCATGCACAGCAGAATAATTTTTATGTAATACACATCATTGGCTATTTGCTGGCTTGCGCAATCGATGAGATATTCACCAACATCGGATGTAACCTTTGGAAGTAATGCGTGTGGAAGGAATTCACGCTTACACATTCGTAGTGCTTACTTAACTAATGACGTGACAATGATGAAATGCATAGAGAAACCTTTTCTATCCTCTAATATCTTTTAATTTTGATCGAAATCGAATCATTAATTGTTCATGTGTCATATTTTTGATAGTGACGAATTACCATTTAAGAAACATTTGTATTAGAATTTTCCCGTTAATATTTACTTTATTTTTCTTCAATTATTACGGATATCAATTCCAACTCTTCAGAACAATTTTAACGTAACCCCCCCCCCCCTCCCCCCCCCCTCCGACCACAGATTTTATCCCAACGATTTATTCAACATCTATTCTCATGTATCAACAACCATTAGCTATTCCAGCGATAACCACTCAGCCAGAAACGGATTTTATCTAGGGATGATGGAACTCAAACCGATTTGACTTGGAAATGAGCGAAAATTTTCAAGTCCTCTTACATATTTTTAAAACTGGTAAGCTCGTCAGTCTTCTCCTCTATTCTCCCGATACGACCCTCTGAAACTTTTTCCACCCCAAGATTACATTATACCTGTAAAGTTATAGGAGACTTTCTTGTATATATATAAACAAACTTGGTTTATATAAAATATACCACCAATGTCAGATTGTATATATATACTTGTTGTGTAATACAATACTGTTTTTTCCAAGTGAATTAAATATCTTTTTCAACAAATAACATTAAATTTTATGAAATCCTAGAAAATTCCAGCCATGAAAAATGAAATTCTACAACACAATGGGGTTGGGATTGTCTGGTTTTCGACATATTCTTTGACTAAAAACATTTAAATATGTTGTACGGCATGTGTATTTATTTAAGCGGTTTCCCTCAAGTCTATCCACAAAACAAACACCTCGTGTGTGGCCATTCCGCCGCTTTTTTGTCTACCGATGGAGAGGAGTATTGAAATCACTTTTGAATGATGAAATAAAGGTCCTCCGAATTAATTATTTCCATTACTATGTGTCTGTTCATTCTTGCAATACTGTACTAGATTACAGTCAGATTACGGCATTTTCAACAACTGTGTGGCCCCCAAGAATTACATCGCTACCAGATCAATGGTGGCCCCTGCGTAAGAGCAGGTTTAAAATCCTTGTAAAACTTATTGCTACAGTTCTCATCCTGTATATATCTATAGAATTCTCAGATGTTTAGCAGATTGGAAATAACCTCGAAGGTCATGAATCGCATCGTTCCCTGATCACAGATTTCCTCTTCGCATGCACATACGTGAAATCCTTGCAGCAACGGTAACTTCCACAGTATTCAATCGACTTTGATGATACCTCAGGCGTTGTGCGGATTTGACCCTCGATGATCCTTATGAACCGTTAGTTCCCAGTTTCTCCTTTTGATCGTTTCCGAATCACAGATTGTTTCTTCACATACGCTAACGGGAAATCTTAGCAACAGTAATAACTTCCACTGGTTTTACTTGATTTTAATGTGATATTCTCAGGTATTGAGCGTATTTGTGTCTTCATAGTCTTTCATAAAATTTGTTGTTCCCAGATCAAAGGTAATTAGCTCTGCTAATGTATAAACGAAAAATTCTTGTAAAAATCACAACTTCTACACTTCATATCCATTTTCTTAGTCAATAGTGTGATTGGACCTTTGATGTTATTTATGAATTTCATCATTCCCAAATCAAAGATAGCTTCTTTGTACTGCATGTGCAAAAGTAAAATCTTTGCCACGATCATAACTCTATTGCAGTGGTGGAAAGGCAGGGTAAATTTAGTAAACCATTCTATAAATTCAAACGATGATTTTATTTACCTACCGATAAATAGGTAAAAATAGGTAAACACTGGCCTTCGCGTTGCGAATTTCCAAGCAGATCACGTGACCACTGTTGATGTCACGTCGCCTAGTGAGGGGATTGTCTTCCTCTCAGATTCGGCTATAAAAGAGCCAGCCCCTAAGTCGGCGGTATATCCTTTCTTACTCAAACTTCTGACTTCTTACTTCCAACTGCCATCACCTGACCGTACGACTCTATTTTGACTAGGCCACGAGAATTCCTTCCGATCCACTGACTTACGGGGCGAGAGCATTGGGCTGAGTATTTCTAATACCAAATCCATTTCATCCGACGCTGCGAAAACACCGGGATGCATTTTTGATCCTTCACTCCTCGGTGTCTCGCACGCCGGGTAACTCTTTTCCTTCCAAAGTCATAAGCGTTATAAGGCAAAGTTCAATTCAAGACAAATGCAAACACAGCAGTTCGTTTGTTCACTCAGCTAGACTTACGTAGCTTCATCTGACACAAACCACGACACATTTCATAATAGCATCACAACTTTTTGTGACAGAATAATTCTCCCTAAATTCTTTAAAAGAGACTGGTACTCGGAGAAAGAATCGTTAATGATATATTACATTTATATTGATGCGTACGGAAAATGTTTATATTCATAATAAAGGGCAACAATTTTTTCGACTTCAATCACGAACACGAAGTTTCCTTAGCTTTGGTAGTGAGGAAGCTGACTGCTTCTAAAAATCACTCTATAATCGAGGAGCTGACATGGAAAAGCAGTTAAGTGCAAAAATCAAATTTCATAGGAACTCCCTCTGAATTCTTATCAGATTTGTTGGACATAATCTCTTCTCCATTCAAAGGTCACACATTTATTCACGGTGCAATCTAGCAAGGACGGGAGGACCAAAGGCTTTTCCCAGGCCGTTGGCGTGACTGTTTATTTGTACTTCGACGAAAAAAAATTTTCATTCGATTTTTGGACTTAACTGCTTTTTCATGTCAGCTCCTCAATTGTTTCAGTTGAATCATTTTATTCTAAAATAGCCGCGTTACCCGCCTAATGAGCGGGAAAATGATCGGTGTATCGATGCCTGATGCTTAGCGGAAGAAGTGTACAGAAGTATTGGTTGTGGAAGACATTTTATTTATTTAATAAAATATACTGGAGGCCAAGGAAACCGTAATGAAAATTAAAAAGGGTATAAGGTGAGGGGTATGAAGGAACATAATTATAATAGGGGTAAACACACAGGGATTATAATTTTGATTCATAATGCTTCTATTTAAAAATTCAAAAGCGATGCTTCTTAATTTTTTATCTGTCCCTCTTCCTTATTAGTGGCCTCCAATTCTCTTTTGACTGACGCTATGATGTCGTTGTGCGTCATCCGTCTCAGTAGATGACGTCATAAGTACAGGCAGCTTAACTCTTCGTTTCTTCATGCGGACAGATGCAGGGTGTCTACAGGTCACGGATTCCCGGGAAGTCCCCGAAAAGTCGCGGATTTAATAGTAGGGCACGGATATTTCCGAAAGTCACGGATTTTAATGTAGAAGTCACCGATTTTTATGGCGTCGGTAACCAAATAATAATAATATAATGCCATTACCGGGATTCAAAAAACATGCGAAAGAATCAATTGAGATTTTTGAATCTATATATTACTGACAGATGCAAGCCTCGGCAATGTAGACAGAAGCAAATGCGATTAATGCAGTTTCTCGCATCAGATGCGCACTGAATCGGTTGCAATGAGACAACAGATTAGAGATGGCGGCATTACAGATGAGGCTACTCATGATTACAGTAGGTCTACTGGTAAGTATTTCGGTACACTATTCCTAAAGAATTTAAAGCCTGAAAAAGGTGATCGATTTTTAAAATTTAGAACCCCAAAAGTCCCCAAAAAGTCCCCGATTTTTATTTTACAGCTCTAGTAGACACCCTGAGATGCTAAAACATCGCGTCTTTTCTTCTGCGAGTATCAGAGTTTTAAGCAGTAGGTATAGGTATTGTACTTTTGCACAAAACCCCTTTCAAATTTAACAGCAACTAATTTTTGGTTGAGCTGCACCTGGTTACCAATAATCAATGAAACAATCGGTGTCTTGTTGAACTCAGCAATCCCGTTCCGAAGCCGGTTACCCGTGCGTTGCACGGACCCACTTGTACATGTAGGAATGACCCCATAATTTTATAAGGTTAGCTGATGCCCCAGAGAGGCTGCCCATCAAATGTCAAATTTCTAGGGCGAAAAGGAGTGAATTTAGCTCATTTAGCTGATGAGGAAAGAGCCCGTCATTTTATTCGTTTTTCGATGTCCCAGACAGGCACCCTATTAAATTTTATATTACTAGGGTGTACAGGAGAGGATTTAGATAAGTCAGCTGATCTGGTGGGACGTTTTTTTTTAATTTCCCTTTACATAAACCTTCCCCGTGCCATCCCGATTATTTTGAGAAAAACCCCGTTCAATCCGTCCTTGAGTTTCAGCGTGAGGGTGTTGAAATTACTCATTTATAGAATAGATTTCTTACTGATTTCTGACTTTCGAAACAATTTAACAAGAGGGGACTTAATTGGATATATTCGGTTCGTAGAGGTCGGCCCTTTGGTACTGTTATATCATTGCTGGATACGAATGACCTGCTTGACATTTCCTACGATCCTACCGACAACATACCTAGTCAGTATCGACTTCTCGTTGACATCTCGTTCAGAAGAATAGCAGACCTGATCAAGTTGACCTTTCTCAGTCAACCTTGAGCCCTAGAGCGGACTGAATGTGGCGCAGAGTCTCAAATAACATCATTCCGCATAATATTTGGCGGCCCTAAATCGATTTCCTTATCCGTCATAGCCTACTATAGGATTATTATATTGTATTCCTATTCTATGAGTTTTTATTTTTCCCGGTGTCTCTAAGCATTCCTCATAAATGATTTTACTGTCTTATTCGATACCCTCGTAAGTTACTTACTCAGATTATTCTTCTCAATATGATAAAAATTAATTCTTTCATCGTTTCAAGCGAATTTTTGTAAAAAGTGAAGCAATTACAATGGCTCAAAAAATGTTAAAGTACATATATATTTTTTTAAATTTCTTCATTGAAAACCGTTTTGAGGTATTCTGCAACGATTCCTGAGGTTTGCGCTTTTTCATATTTATTTATTTATTTATTGAGTTAAAAATACCGTTCTTGCGCCAAAAAATCAATCTTTCCAAATGAAAGGATGGGTTTGCTGGCCAACAATTTTTGATCACATCAAATTGGCCTATTACAAAATATGTGCTCAAAAATCAGTAAAATGGCTAAAAACTCCCAAAACTCGTTGAATTTATAATTTTTAGCAGAATTTCAGTCGAATAAAATTATCAACAATTAAATAGGACAATAATTTTGTTTGCTAATATTATGCTGAAAAACGTACTTAAATTTCATTAATAATTGCTAAAAAATCTATCTTCCAAATCCAAAATTTGTTTTCAATCGCTGAATTTTATTATGAGTTTTTTCCTTCAATTTTTTTTTTTTTTTTTTTTTTACAATTTCTTTGTATTCAAATTGCTCAAATTTCAACACAGTTTAACATAAATATTATGATACGATAGGTAGTTTTGAAAAATTCGCTCATACGATCATGCTGCATGATTGGAACTTTTTTTGACAATTGTTTCAGGGAAATTAACAACGACAATACAAAACGCAGGGACACTAAAAGGGCTAAATGCAATCGGAAGGACAGGCTATTAAAATTGTTAACTGATGAATAACTTCTAGGTAATTTGCCGGCGTACCATGTATGATGCGAGGCCCTTACCATCCAACCTTTTGAAGGGACAACTTATTGTTAACATTATAATGATTATTATCACATATTAATTATATGATATTACGATAAACCCTTAAAATTTCCACAGTCTGTTGCGTAATACATGATTATAGTCCGATTAAGCTATCACGTTTACTTGAAAGTTTATTTCTGTCTCCTTATCTAATAATAATTGCAGTATTAAGAGCTAAAACTTACCGACGATAGCGGCCGCATATTGTCTGAGTTTGGCTTTTGTTTCGTACTTCATTTTCTTGCGAGTTGATTGGATGCTTCCGGCAGTTTAACTAATTCGCACACCTAAATAACAACTTTTGCAACGTAAGTGCACAAATGAATTTATATGTTACTGTCAACTAAATGTTCCTGCACAATAAGTTTTCCTACACAACTAAATGTAATATCGATGTTCTGTCAACTTTATAAGCGTTCACTCATGTTTATCAGATCTCGTTCCGGTGAACACACACTCCACTGGGACGTTCACCAGCTCGTAATTGCGGTGCGAGTTTACACGAGGGAACTGGTCCGCGCACGGCGTTCTCTTCTGGTTTTATCGCGCCCCAAGTCGGAACTATACCAGAGGGGGGAGCTCTAAATCCAAATTCTGCGTCCTTTCCATAATCAAATTGTCAATTAGGAAACTTTCGTATAAATTAAGCTACTGCAAGACTACAAAAAAGCCCTTTCTGTCCTTAAATCGGTTTTTTATTAATCTCCAACATTTATCCCGTGGAACTGGGGCTTCTTCAGAGAGACAATATTCAATATATCAAATTTAAAATTTGTAAAATAAATACTTATAGTTTTCTTTTTGAGATTAAAAAACGTATTCAAAGTTATCAGTTTGAGCAAATCAAATTTAAAATTTGTCAACTTTATGTAACTAGGTAACAATGTTTTGACATTTCATGTCTTTGCTATGGCACACAACCAAATTTTCGTTATGTTACGTTACGTAACGAAATATGCTCAATGATTATTATGATTCGTAGAAGTGAGGTAGGTAGGTACCTATATGATTATAGCTGAAATTTATGTCTTTACTATGGCACATAAATTAAAAAGCGTCACGCGGGGGAGCGTCACGCGGAGATTCCCTAATGATCCCACAATTCTGAGATTTGGTATGTAGCCCCTTGAGGGACTTCTGAACACAACTGACCAATCCCAGATCAGCTGAGTGGCTCTAGAATCCAGTTTTTTCCCTAATGATCCCACGATTCTGAGATATGGTATGTGGGCCCTTGAGGGACTTCTGAACACAACTGACCGATCCCAGATCAGCTGAGTGGCTCTAGGATCCAGTTTTTTCCCTAATGATCCCACGATTCTGAGATTTGGTATGTGGGCCCTTGAGGGACTTCTGAACACAACTGACCGATCCCAGATCAGCTGAGTGGCTCTAGAATCCAGTTTTTTCCCTAATGATCCCACGGTTCTGAGATTTGGTATGTGGGCCCTTGAGGGACTTCTGAACACAACTGACCGATCCCAGATCAGCTGAGTGGCTCTAGAATCCAGTTTTTTCTTTAATGATCCCACGATTCTGAGATTTGGTATGTGGGCCCTTGAGGGACTTCTGAACACAATTGACCGATCCCAGATCAGCTGAGTGGATCTAGAATCCAGTTTTTTCCCTAATGATCCCATGATTCTGAGATTTGGTATGTGGGCCCTTGAGGGACTTCTGAACACAACTGACCGATCCCAGATCAGCTGAGTGGCTCTAGAATACAATACGGGGTTTTATAGGAAGGGGGCGCAAAGACATAAAATGTCTCTCGTGGTTGCGTACTTGTACGAAAGCTGTATCCACCGTATGAGTTTCAAGAGGTTCTAATACAAAGATCATTTCATGGTTTAATGAAACGAAAATGAAGCTGGTTTAATAACCTCGTTTAATGAATCTTTTTACGATTTGTAAAAATTTTTGGTGACAAACTACTTCATCACACTCCTCCTGATTTAGCGGACCCCATTTTTTAACGCTTTCTGTTAGGTAACGCTTTTTTTTGACGATTTCCGCTTACAACCGAGTCGTTGCTAGGGAAATGGTACTTCGTCGTTTTTCATCCCAAAAAATTCGTTGACCATTCGTTCGAAAGCTCTCGATTTATCCAACCATATTATGTTTACTACTGCGAAGTGAGTGGCCAACAAGCTGAGTTATGAGCAAGGTTATTTGAATAATTGTGTACACTCAGGTGATCATTCTCAATAATTGATATTGTGAACATGATTGCCACCGCTTGTTAATTTCTGATGATTTCATTGAGCTGGTGTTTCGATGATTTGATTCATAGCAGGTGATCCAAATATTGCGAGAACGGTTTGATTTGTGAAGCGGTGGTTAAACCATTTTAATAGGTAATTTCTATGCTTTACACTCTAGGAAGCTGTAATTTCTTATGTAGCCTCTTTAGGACATTGACTTGACGATGCCCAGGGTCCGGATCAGATGAGTGGCTTTTCAAGCTAATTTCTATGTTTTACACTCTAGGAAGCTGTAATTTCGTATATAGTCTCTTTATCACATTTACGTGACGATGCCCAGGGTCCGGATCAGCTGAGTGGCTCTTAGAGCTTGCATACGAGTCTGCAGGGGGGTAGGTGATGTAGCCTGGCTCGAATTCAATGAAGTACCCACGGGTGTCGGAACAATGAGTCAACACGATCGCGAATTCAATTAAGTACCCACGGGTGGGCGGTTTCTCTTATGGCCCATTTAATTGATTTGTACGCCCCGCCGTGCGATGCACGGGTGAGATCTGCCTAGTAATAAATACAATAAGAAAACACACATGAAAATGTCCCAATGTGTTGCAGACTCGTATGCAAGCATTTCAAGCTGCTTTGTTTATTCGGTTATGTCTTGGAGAAAGTAGATACTTGTTTCTTTTGATTTTTAACTTGAATTTTATTATCTTCAATGGTTTCAAATTAGAATGATAATGTATACTCTTTAATTATCCTGAAGCAGAAGGTAGATCTCATCATGCTGTTTTTATATAAAAGATCATTTTTTTATTGTGTTAAAAATCGATTTTTATTGAAAATTTTTTATTAAAAATCGATTTTTTTGCCCGATTAATTGGTACAATCGATCGTGAGCTCTCGATAATCTCGAATGAAAATTGATTGTCAAAATCGATTGTTGCTTGTTGGGTACCGATTTTGCATCCCAAGATCCCAACTTTATTTACCCATTATGAGGACCCCACCCGTTAAGGAGTGGCGACCTTCTAAAAATTAGTGTACGATACCGTTTTCTGTTCTTCATCTATACTGACAAAGAGCGAGCCGGCCTTCCCCAGATGGGTAGCACAAACGTATCGAGAATGAGAGTCAAAATCGGTAAAATCTACTCTTCTCCGCTGTCTCGAAATAAATTATGAGTTTCTCACAGTTCGAGTTATAATTCTGTATAACTCGATAGCTCTTTATATCGGATAAGCGATATCGGAAACATGTAATTGCATGCTGAGCAACCTTAAAAGCGCACACAAACATGTACCGAAGTCCACACTGCGAGCCGTTGTTTTTTAGTTGATCAGGGATTCGCCAGATTGCATTGCGGTGGCCTGATTTCGTAGTTCAGAGTTAGGCATGTAGGAGTATAAATATAAATTATAGTATGCAGTCCGTACATTTTTCCGTATGTTTTACCTAGTTTGCTGGTGACGGTAATTATAAATTTAGATTTCCTCAATAATATGATTAAATTTTACTCAAGCGTTTAGTGTCTTTCCGGAAGTTAACTGAATTTAGATTTTCCATCTTAAACAATTCTCGAAATATTCTTTTTTGCAAATTAGGTTCTCTTCCTACAATTTGAAATTGTCGAAGTCCATGGTGTGTCCTGAAGATCTGCAATGGGCAACCAAAGCGTTTTTCGTATCTTCCAGACGTAGATCTGATTTATGTTTTGAAAAACGACGCCGAAACGCTGGGGATTGATTTTAAAAAACCGATTTAAGGACAGAAAGGTCTTTTAGCGAATTTTCGCTATAAATAAATAAATATATATATATATATATATATATATATATATATATATATATATATATATATATCATTCCAGACGATAACGCTCCTTAGAATTGAGATAAAAGTTCCGTTCTTGCGCCAAAAAATCAAGCTTTCCATGCAAAAGGACGAGTTCGTTGGCGAACACTTTTTGAACACATTAAATTGATAAAATTCCTAAAAATGTACTAAAACGGCTAAAAATTGTTAAAGTTATATTTTTTCGCAGAATATTGCTCAAACAAATTTTATTAACTATAAAATAGAACTTTCAAAGAATGTATGTAGGTACACAATGATGCTGAAAAATGTACTTAAATTTCATTAAAATATGCTAAAAAATCGATAAAATCTGCAACAAAAAAGCTAAGAATCTGAAACCTCTTTTTGAATAGCAGGTATTATTTATAATACGTTTTTGACATGGATATGTCTTTGCTCTGGGGGGTCAACCAAAAATTTCCGTGACGCAAAATTTGTGTCATAGTTTCAGTGTTTTTCACGTAGGTAAAACCCAGCCGTTGCTAGGGGAATGGAACTTCCGCAATTTCCATCGCACAAAAATCGTTCGCCACTCGTTGGAAAGCGCTTGATTTATGTGATAAATGTTCACATCTCAAGCTACCAATATCCCCCTCCTTACGTACCTGGCTACATTCCAAAACTAAGTTGATTGGACTATAAACAATTTATTTTAATAAGCCGGTTACAATATTCTTAACGTAAAGCAATAGCATCATTTACTCCTCTCCATAGGAAACATTTTCATCCTCTTGACAACAGTCGAGGACAACTCGTGGACAACCGTTATGAAATCCCCAATCAAAGACATAATATCCATGTAACATGGTATCTGCTTGTAAAGCGGATAGTGGAACTCGTTGTCATTTCCATAAAATTACTAGTTAACAATTTCCTTGCACTCATAAAGCTCTAATTTGAAAACAATTTAACAGTATACAATACGATAATTTGAGAAAATTCGCTTATATGATCATACTGCATGACTGGCACTTTTTTTTCAAGTTTTTGAGCTCTTAAAGTGCAAAGCAATTTTTAGATAGGTACCTATCAATTTAGTGGCATAAAAACTCATTCTAAATAATAGTCTGCTATTCCGAAAGAGTTTTTGTGTTTTTTGCTTTCTTGGAGTTATCGAGTTTTTAGCACATTTCTTTAAATTTGACCAAAAAGTGCTGTCCAACTATCTCATCCTTTCTTTTGGAATACTTGATTTTTTTGCGAAAACACTGGCGTACAGTAAACCTAATTGGCCGTCGGATTGACTTCAATTGGCAATCCTTTTCTTCAATTATTTTATTTTTTCTTCTGTTTTCTCCACGTCTTCACTTTGTACGACCTTCCCGGAAGGTGAGGAGGAGAAAACAGCTTTCACTCCATTTCTTCTCAAATGCCGGTGAATCTAAAATAAAAGGTTTAAAATCATTCACCTTCCTTTAGAATCATTCCTTTCTACATCATGACTTTTGCTCCACTAGATATGCGGTGTAGGACATGCGTGCAAACTTTCTCGGAACTCGAAGTGTAGAAAAAAGTATATTTCCCGATTGTAGTCAGTTCTGTTTAGCTATACTAGTCAGTAAATTTTACCTATACCTAATATTTAACTGTATAAAGAAATAAATACTTATTTGTTAGCAAAATGTATACGCCACATGTAATATAATAATATACAACAACAACAATTTATATGTTAAATGCTACACGTGTAGTTAATTTTTCTTACGAAAATGCGTGCACATAGGATTAACCGGCCAAGACGCCTACCGGCTTACAAGCACTGGTCCTGCGGTGGCCGAGTAAGAAAGAGTCTACAGTGGTCCAATTATTTTCAGGCAACTGAATAAAATACGAATACAAGAAAAACATGATAGCTTACCTCGATCTGGAAAGCCTGTCATCCACTAATATCTCGTATAGTTGTCAGTACCAAAATGACTAATGCATTCCCTGCCTCAACTTCGGTCTTTTTTCAGTAAGATTGCGAACCGAAAGATTTTCTTCCCACAATAATTCACATACTTGCAT
The DNA here is from genome assembly GCA_030762985.1 of Adelphocoris suturalis. Classification (NCBI taxonomy): domain Eukaryota; kingdom Metazoa; phylum Arthropoda; class Insecta; order Hemiptera; family Miridae; genus Adelphocoris; species Adelphocoris suturalis. The sequence goes on from CM061043.1 coordinate 64,358,924, forward strand.
TGACCTTCCATGGCTCAAAAACTCAAAATAGAACACTGATAGGGAACCAAGAATCAATTACAAATTAAAAGTGCAATCAGATAGCAGTACAAAAACCAGATACCTTTCTACAGCCAGAACCACCGAAAAAGAGGTAATAAGAGATCAAAATCGATAGCTACATCGATTCGTGAGGCGTCTTATTTCAAAAATAGCACACGGTGATTGGTGGACCACAAAACCTTGTACCCTACCCTTCTATCCTTCTAGGACACCCAAAACTCACCTTCCGAACACCTAATCGATCTAATTGACGATAATCTTATGTTTTCTTATCGGTAATCTCTGTTTCTGATCAGGTTCGGTAGAAGGAACCTGGCATGATCTACACTGGCTATTTCTTGAAGGGGGAAATTTCCGCGCTTTTCTATAATACGGGGAATTTCCTTGTTATAGAAGTCGTATATGCTAAGGTAAGGTCCTCTAGCCATTAGAACCTGTAATTAGCAGCGCTAATCTAGCCTACCCTATTACTACCCCTCTGGCACTGTAGCATGTGCTCATCATGTAGCTCTTCATCCTCACTATTATTGATCCGAATTTGTTTATAATTAGAGGCCTCGCCTAAGGATGGTCTTTAATCTTATCGATTGGCATGATTTCCCTTCCCCTGCTACCGTTAGTACACCAACCAATTACTTCCATACGTCCATGTTGTAATCAGTACCTACCTAAGGAAGAAACTAATATTTTATTAACAATGACACTCATAAATGAATACACAAACCGAAAAACGGACGGTAGACCTACGGTTCTACAGTCAGATCATTTAATAATGATTAATTTTACACATTATTAGTTCATTATGGTTACTTAGCAATATTAGTTTATAACTGCTTTCCTTGACACTACAGAGGCTTAGGGATTATGGGTGATTCTCAAAAATAGCGCAATTCCAGGAGTCAAAATCGTGAGTGAGTGAACCATACCCAAATTTTCTCAAAAATTGCATGTGGCTTCCGGAGACCATAAGGAACAATATGTAACTCAAAATACAGCTCAAATCACATTTTGGAGTCCCAAATTCAAATTTAAGAGTTTGATAGTGTGGCGGTAATGACAAACACAAATTTATTACAGTCGCGGTAATGAAATTGACTGGCGGTAATGAGAATATCGAAGTTTTTAAAGAAAAACTGCTTATCAAACTAATAATGTTCATATGTAATTCATTACATTCAAGTGTAACGAATTATTTCTACCATGTCTATAGTTCAAGTTGGTAGTTAGATGATGCAAACTAGAAATTACAAAAAAATGTCTGGAGTACCCAACCATTCCAGGGTTAAAAATTTTACATTAAGAACCTACAAATTAAAGAACAAAAATAAACATAGGTAGGTCACTAAAAAAATTGAAAAATTAGAAATAACTAGAGAAAATATTGAACTAGATATCTTGAATCACGATCACATTGTATTAATTTCAAACAGATTTCTTCAGAAAATCTATGTAATCAGACTCTTCGATCTTCGATAATCTGGTGGTTACAGAGGTTGGGGGCTCTTCATAACATAAAGCAATTCATCAGTTTTCAGGTCTTGTCGGTCTGGGGGGTTTGGCCACAAAAACAGCTTGTTGGGGCCAGATCTTCTCATGAAGCTGATCGTTGCAACTCCTTCCCACAGTCTTTCAACAATGCCTGGATACCACTGCTCGTCTTCAAAAACCGCCACCACCCAATCAAATTCTTTCACTTTCAAACCAACCGGGGTGGTTGCAGTGCAAAAGATGTAGCTGCAGTTGGTGTGACAACGCGGTGTAGTATCTGACAACGACCTGTCAATTTCTTCTTCGACAGAATCTTTCTGTCTCAAGCATTTGAGTTTCTTCTCCAGCCTGAAACATTTCACTTTCCAGCGGTTTGCTAGTTTTCTCATGCTGGCATTTTTCTCCTTCTCTGCTTTGAGGTCCCTGTAAGCCTTTGCTCGACATCTATTAGCTACCCTCCTCCCTGATGCTCTCCTGCTGCTCCCATTATATTCCAAACGAGGTTGGTTCGGGGGTTCGTGGTCATTGTGTCGTGGTGATGAAGTCAGGGTGAGATCAAGGACAGCGTTTAAATGTTTCCTCTTCGTATAATACCTCATACTGGCCTCCCTCCACTTTTTCCGTTTATTTCTCTTTCCTCTCTCCGTTAGTTTGCCAATAAGTTTGATACTTCCTTCTGCTACTCTCTTCTTATATCTCTGTCTTTCTCTCTCCAAATAAATTTGCCTTAAGTCTTGGTTGGTCCTTCTTTCTTCCCTCCGCATGCGATCAGCTTCCCTCCTCCTATCGCGAAGTTGATCTGCTGCGAATCGCTTGGGTGGAGCCATCTTACAGTGTTAGGAACCTGAGAAAACAAGAGAGAATCAATAATTCAGGTGAAGATAGGTAAAATCAAAACGTAATTTAAACATTATTTCCAAGCCTAAATTAATGTTTTCTGACTTTCAAAAAAAAAAAAATAAATAAATAAAAAATAAAAATAAAAATTACTAAATAAAAATAAATAAATAAATAAATAACATAAAATTAAAAAAACAATAAGATAATGAAAAATGCTACCACGAACTGTCCATCAAAAATTTTAAAACGTATGTAAAATTTTGATTTTGGGGCACTTGTCACAATTCTGAACTTTTAAAATAGCTTAATTTTTTTTAGAAATCCCCTAAAACTCATGAAACTCACAATAACTACCTGGAATAAGCATTTTCCACTCATTCTCTCAACACCCTTTTTTCATTATCATTACCGCCACCCAATGATTTGATGGTGGTAATGAGAGGGATTGATGGGCGGTAATGAGAATTCTATGTTTGTAAGCTTGCCAATACTTAAGGAGATGAAGGTTATTCAAACCCCAAAGTTTACTTTCAAAGGTATTTTTGGGTACACAAAACCATGCAATTTAAAAAAAATGTATAATTTAAGTTTAAAAAAATAATAGAGTTGTGGTAATGAGACCAATAAATGTACTCACCTGGCAAATAACATCCTTCCACGCTTGCTCGATGCTAACTGAAGTGGAGTGAGCCAGTGTTGCCAGGTTCCGGAGGGAGCCCAGGGGACCTTTAGAGGGAAAAACGGGGGACTTTCTCAAACAAAAAGGTGAACTTTCTGGGGTCCTTTTCACTGCTAGAAACACTGTTTAACCTTATCTCAGTTCATAATTGAATCGTTTATTTCAGAAACCACCTAAGTGCGCTTTTTTCAACTTTTGGAAAACTAAAAAAGACTGTTTTGCAGCTTAAGCTTAAGTATCGGTAGTAGGAGGGGCTTAGGGTAGGTAGGGGCTCCTTCAAATATATTTTTTTTACCAAATCAAGAACATGCAATTGGAATTATCTATTTTGTTAATTTTTTCTTTTTCTTCAAGTTTTTGAGATATAAATTTTTGAAAATTTTGCACTTAGGTGGTTTTTGCAATACATGAATAAATCCAAATTGATTTTTTTTAAATTATTATTGAAATTGAGTCAAACGATTAATTTTTATCTGTTTTGGTATCAAAAGTAAGTAAGAGACACACTTAAGTATAAACAAGAATGGTTTTTACTAGGCATTAAACGGAAAATACTTGTTCAAGTAGACGACACGCTTCAGTGCGCTTGGGCTACAGCGACGGCGTTTGGGTTCTCTCTGAAATAAACGGATTCTTTTCAAGGCTGTCAAATAGCATTGGTGATATGGAACATTGGTTATTTCGGCACTAAACTATGTATTCACCTCTGAAAAGAACAGTACCACCAAAACAACATTTTTTAAATTTTTGTCGCTTAGGTGGTTTCTGAAATAAACGATTCAATTATTTTTGCTGTCTTGAGTCATAAGGATTTGATAAAGTTATCAGATCAGACAGTTATATCTTGATAACTGATAATGGGGAACTGTTGTTGTTGTTGGTGACCGGTAACTATACTGAGTGACTAGAAATGGTTGGTGACACTAATCTAGCAAATTTTACTTCATGCTTTCATTTTTCGGGGTAAAGGGGGGACCTTTCAATGAAAAGGGGGAAATATTGAGGTACCCTGGAGGCCTTCAGGGATCGGGGTAACGGCAGACTGAAAAGGGGAAAATCCCCCCTTTTGGGGTACCATTGGCAACACTGGAGTGAGCAGGAAAGCTTTTCCCGCTCTTTGGCAGTGTTGCCACCCGCCTCCAAGTGCGCCAGAAGGGAAGATTAGCCTCTTGGTTTCCCACAGCGGGGAAAAAGTCATTGATAGGCGGTAATGATGATTATGTTGGTTACATACTTTCGAATGAGATGTAATGCATTAACATTCACGTTAAAAATCAAACGATCTCATTTCTGAAGATGATGAACTATATTCCTTCAGTTTTATAAGTTTTTTCAGTGAAAAGTACGTATTCCAAGTTCCCAGAGACGAGGTTTTAATTAAAAAAACGATCGTTACAGGTGGTGGTAATGATAAATAATGGTTTTAAGACCACAGGAAAACTGTTTTCCGAAGTAAAAAATAACGTTCTTGTCATGGATATTGAAAACAGAGATGGGAAGAACGCATTGAAAAAAAAATTACCCCTATAGGGCACATACGTTTGAAGGAATCCTCAAGTTACATACCGTTTGCTCTTTTTCTGAGAATCACCCTTATGAGATGCTGTGATAAAATGAGAGCATTCCAAAAAGTGGCTAACGATTTTCCTGCTATGAAAACTAAGGGAGTTACACTTCCCTAGTAACGCATTGGTTGTACGTGAAAATCAATAGAAAACCCCACCGTGACGTGACGCTCGTGACATGACGAAAACAAATAGAAACGTCCCGTTAATCATTAACTTAACTTTAAATGATAAAAGTTAATAAAAAAGATTACATGACTAAATATATTCGCAAGGTAGAAAACTTTTCATGGATTCGGTTTTAAGGATTACACAGTAGAAGCTGGCGGTGTCTGCTTACGGTATCTGCTATTGTTCGTAGAATCAAAGTTACCTGATCTACACCTCGGGGTTGTAAGTGCCAAGAACTAAAGTGTCGGTTTCAGGCGTGGCCACCATCGCCAACAACAAGGCGTGGGCTGCCGGGATCGTAATTGCATTATCTGGTGGCCTGTCAATTCTAACTTCTGCTGTTCGCTCAAGTCGGGAAACGAGAAATCTGGTTTACCCTGTGCCATTAATATCAATACTCCTTCTTCATTACTCATATTCTTGCAATGTCATATCATTCTTGGATATTCATGCAGTATGGTGCTGGGTAAATCCCATATGTTCAAGGCAGTACTACAGGAATGATAAATATTGTGGTCTTGAAATACTTCCGTCCCCGATTTTGATGATTCTGGAATTCGAATGTAATGGCTGCATATATGTTTGTATGTGTCATGGATTAGGATACGAATAGAAAGGTAACATTACTACTTCTTAGTTTTTTTTCCTTTTTTACCGCATCGAAATCTGTCCAGCCGCCGTTTCAGATTCTATACCATATATATATATATAGTGGAAAAAAATTTACAACGACATTGGTATAAACGACAAACCAAAGGTGGAAATCGGGACAGATGGTTGACCCGCTATGTAAAAACGTTAAATTTTTATCGTTTATAATGACAGCTGTTATAACGTCCAAATCGTGTATAAAGGTGACGTTTTCCAATTTCTATGAATTCAAACACCGCTGGTATTGCCGCTGTCACTTTAATGTTCTAATATTAAATATTAAAAAGGCTTGCTCGAAAACTATTTATTTCTAAGAATTTAAAGATTCTTTTGAACTAGAACGTTAGGGTAGGCCCCGTTAGTTTGGGCCGCCTTTGGATTAATTTTCAGTTGATATACTACAAGTCCTGTGAGCAGCAACGTCCTAGTGCAGTTTCTTCTGACCTACAAGATGTGCTAGAGAATGTATTTACATTACGAATCTATCTATCTATCTATCTATCTTCTATACATATATATAAATCAATTGCTGTTCGTTAGTCTCGCTATAACTCGAGAACGGGTGGACCGATTTGGTTAATTTTGGTCTTAAACTATTTGTGGAAGTCCAGAGATGGTTTAAAAGGTTTAAAATTGCAAATCTGCCCCATAGGGGGTGTTTTAGGGGAGGAGGGGGAATGGGGTATCTTTGTCATCACTGAAAAAACTGGGGATTTGATTGTCGAGTATGTTTGGATTAATCCAATTCAAGTCAAAGACAATGGAGGGGGAGGGGGTGGGGGAGTTAAAGCGTTTCGAACGTCACTGAACGAACTGGGGATCTGAGTTGTCGAATATGTTTGGAGTATTCTAACTTAAATCACTGGCTACTTGAAAATTTTCAAATCTAACCCATAGAAGGGAGTGTTTTAGGGGAGGGAGAAATGGGGTATCTTTGTCATCACTGAACGAACTGGGGACTTGATTGACGAATATGTTTGGATTACTTTAATTCAAGTCAAAGACTACTTTTTTCAAATTTTTGAAATCTGACCCAGTAGGGAGGGGAGGGGGAGGATGTTAAAGCGTTTTGAACGTCACTCAACCAACTGGGGATCTGAGAGGGCGAATCTATCAAATTACTTTAACTTGGGTCACATGTTATTTGATAATGTTCCAGTCGACCTGTGAAACGCATGAGTGAACCAGCTAGTAAACAATAAAAATAAATGTGCCTCCAAACTACCTTCAAATAAAAGTTCAGATTTTCCCTCCAAAACCATTCAGACGTCAGAGCTTAACGGATAGGAGTAACCTGCTGTAACTAAAAAAGTGTTTCCAATCAATATTTAGCCTAGATCGTAAATTTCGAGGCAAACGACCAATTTTTGACGGTACCTAGGCGGACGTTATAAACAATTTCTACCGTATCTATAGATTTCGGCAGGTGCCTACGTCCACGTGAATGCATCTAGATAATTATGCACTAAAACATAGATTGTAAAGTATCTTAGCTTTAGTTACCTATAGACAAAGGCATACCGTTGAGAGGTACGTATATACGTGGATAATGTAGTATGAGATGCATCGTTTACTAATTATCCATAAAAGGCCTATCCATAAATTTAATAGACCATTGTAATAATTTGTGGCGTTTTGGTTTTAACATGTATCATGTTTTAGCCCTGGGGTCCTAGCAAATTTTGCGAGTCAATTTTTTTCCGCGCACGAAACATATAGTGATACAGTGATTTCCGCCTACAACCGAGTCGTTGCTAGGGAAATGGTACTTCGTCGTTTTTCATCCCACAAAATTCGTTGACCATTCGTTCGAAAGCTCTCGATTTATCCAACAATATTATGTTAACTACGGCGAAGTGCGTGTCCAACAAACTGAGTTATGAGCATGGTTATATAAATAATTGTTTACACACAGGTGATCATTCTCAATAATTGATATTGTCAACATGATTGCAACCGCTTGTTAATTTCTGATGTTTTCATAGAATTTCGAATCAATATCGAGGAGAAAACATGATACATGGTTGAAATTTTTGTTCTAGAACAGACATTTTTTGTTTGCTACATTCTATATTGTAGATAGCACGTCGCCGTAGAAATGTAAATATTTATAATGAGTTATACCCCCAAAAAGATGCTCCGCCAAGTCAAAAAATGCATAATATCATCCAATTTGGGCTAAGCCAATAGTAGGATTCACTCACTCTTTTTGACTGTATTTGGGAGTGTGACGCTTCTTCAACGGCTTGGCCGATTTTGGCCTATCGCACAACCGTACTGGTAAGTGTGGTGGTGGATTCACACATCTCATCGAGACTGAAAAGGTATTTTATTGTTCAATAACAATATATTTCATTTATAAATTATATGGGGATTTGAACCCTTCAATGTTACTGTGGATTAGTACAGCGCTCTTCACAGCCCACTTTAGCTCTACATTTGTAGTGGAAACTAATAGAAATAAGATAAATAACGATATTAAAAAAATATGTTTGTTTCACTAATGAAGATAGCTAAAGAAAAATAATAAGGTGGATTTTGGCCCAATGGACAGCAATTTTTCAAAACTTTTATTGAAACGCACGAAGTATTCAATTTTGAATTATATTAAGAATCCAGGAAGGTATCACTCGGCTTTTATGTTTCACGGTAATTTTTAAATAAAAACTCACTGTTTCAAATTATGCAAATTTCTTTAGAAAATTGAATAAAATCAATATTTGACGAGGTTTGCGAAATGAACGGGTTGAAAATTTAAATTCAGCATTAAATTCGGTATAGAATGCCTCCAGTTTTGAGACTTGAAAAACCGGTAGGGGAGAGTGGGGCACAATTTACACATATTCACCATTGAAATCGTCATTCCAGACGTTAACTCTCATTAGGATTGAAATAAAATTTCCGTTCTTGCGCCCAAAAATCAAGCTTTCCAAACGAAAGGGTGAGTTCGCTGGCCAACACTTTTTGAGTACATTAAATTGGTCACATTTCAAAAAATGTACTAAAAAAATCACTAGAAATTGTTAAAAACGGCTAAAAATCGTTAAATTTACATTTTTTAGCAAAATTTTAATCAAAAATAGTTTATCAACGGCAAACTAGAACATTACAAAATTTATGCAAAAAGTTATGCTGAAAAAATTACTTAAATTTCATTATTATTTGCTGAAAATCGATAAAAGCTCCCTAAAAAAGCCAAAATTCCCTAATCTTTTTTGAGTCGCAGAATATTATTTAGAACGAATTTTGTGGCGATAAAATTTGTTATTAACTATTCCAAAGTGCTCAAAGTTCAAAACAATGTAACAAAATATAATAAGATAATTTACGAAAATTCGCTCATACGATCATGTTGCATGATGGGAACTTTTTTATGATTCTTTCCAGTCCCTTAAAAAATATTATTTTCTTCGCCAATTTCTTTGTTCTAATTTCTCTTGTATTTAATTACAATAATTACAATAATCTTAGTCTACTTATCTTTCCAGTGTGTTCTGATATTATTTTGTCAAACGATTCTGGTTTTTTTTTCCCCCCCTACCACATGTTCTTCTTCTTGACATCATTCAATATGTTGCAATTTGGCTTCGCCCATATGTACAAAAAATCGAAATAAAATATAATAAAATCCTCTTGTACAGGTAAATGAAGTAATAAATTAAGGTAAATGAAGTACGATAACTTGATAAGGTGTTTTATTACCTTGGTTGATTAATACGAGTACCTACGAAGGTATGTACGGAAAAGGAGTCCGTGGTTATGTTAAACCCGCAAGACCGCCAAGTATTGCGGCCAGTATGTGCTACGAAACTGCCTTTTGACGGGGCGGCTATATTTCACAGCCGTTGGCTCGGGCTGCAGTAATTTATTTTACGGTTGGGTGGTGGCTCGCACGTTGCCATTATATATTCCGCTGGAAAAAAGAAAGAAAAAACACTTTGCATTCCGCTTTTCACAATGAAGCCAGCGGGATCCGATCCCGGTATCGATCCTCGTTTGCTTCCAAAGGTTATGTGACGCGATTCCCTTCCTCCAGGTGAATACTAATGGACGAAAATAATACTGTGGAGCATCGAGGATTAGACCTACAGATCGAGGTTTTATTTGAGGTAGTGCCGTGTTTCCCGTAGCAAGTTCAATACATCCATTTTAATGGATAAATGAAAAACACTCCTGCAACGTGGAAAAATCATGAACGATTGTGTATGACAGTGTGTTTTCTAAACCAGCAGATTGGTGATATGCGAGTGCAATGCGCTGTAACTTTTTTGAACGAATCATAGAAGGAAATAAAGCTATTACAATAACTCGAAAATTTATAGGTATTAAACATTTCAAAATTGTATTAATTTAAATCGAGTTAGAGGCATACATATACATATATACTAATCCCTCTAAATTTGTCATTGTACCCTACTGACTCTACTGAGCCCCTCAAAACCGGTGACTCCATTGGCAACCCCTCTAAACCTATAGCTCCCGCCGTGCTGGTCTATTTCCTACGTAAATATCTACTCCGAGCTAACCGCAAAAAATTACCAAATATAAAACCTGAAGAGAACTTTAAGGCTTATATGGCCGTTCATTCCAACCAATGGACTTTAGGGTCAAAGGCAAGTTCAATCTTCAACGTTCTGCCATCGTACAGTTATTCAATGTGTTTACCATAGCTATTAATATTCTATACAGTTCTCTTGGGCGTCAGAAGTGCTGTATTTGAACCAGTCCTTCTGTGAAATCTTGCAAAACAGCCAAATCCATAGGTAGGTAGGTATATGTGTGAAACTCTTTATGTATACTTTCTATGTAAATGTCTACTTAATGTTAAATGTTAATAGCTAACAGACCATACCAGAGCCAGCCATTCTAGCTCCTTTTTAGTCTATAATACAGACTTTCAAAATGTAATCTCCCAGGACCGATCGGGCCATCTTGGGTCTTGATCGGCCAAGCGTGGAGGTACTCATTGCTGGGAACATCATTACATTTGCTGTTTTTTTGCCTATCCTAACATAATAAATTATTTGTCCACATCTTTCTTTTCCTTTTAATTGGTGAGTACAAATTGCCAAGTATGAAACATGATCATCTGAGATAACTTCAATGCCTCGAGTACCATTCATATTAACCGTTGAGGCTTAAGGTCAACGCCAACATTTTTTCGATATTCTATAGAAACTGTTTTTTTGGGCAGCTGAAATGATGTATTTGAACTAGTATTTTCATGAAATCCTGCAAGATATATCTAAATCCATACCTACCTATAAAAGGTACAAGTTTGGAGGAAATTGAAGATGTTGAGTAGAATTAACTTGATGAACTCTCAACATTCTGCGTTAGGATTTGGAAGGCTTCCCTTAAATTCGAACATGCAGATGCACTTTTCGATGGAACTTGTTCGATTGAGGCCCCTTAAAACTGTGACGCTCAGCCCTCCCTCTCTCAATTTATAGCTCCCGCAGTGCTGGTATATTTTCTACGTGAATTCCACCTCCATGCTAACCACAAAAAGCTACCAGACCAGCTCACCAACCCCTTTTCGTTATCATAACCTAATTTCCCGGATCCACAAAATCTCGAAGGTTGGTCGGGATTTAAGGCTGGGTGGAGGGGTAAAAGTAAAGCGCGGACTAACCTAGATACGTCCTTTAGTGGCCAACTGCGCCACTTTCATAGAAAATACCAACTGTTCTCTTCTGCTTGCGGCGCCGTATCGGCAAAATGTGTTTTCTATGATAAAATAATTCTGCAAAAGATAAAACGAGGCCTATCACCTTTCGTGCAGGCGTGAGGTGGATGCTATAAAAACCATATGAAACTACAATAATAAACCCGTGCCCTTTTCCCGGCTCCAGTAGGTACTCTGGGAAGCTGGGTATATACCTACGTCCCTAATAGAGCAAAGAGAGCTCCGAGGAAGCCGCTGAATAAAATATCGTGACGGTGAAATATTGAGGCGGAGGGATTCTTCTCCACAGTGGTATCCAGCCACCTTCACTCCGGTCTTAACCAAGACTGACTCGGTCCAGTTTGCAACGTACCGACTACACAACCCTGATCCTCTCTACCATATCTCTACCTACCTATTGTACACATGGAGCATTTCTAAATTAAGAATATCCTGAACCAAATGAGAATTGTCGACACTTTTTATATCATTACATTTTTGCTTCCGAGTCTACCTCTAGCTTGCGGAACCACTATTTTCACTTTCGGATGATGAATTTGTTTCGCCAAAATCAAAATTACCTCTCAAATTCTGATTAATTCTGAACAACATAGGTTTCGTGTTAGCCTGTCTGTGTGTTTCTGCAGATCCTTACAAACAGCTTAATTTATTTATTTATTCACGGGATTAATAATATGCCTCATCGCAACAAGAAAACGCAAACATTCAGCAAATAAGGAAAATAAACAATATCTATTGCAGAAGAAAGACAAGATAAAGAATGAATTTGAAAGTGTACAGGGTGGAAGAGGGTAAGTTTCGATAAATATTTTCGGATTAACTTTATCAAAAATACAGTTGTAAAAATGTAGAACCCATATTAGGATCTTATTGGATTTTTTCTGGTTTATGTCACGGTTCAACCTGAAGGTAGTTGTGACCATTTTAATGTCAAACAATCTTCCGATTCATCATATTCGGCATTTTAGGTCGTCCCTCTGAAGCTAGGCTTCGTCAATATAGAATATTGACTATTGTAATTGATCCATGCCAGGGGTCAACCCAAGCATGGGAAAAAACTGTATAAGAATCCGTTTCAGATCATTCTAAGATCGAATCAATAAAAAAAAAATCATAGGTGTGTGTGTGTGTGTGCGCGCGCGTTTGTGTGTGTGTGTGACACAAATTTTGTCGACCTGCCCAGGCCACAATTCTCAACAGATCTTCGAGATTCTTTCTTTGTTCGATCCCAATTTTAGTCTAGTTGTACATCAAACTCAAGAAGTTTTGCAATTCATGATGGAAGAGAAGAAATGGAGGGAGTATAAGCGTAAAAACATTTGTCAACGCCACCCAGGCTACAATTCTCAACCGATTTCCGTGATTCTTATTTTGTTCGATTTCAATTTCAGTCTAGTTCTGCAACAAACCTTGGGAATTTCGGATTCGCTGTCGTGGTAGGGGGTGAAGAGGGTGATTTAAGATTCTTCCGAGGCTGCCCAAGTGACAAATCTCGATCGATTTTCGTGATTCTTATTCTGTTTCATTAGGAATTTGATCTAGTTTCGGACCGTAGTTAGGAATTTCAAATTTCATTATGAAAGGCGGTGGATGGAGGAGGTAATACTGATAAACCATGATGTTTTAACTTTTCCCGTCAGATTTTGGTGATTCTTGTTTTGTTCGACCATGAATTCGGTCCTAGTTTTGGAACTCATCACAGGATTTTCAAATTTAATTATGGAAGGGGGTCAACGGAGGGGTTAATTGTGATGTTAATTATTCTCGTAAAATTTTCTTGATTTTTTTAAATTTTTATTTATTTATTTATTTTTTCTTTCAATTATGAATCAGTTGAAGTTTTGTAACAAATATCAGAGGTTTAAAATTCCAAGATGGAGGGGGAATAGCGATAACTCGTGATATTTTTACTATACTCATCTGATTTCCATGTCAGTTTTCATTATTTGTTCGATCCAGGTTTTAGTCCAGTTATGCAACCTTGGAAGTTGAAAATCTAGGTACTGTCGGAGGAGAGGTTAAATACGTGGGGGAGGGGGGATAATTGATATTTTCGTTTTTCGTTTCTCTTTTCTTAATTCTCATAATATATAAATATACAATCCATTCATAGGGAAGTCACAGTAATGCATCCATTTCTTTCCAATATGAATAACGTCAATGCTTTATTTTCTCCACTTCATGGGAAAGCATTGAGTCATGGATATGTGTTTGGGCACAGTATGTTCCTCTGGGGACTATGGAAAATAGACGGAGTTCGGAGAGCTGTAGATAACAGTTTATTCTCGAACTAATGACACAATATTGTTCTGTTGTAACGGTGTAAACCTGTATTTACAACTTGATAAAAGTCCAAAAATCATAAGTGCAGTAGCGTGATCTAAGAGCAGCCCGTGACCGAATGACAAAATTCCTCTGTGAAATTCTTCCAGCGTCGCTAGGAGACTCCATTACTCACTTGAAGAGCAGCGTAACTACCGGAGGTTGTACTTGTGCCAAAGAAACCCTTTTAGCATGGAACATGTTTTAGCCTTGGACCAACTAGCGAAAAACGTTACGCGGATGTGTCACGAAATTTTAGCATGGAACATGTTATTTTCTTTTGATTTTCACGTACAACCAAGGCGTTGCTGGGGAAAGGAAACTTCTTTAGTTTTCTCCGGACAAAAATCGTTCTCCACTCGTTGGAAAGCTCGTACTTGTTCTTCTATTCATGATGTCGTAGTTCTAACTTTATTTATGTTATAAATGGATATAAGAAAAAATGGCGCTTGTTTTGTTGTCACTTGGTTGAGAAGTTAATCTTGGTTATAGTAACTGTAGACGCGCGCCACAACAGAAAATTACCTACCTAGGTACTTCCTTCTAAATTCGATAAGTAAAACATTTATGTCGTAGTTTTAAATTTATTTACATTTACGAACTAGCGGGAAGAAAGCATGTTCCATGTTACAGTATTTTAGCCGAAGGCTCAAAGCGGGAAGCAACCGGGGCCCGAAGTTTTTTTTTTCTGTCTTTCTTTTTTTCAGAAGCTTTATTTAGATACAACTTATTGTGCTAAGCACTATTGTTGTGAAAACAGAACCTGATCAGTTGCGTAATTCGCTTTATTTCCTGCAGTAATGGTCAACAATAATAAATGTTATTATCCATGTTATTGACAATAGAACAGATAAAGGTTGAACTGATGAGCATATGGATAGTCAATGAAAAGAATCGATTTAAATTTTGGCACTGAGGAGGTTTAAGTTTTGATGTTGCCATAGTACCTGATGGGGAAACTTATGAGGTGGCTTCGCAAAAAAACCAATTATTCGCTGGTGCAATAACGCGCTGGGAAGATACCTGGAGAATCAATCTGAACCCAACGAAATCCGTTCTTGTCCCCTTCACATGTCGTAGGAAGTTCACGATCTCCCTTCGGGCCTCGCAAGGGGCTCCGCCCCTTGACCCCGCCAGGGGGGCTTCGCCACCCTGGACCCTCCCGTTGCTTTCCGCTTTGAGCCTTCGGCTAAAATGCTAAAACATGGAACATGCTTTCTTCCGGCTAATTCTTAAATGCAAATAAATTTAAACTACGACACGAATGTTTTACTAATCGAATTTAGAACAGAGTACCTAGGTAGGTAATTTTCTGTTATAGTGCGCGTCTACAATTACTATAACCAACATTAACTTCTCAACCAAGTGACAACAAAACAAGCGGCATTGTTTACTATATCCATTTATATATAAATAAATATAAAACTACGACATGAATAGAAGAACAAGTACGAAAGAAATGTTTGATAAATCGAGAGCTTTCCAATGAGTGGAGAATGATTTTTGTTTGGTGAAAACTAAAGAAGTTTCATTTCCCCAGCAACGGCTTGGTTGTACTGTGTGAAAATCAGAAGAGATAATTTCTTGACACATCCGCGTAACGTTTTTTGTTAGTTTGTCCAAGGTTTTGTGACACATCCGCGTAACGTTTTTCGCTAGTTAGTCCAAGGCTAAAGCATGTTCCATGCTAAAAACTCGGTCACTTATCTTAATTAACGTTGGACACACGTTTAACATGGGAAGCCCACATCAGTAATGTGGTCAACCGGGCTAGGAACCGAATTCACCAATTGAAACCAATCATGTGTTCCGATAGAGTAGAACTGAGTCTGAAAAGAACGGTATACCAAACGATGATTCGACCAATCTGGGCATACGGATCCGAACTGTGGTATTCTGCTTCTAATTCACAAATACAGAGGGTACAGACCTCATAAAACCGCGCTCTTCGGTTGATAACAGCATCACAACCGAGTCATTGCTAGGGTAATGGTACTTCGCCGTTTTTCATCGCACAAAATTCGTTGACCATTCGTTCAAAAGCTCTCGATTTATCCAACCATATTATGTTAACTACTGCGAAGTGCGTGGCCAACAAGCTGTGTTATGAGCATGGTTATTTGAATAATTGTGTACACTCTGGTGATCATTCTCAATAATTGATAATTGTGAACATGATTGCAACCGCTTGTTAATTTCCAATGATTTCATTGAGCTGGTGTTTCGATGATTTGATTCATAGCAGGTGATCCGAATATTGCGAGAACGGTTTGATTTGTGAAGCGGTAGTTAAATCACTTTATTAGGTAATTTCTATACTTTACACTCTTGGAAGCTGTAATTTCGTATGTAGCTTCTTTAGGACATTTACTTGACGATGCCTAGGGTCCGAATCAGATCAGTGGCTCTTAAAGCTAATTTCTATGCTTTACACTCTAGGAAGCTGTAATTTCGTATGTAGCCTCTGTAGGACATTCACTTGTCGACGCCCAGGGTCCGGGTCAGATTAGTGGCTCTTAAAAGTTAATTTCTATGCTTTACACTCTAGGAAGCTGTAATTTCGTTTGTAGCCTCTTTAGGATATTTGCTTGTGATGCCCAGGGTCCGGATCATTAGAGTGGCTCTTAGACCTTGCATACGAGTCTGCAAATAAGACATGAAATATCCCAATGAGTTTCAGACTCGTATGCAAGCGTTTCTGATGATTATCGAATACAACCTTATCGTTTGTTTCAGATGTGACACGTTTCTTTTATGAGTGACCCAGGTTACACGACCAAACACCGTACTTTTGTATCCACATATCAATGGTTTTCAATGAAGTGGAGAAAATGAGTACAATTTGATCCTACGCTAGAATACGGATTGAAAAAACCAACCGCCGCAACTTCCTGGTTCTTCATACTTATGTTTTTACAGGGTAAATACGCTTCCTGCAAGATGGGCTGCTATATTTACTTCCTTCCGCTTCCCCACCAGGAGTGGCTACAGCTCCTTACTGATCCTGTATTGCCATTGGTCCGCTTATGATGCCTTCCATGGATGATTGAGTGTTCTGCTCCTTGTAATTTCCAGTAATTTCCCCTTCGTGACCATTATTTCTAAATTCTTCATTTGACAGTTTCTCCTAGGTACCCATTTTCTTCAATCTTCAAGTACCTAACTGATAAATTAAACTTTTCCTTCACCAATTCATTTTAATTTTATTTATTCGTATTTTAGTTCTTCTAAACTTATATTGTTCTTAGAGGCAGAAACTGAGAAAACTAGGCGCTCCGCGCCTTTCCGGGCGTAGACTCCCGGCCCCCCCTTTGTTTCCACCTACCTAGGGCCAAACAGCTAAATATTGAAGAAAGTGGAACTCAATATTACCAATTACCTCTGGAAACACAATTACCAATTTACCAATTACCAATTTACCAATTACCATTACCAATTTTATTCGTCTCTTGATGTCCCAGAGAGGCCCTAAGGCCAATTTCAAATTCCAAGGGTGAACAAAAGAAAATTTAGCTCACTCAGATAATCAGGATGGAGCTTGATTAATTAAGTACCAAATCAGCTCAAAAGAATTATTGCTTGATATGAGGTGGTTAACGCTTATTCCAATGGTAACGACCATTTTCAATTTTTGAAAATTGAGGGAGCTGTAATCAATTTAGTGGCCCAAGATTGTGACACGAAAAAGAAATCAAGGAAGTGAAAACCCTCGAAAATATGGTGCTAAAAAACAAATTATAAGGTATTTTTTATTGCAAACGAGTAAGTAGAATTTAATCTGCTTCTGATTATAATGTAACTATGTACTTGAACCCAAGAAACAATGTTTGAGTGTAATTTGTGTAAATATGAAATGAGCCTCTTCTCTTCTCTAGTCAACCCTCTACGTGAAAGTGGGAACTTCCACAACCTTCAACTAATCTTGGTTATGTAATTATCCGTCTCGAAAAATTGAGAGATTGTATCCTCTTTGATTCAAAATGAGGAGTTTGGTTGGCAGGCGAGGGTCATTCATTTCTATAATTCGTGCGTAATGTACAATTTTTAATTTACAAAATTTATATACAAACTCGGAACTAACATAAAATATGTACCCACCAAGTTGTTTGTTCATTATATTATGATATTTGTTGTTTGACCTATCTCTCTTCGCTGAATAAAATATCACCAATCAGTAGTTGAGCTGCTAATTAAATCTATAAGGATGTACATAATTACACACACTGGTTGAGGTATATACATACTCGTAGGTAGCTTCATTACGAATAGCAAATATTAATGAAACTTCACATCTATAACGTAATTATAAAAAATATATACAATTTGTACATGTAAAACTTAATTTACTTCGAATAATCGACTGTAATAATCGTACTCCAAATACGAGTGATTGCGAAGTTATAGAAACAAATAACCAAGTTAATTCCAACACCTGATCACAGTTTTTCCTGTACGCCAACAAAGGGACTGCTGTACAAACGTGATAAGTGGTCACATTTCTATACACATGTAGTTAGCAAGAAAATATAATGTCCAATTCTTCATTTATCGTGAACACACATTCCAATCCCTTGATTAGCTGTAACGATCAATTATTGATATGTAATCTCGAATGTAACTAACATGTTTGACACTCTCGATTGAAGAGTTGAGATGTTATTGGCTCTTCGAAACTCACATAACTTCATAAATTCATTAAAACCTACCTCATGACAACTAGGAACTAAACCACTTTAAAATCTGTTGTATATTATCGTTCGTAAAGCTCTAATGACAATAATTACTGTTTAATGAGACTATCTCCGCATTCCATCAAGACGGTTATCAATAAAAATAATACTAACTTCCACGTGCAAACAATTGTCCGAACCCGTTCGAATGATGTAGCACAATCTCGAAAAAATATCAGAATGCTTATTAAACGCATGGTGTGCTCACAATGATTTATATCCATTGTTACTATTCAAATAGTGAATTCGGAATAGTGAATAGTAAAGTTTCTCAACTTGAATATTCCTGTTCTACCCTCAGGAATTACAGCCAGTTGTTTTCAGTAGGCTCTCAAACCATGAGAATCTACACGTGTTCCGTTTGGTCAATTTTTTCTGTGGAACCTCGTACCACCATGAGATTAGTTGGGTCGCCGTTGAGCTTTGCCAAAATGTCGTTCAAAGATACGCCTTTGGTTTCTGGAACTATGAACCACGTGAATACAAAACCGATATAGCACCAAGCCCCAAAGAAAAGGAATGCTCCGTGTTGACCCATATGGGTGTTCAAATAAGGGAAAATCTGAACGCTGATGAAGGCCAGGAGTGTGCCCCAGAATATGATGGTCGACGTTGCCAATCCCTTGATGTCCGATCTAAGCGTTTCAGTCATTACCACGTATGGTACAGGGCCAGCACCCAATGCGTACGTCACGACGTGCAAGCATAAACATGCCACTGGAACCCAACCTAACCCTTCAGGTTTGAAATATATATATCCAGCCAACACGAACAGACTGGTTCCCATCATAAAATACGAAATCAGCAGAAGCAACTTCCTGCCTGATCTATCAACAATCAAAGAACTGACGTAGGACGCGCTGAATTGAAACATGCCAACCATTATCGTTGCTTTGCTCGAGCTCATCGAGCTTCCCGCTTTTTGAAAGATATCGCTCACGAATGTTAGCAATGCCAAGATGCCGCAGAACTGTTGCCAAGAGAAAAGTCCCAAACCTATTATCATGGCGATTCGATTGCCTTTAGTGCTAACGAGGTCTGAATACGATGCGCTTTCTTTCTTTGACATTCCTTTGGCGATATTTTCCGTCTCCTCGCTAACGACTCTATGATTACCTCCACGGAACCAAAGAAGAGACGTTTCCGCGGCATCATTTCTCGATTTGGAAATATAATAATTTGGCGTTTCAGGGAGCCAGAAATATCCTGCGATGAAAACTATGGGAATCAACAAACAAAATGCTGTGAAACTCCTGTAATCTAGCGCTGCGCCGACGGAATATGCAGCAACGACTCCGCCATTCATGAAGAGGATGACGTAGGAGCCTAAAGTCCCCCTGATGGAGTCGTGAGCAATCTCTGAGATGTACAGCGGACAGATGATGAGAGCTCCAGATCCGCTGAGCCCCGTCAGTAGTCTCGCGACGTAGAGGTATATCGGGCTTGTGCCAAATAATATTACCGTCCAGCCAACTATAAATGGCACAGTGACGCAGTATCCAGCGATTTTCCTTCCGAACGCGTCGGCGATCCTGCCCCATACGAAGGACCCAGCAATTCCACCGATGAAGGTCAGCGATCTGAAACAGAAGTCAGAATTTAGCGCAAGAGGGTCTCGAAATAGAACGGAAATTTTGGAATTGACAAAAGCGCCTAACAGAGTTGAGTGAGCCAAGTTCCAATCATCTAGTACGATCTTATGGGCGAATTTTTTTAATATTATTTCTATAGCATTTCTTCTATGCTGAAGTAATCTATGTACTACTGAATAAACTCAATTATCTATAGAATTATTAGGTTCACATATTCACTCACATTTACCACAAGACAGCAATGGAAAGTTTTCTATTAAATCTAGATAGTTATTTCTGCTAGTAGTAATAGTAATTATCATTTACATACCTTTCAAGTCCGTCGTCACAGGCAAGTCGAGGTACCGGGGGCGAGCACTTTCGAAGTAAGAACGTCATCATCATCACTTTTTTGACTTTTTTGGATGGTGTTCTTACATCGATAGCGCTCACCCCCGGTACTCGACTTGCTAGTGACGACCTACTCCTTCGAAAGGTACGTAAATCATAATGGAAAGTTTAGGCGGTCCTTAATATTTCGCTGATTGGAAGACCGAATTCGATATAATATTGTTATACAGTTACAAACAATGAAATGAAGGAGGGCTTAACCCCTAATACATACAAACTTGAATTTTATTATTATGTGGGAGACGGGCAAAAACATGAGAGTGGTACCCAAGTTTGATCATTATTAAGTTAGCTTATAGTTGGAAAATTGTGGACCAGGATGCTAACCACCCAAAGTTATAAAGGATTGGAGTATCCAAAGATTTGGAGTTTTGGAGGTAATAAGTGGTAAGGATGAATCATGAATGGAATGATGGATGCATTTATGCAATTCTATTTGCATAATGACCATTTTAATCTATTGATTGATTTTAATAGATTGAGATATTTAATAGATAGATTTTTGCTGCTCTGCTGTACAGCTATTTCTGTGCATTGAGCCTCAGTCTCAGATACAGCGTGATTCTGCTCTAAACTTTGGTATTAATTAATGAAAAAGGGATAATGCAACATTTTGTCCACGTTACTAACCCGAGCCACGAAGTTTCGTCTAACGTCATTCTGCCAACTGGGCTGTCATCACTTTGAAGGACTTCCAGAACAGGTGAAGTCCAGCCGACGACTGTGCCAAAAGCAAAGGCCAGTATGCAAACTGAAAAAGTACAATTGATTAGTGACGATTACAAGAATCCACGTCCTACCTAC
The DNA here is from genome assembly GCA_030762985.1 of Adelphocoris suturalis. Classification (NCBI taxonomy): domain Eukaryota; kingdom Metazoa; phylum Arthropoda; class Insecta; order Hemiptera; family Miridae; genus Adelphocoris; species Adelphocoris suturalis. Next base: position 64,379,887 of record CM061043.1, read on the forward strand.
ACTTGTATAAGATACCACATAAACACGCCAAGTTATGTGAGAAAGTTGAACAGAAACGTGTTCACCTGTTCAAGCCAATTTTGTAGAGAAATACCGCTCTACGTTCATTCTTTTATTGTTGGTCATCTAGTAAATGAAATTGTTTTAATAGCTGTAGATTATTACTGAAATACTAACTTTACTAGCTCACTAGTCAAAAAGAGGAAATATTTCAAAATAAATATGTTAGGGATCAATCATTGTGAAAGTAGAAAAGATTTATTTGGTTGATAGACTGATTCTAGCCATGAAACACTATGTGAAACATCGACAGCTTTCCAAGATGTGGTGAATGATTTTCGTGGGTCCAAAACTGAGGAGAATTATAATATGGCCCAGGAAACGAATGTGTTGTAAGTGAAAATAACTGATTTAGTCCGCTCTTCATTCGTGACATAATTTCGTGGTTTCCAACTTTTAGGTCAAAGATAGAACATCATGTTCTATGTTAAAAAAAAATAATAATAAAATATGTAGATTAATAAATAATAGGTGAAAATTAAAGGTTGAAATTAAAAAAAAAAAATCAATGTTTTAAAAAAATCCTCATAAAAGAGTAGTTTTTATCGAGTGAATTATAAGGAACTCAGTTCAATGAATCGAATGAAACTACCCGGAGCTGTATGACCAACCCTTCCCGCTCTATTATAGCCTAAAGAAGAAAATATAGTCAACAGGATTGTGATTTGCATAGGCGTGCAGGAGTAAGATGAACGTTGGCAAATTCGACTTGGGCTTTCTTGTTAGTTTCGTACATGCAAATTTGATGCCTAACTATATACAGATCCACACCGAAGGGTTTTTTTTTTAATCTAATACGTTGTTTATGGTAATAATTAGAGTTTTCTTGTAGAATTTATTAGGTATTACGTAATCGGTAATCTTGGTATTATCCGTAATCCACAGGTCGGTATATCTTGATTATTATTTCGCTAATAATAGAACGTAGATACCCGCAAACCGCACTTATTCCAGGCGCATTAGTCATTTCCGTCAATGTTGAATCGGTCTTCTGATTTCATGTCGCTGTCACCAGTGTTCAAATGTTCGCATCATCGTTATGGATTTACGGATGAGTCGTATCGGAAGAAGGGACAGGAGGTGGAGGTGCGGTAGGTATAGCGGGCAGCACCCAGCGTAACCTTCCTTCCCAAATTAGTTTATGGTGCGTTTATTACAAATATTTATTTCTTGGTATTATCCGTAATCCACAGGGCGGTATATCTTGATTATTATTTCGCTAATAATAGAACGTAGGTACCCGCAAACCGCACTTATTCCAGGCGCATTAGTCATTTCCGTCAATGTTGAATCGGTCTTCTGATTACATGTCGCTGCCCCCAGTGTTCAAATGTTCGCATCATCGTTATGGATTTACGGATGAGTCGTATCGGAAGAAGGGACAGGAGGTGGAGGTAGCGGTAGGTATATTTACAGCGGGCCCCCCAGCGTACCTCACCTTCCTTCCCAAATTAGTTTATGGTGCGTTTATTACAAATAGTACCAACACGTTTCTGTTTTTAGGCCTTTAGCAAAGATTTGGAAAAAACTCAATTTTACATGCATAATTATCCCAGACACCGGTGTACATTATTAAACAAACAACAAAACAACAAAAAAAATGAACAGTGTTAATACATGTGTACTAACAGATCATCAGAAATCGAAGTTATAGGAAATTCAAGTTTGCGCATGCGCAAAGACTACTATTAATCCAAAGGCAATGAAATTTATAGGGGACCGTCAAGGAGCTAACCCCCACAATCTGAAAACTTTATAAAAATTGGTCCATTAATTTCGGAGTTTTGTCTTCGTCAATAAATTTTAGTTCTGCGCATGCGCAATGGTTATTACCAATCACGATATAATTCATAGAGAACTTTCCTGGAACATATCCCCAATTACTCCCCGATTTTGAACGAAATCGGTCCAATAGATGATAAGCGCATGATTTCTCTATGCTCTTGCGACCAGAAATCCAAGGGTTTTTATTTTATTATTTTTTTTTTTTTTTAATATTATTTTTCTGAAGTTCTAACCCTTAGAAAGAGCTATTGGAATACCGTACCACTTTCCGGATGATTTTATTCGATTCTTTGGGATAATATTTATTAATCACAGCCAACAAATCATATCTGTTACGTTGAAAGTGTCCGAGATCTCGATTTTTGAATATGTCAGCCCTTTAATGCTACTCTTTAGTGTTGATAAAAATTAATGCCGAGCTTCTAGCATCTACTAGACTCCATCTACTGTAATCCAAGTTTGATTAACTTTGGTCCAGTAGTTTGGAGAAAAGCTCTGGACGGAGAACAGCGAACAGAATGATTTTTTATTTTGATTTTTGGATTACTCGCATCTTGAACCGCTGTTACGGTTGAGCGGAAATGCGAGAAACCCGAAATGGATCGCAATAGCACAATGGTCCTACAGGTCTGACGTCAGGACAAGTGAACTCCTGGAATAGGTTTTAGCCGGGAGTCGCTAGCAACTAATAGCCAAACGTAGTGAAGCTGTATTTATAATAGGTATGCAAAGAAAACTTCAGTTTGTACAAATTCCAGGGATCTATTGTAGAGCTTATTACTGAACGAAAGTTCCTTGTAAACATTTTCGTTTCTCATTTTCAATAATGAACTTTCGTAGTTGACCAAGAAACAAATTTTGTTCGAAAATGTGCCTCTATTTTTGCGAACGAAACTTCTCTCAGCTCCTGCACTAGCAGTGAGGCTGCATTTAGAACTGATTGATATAGGAAGGTATGCAAGGCCAATGGCTAGTGAGTTTTATTTAAAAGAAAAACCCCTCTCGTTTAGAGTCGTTTATGTTTTTGGACTCTCTGAATATAATGGAATTAATTAACACAAATTTTATTGCAGGGTTTATTAGAAGACGAGAAACATAACATCAAGTAATCAATCCCTTAGTAAACAGAAACGCTTGCATACGAGTCTGCAACACATTGGGACATTTTATCTCTTTAGGAATCATCAGAAATTAACAAGCGGTTGCAATCATGTTCACAATATCAATTATTGAGAATGATTACCTGTGTGTAAACAATCGTTCATATAACCATGCTCATAACTCAGCTTGTTGGCCACGCACTTCGCATTAGTTGACAAAATATGGTTGGATAAATCGAGGGCTTTCGAACGAATGGTCAACGAATTTTGTGGGATGAAAAACGACGAAGTACCTACCATTTCCCTAACAACGACTCGGTGGTAAGCGGAAATCATTTTTAACGCTTTTTGTTAACGCTTTTTTCGTTTATGTGCCAAAGTAAAGACATAAAATATCAATAGTAATGAGTAAATACATTTGAAAAGGAAGACGGCCCCCTATAACTTTCATTGCCGTCACATAAATGGTAGACTGCGCGCATGCGCAAACGATAACATATAAAATCGTCGACTTCTTATTATCCATTGGTCCGATTTCGTTCAAACACGGGGATTAAGTGGGTATAAGATTCCAGGAAAATTCTCTATGAATTTTATCGCTATTGGTGGAGTAGTAGCTATAGCGCATGCGCAAAATTAAAATTAATCGACACAGACAAAACTTCGAGCCTAATGGTCCGATTTTTCGTGACTCATGATTAAAACATCCCCATAGCTATTATTAGATCAGATTGAAAATAAAGGATATAATTGACCAAAACGCAACAACCCAGGTGGGGCCCTAGTGGTGTGAATCAATCAGGCGGGAATGCTTGATTTTTTTATGAAAGAAAAGCATTATTTTTTATCTGAACCCTAAGGGGAGTTACCATCTGGAATGATAATTATTTATATATACCTCCAAATGAATTTCCACAAAAAAAGTTGCTGAATTTTTAGAGTAATTGCGATTGCTTCAACTTTTACAAAAGCTTCCTATAACCTTGATGAGGCATTTTTAACAAAACATCCTATTATCACTTTAGAAAGTTAGAAACTTTGTAGGTGTTATTATCCCGGTAGAATTCGGCAAATGTGTTTTAGGTTCGATTCCTCCGAAATGGCGAAAAAGGTGTGCATTGGTGGGAGGGGGGGGCTTCCTGTACATATAGTTCTGAAAATATGATTCAGGTTAAGCAAATAAATAAAATCTTCTTCGAAAAATTCTTCGTGCTCATGACGACGCACCGAATGAGTGAAAAATGTGTGAATTTTTATGTAGTGCTAATCACTAAACGAAAGTGTTCACTTATAATCAAACATTCCGCTGATAAGGGTTCCACTTTAAATGTTTGCAAGGTGGCCACTCGAAAACAAGTAATTTTCAGAAATGGATATTGTTCAGCCCTGCCGGAATAAACAGATATCATCATTTTGTAACCGTTCAAAATCCTTAGTCAGACAGTTCTAATAAGGCATTTCCTAATACCTTGATGCGCTGATTTATTTGAATAATATAGATATTTATCCTACCGATGTAGGTTCCTGAAGGGGAAGGAGTTTAAGGGAAATCCTTATTTGGTTTTAATAATATATTTATGAAAAAATATGAATTTTCAGTCAGCAATCCTTTCCATTCTTTAAATGCCAAGGATTTCAAGGGAGATTTGAAGTGCACTATGGTAAAGTGGCCGGGTCCGCATCACCAAGTTCGCCATTAATAACAGCTAGAGGAGTGCTAGAGAAAGGGGGATAGCTCCTTCCTTAAGATTAATTTATATGGAACCATCGGGAGTTCCTTTTCTGAATCAATCAAGTTATGATACCACCTACTTTTTTATGTACATTGAATTCTGTTTCTTTGAGTTAACCTTCCGAGGGTACCTCCATTCTCATCAATGTAAATCTCTTATACTAAATCTCATCCAAAACCTGATAAATTTCGTTACCGAACCGGGAATTAAACTATTGAAATGAACCGGGGTGGGTATCGGAACGCACCTAAGACCACTTGGCCACAGGGAACTCCTGATATCTCCAATCACTGCATCACATAGAATCGAGGATAGAGCTCGACCTTGTTGTGAACACATTATCTTATTAGCATGGACACACCCTATGGCTGGGTCATTCAGGAAATTCGTGCGTCACGAAAAGTGTTGCTGTCTATTTAGCGTGATTTCCGCTTACAACTGACCGCTAGTCGGAAATATCTCAATTTGAGCAATAATGTTAAGTTATCTAAGCCGGTCTGAAAATGAAGGCAGCTGAGTGGCACGTAAAATTATTCTGTGTTTACTAACTGTAAACAATCCTCGTGCTATAGGATTGTGCCATACCATAAAAACTCAGCAAATTATTTCACAGTGTTTTTTTGTTTATTATTTCCAATAATAAGCCTTTGTAATCGTATAGGGGGAAACAAATATTTTCTCTCAAACTTTGTCACTATACGTTTCAAGGTGCTCAGATTCCAAAACTGCAATGTTCGTCCGCCACGCTGTCCGCCGTCCAGGCCATAAGAGTCTTGTTGGTCCTAGAATCTAGCCAGCCCGATCGCTTCACATGCATCAATGCTATGAGCCACAAATTGGCCAAAAACGGGTTTTTTTCCTCATATTTTTCCTCGTGCTTAGGTTTTTCTATTTCTATTGATTTTCACGTACAACCAATGCGTTACTAGCGAAGTGGAACCAAAGTGTACCCTACAAGGGGTTCAGCGATGACAGCGATTTCTACACCACATAAAAATACCCCAAAAAGGGAAAGGGGACAACTCAGACCAGATTATGCGTATAACTAGAAAAATACTACTGTATCTATCTATCTATATAATCTGTTAAATGAAGCATTAACCAGATCTATATTCAGTACTCCCTCGTTAACATTAACACCATGGGACCGCGAAATTGCCTGTTTGTGTTCTAAAAATTCGTTTAAGCCGATTCGGTTAACACGAATTCGTTCGTGTTTCAAGAATGCATCTAATAAGAACAAATCCGGGTTATAGGAAACAATGGCCATCTATCGATTTTTTTTTTTTTTTTTTTTTTTTTTTTCTCTCCAGAAAACAATTGCATCGGCGTTTTTACAAATTTTTAGGTGAGCATAATCCATGTTTGATTCGACCCTTTTAGTAATTAGTTTATAAATGAGGTTTATTAATATCTAGATGTAGGTGCAAGATAATGAGGTAGGATTTTGACAGTTGATAGACCTTGCAAGTGCCATCCTCATGGTTGCTGAAACAAAAATTCGTGAAATTCGCCGATTCAATAGTTTTCTGGAGCAAAAAAAAAGTCGATAGTCTGCCATAGCGGTGACGATATGTAATCCAAAATTCAATAAACGACAAAACTTTGCACTTACATCTTACAAAAATTGAACAGGGTCAAATGGACGGCAGTACTTAACTTTCAAGGAGTGTTTGGTTTGATATTCGCTGTAATTATATACGTCCATGTTACAATATGTAAGCAACTTTATTGCCCACCCAACTTGGCAGGTTTTTTTAAATTATTATCGTCGAGGGAGTTGCCTTGGGGGATACAAAAGTTGTCTGCAATTTTCGTTTTTTCAACTTCACTCAAAATGATCAGTTTTGTTTTCAAATCTGTCGACAGTTTGTTGTTTTCTTTTCAAAGTCACACTCGGCCCAACAACTGAGAAAGAGAGATAAGTCGTACATCGTTTTGTTAACCGATATCAAAGACTCAGGGGCCCCAATATTTTGTTCGAGTTTCATGTTAACCGTTGAATTCGATTTCACCGAGGAAATCAAGATAATCACTACGTTGAAGTATAGGGAGACCATCGGGACCGGGAAAGCTGTTTGCGTTAACCGATGATTCGTGTTAACCGAGTTCGTGTTAACGAGGGTGTACTGTAAATATATCACAGACTGGAGAAATCTCAGGTACCTACCAGGTCCAGATAGAACCAGAGAGCTTACAGGTTGTCCCAAACCAATTAGCAAACTCCAGGTGACTAGAGCTCATTTCTGATTCAAACGTTCTTCATGGGGATTTTTTTAAACGCTTTGTTTCCGAGTAATTTGATCTTTAAGATTTCTTTCGTGTTTTGTACCTTTTACGATATTGAAACGGCCATAATTTTCCTTAGAATCACTATAAAATGAAATGAAATATAATAAAATAGACACACCGTTGGAAAGAGCTTTGTAAAATCAACTTCCCAGAATTTTATTCTTTTGTTTTCATACTCTCACTACATTCTTTTTTGGAAAGGAACCCACGGAGAAAACCTTTTTTGGAATCTTAAACTTCCCGACGGTCTAGTTTATTTTACTTTTACTTCGCAAATTAGAGGATAAAATTATGTTTTATCTTTGAAGAATTATTTATTTATTTATTTTTTCTTCAAAGACATCAAGGGATTTCTCGGAGAAAAAAAAACCTACGAAAATACGAGTTTGGGATTGGTTCATACTTATTTTTCACGTTGAATCAAATACTCCTCGTCTCCGTTAAAACCAAGTTTTAGATTTAAACTCACAATTTTTTAGTCGTTTACTATGCCAAATTATAAATATTTTTAGGGGTAAAACTAGTTAGCTAAAATATAAAACTTGGTTACAGCGAAGTTGTGGAGATCTGCATGTCATTCGACTCAACGTGAGAAAATGCGTAGGAGCCGACCCCAAATTCGTATTTTTACAGGGGGTTGTTTTTCAAGAAAACCCTCAACATTTAAACATAATTCCCTCACCTATTTAGCAATGTAAGCTTCACTATACCATTGGAAAGCTGAGGGTCCGAAAACAAAAAGTACTGGAAGCCGGAAAACGAAAGAAAAAACCGAAAAATCAAAATAAACCGATTTTTATGAAATTTCAAGGAATTGGGCAGTTTAGCTCCTAGAGGGTCCCCGATAAATTCCATTGCCAGTGGATTTACAGTAGTCTGTGCGCATGTGCAAACGTTAATTTCTTATAATGTCGATTTCTTATCATCTGGTCCGATTTCGTTCAAATTCGAGAGGTTGTTGGGACCAGGGCGTTTGTATTTTATCGTAGTGGCTTGAATAATAGGTACCTACCTAACTATTGCACACATGCAAAACCAATATTGGATGCCACTCCGAGAATAATAAATAGATTTTGATGAAATTATGTAATTATAATGTGGGTTAAACTTTAGACAATTCCCTCACATGCAAACATCAACGATAGCCCTAATTTGTATTCTAGCATGTGTACACATGCTGTACACAAACTGTTACATTTTGCATTCAATCAGCTCGACTCGTTCTTTGTTCCTCAACTAATTTTATACATCCTTGTTACAATATTGAATGTTATGTGAGGAAGCTATACTGTCCTCCCAACTTTGCAGACGTTTTTTATTTTCAAAAAATTCTATGGGGAGTTATGGCTGTTTCAATTTCGAAAACGAAAGAAATCTTAAAAACTAAATTACTCGAAAACAAAGCATTAACAAATCTCTAAGAGAAGCTGTCGATCAGAAATGAGCACTGGAATCGACTCCTCAATTCCATACCATTGGGTTTGGGACAACCTGTAGAATGACGTTCTTTCTATGTTTTCTTAGGATCGAACCTCCACTCACGTCGGGGGTGCAAGCTGGACCCGGAGGTCCATAAGGACTGAGCAGTCCTCCAAAAAGTGGCGGATTGATGGATCACCCCCATATCTCCCACACAGAACATAACGAGCTGCTGTGTCAGGCAGATGACTGTGGTTAAGATCATTATTCGATCCCTTCTTGGAAATTGGGTCACGAATGACCAACCTGGCACAGGTTTTGAAGAACTCTGTTCGGGACTTCAGTTCGTTTCTGTAGGTATGCGCCGTTGTCTATCTGGTTTCAACTTTCAACACCATCAATTCATGTCGAGCTGGCCCTCCGATTTGGACACGTCGTCCTGGAGACTGAAATCGTCTATAAACCGTTTTGTAAAGAATACAGACAGGTTGCTTCTTCATAATTCCAAGTCAGTCTGTTCACTCTCAGTTTACTCTCGTTTTTAACAGACTCCACGAAAACCTTAGATCTCGAACCATTGCGATGGAATCAACTTCATGTTGCATGTTGGAGAGTTGATCCTCAATGCGCATAGGCAACATTTCAACTAATTGCTTTCCTTGCAAGAGCAACAGTACACTCCTGCCATCAATACCGACATGGCTTGGCACCCACATAAAAGATATGGTCGTGCCCAATGTTGTGGCTCAGTGTAGCGATACACGCAGGCTTTGTATTAGGGGATCATCAGAATATGTGACTCTGTTATTACTTGGTGAGTCGCTACAGATTACATAATCCCCAACTCCCAAAACCTGACATGTCGAACAGCCCTGATGTGAACACAGACGCAACAGTTAGTAAGCATCTTCTGACTAGAGAGTTGGAACTCCAAACTAAAATTGAACAAAATTAAACCAATGGGTAAATTATTTCTGAATAAGAGAGCCCTTCCAAGCGAATCACTGGTCTATAATAATTAAGCGGAGCCCATGTTACATTACCTGAATATATGCATAGACGTATTCGAAGTTTTCAAAATTCTAATTTTTTAATATTTTAGCCCTACAAGTTTAACCTTTAAGGTTGATTGAAAGCAATTCCAACGATTCAGGACCATTTACTGCCCAAAATATGATTTTTGACCCAAGTTTCATAAACTTTGGTCAAGTAGGTTGGGGAAAAGCTCTGGACAGTGGGACAAACAGGGGTTTTTTAAAGGAAAAAACTCAAGTTCAGCTCCATTCTTATAGGAAATTTTGGGCTGGTTCTAAGTACACCCATATACCTAAAATGGTTCTAAGCATCTCCCTATTTAACCTCTCACTTTTTAACCTTTAAAACTGACCTAAATTTTTTTCGTTAGGAAAAAAAGTTGTAGAGGAAGAAATTCTGCATCAGATGAGACAACCGCTAGCTCTCAAATTATTTTCTTCGATTTTTGGAGATTTTTCGATGTTTTCTTCACTTACTTCCATGGAAATCCTCGGCAAGTGAGTGATAGGTCACAAAACTTTGAAAAATCGCCAAAAATCGATACAAATAGAGAGCTGACAGTGGTCTCGTTCGATGCAGAATTTCATCATCATCTCTTTCATCTTCGTACAGTAAAAAAAAAATTAAATTAACAAAACTACTCTTCAAGTTAAAGGAAGTTTGCGCCTTCTGGTAATGTTTTGGAACGGCACTGACACCACAGATGGTGAAAGACGGTGATGAAATTTTTGGCAGTACCTACTAGTTCACTGTATCAGCTATGAGTAAAAAAAAAGTTTCAGACTTTCGCAAGGCTTCGCACGGTTTGTGCAAATCTTTGAATATGCAAGAATCTTACTTTTTCAACGTTCACGGGCTTTGATATTAGAAGTTGTGCGGCAGGAAATGGGGCTGGCTTGTCTTTCCTAGGGCTTCTAGTAGATCTAGGTAAACGAAAAGATAAGTTTTTAAGTTCTGAATCCTTTCACACCGCCCTTCGGAATAAATAAAGCCTTCATAGTATTGAAATACATACAATATTCTGGCTGTTTAAAAATCTGTAACTTCATTTTTCTACTTGGATGGGAAAAACAAAACAAAAATCGAAAAAAAAAAACGATTGGTTACAAATTTTATTGACTGTTGAGGAGTCAAAATCATTCGAAACAGCTTTCAAATCCATGGGTACTTCTATTTTAGGGTGCTTTTTCCACTCTTGCCTGATAATGCGGCGGACGGACGGACTTTTTTCCGACTAATACTCTATACATTTTACACCATAGATTCTAGAGCATACTACTCTTTACATGGAAAAGTCTAATTATAAAAATTCAACTTTTCATTGTGATCATCCCCAACAAATCATTTTCCGCAAGGCTTAGTCTGATAACTTGATTTGATGATCTCAATTGCTTTTACGTAAATTCCAAAAAGCAAAATCAAATATAGCTACACCATGAGATAAGACTAAGTAATAGACACCAAAATGAACATCAAACAGTTAAAATAGTTGTAGGTAGTAGTAGGTAGTTGAAATACAAGGAGGGTAATTTATTCAAAGACAATACCAATTGTCTCAACACTATAGTAGAACCCGCGATTAAATCATCCACCGATGAATCATTATCCCTTATTATTCATGGTTGGTAACGCTCAGTGAATCGGTGAACACAATAGAAAAGATTGTTCAGTTAGCCGTTTATCATGATGGGATTACAATTCCCTCTAAGCTCATCTCATACCACTGAGAGCTTCGAATAAAAAACGGATAGAGCCCTATTAAGTGATTTTGGTTTACTATTTTGATTTATTATTTTCACAAATGAACCTTTGTAATAGACCAACAAAAAAGTATGACCCCACCTAAAAATTAGAGGAAGAGACGATCAACCCACAATAAGTATGTTGTCAAAAATTATCAGGATAAGGGTCAAAAACTAAAGGCTAAAATTGAAAAAACATAACTGGCGAGCATACAGAGCTAAACTCTGTATGCTTGCCAGTAGTGTTTTTTCAATTTTTCAATTTTAGCCTTTAGGTTTCGATTCCTATTTATGTGCCAACCGTTGTCAGCCTCAACTGCAACCAATTCTTGTTTTCGTTATGACATTTAACTCACAGTCCATGACCGTGTCCTATATTTTGACACCATAGAAGATTCTTGATCCCTGATGATGGTTTTATATAAACCAAAGCTCGGCGATAAGGACTTTTATTCGTTTTGACCCATATCCTGATAATTTTTGACACCACCTAAAAATTGGTTGGTTCACATTTCTACATAGAACAAATAAATAAAAAAGTACCAGTCAAAAGCATGATCGCATGAGCGATTTTTCGTAAATTATCATGTTATATTATGTTGCCTACATAGTTTTGAAATTTGAGCACTTTGAATGGAATGAAATTGATCAATTTTATTGCAAAAATCCGACTACTATAAACTTTTGAATACAATTAAACTCTTATGAATCAATCAATTAAAAAATTTCTGGTGGTCAATCTACGCAGAATATAATCTTCTATAGCTTTTCCAAACATGTAAAATTGTTTTGAATTTTATTCGCAGGGTAGAAGTTGTAAAATATGTTGAAAAACTTGGTTTTCCACTAAAAATGTATTAAGCAGCCATTTTGGATATAGTAACGAGGGGTACACACGGAATCAGCGTGAAATTTTCTATAAGAAAGAAGCAAAAATTAATTTTGTCCCACCAGAATCGCATTTTGACACACTGTTGGCTATATATGTACAAAAGTCATAAATATAGATATACTAGCCGCTCCGGCTCGCTACGCTCGCCTCCACGTCCAGCCGGGGGGCAAGCCCCCGGACCCCCCATTAAGTTGCTCGCTTCGCTCGCAACGTGTGGCATGTAGGGAATATTGCTCGCTTCGCTCGCAAAGTCTGGCATGTAGGATATGTTGCTCGCTTCGCTCGCAAAGTCTGGCATGTAGAAAATGTTGCTCGGTTCGCTCGCAAAGTATGGCATTTAGGGGATGTTGCTCGGTTCGCTCGCAAACGGTAGATCTCTAAGGGTAGGCTTAACTTCTGTAGGGGATGCTGCTCGCTTCGCTCGCTTGAGGAAGTTATACTGCCCACCCAACTTGGCAGACGTTTTTTTCAGTTGGGAATTATTACAAACAAATTAAATCTTATAAAACTACGTGGAACCACGAAAATTTTATTCGGGGATGTTGCTCGCTTCGCTCGCAAGGTATACCTGTATATGTGTAGGACAAATGGCTCTCGCTTCGCTCGCAAGGTAGGTACCTATGTAGGCATACCTGCTCGCCTCGCAATGTTGTGACATCGAACCCTTCACGTCAATTCTTGAGCCTTCTCTCGTCCACGGCAGAATCATTTTAATCGCTTTGCTCGCTTCTGCTCGCAATTTGACCGAGTTCTCGTCACTTTTTTCGATATCCGATTTCGGATTCAGATTCGGCGGACCCAAAGCTGTATTTCGCCCGCGAAAACCGTTCCGAAAAACGTACCTTTATGGGGTATATTTTAATCGGAAAAAACCAAGTTTTTCGGCGGACTTTTCGAGAAAACGGGTCCGTACTCTCGCATTTTTTTGACGCATTTCCCGATACTTTTTTCGCGATCCGATCGCGCCGTCGTCTTCCTCGTTCAAAAACCTACGAAACCGGTATTTTTCCGGAATTGTCGACGGCCGTTTAGAGGGGTAGAGGATGCGGGGAAGTCCAAAAAGCGCACATTAATTCTTACTTCGACCCCCCTCCCGCCCTACGGCCCATGGTTCGGCTGGGATTAGAAAATTTTAAATTTGCTCGCTCCCCCTATCAGAAAATCCCAAGAAGATCCCCCCACTCGTAGACTCCCCCCACTCAGCCGTTTGGCCGTGCATAGACACGACAAACAAACAAATAAACAGACAGACAAACGGAGTTTCATTCTTATTAATAGTATAGATATAGATAGATTCATCCGTACAAGTCATACATATAATACAGGGTGGTCCACGAGATAGGCTCCCCCTCCCCTTTATTCCCTCTTTTTGTCGGTGTGAAAATTTCGGATTAGCGCTATTATTCACCATTTTTATCGTGAATTTCAATAATGACAACATTGCGCTTGCGCATTTGGACAAACATGCGCAATTGACATAAACTTTGTTTTGCTTCCGAGACTACCTAAAGGTAGCGGAAGCATTGTTTTCACTTTCGGGAGAAAAACAATTTCGGTCTCCAAAATCAAAATTTCCACTCGCATTTTAGTACGTTTTAGACCATTCTGAACAACTTTGGTTCCGTGTGTGTGTGTGTGTGTGTGTGTGTGTGTGTGTGTGTGTGTGTGTGCCGTGTGACCGCAAATCCTCGTAATAAGCTTTTTTCAAAGTGTTGGTTTATTATTTGCATACCATAGTATTTTTTAGTCATGTGTGTGTAATTGATATTCACCTTTGGAAATTAGGTCAATACGATTTATCATTTCTCTTCCTAACATAAGGAAAAAATGTATTTGTATTCTTTTAATAAAATTAATCATACTTTATACATAACTTTTCAATTGGAAAATGGTACTGGTTTATGGAAAAGCACAATAACTGTGTCCTTATTGTTTATTTTACGATGATACTAAGAGGAGTTATGGTTATTTTAATGTAATAAGGTAAAAAACACGAAAACAATCTTGAAAATTAAATTGTTCGAAAAAAAAAAAAAAAAGTTCAAAAAAGTCTCTAAGAGGAACTTGTTAACAGAATTGACCTGTAGACTCGATCTCTGAAGTTTTTATAATTGTATACCAGGTTTGGACACCTGTATATCAGCGTAAAACGTTGATACATTGTAGTAATTTTTTGCTTCCGAGTCTACCGAAAGGTAGCGGAAGCATTGTTTTCACTTTCGGGAGAAAAACATTTTTGGTCTAAAATCAAAATTTCCACTCGCATTTTACGTTTTAGACCATGCTGAACAACTTTGGTTCCGTGTCTTTCTGTGTGTGTGTGTGTGTCGTCTGTCCGCAAATCCTTGTAACAAGCCTATTGTCCACAGCTTTCAGGGGTTTAGCGGGCTAGGGGTAGACGGACCCCTATCAGCTTCATCGTTCTTGGTTAAATAGTTCACTCTGCGCATGCGCAAACGTAAATTCTACCAGGCATTATTTTCTCACGCCCTGGTCGTCCGATCTCGCTCAAAGGGAGATGACAAATTTACCATCCCATATCAATTTCATCATGATTGTATCATTAATGGCTACTGCGCATGCGCTAATGTGAAATACTTGTAATGACCTTAATTTTCACAGTTTTCATCCGATTTTGATGAAATTGTCAGCGAATGCGCGGTTTAGGTTGTAAATGGTCCCGCACCTATTTCATTGTTTTCAACTCATCTGTTCATTCTGCGCTTGCACAAACGTAAATTACATTGAGTATCATTTTTTCGTTTTTTACTTGACCAAATAATTGATTTATTCGTTTCCGCTATGGAAGTTTTCAAGATCAGTTAAAACATTTCAATGATCTATACATTCATCATAGGTAAAAGAGGAAGCTATGTGCCAGGCCCAACTTGGCAGACTTTTTTTTTTCTAATGTTTATTTATTTATTCATTTATTTATTGGTATTTTATTTATCTATTTATTTATTTATTGGTATTTTATTTATTTATTTATTTATTGGTATTTTATTTATTGGTATTTGAAACATCAACTTGGAAAACTACCGACAAAACTACATTTAGCACGCTTTGTTCTGTTTTGGTGTTTCCCTCAAGTTGGGAATGTGAATTTAATGTGCAATTTTGTCATTTTTGAAATCTGAGATAAATGTGGTGAATAATTGCTATTGTTCGAACGGAAGTTAGTGAAAAAACGTTGTCTATTTCCACGAAAAATAAAGAGTTACAATTTTGAATCGATTTCGACGGTTAGGCCATCATTAGTAACAAACAATAACTGAAGACACATTAGAAAGGACTCATCTTTTATAGTCACAGGTGAAAGGAGATTGAATCCCATTGGTCAAGAGAAAGGAAAGGGGGCAGGAGGTACAACCAATTAAGTGCTAGCAAAGTGAAGGGGGATTATAGTTAATCAGATGAAGTGAAAGGGATAATTGTTGAAGGGATAATTCCACGCTTTACAGAAATGGACTTATCAGTGGTGAAATATATTGAGGGATATCCTCATTTAAACATTTACCAGATCTGTCACTTTTGATAATTTCGAATTTTTCAAGTACATTCAACATACCTCCCTTTGAACAAAAATGAAGAAATTCTACAAACTGTCCATCTGTCAAATCAAAATTGTAACTATGATTGGATTCCTTTAGATGTTTCATTGTTCCTTAAATTGTTTCATTTCATGTTTCATCGATTCAACTTTGTAACTTTTTATTTTTCGTGGAAATAGACAACGTTTTTTCACTAACTTCCGTTTTGAAATGGGTTCCCACACCTTCGTCGCGAGTGATTTAGTTCGTTTTGTCCGAATTTTTTACTCTGACAATTTAGAGAAAATAAAATGGGGGGCTTTCGTGTGTATGAAAAGCGTTAAAATCCAGTAATCGTTTTTAAGAATGCCTTAAAACGGATTTCTATGAAGAAAATGTATTTTAAAACTTTCCAGCCATTGTGATAGTTTTTTTAAAAATTAAATGTTATAATTAAAATGTACATCTGTTAATGAAGAAACACTTTGTATAATCATCCATCCAATTTCTTATATTTACGAACTCTGTATCTCTCCTTATATAACTCCCGCCTCTTTTCGTTTGTTGGTGACACAATAATCATTTATTCAGGAAATTCCCAAAAAAATCTGCAACTTATTAGACAAAACGCACTGGATAATGCCATAAATTGGTTCAGGGATAACTCGTTATATCAATATTAATGCAATTCATGTTGAAATCTACGTATGAAACAACAGATATTGCCCTAATAGTCCATACAAAAGTATGTACCCAATGTACTTGTAAAAAAATTGACTCAGCCGATTCGTTAAAATACCTGATTGAATTCAAATAGATTCAAGACTTGATGGAAAATTCAAATCGACAACCTGGCGTTGAAAATGAGAAAGTTGTGTCATGTTTTTAGGTTTCTCAGGAACATACCAAGCAAGAAATCTTTAAGAATGGTTTACTTTGCACTGGTGCAACCCCAGCTCATTTATTGAATTGTTGCTAGGGGCAACTCAGCAAAGTAAATCTTAAAACCCCTTATCTCGGTACAAAAATATGTTTAAAGAATTATCACTGAGCAAAGCTATGGAGTTAGATCAGCCCCCCCTATTTAAAGAAATGAAATTGCTCACACTCAATAAATTATTCGTCAGGTCAGCTTCAATTGTTTCGCATTCCGGAAATCAGAGTCTGGCAATGGTTGAAAAATTCTTTGATCCAAAGATGAATATGTACCTCTACCGGGCAAAAATCTTGGAAGTACTGGTGCCCTAAAAATGTTGAATAGCATTGATCAAAATATCCGACAACTTAAGAAAAATAAATGTAAATCGTGGATCGGTGACCAAATTAACAAGCCAGAATTTATCGATAAGTTTGAGGCAATATTTAACCTGAAGAATATATTACAACTCTATACTAGATTTATATCTTTAGTGCTTAGAAAGTTTACATATTCTACCTACTTAACCTTAGCCACTTTTTCTTAAGCCTTTTTCTTTCCAATTAGGAGCTATGGTAATTTACTTTTTGACTCCCCACCCTACGCCACAAGCTTTGCTTATAGCGGGGGGGATTATTTCGTACTAAGAATTGTTGTAATTTATGCTCTGTTGTACGATTTATACAAAATAAAACTAATATATATGTATATATATATATACTTTTTTTTTTAAATATATAAAATTAAACACTCATAACTCAGAACAACATAATTACCTATGACTGATGCCAGGTATTGTTTGGCTTGGCCGCTCTTGATGGTGCGCTCTCGCATCCCAACGCCAGCCGACATCGGCCGCACTTCAACTTTCCGAGCCCCGGAAAGCCTCCTCTTCTCTTCATTCATTTTGGTGTTCCGACGAGAAAATGCGAAAAACCAACGGAACTACAGGTACTTCAGTAAAGCGATTCAAAACAGGAAAATTGAGGTTTTACGAATTTAGAAATGTTTTGACGGAGGCCGATTTTTTCGGATTCGGTGTGTATTCAAGATTTAGACGGTAAACTGAGGACGATCGGATTAAGATTAAACGAGAGAAATGGTTCACGGATGAGTTTTAAATTCTGTGGAGGATTTTGAGGTAGGGGGGGCTGACAGGGAAGGGAGCACTTGAAATAATCAGCTGGAGGCACTCGACTCATCTCCGCCGTGCACCTGTCAATAATAGGAGTTATCTGGAACTACGGCATGGCCCAGTGCCGTTTGAAGACGTTTTTTGTCGTCAGGGACCGACGAGCGGCGACTGCGCGGATCATCAGAGTGAATCCAGCCCCTCCAACGTCGTTACAATGGGTTTAAACGGAGAAAATGACCCTCGTCAAAAAACGAGTTCAATTTAACAGGTGATTTTGAGTCGCCTTCGTCGCTCTGATTCCTTGAGCTGATGGTGAGAATAGCAGTGGCTTGCTCGGGATTCAGCACGTATCTTCAATTTAGAGGAACCTGTGGGAAGTTGGAGCGCTCGTTTGTGGTAATTTCCTGCGTTGTTCGCACTGTAGGAGAAAGGCTTACATTGCCGAGACATCACATTCACAATGGTGTTACGGATTAACATCCAAAACGTTGACAAGAAATAAGTCTCTTATTGCAATAATTATAGAATTTTTGACATCTTTCATCTTCATGACAAAGGTTTTGGTATATGATTTTCACTTTAATCGCCCGAGGAAGAAAATGAACACCCTCCTCTTACCGTTTTCTCCCTCCGCTCCCCCTCCCGATGGCTAATCCAAAATTTCTAAGGTTTGTTAGACAACCAGACTAAAATTGGGATCACACCAAAATAAGTATCTCAAAAATAGTGTGAAAATTTCTTTCTTGGTAGCGTCGAAAAAATGTGTTTAAAAAAACACGTTTTTCCGTCATTTACCCCCTCTGTTTTTACACTTCCGCCATCAAATTCATAATTTCTGAAGTTATAACTTCTGTAATTTATAAATGGACAAGAGAAGCGTAGGTAGGTGATTTTTTATTGTATCATTATTTTTCAGTTGGTAGGTCAGCTTTTGTTAAATTCAGAAGGACCAGCAAAGTGTAGGTGTTTTACTAAATTTACATAATTAGTGTCTCCTCGGTATTCGATTACACCAATGCAGCTACATTTAGATAATGAAATAAAATAGATTTCGTTTAATGATTTTATATAAGTTTTCTCATAGAAGAGTATATAATACAGAAATAATAAACCTTTGTGTAATAATTTACAACGTTTTTCAGTCCGAAAGCTTTTTATCTGTCAGAGATTTTTTTAACAGTTTAAAAACTGATGCCATTGCCCTATTCACTTGTTTAAAAATATAAACGCTGCAAATTGTTTCATTATTATTATTGTAAATCATTTGTCTTGATAATAAATTATTAAACCCTGTTAATAGTATATCATCAACACTTGGGACTCCATGCCAACCGAAAGAGTTGAAACCTTTATAGCTCCAGGCCTCCACATTTTTACGCTTTTTAATAAATATATAGAAGAACTAGCTGGTTCACCATTGCGTTGCACAGGTTGACTTGAATATACGCAAGGCCTCCCTCACACATCACATTTTGGGACACCCCTATGGATCTGATTCAAAAAAGTCCTTACTAGAAAGTATTTACTCAAAGTACTTACTTATAAATTACCTATTAGGATCAAACTACTGAGATCAACTCCCTCTCCACAAACACCACATATTTCAGCTTTGAAATATTCTTGATTGGTAACCCAAAAGAACATTCAGACTAATCCAATTTCATTCGTCCGAACATCAGATCACAAGTTCGTTCGGTGATAACCAAATTATTCTATTTAACCACCCCCTCCTCCCCACCATTTTTTTCCTTACCACAAACACTTCCCTATGGTTGAGGCTAGAAAAAATTTAATAGTCTGTGATTGAGGTTGACGTAATCTTAACATACCCGCCTAATGAGATCCCCAGTTTGTTCAGTGATGTCAAAGATACCCCTTTCCGAATCCCCTTCCCCAAAAACACCCCTATGAGTCGGAATTGAAAATTCCTAAGTAGGCTGTGGTGTTATCCAATCATATTTTATCAATAGGTCCTCAGTTTGTTCAGTGATGTTCATGATACCCCCATTACACCCCCACACCTCCCTCAAAATACCCGTTATGGTTCAGATTTGAAAATTTCAAGTAGTTTGTGATTCAAGTTAGAGTATTCCCTACATATGTTACCAATCAGGTCCTCAGTTTATTCAGTGATGTCCAAGATACCTCATTTTGTCCAGGAATCCCAATTTTTTATAGCAGATTTGAATTCTACGTGAAATTCCTTGAAGAAATGACCCATCACTTGATTCTTTTAAGTGCGCGCAAACGGGCGCGATTTCGCTTTAAAAGTGCAATAAATATGAAATACTGCTTTTTTGAAGATACTCAATTGCCACGTGTAATACATGATTTTGGAGAATTATTTCGTGCTGAACCTCGTCAGGATGTACGTTTTTTTATATTTGCAACACCAACTTGGGAAAACACCGAAAAACCTATATTTTAGTATGCTTTGTGCTTTTTGGAATTGTGAAAGAAAAGTGCAATTCTGGTCAATTTTTTGGTGTTTTCCCAAGTTGGTGTTTCAAATATCAATAAATGAACATCATTGCGAGAGTCAGCACGAAAATCATGTATTACATGTGGCAATTAAGTATCTTAAAAAACTCAGCATTTCACATTAATTTATTGCACTTTTAGAACGGAATTGAGCACTTTCGGAACGGAATTGTGCCTGTCTGTGCGCACTTGAAAAATCAAGTGATGGGTCATTTCTTCTTAAAATTGTACGTAAAATTTAAAACTTCAATAAAAAATGAGGGTACTCATTTAAATAACGAAGTTGACGACAATTGTGCACGTTTGCACACGTGCGCAATGCGCAATTTCGTCATTTTTGAGATCCTCACAAAAAACATTAAGATTGAACAAAAAGTATTTTTTGACCAAATATTAACGGTGTCAGCAGGGGAGGGGGGGAGGACCCTGTATACATTTTTTAGGGTGTTTCAAAGGAGTTCCAACTAAATTTTAGCACCGTTAGTCGGTTAGGAAAGAAATTGGCCTCAGAGGTTCCGCAGCTGATCAGAATCCTTAGCTCCATACTTTCTAATTGTATTCTAGATAACCAAAAAAGGTCCATTTCAAGTTTCAGCACCACAAGTCGATTAAGAATCAGATTATGCTCAGTGGTCCTTCAGCTGATCAGTGTGCACTGATATTGAATTTTGGATATCACAAAGGAGCTCCATTTCAAACTGCAAATTGCCACCAATATCCCTGCGTAGAGATAGGCACCTGCAGAGGAAAAATTAATGCAATTAATTAATATCTAAACTTTACTAGTCCCCCTGATCTAAGTTCAACGATGTTTAAGTATGTAGGTAGGCATCAACCGAATGAAAAATTAAGAGCTAAAATGGAAAGCTTCACTAGTCCATCCGCACGAACAGTAAACTCGATTTCTCGAGATCAGAATTCCAGTGGAATTATATCAGCTGATGCTCACGAGGGAAGTTCTGTGTTCCGATCCCACTCTCTAGCGGTCATTAATGGAATTTAGCGATTGACTCGCTAATTCAAAGATTCGCTAGCTGCGCATGATTTCTCCAAGTTCCAGTGCCTAAAATGCCTTTTTTTTTTATTCTAGTCCTTAGGGAAAGTGAAATGATGGTACAGCGTTCCAGTTGATTTTATTCAAATCTTTGGGATAATTTCTTGTAAGGTTTCGAGATCTCGATACATATATTTAAAAATTTAAATTAGTAAAATAAAAACAAAAATTATAAAATTAAATTTAAATACTTTAGTCTTTTATTGCTATCTTTTTGGGTTGATAAAAATGTATGCCTGTGTTACTGGCACATACTCGGCCGATGTATGATTTTTGAACCAAATTTCATAAAGTTTGGTCCAGTAGTTTCAGAGAAAAACTCCGGACAGTGGACGGACGGATTTTTGGGGGGGGGGGGGGGGGGGCCTACGCATCTTGAAACGTACATAAACCAAAAAATTTTGTGGGGGTTACATTTTTTCTTGGTCGTTTTCAAAGGTTCATTATCGAAAATAATAAACTAACAGCTTATGAGTTGAGTGTGATTGCACCTACGTCATACAACTGCGTCGCCAAACACTCCGCCAGACGTTGAACATAGTATATCAGATTGATCCATCAATGAAAAGCCATTTATCAAATTCCAGGAGAATTAGGATTACGAATACCTACTAACCTACTATAGCCCCATCAAACCACTCAGATCGCTTTTATCCATCGAAGTAAAACGATTGATACTCCTCAGCTAATAGAGGCGTTTACGTAGCAACAGCTGTAGCGCTAGTATGATATACAACGGTGGCTTTATGATGACAGAATACAAAATCCCTAAAGAGACTGTTCGTGCCTGTTCTAGAATGAGTTGGTTCATTGTGTACCTAACCCTAGGCTGACTCTAGATTTACTAAAATAGATCCTCAACCAAAACGAATTGCTTTCAGAAGTATAACCCTAACTTGCCGATTCGCTGATTAGTGGCCTCACGAAGTTTAATAAAATGTGCAAATCTTCGCTACTGACTCAATTTTTTATTATTGCCAATAACCGATGTAAGTGGCGACGA
Organism: Adelphocoris suturalis; assembly: GCA_030762985.1. Taxonomy (NCBI): domain Eukaryota; kingdom Metazoa; phylum Arthropoda; class Insecta; order Hemiptera; family Miridae; genus Adelphocoris; species Adelphocoris suturalis. The sequence continues at coordinate 64,402,067 of CM061043.1, forward strand.
AGTCGTATTGTCATCAAGAAAAAGTCTCAAGGCTTTTGTGGTGGTTTCAATCGATCTCATGTATTGAAAACGATACCAAACTCGATTTTCCGGATGCTTAATGAGCACCTACCGAATTTTGAGTTGATAGCTCCGAAACTGCGGCCTGTAGCACGGAACGCAGGCGAGAGAGAGAGAGAGAGAGAGAATGTAGTATATTCAAGAGTGCACACATGCAGGAACATAATAAGAAAATACTTATTTGAATATTTTAGCTTGTCGATAGGCAGAGCCTGTGTTGACAAGCTAGAGTCCCATTCCAATCCAAATTTGGTTCGACCAAAAACATTTTCGAACTTGAAGAGAATCATGTACAACACAATTCTCACCTAGATAGACAGCGATTTAAGAATGCATAACAGGCAAGTATCGTAAACGTAGAACAATCACATATTCGGAAAAGATGGTGTAGTAATATCAAATGGAGTAGTAGTAACAAATGGAGTATTAATTACAAAAAAAGTAAACTATAATCAACAATGCTCATACAAATTAGGTTTATTGTATGACTGTGATTGTATGTAATGAGGTGAATGGACGTATACGCTATTCAGATTACCATAAGCATTCGCTGGCCCCAAACCAATGAGCCAGGTAAAGATGAGCCTCTTGTAGGTTGAACGCCACACGCTGACAAACGCAAGCCGAGACAAAGTAAGGAAGCACTTCGCTAATGATTTAGGAGGTTGCGTTCGGAGAATACAACCATATTTTGGACTAAAAAAATCCTGTAGTTTTTTTTTATCGCGATATCGTTATTTTGTTTTCGATCGCTGTTCTTGTTAAACATTAGCTTTTAATAAAACTCAAATAAGCAACAAAATAACAAATAACCAACATCAAGTTCAACCAATTTCTGTGTTTCTAACTGTTACCCGTTTCATGTGATATAATCATTCTTGTGCTCAGTAAAGAAACTCACATAAATGTACTTACACAAGCCAAAAATATCCTACGCATCGTTGTCACACGTGCGTGACCAGAAAATCTGGGCCTCTTGGGAGTCTTAGAGGAGCGAATCGGGTGAGTAATCACCTCATTTGAACGAGCCTCCAACGAACTTGCTCGGCTTCGAGTATTCATCAGAATTAGACACGCACTGAATATGTATGCGTTCCCGGCATTTACCATAAATATCCATTGAGCCTGTGGAACGAAAAACCTGAAAATCAATGGAGATGCTCCTATTTAATGTGGTCCAGTCAATATAACTACCTTGACATGCAGTTTCGTTATGGTTTCTTTTAGCGAATTTTCGTGAAAAATAAAGCAATCGCAATGGCTCCAAAAATTTTAAAATCAAAATTTCGAAAAATTTCTTTATTGAAATCCGTTTTGCGACATTCAGAAACGAATCCTAGAGTTTAACGCTTTGCAAATACACACACACACGTGTGTGTGTGTGTGTATGCGCGCTTGTGTGCTTGTGTCTGTGTGTGTGTCGTTCCATACGATAAATTTCCGTTCTTACGCCAAAAATCAAGCTTTCCAAACGAAAAGATGCGTCCAAAACTTAAATGGGTCAAATGTTTAAAAAATGTCCTAAAAAAAAATCACCAAAAATTAGCTAAAATAGGCTAAAAATCGTCAAATTTATATTTTTTAGCAAAGTTGTAGTCAAATAAAGTTTTTCAACGACGAATTAGAACATAAAAAACTTCATGTAAAAAAGCTATGTAGAAAAATTTACTCACATTTCATTAATATTTGCTAAAAAAAAAAATCAAGGAAAACACTTATAATGCTAAAATTTTCAAATCTTTTTTGAATTGCAGAGTATTAATTAGAACAAATTTTTTAAATATAAAATTCGTAGTAAACAATTTCTTTGCACCCAAAGTGCTTAAATTTCAAAACAATGTACCTACCTAATGCAATACCTACTATAATTTACGAAAATTCGCTCATACTATCATGCCGCATGACTGGAACTTTTATTCGTTTAGAATAAAACCGATAATAGAATACAGCTTAACAGAATAATTAACTTAGACATTCATACGAGTAGTTTATTATTGTATTTAAGAAACCGCCACAGAATATTAAATAAAGATTGGCTATTTGTATAGGTATTAGATAAGCCTATAAACCTAATCAGCTGCGTAATCTCCTTTGCTGTTTTTGTTTCTATTCAACTGGAGATGCTGAAATTTAAAACGCAGGTTTTCTGGGTGTGGTAGAGTACCTATAATCTAGCTGACAGATATAATGTTAGCTAATTTGCTGAAATTTGGAACGGAGTTTCTCAGGACCTGTAAGTAGTGCAGAATTACAACTTGAGAGATCACTTTAACCGGCTGAGTACTGTAGCTAATTTTGTCCTCTGAACAAGATGCTGAACTTTGTAACAGGGACTCTAAGAGCGGTGGAGTATAATAGCAAACACGGAACCTCTCTAATCAGCTAAGTGAGCTTTGCAGCTAGTTTTGTTACTATTCAATTTAAGATGTGAAAATCGGAAAGGTGTTTTTTTTTTTTTTTTTTTTTTTTTTTTTTTTTTTTTTTTTTTTTTTTTTTTTGAACAAGGTGTTTAAAGAGACACTGGAAGTGGCACGATTCTAAGGGGAGCCATGTTGCCATCCTTGACTAAAAAGGAGCGCCATGATGGACTCCACTGGCAACTCGGAGAGGGAAAAAAATGAGGAGTACAGTGATGACCACTGTTTAGCCTCCAAATTGGATACGAAAACCCAAAAATAAAGTAATACAACCAAGAATAGATGTAAAATAGGCTAATAACTATATACATGCTACTAAATACAATTATATGCAATCAGCAAAGTGAAATAAAAGTATGACTCGATGTATATAAGTATATCACAGATCAGATATCACAGTTCGTAGTAGAGCTCAGCGGCTCTCAGGTACAACAACAGGGATCGGACCTTGTCTGGTCCGAATAAAACGTCAACCCACTGAGGGGGCTGATGCTGGACTCGGAGGTCCACAAGGGCTGAGCAATCCTCTAGAAAATGGCGGATGGACGTATCACCTTCACACACAACATCTCGAGCTTCTGCACCAAGCAGGAGGCCGTAAGACGGGTATGGTCAGTGGCAACCCGGTTGACCACAATTCGATCCCTCCTTGGAAGTAGGGTTACCGGGCTTCATTCCTGAAAGACACCTCGCATACCAGTGACCTCAGCCTGCCATTGCTCATGCCAGATGGAATTGGCTTTGTGTTGCATGTTGGAGATTTGACCCTCTATGCGTATAGGCAGCATATCGATGGAGTTATCACCAATTACTCTCCTTGCAAGGGCATCTGCACATTCATTGCCATGAATATAATTGCGGGTACTATCTGGCAGTACAGCTCAATGGGGCTCCGGACATGATAATCTTGAGGTAGAACAGTACCGAGGACGTATGTTCCTTACATGTAATTGTTCTTTATTCGTTGCCTGTAACAAATGGCAGCAGTCGTGATGGGCACCTCTGAATGTTCCGTATTTCAGACATTATTCAGACTGGGCTTCTTTGAATGTACGAACGTATAAATTACTGGATTACTGAATTACTTGGTCCATCAATCTGTCTACCTAATCCACGTGTTTTGTGTGGATACACACATATACCTGTTATTAGAGTTTCTTTAACGACAAAACCCTATTCCCTGCCAATTGCCGAAATATACTGCTTTCTGAAGGTTTCATCACTTGTGAAAACCACGCCACCATGATTAGTGCTCGAAAAAGGACAGCAAATACTCATCGTAAGACGCGAGTTATAAAACGTAAATAATTAAGAATTACGAGCTTAATTGATTTTTGGTCTCTAATTTTGTTGTTGAAGACATCTGTCGGATGGTATCAACTACAGTGAGAGACATGTCAACAATCATGTTTTTAAGGAACATATAATGTTAGTTCCTGGAACTCCTAGTGGCGGACCATGTTAATTTGGAGCCCCATTTATACATTATGGCCGCTCCGGCTCGCTACGCTCGCCTCCACGTCCAGCCGGTGGGCAAGCCCCCCGGACCCCCCATTAAATTGCTCGCTTCGCTCGCAAAGAGTGGCATGTAGGGAATGTTGCTCGCTTCGCTCGCAAAATGTGGCATGTAGGGAATTTTGCTCGCTTGAGGAAGTTATACTGCCCACCCAACTTGGCAGACGTTTTTTTCTGTTGGAAATTCTTACAAACAAAATAAATCTTATAAAACTACGTGGAACCACAAAAAAGTTTATTTGGGGATGTTGCTCGCTTCGCTCGCAAACTCTGGCATGTAGGGAATGTTGCTCGCTTCGATCGCAAATTGTGGCATGTAGGAAATGTTGCTCGCTTCGCTCGCAAAGTATGGCATGTAGGAAATGATGCTCGCTTCGCTCGCAAACGGTAGATCCCTAAGGGTAGGTTTAACTTCTGTAGGGGATGCTGCTCGCTTTGCTCGCTTGAGGAAGTTATACTGCCCACCCAACTTGGCAGACGTTTTTTTCTGTTGGAAATTCTTACAAACAAATTAAATCTTATAAAACTACGTGGAACCACGAAAAGTTTATTAGGGAATGTTGCTTGCTTCGCTCGCTTGAGGATGTTATACTGCCCACCCAACTTGGCAGACGATTTTTCAGTTGGGGATTCTTACAAACAAATTAAATCTTATAAAACTACGTGGAACCACGAAAAGTTTATTCGGGGATGTTGCTCGCTTCGCTCGCAAGGTATACCTGTATATGTGTAGGACAAAGTCCGTATTTATTCTGTTGGAATGGCCCTCGCTTCGCTCGCAAGGTAGGTACCTATGTATACCTGCTCGCCTCGCAACATTGTGACATCGAACCCCTTGACGTCTTCGTTGAGCCTTCTCGCGTCCGGGGCCCAATTAATTCCTGCTATTAATCGTTTCGCCTCGCTTCTGCTCGCATTTTGACCGAGTTCTCGTCACTTTTTTCGATATCCGATTTCGGATTCAGATTCGGCGGGATCAAAGCTGTATTTCGCCCGCGAAAACCGTTCCGAAAAACGTACCTTTACGGGGTATATTTCAATGGGAAAAAACGTAGTTTTTCGTCGGACTTTTCGAGAAAACACGGTCCGTACTCTGGCATTTTTTTGACGCATTTCCCGATACTTTTTTCGCGATCCGATCGCGCCGTCGTCTTCCTCGTAGGAAAACCTACGAAACCGGTATTTTTCCGGAATTTCCGACGGCCGTTTAGAGGGGTAGAGGATGCGGGGAAGTTTAAAAAGCGCACATTAATTCTTACTTCGACCCCCCTCCCGCCGTACGGCCCATGGTTCGGGTGGGATTAGACAATTTTAAATTCGCTTATACACCCTATCGGAAAATCCCAAGAAGACCCCCCCACTCGTAGATCCGGCCCACTCAGCCGTTTGGCCGTGCATAGACACGACAAACAGACAGACAGACGGAGTTTCATTCTTATTAATAAAATAATAGAGATAGATGTGCGCTGTGATCTACACTTAGGTCGTGGACGAGAGAACAAAGCGAAGGGGCACAGGTAGTTAATACGTAAATTTCAATTTTCTAGATACCTACATTGAAATAGAACAGAATATTAGTTTATTGGCACACACCAAAAAAAAAAAACTGAGAATGAAATACAACAAAATGCTTCTCGTACAAGGCCATACAAAATGATGAAAGGATAAAAAGATGTTCATATAAATTTAAGATACATAAGTATACACTGCGAGAATAAGTCAAAGAGTTGCGGCCTGTGGTGGAGCCTATTGTTCAGAAAAATTATATGTTGTTAATAAAAACAAGACCCAAGAACTATGGTAGACTCGGAAGCAAAAAGTTTCAGTCATGCAGCATGATCTTATGAGCGAGTTTTCGTAAGTTATCGTATTATATTGTGTTGAATTGTTTTGAAATTTGAGCTTTTTAAGTGCAAAGAAAATATTAACCATTAATTTTATGGCAAACAAAGTTTTCTAAATAGTAATCTGCTACTCAAAAAGAGATTTTGAACGTTTAGCTTTTTTGCAGTTTTTATCGATTTTTTAGAATTTGAAGGACAATTCTGTACATAAATTTTTGAATGTTCTATTTCATGGTTAATAAGCTTTATTTGAGCAATAATCTGTTTAAAAAATATAAATTTAACAATTTTTAGCCGTTTCTAGCCATTTTTAGTGATTTTTTAGCACATTTTTTGAAATTTGACTAATTTAATGTGCTCAAAAAGTGCTGGCCTACGTACTCATCCTTTCGTTTGTAAAGCTTGATTTTTTTGGCGCAAGAACGGAATTTTTATCTCAATCCTAAGGATAGTTATCGTCTGGAATGACACTCATATATATAGGGAGATCTCATCAGTCAGCACATCCCAACATCGACAAAACCTTCCAATATTTAATATTGCGATGGTTGTGGAAAATCGCCGATAAGGTATTTTGTTCGAAGGTTAGATCGATGTTTACTCTCATTGACATGTCAATCACGGTAATCCAATTATAAAGAACCTAAATTGATACCCTCTCAATGAAATCCCCAATGCTCATTAACAACGTATTATTCCATTTTCCTGTATAAACACTCGCTACATAATAAAATATTGAACTCAACGAAATAGAAGACTTAAAATAATAAATTGATTTGGAAAATACTTATATACCCAATAACACCTATAACAATGGTACATTACAATGGTTTAGGTGAAGCGTTTAACGATCAAAGTGATCCAAAATCCATATCCTTGCAGTCTGTACCCAATAATATTCGTTAGAACTTCCTTAATTCATGTCAAAAATGACATGTGAAGGTGCCCACTAATTATTTGGTTAACTCCCGAACTGAGTCAAGGACCAATCCCTGAGCTGGATATATGGCAGTAGGTACTCGTGTTCGTTTTATCACTTTAATGCATTAAAACCCTGAGGACCACTTTCAAATCTTTCGAGGCTTTCTAGTTGTTGATTCTTTAAACAAAAACGTGGCAAATCTTCTTCTTCTTCTTTATATTAATAAAGTAAAGTGTCTGTATGTGGGTACCTCCATAACTTTTGAACGGATTGACCGATTTGCGCGATTCTTTTTTTAATATGACCAGCCACTTCCGGCGCAAAATATAGGCCACATCAAAATTGCCCAACCCTGTGGATGTGAGGGGTGGGGGTAGAAAAACTGGAAAATCCGTGTGTGGGCTCAAACGAAAGTTCACGACTAGGGGGTTTCAATTCCAGCTACCATTAATAAGGAATAAGTAGGGGGTGGTTGGGAGGGGTGGGGGTAGAAAAACTGGAAAATCCGTGTGTGGGCTCAAACGAAAGTTCACGACTAGGGGGTTTCAATTCCAGCTACACATTTCAAATCACCCTTAGTGATTCACCGTTTCTAATCAATTTACATGTCCCGCTCAACAGTAAAGTCCATCGGATCTATACAGCCATACCGAGCGAACGAAGCGAGCGAGAAAACTAGGCTTTATTACATAAAGCTTCATTATTTCGGTATTAGTTAGCTCTTCTTCTCAGATCATTGGTCTATATAATTCATTATTAAATCCCGTAGGTAGATAGAATATCACATAAACTTCAGGTTTCACAGTTTTGCACTTTATAGCAAATGTCGAAAAATTTGGAAGATTTGGAAGAAGAAGTAGGTCGAAAAAAAGAGCCCTCCAAGTCCCACAGCTAATCAGAGCCAATCAAAACTTAGTGCCTAATTATATTCTAGATGTCCCAAAGAAGCTCCACTTCAAATTTCAGCTCCGTAGGTTGGTTGATTAAGAAATTAGCTTCACGGGCCCCTTAGCATAACGCCTTCGTAAACGATTTGCGTGATGCAATTTCGTGGTGATCGGGAGAATGGCTGACTATGTCCTCAGTAGGAATGCCTACGTAGATATAGGTACCTTCAGAGGAAAAATTAGTACAATTAATTAATACATCCAGAAATTTAATAGTCCCCCTGATCTAAGTATCTACCAACTGAATTTCCGAAGAAATTCGTAGAAAATGAACGAATTGCAATGGTATAAAAAAATAGAAAGGAAAACATCTTTTTTGTATTTTATTATACTATATTCGTCATTGTACGTTCCAACTTTTGAACAGATCGAGCAAGAGGGCTAAAATTAGGAACAAAAATAACTAATAAACAAGCAAACTAATCCTGGCGTAAGTACTCCAAATTTGGCTTTGAAATTTTAAACAACCGTTGAAATCGAGGCACCAATAAAAACTGTTTAAACCTTTTGAAGTATTATTTTTGATTTATTTTTGAAAGCTGAATCGAATGAGACCAACCAAGTATCGATAACTCGATTCACCTTTGAGATAAGGGGAGTATTACAATTCGTAACCTGTTTTCGTCATAAATTTTCTCATTAACTTTTTTTTTTTTTTTTGCTCACGAATTGCCCATATCTCTTATAAAATACCTTTAAAAAAATTTAGTCCTAAGCACTAAATCTTGACAGTACATGGAACATTTTCATTGGGAGTACAGGAAAAGATACTGTAGAGAAGTTGCTACCTATAGTAGCCAGTCAATGGAGTCGTGGTAATCATTTTGATGTTGACAACGTTGAAAGAGTTGTTACTAGCTTGGACATTCCAAAAACGGTACTCGTGATAGTTTTGTATATCTATAATAAAAACGAGTTCTGAATTGTGCCTCTGACCATTTCAATACTCATATCATACGTCAGTAGGTATGCCTATGTAGATGTAGGTACCTACAGAGGAAAAATTTATGCAATTAGTTCATCTAGAAATTTACTAGTCCCCCTGACCTAAGTGTCTACCAACTGAAATTTTATGGAATAAAATAAAACACCTACTAACGCTTCACTAGTCCATCCGTAGGGACAATACATAGTTATATTACAGTATTTTATTCTGCAAAACTCTTGAGTCTTCAAAGTCTATCTCACGCAAACCCAATTCCCCAACCGACAGCAAATCAGAGGACAGCCAACAAGTGGATGAGTTTATTGACCATTTTACCAACTCAGGAATTCATGTTGAGTTGCTAAAAATTATCTATTTTGCGGCGTTTTATTTTTCATTAATAATTCATTATAAATTATACCTAAAATCTACCCGCAGTGCTTCATTTTATTTTTCGGGTAGAAAGTTGAAAACGCACTTGCCCCACTATACGTTTGTTGTTAGAATGTTTCTAGGTTTTCCCCATTCTTAATGAATTACTAACTTCAATTCATTATCCACACGTTTTTCGACATTGAAATGTCTGGGGAATGTAATAAAACTGTAGTCATTATTTAACTTGTAGTTTGAGGGAAATAGTAGCGTCACAATGTCAGATTTATGAAAAACAGGTACGAACTCCCCCCCCCCTGACCCTAAAGGCTTTTGCACCGCAGGTGATAGATAAAAATGATGCAACAGTATCGCAACAACGACCCCATGTCTACTGGAAAGTTATTCATTATTCTATCACAATATTTACTTCGGCATGTATTACTTAACAACGTGTAGGTACCTACTCACGTGCACCATCATACGTTATCGATGAAATTTGCAATGTCAACATCTTGTGTTTTGACGTTGTCACCTCATCGGTCAGCGGTGATAGATCGACTGTTGGGTTAATCGAGTAAACAATAACCAGTCTCCATTTGTTTCCAATAATTTGGTAGCTCGAAGAACAAAATGCGTCTTGTTTTGTTCAAACGTTCATTAGCCCAGGTGGAGTTCATTGTGATAAAAAAGTTCACCAAGATGGGTTCTCCCTCACATTTTGTTACATTGACCTATTGAATATCAGACTTATCGAATTGTACGAAGTATTATTGTTGATAAGGTTGGTTGAGGGGCGGTTTGATGGGGGGGGGGGGGGGGGGGGCAAGCATCTGGAAACAGCGTCCTCATCCTATAAAAATGTTAACTAATAAATACCAACATAATTTCTGTAAAGTAATCCAAGTTCAACTCCACAATGAATTTATGCTTCAAATCCATCCTTCATATACCCTCCTTATATAGAGCGAATTGAAAAGAAAATTATATTTATTCCTTCTAAATGACATTAAAAGCAATAAAATGAAGAGTTTTGCAATAGTAGGTAACAATACCTAATAAAATCTGAAGTTGGAACCACTTAACCGGAATTGACCACAGTTCCTTGATAAGTAGAAAAATGGGCCTAGGCACCCTGTTAGGTGCTTATCAACCTATGGATTTGTTATTGTAGATATTACATACTGTTAACTGTTTATTACTGTTATTATTATAACTGTTATTACTGTTTGTTAACTGTTTATTACATACTTTTTATTGAAATTAATAACAACATTTTAATAATTAATTGATAATTCAATACTTTAATTACCAAGATTCCAATACCGTAATGCTCTGAACCAAAGACTTATTAGGAGAAACTTGGTGTTCACCTTTCTTAACTTACAAAATATATACCTATACAATTAAATTTCTTAGCCCGCCTAGTTAGTAAAGCTATTTGGGCGTCCCATCTTAAATCTTCGTCACTATTATTATACCCAGAGCCATACTAAGCTTTGCGCATGGGCCTTTACCAGGTTCGATCCGTTAAAGCCATGTAGTTTTTTGAAATCGCACCACTTTGTGTGCACAGAAATTGTCGACAATTGGATGGAAAAAAAAATGCAAAATATCGCTGCTATATAAACCAATTATAAACGTTGTTAACAATATTTTATCGATTTTTAATGAAATCGACATAAAAATGAATTTTAAGTATACATATTTATCAACATAATAAACAAAAATTATTTGCACAAATGTTTTAATGTTTAGTTCATAGTTGATAGTATTTTTCTAACAAATAAGTATTCTGAACAAAATGTAAATTTTGAGATTTTAACCCTTTTTCGGCATTTTAGTGATTTTTATGCACATTCTTTTGCGAAAGAACTTTTTTTTTTTTTTTTTAATTTCAATTATAGGAAATGACATTGTCTGGCATGACACATACACATATATACATATGAAACATGCGTATATATATATATATATATATATATATATATATATATATATATATATATATATATATATATATATATATATATATATATATATATATATATATACATATATATATATATACCGTCACTAGGAAGAGATGGGACGGTTTCTACATTTCACTATCCCTGCCCTTAAAAAAATTGTACATGAAAGAACGATAGCTTTTTGGAAAGAGGGGACTTCAGGCAACCCTGAAGGGGTATATATATTTTTTTCCAAAGGCTGTTCCCAAGTCTCCCCATGGGACTGTATTGGGAGTTCAACGAATCAAGATAACTTGCGAGTCAAAAACCACACTAGGAGACTTGGAGACAATGAGGGAGTTAAAAAGAAGGATAGGACCCATTTCAAATTCAAACTTGATAGAAACCAAGCAATGCTAAGTTAGAAGTTTCACTGGTCCGTCTGATCTTGGTTATATCGAGGCCATTCCCGATTCACGCTGATAACACGAAGGTCAACATTGGGTAAGTACCTATGGTGACACATTCTGCTCACAGTGAGGACCCTAGGTCATCTGCTACGCTCCTCGCGTCTCGAAATGTAACATTTTATGTGAATTCTCAACTCTCCTACCGATTCTCCAAACACCTCCGGTGACGGAATATAAGCATATACGTATATAAAACCCCCCTCAAAGGAGAAGGGGGTACACCATTAAATAGAATACGAAAAAAGTGAATTAACAAGTGGGGAGAATGACCACATTTACCCGACGCCAGCCCAAGGGATTAAGGAAACTGAGGAAGATGGAGGAGGGAGAGAGAGATAAAAGGAAGTCCCTCGATTAAATGACCACCAATTAAAAGATAAAAGCTCCAAGGTACGCGAGTGGTGATACCGCAGATCACTCCTGCTGAGATTCCCTACTCGAGCAACTCCATGGCTAAGAAACATTCATAATATATGTACATACATATTATATACGCATATGAAATACATAATGTTAGAATACATGAATCGTTTCAGAATGCTTCAAAATTAATTTCCATTAAAAAAAAAAAAAAATTGTTGGTATTTTTTTGTTTTTTGTTGAGATGTATTAGCTTAATTTTCTTCGAAAATGCGCTAAAATTAATTAATAAAATATTATATTATTTGTGTTGCAGGATGGAATGAATGCGAGTCTCAGGGATGGAGTTGTTAATCATCCTACCAGTGGTGTCCCTTGTCATCGCTCCACTCCCCAGCCCATCTGCTCTTCCGAGTAAGTTATTGTTACCTACCTACGCTATTTTAGTCTTACTCACCCATCGAGTACTTAGTCATCTTTATAATGACATGAAATTCTAAGTACATAGTTCACTAACAAAATTGGGTTGCTAATAGGTAACATTTTGGGAACTTA